>OY728156.1:1635979292-1638479292 GCA_963277665.1 Viscum album
GAATGATCTATATTGATGAAACATGATCCTAACCCTTGTAATTAAATTGGGATTATAATGGATGGAACAGTGAATCAAATAGTTAAAAGTCAAGAATATATGATTTCATGATTAATATTATCAAATTAGTGGATATTCTATGTTTTTCATGCTAGAAATTAATTTAATGAAATTCACTTCAGTTTTTATAAGTTCAAAATTAGGTAATTGTCTTATTTTTATTGGGTCGGTATTCCCTTGATTGGGATTTTTTATTTTCAAATTGTTTGGGGGATATAAAATAAAAAATAGTGTTTATGTATCTCTATGAATTTATTATTTTATCCTGATTTATGTGTAATCCATGATACAATATATTATAATAATGGAATTATATTGATGAGATCCTCTATTCATACAATATTAAGGTATGAATTTTCCATGGTGTGTAAGAATAAATGGAAAAATTCTTAAGGTGTGTAATATTCCATACCAGTTAGCATAAAAGTATATTAAATTTATATATTTTTTAAAAATAATTATATTGAAATTTAACATTTCTTATAAAATTAATTCCATAATTCCATAGTTGAGTGTTATTAAGATTAACTTGAATGGAGTAAATATGATTAAAATAAGATATATGAATTCAAGTATTGGGATATTGATACTCATAATTATTATAATAATGGTATTGGAGTTTGATACACACGATGTGTTCAGTCAATTACACATCTATGTCAGTTTATGATCCAGAGAAGTTTTAGTGTTATGATGAGAGGTATAAAGACCATATTTCAAGATCAAGTTATCCAAAGTGATAAAAATGTTACAATTTCCAAGAAATTTCTGTTTCATCTACATTATAAGTATACCTTTACAAATATTCAATCTGGACTGTATTGAATCATATGATTTTAAGTGAATTGAAAAATGGGTATAAATATATCTGATTTCTCCTGAGTTATTTCTTACTTGAAATCACATGGGAAGACCATTTTCAGTTAGGTGGTATAGTGAATCTATTATAATTATAATTGAATCGGGATCAATATCATTGGATTTACTACCATGTAGACTGAGCTATCAATTAAGTGGTATTTAAAATGATATTTCATTGATTTTAAATATGTGGTTTGATTTATTGTATATGTATTCTCACTTTGTGACTTTATTATATTTTCAAATTTAATCAATCATTTGTTATACTTTCTAAAAAATAATGGAGATTGTTTCATCATTTCTTCTGTAAATTTTTTTGAATCAATTTTTTTTCTATTTTTTCCTCGATTTGAAAATATATTAGAATTGTGATGAGGAAGAATAGTTCCCTTTTATGAATCAGTTTTATATTTTCATATAAACATTATTTGTCACATTACATCTAGTCTCCAAGAGAATATTTTTATAGAATTCAAGGAATTTAAAGATAAATATTGAAGGTTCAAATCATTAATCCAATGGTCGATGAATATAGTATAATATATAGGTACATTCCAAATTTTAGTGTAGAAAATATAGAGGAACTGAATCTCATTTCATCATTAGTTAAATAATATTCTGACACATTTTAAATAGAGTGTTCAGTAGAATTTAAAAAACATATAAAAGAATATCCATTTCCCCACCTTGTTAACATCATCCCAAAGCCACTGGTCAAGCTACAATTCCATATTGATACTTGGATGGGAGTTGAGAAATATTTACATTTTTCATTATTAACACTTTCTAAAAATGAAATTTATGATCATTTATAATATTTTAACTCTAAAATTTCATTACAATTGTTGCATTATATAGATGAGAATCAAATGAAATGTTTTGAGGCAAAAAGGGATAAGTTTATTCAACCAACCCACAACAAATTAGAGTTCCATTGTGAGTATAATTCAGAAGATAATTTTACAAAAAATGAGATTTTATGGGACACATAATATGATAAATCATTTGAAAATATTTTTGAAAGATAAATTCTCTTTTATAAAATCATATATTGGATTAATTCAATACTATTGACTTATTACATTAAAAATAAAAATGCAACTGACGAGAACCACCATCTGGAAATAATTTCAAAGGGACATTTGGATAGGAATAAATTGTAAAATGGATAAGGATATTTTGAACACAAACAATATCATTTTTTAGTATTTATGATTCATTAAAAGTGGAATTGAATTTATTTGGATAAATATCTCTGTTATTTTTCATGAACAAAAAATATATTTATCAAAAGAAAATTTAAATTTGAATATATAGAACATGAAAATTTTTAAACCAAAATTGTGATATATGATTTGGCTTTGGAATAATTTATTTCAACTGTTTTAAATTTGAAACATTACCATTGGAATATAATTTAAATAATTAATAGAGAAATGAATTTAAAAATATGAATTCTTTTACAAAATTGGAGTTAAATGAAATACATGATGAAATTTAATTCTTTAGTGTTGAAATTTATTTTCAATTTTATTCTTATATACAATGAAATAGATTTTATTTATTGAATAAAAATATTTTAAAAATAGGAGGGATTGATTTTCAAGAGTTCAAAATGTAAACATTGAATTTTATTTTTATATTGTATAGTGTTTTATCCTCAATAGGAAAAAGAATAATTGATTTTCATTGATAATAACGGTGCTTTGTATAGTTTGTAATAATAGATACACATCAATTTTGAGTATAAAATTTCATGTTTTGAGAAACCAATAGTCATACTTTATAATAAAAATGATTATTATAAATCATTTGAAAATCATATTTATTACTCACCTCTTTCTTATGTGTACTTCAAATATTTATCTAGTATGGAAAAAATTGTTATAAATTATATCTTTGAGGAAAAGTGAAATAGGTGAATTATTAACCCAATTATAAATTTGAATAATATTTATCCAACCTTATTTTCATAAGATAGATCATTAATTCTCAATATAGTCTTGACCCGACCATTTGAATGATTGAGATCATGATGTGGGAAAACATTAAATGTTATCTTACACATAATTTTATATTAGGTTTTTTTATTAAATTATTCAAAACATTTTAATATATTAATCTCATAAACGAAATCAGTGTCTTAGGTTTACATAAATTAATTCAGGAATCAAATTTGTATCCATAAAAACATTAATATACAATGTTTGAAAATTCTATATATATTAATTTTGTATCTTATTGAAAATTAGATATTATGTCATTTAATTTATAAGCCATGTCCAAAAATACCCTAAGATAATACAGTAGAGGTGAAAAATATTTTCAAGCCTATATAATAGAGATATATCTCCTTGTATGGTTAAATAGGTCAAATAAAACTGTACACATCCAATGTCTCACCCTGAGCAAGAGTAATCATATTGTATACCAAAATAATAAATACATATAATAAAGGTATTGTTTTAATGTTTGAATTAATTTTTAATAATTTAATTCATATAATATAAAGTTCCCTATTTTCTACAAGAACTCCTAGAGACTCATTTTCTTCAACCCATGAAAACAAGTACCATGGATTGCATGATAATCCAGGTGTCATAGAACTAATCAGTTTCAAGATCAGTATTTTTTATTGATTCCACAAATAAAATATCATGAAAATTTAGTGGGGAGAATATTATTTTATATATAATTATAGAGTAATAGAGTTAAAAAATACATCATTGAACAATCAAATTGATTGTGAAATACATTAACAAATATCCTCAAAATTAACTATAGTTTAATGAATCTAGTAAGAAGTATAGGTTAATGTTTTTTTCCTATAAAATGATGAAAATTAATCATGGATAATGATATGACCAATTTGGAACTTACTGATATTATATTTACAAACAATAGAATGAAAACAAAAACTAAGGATAGATCTTCGTGGATGGGGAAGAAAATGGAATACCACTCATTGGTTTCTGAATGGTAGTTATATGGGTGATTGAGGAGGATTAGAGGAGGATATGATCTAGAATTTGCGAGGAGGGATATACCAATTATTTTTAAAAATAATCGGTACTGTATAATCTATAAACATGGATTATAAAATCCATTAGTACAACACACATTTGTGTATAATTATATACCAATGGATTTTAAATTATTTGCTATAACAACATATATACCAAGGATTTCCAAGAACTCTGGGTATAGACAAGGCTTAACATAATCTATGACAATGGTTTAATGAAACTATTGGTATATGGTATGTTTAGTGATAACATACAAACTGTTTGAAAATATCATTGGTGTATCTTATTTATAAAGTATTAATACCAATGGTTTTACAAAATCCATTGGTATAATTCTTTGGATATTGCCTCATTTTCTTGTATTATGACCTCTTTAAATTTATTTTTTCTTATAACTCCACTAAATATATATTATTAATCATAAAAAACATAGGAACATTAAATATAATAAAATTTTACTATGATTATGTAACAAACATCATTCAACATATTTTCCATCAAATGGAAAGTAAAAGTATCACTAGTGTGTATATGGGGACTACGTAATACATATTGTGATACAATTCATTTACCATCAACATTTTTCATTTATTGTCCTAATGATGGGTTTAACATTTATGTATGATATTTAAGAAATAATAATTCTTATATAATTATAATATCATATTTTTCATTCTACCTTCTCACCCATTGGAAAATGTTAATACCGCTTGTGCATGTGTGTAGACTACCACTTCCGCAAAATGATGTGGTTTGTTTATATTTTACACTTTTCATGGATAAAAATAAGGATATATTTAATGTGTATATATTTATATGTTATTCATGATATTATTTTTGTTTTTGAATGATAAAATATTCTCTATCATTCTTTCCTTCATTTTTTAGAAAACGAAAACGATGTTGATGCGTACATACGACCTACCATCTATATGAACAATGTAAATCTTGTTTCTACCTCTACGATTTATGGATTACTATATATATATATATATTATTTTTATCATAATTTAAATTATGGATATTATCTAATAATGTAGAAGTTCAAGGACTAAAACTATCAAAATACGAATCTAATGAAAATGGAAACAATTAACACTCGAAAAGGATGATTTTAGTAATAACTTACTAATAAATTTTTATTTAAATGATACCGAGGTGGTAAGGGATTATTCATATAACTTTTATTTTTTAGACATATTCTATTTACAAAACTTATTTATTTTATCTGGTAAATATAGCCCCTGAATTTTCCTAATGATTATTATCATTATAATTAAGTAGATTAAAAAAATATGTATATAATGTTATCAATTTCATGAGGTGTTGATTCCAATATTACCAAAGTTATAAGGGGTTTTCATCACAATTTTATGTTGTTGAGACATGTTTGTTGTTATGAACCTATTTTTGTTTATGTTTTGTTAAGGCATAGCCTTTCACATGTTATACCATGAATCTCCTTATGTTCGTGATATTTAAATTTAAATTTCTAATTATTCAATCATGGGTCATATGATTTAAAATTGACCACAGAGGTATGTGATTGATGTTTAAATTCCATTTTAATCCTGATTTTTTGTGTTTCACATTGTATTGATGAAATTACATGATATTTTTCTCATTAACCTAATTCATTTTTCTTGTCTTATTTTTATTTATAGATTTTATATTTTTGATCACCATTTTCCTAAATGTTAGACTCAAAATGTTTTATAAAATTTTTTTACAAAAATTTGTCCTTTTTTCTCCTCATTTGGTTGGAAATTTTATTCTTCCATATCTATGTTCTCAAAAAAATCATGAATGTTTTTCTCTATTCTTAAATGATTTTTTAAAGTAATTTATACCCTTTTTTACTTTTAAGAAAATGATTTAAAAATAATATTCTTATCATATTTTTAATTGAGTAATATTTACTAGAGGTGTGAACTGAATCATTATTTTAATAATTATGTCACGAATTGAATTTCATTTCCTCATGAACATTAAATTCTTTGAACATTTCATTAAAATATACAGGTTTCATTTGGAATAAATTTTTTTGACTAATAATTTATAATTTTTTTGGATTTTAAATATGTGATTTCTAAATGAAAATGGTATTTTTCTCAGGAACTGATCTAGTGATATTTTCAAAGAATTTGCCATATATGATGATATCCTTTGATGTTTGTTTTATTTCAATGGGGATATGATTATACAATGGAATCTTTATTATTTATCAACATTTATTATGGTTATCATAATGGATTAAAAATTAATTCCATTTTATGTTCCATGGGATAACTTATGATAAATGGTTTTATGATCATGTAGATTATTTAAAAATATATAATGAATATGTGATGAGTGAGCCTGGAATTATTTAGGCCTCTAATGTATTAGGTAAAGATTAATGATTTATGATACCAAAGAATAAAAGGGAGTTTATCCCAAAATGGGAAGAGGGTACTCTATCGGTTCTACCAAGTCCGAAATAAGGTATAGTATAGGTTATCAAAATCCAAAAAGAAGGTACATGGGAGTACATCCCAAGCCTGAAGTAGGTATATAGGAATTTATCCAAATCAATTCATGTGATTAATATCTCTATGGGTATAGTTGATATTATATTTATATTATTATGATTGTACAACTCATTAACAACACGATCTTATGAAAATGTTATTCTCTTAGGGCTCATGTTATTTGATTCCATTATGATTTATATCATATGAACCACCAATATTTATTCCACAAATCTTGATTATGATCTTTGAATTTTTATGTATGATTTTATAATGTTATGATCATGTTATCATACCCTTATTCTCATGTTATTCTTAAATGATCAATGATATCTTCGTTTTTCACCCTTACTAAGTATCTGATATCAACCATTATTATGTTTACTTCACTCTAGATTATAAGGAATGGTTTTGTGGGGTAGGTCTATGAAATAATCTATATGAGAAAATATTTTTGGGATGTGATGATGATATTTCATGAATTTAGGTGATTATATATCAAGTCTACCAATACATTAAACATTTATGTTTCTGGTGTGGATTGTAATGTTATGTAATGAATACTCATCCTAACACAACTACACATAAATCCTTTAACAGTTTTATAATTGGCCTTTTTCAATGAAAAAAAGAACATAAAATCATAGCATGATTTTAATCTATATTTAATTATATATCCCATAAATGGGATATCAAATAGAAACTTTATCATCGCTAACTAAATCATTCATAAATTAAAACACTACTGGTGCCTATTTAAGTGATTATAAAGGACCCCCTTTATGAAGTCTGTTATTTAGAACTGATAAAGGGATCCTTTATTTGTGCTAAAAATAGAACGGATAAATTTATTCCTTTATCAGTGTTGGTTTAGTACTAATAAAGGATCCCTTTATCACTGGATTTCATAGAAATAATAAAGGATATTGTTATAAAAACATTTTATAGCGCTGAAGAAAGGGCATATAAATGAAGTGTGCTATTAAAATTATCACACACTATAGCGAAAAAAATAAAAAATACTGGACAAAATATATGGGAAAATATAGAATTTAATTGAAATACATTTTTTTAAAAAAATACTATAAAAAACACTATATTATATATATTTCAAAAATTAGTTTGTAAAATTAGATGATTAAGTAATAATTATCAAAAAAAATTATAAACATTAATTTTATCATGTCTTTGGCCATCGAACCTCAGTCATGCAATCAGTGCCCAAAAAAACCACCCTATCTCAAGAAAAATAATTAACCTATATATGAAAAGAATTATTATGTTTGTAATACTGTAAAGAAAAAAATTAAGAAAAAAATTAAATTTTAAAATAATAATATATACATTGAATAATACTTGGATCACTATGTATCATTTTGAGTTGTGCATCATTCTTATACATCATACCATTTCTTCTAATCTTAAAAGAAGTACCTATTGTATTGGATCTCATATGTGGTGATAAAAACGTCACATTGGCTGGGATCCAATTCAAGAGGAAATTCATTTTTAGAATAAGCCTTTAACTATCACACCATTTCTTATCTTTCATGAATAATTATCTCAATGAAAATTAAATAATAAGTGTCAGATGAAATGATAAAAAATTTAATTCATTAATATAAAATAAAATGATGAAAAATCTGAAAAATCGTTTGCTCGATTTAGGATATATGATATGAGGTTTAAAATAAAATGGCACTTGTTTATTTAAAACATGCACATAAAGTGACACCGACCACTTCGTGCGTCATACTAACAGGCAGTCAATTTATATTTTTCACAAATGAATTATGGATTTTGAACCAATATTTTGAAAACATTCTAAGCTCATTTTCTCAGGATTGTCTAGTGAAGTGAATTTTAAAATAAAATGATAAATTTATTTTGAAAACAAAAAATTTTAGTCATATGCATCACACCGTGTGTCAGATTAATGTGTTCTAAATTATTACACATCACAAATGAAGTATGCACCACATCACTAAATTTTTACAAAATTGTGGTGCTTTTTTATCATTTTGGTCTATTTGACATATGGTTTAATCTAAAATGGAAATTATATATTAAAAACATGCACTTCATGTTATATTAAACACATCATGTGGTGTATTGATGTGATGTTCAATTCCTAGCTGATAAAATTAATTACAAATTGTTTTCATAAATTTTGAAAACAATCCAAGCTTATTTTCATAGTTTTGGTGATGTGAGGCACATTTTATAGTAATATGGAACCTTCCTATTGAATACACACAATTTGATTCATGTCAATCACATCATCTATTGGATTAATGTGTGGTTGATTCTTATACATCCCAATTGAGTTATGGATTATTTTTGAAAATTTTGAAAACAACATGTTCTTGTTTGCTCTGTTTTGGATATTTGATAGATTCCTTAACTAAAATGAAACTTTTGTATTTAAAACACACACTTTGAGTAATTTTGGATAAATTGGGGGTTGGTTGGACATGTTTCAGATTACTACAAATCATAATTAAATTATGATCTAATTTCCTAAATTTGAAAATCAATCTAATCTTGTTTTCTAGGATTTTGGATATGTGATGGTTTTTAAACTGGAATTATAGTTTTATATTATAAACATGTAAGTTGAGTCATACTGGCCAAATCATGTGTTGGATTGGAATAAAATCAATTCGATCACATGAAAAATTATTTACTGACCATTATCCTAAATATCAAAAAACAATATGATATTTTTTCCCTTTGTTTTGTCTTTTTGACATATGTTTTAAACTATAATATAGACTTTTAACGAAAAACATACACTTTGAGACATATCAGTAACTTCATGTGTTATATTGATGTGTGGTCAATTAAAACCTATCACAAATGAATTATGGATAGTCTTCCTAATGTTTGTTAACAATAAAATCTTATTTTCTTGGATTTTTCTATTTGACACTTGTTTTAATCTAAAATGAATATTTTTTATTTATAAAAAGAACTTTGATTCATACTGGCCGCATTGGGAATTAGTTTGATGTGTGGTCAATTATTATGGGTCTAAAATGAACTATAGTCTATATCCCTAACATTTGAAAACTATCCGAGCTCATTTTATCAGTCTTGGCTCTTTGATTCCTTTTGAACTAAAATAATTGTTTTATATTGAAAACAAGTACTTCAATTAATATCGACAACATCATGTGTCATATTGGTATGAGGTAATTTACTTTATATGAAAGATGAATAGTGTGTATATTTATTAAGGTTTGAAAACAATACGAGATAATTTTATTTGTTCTACTGATGTGATAGAAGTTTTAAACAAAAATAGATCATTTTTATAGAAAACATGAATTTTAAATAACATCAGCCACATAGTGTGTTATATTAATGAGCACATAATTATTACACATCAAAAATGAAATATGGACTATTTTCATAAATTTTTAAAATAATTCAAGATCTTTTTTCTCGGTTTTGGAAATTTGATGTGTTTTTTTGAACTAAAAAGAAACTTTTATTTTGGAAACATGATCGTCAAGTCATACAGACCACATCATGTGACTGATAAATGTTTGTTCAATTCCTTTATGTTGAAAATGAATTTTGGGTTGTTTAAATTAGGTTTTAAAATAATATGATCTTGATTTCCTAGTTTTGTCTATGAGATTAGTTTAGAACTAAAATATCAATTTTATATTAAAGTCACATACTTCAAGTCATATTGACCCCATAATGTGTTGAATTTTCTATGTTCAATATCTACAGGAAAAAAATGAATTATGAGCCATTGTAAAAAAATATTAGAAACAATCCAAGCTCATTTTAAATGTTTTGGTAGAGTGACACACATTTTAAACTAAAATGTCACCATTTTATTCAAAACTTTCAGTCTGATTCATATTGGTCATGTCATTTTTCGGAATGATGTGTTGTTGATTCTTACACATCACATATGAATTATGGACCATTTCATTAATGTTCTAAAATAATCCATGTTTTTTTTCATTTTTGGCAATTGGATGCTTCTTTTATAATAAAATGACATATTTATTTTGAAAACATGCACTTTGAGTTAGTCAGACCACATCAGGTTTCATATTCATGTTTGATTAATTCATCTATTTCACATATTAATTATATATCATCTTACCTATGTTTTAAGACAATGTGAGTTCATTTTCATTGTATTGGAAATGTGAAATTTGTTTTCAACTAAAATGGAACCTATTTATTGAAAACATACACTTTTAGTCATATTAGACACATCATGTGTCAGATAGATGTGTGGTTGATTCTTATACGTCAAAAATGAATTATGAATTATTTTCCTAAATTTTGAAAATAATTTGATCATTTTCCTCTCGGTTATGGATATTTATTGTGTGGTTTAAACGAAAATGACATGTTTGTATTGAAAACATTCACATCAAGTCATACCAAACACATTGGGGGTTGGATGGAGATTCGGTCGATTCTTACGGGATAAAAAATATTTAAGGACCATTTTCCTAATGTTTGAAAACACTTTGATCTCGTTTTCTCGGTTTTGGAAATCTAATTCATATTAAACTAAAATGGAATATTTTTATTGAAAACACACACATGGAGTTATAACAACCACAACATGTGTCGAACTAGAATGTTGTCAATTCTTACACATGATAATGAGTTATGAATATTCTTCCTATATTTTGAAAGAAATATGAAATTCTATTCAATATTTTGTAAATATGACACAAGATTTAACCTATATTGACATGTTTATATTGAAAATATTTATATAGATTCATATATACCACATAATGTTTCATATTTGGATGTGATCAAAATCTACATTTAAAAATTGAATTATTGATTTTTTTTCCTAGTGTTTGAAGACAATTCTGAGATCATTTTCTTCGCTTTTGTGATGTGACATTAATTTAAAACTAAAATTGAACCTTTCTATTGGAACATGATATTTTATTCATAATGATCATAACATATCTCAGATTTATGTGAGGTCAATTCGTATATATAAAAATGTAATTTTATATCATTTAAAAAAATTTAAAAAACAATATGATCTTGTTTTCTCAGTTATGGATATTTGATGTATATTTTAAATTCAAATGACACATTTTATTAAAAATATGTAGTTTGAGTCAAAACAACCATATTGGGTGTTGTTTTGATGTATATTTTATTCCTCCACATTAAAAATTATTTATGGATTGTTGTCCAAAATTATGAGAACTATCAGAGCATTGTTACTCAGTTTTAACTATGTGAAGTCCTTTCAAAATTAAACTAACACTTTCATATTCAAAACACATACATTGGGTCATACTGACCACATCATTTGTTGGATTGGCATGTGAAAAATTCCAACTTGTAAAAAATGAATTATGGATTTTTTTTATTATGTTTAAAAACTATATGATATGTGCTGGTTAGTTTTGGATATGTGAAACTTTTTCGAAATTAACATGATACTTTTTAATTGAAAACATGCCCTTCAAGTCAAACTAACCATATCGTGCATCAGATTAATTAGAGGTCAATTCCTTCACATTAAAAGTTACGTATAGATCATTATAGTGATGTATCAAAACAATATAAATCTTCATATTGGTTTTTTGTATGTTACATGTGTTTCGAACTAATGTGTAAATTTTACAAAAATGGTATCAGATAAAAATGATATGTAAATAAATAAATATAATTAAAATGATTTTAAATTTAACTAATTTTGCAGTTTGAAGTAACCTCTTCATGTTCTACAGAATGACTAAACTCAAATCCAGTTCGTTCAATTGGTTGTTCATATGTTGATCATTATTCCATTACCAGTTCACTTTTCTCCTTTTTGAAATATTTGTCTTCTATAAAATACTAGAAATTAATATCTTGAAATGGGTAAATTTGATCATAAAATCCTTTTATTTTCTGATATGTATCTTCTTGTAGTTTTACTGTATCAAAATATGTATTAGGTGGCACTCCAAAACCTACATCTCTAATGTGACCATATTGTTCTGGATGCTTCAAAGTTGCAGAGGTTAGTTTTTCATCACGCATGGTTGATTCAAATTCTTATGTTTCAAATGTATAAAAAACATATAAAAAAATAGCTATTATTTTTGAAATATTTTTATAAATCCTATAAAATTACTCTAAGGTTATACATACACATATTTCCCTTAATGATTTTTTGTATCTATCAACTATTTTACTATTTTTTTACATGGGCCTTTATCCATAGCACATGATGTCTGGTGGAAGAGGATTAATATATAAATTTATCAATATACATATAAAAAAGGAAGATATATTTTTTCATATAACATACAAAATTTATTACAGATTTAAAATACATAATATTTTTTCTCCAATGAAGTGTACCCCATTCTCACTTTCCAATATGGGTATATTAGTTTTTAAGGACATTTTTTATTTTTAGGACTACTTTTTTTAATTATATAATTTTAATTAAATTGGATTAAATTATTTTTTTAAATAATATATAATCAAATATAATTCAAATAAAACTATTTATCATCATGATAACTGATGAAATCAGTCCTTTTTTCTTTCTTTATAATGTTTTCATAAGTAACTCATGCATGGGGATAAACTTTCCCCTCATTATCCTGAAGATGATACTTGATAAGAAGTACATAGACGCCCCTATGGGATATTCTAGTACCCATTATGGAATATTTCTTATAAAAATAACTTAAAATAAATGAACTCTACATGAGAAAATTAATAGAAATTAGAAACTTAATTATATAATTTTTTGGTAAATTTCAGAAAGTATATCTTAACAGTATCTTAATATCTTCCAAAAGGGTTTCCTCAATTACAGATTTGACATGGTTTCACAAATCTTTTTCAATTGGAACATTAAGTTTTATTATATCCCCAATATAACTAATGAACATTGACAATTTGGGATCAATATGTTGTCCACATTGATTCCATCCAACTTAAAAATTTACAACTTTTCCTCTCACCATAATAATTTTAGACAACACAGTGAAGCTACAACATTTTCGTTTTTTACATCATCATGTTGTTAATCGCCAAATAATTCTATATTTTTATCACCAATCATAGGTTTTTCTATGATATTGGTGACATCATCTTGTGAAGAATTCATTTTATGAATGATTAGTCAAAAATTTAATTTATATTATATTGATATATTAGAGAACACAAAATATTGTGAAGAAAATAATTGTATATTAAAAAAACATTAAACCACTCATTAAACACTATTTCATTTATAAAATGGTTGAAGTTGTTTAGATCCTCTAAAGAGAATCTAAATCCCCTCTATGTGGTACCTTATAATGTATAATACATTGTCTACATTAGAACCTCCATGAAATGACTGTGATATCTTAGTGAAAGAATTAACCTCAATGGAATTTTCATCTAATCCTATCGCTGTTTTAGTCACTAGTAGGTTAATTGACTTATTCTGGTTAGTAGAATTGAGGCATGAAATAGATACACTAATTTTTATTCCATTATAAATGTGTAGAGACTTGGATTTTGAATAGTAAGACTTTGGAATAATCCTACGAATATTTCTTAATCTAGGTGTTGAATCAGCAAGGTAATCTAGAGCCCAAAGAGCCTCAGTGTGGTGAATTTTAAAATATTAAATATATTTTTTTCACGCATGTGCAATTTATCATTAAAATAGGAATAACTCATAAATAGATTCATAGATAGTATTTTTATGACCATGGTTGAGTTCAAAATTTCATGTTTATTCTTGGAATGACATAAAGTTATCTGTGCAAGAGTGCTGGTCGGAGGCAGAATGACAAGGTATTAAATAGTGGATTAATTATTTAAAGGAAAATTTAGTTAATTAATTATACCAAAACCTAATTCATCCCCTCGCCCTCTCATATTAGTTACTCTACACAAGTAGGAGAAACTCCTCCTCCTCTCCTCTCTGATTTGGTGATGATGGAAACAAGTTAGAATCGAAGTATTGATGTGTTGTTGATCTCCGTTTCTAATGTAGATCATTATAAATATGAAAAGTGGCATGATCTAGTGTCCTTATTCAACCAAATATTTGGTGATTCTCCCTTGGGGTTAGTAGTTTTTAGTTTTTTTAGATCCCATCCATTATTCTTTAATGTCGTTTTGAGAGCGCATATAAAATGGCTACATATCCCACCTCGGTAGATCTACAGGTTTCAGGGTAAACATGGGTGAATCAGGTGGTTTCGAAGGTAATTACCAGTTGAAATTACTATATACATGGCATGCAGTCTAGAGGGGAAAACTATATAGTCCTTCTTATTTAGGGAAGTTGTAATCTATTGTCTATATACCATATAACGAGGTTACACACTGTATAGTGACCGAAATCTTGTGAGCATGGGACATGGCTTGGGAGATCTATGTAAAAATACATGGTTGGGTAAAACTACATGGCCAATGTACATAAACACATGGTCTATTACATAAAAAGGGAATCCACATTTCCCAGTGGTCATTTATCCCAAACACACCATGTAGAATGGGATGTACGACATGTAAGAAGCATGGCTGGTCAGTCCATGTAAATGAGGAACAAAGCTAGGGGTCGGATGTAGCATGATAGGGAATGTACCAATTCTACACGTCGTGTATGCTTACATGGGATGGAAAATTTTGTAGAGGGGATACACGACTGGGTTCTTGGGAAGTGTCACATACCTTGTGGACCACAGTTCATGTTGTGTACTCCTTGAGTTTCTTCATGAAATATTTTTCCCACTATATCTCCCACTCAGGGACTCGGATTTAGGATTGTGAGTACCCTACCCTAAGAAGTTCTCTGAATATAAAATGATTATACAGTCCATTTTTTACAATGTGTTACGTGGAATTTTTTCAATAATGGCGATTGGGTATGAGCAATATAGTTTTTCCTAGTTATATGAAATACCTAGTTAGGAGTAAATTCCCCCTCGAATAATTGAGGAGTAAACCACTCCATATAAGAGCAATATAGTTTTTCAAATTTTGTTACGATCTATTACTCTATCGATGGTCGGTAATGGACTGGTGTAGTTCCATCTGTTACCACTCGTTAGATAATATGAACATGGTGCATTGCCTAGAGAAGTGATCCATTAGCTATGTATAGTGACGATGATCAAGCCACTCCTTTTTGTTTTCTTAAAACCTTGCATAGGGAGACAGTTAGCTATGGTTGGACCTCAAGTTCTAGGAACTAAAACTAGACATACTGAGTAGTTCCTGATGGAGAGTATCTCTTATACGGGTTCCATCTAGGATGACTAATCCCGCATATTTTTTTATCCTAGTTTTTTGTTACTGTTACATTCTTTAAGTAGAAATTTTTAAGAACTATGTGGTCAGAACATCATGATACTGCGGTTCTGTTATGAGAATACTTGGGTGATTCTGGGAGCCTTATGTTTTTGTCACATTCTGGGTTGACACCCCTTGTGTACTAAGTATAATTAATTCCCTTGTACCGACACATTAGTTTTGGTTACTCTATTTCCATGGGAGGCCTAGATGCATGTGGAATACACTTGGTTTCTATGTTTAGCTTATCATGGATGTATGAGATCACTCTCCTAGTGGTGGAAAAGATTCTACGTTTAGGTCATCTACACACCATGTTGAGCACCCTATGCATGGATGAGATAACTTCATGTTAGGTTGAGTTGTAGGATGGTGATTTTCCTTAATCTCTTTTGTTTGGGATTCTTTGGACTTAGTTGATAGGTCATTTACAGCTGAGGACAAATCGAGAGAGAGTTTATCTCTCGATGAGTTTCCCTCTAGCTAGTTGGAGCATATTGTATCCTTTTAGAGGCTCCCTTTTCTCTTTGGATTTTTTGGGAACCTGATTAGTTTTTCTATAATCACACCATAAAAATATTATCTTACAGGTTTTTAAAATTTTGAAGACCTGAAGCCTTTCGACGGAATCCAAGAAGGAGAGGATAAAAGTGTATCTTGTCGAGCTGGACCAATCAAGGTTCTTTTTGATAGTTGCTTTTGACTGTGATCCCCTCCTCTAGAGTAGCTTGTTAACTTTTTCAGTTTTCCATGGTGGTCATTATTTTTCCCTTTTAATGATTTTAATACTTATTTACTCTTGTTTGAGCTATATTTATGCATGAATTGTTGTTTTCTTCATTTTCTATTTATCCACTATTTCATTGAGGTGTTGTTGATGTCTGCGTACATGTTATTTAAGAAACGTCCTCCTTGGGTTTAGTTATGCCTTCGGCTCATGTGACCACCCTCTGGCCTATGGAGGCAAGCTTGTGGTAGGTATGTCTTGAGACCCAGTTTGGGTCGGGGCATGATTGATTGGTATAAAATCATGTTCATTCCTTGGGGCATTGTTTGGAAGTATTCTCGTAAAAGGATTTTGTTGGGTTCCGTAGTGATATATTCATGGTTGTTACGGTTTGGATCTCAGGCTATATGTTCCAATGTTGGTGCAGTGGATGACGTATCCATGTATCTAGACTCTGATAAAATTATTTCAAATCAAAACATTATGATACTATTTATAGTGGAAAAAAATGGTATATACATCAGGTAGGACTAGGTTTTGGTTTTTTTCATGTCCTTCTTGAGTCATCACCCCAAATATACTATGTGATTAGGCTTCATCTTGATTCTATTTCATCATTCCTCGATGTTGATATCTAGGTAGGGTTCTAATGCATGATTGTGATGAAAATACACACTGTGATGAGGCTTAAGCTTAGGGAACTGGTCCTAAGGAAGTTCCACTAGGTGGACATATAGTTGATCCACCTCACATTGAGAAACTGGTTTTACTAGTATTTTAGGCAAAAAAAGTGATGGGGATAGGTGTATTGCATGAGTTCTGGAGGCAGTGAACTCTTATGTACTGGGGTGATCCAGTCTCCCTGGTAACTGATTACTAGCTTGAGGAAGTCACGTGTTTTTTCGACCGAGTGAGGACAACACCCCATGGGATGGTGGTCATAGAAATGAGCCTTCTGCATGGTTGGGTCCGGAGATGGTGGAGTTTACTAACGCAATCCCCCAACCTCGTGACACTCACATGGGTGGAGTTTTAAAGACTCTTCACAGAAGAGTTCTACCCATACATGTTGATATAAGTGCATATCGAGGAGATTCAAAAACTTCAGTAGGGTAGAATGACTATGTAATATTAATCATTATTGTTTACAAATCGATTGTGTTACTCCCTGAATATGGTTTGACACCTGTTCTTCAAATCTCATACTTTTGAGTAGTCCCTCTGTAGAGATGTCAGAGAAGGTGTGGTCTCCTTTTGAATTCCCACTTATGAAAGGGTCTCGAGTGATATCTAGTCGTAGAGTGCTTCATGGATGAGGGACATGCAGATGTGTCCCACAGTGGAGGTCATAAGGAAAATGAATTTATAGCAGTAGGTAGACAGTAGATGATTGGATCGTAACACATGAGGTATAAAAATGCCTAGACACATGAATGTGGAACTATACTGCATAAGTAGTTTCGGGATTAGGTCATCCACATGATAGGTGGTTTCATGATTCTGATGGTAGGGTACATCTTTCTATAGATTGTATAACGTGTCATGCTGATGATAGGGAGATGGTCAATGTACCTCCATTGAAGAGGCACCAATTGGAGGTTGGAGTTCTGCAAGATGGTAGATGGGGTGGGCGGATGGGATAACAGTAAGAGGTGGTAGGTAGTTTGAGGTGTTTCAGCCACTACCTTTAGGAAATCCACACCAGGCTCAGGGAGCTAGAGGATTCGGTCAGGGATAACCAAAGGCCATAGAGGTATTTGACCTAGAATCTCTGAGTATGAATAGAGGTAGGCACTATGTACCTTCTACATTCTGTACTATCAATTGGTTGTGAATATTGTGTGCCACTACTTTAATTCCACTTCATGTTTGAGGTTTAATCAAGGGTGATGTGGGGCATCAGGAGATCCATGTGTTGGTGTTATTCAATTTATCTTCAAATGCATGTGGAGAAGAGGTCCTTCCCCTACCAAGAGGTGTTTTGATTATGCGATAAAAATTATGAGGGTGGGTCAGTGTCTCCGAAAGAAGGTATCCATTCTTATTTTTTGTTAGTACCATCATGATCTTAACATCATATTTTCATACAATACACTGAGGTAAGGAAGTGGGATAGTTATACATAACGTTGATCTTAAAAGGAAGATGAATTCTTTCACCACTGAGAAGTGCTTTTGTGATGTGACCAAAACTATGTGGGTGATTTAGTTTCACCCAAAGAGGATAATATATAGGTGTGTAAAATGAGTTCCTTGGATATGTGTGTTCATGGAGAGGATGTCCAGTCTTTGTCCTTTCTTAGTACCAATCCATAGTGAAAATGTTAGATCTTACAATGTTTCAATTGAGTGGATTGGTTTTCCACCATTCATCCTCAGTTGGGATGACACTAGTGGGTGTGGTGGTGCTTCTGGTTTGGGTTACTCTCCTTCTAAGAAAAGTGAAGTCTCACAAGGTCTTCCACAATGGTTTTATGTCTAGAGTCTATGGATGGATGAGTATACTATCCTACCATGTTCTTTGGTTCCCTATTGTACTCAGATTCAAACTTGAATGCAATATGCTTGAGGAGGTTTTTGTATAGTCCATCTAGGGGTGGTTGTGAACAATGAAATTTTGTTGGTATTTATATTAATTTAGCGAGGTGGTATACTGTTAGACCCTATGACTACAGATGGGTCATGATGCTTGGGGATTTTCCACCTATCACATCTAAGGAGACATGTTCAATCTTATTTCATGAGGATGACCTGGTTGATGTTGGACATAAGAGTGGATTGGAATAGGTGTTTCCCCTATGTGTGGGTTTGGAAGTAGCATGGGTACCCTTGATGAGCTTTCTAGCATCGGAGTTACACTGTAGAGATTAGTTTCTATTCCATGTCCCTAACCTTTTTATTTTTGTGGATGAAAATATTTGTAGGTGGTAGTGATGTAGAGACTCAAGTTTTGACCTGTAGGACATAAAAATAAAACAAAGAATATTTTTAATGCCATGCACTGAGTCGACATGGGAATTTGGGGCCCAGAGATCCTTAGTCTAGTGATTTTAAAAATATTAAATATTTTTTTTAATGAACGCTTGGTTTCTCTTGAAATGAGAAATATCTTTTGAATAGAGTCTTAAATCATATTTCAATGAATATGGTTGAGTTCAAAATGATGTGTTTACCCTATGTGTGTCATAAAGCTCTCCGTGTATGATTTTTTTGTGGGAGGAGGAATGACAGGGCGTGAAGTGGTAGATTAATTTATCCAATTAGATTTTAATTAATTAATTAAACATAAACCTAATACATCCCCCTTCCCCTATAACATTGGGAGCACAATACAAGTAAAAAAATTCCTCCTCCTCTCCTCTCCTCCATTTTTTGATGAAAATACAAGCCAAAATTAAAGCATTTAGGTTCTATCGATCCCCATTTAAAATGTATATCATCATCAAATCATGAAGCGACATGATTCAGTCATTGTTCTTCACCCAAATCATTATTATTTTACCCTCAAGTTATGTGGTTGTGTATTTTGGCCTCGATCCTCTTTTTCAGACTTATTTTTACATTTTATAGACCAAATTCAATTTCTAGAGTTCCCTCCTATATAGATCTATAGGTTTTAAGGTAAAATTGGGTGAATCAGTCAGTTTTTGAAGGTAATTCTTGATTGAAGTTACTATAAATAAGACTTACATTCAAGAGACACACAACTTATATCTCTTTATGTTTGGGGAAGATGATAGTTGGGGTCTTCATGTTGGGTACAGAGGTTACACATCATGTAGCAACCAAAATCGGGTGACCATGGGGAATGTCTTAGGAAAGCAGTGTGAATGTAATTTTTCTGGTACAACTACACGGAAAGGTACACGGACATGGGGTCCGTTAAATAACATGGGAAAAAACACATTAAATTATTCATATAGCCCATACATATAATTTATAATGGGATTCATGATGTGTATTGGACACAACTAGCCATGATGTGTGAATTAGTTACAAGACCATAGGATGGGTGAAGCAGGATATAGTGTGTATGTCTCTACATGTTGTGTACCCCTAAATGTTTTGGAAAACCATTTATATGGGAGAAAATTCATGGTGTTTTGGTGGTATCACATGTCGTGTGGACCCTAGTGCATGTCATGTACTCCTTGAGAATTTTTTTAGATCTTCTTCCTTCCATATCTTCTTCTAGGAGACACAGATTCAAGATTATGAGCAGCCAATACTGGGTGGTTCTCCTCCTATAAGGTGATGGTGGTCTTCATTTCATCCTACATGTTACAAGGTGGTGTGTTTCGAAAAAGAAACCAGATTAGTGGTGCAAGGCCCATGCTGTAGATTAGTATAGTTTATAAGAGAGATGTTGGGCCTAATACTCCCCTTTGAAATCAGAGTGATGGTTTCCCTTACCTCTCTACATTGGTAGATATAGGACCCTCCATGTTGTGGGCCTGAGTTCTTTATGTTATGGTAAATCTTCCAGAGTTAGTACTCTCTTATAAATTAAGGTGCGAGATACATTTATTGTTATAGTAGTTGTAGATATCACAATATGGTCATGTTTGAGAGTGGGCCCCTATAATTGTTTGGCTATATATAGTAGTTACACCCCTGTTAAACCAAGGAATGTATCCTCCATCAATGGAGTTGGTACTCCACTTATGGTGCATTTCCTCTAAATGTGACATATCGGTAGAGTTTCCACTCCCCTATAGTGTTAAGGTATGGTCCCCTATCCTTCTAGTCAGAACTCCCCCATCATTACATAGTGTTGGTCATCCAAATTTGTTATTACGAATGTTTTGGTAATCCCCTATCATGCCAAATAGTGGATTTTCAAGCCTCTGGTCGATACTCCCCTATCGGGTATGGGTGAAGGTCCCCCATAGTAGAGGAGCCGGTAGTTTGGTAATCTTGTTTGGGATCAGGGTGTGGGTCCTCTAGACACAGAGTGGTATTCATCTTTTATACCAAGGTATAGTTCCCCACCTATGGATTAGTACTCCCATGTCTATGAGTAGTAACAGGTTGAGGGTCCCCCATTGGAGTCAGTGCTTCTTCGAATGTTGACATCAATTTCAAGAATTGGGCCTCTACACCAGTTTTGTGTGACACGTAGTTAGGAGTTTGTGCTCCCTTAAATAAAAATAAAAATGTCCACTCCATACAAGATTGACTGAGGTTTCACAAGTTGGTTAGGATATAGTACTACCTCGACTATGAGGGTGTGTAAAGGTTTTGTTCCCTCCATTTCCTCTCTTTAGAGAGGATGCACACGGTGAATAGTCGGAGTTGTTCTCCCTAAACTCTATGTAGTTGTGAGGAGCGGGCCTCTGCAGTTTTGTTTATTATTGCCTTATGAAGATCATATGTTAGAGATAACATTACCAATGGTTCTAAGAACTAGAGATTAACATAGTGATATATTCCGAATGGAGTGTATCTCTATGATGGTTTTCATTTAGGATGGATGATCTCCAGGAGTGTGTTCTCATAATTTCAGTTTACTGTTAGAGCCTTCGAGTATAATTATATTTCTTGCTATTAGGTCAAAACCTCATGAGACATGGAGGCCATTATGATTATATCTAGGAGATTCTTAGATCCTTACGGTGTTTCCACATTCTGGGATGCCACCCCTTGTAGATTGAGTATACTTACATCCCTTTTTCTCACACTTTAGTTTTGGTTACTCTCTTTCCATGGGAGGTGAATACATGCAAGGTATTATATGTTTTTCTATGATTATCTTCCCATGGTTGGATGATCTCAATATTCTACTAGGAGTGGAAATGATTCGATGTTTTGTTCATATACTCATGTTGATCACCATGTTCTTGGATGAGGTTACTTATTGTTGGGTTGAGCTATGGGTGGATATTTTCTTTAATCTCATTTGCTGAGGATTATTTTAAATTATTTTATTAGTCATGTACATTTGAGGATGAATCGAGATGTATTTTCTCTCATGATGGGGTTTCCTCTGGAAAGGTCGAGTTGATTGTTTCCTTTCATTTGTTCCCTTTTCATTTTGGGTTTTTTTGGCTCCTACTGTGTATTTTTATACTCACTCATTTATAAGAATTTCCCAAAATTTTTGTGTCCTATGTAGACCAAAAGATGTTATATGATGTCCTTGTAGGACATAAGGCAGGCAGAGCTTGGCATGCTAGAAAAACTGAGGAGCTTTCTGGAATTTTATTTTGATAGTGATCCTCTTCTTCTGAGAAGGTCGGACGAATTTTCAGTTTTATTTTGTGGGCATTATTTTTCACTTGTTATTCATTAAATACATTTCTTGTACTCTCTTTTGGGTCAGATATATGCATGAATTTTAGTCATCATTATTTTATATCTATTCACTGTTTCATTGAGGTGAATGTGGGTGTATGTATAAATGTTCTATAGTAAAAGGCATCCCCAAGTTTAGTCATCTCTTCAGCTCTTGTAACAACACCCAGACATATAGAGACAGGCTTAGTGTAGTTGTGGCTCGAACCATGGTTTTGCTTGGGTTGTGAAAAAATGGCTCATCATTTTCCCCTTCCATAATAAAATACCTCTTCTTGAAGCCCATTTCATCTACATTCATTGCACTCCATTTTTGACCAACTTACAATGGAAAATAGTCACTTGAAATGTTTTATAATCCAACATGTATAATTGTTCAACAATTCCAAAATATTCTATATTCACAAAAATTGGATTTGAATCCATAGAACCAGATATCGTCCTAACCTCCAACGTAGTTATCATTTTCTTTTGTATAGAATATAAAATCATAAATAATAAAACCAATGTAAGATTAACATTTTAATTTGGTCCCATAGATATTCATTGAAGTCCTTCTCTAGTTGAATTCATATCCATAGATTACTAATTATAAATATGATCTCAAAAACATATCATAAATTATTGATTATGTTTATTTGATATCCAACCTTCACTCTATTGATTGATTAAAATATATAAGGATTTCCATGAGGGATTCAATTTATGGATCAATATATAACCAATTATTTAATATTTAAAGGTGATATTGATTTCATTATATGATGGAAATTGTAACAATATCTCTCCAAAAAATTCCTTCATCCATAAGGAAGTCACTGTGATGAGAGTTTGTGAGACTGAAGCTATCAACATATGATAGGTAATTGGTATAGAATTAAACAAAATCTCAAAAAATATATCACTCTACAATAAAAACATCTCATATAAATTGATGATTTGTATACCCTTTCAAAAACTTTTTATTCCATTAAATGGGGTACTTCCATATATAATTGACAGGACCACATAGTCAAAAATATCTAACCATGTGAACCATCATGTGGACCAATCTATCAAATAATGATGGTGGAAAAAACATCTCTAGTCACATAATATGATTACAAACTCTTTATTAATTATAGGATACTTTTTTGGGTTTGTAACCTTACTATATAGGGCTTTTCAAAAGAAGTAGTGTCTGGTTAATGAATTTCATACAATTATTGGAAAAATTCAACATAAAGAGACTAGAACCAAATCATACATCAAAAAATTATATTCATGCGATTTTAGTCCATGTAACTTAAAATTATTCATTGAAAAGAATTTTTTTATTTTATGAATACCCCTCTAGAAAATTTAAAACATTAATTAAAATGAAAAATTGCACTTTTACTGTCATGATAGATTATAAGTTGTTAGATGAAGAAATATTTTCCTTTTACCCATCACTTGTGTAACGACCCCAATCTAGAGCCCTTCCACTGGTGCCCCATACCCGGTTCGCCACAAGACCTCAGGCGTACTTCCCCAAACGCCATAGGCTGCCGACTAGTAGTGAGGGATTTTTTAAGTTATCGGGGAATCTATGCCCTCATTTGTTAAGGTATACAAGGAAAGAAAACAACAGTCAATGGCAGAAGTAGTAAACAGCATACAAACACTTGAACAAAACAGCGGAAGCAATGAACATATAATAATGATGATAATGATGCAGCAGGTAAAGTATCAAAGGAAAGCAGAAAACACAGCGACATGCAGAAATACAACTGAAAACAAAGTATGAAAGTAACCAAAACTCCAGTAGCATCTCAAGCCTATGCTTGGTTCTATACTCTCCAGCTCCAACCAGAAATCACGTACCCGAAGTAGAAGGGCCACAATCTCTATCCACACCTGCAACCATGTAACATGTTCAGGCCGAAAAGCAGGACCCAAACGGGGTGTGATAATAATCCCAATAGGCAATCACCATGAGAACTGTGCCCTACTGTCAGTGAGTAATATAGCAAAAGTAAAGGAAATAAATGTAGCAGAGATGAATAGGTACACTAAAGTAAGAAATCCTACCAAACTCCATTCACAGTTATTTATTAGTTCAGTACAATCATTTAGCTATCAACCAAGGAACCTAGAAACAACTCCATACTCCCAAGGCAAGCAAGTAATCACAATAGGTAACTCTACAGTCTACCTAAACAACGAGCAGTACAAACCCAAGCTTGTTCTTTGGCTTGGTGGACTCGTCACAACCAACCAAAAAATAAATAACTGACTCTATGTGTGGATCCAACTAGCAAACCCCTCTAGTCAAGTAGACGTACAAAGGCACAGATACTCTGGGAAGCTCTCACCATCAATTTCCCTGTGGTCTTGCAATGAAATATATAGACTCTCTGTGGAACCACTTACCTCTAATTACCCCTATAGTCTTGCTACGTGTCTAATTACACTCTTATGAAGCATAAAGTTCCATTCCCATAGGTCCTGTGATCATTACTAATTATAACAGACTCTCTAGGGAAGCCCTGGTCGTCAATTCCCCCTTTAGTCTACCACACCAAGTTCACTCAGCCCTGAGTAGTTTAGTCATACGTAATCGACTGTTAGCAGCCTATGTAAGTTCAGAAACTACTTGGATAATAGCTACAAATGCATCCATAAGCATATAAATAGCAGACAATACATGCAATCAAGTCAACAAGAATACTAGCAATTCAATAGGGTTTGCCTCCTAAGCAACCTGTGCCAAACGACAATAAACAGCCAAAACAAGGGGAAACACCCATGGGGTGATCCTCAAACATGATAACAAGTAATTATTAATCATCTAATAACATCAAGCATACAAGAAATCTAAGGAAGATAACAAAACAGTATCAAAACCCTAACCTGAGATACCCGATACATGGGTATCCAGCACTTTTGTACCAAAAACTCAAAGACATTCAACATAGGGAAACAAACCACCTACCACAATCATAGGAGATTGATATTTTTGAAACATGTCCTATGAATCGGCCTAGAACGAAGTAAATATTCAAAAACGTCTAAAACATTCAACCTAAGATAACTCTCACAATAAGAGGAATCATGAAACATGGCCAAAGAAGAGCCGAGAACTCACCGCTACAATTCTATTGCACCCGACGACGTTTGATTTGGACAACAGGGGATGAATCAGTGCCTTGGAGAAGAATTGTCTCTCTAGGTCGCTCTGGATGTAATTAGGTGGAGAAGAAGATGAAAATGGGGATTAGGCGCGACCACGGTCCGATTAATGAAATAAAAAGAAAATAACACGGCGTGTACTTCTTGAGTACACGGCATGTAGTCCTCTTTTCCGTATTCCATATTAATCGGACTCCACCTCATCGCTACACCCTGTGTGACTAGCCCAGACACGGCCAACACACGGCTTTAAGCGGAAGAAAAGTACACTGCGTGTACTTATAAAGTACACAGTGTGTACTTACAAAATTTCCGGATTCTCCTCTTTTTCTCAAAAATTCCCAGAAAAGGAAAACATACCTGAAAAAGATGGTCCAGGTTCTTAAAAACTTCCCCCCTTAAAGGAATTCGTCCCTGAATTTCCCTAGTGAGGTGGAGAAGGAGAAACCCCGAACAGCTCCCGCCACTGCAATCGTACATCGGCCTCCCTTTCCCAAGTCTCGTCTTGTACTCGCCCGTGCTTCCCTAGCACCCGTACTAGAGGAACAGACCGGCAATAGAGTACCTTTGCGCTACGATCATCAATCCTGATAGGATGCTCCTCGAACGATGCATCCTGCTCCAGCTCAACCTCCCCAGGTCGAAAAACATGAGACGGGTCTGAGAAATAGTGTCGAAGCTGAGAAACATGGAAGATGTCGTGCATAGCCTGATATCTCTAAGGTAGCTGCATCCTATAAGCAACCAACTCAACTCTATCCAGAACCTAAAACGGCCTGACGTATCTCGGTGAAAGCTTACCCTGTCTCCTAATCCTCTTGTGTTCCAAACTCTGGGTAACACGTAGGAAAACCTAGACTTCGACCCCGAACTTCAGAGGTCGCCTTCGCTGATCAGCATAAGATTTCTGACGAGACTATGCAGTATCCATCCTCTTCCAAATCAGCTCTATCTGCTCTGAAGTCTCCTGAACAAGACGAGGTCCTAGCAAAGTTGCCTCTCCTTCCTCCAACCAGCATAAAGGTGATCGGCATGACCTACCGTACTAATCCTCGTATGGCTCCATTTGAATGGTCGCTTGAAAACTGTTGTTGTAGGTGAACTCCACCAGAGGAATATGCTTCTCCCAAGAACCGCCAAATTCTAGGATGCAAGCTCGGAGCATATCCTCATGTACCTGGATCGTGTGCTCGGACTGACCATCTATCTGAGGATGGTATGTTATACTCAAATGTACATGTATACCCAAGGCCTTCTGGTGTCCCTTCCAGAACTGAGAGGAAAAGTGTGCATCCCTGTCTGAAACAATGGAGTGTGGAACTCCATGCAGACGAACGATCTACTAGATGTAAAGTCGTTCCAGATCATCAACACTGAAAGTCTCCCTGATTGGAATGAAGTAAGCAACCTTTGTAAGCTTGTCAACGACAACCCACACTGTATCATTCCCTCTCGATGATCTCAGAAACCTTGTCATGAAGTCCATCACAACATCGTTCCATTTCCACTATGCAATGGGTAGCTGCTGTAAAAGCCCTACTGGTCGCTGGTGCTCCACCTTCACCTGCTGACAGGTGGAACACCTCATGACAAAACCAGCCACATATCTCTTCATACATGGCCACCAGTACTGGCGATGAAGATCCCGATACATCTTGGTGATGCTAGGATGAACTGCCCAAACTAAGGAATGGAAGTCTCACATCAGCTCCTCTCATATATCTGCTGGCACCCATATGCGTCCCCTGGAAGCGCAAGATCTCATCCTCGCCAACGGTCCACCCAAGAAGAGGGTCCTCTCCTGACACGCTTTCCCGTAGGACTATCCCTTCTGAATCTGCCAACTACCTCATTCGGACTTAGCCCGGAAGTACAGAGGTAACATCCATAGAAGACAGGATAGTCTTCCCCTGCCTGTCATGCACCTCCAAATTCATCTCCGAGAATAGAGCCATCAGTTTCCACTCACTACTGCCCTCCTAAACTGCCTGTATCTGAGTTCTCTGGCTCAGTGCATCATCCACTGTGTTTCCTTTCCCAGGCGTATAGGCAAGCTCGAAATCGAAGGACTGGAGATACTCAACCCACCTCCGCTGTCTCAGATTCAGGTCACGCTGCGTGAAGATGTACTTGAGACTCTTGTGGTCAGTGTATACCACAAAATGCTCTCCTAGAAGGTAATGTTCCCAGCAACGTAAAGCATGAACAACTGCAGCCATCTCCAGGTCGTGCGTAGGATAATTCCTCTCATGAGGCCCCAACTGCTGAGATCCATACACAACCACTCGATGTTCCTACATAAGCACTGCTCCATGTCCAATTCCAGATGCATCACAGAAAACTGTATAGCTCTTACCCGGCTCCGGAAAAACAAGGATTGTTGCTGAAGTCAATCTCCCCTTCAGATCCTGGAAGGCTGAGTCACAGGCTTCTGACCAAACAAACTTCACCCCCTTTTTAGTCTATCCCATCAACAGTGCTCCTAGGCGTGAGAAGTACTGTATAAACTACCTGTAGTAACCAGCCATCCCCAAGAAGCTTCATACCTCGAAGACGTTCTTCAGCTACTCCCAGGTAACTACTGCTCTCATCTTCTCTAGGTCTACTGATACTCCTGTCTCTGAGATGACCTAACCCAGGAAGTGAATCTCATCCATCCAAAAGTGGAACTTTGAGAGTTTATCATAAAGATGATGCTCCCTAAGTTTACTCAGAACTATCTCAAGATGGGTTGCATGGTCGTGATGAGTGCGAGAGTACACCAAGATATCATCCACAAAGACCACTATGAAAGAATACAATTAAGGATGGAACACTAGGTTCATCAGTTCCATGAAAACTGATGGTGCATTCGTAAGACCGAACGGCATAACCATATACTCGTAGAGGCCATACCTTCTCCTGAAGGCTGTCAGAGGTATATCTGAAGGCATAACGCGCAACTGATGATAACCGGACCTCAAATCGATCTTCCAGAACATCCGAGATCCTCAAAGATGATCTAAGAGATAATCAATCCTCATAAAGGGATATCGGTTCTTGACCGTCAACTGGTTCAACTGTCGATAATCCACACAAAGCCTAAGGGTACCGTCTGCCTTCTTCGCGAACAAGACAGGCGAACCCCAATGAGGAGTATTGGGTCGGATGAAACCCTTTGACTACAACTCCTCAAACTGCTTCTTGAGATCCTGAAACTCAGGTGTTGCCATCCTATAATGTGTAATTGACACCGGTGCTGCTCCTGGAATGAGCTCAATCGAGAAGTCTACCTCACGCTCTGGAGGCAAACCTGAAAAGTCTTCTGGAAAGATATCTGGAAAGTGATCAACCACTGGAGGAAAATCTAACTGTGAAGTCCCCCGGTCATCCAGATAAAGACTAAAAATCTGGGCTGTAACTCCTCATATCCCATGATGCTTGAGTCCGACTTGACTCGCCTGAACATCCCACTCACCCTTATGAAGGAAAGATTCACCCTCTGGTGATACGAAACTCACCCTGCGGCGATAGCAATCGACAACTGCCTAGAAGGGAACCAACCAGTCCATACTGAGAATGACATCATAACCTGTCATCTCCATGACATAGAGGTCCCATAAGAAATGATACCCTGCAACCTCGAGAGGGAAGCCCTTGCACTGACGTATACTAGATGTCCTCATTCCCAAGGGTGTGTCGAGAGTCAACATGTCTGCAGACGAAAAGACACAAAGCTTAGGATTTTCCACGACAGCAACAGAGATAAATCTATGTGAAGCAACAGTATTGAAAAGGTCTTAAAATAAAACTGAGGCTACTAAGATTGTACCTCGAACTGTAGAGGGTCCGGGATCCTGCTCCTGATGAATCTGCTCTACAGCAAAAGTTTGGACTGTAGTGCGGCCCTGTGTAGCTGCCTGAAAACCCTGAGCTACACCTCTCTGATCTTGACCACTACGTCCACGGCCTCTACCCTGACCGGAATGTCCTGCAGAACTCCATCCCCTAGTCTTCTATGGAGAGGTTAATCCTTCTCCTGCATGCGGGGTCGAAACTGATCCTTCTTCACTAGCCGCTAGAATGGAAACCTTGCAGAAATGCTGCAAATGACCCATCTTGTTGCAGGATCGGCACTCCACTAGGTCCCTCGGTCACTGGGGCTTCTTATCCCCATTCCTTCCATGTTGATAAAATACCACTTGGGTTCCATAAGAGAGATCTCATCTACCAGAAGGAATACCACGCTTCCTCAGGTCGCCTCGGGTAGACGCTCGGTGGCACTTCCTACTGTCTGGCTGGAGGGAATCAACCTTGGATGTTGTACCACCTTGGTCCACAGCTCTAGTCTCCCCCAGGTTCCACTCTGTGATGAGTGCATGGTTGACTATCAGAGTAATAGAAGTCAACTGAAAGACATTCACCTGTGATCTGATCTCTGGTGTGGGGCCTTCCTCAATCTTCCTCGCTAGAAATAGCTCATCATTCCCCAAGACCGGAGTGAATCGTTGTAACATAGTGAAGTGGGAGGAATACTCCATAACTGAGAGAGTACCCTGCTACAGGATAATAAACTCCCTGGCTCTGTCAGCCCTCAGCGTCACTGGGTAGAAGTAGTCATAAAATGTACGCTGAAACTCATCCCAAGCCATATCCTGTTGATGCCACGTCTAAGACACTATGTCCCACCATCTCTTGGTGGAATCTCACAAAATATAGGTCGTTATCTTTACCATCCTATCTAGAGGTGTCTCCAGATGCTCGAATATGGATATCATGGCTTCCAGCCTTGACTCTACAGCCTGAGGTCCTCCACCCTCTGTGAAAGTTGAGGATTCTACTGCAGGAAGACCCGCGTCAGCTCTGCCATAGTCGTGGAAGGATGTTGAACTCCCTGGATGGTCTGCATGAATCTCATGAAACCCTCTCTAAACTGAGCGTCGGCACCAGTTTCGGGAATCACTGTAGGTGCCATGTCCGGAATGATGGGTGAAACTACTGGCAGTCCCTGTTTGGTCGTATCGGGCGTACGATCTCTGCCTGGTTCCTGGCGTGCAATGGAATGACGTCTTGGTGCCATGGCTCTGAAAGACCAAAACACACCTTCATTAAAGACGAACACAGTTGAAACACAAGAGAGTAAAACTTAACAGGAGGGAAAAACCTTTAAAACTGGGAAAAACATGACTACACGGCGTGTTTCTTAAAAGTTTACCCAGGGCGTGTACATTGGCCATACATGGTTGTGTAAGCTACCCGACTACACGACATGTTCTTAAACTACACGGCGTGTACATACCCTTTTCTCCCTGCCCGGCTACTCCAACATGACTAAGTCGCATGGACTGTCCCATCTGAAGTCTACACGGCATGCTTGAGGCAGACACGACCTGTACTAGACACGACTTACCTGGCCCGTGTTGTTAGCAACACGGCCTGACACACGGTCGACACTACACGGCGTGTTCCAAAGAGACACAGCATGCACTTGAATGAAAACCCCGGCCTGTGTTGTTCATGACATGGCTGGGTACTCGGCAGATCCTTACATGGCGTGTTCCGAACAAACACGACATGTATAGAAGAGGATAACACTGACCCGTGTTTTCCAAGACACGGTCGGGTACCTGGGAAAGGATACATGGCGTGTGCATACCGAACACAGCGTGTACTAAACACGCATTACTAGCCCGTGTTGTTAGTTAAAAGGTCGGGCTCCTAGATAACATCTACACGGCGTGTACCTACCGTACACGGCGTGTTCTTGAAAACCATTTACAACTCTGTGTCCCTGTCCACATAGTCATTGACACGGCCAAAAAATACATGGCATGTATATATAAAGTACACACCATGTATTCTGGGTTTTCCCGGACAGTAGCCTCAGAACTGTACCGGAGCCCAGAAAACACAGAAAAACAAGGGTTAAGGTGCCAAATTCCGATCTGTGGGGGCCCATACTCCCTACAAATCAAAGCTTGGCATCTTAAAGGTGCATATAACAAGGAAACAGTATAAGAACTCACGACCCACCAAATTACAATCCTCGGCGGCCCATAATACCTCTAAAATCAAAGTTTGGCATTCATGATAAAATTCTCCAAACAACGATACCCTATCAACATTGCAGATATTCTATCACAGCAGCTATCACAACAGTATGCATTTTCTATCACAAATCCTATCACAACAGCTTGAAATCTCTAATGCAACCTAGATGGCATGGAAAGATGCATGGCATGTGATCTTCTAACATGTGTCTATATGATGCATGAGATGATATACCATCATCTCATCGGGTTGCAAAAACATAGAACCACAATCATATAAACAGTAACATCACAAAACACATGCATCACCCAATGGTGAAATCAATTAAACTGTAACATTAACCAAACTCAAAACTTGCAATAATCGAGGTAATCTGGCTTTTTCCCTGTACACGGGTTCTAAAATGCCCGAGAATAGCTATTTACCATTTACCTATTCCATCCTATCCCTGTCTAATGTCGCTAAATAATAAGTCAATAAAAAAAGGAAATAACTCCACTGATACCACTTTGTAACAACCCGAATCTGGAGCCCTTGCACTGGTGCCCCATACCCGGTTCACCACATGACCTTATGCGCATTTCCCCACATGCCAGAGGATGCCGACTAGCAGCGAGGTCCTTCGTAAGTTATCTGGGAAACTATGCCCTCATTTGTTATGGTTTATAAGGAAAGAAAACGACAGTCAATGGCAGAAGCAGTAAACTGCATACAAACACTTGAACTAAACAGCAGAAGCTATGAACATATAATAATGATCATAATGATGCAGCGGGTAAAAGTATCTATGGAAAGCAGCAAACACAGCAACATGCTGAAATACAACTGAAAACAAAGTACGAATGTAACAGCAACTCCAGCATCATCGCAAGCCTAAGCTCGGTCCTATGCTCTCCATCTCCAACGAGAAATCACGTACCCGAAGTAGAAGGGCCACAATCCCTATCCACACCTGCAACCATATAACCTGTTTGGGCCAAAAAGCAGGACCAAAAATGGGTGTGAGAGTAATCCCAGTATGCAATCCCCATGAGATCCATACCCTACTGTCAGTGAGTAATATAGAAAAAGTAAAGGAAATAAATGCAACAGAGAAGCATATGTACACTAAAGTACACAATCCTATCAAACTCCATTTACAGTTTTTTATTAGTTCAGTACAATCATTTAGCTATCAACCAAGGAACCTAGCAACAGCTCTATACTCCCAAGGAAAGAAAGTAATCACAACAGGTAACTCTGCAGTCTATCTAAACAGCAATAAGTACAAACCCAAGATTGTTCTTTGGCTTGGTGGACTCATCACAACAAACCAACAAATAAAACACTAACTCTATGGGTGGCTCCTACTAGCAAACCCCTCTAGTAAAGTAGATGTACAATGGCACAGACACTCTGGGAAGCTCTCACCGTCAATTCCCTTGTGGTCTTGCAATGAAAGATATAGACTCTCTGAGGAAGAACATGCGTCTAATTCCCCCTATAGTCTTTCTATGTAACTAAGGACACTCTGAGGAAGCACAAAGTCCCATTCCCATAGGTCCTGCGATCAATATTAATTATAACAGACTCTCTAGGGAAGCCCTAATTGTCAATTCCCCCTTTTGTTTACCACACCCGGTTCACTCAGCCCTGAGCAGTTTAGTCGTGCGTAATCAACTATTAGCAGCCTAAGTAAGTTCAACAACTACATGGATAATAGCTACAAATGCATCCATAAGCATATAAACAGCAGGAAATACATGCAATCAAGTCAACAAGAATACTAGCAATTCAATAGGGTTTGCCTCGTAGGCAACTCATGCAGAACCATAATAAATAGCCAAAACAAGGGGAAACACCTGTGGGGTGATCCTAAAACATGCTTACAAGCAATTATGAATCATCTAATAACCTCAAGAATAAAATAAATCTAATGTAGATAACAAAACAGGATCAAAACCCTTACACGAGATACCTGATACATGGGTATCTGGCACTTTTGCACCAAAAACTGAAAGTCATTCAACGTAGGGCAACAAACCACCTACCTCAATCATAGGAGATTGATATTCCTGAACCTCGACCCGTTAATCGGCCTAGAACAAAGTAAATCTGCAGAAACATCTAAAATGTTCAACCTTAGATAACTCTCACAAGATGAGGAATCAGGAAACATGGCCAAAGAAGAACCGAGAACTCACCGTTTTGATTCTATTGCACCTGACGACGTTCGATTCAGACAACCAGTGAAGAATCGGTGGCTCGGAGAAAAATCGGCTCTCTAGGTCACTCTTGACGTAATTAGGCAGAGAAGAAGATGAAAATGGGGATTAGGCGCAACCCTGTTCCGATAAATGAAATAAAAAGAAAAGTACACGGCGTGTAGTCCACTTTTCTGTATGCTGTATTAATCGGACTCCACCTCATCGCTACACCCCGTGTGACCAGCCCGGACACGGCCAGCACACGGCCTAAAGTGGAAGAAAAGTACATGGCGTGTACTTAAAAAATTTCCAGATTCTCCTCTTTTTCCCAAAAACTTCCAGAAAAAGAAAACATACCAGAAAAAGAAGGTCCTGGTTCTTACAACAAGTTCCATCTATTCTCTTAACCACATTCCAATCATATCTGACATAGCCATGATTCCATATTTTTTAGGAACATTTAGTAACATTCAAATAAGGCTATCAAATACATTATTTCCATGCATGACATCAAGAAAACTGCCTACAAATATATAAATCAGGAATTTCCTTTCAATGAAAATTGTTCTCTTTTTCCTAATTAATTTTGTATAGATTTTCAAAAATGTTTAACCAAAAACTGTGTCAATATATTTTATTTTATCAAAGAGTTGATCACCCCTTATTGGAGATGGTGAATTACCTAGTTCAGTATTCCCATAAAATTTTTTCATCTTGGATCAATATTTCGGTCATCGTGGTAAAAACAATTATGTCCAGAACACACAATATTTGAAGAATGTATACACCTAATTAATGGTGTACATTCTTCACAAATGGGACACCCCAAAATTAATTTCATTCTATTTCCTGAAAAAATTTCAAATTATAGAATTTCATTTATCATCCCATAAAAAAATATCTCAATTTGAATTATTAACTTATATGAGAATCATAGATTGTAAAACATGTATCCCACATCAATTTCTGATCCTATATCAATGGATCCAAATAATCCTAAATATCCTAACGGAGTTGTTTTGTTATAGATATAAGTATTGAAAAAATAATGTATTTTCACTTCATACATAACCATGTAAAAATTTTAATTTACCAACATAACTTCCCTTATACCGGAGTACTTTTATATAAACAAAAATTATTTATTCCAACTATAGATAATGTAAGAAGGAAGATTCTCAGCTCATTTCCAAATTCAGGATACTCATACTAAATCTTCATTCACTAAGGAGAGTCTACTAGATAATACAGTTCCCCATCTTCAATTCTTGTATATGTGTGCCATGTTAATTTCCTCATTTTTTCATGATATCCATATAGTCTAATAAATAGGGGAATGATAAGTAATTATCATATATCTTTTTAAGGACATGATTCATCTTTATTGTATTGATTAGCAACACACATAGTGAATTTTATGATTGATTTATAGTCTTTAAAAAATAATATATGATCATTTATACAATCATGTATTGTTTTAGAGATCATTACAATCAAACAAATAATTCATTCAGTATCTTTAGTTTGACATGAAAGTTCATTTTATTGATTTATTAGATCATTTAGATGACCAAGTAGTTATGTTAAGATAATTTCACTCCGTCCACTTCCATATTTCAAATTATATAACTTCAGAAGAGCTCAAAATTTTGTTTATCTAGTTAAACCAGAATAAAATGGCCTATTAGCATAGCTATTTAACATCTCAAAAAACATTTTACCATTAAAAATTTCATATTCCTTTTCTATTTCCTTCTATTATACATAACCTTTATCGTCATTTAAACATGTAATCATATAAAATGATCCCTAAACCGTAGTATCATACCAATTGGTGTGCACAGTTTTTTAACCCATGTTTAGTCCATCCTTTACCACTCTCATCTATTTATTGATAAATAAAATTTTATGCCAACACTTCTGAATAAATTTTTCATGAATAAAAAATAATGTAAACATAGAAAAAAAAGTTTATAGTGGACTTATGCATGCACTATCAAAAATAATTATTAACTCTTTAACTCCAGATTTATACTCTTTTTTCATTTGATTATCATGCACCACTTTTCAATCTATATACATCCTATTAAACTCTTAAAATATTGTTTTTGTATAATAAATAAATAAATATGTATATAAGATATTAATAATAAAAGAAGAAAACTTTGGTTAATTATGATAAGGGGAACAAAAATTGGAATGTTATCTATTAGGATTCCTAAAAAGTAACCATTTTAGAAAATGGTGACATTAAAACAATCAAAATTGGGTAAACATGTTGATGTTGGTCGAGGATCATGATATGATGTTGTGTGGGATAAAAAGGTGGTAATAAAAAAGTTCAAAAATATATTTATTTTTGGATGGAATATTTCCCTTTAAAATTATTGTCCTTTATTTTTATTTAATTTTGACCTAAATCTCTAAATTTTGGTAAACATATCATTCCTCAGAACATAAAAGGTCATGTAATCACCAAATGTTTATATAATTTCAAGGATCCTATAATTTTAGTAAATTAATTGATTAACCTCTTATTGATTAGATAATTGAAATTAGATTCCATGTATCTCTGTTTTTAATTAGATTATTATAGACCATTTATTTTTGGAATACATAAAAATATATTTGTAATATAACATTCTGAAAACCCCCTATTTCAAAATTAGTTTAATTATCAATCTTAGGTAAATTTCGCATATCCTATAATATCTAAATCCCCTATTCAATTCCATTAAAACACCAAAAATACATTCCATTAAAAATCATTCCAAAAATTTAGTTATCATGGATTTCACATCATTGAAATCCAAAAAAATTTGATTCCACCTCTAACAAAAACATGGGTCACAATAAGTTATCACTCACATCTAGTTGTTAAACATTTCATAAACTATATCTGAAAATAGTATAATCAATATTAATAAGATCTATACTGCGTATATGGTTAGGGGAGATTATAATAAACTTTATAAAAAATCAACTATCTTCTAATCATGAATGTGTTTAAAGTTAATGTGTTTTATATTATAAATTTTTATGGGTTACACACAAACAATTCCAAATAATACACAATATATCAAAATAAAATTAATATTGTGAAAAGTTTGGTCAAAATAAATGATCTCATAAATATAAATATGAAAGTTAGACATACCCACGAACATCAAACCATGACTAAATTTTTCCTAGTCCCCCCTCATATTTAAGGTATCTATATTATAAAATTAATCTGAAATATCCTTTTCTCAACATCTATATTAAGAATGGAAAACTCACAACTCCTTCAATTTAGTAATCAAAGTAATTTAATTATTTCATAATTCTAATTTTAAACTCTCCTAAAACATTGTAAAACCTAATAAATATAATTTATATGTGGTTTGCATATTTTTAAAAAAATTAAAGAGTTTCAGTCATTCCACCACTCATTAATAAAAAAATTGTTATAAAATTTTCTGAGTATTAAAAAACTCAATACAACATTTGCTCAAATATCATTCTAAATAAATAAAAACAACACACAATATGCCTATTTATTTTTATTAGATATGTTCCAGGCCTCTAAATAATGTTCTAAATCTATATGATCCTAAAACCAATACATAATGTTTAAAATAATATTAAAAGTATAAAATAAAAAATTTCACATTATACTACTAAATAAAAACACATCCCAACTCTAGATTCTGTAACAAAAAAATGAAAATAAATAATTGAATAAAATATTTCTATATTGATTGAAATAATAATTATAAATATAACATGTTTTTAGTACAAATAAATAAATTATATCAACTAAACAAATAATATTTAAACGAAAACCATTAGATTTTTTTTGAAAATTATCACAAACAAAACAAGTAATAAAACCTCTAACAAGTTCAAGAGTGAAAAATACAAATTATCCCATTTCTAATAATGGGGGAACCACCCCTATTTTTAAGTTAGTAACCTCACTCAGACCTATCAATGCTCCTTGATGGACATGGTAAATACAACCCACTCATATTAACCAATGTGTAAAACCCTAAACACTTCATTTAAGAGAATGTGTATTGTCCAATTTTTAAGACAGTTGAAGGAGTGGCCTCAGAATATAGCCCTCACTATTCCACTCTGATCAAATTTAATGGGGGTGTGAACCTATTATTGTCATGATAAAGAGTGTATGAGGTATCCATGATACTAAAAGATTTCAGTTCACACCACAATTGAGTATACAGTATTTAGAGAGACTATTGACGACACTGGTAACCAAGAGAGGAGAAGAAATAAATATCATACCATTGATTTGAGACTTGATTGATCTGTGAGAAGATCAAGGGGGAGCAGTGGTAGAGTTGAAATTCCACGAGAGTTTAAAAGGTGCATTGGAAATCAGTTTGGTTTGGGTTCTTTAAAAAGATCAGGGAGGGTTCTATGAGTTCATAAAAATAAAAAATGATAAATAGGGGTTTCATTAGTAGTAAAATAATAATCACGGAAAAATACGTATTTATCAGCTCTTTTTGAGGGCTGATATAGTTGTATCCTTATTTTCAAGGAAAAAAGATATCTTTATCCGTGCTCAAACATTAACACTGATAAAATTGGATTTTATTAGTTTTAAAACTTTAGCGTTGATACAGACCTATTTAACTAATTTTAAAAATATAATTTAAAAATAAAATATATATTAAAAACTAAATAAATAAATATAAATGTTTATAATTATAAATATATTAAAGAATAGTAAATATGTATTTAAAAATATATTTATATGTATATATTTATAAATATAATTATAAATAAAAATATTTGTAAATATATATATAAATTTTTCTATATAGTTATAAATATAATTATATCATTTTATGTATTTATATAATTATATATATATATAATAAATATGTAAAAATATAAATATATTCATTATTTAAATATAATTTTTATAATTTTACATTTATTAAATATAATTTTTATAATTTTTTATTTATTTTAATATATAATTATGATATATGAGTTTCTCTTACATGGTGATGGTGATGCGAAGACGAAACCTTAGCTCCGGCGATGGGGATCTTGTCTCCCCCCTCCCCGTTGGAGGGGGGAGTTCCTAATCATCCACTACCCAAAATGTGCCCTTCTACTATTGTTCATTTCTCAAATACTATGTTTATGCCCTCTCTTCCGCGGATTCCGATTTTCCCGAATGTTCCAGATTTATACTGTGGATCACCCCAGCTCTCCTTAGCGCATTCGGAGTTTAACTCATCCTCGGACCAGTTCAAGCTAACATTGGTGGCGCGGTTTCTTCAACGGAGACCCTCAGTCAATGCGTTTGACCGCTTTGTCTTTGAAGCCTGCGACCTTCAAGATCATGCAATTATTGGGCTCTTTGACCCAAGGCATATCATGATCCGGTTTGCGTCGGTTGATTATCTCATCACTGCATGGTCTAAAGCCCCAGGAAAATGTTCGGGTTGGTCATTCTATCTTCTTCGGAGGAATTTTGAATTTCGTATGCAACGTGATAACCCTAGCGCAGCAATTTGGGTCTGTTTCCCCATTCTCCCACTTTCCTTTCAGAGTCCTTCGATTTTTCCTTTTCTTGGAAATCTGATAGGCTAGTATTTGTGTTCAAATTCAAAATCTGATGTTGTTTTTCATCCAATATGCCCTCGTATCTGTGTGGAGGTTGATGTTTCGAAGCCCCCAATTAATTGGGAGTGGATTACTGATGGGAAAGAATTTCGGTGGAGGCAATCTATCAAATTTTAATCATGGACGGATTTCGGCAGTTCCTGTAATCGGTTAGGTCACTGTGCTTCTTCTTTCCGGAATGGCTCATTGAGAAGATGGGGGTGTAAGTGGGGTTATGAGGCTACAGCCATCTGTGATGGTGCTGTTGGGGAGTATTTAACGCTGTAGGGGAAGGTTCACTCGGAGGGCAGGCTGACAAATCAACCTGTGACACCCCAGCTTCGGGTGGATAATTTTATGGCCAGTGGTGAAAGTGTTGTGTCGAAACAGAAAAGTTTGATGCCTCCTACGCCGAGGGTCAGGGATGTTTTCACCATGTTGCAATGGGGTTTGGGGGAGCCTGGCTCTATGCATATAAATGATCATGTTGCGGGTTCGGATAAGGTTTTAGGGGGCTCCAATGTGCATTCTGTTGCTGAGGGTTCCTCCCTGGTGCATGATCACATGAGGTTGGGACCTTTGAGCTGATCAGCAACTATTGATTTGGCTCCGGCTAATCATGACAATAGAGAAACCTCCTATGGAAAATTTTAGGACATTATTACCACCCTTCTGAAGCAGGTTACCAAAATTGATGATGTGCCGGAGAGGAGCTTAGCAAGACTGAAACCAGCTTCTGTGAAGCAGGCTATTGGCATTGCTCTTAGCAATCGCTTTGTTGGATTGTGGATGATGTCTTTGCTCCGTTCAGGATAAGGGCATGCCTTCGAGTGTCTTTTCTCCTGAGGAACCATGTGATGCGGTACTAGGTCTCTATGTTGGTTTTCAAGAGTAGGTTGTTGGAGATGGTGTTATTGCAACTGTTATTAATGAAGACTGCTCTAAAGAGGTTGAAAATGGTACAGCTCAAAAGAAGACTAGTCAAATGAAAGTGGGGACTGGTACTGCTGCAGGCCGTGACGATGATGAGCTGAATGGGATGAATGTTAATCATGAGTTCGTGGATCAAAAACATTATCTTGCAGTGATTGACACTAATAGCGGACCTCAAATGGAATGGGAGGAGAAGGAGGGTTATCGTGCGGTGCAAATATTTGGACAGTGGGGGGACTGCATTGATAGTGATAAAGAAAATGATGGTGGTATGTCTCAGATTTTGTACAGTGATGTTTTTCAAGGTGAAAGAAAGAAGGTGTCTGTTCATGAGGACGTCATGACTGCACCACTATGAAGAAAGACAAGGAAAGACTATTCTTACTTGCCAAATCCAATGTCCACTAGGTCTTCTGTCGGGAAGGAGAGCTTGGCAGCGATTTCTTCAAAGGATTTTCTTGCCCTGGAGAGGTTGAATCTGAGAAGGAAGTATGCCAAGATTTTGAAGCGGCATGATAGCTTAGAATGGGAAACAGCTATGGCAGAGGAAGAGAATTATTATGGATGTGGTGATGGGTCTGACTTTTATGACATGTAGGTGTTTCTCTTAACTTGTTGTAACTATTTGCTGCACTTTTATTTTATTTTAATAAATTGTTAGGGGATTTCCTCTGACTGAGCTTTTATGGTATATAATTATTTTTTTAATTATATAAATACTTTTTAAAAAATTATATTTATTGATTCAAAATTATAAATATAGAAATTTTATAGATATTGTGAATATAAATTTATAATAATTTGTTTAAAATATATTTTTGACATTATTGATGAATTTGTAATATTAAATGCATGAATGTTAAAAATGAGAGAAATTGAAAATTTAAAAATGAGTAGAATTTTAAACTATTGAAAAAATATATAAGTTTTATTAATAATACAAATTATTTTAATAAATAAAAGATGGATATAAATTGAAATGAAGATGAATACATATTAATAATATTAAAACATAGTAAATAAATTTATATAAATTGATATTATAAATTGATTAAATAAAAAAATATTGAAAATATTATAAAAATTAATAATACTAAAATTCATAATATTAAAAATAAATAAATACATTCTTACAATTAAAAAATAATATATTAAATATAATATGTCACTAAATTAATGTTTAAAATGAATTTTAAAATTCAAAAAAGAATATAAATACTTTTTGTTTGGGATTCTGTATAAGATCTCATTAATTACGTAAATATATGTGTGAGTATATAATATTGATATATGTAAAATCGAACTATGAAATTATATAATATATCACATCTTTTAATGAAATAACTAATAATAAGAATTAATAATTTTAGAAAATGACTAAATTGTGTCAATTTTTTAAAAAAATATTAAATAAATGAAAAACTAAAATTTATATATGATAAAATTGAAATGATAACATATTTATTATATAAATTACAACCATTTTAAAAACATTTAATGATAATGAACAAACATTTATAAGTAAATTTTATAAAATGAATAAAATTATAAAAGTAATTAACAATGAAAAATTGAAAATGAATAAATTAGAAAAGTATTAAATATTTTAATGAATACTTATAAATAAAAACATGAAAATGAATACATTAAAGAAATAATAAAAAAATAAATATTTAAAAAAAATAATTATAAAAAAACGTAAGCACACACATAAAATTATCATCGAATAAATTATATTAAATGAATACATTTCTAAAATGAGTGAAATATAATTATATAAATATATAGAATTAATTACAATAGAATTAATAATTAAAAAAATGAATGAAATTATAAAAAAATAAATAAATATAATAAATATATATATATTACAAAAAGGGTCTGAATACTGGTCGGTAAGCCAACCCAAACCCACAAAATTAATTAGATAAGGTAAAGTATAGAAAAGAAGAAAGGAAATAGGGAAAAGTGAGGTCAAACAATGATAAACATCATCCACAAAAAAACATCATTCTAAGTGAGTCATGATCATTCTTGTAATCGATATCAGATCGATGATCCTGATTAGTAGTATCCCACTCTGAGATCTTTTTATTTAAGATCATAGAATTCCTTTTTGGTATTTGTAACTACTTCAAAGTGAGTTGTGTATTTCTAGTAGACACATTTTGACTGTGCCCTGAAACTTCTCATCCACACCCTCATTCATCATCTTTGGGAAGATGACACCATATTTATTATCTAAGTTGTTTCAATGTTCATATAGGTTCATTAACATTCCATAATTTCCTCCATTTTGTCATGTTATGAATCATCATTGAATGATTCAAGTGCACCAAATCTGTTTACAGCTGTTGTAATCATTGAATGATCCATATTTTTTCCCAAACCATTTGCAGAGAAGAGACTAGATTTTTCATTCTAATGTGGATCAGTGAAATCTAAATAAAAATGGGATGATTTTCTCATGTGTTAAACCATATTCAATCCCTCATTTTCCACAATAGTATATTCATTATTTTTCCACTTCACTTTAGGAGTAATAATAGAATCAAATCTCACCTCTTTACCTTTACCACTTTTTGAGGTAACCAAGTGCTCATGCATAATATGATCATCAAACGTAGATTGCGTGTTAACCTCTATAATACTATACTCATCAAGGAGTTTTATGTTATACACCATTGAACATTTACCAACATCATTAATTTTATTAGATAGTCCATCAACATGCTTTGTATTAAATTCTTGATTAACCAGTGGAGTTCTCCTTGGTATGGTGTCTCATTCCCTCTTCTCGTCATCATCCTGAGATAGAGTTTTCTCAATAATAAGGTCTAACACAAGTTTCTTCTTAGTAGGGTTTTATAAATATGAATCATGCTAGGTATACTTTGTTATATTAAACTAAGCATAATCTTGGGTTACACCCTACATGAAAATGACTTCATCAAGCCCATCCATCTTCCTATAATTATCAGGAAATCCATCTTCAGGTGGAAAATCCAGTGTTTAAACTCTACTAACTGCTGCTTGAAAACCATTTTGTGGGCCCATTTCTTCCACTAATGGGAAATTAAGATTTAATTTCAACAAATAGTGACCATTTTTCTTGAATTTTGTGAAATAAAGTATTCTCCAACATTCCAAATATGAATTCCCAATATTCTCACATACCTTGCAAAATGATAGTTTCTTCTCAAACTCAATTTTGAGTTCCAGCCTTCCTTTTGCAATGAGTAGAACCATTCAGTCCATAAGATTTTAACAAAAGTCGATTCCCAAAAACACACTATAATAATTCCCTAAATGGGACATCTATGTTTCTCTATCGAATTTTATTGGATCCCCTACAACATAGTCAATATCCGACAAAAATTGAGAATGTTAGAAAAAACATGGTAGACTATGGATTATTATCCAATACTGGGTGATGGAGTTCTTCACCCTAGAAGGACAGAATAAAGGATCCCAATCTTAGATCCTTTAAAATTTAGTTTTAAGGGAAATGAACCCAAAACCCCATGCAGGAGATTTGAGATCCACAGAAGGGAACACGTTAAAAAAAACCCTTCCCGATTGAGATGATTCTCCAACCACCGAAGCCCCAAATTTGAAGAATTAACTTTCTAATTTAATCAATCCTCCATGGATTATGCCCTTTAGAATTCAAACTCGCAAGGACTGAGTCCTTACAGTCATTGATCCTTTCCTCAATCAAATAATGGTTGTCTTCCGAAATTGAAAGTGATCCATTCTTCATGACCCATTATGAGTTCAGACACCTTGGATCTATGAAGGATTGATTCTTCTTCACCATATCAGTGAAGGATATATTATTGGCATGATCTATTAAATATTTAGCCTCCTCCAAAATCCCTGAGACATTCGGAGATAAGGATGAGTCTCTCTTCTGATCATCCATCATCGACGACCCGATGAAGACATCCACCAGATTGAAGTAATCGTACATCACCATTGAAATTCAGAACACTAGTCACCATTTTTTTTATGGCTCCACCACTAGTGATCCGTCTTCATAAATATGAATAAATATTATATTATTTATTAAATTAGTATACTAATTATTTAATTAGTATATTAAACACTTTGTTAATGTATAATAATAAATGGTATATTTATTATTTAATTAGTACATTTACAATATAAAATCATTATTCTTTTTTTTAATTATAAAATTCATATTAATTATTTAATTATATATACATAATTAATATAAAATTTATTACAATATAAATATATATAATTTGAAACGTCTAATTATAAAAAAAATTGGGGGTAGAACTAGTACATCTAGTGAGCCCGCATGTATATATGTTTAAATAATAGTGAATATATATTAATTTTGTAAACTAAAATTATACTAAAAACATTAAATGCTAAAAACGTATTAAAAAAAATATTAATGAAATGTTTATTAATAAAAATGAATAAATATTATATATATATAGTAGTATATATTATATTAAGTCGTTAATTAGAATATCAAGTAATTAATAAATTTATTCATGTTTATTAATTTGAAATAGTGTATTACGTATAAAATTACTTTAATAATTTTTCTTTAATTAATTAATTAATATACTATTTGTTAATATATATTAATTTACATTAACATATATATATATATATTAATACATATATTAATATATATATATATATTAAATCATGTATTAATATATATCAATATATTTTTACATATATCTGTATATATTTTGATATAGAGAATAAGAATTTAATTATAAAAATGAATAAATATAAATAAATTTTAAAAATGAATACATTTAAAATATATAAAAAACGAAAATTGAAATAACAAATATATATATATGAATATAATAAATATTAATGTGTAAATATATTGTTAATTAAATAATAAATATTTTTTAAAGGTTAGTCTTGGAGGCCCATTTATTAAAATTAAAAAGAATGGGGAGATACACGGGAGGAACATACATGAAAAAAGAATCCACAAACACAACTTAAATATAAAAGATCAAAGAAATAAGTGACACTAGATCAAGTAATCATATTAAATTGAGAAATATATTCAACCCTACCACAAGTATGTTGTCCTCTTCTCCATGTTTTGACATGAATCATTGGTCCACCTACATCATCTGAAGGACCAACATCGATGTATTCCTTAATTACTTCTTCCCCCAGAGCACCATCACTTTTTTTACCATCCTATTCACTACTTTCAGATGTAAGAATATCAATGAAAGTATTTGTTCGTACCTTCATATTCACCTTATCTTTAATAGCTTGAACATAAATGGAATCATTCGGAAAGATGCAGAATTCAGTTTAACTAACCTGGAGGTTTCCAATTTTGAATATTGTGGTATCTCACAATCAATAAAATATTTTTAATCCATAAAACAATAACTATGATCCACAGAATATATCTTACCCCTTAAAAACCAATTGTGGTGGTAGAATGAAAAATATCCCTATCAATTACATTGTATGAAACTAAGATACAAACCTCAGGGACATTCATTTCACAAGAAATAGCATCATCATGTAAAATCACCTTCTTGGGTGTAGTATCTTCCAATAACACAAGTCCTGTATGGATTTTTCATAACACGAGAAGAAGAATTAGAGTGTGTCTTCTGGATTATACCATTAATTAACACATACCCTTTATGATCATGATCAAATTAATGAGAAGAAAGTCCCTTCAATTCACATTAATCATGGTTTCTGTCTGAGGACCCCACAGAATATAAAGTGGAAAGATTAATAGGTTCTAATATATCTTAATTGATTTTCTATAATAATTACTCGTGTTTTATTTTTTATTCCTTAATAATAAAAATCTTCTTGGGCCTTGATTTTATTGTGGTGGTCACATCCACCGTGTCCTTCCCATTATGTCTCTTTGTAGAAATTACCGTCTATTGTTACCACATATTAGATTCCACTTATTCTTGTGTATATAACTCTATAAAAACAAGACATTCATTATAATCCTCATCATCATGGACAATCACAATTCCCTTAAACAATGAATACTTAAATGAAAATTCAATATTCACCAAATTAATAGTATCCTCAATACCATCTTAAGACTTAAAATTGATAAGAGGTTCAAACTAATCAGGAGTAATATATACTTCTTTATCACATGGAAAAGGAACAAATATATGATTAAGCTTCTTAATGCACCTATCCTTTTGAGGAGGGCCATCAACATTAAACTCTTTTATCCCCAGATAGGAGGATTCAATATTGATAGGTTCTTGATCAATTTATTGATTTATGATTCCTATAATAGAGAAAATAATAGAAACCTCATTATGTTCTTAAATGGTATTTCTAGTTTCCTATATAGTACCTTTATTTTTCTTCTTTCAGTAGTGTTGTGGAACATTTCCTCTAACCAAAAAGTTTTGGAAAACAAGATCACCCCTACATGCAGACATTTAATTCCCTAAAATTATACTGGATTCACCGAATGTTAGAAATTATCAAACTAATTTTTTAGACAAAAAAAATATTGTTGTGTTGATAAAATGACATTTTCAAAGAGGGTAGAGTTTATATCTACTTAAATTATACTCTTACAAAGTGACTGAAGATAAAAAGTTTAGTGGAATTATCCATCCTAATTTGGATTCCAATCATGTAAGCAACATCATAATGAATTTTTGGGGTCCATAATTCCCATCATAAATAATGAATTGTTTTCCCATCCTACATGAAGGTTTCTATGAAATCATTTAGATTGATTTTCATCTTCAATACATTGACTCGTAGGGTAATCAGCCTTAGGTTGACCAAGACTATACTCTAATCCCTCCCTTTCAGGTCTCTATAATAGAATAGTAGATCATAGAATCCCTAACTAAGGGAGAAACATTTCAAGTATGAAACTCCCTAAATAGAGGACAAATGAGTAACATGATCGATAAATTACCAAGGAATCGTGGATTTCGATAGAGAAATATGAGCACTGAACAAGTACTTACAAAGTCTGATCCTCTTCAATCTCACAACATTATATTTTAAAATTTGATTAGTATTCCCTTTTTGAGAATCCATTTTGCAGCCAAATTCTTTAATTGGGTGATGGAGACTCCTGAGAAACAGAGAATGTCAGGAAACCCTTCAATGATTTTGTGTTGTGTTCCTTGATCTTATAAGGATTAGACAACCCTTTACACATGTCATAGTAAATGGGAGTGTAGGAGTATATATTCATGCTCCTTGAATGCTTGAGAGCGATGCTATAATCAAATAGTGGAAAATGTTTCTCTTCTTCCATTATCAAAAAATCTATATTAAATAATTAATATAATATTTATTATTATTTGTCAATATATATTAGTATATATATATGTATATGTATAAATTTAATATATATTTTTAGATATGATATAAGAATTTAATTATAAAAATTGAAAAAATTTAAATAAATATTACAAACACACACACACAGATATATATATATATATATATATATTAATTTTTAATAGAATCTTATAAATCCATATCTGTTTATATATGAAATATTATTTTAATTATATAAAGTTTATTAAGTCAGTTGGACCTCAACCAGAATGGGACGTCCATTTAGGTAGCCCAACCAGGAAGACCTATTGAATTCAGGGTGGGACAAAACCATGGAAAGATAAAGTGGCGAAAGACCTGTGTGGTCCTAAACCTGTTGCCAGGAGCCCTTATAATTACATGAAGAGTGTGCATGTGTGAGAACCTCACTATTTAGGTTATGGTTTTTGAAAACTAAATCTTATATTGATATACCCAGTTTGTAATGCAAGTATTGAAAATTTATAAGAACCAAATTAAAATTTTAATCAAATTCATCCACATATCCATAGATTATAAACAATTTATAACTAGGAAATAAAATTTAGTTAAAATATCACTTCAAAAATTTAAACATGAGAGAATAGTTTTGATTAATTAATGATCTTTTCTGTAAAATACTTATATTAATTATATAATATGTACTTTTCATATTACTTTTTATATAGAACTATTTAATTATAAATTTTTTCATGAACGATATAAATTTTATAATACATTATTTTTCAAGTAAACTATTTATAAAACTCAAAAACCAATACCTAAAATTACATAAACCATGATCATATAAATCAATAAAATACTGTTAGTAATGATTAATTAATTTAAAACTAGGAAATTTCTTATTTTTAAATTTTCATATTATAATTTCGAACATTTCATAATATTTTTAAATATAATCATTTTATGTTAGATCTTATTTTGTAATTTAATTTTTATTATAAATTTTCCCAATGGATTACTAAATTAAAACTTTATTTATAATCCATTGGACATGCTATATAATTTTTTAAAAGGTATTTGATATAAACTCTTAATGTTTAAGGAATATTGAATATTAGATTTTATATAATCACTAATATAATTAATTATTAACCCATTATAATTAATTAATATATAATCTATTATTAAATTAATAAAATATCCAAAATAATTTTTTACCATTATTTATAAATAATTTATAAAAAATTAATTCAATTAATTTTTTGAGTATAAATATAAATAATTTTTTCATCACATAATAGTATTTATCAATCAATCCCACATGAATAGTATAACTAATAGGGTTTTCGCATATACATGTTCACAGCAGTATTTTAAAACTAATAGTCAAATCATAAAAAAATATACATATTCTAGGTATTATTCATATTTTTTTATTAATGTCCATATAGTTATTAGCGATATTGTATATAGCATTTTATGATATGTATTGTGTCTTACTTACAATATGATGGTATGTTCTAGAAATATGGTGAAGGAAATCATATTTGATGACTGGATGATATCATAAACTATAAAAAATATATTATAGTTTTAATTATGTTATGGATTATGATATCTTATTTTGCAATCCTTGATATAAAACCCATACAAAATTTCAACATATCATATTGTATGATTCAATAGCAATATGCATTACGACAGTAGAAAACTTCCTTTTACACATTATTTTACAAATATAATGTTATGGAAAGCATTGATAAAATAACATGGATTATAATGGGATCAATTAACACTATTTTAATTAGTGGAAACAATAAAAAACCAAATCTAATATCTCCATCTATAAATAATATGAAATAAGAATAAGAAAATAACGTACCAATGTAAAATCTTGTATACTTTACACTGATGTGCCAAGGAATACCTCTATAACTTTTGATCATTCTTTGAATATACATAATAATAGTCACTATAGTGTCATATGAAATCCTCCATCCTTATAAGGTTCCCATGGGATGATTTAAATTGTTTTCAATGTGAACAGGATCCTTTGTACCTTCACAATAGGTTAGAGTCATGAATTACAATATAGTAGAAGAAGTGGTAAGTGACAATGAGAGTTTTAGTTAATCTTACGATTTTGTTATACCCCCCCCCCCACCCCGCTCATGGAATTTTACCATTAAATAACCCTTGAGGAATCTAATTGGTTATTTTGACATTTAATCATGTTTTGTAAAGGACGAGTACATTCCACATTGGAAAACTCTTGCATGAATATGTAAAGTTTATATAACTTGTGTTATAAATTTTTTAATGTTTCCATATATTATATATTTTTGGGATAATTATATAGATGTTTTATGCAAATTTGATCAAATATTTAGCAATTTTGTTCAATCCTAGATATATGAGGAGTCCTAGATATACAATGAAAATACATGGAATGCATTGGGGAACTCCATCCCTAGGCCATATGATCCAACAAATTATACTATCTGACTACTAAGATAGTATCCATGTTTCAAGGATTTAATTCCATACAATTTCAACACCCAATAGTAATATATGATATAATATTTTTATGTTACAAAAGTAATTTTAAGCATGAATATCATAATTTATGATTTAGTGTATCATAACTTATGATATAACATAATAAATATATCATATATCTATATATATACATGATTTTGATCATATATCTCTTTTAGTGAATAAAGGATTTGCACTTAAATTAAGTTAGTCATATATTATGACTCACTTGAATAAAATTTTATTTCATAAATGAGATTCATATCTTACCATATGATATGTATGTGTCATAGAAGTATTCATGGGGTGTCCAATGAAAACCCATTTATTTAATACACTTTATTTAATTAATTATTATATAATGATACACATAAACAATCCCAAAAATATCATGAATAAATTTTTAATTATGAGATTAGGTAAATAGCATATCAACCTGATACATGGATAAAACAACTTTATTTAAAACATTCGTAAAATTCTCTAAAATTTTAAAGTCTTTTAAAACTGCACGGGATAACCTGGGGGCATACATAAGAAAGGGGTGAGTTATAAATCCTGGTAAGGGAATAAACAAAGAATATCATAAATAATTTATTATATTTTAGTCAATATTAATTTCAATGGGACATAAATGTGGATAAAATCATAAACAAGAACCTAAAATCAGGTTATACAATGATAACATAAAGGAAACCTGGAAATGTGGAACCAAATTAAAACATGGAATCATAAAAAATAAGTCCAGGATAACCGAAAAGAGAAACAAATTAGTGTTATTAGGATTACATCATGTGAACCATACATGGAATCTCATGATACTAAAACATTGCCCAATATGTTGGAGGGATATATAATTCTAGGTCCACCTACCACTTTCATATCATCAACATGCATAAGTTAGCCACATACATCATTCAACATAGGATCATATTTAATTTCATTTAATCACATAAATAATGAGTGTTGGATGAATATATGGGATTTCCAAATGAAAAATATATTGGTATATATATGTGAATAAATATTAGTGTAAATAGGGATTAGTATTTAAAAAAATACAACTTTTCATGAAAAAATGTTGGATAATTTTGGAAGCATAATAGGGGTACTCAATGATTCGAGGGGAGGGATTAATCCGAGTGAAAGCGGAATCCCATAACTTGTTAATAAAAGTGTAGTAATATTGAAATTTAAGAATGTATTCCAACATGAATAATTGGGATTAAAATTTACTAATATAGATAAGTTTCTTTGATAAAGAGGAGAATTAGAGGATCTCTTACATTGAGAGGGTGTTTGCAAAAGATTGAGGGAAAATTATTGTGAACCTAGGAGAACAATGGGAGGATTTTATAGTGGTAATTAACGTTTATAGTCATTATACATGGGTTTTTAGTAAAGAATAATGGGAAAATTTTTCAAATTATATAGGAAAAGAGAGGGGTTTTCTTATTATTTATCAAACTTATGTTTTTAACACTATAAAAAAGTATTCAAAACCAAAATCCTTATCATGATTTTTCCCATGGTTTCAATTGATTTGATGTTTTTTTCATTAATTTTAATGTTTAAAAATTGATGTAATTAAAATATTTCCATTGGTTATATGAAGATGAGTCATGTTCATTGAGAATTGATTTTAAAACCTTAATATATAATATACATTATATAGGGTTCATAAATTGTTTATAAAATTCATCAAAAAATCTAAAAACACAATATTTTATGGGGTAAATATATATTTGGTTGTGGATACCAAATATGTAATATATTACATCACTTTTGATCCATTATTATGTCATAATTCACAATGTATATTTATACCATATTTAAATTTGCTGAAAATTTTTTGACTGTCTTTGAAAATTATAAAAAAATAACCATTGGATAATTACAATATTATGATTTAAAAAATAATATAACCTTTATAAAAAAAATTAATCTTTATAATTTGTAATTATTAATAAAAAATTCACATTTAGTGAAAAATACTGGGATGTTGACAAAAAGTTTATGGTCCTTATAAAATTTATTTTTGGATGTAATAAAATTATATTACCATTTATATTGAATAAAAATTAATTATTAAAAATAGTTTATTTGAGTATCAATTATTTCTAATATTCCTAAAATCATTGAAATAAAGTGTATTGGTTGAAGCTATACATTTCCCAAAAATGTAAATTTTTTGTTTCAATTAATTTTTATAAGATCATTATATAATCATTAAAAAAGTAATAATATTCATAAAATTTAAATATAAAAATAATTTTATATAATAATATAAAAATTAATTATATTGGGGTCTTGAAAAATATCCATTTATTAAACCAAAAAACTCATTAAGGTTAAGGTTTTCAATTGTGAGATCTTCCTTGGGTGGTTTACTGAACATGGTTTGGGTCACAACTTGATGAAGATAAACTTCTTCTATAAATTGTTTCACCCATGATTTTACTGTTTAATCTCGTGTTTGGAATGATCATGGGAAAAACTTTGTGATTATATATCCTCTAGAATCTCTAATAAATTTTATTCATGGGGTATGATCTTATAAGCCTAGGCCATCGCTTCTCTCATCTGTAAAAATTTGAATTTATAATAATCCCATATATATACCAATAATATAATCACTATTCAATGGATATATTATCAATGGTTTTGATTTATAATAACCAATGAACTCTAATAGGATGTAACATTATTAAAAATCCAATTAAGTGCATGTGTATTCTATAACCACAATAAATAATAGGGAATTTAATTTAATCAAAAAGGAACTATATTTATAAATATTTTAGTTATTGAATTACTCCCCCTTTGAAAATATAACCATAAATATTTTCATTTCATTCACTAAAATAGATAATGGTTACTTTTTTCATCTTCTCTTATGGTTACCATATCACTTACACAAACTTATGGTTTCACAATAGCAATTTAACTTGGTTATTTGTATTGTTTCATATAACTTTTTCTCTAGGATCTAGTATCATTACAAATTTCTACATGTTTAAAATATTATTCCCAAGTGGAACCACCTATGGATTCAGTAAAAGTGATGGGTATGGTATATAATTTCTCAATAAAAATACATAGAACAAATAATGAACATGAGATAGTTTATGTGAGAGTCTCACATCTCATATCTATGATATGTTTAGGTCCCATTGTCTTCCACAACTCATCTTCATCCCAATATGTTGGAGTCTGAAACCTATTCCCATAATTATCCTCAAAATGTTCCATTTAAATTCTAGAATGGAAACTATTGTAAGATGTGGACTCCATTAGGTGATGGTGATAGTCCCAATATCCTTTTAAATCAATTATATATGATATCATCATATATTCCATAATTTAAATGGTACTTTATGACTGACCATCCATCTATGGGTGATAAGAAAAGCTAAATCACTATTCTTTATTCGTCACTTGATATTGTCTTTTCCAAAACCATAAGGTAAAACTCGGATCTCGAACAGATACTATATAGAGTTTAACCACATTAAGTATCACCACATCCCTTATATATATCTTGGTGATACACCCAATAGAGAAATATTCCATGATATTAATTAAATGTGCTTAGTTTTTATGGGGATATACTACCTCCTAGAAGTAATTGTTCACTTTAGATATCCTAAGGAGTCCAATGATGAAATCTATGATTATGTTTTCCAATTTCCAAACTATTATAAGAAATTGTTTATTCAAACCCTTATACTTTTATCATTCTTCCTTGACCTTTTGTTATAACATGTATCGAGTGAAGAATTATTTAGACTTTCCCTTCATGTTATCCCAAAACAAATAGATTCAATTATGTATACATCTTACTATTTCCTTGATTAATTGATAAGGATGAGTTATGTACATTATCCAAAAGTTCCCTATTCAGCTATGGTTTTTATGGGACACTTGTCTATATTTCAACCCATATAACCCCATTACTACCATATTTGAAGATCTAAATATTAGCTACCTTCTTCTATATCACCACATCATCTTTCTGGGCTTCCTTGATTATCTCATGAAATTATGTTTGAGAAATAATTGGTTTTATGTAGGATGAATATCATTTTTTTATTCCCATACAAATTTTTCATGTCTAATAAGTTTGGATCCGTTGAAATATTCATCCTCAATTGAAATTATTAATCCATTTTACTCAATTCATCTTCCACTTTATTTACTTCCCCGTGAAGTTAATGTATTGAAAATCCATAATACTTGATAATCTCTAACAACATTTATCTGTGAATATGAATCTTTTTTTCATGTGATTATATACATTAGTGTTTTATGATCCATATATATGTCACACTTCTCACCATAGAGACAATGAAACAAAATATTTAATATAAATATAACCACATCCAATTCTATATCATGCATTATGTAGTTCTTCTCTTGAATATTAAGTTAGTTTGAGGAATAGGCTATAACTTTTTCATCTTTTATGATTACACAACCTAAGACCTTTTTGGAATAATCATTGTAGATCAAAAATCATTCCCCACTGGTGGGTAATGAGAGCATCGGTGCAGTGATTAGACTCTTGTTTACCTCTTTAAAAAATCCCTATCTTTCATCATTCTATACATACATGAATCCTTTTTGAGATATCATGGATATGTGTCTTGATAGTTATGATAAGTTTCTCAAAAATCAATGATATTTCCCACCTAATCTGAGGAATCTACAGATTTCCAACACAATGGTTAGTCTAAGACATTATTTAATTTCCTCTGTTTTATAGGCTCCATGGATATCCCTTTCCTGGTGATAAATTTCGCCAAGAATTTTACCTAGTCTATGAATAATTTCTAATTAGAATATAACCACTCATCTAGAAGGAAGACCAAGAAATTATCCAAGATACTCATCGGCATATTCTCTTACAATGGGGATGTCTTCAAGGATGATCTTTTCCCTAGAATCAATCTTTTTAGTCAGACATGACTTTTAAAAGGACAATAATTTCCATTCTCTAGATTATAATACCAAATAATATTCATCTGCATCCTTGAACTTATACAAAATCAGAGAGAAATTCATGTTATGAAGGGTAATTTCCTTATATTTAAAATTTAAGTAGGATTTATAAAAGTAAAACCATTAAATAAGTACGACAACATAATGTTACACTAATGGAATATCAAGAATATTTTCAAGAATAAAAATCCCACTAAATCCAACTTGTAATACAATAATCGTTGAAATCATCCCTGATGATATCAAACCATTTGGCTTGGTGACTCGATGTTCTTATACAACATAATTGATATGATAATATGGAATTAATTGATATAAAACACTACATAAAATAATGTATAATAGTTGTAACATGTACATCAGGCATCATGATATTTCTCTTTACGGAAAATTCCTTGTTCTCCAGATTTTAAAGATTGTTAGTGCTCATCATGCTTGAAATCCATTAGAATAGAACACTAGATTGAATAATTCGAAAACTGTCCAAATTTGTGAGATAGAAAATTATATGGTACATTATATTGAACATTATTTACATACATCATAATATTAATTTTTCCATGGAAATTATTTACTTTATACCATATGTTTCAACACATAAAACTGATCCCAATTCCTTTGTGACATATCATTTCTCCACCTTTCAACATTTTTTGCATGATGAAAATTGGGTCATATTTACTTTATGACCATTATCATATGAACTTAATTGAGATATCAACATCTTATAATTTTATGAGTTTGGGAACTAAACTGTGTGTTAGTCAATAATAATTATTTTTGAAAGATGGTTTGGCATAAGAACAAGATATCAAGCTTGGACTCCCATCAAGTTAGGCATTTCATTTAAGAAGTTATCACATTTCCCATCACATTGGTTATGGACTTGGTTATTCCTATTTAAATCCATTGACTATAATAAATGGAAATTTTGGAATTAGTATTTTTAAACTATTAAACACATAAATGGGAAACCATGAACATTAATGGGATAACTCATATATTCTCTATCCTAAGAATTAATAAGGTTTAGTCTAAGTTATGTAAGATTTATTTCCTAAAATAAAATATTATGTGGATTTTTTCCTTATTAATCATTCATAATGTTATTGTTAATTTTTAAAACAATATCCCCCAAGAGTATTGATTCATTTGGATATCAAGGCTCACTGTCGGGCACTAGTTCATGAATGATTCTAGCTGAATAATCTACTTTCCGGGTGTTACACCTAGGTACATATATGCTTGAGTCATATCTAATTATAGTATCTAGAAAGGGATTTATTTTCATAGAACCATCTTAAACTATACATTAATAAAATTTAGTGATGTCTTCCAGTTTTAACTTTTATCCCTAAGGCTTTCTCAAGAGTTTTCTAATACCAATCCCAAAAATAACTACAATTTTCTTTGATACCAACTTGGAAAACTAATGTATCTAATACACTTTATTTCATGATTTATTACATATAAGCACACATAAAATATACAGATACACCATTAATCATATATTATTTTGGATATTAGTTACATAGAACATAACCTTGATACATGGATACAAAAAAAATTATTGAAAAATTCTTAACATGATTTAAAATTCTATTTATTTTTCAAAACTTCATGGGATAACCTAGGGATATACATAAGAAAGGGGGGAGCTATAAATCCCACTAAATGAATAAAAAATTTATGACAAGAAAATTTTATTAAATTTAATTAAATAGATATTTTATTTTGATATAAAATATGCTAGAATCATAAACATGAATATCAATGCATGATATGTGATGATAACATAAAGGCAACAAGGGAATGTGTAAGCATCTTAAAACATGGCATCATAAACTTATGTCAAGTCTAACCACCAATAAAAAATAACATAGTGATTAGGATGACCTCCCACCTACCATACATGGAATCCCGTGAGATTGAAATATTACCGATTGCATTAGAGGGATATATAATTTGGGTCCCACCCATCACTTTCATGTCATGCACATGAATAAGTGTTCCACATAGATCATTCCAGAAATGATCATATATCATCAAATTTTATCCCCTAATTAAGGTGTGTCGGAAAAATATATGGAATTAACACATTAATAAAATATTGGTATATATAGGTGATTAGATTTGAGTGCAAATGTTTATGAGTCTTCACAAAACAAAATTTTGGCATGAAAGAATCACATAATAATTTTTTCAATATAATGGTGGAACATAAAGATGTATGGGAGTGCTTAATGTGAATGAAATGTTAATATACTATCTTGGGAACCAGAGGGTCAGTAATAGAGATATATAAGATCATATTCTACCATAAAAATTCAAGAATAAAAAGTCATAAGACAATGAACGTTCTTGAATAAAGATGAAAATGAGAGGACCCCTTACCTTTAAAGGGTGATTAAAAATGCTTGGGTGGACCTTCATGATGTCTTGGAGGAGCCTTGACAGTCACTAGAGAGGAAATTATTGAGAATAATAATGCTACAAGATCATTTAGTGAATTGTAATGGAATCTTCGGTGGGTTCGTATAGGAAAAGTGAAGGGATTTTATTATCTCCCAAACATAGGTTATAGATTTTATACATTATTTTATTCTAAACATCAAACCATTTTATAATTATTTCCAATGGTTTCTACCAAAGTGAAGTGGTTATCATTATTTTATAACTTTAATAACCTATATTATAAAAATATCAACCTTGTGGATGTAGAAGTGAGCCATGTACCTACAGAATTATTTGAAAACATTAATATGTATTATAAGATTTTGAGGATACATAACGAGTTTATAAAATTAATGAAATAACCTAAAAACACATTATTTTAAATGGGAAATATATATTTTTTCTTTAATATACTTTATAGGATATATTTTTTTCACTTTGGAGCCATTATGATTTCATAATACACAGACTATATTAATACTATATTAAATTTTGACCCCAAAATTCTACGGTCTCCGAAAATTATGAAAAAAAACACCATTTACTAAGTTTGATGTGATTATTTACAAAATAAAATTTATTTTATCCCAAAAAAATCTATATTTATAAAAATTTACACATTTAAAAAAAATTATTATTTATTCAAAAATACAGGTTTTTTGACTATTATTGTTTTTTGACACTTATAAGAATTATTTTGTGCGTACAACATTTTTTTACCATTTATATTTAATTAAAATTATTTAGTAACAACATATTATGAAAAAATATTTTATTTAAATAAATATTTATTTCATTAAATTAAAAATCTTGATTGATTTTATAAATTTTTTAAAATATTAAAATTTTTGTTTGATCTATTTTGTAACCACTCATTATCAAATAGTTATAAAATAATAAGTATAAAAGATAAAAATTATAATTATTTTATAAAACAATTTACATATTCATACTATTACAGTATTGATACATGTCCCTTTAATGAACCAGAAAATTCCTTAATGGTTTGTTCTGTGATGGTGATATTTTCATTTGGTGGTTCGGTGAACACGGTTTGTGTTGTGATCTCGATGAGCTTCATTTTCTCTTATATATGGCTTCACATTGAATATAAAATAGGTCTTGATCAAGGGAAATTCCCAGTGATGTTATCTCTCTTATCATATCTGATAAATGGGCTTCATATGATATTGTTGTAAGTTTCGAGAACATCACTTATTTCATCTTTATCAATAAGACATTATCATAATCATATATATATACTAATATTATATTTTCTATTCAATAATTCTACTATCAATAGTTATGATTTTTAAAGATCTTTTAAATAAAATTGTATGTTTCATTTAGAAATAACTAAATTATATCATGTGTATTTTATAATTACATTACATTATAGGGTATTTAATTTATGATAATGTTAATATTATTTATAATAGATTGGTTTGTTTCTTGTTCATACTGCCAATATCATATAGTACAATCTAATTAATGAATATAACTTCAATAATGGAATGCATTCCCCAATATGATACTCCTATGTGATTTTATATAGTTCTAAATCCATGATTTAGATAAATTAATGGAAACACAGTCATTATAGGGGGTATTTAATGAACTCCTAGTGGGATGAAATGCTTGAGTATGGCCTAAAGAAATTCAGTTGGTTGATTATAATTATTCAATATAGAGGATAGGGTATGCTTAAATAAGGAATAATATCCCTCTAGTTGTGTTGTCTACTTCCTACAATTCCATAGTCAATACTCTCTTATTCATATACTCTATTTATCATGCCACTATCAAGGCACTATCATGAGGTGACCCAAATTAAATAAACACACATATTCTATTATTTCACATGAATAATCATTTCATCTCACAGTTAGTCATAAAACTATTAGAACAAATGTTTTAGTATCATTATAGATTATCAATATAAAAATATTATTATGAAAAATTATCCATAATCACATGATAGAAGACCCCATTATAGAAAACTCGTAGTTTATACTCTTCTTCGTAACCTGGTGAATGGGAAAAAAAGAAGGGGGATCTCAAACAGTCACCAAGGGAAAAAGTATCAACTTGTTATCAGGGTTTGTTTCATAATAATGTGAGTAAACATGATCAAAGGAGAAATATCCAATTTTAAAGAACATAAAACAATACGAGTTATTTAAAAGGAATAATAGAATGACCTGAGATCTCAAATGATCAAACATATACCCTCAAAAATTAAGGTAAAAAAATGAGACAATAAACATGATCTATAGTACAATAACCTAAGAATATAACATATAAATGAAGAATAAGAAAAAATAGAAAATCATAACATATTGGAGCATATGTTAATTCTTATTTCCCATCATATAGTGGAGAGGGAATCAATATAAGATTCACATAACTTCGTAGAGCAGACATAAAATTTAGTGTTCATCAATTCTTTATTCCTATAATTATATTATGTGATATATGACGTTATGTAATACATTATAGGGACATATAATTTCAATCCCACCCATCACATAATTAAAAAACACACATATGTGTTATATGAGAACATGAAAGAATTTATATTTTAACATTTCTTAATTACCCGTGGAAAAGAGACAGGTTTCCTAAAAACATACAGAGAATACAATGAAATATATTCAAAGAAATAAAGTGTATGGAAGTATATGAATATATTCCAAGTGAAAAATAAGTAAAATTAACGGATGTTCACATATATGAAAAAAAAATTGATAAGTACAACATGTAAATAGATTAACATAAAAGGGGATCAAGAATCGAATTGTTTATATCACGAGTTTAATTCCGAAAAATAAAATGAGTATAAAGGAATTTGGATTAAAATTACTGAAAAATTATTTTTCGTTAAAATAAAACCATTTTAGAAGAATATAAAATTATTGGTGAAACAATAAAACAGTTTTTAGAAAAAAAACATCGCATTATCCGAAAACACGATGTTACAGGTTACTTCATAAAATCTATTTTCGAAAAAGTGAAGTGCAGATTTTTGAATACAATAACAATAAAATAATAATATTAAATAGTATAACCTTTAAAAATACTTTAATTTTATCATAAATTTATATGGAATGGTAGGAAAAACTTATGATCATGAATGGAAACCCCTTTTTAATATTTTAAAATACATTTGTTGAAACCCACTTCGTAAGAAGGGATAATAAAACATCATCATAAAATGTGGTCTATAGATATATGAAGGGCACAAGAAATAAAAAAAATTATATTAATAAATTACAATAGTAAATAGAAGAAATAATATTGATATGGAAGATAAAGAAAACATTCAGGGTTGATGGTAATTATCCATAACAACATTATACTTTTTAGAGAAATAAATCATCACAGAATCAGAATTGAATTAAATTATAATTTCACCAAATATAAATATAATTTATCGTATAATAAAATATTATGGTGGAGAAAACTAAACACAGAATAAATAAGTTCCATATGAAAAATTAAAACTCAATGAAATGATATTTTCATTACCAAAATCGTTTATATATTTTGCATCACATGAATTGAAAAAAAACTCATGAAAAGAGAAATTGTGAGGTATTAATAGATCTACTTAATTTCATGAATGATTTCACAATTTTAATCTATAATTAAGTATATAATCCATAAAACTAGTGGTTAATATAAAAAATTTCTCAAAGGAAGAAAGTTTAGATGTGAAACCCTCGCAGCATGGGTAATATATAAATTGAACAAACATGAAAGATAAATTGTGAAATATACATGTAAATCACATGATTATGGGTTATATATGATGAAATAATTAATTAGACCAATAATTAGATCTTTTTAATTAATAATATGTAAAAATAGGAAATCATTTCTCAATTAAGGTAAATTTAGATGAAACTCATTTCCTTAGATTCCTGGTTGGATGAACATTCTCTAACTAGTTGTATAATAAGTATTACCATATTTATAATTAAGTAAGAAACATGTTCATATAAAATACCCTTTATATAAAATTTTTATCAAAATTTTCTACACATATATTAATTATTTATACTTTTTTTCATCATCAGGTGATATTAATTTTTATTCATTTCCTATGGGGTTTGTACTGGGGACATTGATCCTCATTCATTGCTAACAATTTCATAATTAACATATTACTCATGGTAAAATAATTTGATTTCTCTAATGACCTATAAAGTTCCCATATGATTCCATGACTGTTTTATTTGGGATCCATGAATATGAAATCATGGATTAGTAGGTTCCAAGTAGTTACCTATAGGGTGTGGGAATGAGTATTGGGGAGACTTTTTGTAATATTTTTATTGAACCAAGAGGATTACTATTTTAGGAAGACATACTTTCAAAAATGAGAATAGCAGTATATTTGTAATAAGAGATGCTTTATTCAATGAAAGTTCCTCCAAAGAAGGTAAAATAATGGAAATGGGGTAAGATATAGTTGTGAAACCCCTCATACAAAAAAATTATAGATATGGTTTGAGATATATTAAACCTTTTACATTAATTTATCCTTTTACCATAATTCACTTTTACCACGATAACATTTTTTAACCTCAATAACTTATTTTAATGAATAAAAACAAAATCACCCTTATAAGATAATTTGGATATTTTGATTTTAGATAAAAAAAATTGTTATAACATTTAATTTCTGAAAGTGATAAAAATTAATTCTAAAATTATAAAATCATAACTTATTAAAAAATTAGAGAATAATCTAACTTAGGTTCCAGAATGTCAAAAATTATATTTTTATTAAAACATAATAATTTTAAATGTGAAATTTTAATTTCAAATAAATATATTTATAGTATAAATATTGGATAAATTTTTAAAATATTCTTATATCCAAATGATTTGATAAATGTCATGGTACATGAAAAATTGATATTTGGTAATAATCACATAAAAACAATGTTTCTTGAAAATTACCAAATTTTTATCCTAGGTTAATATTTTTATGATGAAACCAAAAGAATATCTCATTGTTTAAAATTAAAATTATAAAATTATGGTGTTTATCTTTTATATAGAAACATAAAATAAATTGAAGAACCATTTTTTAGGAAATTGGATTTTTTTAACTATTAACTGTTCTTATTCTTCTTTCCTATCAATTGTAAATTAAATAAGAGTTAATATATTTTTCTTGTTAAAAAAATAAATTATCGTTATTAAATAATAATTATTTACATACTTAAAAAATGAATAGTGCATAAAAAGATAATATTTTTAAGAAATTACATTTTTTAAGAATTAGATGATTTTTTTAGAATTAATTGCATAGTCAAAACTATTTTATGGTTGTTAATTTATATTCATGTAGGTTTTATAAAAAAAATTCATTAAAATAAATCATTAGTCAAGAATAATCAGTAATACATAATACTTAAAAAAAATTGTTCTTTGCAAACAATTACGTTTATATAAACTAATTTTGACCAAATACCATTAAAATTGATTATTTATATTCTAAAATTGTAATTTCACTAATTCATTGATATTAAAATCCCTCTTTGAATCATATAATAATAATTTTTGATGTAAAAAAATATGATTTTTATATTAAAAAGTCTCAATTAAATATTTTCTTTTATTCAATTATTAATTTCTCATAATGTATTTATGTTTATATTACATTAAAATATTTTATCTCAATAAATTTTATCATGGTTTGTTTTATTTTGGGGTTGCATATAATGAAAGCTATCAAACATATTATTTATTTAAAGTAAAAAATCATGATATATCAGTAGGTTTTACATTCTCCCCATAAATATATTACATCATGGAAATTTGAATTATCCCATAAAAATAGAAAAATGAATCTAAATAAAAATTGGGACTCAATATATAATTTATAATGTGGTATCTTCCATATTATCAACGGTAAGATTGTGAAACATATCTTTTCCTTCATAATTAACATACACCAAATATCAATTTTCTCTCCAATATTCTGATTTAAATACCCCCTCATGATTGTGTATTAAAACCCATATAATTAATTTAATTATCCAATAGGGTTTATTATAATAATTGTACTGATAAATGGTCAAATGTTGAATTGGAATATGATATATGATTTATCAATTTCAAAAATTAATAAAGATTCTATTTTTATTTAGCCAATCCATACCCAAAATCACATCAAATTTATTTAAATAAATGCTAAAAATGTTATTAGGAATAATATTCAAAAAATCCTGCATTAAATAATTATAATTTTTTTGATAGTTAAATATCAATACATTTTGGTGGTGATTTAATTATCCCAGAAAAAATTCTTGATAAAACATAGTAGTGATAACTATAATCCAATACTACATCCACAAATCAGGTTTGGATAGTAAGGGTATCTTAATTATCATGATCCACTTAATTGGTAGTTGTTAATTATGCTCTTCCTTTTTCTGTTTATCTAAAAGTTTTATAGTATAAATTATATGAAACTTCCTCTGGGATAGGGCATTGATTTTATATATTCCCAATGTCCTTGTATTTGAAGCATTTAAGTGTGGATGATATATTAGTTGGGACATCTATACCTTCTATTTTATTATTCATTTTCTTTATTAATCTTTGATAATCCCAAGATTTATGGACAATCATTTAACATTTTAAAAAAAATATTCCATTAATTCATTCCCATGGGTTATTCTTACAACAATGTTTTCATGTGTGAAGTTGAATATCTTTTCCTCCATTGTTATTTTCAGCTAAACATTTTAAAACTTAATTCTTCTATTATTTGGTGAGTCTCTGAGTTTTTTAAGGTTTGGTTTCATATTCATAACTTGTGATAGCATGGTGAGGATAAAAAAAATATTCAACACCAGTTTCCCTTCCATTTGTTTGATAATTTCTGTATTGACCACATGGCCCATCATACCCCTTATAAAACTAATTAACACTTTCTCCATCCATTAATTAAATAAAAGAAATGTGATGTATGATAATACTTAAATTTAAAAATACATAAAAGGAAAACTATAATCTTAGAATAACAAACTCTAAAATTTTATTTATAACATTACTTATGAGAATCTAGTTTTTAATGTAGGCTATCCATGCTCATATCCCTGTTAGGTTCTCTAACCTAACTACTTATGTATTATGTCGTCTTATTACACATAAAAGCTTTACAATGTTTTGTATAGGGCATGTGAATCCAAATATTATGTCCCCTGGGAGTGTCAAACTATGTGTTCAGTTAGATCCACCTATTTTTCACTGAATAATGATTGATTTAACAACCAACCAATTTTTTCTGGGTTATCACCCATAGCTACATTTATTCCAAAGCCTTCACCCATTTTTTCTTATCAAGATAGGGATCTCAATAATAGGAAACCATACACCCTATACTAAAATATCATTATGTTTTCCTTTATTTATGTTTACTCTATGGGTTTTCCCTAATGTTTTCAAGTCCAAATCAGTAAAAAAAAATTAAATTAATCCATTAAAATATTAAACCCTCCTTAAATACCAATTGAGGTGACATAACATAAATAAAAACACATGTTCTGTTATTTCACATAAATAATTATTTCATCTCATGCATATTCAAGAAAACCTCAAAATAGAAGTTTTAGTGTCTTTGGATACTACCTACTTGAATAAAATATTGTGAACATTTCTCCTTAAAATCATGTTACTAGGCCCAATGCTAGATATGTTAGAGGTTATACCTTACTTTATAAACTAGGGTATGGGAAACATGAGATGGGTTGATATCAAATGCTCATAAAGGAAAAAACTTCTCAATATATCATCAAGTTTCGGGTTATAATATTGTGAGTAAACAAGATTAATGGAGAAATATTTCATTTAAAATACCATTAAATAATAAGAGTTATCTATAAGACATAATATAATATATTAAAATACAAAATTATAGAACATATATCATAGAATAAGTGTGTATAAACATGGTACATTAAACACAAATCATGGTAGAATAACAAAATCATATAACATAAAAATGTTTTATACGAGAAAACAAATGAAATTATAACATATTCATTACAATAAATATAAATTAGTAATGTTTATTTTTTTCATAAGTGATGTTTATAAATGTCACAAATTAAATTACTGACATTTCTTAAAAAACATTGTTAAAATAGTTATCCCTCAATTAAAAGAATTTACAATCATTTCTAATTATCAAAGATTATAAGCATCGGAAATTAGCAACATTTATATGTGTCTACAAATTAGCAACATTTATAAACATCGCTAATTCACAACACCTCATTTAATGAAATTATTTGAAAAATCACTAAATGATACCTCATTTAATGATGTTTCTAATAAATTTTGATAATTTTTCATAAAAATATAATTTTTATCAATTTTAAAAATGTTACTAATTAATGACACCTAATTAACCTATGTTGTTAGAAACATCTTTAAAAACATTATCCTGAAATTTAGAATTTTTATTTTTTTGATCTTTTTAGCAATGAAAAAATATTATACATCCCACCCCCCCCCAACATACCCACCTAGGTAGGCCCTTATTTCTACCTTTACCGTGTCCCCTGATTGTACACTATACACCCCACTTTCTCACTAACCTAGTTCTCGTAACAACCCATCCCATTCATAATTACCCAACCAATACAACCCTTATTGAGTGACCCTAACATACAGATCATTGACAAGCCTTACCCAACACCCATCTCATAAAACACAATGCCCATCGCTCACACCTTCATACTTTATTCCTCAATTTTAAATCACGACATGCACCTCAAGGATCACAAACTAGAATCCTTCCAACTCACCTACATAGATTTTTTTAATAAACAATTGTATTCAGTTATATATATATATATTTTTGTGTGTAAATAAAAAATTGTTATATTATATATATGTATATATGTTAATATATACGTTTATATTTTATATTTTATGTATATTATATATGTGTGTGTGTATGTCCATATTTTACAAATATATATATATATATATATGTTTATATTTTTCATTTATTTATATATTTATATTATATATATAAATTCTTATAATATATATATATATGTTTATATATATATATATATATATATGTATGTATGAGTGTGTGTAAATATATACGTGTATATATACATATAATTTCAATAGATCTGGGGAGTGGGATTATAAATAAACTATTGTGCCTATTGGAAAAAATGTCACAAAAATAGTCATGTTTTCTTAAAAATTTGATCGTACATAAAATATTTAATGGAATCTTCTAACAATAAAAATATTAAGATTCCAAACTATACATGTTTCCTCTCTACATACCCCCACACTTATACACAAAATCTCTTCTATGTTATCCCTCAAGGTAAATTTGATCTTGTCTCTCCATCCCTCTTCGCGATGAAATTACCCTTGATTTCTCCTCTATCTCGTGATTCCTCTTCAATAGATATAGGGTTCTCATAGCCACCACTCGGCATCTTCCTTCCACCCACTCATTCTTCCTCTGCAATCGATCTATGGTTCATGTTGAACCAAGTCAACGTGATTCTTCATGTTAAAACCTTTGTATCCCTCCCTCCCTATTTGGCATACAGTTTCCCTATGTTTCTCCACCCACTCACACTTCACCTACTATAGAACTTCATTTCCCTCTGCAGTGATTAGGGCTCCAGTCGTTTTTCATACCCTCCTCTGCCTATGCATGCCCAGTCACCGCATATTCCTTCTTGGTCATCCGTGGCCTTTACCTATCACTCTCCTATCCCTTTTGATAGCCCTCTCACGCTTACCCCATCCTCCCTTAATCCCTTGGGTTCACGTAATGGTTACCCATCTCATTCCTGATTCTAATTCTATAATCTAGTGACCACATAGACCTCGAGGTTTGAATCCTTCATTACAGTGTGATATTCCTCTACAATTAAATGATAAACTTTTTGAGGCTATCACATTTTACGCTCGCCATCAAACTCAGACTGTTTACTCGAAATGACTCACTTCAGTATCTATAATGGCCTAGTCTATCCCACGATCATGATATTGTCTGCTTTGGGCCTACCTCGCATGATTTTGATTTCCCTAGACTGTGGCCCTCAGGCATCCCCTAGGAAAAGGGCTCATGATGGAAGAGGTATCCACACCACCATATAAAGGGGTGCTTCGTGCTCCTCCTCCTTTGATATGGGATTTCAATAACCCCCCCCCCCCATAAAGGGCCCTGCATCCTCACTGGAAAATCAAATGAAAACCGGCTCTGATACCATTTTTAATGACCCAGTCCAACCCACGATCATGATATTGTCTTATTTGGGCCTAGCCCACATAGTTTTGTTTTCCCTAGGCTTCGGCTCATAGGAATCCCCTAGGAAAAGTCCCCACGATGGGAGAGATATCCACACCACCTTATAAAGGGGTGCTTCGTGCGCCTCCTCTTTCGATGTGGGATTCTCACACCATGTGGGTTATGAAAATCCCACATCGAAGAAGGAGGAGTAAGAAGCTCCCCTTTATAACGTGCTGTAGATAGCTCTCCCATCATGAGGCCTTTTTAGAGGGGTTCCTGAGGGCCAGAAACTAGGTAAAAAAACCGTTCAGGCTAGTCCCAAAGTGGACAATATCATTATCATGGGCTGGACTGGGCTATTACAAATGGTATCAGAGCCTGTTTCCATTTGATGTGCCAGCGAGGATGTTGGGCCCTTCTAGGGGGGTGGGTGTGAGAATCCCACATACAAGGAGGAGGCACATGAAGCAACCCTTTATAAGGTGGTGTGGACAGAAATCCCATAATGAGCCCCTTTGTTAGGGGATGCCTGAGGGCCAAAGCCTAGGGAAAAGAATACCGTGTGGTCTAGGCCCAAAGGGGACAATATCATGATCGTGGGCCATTACATCATATATCCATTTCAAACAAAAGAAATTCATTCCTCTGAAACAGCAACGTCTCTCCATTTTCACTATCTATATGTAAGGTAACCATTCTTTTACAATGTCTTAACCTTGACACACTAAAAATACACTTCCGAATCATGTTACGTTTTCCTTATTTATGTGGTAACACTATCATTTTTTTATGTTTCTACGCCCGCATCTGGTTGGTGATTAATTTTCATTCTATTTCACATTTATCTTCTTTGTAAAAATGTGATTCTCACCAAGTTATAGTTCTGAGGAGTTCTTTTTTTCCTATGTTGAGTTTACATTGCTTCACCATTATATCTATCTATTCTTTCAACAATATTGAGCAGGTGAAGTAACATGTAGTAACTCATTATTTCACACATATGTTTATTTTCAATTCTATGAAATTTCTATAAACATTCCTTTGATTGGAGGAACATATCACCTATCCAAATTCAACAAAAACATCTACAATACTTTTGGTTATTTTGACTGCATTTTTACCTGTATTTCTATATCTCTCTAGTAGCACAATAGTTAAGTGTAATTTCCTTTAAACATTACCTAAATTTCTCTGTATGTGTCATGCATGCTTTATCTATTGGTCATTTCAACTGAAAAAATGATTACTTATGTGGTTTTTAGTTATCATTATATCAATCCAATATATATTTTTGTCACTATAGTGGAACATAAACATAATTTTATTATCTAGAAAACAATGTCATTTCAAAAAAAATAAAACAAGTCAGTATCAGTTCGATTATTTTTTGATGTGTTATAAATGAATCCCTCAATGAAACCATCTTCATCTCTTAATCCTTTGCTATAATTTTCCCACAAATAAATGCAAGTATATTGTGTTTTTTCATTCCCTAAAAATTAGTATTTATATATTTTCATTTCAATTGATGAAATTACAACTTATAAAAAAAAATTTCACCCATTCACAAGTTGAATTGGAGCTTACTTCTTCATGGGTTCTCCATGTCCGAGGTTTATATACCCAAACGGCCTAAAGGCCTTCATTTTTATTGATTTTTGATAACCCCCCTTTCAAGGGATGAGGGGAAACCCTTACAATGACCGTAGTCTTAGAGATTACACGTCTCAAAGGCTTGATAGTATACAAGACCCCAAGGAATTAGGGCATTCCACTAAACTGTAACTACAAATAATTTACCCTCCCTAGCATCTGTGTCATGATGATAGCTCTCCACTTTTGCATCACTATTTGGCTAGGCATCTCGTGCCAGCATTGGTTAGTCCTGATGGCATATCCATACCCTCTCATTATTCCAAATCCATCTTGTTCTTCTCTAGTGAGTACACTACTCTGAATCTTCATCTGGGGATGTTCATTTTTTGTAGAGTCTTTTAGGGGAAACTGAACGGATCATGTGGCCCGAAGGCATTGAGGTGGGCCCAAGGCCTTAAACGTGGCCCAAAATCCTTACTAAACCGAAGCCTAGGAGGCCCTAAGGCCTTAAGGACTCCAAGCCTAAAAATGTGGCCAAAGGTTAATAGTTTTTGCTACTATAGTAATGAACAGTAACTACTACAGTGACTTCTAAAATACTGGTATATTAACTCGGCCTTATGCCTCCACCTGGTTTCGAACCTGGGTCTCAATGATGCACTTAAAGATTCATGGCCAACTAGGCTACGGCTCATGTCTGGAACATGTTTATATAGAAAATCAAAGTATACAAGGATGTTCTAATATTGTAATGATATCATTAGAGAAGAAGGTCTACCAGTAGCCCTTCCATTATATTGTTTATTTTTTTTCTTTAGTTTATTGATATTTAGAAATATCTGTATTTTCGCCACCATCTCAGCCTTCAGCTCCACCTAATTTTCTTATATCCTTCTCACCTGTGTTGTCTGCTCCGCCTATGACTCTGCCTCCTCAGGACATTCTACGGTTTCATACTCCACCCTAGGCTCATGATTTTTGTCACCTCTAACTATGGTAACCCTAAATTTACACTATTGTAACCTTGATGGGCCAATTAATCGCCTTAGCCTCTCGATTTCAGTTCCCTCTAGCTATGGTTACCCATAAATTTTTACTACTGTTACTCACAAGCACTGCAACTGGTAAACATTTTTCTTCCCCAATAAACTACAATGCAGGGGGTTTCCAAATACAGATATCAACTAATATGTTATGAAGTCTTCATTTTTGTGAACCTTCATTAAGATTGTACTAAAATTTGCATAATTGTTCATAGATTTATTATACGTAAGTGTTTCCATAGTGTTTATATGTAACTTTTTATAGATTATCCATATATAGATATTTATGGATTTCTTATACAATACTATTTTCCAATTGCTCATACATAAATGTTTTTATAAGAATCTTATGCATAACTGTTTCCATATTTCTCATTTAGAATCGTTTCCAGAATTCTTATGACAACCAAATAGGTTTTTATCGAGAGTTTTAGATACCGTCTCAATGTATTTTTTTAGTTGAAGCTGTTTGGTTCACCTACATTCATATGGTTCTAAAATTTACATAATTGTTTGCATATAGGTTATACATAAGTGTTTCTAGACTGTTTATGTGTATGTTTTTTCACATTACTCATATATAGATATTTCTTTATTTCATATGCAAGTGTTTCCCAATTCCTCAAACATAATTTTTTTCAACTTACATATGCATAACTATTTGCATATTTCTAATTCATACGTGTTTCCATATTTCTTATAATGTCCATAGTAGGATGATATAAATGCTTTCGTGTCTGTATTTAGTATTTACTAAATGAATCCCTGTTGGATAAGAGGTTTCATTACCAAATACAGAAATACTAATATATTATTATGTTTCTAATTTTATGTGGTCATTGTGGATCATGTTTTTAAGATTACGTAATATAATCATGAAAGAATTTATGTTTTTGTAACAGTTGAACTTGTGGGCATAATAGCAATTCCACACTTGCTATATGTAACTAACGATATCACAATATCACTAATTAATGTTTGCGGTGTGATTTATTTTATTACATCTCAATTATTTGACTATTGGCATTTTCATGAAGTTTTGATGCCTTGATCATAATATCTTCCTATTGTTGTTAGGTGTATCAATGAAATTTTTGACATCATTTATTGAGAACTAAATTTTCCATAATGATTCTACAAATATTTTACTTACATTATGATGTACCTACAATTTCACAAATTGTATTGAAGAGTTGTATTAGAATTGAACATTACCAAGTATTACATTTTTTAGTTTATACAATATAATTTTTTAGAAAACTAACACCACATTATTGTAATATTAATTTTTCCATTGCATGACATGAAGATCAAAGTAGTAGATCATTATGAGTGTGTTGCAACAGTGACAATGGATTTGTTACAGCAGATACAACTATTTACTGTACTCAGGTATATGTTCTTAATCTTCATTGAGTGTTACTTTCATGACATCATTGGAACCAACAAAACTTTTGTCTTTCATTTCATTTTCATTTTTTCTGTGATCAATACATAATTTCCATTTTGTATTCTCAATTGGCTATTGTTAACCATCAGATTTCCGGTTATATGATTTTAATTTTCAATAATATTTTGTACTTATTATTTAATGTAAATTATTTTTGAAGAAATATATTTCCATTGAGTTTTATGTTGTTGATTTGGTCCAAATAAATGTTGCAACGTCTCTAGACATGACATAGAAAACATGAAATTCTAATGTATTGCATCCCCGTATGAAGGAAAACATAAACAAAAAGACTAAAGAATATGATTGAAATTTTGCGGTGCAATTGAGAGGTAATACTCACAAGTTAATGATTAGGCTCTTTTCAAATTTCCAATTCATTTTCTATTTATAGCAAGGAATATTTATTTTAGTTTATGAAATATTTTCTGAACATGTTTTTTCCACAGTTTTTTAGTTTCTAATGACTATACACAAAATAGATTACACAGTTTTGTTTTTCACCATTTTCACTACTACAACACTATGATGCCAACATTCAGGATAGGGGATACAGTGTAGCAAGTATTTAAATCACATCTAGATGTCTTTTATTTAAATATATTTCTTTCACAATGTCTCTAAAAGAGACATCTGGTACTAGTTAGGGAGGTTCTCTAATTTTTTTTGAAATGTATTCTAATATCAGAGGATTTTTTATTATTTCAATGTTCGTTTATAAAGAAGAACCTTCTGTTGCATAACTCAGCCTACTTTTCTAAAAGAACCAATTCTCTCAAAGACATACTTATATTAAATTTCAGAATGTCAATACTCAAACTGGTTTCAACTTCAAAGATATTCTATGGGAATGACTTTTTCAATCACTCAAAAGTTATTCCTTCTTGAGCTTTTGGGACTTTTTTCTCTTCCTAGTGAATCTGCATTATATTAGATGTCGTTACTATATAAGGGTGTTTTTTTCACATAATTAGCTTAAAACAAAATTTATTTTCATGATTCTAGGTTGTGGGTCAATTGCTATTGGATGTCTACTTCTACTTGTAGGTCCCTGAGGCCTTTATAGGATTTTTTGTGAACTAGATTTATTCTTATTTGTGAATAATTTTGGGGTTTTTCCACCATGATTTTTGGTTTCTTGATTTCTCTATATTTTATGATTTTTTGGATGTAATATCTTGCTCGCACTAGAGAGTGTCTTTTTCACCGAGTTTTAGGATCTGCTTTGAGATCTTGATGCTATCCTCGAGTTGATGCCTTGTTTTGTTTGATGACAATATATTTGTTTGGATTTCCAGGTATACTTTCTCCACTAGAATTCCCTCTATTTTATGATTATCAATTTCACAGCTTTATGGAGGTTCATGGATGTCTTCTTGAGGTTTTAGTTTTGAAGAATGGGAAGGCTTGGCATGGTCGACCTGCTAATGTACAGGTTTCCTAGAATGCATTTTCCACTAGTATAACCTCCTTTTTCAGTTTCAATAATTCCTTTTGGTAGTGAAAGACTATCATTGGGTAGTTCATGACCTATGTGGCTGTTATGATCCTAATGTACCACTATGTTTGTGTTCTATATATGAATATTGGATTGGATACAGCTTTTGGGCATAATAGTTTTTGAGTACTTTTTTAACACGTTATTCTATCGAAACTGGAACCTTGCACTATAACATGTGAAGGTGATGTTCCAATACTGGTCGATATTCAAAATATCTTATTAATCCAACCATTTATTGGTTTTAATTTCCAAATTGTGGTTTTTGTGTATTAAGGAATTTCTTAAGTTGGATTTTAGCCATTCATTTTACAATGATACATGTATTACAGCACGAAGGACAAGGCTCATGATGATAGAGAGGCAAAGTTATGAAGGCATTGGATACCCTTCAGACCTCGATTGGTGGAGTCCCAGTTGACAGTAAAGGCATTTTTAGAGATCATAGAATAGTTGACATAAGGTTTTTTTTATCAATTTTTTATTCTTCAGATTTTGATGGCTTTTCCTCGGTGTTTTGTTGGTCTATAGTTATCTCAATCCCTACAGGTGTAAATTCATTGCACCTTGTGTTTGTACTGCTACTTTTTTTTTAATAATGTCCTTTGGGGCATGAGTTGGGCGACCAATTCATGTCACCACTTTTATTAAGAAATACTCAAATTTCGGAAAGTCCCCTCTTCCCTTATTCTCCTCTTCCTTATAGAAATTCAATAAATCAATGATAAGATTTCAAAAATAAAAACTATTTTATCTTATTTTAATTGTATGATAACTCATTTTTTCTATTTCTCCATGCTCAAAATTAATTATCATTCCTTCACATTAATCCTAATGTTTTCTAATATTATAATGATTTCACTTCTCTCAATTCTTCAATATTACCTACCACTAACTTGTATTTTTAGCATATAATATTTAATATTAATTTGTAAATTTTTAAAATATGAATCCCATTTAAAAATATCTATTGAATCATAGCACCGTGCGAATTCATGGGCAGGGTAATAGTTATGTTATATTTTTGTGTATATAATTAGATTTCAGTATTTAAAAATTAATATTAAAATTTTTTTTATATATTGACTTGTATATATTAAATTTTTGATACATATTTATATTTTATGTTTATATATATGTTTATATTGTATTATAGATATAATATAATATTTTATATTATATATATATGTTTATATTATATATATATATGTTCGTATATATAATACATGTTTATATTGATATATATATATCATTATTTATTTATATGTGTGTGTGTCTCTTTATATGTATGTTTATATATTCATATATGTATATATATATATGTTTATATTTATATATATGTTTATATGTGTGTGTGTGTAAATATATATGTGCACATATACATGTATACATTTATAATTATGTATATATATATATAAGTTTTTATGTTCTAAAACATTAGTAAAAGTGTTACTAGAAAAGATTTTTTTAAAACATGACTAAATTTAAAATACGTGTGTTTATATATATAGAAATATTTTTCTCGAAAATTTCACTAATGTAGCAATTTTTTTAATGAAACATCACTAATTCAGTGACAATTTCACCCAATGTCAAAAATTTATCATTTTTCGGAAATATGCCTAATATAGTGACGTTTTTTAAGAAACATCACTAATTTTGATTTTTTTTGGAAACTTTTTCTAATATAGTATCATTTATTTGGGAAAACATCACTAATTTAGAAATATTTTTGGGAAATATGGAAAATTTTGCAACATTGTTTTAAGAAACGTTTCAAATTTAGCACTGTTTTGGAGATACATAGCTAATTTAGCAAACTTTTATGTAAGAAGTCAAAAAATTTCCAACATTTATTAAGAAAAGTTTCTAAATTTGATATATTTTTAATAAACCTCAGTTAATTTATAGACCAGTTTTTAAGAAAATATCTCTAAATTTCGATTTTTTATTGGAGTATGAATCACTACATGTTTCCTATAATATAATGAAGAATTAGTCACTATATAATTCCAATAACATAGTGGGGAAGGCATCACTTCATAATTTTTGTAGATGAGTTTGAATTAATTTTCATTTCCGATAATTATACCTTGAGATATGAAACATTACCCAAGAATGGGAGGGATATAATTTGTTGGTTCCACATGTTAAATAATTAAAACAAAAAATATATATTCCATGAGAATAAGAAAAAATTCATATTTCAAAATAAATTAATTAAATGTAAGGACTCATCCTTAAAAAATAGATATTCTAGTTCCTTTAAAACAATAAATCACTTTTTACAAATATCTTTTATGTTTAGAGTTTTAAATATTTTACACAAAAACTTATATAGTAAACCCATACATTATAAGTGGACACTTATACTTAGTATCCCTTTTTTAACCAAGGAAACACATTTAAATTAAACTATGTTTTTTGTATGGAATATCTTCAAAAAAATTATATTGACCCCATCCTCATCCCTATTTATCCATTAACATATGAAAAACATTTAAAAACATGCGATGAGCATAGAAAGATTAGCAAAGGACATAAAAAAGATGGAAAAAAATTAGTATAGTTAATTAAATGAATGATTAAGTAAAATTCACCATTAGCATAAATGTTCTATAAAATAAAACATCATGATAAATACACACATCTCATACTCAAGGAAATCCTTTAAACCCCTTAAAAATAATTATACACCATCTTTCGGTAACATAGAGAATCATATTCATAAAAAAATTCAAAAACCTTTTAATTAGAATAAAAATATGGATTCCATTCAATAGAATAATTAACCAATGAATTGAAAATATATAATGGGAATCACCCTTCGTATAATCTATATCAGGTTCACCTAAGAGATATAATGGACTCGACCCTTCATATAAGCTATATAAGGTTCACTCGTGACCTATAATGGGGCTCAACACTTCATATAAACTGAATAAGCAATATGGTAAACATCCATATTTGGATAAATAAATTAACTGCTTGTGATAATATATCCACCCATCATTGTTTTCTCATGGAACAATCAGTCATTGCTTAATCACATAACCACCCATCATTGGTTTATCACGTAACCACCCATCATTGGTTTACCATGTAACCACCCGACATTTTTTTATCACATAACTACCCATAATTGGTTTATCATGTAACCACACATCATTGTTTTATCATGTAGCCACCCATCCTTATATACAATTCCCAAGAATTGTAACTAAAACATAAATAATTAAAGATTCATAATAACATACTTTGAAGAAAATAAACCTTTCTTTTTTAAATCACTCATTTTGAAAAACTATGGACGTACAATAGAAGAAATTTTCTTTGAAAGTAACTCTATATAATTGAATGGTAATATTTAAAATATTAAAGTGGCATGAAAGGGGTAAATTATTTTCATGCCATATATATAATAAAACATTATTTCTCAAAAAAGATCTTTTAACGTGGATTTTATAAATACATATCTTATAATATCATATTATTGTAGTTTAAATTAATCAAATTAAAAGATTATGTTTATTCACTAAAATCCACATAAAAAGCGAAAAAAACATAATACATCAAAAATTAGTATCACAGACAATATTAGATAGAAATAATTAAGAAGTTGATGTTTAACTTAAAAAATGATACTCTGTTAATAATGTTTTTATCAAATATGTTAAAATGATTCCCATTTTGAATAAAATTGAGAAAAAATTTGAAATTAAATTTTAGAAACATTCATATACATATAAATATATTAATTAAAATAATTTTTAAATGTGTACAAGAAACATAGTTTTTTACAGAATAAATCGTTAAAACACTTAAAATGATGTTTTTTAGTCAAAGAGTCCCTTACCATGACTCTGACTCATCAAATACAGTTTTATCTTCCTGAATAATAAAGATAAGTTATTTATTTAATTTATTGGGAACATTTTTCAATTTTATTATTCCTTTTATATAACTTATTTACACTTTATAAAAAAATTATTCAATTTCATGTGAGACATTTTGATAATATTCAGTACATGAGTCCAAAATGACCGTGGAATGATATCTATATTCAAATCGGTCATCAGTACATCATCACAAGAAAAAAATCATGAAATAAATAAAAAAAATTTAAATGAAGTTTACTTTTATATCCATCCATTAAATATGTATATAAAAATTAACAATGTTACAATCATTGAGATCGTAAGTCGTACGTGCGCATGTGTAGTGTTTCCATTGTCAATTATTAATATGGAAATTTGGTAAGTATCATTTTATCATTATATAATGATAATAATATCATTAATATAATATTAATAATTGAAATTTACTTATATATATCATCCATGTGATGTGGTGATGAAAAATGTATCACATCGCCTCATGGAGGTGATAATTCACACGTACTAACGAATGATCTTTTCATTTTTTAGTGCATGGTAATATAAGAACATATAAGATATATTATAATTTAATAATGATATTGATTTAATTATTATCATATATAATGTTTAATACCATCATTATAACCAATATTTAGAAATAGTTATGGAAAAAAATACATCAGTTCACGAGGCGGTCGTCTGCCATACACACGAATGATTAATTATTTTCCCATTTAATGAAGTTGGATATTGATATTGTTCATGAAACTAACATTATAACATATAATATTATATAAGATACAATATTTATTATTTTATCATGGTTTAATAATCTTTTATGAATGTGGACGAATAAAAAACTAAAACACATGATTAAAGGTGATACATCTTCTTCAGACAATCTTTTTATTAATACATTCAGTCCACTAAGGGTGGTCATATATCTAAAATAATAACACTATAATATGTAAAGGGATTATATGAAAATATTTTGGAAGATACTAGAAGAACCTAAAAGGGTTTTTAGTGTGAATAATAGTGAAGAGGGGGTTCCCTTTTATAGGAGAGTGGAGGGGAACTCCATGAATTTTTAAAAATATTAAGTTAATATAAATTAATTTTCAATTTTATATGGATCCAAAATGATTTAAATAGAGTTAAATAATAGGATGGGTTGAATTAATCTCATAAAATAAATTTTCACAATTTTAAGATACATCATTACTCTTATCATTTAGTTTTAACCCTTATTTAACTCCTTCAATTCTTACAGTAACAACATGGTTTTCTACTCTTTGAGGGTTAATATAGTAACTCTAAAATACCAATAGAATTTTAATGTATGATGGATAAAATTTTTAAACTTATAAAAGTAATTTTTATTAATTTAATTTTTTTTTAATTTTATATCATTTAATAATATATTATTTATTTTAATATTTCCTTATTGTCAATTTTGAGGGTATTCATTACATTTAATTCTAAAAATATCAATAAAACAATATAAATTATAATATAATCATCTAATACATCCATAAATTAAAATTTAATATATAAAATTATTTTTTAACATTAATTATACCAAATTATATTTATTTTATTATTTTTAATGACATTTATTTCATATTTCACTAAATAAAATAATTAATGCAACACTTTTGTGAAAGCATTTATGGTTATTATTTTATAACTAAAAATTAAATATAAATTAACCAAATCAATACACCTATTTTATACTTAAAAATAATTTTTATTGTCGAAAATTATATGTATATAACCCCTTATTAAATATCTTTTGATTATTAAGAATATTATTATGACATCTTTGTGTTTTCTTTAAAAAAATACGATAAAAGTTATAATCACATATAAATAGAAACCAAAGGCCATATATACAAATTTTATAATTTTATAGGATAAATATAAACATCCAATAAAATTTGGGAAAGTGTTAGGTACATTTAATAATTTTTATCATTTTATATTTTCCTATTAGTACTCAATTATTACCTGATTTACCCTTTACAAAGAAACAAAATTACCAAAGTTATGATTCATATTGGCCAAAAATAAGGAGGACATATTAATAAAATTTGGACCTTACGATCCCAAATATAAAAAAACTTTTTTTCAAAATTCATTTCAAATAATTTTCTGAAATTAATTTATACTTAATCTCCTGGACAGGTCGAAACAACAAGTGTTTAAAATGAAATTGTTAAGAAGAATGAAATATTTTTATATCCAAATTCTATTTAAAATTGAATAAAATGAACCAAATTGTATTTATTTATGTATAATTGAACTATTTATACTATAAAACCAATATAAAATAAAATTTACCTATATTAATAAATTAAATGAACCTGAAGTTATCAATTAAAATTCAGTATTTTCCATTATTCATAAAAAATAGAAAATTATCAAAAAAATACTAAAAAATAACCCAAGATTTATTTTAATTTTAAAATTTCAAAAATAAATTTTATTTTTTTCAAATAAGATTTATAAAATTTCCCAAATTATGTTTTAAAATATGTGTGTCATTAAAAGCCGGTAAAACTGCTTTTAAAAAAATACAGTTTTTGACATAAAAATTGGTTTATTCTTATCTTATGCCTATAAAATTAGTTGGATGAACGAAAAAACATTTTATAAATGAGTGTGGACATAATATAGTTATTTCTATTCACAATTAACAATATAATATCTAGGAAATAACATTCACTTTAAAATAATAATATTTAGTTGTTCGTTTAAGCTCGATGTGTCATATCTTGTAGGTTATCAAACACACTACTAGAAAAATGACATGTACCCATGGTTCAAAACCGTTTGTATAGCCTATATCCACGGTTTGGGGAACTGTGGGAAACTGAGGCATCAAGACAGGTCAATAGCATATACCCACAGATTTCCAAACTGTGGCTATCGCTTCATTTTCACCGTGTTAAAGTAGCATATCCATTGCCATGCTGTCAAATCCTTTTTCCCATGGTATTAAAACCATGGGTATAATTTTTTTAAAAAAATTAGCAACTGGAGGTGTTGAACCCATGACCACTGTGAATTGGCCTTTTCACACAACGCCCTCACCACTTTAACTATGGAAATTACGTTAACATATACCTATATTTTGTTAAATTTATTAATATTCATCCTAAATTTATTAAAATTCAACTGTATTAGAAAAAAATGATGCTGGGTTCCAATCCCATGTCTACCCATAGTTCTGAAAAGTGACTAACAAACCCAGCTATAACGATTTCAATTAACAATATATGCATTTATTTTTATATATTATTCCTTCTCGCTGTATTAGGAAAAAAACATGGCTGATGAGATTCGATCCCGAAACAACCAAGATTATTGATAACGACTCGCCGACCTTTCTACACAGCTTATGTGTTTTCTTATTTATATCTACTTAAATATATTAATTCAAATAGTGGGTATAAGATGGAAAACCGTAGGTATAGGTTTTCCCACCAAATATTTTTTATGCCCCATTCATTTTTTGTTCTGCTACAATGTGGGAAAGGTATACAAATGGTTTCCCCAAACAGTGGGTCTCGGTCTTCCAAAAAAAACCGTATACCAATGGTTTTTCCAAAGCTGTGGGTATAGGCCTTCAAAAAAACACCTATACCCAAGGTTTTGGGAAAACAATGGGTATGTGTGAATTTTTCCCCACGGTTTTAGAAAACCGTGGGTGTAGGTCACAAGAAAACCTTTACCCACTGTTTTGGGTGAACCGTGGGTATAGGTGACCAATACCCATGGTTTTGGGTGAAATCGTGTTTATAGGTTTGTAAACTCTAACTAGACCCACGGTTTTCCAAAACCGTGGGTATAGGTCACCCCTATACCCACGGTTTTTCCTAAAACCACGGGTATAGGTCTATTTTCCAATAGTGATAATGTTTTAATTTAAAAAAATGGGTTGTTAAATTAACCCTATAAAAGAGATGGATTTTTTGAAAACATACATATAGTATTTCCTAATAATATTGATAAATAAGGTGAAATGTTAGCATAAGTACATATCTCAAGTGTAATATAAGGAACTTCAAATAATGATTTCATAGCTTAGAAAACCCTTTATAAGAAGAACACTTTGAATGGTACCAAATACTAAGGGATAAAAAATCAAATTCTTTGATACCTTGAGTTTAATTACCCCATATAAAAATTTCATAAGTAAACATATAGGGAAATTCTAGAAAAAAAATTCTATAGAAATAAAGCATTTTTAGATAAATGGAAAAATGGATGTGGAATCATAAAATACTTTTAGAAAATATTTTTAACATTATATAAGATGACTAATTTATGATTCACTCTCAAAATAATTTTTCATAAAGGTGAAGATACTTTTTTTAAAAAAATATTTTTAAAATTAATATTCACTAATGGATCCTTGAAAAATACAAAATGGTTATCCCGAAGAAATGTGGAGGGGGAAATAAACCATATTATCATGAAAAAAATATTTTTAATTACCTTTACCAAAACATACATTATAAAAAGGTAATAACAAATCTTCATCTTAAAAGGGGTAAAGAGAAATATGAAAGTCAAATGAATTAATTCATATTTAAATTTCAAAATAAAAAATCTTAACATGGGCCTGAATAAATAATATATACATGGAAGATAACGTCTCTATTTAGGTTGGTAGGGAATTATTCTTAGCAACATTATAATTTAATGAGAAAAAACTTATCACCCAAAATAAATTGCTTTAAAATTTTATTTTTCCCCATATAAAAATTGAAATTACATAATAATAATATATTTGGTTCAATGAAACTAAACATAGAAGAAATAATTTATAGATGAAATATTATAACATAAATAATTGATATTTGAGTTAACAAAATCCCATATGAATTTAGAATAACTTGAATCAAAAAATACTTAATAAAAGAAATTGTAAAGGATTTATATGTCCATTTTTCTTCATTCAATTTATGAAAAAAGTTATCCATAAGGTATTATACCCACTTAAACAAGATACTAGTGGTCAATATAGAATATGTCTCAAGGGAAGAAAGCTTAGATGAGAAACCTTTACAACTTGGGTAATATTAGAATTAATAGAACATGAAAGAAAGTTTTGCAAAATGAATTTTAAGCCCCATTATTATTGTATCTTTTTGGTTAAATAATTCAATGAATATAAATTTCACCATGTAAAATAAGAATAGGTAAAAAATATGAAATTATGCCTCAATGAATGGAAATTGATATGAAAACCCTTATATTGTATTCTTGCTTGGTTGTACATTATTTAAACTACAGTATACTAAATATAGCCAAGTTAATAACTTTTTTAAAACCCTAATTCATATATAATAACTTTTATATAATTCATTTATAATCTTCATCCACACATATATTGTTTAATTATAGTTATTTTCATCATCAAATGTTTTGAATTTTGTTCATTTCATACGGGTTTCATAATGAATATATTGACCCTCATTTTTAATTAAAATTTCCATAATTCATAGATTTTTAAATTTAATTTTATATAATTTTAGTAATTATTTATGAATTTATAATATCATTTTATGTTATTTTTATTTACGATTCATGAATATGAAATCAAGGAAGAGATTGTTTATTTGGAAATTTAATGATATCCATGGATTACATTATTCTAATCACTAATTTTTTTATCATTATTAAATAACCATATTAATGTAATGTATTAATCCTTAATATCAAATATACTCTTAAAATATTTTTTATTGAAATATATTTAAGGAGGTGATGAAAATTAAACATGTCATACATTTAGGCCACTGTCCGCACATACACATGAGTTACATTTTCATTTTCAAATGAATGGTCATGAATAAAGTTCGATCATAATTTACCATTAAATAATTTTAATTATGACATTAATATAATATTTATTTATTAAATACATTATTATAACTCTCCATCTGATGGAGTCATGAGAAATGAAATACAGCATTCCAGGAGGCGTGAGTCTACACGTATGCACAAGGGACATTTTCATTTTTCAAAAAATTGGGAGGAACAAAGAGATTGATAACTCAACTAAAATAAAAAAATTATTAATAATAATTTTATTATTTAATTATTTTATCATGGGTATAAAATATTTTTAGGATATTCATGGATAAATAAATGAATAGAAATTATAAAGGATTGATTGATAATTTTTACCTTTCTCCACAGAACAACTCATTTTAAAATTGGTTTAAGACTTATAAGGGTGGTATTTTTATAATATAAGACTCAATATGACATGTATAGGAATTTATTGTGGGGATTTTGGTATTTTTTTTAAACAATAGGGATTATGGTGATAGGATAAGTGGGGTGGTTAATGGAACCATTTACAATTGATAATAATGGCATTTTTATAATAAGAGATATGTTATTTAATGAAAGTGGCACAAAAAGTTAAAAAATATCTAGATTAATAATTGATTAGTGAGTAATTATCTAATTTAAGAAAAATAATGGATACTTTTTATAACATTTTCAACTTTCTCCTCTTAATTTAACTTTTGATCCTACTTTACTTTTACCAAGGTCACACATTTTTTAACCACGGTAGCTTTTTTTATAACTAAAAATAAAAAAATCTCATTGGATAATTTTTTTATTCAATCATAAAATATGGAAAAATTATTATAATATATAATTTATAAAAGTGATAATAATTATTTTTGAAATAAAAAATTTATAACTCAAAAAAATATTTTTTGAGAAAAACCTAACTTATGCTCCAAAATTTTAATCATTGAATTCTAATTTAAAAATAATATTCTTAAATATATAATTTTATACATTAAATAAATATTTTCTTAAGAAAAAATATTCATAATGTTTTTTTTAATTCTTCCTTATATACTAAGGTTGTCATAAGATTCACAATATTTATAAAAATGTAATTTTGTACAATTGTCATAAAAAATAATCTTTCTACAAAAATATGAAAAAAGTTTACTAAACTAATATATTTATATTGAATCCAAAAATTTATTTCATTTTTTCAAATAAAAATGATAATATTTAGTTTCTTAACTTTTAAAGGGATACATAATATATTATAAAAAATATTTTTATAGGGAAATTTCTTTTGAAAATACTAATTTTTTATATTCTTATTTTTTGTCTATTGAAAATCAAATAACTGATAATTTATTATTCGTATCAAAAATTTAAATTCTATTTATTTGACCATAATATATGTATTATCTTAAAATAAAGTTGTATTGAGCATAAAAAGGAAATTTTCTAATTAATTATATTTTATTTATGATAAACTAAATTTATTCTTATTAATTGCATAGTAACAAAAATTGGATTGATAATAATTTTTTGGGTAAATATTAAAAGTATAATTAATTAAAATCATTTTTTTTCATTAGTAATTAAAAAATAAAAATTCTTTTAAAAAAATACCATTGAAAAATATTTCCTTTTTGTTAGATAATATTCACCGAATTTAATAAATCTAAATTATATATATTATAATTTTTAAATATTATTGATTTATTTATATTAAAATAATTATTTAAATCATGTAAAAATAATATGTGACACATAAACAAATTTCATTCTAATAATATGACATAATTAAATATTATCTCTTTCACGCAGTATTATATACTAAAAATGTATTTGTATTTATATTGTATTTTATTATATTATCTCTAAAAGATGTATCATTTTTTGTTTTAGTTCAATGTTCCATGTGAAGAAAGATACTAAATATACTATTTTTAAAAGGGGGAAAACATTCAAAATATTTGTGTGTTTCATAGAACCCTTTCATGTGTACGAGGATCTGTAAGTAGACTTTCAAGAGCCAATGGATAGTGGATTACCAACTGATGTAGGAAGACTACAATTGTTGGTCCTATGATCATCATTAAACAATGCTTCATTAACGATGATGATAGAGGCCACTGTAATGCCTTAACTATTATGATATTCTTCTATATTTCAATGCATTATGGTCCTAAAAGACATATTGGGCATCATTTAGGATTTTTTTCTAGTTCATATAATCCTGTTATGATCCCAAAAACCCCATTAGTGGTATCAGATCCTTATTCTTTAGTGATTAATAATTTAATATTTTCTAGTTTTTGAATGAAATATTTAAATTAATTAATCACAAGTTATACTATATAATAGAGTATGTTTATTCCTTATATTTATCTTTTCCATAACAAATGAAAATATTATATCATAATGTATGATATATCTGAAACAAAACTTTTTATAATAGTTCCATATAATTAGATATATTACATCATAAAACACAACTTAGTCTTGGGTTTAAATTAATCATTCGTAGGATAAATACAACACCTAATCAATCAAAAAATATTATTTGACCATTACTACGAGTCCAATAATATTTGGTAATACCTAAAATCATATAAAATTTATGTTATATCATAAATTAGGATGGTTTTATAGAACATCCGATCTATATTATCAATTTTATTTTATAACTGATTGAGTGTAATAAAATAAAACATGTGTAAAAATAATAAATAAAATTGTTTCAGACATTTTTTGATATAATTTATAAAAAAATTAATTATGATAGTTATGCATTATAAAATGGGATTTTTCATGAATAAATTAAATATGAAAAGTTAATATTTGGTTTCAAATGTACATAAAATAACAAAGTGTTAATATATTCATTTATTCCTTTATATTATTTATCATTAAAAATTGTTTATTGATTGATGATAATTTATATGGTTATATTTATCTGATAAATTGCTTACATGATATATATCCTTGAAAAACAATCTCAGTGTGATATCATAATAAGTATTTTTTTATCTTCAATGAATTTTGTTGTTTTAGAATTATAAAATTGAGAATTGTTATTGAATATAGTTTATGAATAATATTTACATGATATATCATTAATTTAATTATCTGTTCAGTAAAGACTCCCTAGGAAGTGAGGTAATTTTTTTATCCAATGGTTATAATATAAAACCCTTGGGAGAGCTATACATATTGATCAAAATACTCATCATGAATCATTAATATATGATCTTCATCCAATACATTTCCATCGCCTATCATGACTGCAAATAGAGACCTTGGCAATCTTGGAGACCAACCTTTTACACTTTCTCATTAAATTAACAACCCCAAAGTGATACCATATTTTAACAGTTCATGATCTCTAAAGTGATCACTATTCAAATCTTGTGATTACTTTATAAATTTTTCCTTCTTTCTTCTTTATTTTTATCATTTTTTCTTAGTTATTCATATTATATTTTTGATAGAATTGAGTCCAATATTAAATTTTATTACCTAAATAAATCACCTCTTTATTTTATGTTCCTTTAATTTTGGTTATCACTAGAATTTAAAGTGAGTGACTTTTGTTTCTTTCCAAAACCACAAAAATTAAATTTCTTACTTCTCTTTAAGGTTTATAGATATAGATATTGAAAATATATGGTCTATTGTATTCAGGTTTTGTATACCCTATTTAAAATTATTTGATTTTTTGTATCCTTGATTCCATTATATCCAATTTAATAACTCAATGAACCCTCAAAAAATTAGGGTTGGAGAGGTATGGTTTCATAAAATAACATTAGTCAAACACTTTTGTCAAATTGTACTCTTTATTTTATGACTTCTCACTTTGTATTTTAATAAAATTGTGCTCATTTTTTTTATGTTTTATCATTATATTTTCAAATCTATAATTTATATATTGATTCATTTTTATAATATTGAATTTTCATTTCATTTTACATTCTTACTTACTTGTATTAATTAGTCTTTTTAAAATCATCAAAATGTATTTATTTTCCTCAATAATTTGAAATGAGTTTTTTATTCTTTAATAATTTTAATTATCTATTAGTTTTTAAATAGAAATTATCCACCCCCACCCTACCCACCGTTAAATTTTACTCTACTCCAACCTATATTTGGAATCAAAGTGGATAATGAATTGTTTTTTATTTATTAATTATTAACTACTTCAAATATTAGTTTGTTTTAAAAATTGTTAATCTTGTTTTCAAGAAGTGTTATTTTTTAATATGGATTTTTCAAACTCCCATGGTTTTCAGAAGGGACACATTATGGTCATTCTCTCTTTTTTAGGATATTGATTATTATTACTACAGTTGTGAATGTATAACTTTCTTAGATCAATTGGTTATCCTAAGAAAAGAATGTTATGCATGGTTGTATTTAGACTAGTAAAAAGGAAGATAAATGGTCACCTAATGATATTTATTATTATGAAATATATAGTAATGTTATGAATTCATTTTTTTTTGGTTTAGATAAAAATGAATTTAATCAAATATAGACCTGAAAAACATCTCAAGAATTATGGAAATTGTATGAAGTTACTAAGGAGGGAATTTGATATGTTTTCACTATATATTGAGAGTTTTTCTGTGTATAAAAATGAATATATGAATGAATTTTTTGCATGGTTTACTTAAAAATTTAATGGTAGAAAGTCTCTAGGACATAGTCTTTCATTATAGACATTACTCGAGAAAATAATTTGTGTTCTACTAAGAAATTTGGCATACAATGTCCCCAAAATACCAGAATATAAATATATAAATGATAGGATGGTTAAGGAGATCCATGAATATCTCATGAAATATAAGATAGATATGATAATACATTCTAAAAAAAGATAGAAAGTGTGGTCAAAGAACCTAAAATTAAATTTACATTCAATGTAATCAAGGATTACACCTCTGTAAGAGAAACTATGACTCCTTGCCTTTCTAAGAAGTATAGCAAGTAAATTAATAATAAAAAGGTCTTTTCAATGATTCAAAGATGAAATCAAATGATTTATGTTACACACTTCAGTTTCAAAGTAATGGTCGCATTAAGTTGGAAGTATAATTAACAGGAATAATTTTAAATAAATCAAAATAATAAGGAACTTAAAGTTACCAATTTGAATGCTTGGGATAACTGATTTACAACATCTGAATCAATAAAAAAAGTCCAAAGTACAAGATGAATGATATTCTTGTATGTAACACAGTAAATTATTCTTATTATGATACATTCTCATATAAATATTCAACATATTGTTTATGTTTTTATGATCTTATAAATTATATATATCAAATTCATAATGGATTCTTTGAACTTTCTCATAAATTTAATTATCTTAAGAAAAAATATAATCTAGGTGTTATTAAAATAAGATATAATATTAAAATAAGAAATTATTTGGTTATAAAAATAAAAAAATACCGAACTTTGAGAATAGTGAATCTCAAATTAAATATATTTAAAACACACTTTCTTAGTTCACCCAATTTTATCAATATCTATGTATTATTTTTAAATCTCAACGTTTTTTCAAAAGTAACAATAGTCATGGTTTTTAAAAAAAATTATTTTCTCAAAAATAGTGAAAATTAAACGAATTATATTACGAACTTCCAAAACTAATTTTTTTAATTATTATAAAAAGATTTGAAATATTATCTATAAATGTATTTTCAAAAATTCAAAATAAGGAAGAAAAAAATAATTCATCTTTTATCATGAATTTCTAATAGAATTACTATATTGAAAAAAATTGTGGACTAAAAGTCTTCATTATATAACTTAAGTTAACCCAAGATATGGGTACCAATGAAATTAGACTTCTAATATTTTTTAAGAAACATATATGAAGGGAAACCCCCAAAATGAAATTTTGTATATGGATAGAAGGTTCACCAGGCATGTGTGTGGTGACCATTCTGAATTCAATCTTCTCAAAGTCTTCAATGGAAGTCAAGTCAAAGATGCATGTGATTCAAAAAGTAAAATAATTATTATTTCTATGATTGGTTTCTCAAAATAAACTTTAATTAAATATGTTTTTAATGGGTTGAGAAATAATTTATTAATTATTAGTTAATTGTGGGATAATGGTTTTCGATATGTTTTTTAAAAAATATTTTTTTGTAATTATTTTACTTTTAATGGATAGTTTTTATTTAGGGGATCTTGTTTTCAATATATCTATATTATAGATTTAAAATCTACTAAAATAAAAAAATATTTATAAGTGAAAAATGTATTAAATATTTACTTTGTAATCAGTTCCTATGTCATTTTAACATTCAATCTCTTGTCAATATCAACCATAAATAACTAGAATGAGATTTACCAAAGTTGTTTTCCAAAGATAACTTTATTTGTAAACCATTAAAAGTAAGAAAGAAAAAAAACATTCCTTAAAATATAAAAGGTATGTTTCCAATTATAAATCATTAGAACCAGTCTACCTTGAACTTTTTATATTAACTAAATTTTCACGTATAGTATGAAAATCCTAAACCTTTTTAATTATCAATGATTATAGTAGATTTACATGGGTTTTCTTCTTATCTCCTAAAAACATGGCTTGTAATGTCTACATCAACAATTCAAATAGATGAAAAACTAAAATTTTTTACAGACCCATCTCATTTAGAAGTGAATATCATGGAGAATTTAATAACAAATACATTGAGAAATTTGGTGCTTAAAAAAGTTACCATCATTACTACTATGATTCTAGAACACCTTAATAAAATAGTTCTATTTAATGATGAAATAGAACCATACAATAAATTTCTAAGACTCTATTATTTGATTTTTAGGATTCCTAAATACTTTCTGTCTGAGCATGTAAATACCTCATGGTATATACTTAATCGTGTTTTTATAATACCCTTCTTGGATTGATCCATTATGATATTTTAGAATGAAAAATTGATAACATTGGATTTTTCGAACATTTAATTTTTAAATGTTTTATCCTTAATACCAAGGATAATCTAGGAAATGTTGATCAAAATACCAATTTATTTATCTTTTAGTGGTAATAAAACTCATGTAAATACTATTGAGTCTTTAATAAGAAGTCCATGATCTTAAAAGTGGAAATTCACATCAAATTTCCATGAATATATTCCAAAACATCATCCTCAAAATGATGATGATATTGGCTGAGAGAGGATTAACTTATAAAACCTATATCTTATAATGAAATTGAAGATGGTCATCAACCACCTTTTACTCCTTTAACCAAAGCCTGAGTTCCATGAAAAGGCTAACCTCTAGATAATGATATAGTGTAATTAAAATTTCAAACTTATATGAGACCGATGATTGAAAATGAGGTTGAATAAGAAACTTTTCTCTTTCAACATGATACTAAATCCATTGATGATAATAATTGAATAATTTCCATGAAAGAGTATTTGAACCAATTTTAAACGAACAATGTTTATACTCTCCTATAACATCCTGATAATCAACCAATTATTAGAAGCAAGTGTATTTTTCAAAAAAAATGTAGAAAAAAGAAATATAATCCATAACGAGGCCAAACATGTTGCAAAATGATATAGTCAAGAAAAATGTATTGAATACGGTGAAAATTGTTTCCCATTGAATTTATAAAATCTATTAGAATCTTCTCATAATTTACAGCTCATTTTAATTTTATACATTTTCAAATGGATATAAAAATTAATTTTTTAAATGATTTATTTTTATAAAAATGAATTTGGGGGTATAATGTTCCAAAGGATAGAATAATAACATAGAAAGGGAGTTTAAAACGGTTTTTCAATTTAAAATAATAAATTTTATTCCAAACATAGCTCCTATAAATAATTAATATTAATTCCCTAATAAACTTTTAGTAAATACTCATGCTTGTAATAGTAGGAATGATAATAATTAACACATTATTTACAAGTTTTATCATCATTCCAATAACCTACATCATTTCCATAGCCACATCCATGGGTCTATGGAAATACACTATTAAGAAGAAGTGAATAAAACTTGTTATAACTCCCATTCAACACCTTTTATCTCTTCGTAATAATGATTATAATGACTTATGTTATTTTAAAATGTTATATTATCAAACAATTGAGTCAGTCAATATAATAAATAATGTTTTGAATATGCACCAAAATTGCTCTTTCTGAATCCTCAGACTGATTTCGCTTAATCTTATTTTTTATCAATATAATGATGCAAGATTTTCGATACGATTTTCTAAATACAATGATTACTAGATTATAGATCCTATTTTCTGAATAAAATGATTTTGGATTCGATTTTTTGAATATTATAATTCTGGATCTGATTTCTTGAACACAATAATACTTGATACGATTCTCTAAACCTGATAAACTCACTCTCAATAGAAAAAACTCAAACTCAGATTGAATACCCAATACAATTATTCTTCACTCTAATGAGAATTTACACTTCAATTTCTCAAGCACTCAACTTTTAGAGCCTATAAATGATGTATTAAATAATTGAATAATCCGAGGAAGTATTTATAGGCAACTTGGAAATCAAAGGCAAGAAACATGGAAACATTCCATGCTTATTCAAATCACAAAATATCCCAAAAATATCACATTTAAAACATTAACATTGACTTATTCAAACATCATAATATTTCTAAAATGTTTAGAAAAATTGAAATTCTTGTTTGACCTATTTAATTCATTATACCTTTATCAACTCATCATGATATGTTTCTTTCTAAGCGTCATTACAATCTGATTCTTTCTCAGCTTCATTGCGATCGGTTTTTTTCTCAGTTTCATTACAATCTATTTCTTTCTTAGCTCATTATGATATTTTCCTTATTAGATAATTACGATCCTTTTCTTTATCAACTCATTATGATCATTTGATTTTCTGGGATACAATTTCCAGTAGCCCTTCCTCTTTTCATCTTGTTTTGATCAAACTTGGTATGATAATTTTCCTCCTGAGCGTGAGTATAAACATCCTTGGTACGGAATGTTTTTCTATACTTCATATACAAGATCAGAAGCTGTAGAACCTGATGTTGATAAGACTTAATACGATGTAAACACTGTTATGATGGAATTCTTAATATGATTAAATTTTCATTATGGTACAATTCTTATTATGATGAAATTATCATTATGATGGAACTCTCATTATGATGATATTTTTAATACAATGGAATTCTTCCCTCTGGAATTTTTAATTTCATTAATCCTCTCCATCATTTATACAAAAGATTTTATCATGAATGTTTTCATGATTAGTGAGAAAATCATGTTTACCAGAGCATCGTTTGATTTTATTTAAAATGTATGAGAACTTTCTAACTTCTGACATCACTTTCTTCTTTTAATACACATCAAAAACATCATTACATCTTTGATTTGTTTGACTTCAATTATTTTCAATGTCATTCCGATAGACCAGAATAAAATATAGTTTATTATTAACAACGTCATCTTCCTAACTTCTTCTATGTCCAGTGTGGCTCAATCTGAAAATAAGGGTCCAGAAAATTGTGTCTAAAAAATAACCTCATTACGATGGATTTGGTCCATTTCGAGTAAAACAAAAATATTCTTTTACAAAGAGAGTTATTTGTAAAAAGATAAATAAAATTGTTAAAACATAACTCCTCAAAGGTTCTTCGATCTCCCCCTTTGGATTTGTTGATAACCCTAGCTAACAACTTTTCAAACTATTAGAATTTTTCAAAAGTCAACTTTTTGACTTTAATCAAAATATAGCCATTCTCAAAAGAGAGTTTCCTGACACCACAAAACTGGATAATGAATTTTTTTTGAATGAATTCCATTACACGGTGGAATAAAAATTTTGTTCTTATGTAAAGATACACTCTCCTCCATTTTATTTTCACATTTCTTTTTAAACATTTTTTTCTCTCCCCCTTTCATTCCATTATCACTTTATTTTTATCTCCCCCATTATATGATAACCACATATTCAAATTCATAAAGGAAATATATTTTACAACTTCTTTCAATGTATAAAGTTGTTACTTTAGATCCCCATTTATTAACGTAATCAAAAGCATGATGGTGTGTGTACCTTATGAGATTTAGGAATAATTGGTATGAGGATGAACATGAATTTACAGCCTCAATTCTATAAACCTTTATTTCAGTATTTCATTTGTAAAGATATCATCAATCTAGAATATTGTTGAAATTTATTCTAAAAAAATCTCCCACAAAAACTTTTTATATTTTAATGTGATTCTTTTTATCAATCTATTTTGATCTTGAATGTTGGTTGGGATTATTAAAAAGATCAATTACACTCTAATTATCAAAATTTATATTGAAATGTTTAGAAACTTTTACATTCAAATATTCTAATTGATCATTCATCAACAACATTTCAATAGTAGATTTAGTAGCTACAACATATTCTAGTTAAGATGTGCTCAATGTCACTGATATTTGTTTCTTACTATTCCCACTCACAAAACATTAAACCAAGAAATATGTTTTTCTTGATGTTGATTTTATATCAATACAATCTATAACCCAATCAAATTCATTGTAACCATGAAACATCATATCACTCTTACTTTTGTGTAATGACCCATATGAAGTTGTTCATTATACATATCTCAAAATCCTCTTTTCTAGGACCATATGTGATTATTTTTTATCACATTGATACCAGGAACACATTGTTACACCATAAAAAATGTCATGTCTTGGGGCCATAATTTAAAGAATAATTCGAATTAGCTTTGGAAAGACTTTTTTATTCACACTTATTTTGGATTCATATTTACATGGCTTTGTATTCACTGAAATGAGAGTTGAAACTTCTTTGGAATCTATCATCGTAAACATTTTTAACAATTACCTGGAATACTTTTCTTGAGAAAAAAAAATTATTTTTCATTTTTTTGAACATATAATCCAAGGAAGAAAGTTAATTCTCCCAATATGTACCTTTAAGAATCCTTATTTATTTTTCAGAAAATGTTTTACAAGCATCTCCTTTATCCAAAGAAAAAATTATATCTTCCACATAAACAATTACAGTCATATTTTCATAGTCAACATCTTTCAAAAACAAATTTTCATCAACTCTTCCTTTAGAAAACTTCAACATTATCAAATAATCATCAATTTTAGAATACAAATAATTTGAAGCTTGTATTAGAGCATAAAATTCTTTATTCAATTTACAAAATTTGTTTTCATCCTCATCAAATTGAAATCCACTTGGTTTTCAATGTAAACGTTTTTCGTCATTCTCACCATTGAAGAATAGTGACATTAAATCCAATTGATAAAATTCATATTTTTTATGATCATTAATTATAAGAAACATTATAATAGTTTCTAACCTTGAAATAGGGACTCTAGTTTCATTAAAATCTACACTTTTCACTTGTGCATAACCTTTACAAATAACTCTCAATTTGTTTTTTGAAACTTTTCTATGATTATTCAATTAGTTTCTATAAACCTAGTCTGTTCTGATAACAATTTTATTTGCTATAATTGTAATAGGTTCACATGTTTCATTCTTCTAAGTCAGATCTATCTCTTCATTAATAGAATCTACCGATTATTTAGGTTCAATAACCACTGAAAGTAATTCTTGTTATAATTTTGAGATAAGTGAATTTTGATTTTCTAATCTCTACATCCTTCTAGAATGAACTATATCTTTCTGAATCACAATAATTTTTTAAGATTAATCATTTTTTTGTAAGGTGGTAAATCAAAAAAATTCTCTTCCATCTTTTATTTCCTCACCACATGAATCATTTGAATTTTGATAAGTATATTTTGAATAACATTCACTTTTGATGGAATTTTTCAATTTATCTTCCACGTCCTTCTCAACTAATTTTTTTAAAAAACATTGATTTCCCATTACCTTCACTTAATATGAGTCCAAAAAATTTTATAAACGTTTATTCTGACATTTTTACCTTCTTCTATTTGGTGAATAACCCATGAAGGTTTTTTCCTCATCTTTCTCATCAAAAATTCCTGAATCTAGATTTTTTAGTTTGAGAATACATAGACTCCCATAAAATTTGAAGTATTTCAATGAAGGTTGTTTTCTATAACACATTTCATAAGGAGTAATTTTGGTTTCTAGTATTAAAAAAACTTTCATTTTGAACATGTATAGCAATATTAATAGCTTCACTCCAATTTAACTTTGAAAGTTTGTATTCTGATAGCATACTTATTCACATTTCCACCAAACTTATATTATTTTTTTGTTAAATTATATTTTTTTGAGTATATGGAGCACTATAATGATTCTTAATACCATGTTTTCTTATTAAAGATTCCAATGTATTGTTTGTGAATTAGGTACCATTATCTTTTCTCAACTTCTTTATTGAAACCCCCCTTTATTTCTCAACAAATTTCCGAGAGAATTTTATCATTTCAATAGCCTCGGACATGTGCTTCATCAACATGGCATTTGTCATCTGATTGAAATCATCATTAAAATTGATAAATTATATGCCCCCTTTTGTTGATTTATGTCTCATCAGCCCACATAAATTGGAATGAAATCTCTCAAGTGGTCTATTAGATTTAATCTCAACTCTATTATGACTTTTCTTAGTTATCTTTCCTTTATGGTAATTAATACATATATATTCATCTCTTCTTTTAAGTTATAGAAAATTCCATACATCCTCAAATTTAGAAATTTTATTCATGTTTTTCTACCCAAGCTAGCCAATTATTCATTCCCACAATCTGTTTTCATCATAATCCCTCAAGTTAAATGAGTTATTGAATTCATCTATTTGAAATATATTACCATTGGTTCTTTCTGGTTTGTAATGACTTTTCTCTATTTCACACTTTTAATGATAAGAAAATATTTTATAAAAAAAATTGTTTTAAATCATTAAAAATTTTACTTACACTAATTAAATTATGTTTTATCCCATCAACAAAGAGAACATCATTATATTTCATATTTTCTGCTTCAATCTCAGCTGTTATAATTCCTTTGATTTTTAAGAAACCATCATTACCAAAGGTAACTGCTCCCCCCATCATGAATTTAAATGGGTTTCATTTTTTTATATCAAATATCATATGTGAAGAACAATTATCAATTATCTATGGTTTATTCCTTTTAATTTCATTCAAAGTTGTCTTAATAATAAATGCTCTTTCCTTTAAATTCTTCCTTTCAGCATCGTTTTCATTTATATCATATGCAATTTGTTCAAGAAGAAGTTTCATACATCATTCAGCATTATGACCAAAATGATCACATCATTTAAAAACATCTTTGATGCATTAAAATTGATTTTTTGGAAGGTTTCTGACATCTTTTGAATTCAAATTTTCAACATTCTATGAGTCGGGAACATTACTCATTCTACTTTCACTATTTATTCCACTTTTCTCTAACTTCTTCTGGGTTTAGATAAGTGGTTCCAAAGATTTTAACCATTATTCCCATAGATTCCACAACACCAACAATAGCCATAAAATCCTTATTTTAGATTCAAGAAATATGTTTCTCTATAGAAACCTAGTTGTGGTTGAAAACTTATTTCAACTCTACCATACATGGGATGTGGACCATCCTTTCTTATGAATCAGTTTTTTTTATATTTGTAGATTAAATAGTTTTATCACATTCTTTCTACAACCAATCATTCCCAATATTTTTTCTAGAACATAAAAAATATAAAAGATCATATGAAACATTAATTCTGGTAAGATAAAATTTCACAGGATTCTTATATTGGGCCTTCTCTACAACATTAGAAGTATCAGATTTTACTTATAAAGATTCATTGAAGATTTAATTCATCTAACTCAATGATATGTAAGACTGAAAGAGATTTTATGGAAACTCATTAACATCTTCATCCTTAGTTTATATCTTTTACTAGTACCTTCAATTATCATTCCTTATTCAACAATTCTAAGTTCGTAACTTAAAATATCTGCCATGTATTCTTCCTATTTCTCGATAACAACTTTTCATCTTCCAGTAACTTCTTGAAAATATTTCTTCATAACTCTAACTTCTTTCTTTAGATATTTTTTTTCTCATGGAATGAAATAATCTATGTTCTGAGCAGATATTCTCTTTAATATTTTCCCCACCTTTTTCACTCTTTGATTAAAATTTTTTCTTCTAATCTTTTAAATAAAGGTTGTGTATTTTTTCGGAACATTAATATTAAAAATAATTGTTGTTAGTTGATTTTGATTCAACGTTCTTACTAAACGTACTTATTTTGTTTCTAGTAAACATCTTCTTGTATTTCTTGGATGAATTTTCTTCATCTTAATTTTTGTTCCACTTCTTCCATCGAGGTTTATCATCAGAATCATCTCAATATTATCCAACATTCTTATTGAGGAAATTCATTTCAAAGTGACTAATTCCACCACACTCAAAACATTTCATTGTATTTTTTCCTCCATACTTTCTTCTTCATCTTCGATAGATCTTTGATATAAGAGACATTATTTTTCATTCAACTCATCATCCTCTTTATCTTCAGATTCTCAAGGATCATATTCCTTAACATCTTGTATTTTAATCTTTCCCATAGCTTCAAAATCCATTTCATATTTCATATTATTTTTAAACATTTGATATTTACTCATTTAATAAGCAATGAGAATTTTATAGAATTAATCATGAGATAAATCATCCTTATATTTTAAAGAAGAAATTTTAGAATCAAACTTGTTCGAGAAGATTCTCAATCGTTTCTTCAAAATTTTAGAATCTATCCTAACATCCCCAAATCCTCCGATGATGGAAACAATTTCATTTACTCTTGTGAAGTACTCATTTATTGTTTCTACATATCACATTTAGATGTATTCAAACTTATTATTCCATATTTATATCTTTTCTTCTTTCACATTATCACATCCATCAAAAACACTTTATATCTTGTCCCATATTTTTTTTTTGAGGTTTTGAGACCCATCACCTTCTGATGAACATTATTTGATAAGGACATAAGGATTTAATTTATATCCTATCCATCAGCTTGTATGTTTCTCATATCATCAAGCATTATAAGAGCATTTTTCTCAATATGTGAAAAAATCACAGTAGTAGCATCAACAACTTAAAGTCCAAGAGATATGAGAAAGGGAATCATCCTATTTTTTATCTATAAGAATTTATTCCTTCAAATATACAAATTTCTCTACTGTTGACATAATTGATATTATCCATGATAATTATTCAACATGGTAAAATTCCCACTAATACCTAGTGAAGTTAAAAAGGATCAAATAAAAACTAAGAATGGGTGGTGGAAACAGCTGTTCACTTTTATATATTTAATTTTTTTTCAAATCATAACTTCTATAACCTGTTAAGATTAATATCCTTATCAACCTTTAGTATATACTCATCCATGATATTTTTGTAAAGCATGTAAATTACACAATATTATCAAGGTCTAGTTTTCATTATTAAATATTATTTTATTTATATAGTTTTTCTTAATGGATTCTTTTTATAATGCATTATGTTTGGAGGAAATAATATTGATAATACTAAAATAATCCAAAAAGAATTACCCTTTATTTTTTTTGAAAAAAATCATAATATTATATATTATTATACCTGTCTTTTTCATGGTGTTTTCATGATCACAAAAACTCATATATATTTCAAAAAAATAATTTGAGTATTTTTCAGGGATTGTGATGAATATAAAGTGAAGTAAACTTGTTAAATTTAGTTGATATTATCATAGTGTTTTAGTAACTTTGATGTTCTTATTGTATATGTCTTACATGCCACCAATACTTATAGTCATGTTAAAAGATCCATGGAAGTCCTTTTTTGGATGTGCATGAAAAAAAGTGGAAAATAGGATTTGGCTAGGGATTGTTGGATAGGAAGAGTATAGAGAAAAAATTTATAGATCCATGGTGTGGTGTTGGGAATTATAAAGGATAAAATGAACAATATTTTATAACAAGGGTGTGGTGATGGTAATTTCGGTTATGAAGATTTTTGACTACTTTTAATGTATTTAAATCCTTTGTTAAATATGGACTTCAATGTCTTAATAGCTCCAAAATAATTCCAAAATATTATGAATGTATTTAAATTCTTATAAACATGTGATCTAGGATCCAAAAATTAATATATTTCAAAAAAAATGATATGAATAGATGTTGATGGGTTAGAGGTCTCCATAACCTCTCAAATATTCAACTACAAGTTCACATTATCACAAAATATTTTAAAATTTCACTCAAATATCACATCCAAAATTTTTAAAATTCATCAATGCTATTTTTGAGAGAAATTAAAATGAGATTTCCAAAATCAAACCTATTTCTTATCATCAACACTCTCTAATGGGTTCTCACTCTACAAAAGTTAAGGGTGGGTTCTTTGGTTATTAGTGAATATTAATAGGGTTCTAAAAAATCAAAATTATGACATATGGATTTCTTGATCACCACTAAGATCTTGGGATTTATATAATTGACATATTGAGTTGATGGGTGGAGATATACGGGAAAATATCCTATAATTTCTTACCTCCTTACCAATTATGTTTGATCTCTCATTAATTTATTACATTGAATCACTTATATTTGATTTTCAAACTTGCCTAAATTTTGTTCAATAATTTAAATGCATAAATTACTTTGATATTGTATTTATAACTCAAATAAAATTGATCAATTATCATTCAATGAATTTATCTATTTATTATTTCAAAAAAGTTTAATTATGAATTAAATCTTTCTTCCTCTTTAAATTATTAAAATGTAAAATCTCCACCTACCATTTATCTCAAAAAAAAATTATTGAAGGTTAGGATTCATTTTTGAATATTATTTTTACACAAATAGAAATGATTGTTATTAATGGAGTGTTTTTGGTTTTATGAAAAAATTATTATTTTAAAAAAAATCAATCAATTTTTTTTTTGAAATCATTGTCAATTTCAATGAAATATTTTATTATGGTATCTAATTCCTATTCATATACTACAATTTTATATGGCACTAATTACTCTAATTGAAAGAATCAGATATGAACATTTTTATTTTAGTATTAGTTGTCTGGTATGAAATTCTTTAATTAAATTATGCATTACCACTAAGGAATATGTAAAAAAATATGCTTGAGGAGATGTTATGAACTTTTAAATAAATAGTGAGGTTATGAATAATTAACATTATGGTCATGATAGAATGAATTGAATTATGATTATTCTTGTAAAAAGGTAATAAAATTTTGAAATTATTAAATGTTACACATAAAGGTACACATAAAATAAAGGGAACTATATTAGATATATATTATCAAGATTTATAATGTTTCTCTTTACATAAAAATGAATCTATTAATATAATGTTTATGGTATTTTATGAAATTTTCAAAGGTATAAATTCCCATGTTGGTGATTTATACATAGAAACATTTGTATAGAAAATATTATTAGTTTTAACTAGATCTTGAGTTCCCAAATTCATATCCACAAAATAATAACATAATGTAAAAAATATGGTCCCTAAGGAACTAATCATCTCTCTAATGAATGCGAAAAATTAATGACCTGGAAAGTGAAGGTGGTAAATGAAGTCAATTAAGTCTGGAAAACCATTACCTTCAATGATACCAATGATGAAACATCATGAGGTTTAGTTCTAGACTATGATTAACTTTAAAAAAACATGAATAATTTTTTCCAAAGAAATATATTTTAAAAAAATAATCGAAGAAGGTGAGAGAAAATATGAAACCAGAAGTGAAATTCTATGAATTTAGAATAGACATTTCACATTAAGTTGTATTTTCCCATCTATAAAATTAGTTTAAAGAAAATATGTAATTAAATACAGATTTAAAATTTACAAAGTTGAAATAGGTGAATACTAGTTGGTTTTCACTTCATCATCAACATAAAGTGACACAATCCCCAAGTTTCCTAGGGTTGATTTTGATGAATATGTTAACCTTAATAACCCTCTTCATATTTCCTCCTCTTATTATTATTCTTGTCATTGTTATTAATTACCCTTTTCTTGTTACCTCTCTAGTTAAAATAATTATAAAGTCCAAAAATATGCATTTGATCTACTGAAAAAATCATCAACTTTCTTTATTAAATAATTATCTTGAAAATAATCATAAGAAAGTCGTTTAAGAAAAATAAAATATCTAAAAAATGTTATCTTCTTATAAATGAAAAAATAATAGCATATCGTAAAGGATAAAAATAAATTGGATATCAAGAAACTAAAATTCACATTTAAATAACTTTAAATTTCACTTTCCAAATTCACTCTAGGTGATGAAGCAGGGAATAGAATTTTGGTCTCTCCAAAACATTGAAAATGTATGGTTGGTCTTGAATCCTCCATTCATGAAATCACATCCAAAACAAAATCAAAAATTAAATTTGTTAATTCATTAGTTAATGATGAATTTTTTGATTAATATAAAAGATTATTCATTCAATCTATAAATGTGATTGTTAGATTGAAAGATATGGGAGACCAAAATCAATCTATCATTCATAAAATTTTTCCAAAGAAACCCTCATTTTATAAAACTATAAATTCTGAATTTATTTGGTGAGCATAAGTAGACCCATGTAATTATTGGTACTAAAAAAATTGTTATTTTTTTAGTATTCGTGTCTTCTAAAAATACCCATGAAGCATTATTTTATATAGATATTGTTTTCTCTAGGATCATGTGTGGTGATATATTTCAATTTAATAAAATTGATAAATTAAAAGTAAGTCACATCACACCTGGTGATAATTATAATGTTATATTTATCATTGAATGTATAATCATTTTTTCTAACACAACTAGAATTTAAAAAATTTATTTGAAAAAGGATTTAAATAAATGATTCTATGAATTAGTAAATTGTTAAATATATATTTTAAAATCTATTTAGAAAAATATTTGTGAAATATTTTTAAATTAAACGGGAAACATTTAGTTATTTCATCACAAATTATAAATGTTTATTGAATCAATGAGTATAGATTTCAAGACAAAATTTCAAATTTTTTAGTGATGAAGTTATTGAGTTGTGTCTTAGGCATAATCGTCTTGATCATTATAGCATATAATCGCTCTTCAAACTCAATTATTATCAAATAGTACAAGATATACCCAAACTCTTTCTCAAAGATGACCTAGTTTGTAAATCATATCAATAGAGTAAGAAATAAAAATTATAAAAACAAAAGTCTTCAAATTTTATTGAATTTATTTATATGAACCTTTTTTCTTTCTAAAATCAAAATTCTAAGAGGTAAATACCATAATTTTTGATATCTTATTAGATTTTTTCCAATGGAATATCAACTCATTGATATTTTCACCAACCCTAATTCTCCTGATCACTTAGAATTCAATAGAGGTATATTGGGAAAGGTTTTCTTGTGATATTATTCATTTTATCTTTAGCAATATAGAGTTATTTAAAAAACAATTCGCTTAAAATATTTTTTTTTGAAATAATTTTTAGAACATGAATTAATTGTATTTCCATTTTTTTCCTGTCAATAATTCATTTATATCTAATAATCTATTATTTAAGAGGATAATAATTTATTTATAATTATGACTGTTTCCAAACAATATATATTTTTCAAATTAATTATATTCAAAAAATTATTGTATTCTTTTATTTAAAACATATTTTTTAAGAATAATTACTTTTTATGACATTAACCTAGTTTTCAAGCTAAATTAACTTTTAAGAAACATAAAATTAAATACTTTATTTTAAAATACATTTTTATGTTTTTAAAACTTATAAGAGAAACATGTATATGCTCTATTAGTTTTAAATGTTATAATATCGCTTATTTATAATTAATAATGAGTAAAAAATATTTTATATTATTATCTATCTAAATTTTTTCTTGAGTTGATGTTGATGAAATGTAAAATGAAGAAAAAAATAAGACTTTAAGATAAAAGGGAATTATTCAAGATCCTTTAATGATGATTTCAATCAATGGAGGTTAAATGATTCCTTAAGAAAACCTATGTCGTGAAAAAAGGTTCGTAATTTTTTTAATTTTACATTCAATTTCTCTGTTTCTCTTTTTATTTTAACTTGTTTTTTTCTTTCTTTATTTATTTTCCCTTATTTTTATTCTTTTATAAATATATATTTTTTTTTAACTTCTCACTCCCTTTCTCTCAAATTCCTCTATTAAAAATTATATTTGTAGATTAAGATTTGTTTTTGAAATCCCCTTATTATATCTCTTTTTAGATTACTTTTATCTCTATAAAACTCTTTTAGAATACCAATTTTTGGTTACCATTTAAAATATTTTTAAATTTAGCCTTCCTATCCAAGTTTTTTTATTTTTTATAATTAAAAGGGGAATAAATTTCCACAAAAAGTATTTTTAAAATTGGAGTGAAGTCCATGATATCTTTATTCTTTTTATTATTCTCTAGTGCTTATTTATTCTATAACAATATTGATTTTAAAATTATCCTTTGTTGTTGTTAATAGCATGCATAATATGTTTACTTATTCAGATTATTAAATATCTTATTAATAAATTGAAATAAAATTATTATATATTTTAATCATTATTTACATATAATATATATTATTATGTTAAGTGTTTATGATAATTAAAGGGAGATATTTTTGTATCACTCACACTCATATTGTTTTCATGATCACAGCTAATCATTTATCTTTCTGAAGATTTTATTTGAGTAAGTTTCAGTGATTATAATGAATAGAATGAAAAAAGACCTTATTTTTTGGATGATAAAAAAAATTGACAATCGCTGAATATCTTCTTAAATTCATATTCTGTGTCCCAATACCTTGGAATCAAATTGGATGAAACTAAGAAGAGATTTCATGGAAGTGGATGAGCTATTTTTTGATGATTAATATGAAACTGGTTAAAACATATAGGGTCGGGGCATGGTGGACCCTGGCTTCGTGTACCAAAAGACTGTAGCTGAAAAAAGTCTACATGTAGGGTTTGTGGGTATGAGTTTTAAAGGGAAAGACATCAATTGTTTTCTTCCCCTGGAGCGATGTTTGTCATTTTGGCCTATGATGAACTCAAGATGCTTTTAATTTTGGCCAGACATCTCTTAAATACGAAACTCAAAGTCTTAATTTCTCTAAGAAAATTTGAAAATATTTCAGAAGGATTTTTAATGCTGTAAATAGATTATTATGGAGGAATTCCATTAATATCTTGCTCCCAGCAGCTCCCTTGATCCAAATAAATGTCCAAGTTTTGAATTTCTCCAAAACCTCTCAAATATCCATATTCAAGTTCTCAATCACTTATAGGATATCAACCGTTCTCTCAAATATATCATCCATTAATTTAATCATCCATCTAATAGATTTGATATTATTATTATTATGGGTTTCCTTTAAGAAAATCTCTCTCATTTCATAAAGTTTCTCTTATGGGTTCTCACTCTATAAAAGTGATGGACGACTAAATTGCCTACGTGATAATCTCAAGAAGGTTCTCTCAAAAAATGTGAGAGACAGATTTCATCATCACGACTAAGATCAGGTTATCTATATAATTGGCCTCTCGAGTTGTGGGGTGCAGATGTAGGGACTCATATTGAGTTATTATCAAACTCTTTATCATTTGTGCCTTCTAGTTATTTAAATTATCGCACTACATCATTTATTATTGATTCACATACATGCATAAATTATATTCTATCATTTCCAAGAGTCCATTAATTTTTTAATATATTTATAACTCAAATATAATTTACCAACAATCCCTCAATATATTTATCCCCTTATTATTTCAAAATAATTTAATATACAATTTTACCTTTTCATTAAATTTAAAAATTTAAAATGAAAATTAAACCCCTCATGCCAAATATCTCTATCCAACACTTATATATTGATAATATTGTAAATACTTTACAAACAATGGTCTTTTATATTATATTTCAATTCAATATTTTTATTTTAAAATTTATTTTAGTTTTGTATATTTTTCATACCTATATGTTTCTCTCTCTAAAAATATCATTAATGATGATAGTCATAGAATTAAATTTATTTCTTTTATTTTCTATAATCCGATATATTTATGCTTTTTTATTATCTCATAGCAGGATAAATTTGTTATGTAACTATTATTTTTTGAAATTGTGGGTTTTTATCTAAAGAAATATTTATGCTTTTATATGGAAATTAATTTTATGTTATGGGAGAGAAATAATGTTGTTGTGTTGTAAAATGAGGTTTTTTATTTTATATATGTTATCATATTATAATTTATATATTCTTATCATATTTATGTTATATTAAATTTTTATTCAAGTGTTTTGGATCATAAAAAGGGATGGATTATTCTGATTCTCATATAATAATGTCTTAGTGATCACAAATACTAATTACAGTTCCTATTGATTTCAACTGAGTTATTGGAAGTTGTATTATAAATATGTTGATATTGGTTATTTTAGGATCATGATGACATCTTGTTAGATTCCAAAACTACATTTAATAATCCTTTTTTAATTCTTGATGGACGTGTAGAACACATGGAGTGATGTAATCAAACCAATAGAATACTATTCAAGGAAGTATAAGAGGATATTGTTGATGTTGAAGACAACATGTAACACCGGCTACCAACTAGTATAAATAGTAGCCTCTCATCCTCCATAAATCCACAAGTTATTAAGTGGAGGAGAACCATATGATTGGTGAAAGTAAATAGAACCAAAAGAATCCTAAGTGTCTCACTGACTGGCTGGTGGATATGACCCAAAACCTTCATGAGAGATTTAATTGTTGGTAAAAAATATCAACATATCTCATAAAGGTCTCAGATTGATCAAAAAATTCTCCATCACAAATGAAGACTATAATAACACCTTAAAATTTTTGAAAACCTAAAATTTTACATTTTAGTGTCCCATTGAAAATTACCACATGATATCATCTTCAAATTTTTCTCAGTCTCCAAAGAGATCTCAATTCCAATGTTGTTCTTACAATTTAAATCTTTCCATCTATCTTATTGATCATTCTCATTTTATCCAAGTGATTATTATTATCTTTTTGAGAGAATTGAGACCAAGATTAAATGGGATTGCTTATAGAAATCCATTCTTCATTCTATCCTTCTTCTATTTCAGTGCTTACACTAGTACAAAATATCCCTTTAACTCTACATCCCATTATTGGAACTAGAAAAAAGAACAGATAAAGGGTACCATTTTTCAGTTCTTTTTTAGAGATCATCAAATGTAACCTTTATTAGTGCTTTTCTAGAACTCATAAATTGTAACCTTTATCGTCACATTACTTTTTTATTGAAAATTTTACCATTTATCATCAATTTTCTTTTAGCACCAATAAAGGGTACCCTTTATCGGTGATTTAATTTGAGAAATGATAAAGGGTTCCTTTGTCAAATCTTTTTAGTCCTAATACAGTTCTCAAAAAAAACAAAATAATTAAAAAATCAAAATTAAAAATATGTAAATTAGAAAAATATTAATTTTTTATTAATTAATTATTGATAATAATGAATAAATTTAATATAGTATATATAAATTATAAATACTAATAAATATAATATTTTAGATATATATATGTGTGTGTGTGTGAGAGTACAATAAATTAACTAAATAATAATAATTAAAATTGGGAAAACTATGAAATATATAAACCATTTTCCTAATTATGAAATTATTGATACAAATTAATAAACATAATATACACATATATAGATTATAAATAATAAAAATTTGTGAATATTAAAAAAATGTGTATATATATATGAATTTTTTATAGTATTTAAAAAATATAATTTATATAATACAAAATATTTATTATTTTCCATTAAAAAATTCATATATTTAGTGAAGAATGGGTTATAATTAAAAATTAATTTGAATTAAAAATATGGACATGTTGCATCGAGTAATGGACACTATTGAATATAGTTTGTTTTTTTAATTTAACATATATCAAATTTAGGTTATATTGATTTCACATACATATAAATAATTAATTCGTTTTTATATATAGTGAACTCAAATAAATATTGGTGTAATTAATGAAATCTTATATAGAAAAACAAAGGCCTAATATTTATGTGATTTATTCAAATTTTAGTATCCATTATAGATTTTTGTTATAACATGACACATGTAATATATTATGTCATTAATTATTAAGCTTTATTTATTTATTTATTTTTATATTATTTCAATTAGGCGTTACTTCAATTATAGTATTTTTTATTTTTTATTTTTTGGGAATTTAATCATTTTCTTTTATTTATTTATTTATATTTATTTGCAATATTTTAATATTTTATACAAGAATTCATCTATATTTCAATATATAACCATATTTTTAGAACAATTTATATTTATTTAATAAAACTTATCCATTTTTTTGATATTTTTAAAGTTTACAAATCATTACTTATTCAATTTCACACATTTTCAACTTGCATTCATTTAATATTATATATTAATTAATAATATTAAAAATATATTGTTAAATATGTATAAATGAATATATTTATAAATTTATATTTACAATATTTATATATTTATATACCTATAATTATAAAGAAATAATATTATTTATTAAAAAATAATTTATATAATTATAAATAAATAAATATTTACATTTAAATAATTATTAAATAATAAAAATTTTATTTAAATAATGAATATATTTACTATATATATATAAATATTTATATTTAAATTTATATATGTTTATTAAATATATATATATATATAATTACACAAATATATAATGATATAAATATATAAATATATGAATATTGTTTTTTAAAAAAATTATCTATATAGTTATATATTTAAATAATTATATTATTTGGAAAAATATATTTAAATAATTGTATAATTACAGTAAATATATCTAAATAATGAATATAATTTTTACACTTATATTTATATATATATATATTTATTACTTATATATATATATATATATATATAATGATATAAGTATACTTAAAATTACATATTTTAATAAATATCATTAAATAATGAATATATTTATTAAATTTAAATTTATATAAATTTATTAAATATATATAAAATTATATAAATATATGTAATGATATTGAAATACTTATAATTACAAAAAAATTAATTATAATTGTATTTAAAAGTATATATATATAATTTTATATTTAAATAATTATAAAATAATAATTAATATATATAGATTTACTTATACTTTTATTCATAATTATATTGTTAAATCCCACATCAGGGCTTCTTAATTGGAGATAAATATGGAGTTTTATCTGTGCTAAAAAAACACTAAAAGAAGGATCCTTTTTGAGCACTAAAACATTAGTGCTCATAAAGGTAGATTTTATCAGCACTTTTTTAGAACGGATAAATCTCTTTCATTATCATCAGTAAAACAACTCCAATTAATATTCCTTTTAACAGTGCTTATTAATTTAGTGCTGATAAAAGGGATATTTATCAATGTTTTTTATAATTTCTGATACAAGTGTCTGTAGTCTATTTAATAACCCTAACCATGACTAAATATTTCGTGATTTCTCAATCAATCCATAGAAGTCGACTCCCGCCACTGCTCCTCCTTGGTGAATCCAACCTCAAATCAAGGCTATAATGGATCAAAGGGTGGAATTCAATGATCGAACAAATCCTGGATCGAGGAATCCATGCATCTAACGAATCCAAGATTTGGTGGGTGATATCTCTATTTATTTGAGATAAAACAATATTTCAATACGAGGAATCTAATTTTTATCCTTCACCACGCTCATTTTTCTTCATTGGCGATATATTTTTTCATTTTTTTTATTATCTATTGTTATTCGTCATCCATCATTGCTTTCATGCATGAATGGTTTTAAATTGTATGCATATTCAGTGTGATAGTGTCCATTAGAAAGACCACAAATATTTCTAATCATTTGAATTCAAATTTTGATTAGTATATGCGTGTTCAATTCCTATAGATGTTGCTTAATATGATACATTTCCACCGAAAAATAGCCTTCCATAATTCCTTTATAATTCGTAAATTTTAAAAAATATATAATGAACACTGTCAATATTTATTATTGAAAATGTAGTGACTCATTTACCATTGGATTTTATTTTGAACCACATGCTATCTAGTTTTTTCACAACTAGAAGATTGCAATTTTCAAATGATTGTATCAGTTGGTTGTGATTTATTTGGGAAAAATAGTTATACACTTTCTACCAACCACCTTATTTATAGTGCATGATCCATCATAAGTTTTCATCAACAAGTAATACAATAATTTACATTTCAAACATGTAGTGAAATAGAGAACAGTTTTTTGACAAAATTTATATTAAAAAATAAATGGTAGATTTCCATTTAGTAGTGGATATATCAGGATGATTAAATGATATGAGGATTTTCATTCCCCTAGACATATAACTTTCATTATAAGAATGCTCAATTTTATATTGTGGTGTATGATCATTATTTTTTACTGGTTGAGAAGACATTGATTGTATTTATTCCATATTCTCCAATTTAGTAAAAAACTCTAATCATTTCATATTTAGAATGATTTTCTCATTCTCTACTATTTTTATTTTGACTTCACAAGATATTCATATCTCTCCAATTTTATAATCATGCATTTCTCTTTTAATATTCTCTACTAGTTAAATATTACAATTTTTGTTTTCTCCTCAATCCCTCTCTTTTAATCTTCTATTTCCTAAATTATAGTGAGACACATTTTTAAAATTGGTTCATTATTCCTTGAATTCCAAAATCATTGTATCTATTTGTCATACTTGTTTGGAGTGATTAAAACATATTTATACCCATTATTTTAATATTTTATCCATTGATTTACATACATCATCATAGTTAGTGATATCCCCATAAATATTTCTAAAAATATCTAAAAATATTAGTGACAATTTCATTATAAATTTTCCTTATGGTATTTATTAAATAAGTTCAAGAATATTATAATTATCCATGTAAATCTCTTCGTATATATTTCTATTTAAATATATAGTTTTAACTTTTTTTAATGAACACACAAGTGAGTAATCAAATTTAAAGAAAAATAATATCCATACTGTCGTAATTTGAACTAGATGGGTATAATTATAAAAAAACCAATCCAAATGATTTATCAAATTTAAAGTCAAATATTATCCTTAATGTCGTAATTTGAACTAAATGAGTATAAATATAAAAATATAAAATCCATTTCATTTTAATGAAACCATGTATTACTAATTTGGCTTAAAATACGAATTTTTTCATTGGATACAAACATTCTTATAGTTATAAATTTACAACCAATATGATTTGGATATTTTAGAATACTTATAGAGAATCAAGTATTATTTCTCATAATATAATATATCTCCTCATTAAATGGTTATTTCTAGAACACAACATATTTTGATGATAGTGCTTAATTATATAACTTAGGATCTTCATAAATAGTTATCCCCATAAGAATTTTTTTATGAATATTTTTAGGTTGATCTCTATCAAGAATAAAATTAAAGGATTTGATATATATGAATTCATGATATGGAAGTGTCTTCTTTCTATGTCTTTTACTCCATTTATGTTCAACTCAAGAATCATATTTATTCTCTACCACTATATATTAACAAGATTAAACACCAGATCGATGGCTTTGATGAATAATTTAATTTTAAATACATTAATAAAATTTATTCATAAAAATTTATAAAACTCTAGATTCAAAAATAGAATTAGATTCTATGGGAAGTATTCTATATGTTTAATTATTATTTTACAAATGAAAAAAAACTTATTTAATTTTTTTAGTTTCATTTTTAGTTATTTTATAAATTGAAACTCTAAAAATACTAAGCATACCCATTATTTAATATTATAATGGTTTGGTTTCATCCTCAAAAACATCATCTCCCGAATAATAGTTATTGAGATTTATTTCTTGAGGTTTATCCCACATCTCTTCAATTTTTCTTAAAATTATCTGAGTAGTGGTAAACAATGATCAATCATACCTATAATGGGATGAATTTTGGTTACATTAGTTTAATAAACATAGTAGGACTTCCACAAGATATGGGAGGACGAGTCTCAGGCAATAAAATTAAATAATAACTATCAAGGTGATGAATATGTTGAGGATAAAATTATTCTATAACATTCAAATTTGGATAATTTTATAGTATAAAACCAACCATAGTTGTGTAATTATTTTATTAAATTTAGTTACCCATTTCATTCAAAGCATACTGACATTATTTGTAACAATCAAATTTTGTGTTCCCCTTATAATAATCATCTATATCATTCATCTTTTATAATGAATATCTTATGATTATTTATTTATTTATTGTAAAAAATATATTTTATAAAAAATAATACAATGGAAATGAATTGAAAATGAATAAATAAAATTTGTTTGACAAATGAGTAGGAATATGGAGTAAAAGAGTTCATCATATTTTCTATAGAGCATGTATAAGACCCTTCGCAAATCCTATTTTTTCATTTGCAATGAGTTAGTCAAGAAAAATTAGTCTAGAAGAGTTGTAGGAAACATTGATTTATCACAAAATATATCATATCTAAAAATTTCAGACTAAACAAAAAGAAAAATTAAATGTTCACAAAAAATTGGGATGATACTGCGGTTTATAGATCATTTGATCTGAATACCACTATAGATGATGATGGAGATCGCATGGATGAAATAACAATGGAAATTGAAGATGATCTTTGTAATTTTTCAATATTTCTTCAGATATTAAATAGTTATGCTATGTGACCATTTTGCACTGGTTTTCTTAAATACACGACATTATAGCTATATTAAAGCTACATAATTTGGAATATTGAATCATATAGAGCAACATCTGCTTTACAAAACTATTTGGTCTCCTGAAAGATAATATTTTTGCAGAAAAAGAAATTAAATTTCAAACATATGATGCTAAAAAAACTATAATCATTGGAGATGTTTTCTAAAAAGATACATTCTTGTCTAAATGATTTCATATTGTTTCACGAGGACCATGAATCACTCATAAAATTCCCAAAGTGTCACATGTATGAATACAATAAAATGAACAAGTCCTTCAAAATTGTTTTGGTACATTTATATCAATCAATGGTTTAGAAGACTATATAAAAATAAGGAAACTTTGAGACAATTGAACTGGCATATAGATACAAGAATTAAAAATGGTAGAATATTTCATATAGTAGATTCTCCTCAGAAGAATAAAATTGATTTTGAGAATCCAAAAATTAAAAATGATCTTATAAAATTTTGACATGCATTATCTACAGATGGAATCAATACTTTTGGTGTATATACTTGAAACAATAGTAGATGTCCCATCATGTTGGAAAATTATAAATTGTCAATATGGTTATGCATGAAGTTCAAATACATTCTATTTTCTTGGATTATACCTAGACCAATGAAACCCGATATTTATATTAATTTCTGTTTGGATCCATTAATAAAATATCTAAACTTTATGTGGGATATATTTTTTATAATTTATGAGTCTCATAGAAGTTAATAATTAACAAGGATTTACATGTTGTACAAGATGATAAATGAATTTCCTGATTAGAGAAATTTATCAGTCTATTGCATTAATGGAATGTTGGGTTGTCCCATTTGGGAATAATTTAGGCACTAAGTTTAGTTTAAATATTCCTCAAAGACAGTGTCTCTAGAAAATCAGATATGTTTACCTCAGCGGCATAAAAATTAATCCTAGATGACAATATTTGATGGAAATATCAAAAAAGGTACAACACCATCTCCACTAATAGGTGACAAACTATTTTATATATAAAATGATATTAACACATTTTTTAGAAAACCATTTTCAAATTGCCTTACGAAATTAGGTTTGAAGAAGAGGTCAATCTTTGTTGAATTAATGTATAGGAATTTTTTGTACGATATACATTTTCATGATGTTGTGAATGTGGCAAAAAAATTATTTGATATTTTTATTGGAACATTACTAAAATTTCCTAAAATGAAATAATATGGAATCCACACAAGGTTAGAGATGATTTACATGGGGATAAGCGAAGTGTTGGCACTGGAGAAGGGTAAAGGGTGGTTTTTTCTTCCTCCTCTAGCTTACACTCTATCCCAATAAGAAGAATTATAATTTTCATTTTTCCTTAATAGTTTAAAATTTTTATAGGGGTATTCATGAAATTTTATGAATTTTATTTCATTGAAAAATTAAATGTTACATTGAATAAAAACACATGAATATAATGATATATGTAAGATTTTGTGTCTTCTTCATTCCAATACATTTTTTGTAATAAGGTATTGAATAGATTAACCTGAATCTTATTCTTTTTCAAAGATATATGATGTTTAGTTATAGGCTTGAACGAGTTTCCAATCATGAATAAGAAGGTTATAGTCATATTATGTGAATTTGATCTATTCTTCCCACCATCATTTATTGAAATGGTGGTCTACCTGATGGTTCACTTCGATGGATTGGTTCACCTATGAGGCCATTCCATTACAGACGGATGTTCCCCATTGAATGGATTATAAATATTTTGAATGAGTGTGTCATGGATCAATGTTTCTAGAATGTTGTATTGCAGAATGTTATATTTTTGAAGAAACAATTGAATTATATATTGATTTCTTATTAGATGTTGGCATTTTCAGACACCCAAAGTATCATCATAATGGACAGCTTATGGGAGAAGGTATTTTTGGAAGAGAAGTTATTATAATTAACTTCATAGAGAGGAAGAAACAATAACTTTATATTTTAAATAATATTAAATATGTTGATCTATACATTAAATCTAATAAATCATATCTTATAAATTTTAATCCATCAAGGGTTGAAGGATTGATATCAAATACATATAATTATTGGTTTATAATATGGTTCTAAGATCAAAATTATAAGGATTTATCGATATATAGAAATTCAATTGTCTGAAGACATTGATGGATAGACAATAGACCACATAAAAATTGTATATCTTTCATAGGTCTTGTAATAAATGGTTTTATGTTCTATATAAATGAACAAAATGACTTTATTACAATGAAAAAAAATCAAATTTATGCTTTTAGTGGAAGCGTTTCTCATATCTGGTTCCAAGGATAGAAATCCAATTTATGAAAATACATCATATTTTGGGATAATATAATTGATACATAAGTTGTATTATACAAAATATTGAGTTCTGATTTTCTATTGAAAAAAATGATGATAATATGAGTGTGGTGAAAGCTAACGAGATGGTCATTGTGAAGGTAAATTTTAGTGCAAAAGGGGTAAAAGGTAAGCCATTCAAAATGGAATTCCAAGAAGTGAAAGTATTTTATGTCTCAGATCTTAAAAACAATAATTGGTAAATTTTCCTATAAGGGAAAAAACTATCGCGTCAGTTGAAAATTTAAATGAGAATTACCCTTTCATTGGGAGACCAAAATCATTTCATACTAGTCCCAATTTAGGCAATGTATTCTGCATTAGAGGGGACCACGAAGAAGGGATTTGGATTATCAATAGAGGAGGAAATCCCAAAAACCATTAAAAATGATGGGAAGTTAAAATTGTTTTTTAATATACTATGTTTTTTCTCATAATATTTTTCATTCTCTACTGTATTAACATAATATAAATTAAATTTTTGACTACTCATGAAAACAATTTCTTTTTCACATTATGATGTTACCAATCACACGTATGAATAGACTATAACAAAAGAAACCATTTGTGAAAATGTAAAGGTAATGTTGTGATATACTTTCAATATTTTACAAAAAAAATATGTAATGAAACATTGATTTAATTTTCATTATTACCTGCAAGGTTTATTTATTATAGAATATTTTTGGTCCATATTTCATGCCTTTCTTCAAAAAAACATCAAAAAACATTGTCTCCTTCCAAACCATTTCAACCTAGCAATGTTGGTATTTTTAGTTTTCTTCATGTTCTCACAACTGTCATCTCTGAAACAGAAAAGTTGTTGACTCTACTCAATCACAGAGGTATTATTGATTTTTTCATAATAAAATCATTGTTCATAAAATTAATGTATGGTTTCATATTTATGTTTAATTTATTTATTTTTTTAATATCAATCACATAAGAATTATTTTCTTATACAAGTGGATAATTTTTTCGAGTTAGGGTTTTTGTTTTGATGTAGTTATTGAAAATGAGAGGTTAAACTTTTGGGTTGAAACTAGGATAATGAAAACAAGGAAATGTGTCAACAATTTATATAACCATTATGAAAAAGATAACCCCTACTATTATTTAATTAAATTTCTCACCATTTTTGTACATATTAGTAAGTTAGTTTCCTTTTAATTTTTATCTAATAATGATTTGGTTTTCTTCATAAAAGTTTTGAGAGTCATATTTTTCTTTTAACTATTTGTAGAAAGGCGCAAAAGATATATTATGTTCTATTATACCATCATTACCACACATTCCATTTCCCTTCATTTCCCACCATCCATCACTAAATATTGATTGATATTATTTTCCAAAATACCTTTTTTGTATTAGATAATTGACTCAATATGTATTTTTGTAGATCAAAAAATAAGGATATAGAAATCCCATTAACAATGGTTGTTCATATTTTTTTGATACCTTTGGATGTGTAGGTATCATCCGCCCCTCAATCTGATACATGGTGTGAGTGGTATTACACTATGTGAATCATTTTATTTTAATTAGACGTTAATTTTATTGAAAAATAAAACTGATATACGTAAAACTAATTAAACGCATTCATATTGTCTTGATACATTAATAATAAATCAATAAGTCATTTGTAATGTGTAGGAATTGGTTTCTCTTCCATCTGATACACGATGTGCATATAATGACTCAAGTGTCCATTATCAGTTTAAAATATACATTTTTGGTAAAAATCACATGATAAAAAGAAAGAAAACAAGCTCTTATTGTCTTGATGATTTATGAAAATGATTCATATGTCATTTTTGAAATGTAGGAATCACTCTCACATCAAACAAACACATGATGTTACCGGTATGACTCAAACTGTATGTTTCCAGTCTAAAATGAAATTTTAGTCAAAAATACAATTAAAGTACACAAGACCAATCAAACAGGTTATTGTTGTTTTGATACATTATGAAAATGATATATAAGTACTTTAGGACTTATAGAAATCAGTCTCAACTCAACATGACACATAGTGTTACCATATGACTCCAACTATATATTTTTATTTAATATGTTTCATTTTTGTTTAAAATTCCCATCACACCACCAAAATCGAGTAAACAAACCTACATAAATTTTTAATCATTCAATATTCTATCAGTTAATCAATTATCTCATCATTTTTATCTTCTACTTATTTAGTTAATTTTCACAATGATAATTCATAATGAAAAACTTAAAATGGCATGGTATGCAAGAATCGACAACAACTCAATCTGATAAATAGTGTTCTTGGTATGGCTTAGAGTATAGTTTTAAATTAACACATTCATTTTGATTTATGTTTCTATATTATTGAAAACAGAATCTTTTTTTCATTTATATGTTAAATAATTTTCTTGCACGAGGGTGGTTTTTTCGGTAATAGAATGATTTGGGGTTAGGAGAATAATACAAGGGAACATTGATTTTTTTATATTTAATATAATAATTTTTACTTACTCAGGTAATTTTATAAACCAATGTTTGAAATCCCTATAATATAGTTTTTTCTTGTAATTCTTTTAAAAATAGTATTTCATTTAAATTATATATTGGAACTTGATTTTGAGGATTTCTATTGTTTTTATAGTGCTATAATGTGTTTTTAGGGTATATTGTACTGGTGCTATAGTGTGTAGTTACAATAGACTCTAATATACCCATTTTTCATTACTAATAAATGTGTTGATTAAGTGGCCATTTATCATCACTTATAGAAGAAGTGACATAAGGGTCCTTTATAATCACTAAATAAAATCATTGATAAATGTTGAATTTATCACCTATTTTCTACAACTAATAAAATCCCAATTATTTTAATCATTCTATGGTAGTCAGATCTTCTCTAGTGTTGATCATGTCAATGTTTATCACTATGAAAGGCATGTTTTTAAATAGTGTCAATACCTTTTAATATGAAGGGGTTAGGTTTCTTTCCAAAAACACTAAAATGTAATGTCTCACCTTTATTTGAGGTTTCTATCTAAAACCATAAAAATATAGTGTCGATTATATTTTCTATACCCTATTAAAAAGATTTTTTTTTATTTTGGATATCGTTAAATACAAAAGAATAATATGATAAACCCCTAATAATTTGGGTATGGAGACATATGGATTCATCAAAAAAATATTATCCTAACTCCAATATCTAATTTTACTCTTTATTTAGTGAATTATTTATTTATATTATAATAACATTGTTCTCATTATTTCATGTGACTAATCATTCAATTTATGAATTCATAATTCATATGTGCTTCCTTTTTTTAATATTTTATTTTTATTCTATTACAATTTCTCATTTTATTTACTTTAATTAATTATGTTTTTAATGTATTAATAGTATTTACTTATATTATATATATTTCAAAAATGGTTTTTTTGTATTTAAGACTTTTAATTGAGGATTTCTTTTTAAAATTCAAATCACCCTCACCCCCACGCGATAGAAATTTTACCCTTCTTTAACCATCAAAAAGTGCAGAAAATTTTTAGATACTTGAATTGAAAGTGGAGGAGATACAACATCTAATATTTATTGAAATATAGTGGTAGTGATAGTTATGAGATTTTTGGATTCTATATAAATGTTAATAATAGTGGAAAATATTTTATGGTCATGTTTACTATTTTGTTTCATTCAAATTTACCTCTACATTAAGAATTTTATTATAATTTAGATGATGATTATTCAACATCATTGGATAAAGGAAAAAAAATTTCATCGGAACATAAAAGTGTATAATCAATGTTTAATGAATAATATATTCCTACATATAAAGAAATGACTAAATATATTAAACTTATCAATAATAAAAATTCAATTTCAATTAAATAATATATTTATTTTTAATAAAAAAATACAAAAAATAATAACGTTATTTTATAATATACTTCGAATATATAAAAACTTTTATCAGACTTAAATTCTAAATCTAAGCCCAACTCATTGTCTGATTATTGGAATTTGGTCCAAAAACTAAAATCTAAAGTGATTATTTTAAAGAGGCTTCAAACTAATTTTACTTATTGTAAAAAAAATTAAAAATTCTATATAAATATTCAAAACCATATAGAAAATATTTTAAAATATATTTTTGTTTTGATAAATATTTTTTTAAAATTGATTATTTTCTTCACAAAAAATTAACCCATAACATTGAGTTTGAAAGGTAAGGTCAATGGAAAATCCATTGTAATTTGAATAATGTTTATTATGTTAGTTTTTATGAAGATTTTGTTTTTGATGAACCTATAGATGTTTGATGTTAAATAATTCTAAAAATGTGGGTTTCCAAAATCTGATTTTCTAATAAAACCAATCCTAGGAATATATGGATACCAAGAACTCAAGTTTCTTAATTTAAGGTAAATAGATTAAGTACAAAGGATATGAACACACGGTACATAGAAGATGGTTGTTCATAACATATAATTGGAGAAAAGTACATCTTTTATCACTTGAAAAAAATTAATAGTGGATGAGACTCTTTTGGTATAACATCCTAAGAATTTAAAAGAAAATACTATGTTTGACAGAGTACAATATACATCACAACGAGCTTAAACAAACAACTAAATGTTATTATTTAATTTTGACCATTATAATCAAGAAATTAATTTAAAATGTATGGGTAATAATTAGTTAGTGAAATAAACATAAATTCCCAACTCAATATGAATTTATTGTTAAGTTCATTTCAATTAATGACATGATTTTTAGTAATGGAATTTTTTTAAAAAAAATATTTTCTTAAAAAATGAGTTTTTCTTATTTTAATAAGTGAATTTTATAATTTATATATGTTCTAGAAAATTTATTTAACATAATTATCTTAATTTTTTAATTCATCGTGTCAAATTTATATTAAATTAGTTTTCTATTAATTTTTTTAAAATATTTATTTTTCAAGAAAAAATTGAAAATACTAATTTTTATTGAAAATGTGTTTTAGTTTTAAGTATTTACAAGGTAAAATTATATATTGGGTTAATTTTAAATTTTAATGAGTTAATTTTGATTTTAAATAATCCATTTATTTTTTTAAATGGATTTTATTCTTGAATTTATTATAATCATTATATATATAAAAGGAATTTTTCTGGAAAAAAAGTTTGTTGTGTTTTTTTGGAATGATTTTATTTTAAATTCTAAAAATTCTATTACATGAATTTTAAAAATGGATTAAATATTACATATATATGGAAAAAAATTAATTAATTATTCCCCATTTATTTTTTAAAAAATAGAAATAGTAAATTTATTAATTTTATTACCAAGATAAAGGGTAAATCATGTAATTTAGGGTTAAAATAATGTGATAAAATCAATTAAAAACACAAGAACTTACTTAAATATTTTTGGATAAGTATATTTCGACTATAATCATCTAAAGGACTAATTTAAGGCCTTTTGTTGCCACTTGGGTGAGATTATTACCATTATAGTATTTTATAAAACAAAAAGTCAAACATGTTACACTCCAACTTTTAATAAATGTAAGATTTTTAATGCGGTATTATCCAAAAGCTATTTTTCAATATAAGAATTATTTTGAGAAAAAACCAATTATATTAATCACGTTAATTTATTCATAATATTTAATGATGTAATAATTACTTTAGATTCCCGCACAACGCTAATGAAATATTTATTTATTTAAATGAATACTAAAACAATGATATTAAAAATATGAAGATAAATATAATTTTAGATAATTAATGTAATCTAAAAAATGTATATATTAATTTTACATGTTATAGATGTTATATAATATTTTTGTTGAATTATATGTGATATATTTATATTATTAAAGTCAATTAATTGAGAAGTTATTAAAATTGACATTATGAATATTCTGTAATGAATAATATTTTATTGGATGATATAAAACTAATAAAAAATATAAAACAAGGTCAGGTGGTTAGGAAATGGTTTATAATATAATATAAGTTCCATTTATGGTTCGTTTAGGGTTCTATAATGACCACATTGACACTAAAAGACTAAAATTCCATCTGAGCACAATATGAGTTAAAGGGGATAATTAGGTGTTATAACCAAAATATAGGTGTAGAAATATTATCAAAACTTGTACACAAATTATTGGATGAAGTAATTTTATCCTATACTAATATTATATTATAAATAACTCAACATGGATCCATGTTTATATGAAAATAATTTTATATTAATTTATTATTTATTGAAATTCCAAGAGTGCCCCTCACATCTCTTTTAAAAGGGAACCTCTTCTTATCTTCTCTCCACATGTAAAAACTCATTTGGTTCAGCCACTCACTACCCAAATACCTTCATATAATCCCTCCCATGATTTTTTTGGCACTTTTTTAGGTATGAAACTTACATTATTGTTCTTAATGTGTTAATCAAAGGAAACTTTACAAAGACCGTGTATAGTTTTTATCAGATTCTATTAATTTATATTCTTCATTAAAATGCCTAAAAACTTATTAAAAATAGTAAAATAATAAATATATTTTCTTAATAATAATTATATTTTATTATGTTTGTTTCATGACCAATATCCATCTTCTTTGTCATCAAATTAGAAAAGAATTCATTGTTCGCATGTACAGTAGACAACCACCTCCTGAACAAATGTATTTTTTCCCATCACCATCTCTAAATATTGGTTATAATTATGGAATTAAAATTTATATATGATATTAATGAAATATTTATCATTATTTATATATAATATACCATTTATAATATTTCTTTTCCATGTACTATAAAAAGATAATGTCGCTCGAGCATACTTGTGGACTACCACCTCTACAGAGGGATGAGATTCATTTTTCATCACAACATTGCATTGATGATATATATAAGTACATTTAAAGAATTAAAATTATAAATTTTATATTTTCATTATTCTGGAAATAAAAAATAAATCTTCCCTAATTTCCAATATTATCATTGAAAATGTAAATTTTAATCAATTGTGTGTATGACCAACTATCTTCATGAATGTAACGTACTTTGTTTTTTGTAATCACATTTAATGGTTTTATTTAAAAATTATAATTTATTTATATAAATTATAAGTATTTAATTATTTTTATTCTGGATATGGTGTAAAAAGAACAACTATGATGATAAAAAAATCTCCAATCTCATTTTGGACTTTAGAACTAAATTTCATCATAATATATGAATGAAAATTTTTTACTTATGTGGCTTTATATTACATTAAAATAAGTGATATAAAAGTAATAATTAATTTTAAAAAGGTTATTAATAATTTATATATTATCTTAAGTGTATTTTCCAATAAAACACTCTTTTTCATCCACAACCATATTATTTTTTTCTAAAATAAAATTAAATACTATTTTTATTATTCATATGTTATTTTTTAATGTTATTTTTACCCATTATTGAACTTTTATTTTTTTTGGAATCGTTTTTTTATTTTCCAAACAAGGTACATTGTAAATTTTATAAAAATATGAAAGGAATTTTTTTTATCATATATGTCATGTGTATATTTTCCCACCATAATAAATAATATTTCCTTTTAATATTCATTTAAACAATTATAAGGTTAATTTTCAAGAATGTTTTTTCCTTTTTATATGCATTGTTTTTCTAAAAATAAGTTATTTCAAAATAAAAAGTTTATTTTCCTTGAGAATGTTTTTATGATACCAAAATTCATGTTTTATGATTATGTTCTAGTTCATCGGAATTCTTTATGATGAATATTGGTTTCATAATACACCAAATATAGTTAGGTCAATGATATCCCTCCAATTAATTTGGTATGTTGTAATTCGATCATTATAGTTATTCTATTTGTAATTGTGATGTTTAATCCAAGTATAATCATAATGGTTGTTTTAAGTATAACTGAGAGGTTCATTAAATGTAAATAAATAAAGGGTGATCTATATGTAATTATTATAAAAAAAATATTTCCACAAGTTATCTATATGATTTATCTATAATTTCTAGGTTTTTACAGAAATATCATCTTTCCACAAGGAAATTTATTATGTTTTTGTTCAGAAGAATGTATATGTTTCATCTTAAGGGAGTAATGTATATCTTTGTGAAATAGATTTCATGAGTTTATCAGGTTTTCAAAGAAGCCTATGTGGGTTTCATTTTTATCTTTTTGATTTTAAATGAAATATTTTTTTGAATTATTTCGGTTGAAAATGAGATTTCTTATGTAATGAATTTTTGATTTTTAGCCCAAATTTTAATTTGGAAAAGGAAAATTTGTAAAATTAGTTATTAAATAATTTTTTCATTATTTCTTTTAACGTTATTTAAGGATTTAATTTTTTTAAAACATCATTTTTTTAAAAAAAAATCCTATGTTTTATGTGTGGGTATGAAAAAGGATGAATTTAATTTGAATGTGATGAATTGTTTCCCTGAAAACAATTCACATTTAATTTTTAATGAGTTTTGTATTATGGGAATAATGGATTCCGAGTATATGTTTCTACTTTTAATGTATGGGTTTACTATAAGATTCATTCCTTATTATCTAAATATCTAAACCGAAAATATCATTATAATTGTATGAAATTGATTCCTATTTAAAAAATAGTAATATGAAATTCTTTAGGTTAGGTCCTTACTTTTAGACACAATGTATACAATTATATCATTTTAATTGATGATTAAACTTTCTTATAAAAACTTTATTTGAAAATGTTTTTCCCTTGGACTTAATGAGAACCATATCATCATAATTCAACTATGTGATGATGTTTATATTATTAAATTTTGTAATGATAAATTTATTGTTAAAAATTTATAAATTAAATTCAATTTACCTACCATTGGTCATGAGAATATATACAATCTTGACCGAGATGAAATAATTCATTGGAACATACCTGGTTTTAGTATTTGAAAAGTTGTTTCTTAGTTTTATCATAAAATATTATGACGCTATAACATCTGAAAAGTATCCAAAATATCACGTAAGATTTATTTTAGGTATATACTGGAACTTTAGTATAACTCTTTTTTAGTTTGTGATACTTTTCAATTTAGTAATCAACATGTAACGCCCCGACCCCAGCTACCCAGAGTCGGTGCATTATTACATAACATTGGCATGATCACAAGAAAGATCAAATCTCGAAAGACTGATTGGTTTAGTAGCCTTGGAAACTCTACATATATTCATAGGTTTTACATTACATCATAAAATGAAAAACTACTACAACAACATAAAGTCTCCATAATCCACACTCATATCCCCACATAATATCCCTGCAGGTCATTCATAATTTACTTCTTCACTTCCTGGGAAAAATAAAACATATAAAAGGGGTGAGCTCAAATGCCCAGTAAGGATAACAAAATAGCGGAGACTTTCATAAATAAGAATAAACTTTTAAGGCAATGTATAACTAAAACAAAAGCCTTTCAAACATGAACTTTCAACATGGTATGGCATAAATAAAATGAAATAATGCCATTTACTTATTCAAATGGATATTCTACTAATCGAATAATCACATGCAAAAATCAATAACCACTTTCATAATGTTGGAATGCATAATGTCAGACTATCATAACCACATAGCCAAGGCCTCGTGCCAAGACTACAAATAAGATTCTGTCAAGGCCTTGTGCCAAGACACTAGTTTGTCTCATGAGACCTACCGATGCATCGAGGAGCTATAGCGGGCTCCACCCGTCACTTATTAAGTCCAATGCATTCCCATATGAAAAGGTTTAAACATAACATAAACATTCGTATTAAAACTAGCGTACGAAATGTCAATAATTTCACCATAAACAATGAATGGTATAAAAATAGCACATCCATAGTCAAACATATCACAAAACCTTCAATACAATATAGAAGTTTTGTATCATAATAAATCAACTTCAAATAATCTTAAAATCCATCAAAGGATGTTGACGTAGATGAAATCAAAATTTTTTTAAAGAAATATCTCCATTTATTTTGAAATCATTAAAGATCCATATAAAATAAAACATTTTCTTTGAAAATATTCTTATAAGCTTGTAAGGAAAGCTTTGAAGATTTTATAACGGCGTAAAATAACCGCACCCGCCGTATAAGTTAAAAAAACATTCTTACCTCAATTCTGTCGAAAAGGTTAAAAAGGACCTTGTTTTGAAAACGACGGAAAGATTCCTTTATAAACCTCTTATAAAAAGTCAAACAAGGGTATAAATGACTTTAACCCATATTCTTGTAAATAGTAAAAATGTTTTGAAATACATTTTTAAGAAACATGGATGTGGATGATAAAGATATCCCAGTAGATTATTACATATGAACAACCTCGGATAATGAAGAGATTGTGAAATAACCCTTACCTTGTACTTTTCCTTTGTTGGGGTCAGTTAACCTCCTGTATAATGGTAAAATAATTGTTATTAAATTATACAAGAATCATATACATTAATATGATATCATATATGATCTTTTAACATTGCTTTATTAATAATATCTTAGTATTATCGTCGTTTCAGGTGATAATCGATTCGTTCTTCTTAAATGTTTGGTTACGTAAGACATGTTTGTAATGGATAGATTAAATCTTATTCATAATAATAATGATATTAACATTATTTTTTACCCTAAATTGAGAATAAGACTTGAATGGATACGATGGAGGATGGATCTCACCGCGTTCGTGGAGACGGTAGTCCGTACGTACGCACGAACGCTACTTCCATTTAATTTTTATTTTAAAAGAATTGAATCGAAATGATACATTGGTATATTACTATTCCAGTATAATATAATATTTTATATATGTTACTTAAGTTCATTAACACCATCCTTTATACGTTCCATGTGTGGTATGAACGAGTCATATCATTTTAAGGGGGCGGTAGTCCGCACTTCCTCAAATGAAATTATCGTGTGTATATACAACATGAAAAGAATAATGGTATGAAATAAAATGGAATTACAGAAGCTTATACATAAAATATATATCATTAATATCATATTTAATTACAGTGCCATCATAATGGCCACCATGAGAGGCGGTAAGATGTATTTGACCAATCATCGTTTCGTGAGGCGTTAGTTTTCCATCCACAGAAACATTATGTTCATCATCCATTAGATGGAGTTGTGTGTATGTGTAGTTTGAATACTTCTTATAACAATATCCTAGTATATTGAGGATACTGGTGTTGTTATAAAATAAAGGAAATAAAAAGAGTTTGGGGCTTGGAGAAGCAAAATAAAGGAAAATAATTTAAGAGAAATCGTTACCTTTAATTTAGGTAACTCACTTTGGTTGGAACCAAAGGACTTCTTGAAATGCTTTTTTCCTAAGTGGAAGCTTCAAGGAGGAGGAGAGGGATGTGGGGAGCTTAGTTGGGCAGAGTTTGGACGAGCCAAGTGGCTTGAGAGGTGTGAGGAATGAGTAGAAGTGGTCTCCTTTTATAAGGGAGAAGAGGGGCTCTTTAGGAAAGAGTGAAAGTATTACTTTATAATATAATTATATTCGGTTTATAATGGTCCAAAAATCATTGAGGTCAAAGATAAGATGACTAATATTCTAAATAACATCAACCAATAAGAATTGGACAGGTTTTTGATAATATTTTAATCATTATAATCTTATTTATTTAAATGATTTATTAATGAGGTAAACATTGCATCATTATTTTGAAATCATTTAAGATCCATATAAAATAAAACATTTTCTTTGAAAATATTCTTATATGCTTGTAAGGAAAGCTTTGAAGATTTTATAACGGCGTAAAATAACCGCACCCGCCGTATAAGTTAAAAAAACATTCTTACCTCAATTCTGTCGAAAAGGTTAAAAAGGACCATGTTTTGAAAACGACGGAAAGATTCCTTTATAAACCTCTTATAAAAAGTCAAACAAGGGTATAAATGACTTTAACCCATATTCTTGTAAATAGTAATAATGTTTTGAAATACATTTTTAAGAAACATGGATGTGGAAGATAAAGATATCACAGTAGATTATTACGTATAAACAACCTCGGATAATGAAGAGATTGTGAAATAACCCTTACCTTGTACTTTTCCTTTGTTGGGGTCGGCTAACCTCCTGTATAATGGTGAAATAATTGTTATTAAATTATACAAGAATCATATACATTAATATGATATCATATATGATCTTTTAACATTGCTTTATTAATAATATCTTAGTATTATCGTCGTTTCAGGTGATAATTGATTCGTTCTTCTTAAATGTTTGGTTACGTAAGACATGTTTGTAATGGATAGATTAAATCTTATTCATAATCAGAATGATATTAACATTATTTTTAACCCTAAAATGAGAATAAGACTTGAATGGATACGATGGAGGATGGATCTCACCGCGTTCGTGGAGACGGTAGTCCGTACGTACGCACGAACGCTACTTCCATTTAATTTTTATTTTAAAAGAATTGAATCCAAATGATACATAGGTATATTACTATTCCAGTATAATATAATATTTTATATATGTTACTTAAGTTCATTAACACCATCCTTTATACGTTCCATGTGTGGTATGAACGAGTCATATCATTTTAAGGGGGCGGTAGTCCGCACTTCCTCAAATGAAATTATCGTATGTATATACAACATGAAACGAATAATGGTATGAAATAAAATGGAATTACAGAAGCTTATAAATAAAATATATATCATTAATATCATATTTAATTACAATTCCATCATAATGGCCACCATGAGAGGTGGTAAGATGTATTTGAACAATCATCGTTTCGTGAGGCGTTAGTTTGCCATCCACAGAAACATTATGTTCATCATCCATTAGATGGAGTTGTGTGTATGTGTAGTCTGAATCCTTCTTATACCAACATCCTAGTATATTGAGGATACTGGTGTTGTTACAAAATAAAGGAAATAAAAAGAGTTTTGGGGTTGGAGAAGCAAAATAAAGGAAAATAATTTAAGAGAAATCGTTACCTTTAATTTAGGTAACTCACTTTGGGTGGAACCAAAGGACTTATTGAAATGATTTCTGCCTAAGGGGAAGCTTCAAGGAGGAGGAGAGGGATGTGGGGAGCTTAGTTGGGCAGATTTTGGGCGAGCCAAGTGGCTTGAGAGGTGTGAGGAATGAGTAGAAGTGGTCTCCTTTTATAAGGGAGAAGAGGGGCTCTTTAGGAAAGAGTGAAAGTATTACTTTATAATATAATTATATTCGGTTTATAATGGTCCAAAAATCATTTATGTCGAAGTTAAGATGACTAAAATTCTAAATAACATCAACCAATAATAATTTGACAGGTTTTAGATAATATTTTAATCATTATAATCTTATTTATTTAAATGATTTATTAATGAGGTAAACATTGCATCATTATTGTGTCATTAATAATTTAAATTATTTGATGTCTAAAAATTATAAATAAAATATCATTATGTAGGAAATCTCTTTAGATTTCTAATGAATATTTATAATCGAAAATCCAACATGTATAACCCTATGTAAAAATTGTTCTTTTAAAAGATGTAAGCTTATGTCATTTTTGTATTCATTTTAACTTAATTAAAATAAAGTGTCATTATCACTTACAAGTGGATCAATGGGGTCCCAAAATTGACCCAAAGATGCCCATGGTCGACCATGTATCAACCAATAGGGTTAAGACACGTTTTAGGGTAATTTAGTATTATTATAATATTATTTTTTAACCCTTATTTACCGGATTTACCCTTAACCATGGTAAATAAAATATTTACCGCAGTAATTATTCAAAATGTCTAAAAATAAAAGTTACCTATTTACACAATTTGAACATCCTGATTCCAAATATGGAATCCATCTTCCTAAATTCAAAACACAGAAGTGGCATAAATTAATTTAAAATTAATTCCCGCTGTCAAAACAAAAAGCGTGTTTTTAAGAGATAATAACTATCAAAAGATTGACACTTGTTTATGTTCGGTTTAATTGTAAAATTATGTCCAATGACCAACGTTATATTAAATAGTAAAAATATATTCTAAATATACTTTAAAACCACTCAAATTCATAATTTATTACTATTAATTATTTTGATTAAAAAAGTTGTTTTTAATTAAAATTTAGTAATTTTCACTATTCATCAAAATATGAAAGTTATCCGAAAAGTACCAAAATTTCACCATAGGCTAAATTTGATATTCCGAATCCAAAAATGAAGTCCATTTTAAAATATAAAATATATATAAATTCAAAAATTAGGTATTACTATTCATAACAGCTAGTTTGATTGGTTACGGTGTGTTAGAACTCGAAGTTGCGTACAACACACGCTACTGTTTTATTCAAAGGAAAGCGTACCGTGGAAGCTTGGGATGTTTCATTTTAAATTTTTTGATGTCTCCATTTAGTCAAAAAGTTTAAAATATTGTATTTAAAAAGGTTTCACTATCAAAAGTTGATAAAAGTGCAATACTGAAAATGAATCTGTTCTTGCATTATGACTAAGAAACTCATAATATGGATTCTAAAATTATAAGGATTATATAATGTTTAAAATTTAGTTAATACTATTCATGACCTCTTTTAATGTCTTTTTTTTGGTAAGTCATGGTGCAATTGAACTCAGTGTTGCGTGTAGTGCAAGTTATTGAATTATTTTGAAGAAATAACACACTATGAAATCTTGGGGTGTTACACAACATAGTTATAGTTTTAAAAATATTGTGGTAGTATCCAAAATTGAATATTTATAGTTATTGTACATGGATTTATTTGATCCTATAATAACATGAAGAATGGTTGGAATGTACTATTTATATATCATGGTTAGTGATTATACTATTTATAATTAAACCTATTTTCTCATATGAAAATCCAAAGAATTCATATTTTTCCAAAATTTTCACACTTATGTTATGAATGAGAAAAACATACATTATATTTCCTCTATAATGAATATGGTGGATAATATATAAAGCCTAATTTTAAAAAAAATTACTAATAATGGTATTACTCATAACTTTATAACACAAAGTGTTACTCAAAAAAATAGATTTTTTGAATGGTGAAATACAATTCCATGGGATATTACTGAAACCTTATAGAGTGAATATTATATTGTTATAAATTTTTAGTTTTGAAGCTAAAATTACTACCAAATATATAATAAACCTTGTTTTACATCATCTTTTTCTTAGTAAACTATTTATGAGTTGTAGACTAGAAGAAAATCAAAACATTCATACATCAGAGTCTTTGTTATAAAGTCATCATTTGGGATACAAATGATATATATCATAAATTTTATTCTAAAGCTAATCAAGGTATTTTTATTTCTTATTCTATCAATAGTAGGACGTATATTTTTTTTAATAAATGAACTAACATTATTATAGAAATTTTCCAAGTGAAATTTTATGAAACTATTCTTTTTTTCTAAAAAATCCAATAGTGAAATATTTATTTAGTGGCTTTGAAATTCCTTCTACTATATTTACAAAAGTGAAACGACAACCATCGATGGTAAATCATTTAAAATATAATAATATATAATTTAAAAAACCTAAAGTTTATATATTTAAATATGTATATTCAATAGTAAAAGAAGAACATTCCATTTTACCTATGATCCATTTGATCTTTGGAAATAAACCCATCGATAATATCAATGAAAATGTAATTCAACTAGTTAATAATAGAATTTCCTTATGAATACAATGTGAGCATCATGTATTATTATCTCAATTTAAACCTAAAATAATATATTGTGCATTATGTTATGATATTTTTATTATATTTATCCAAGAATATCTTAATCCAATTAAAAATAACCAATTTTGGACCCTAACTGAATAGTCTAAAGATGTTTTGATAAAAAGAGTAAAATAGGTCTTTAGATGAAAAAAAGTGTTATCAAAATGGTATAATTGAAAATATTAATTAAATAATTATTTATAATTGATATTTTTAAGAGAATAAATTGATTGTGGAGAGAATTTTTCACTGGTATTTAGGTTCGCCTCATCATAAATCCTCTTACCCATGGAAGAATATCAAAATTATACTTTATTTCTAGTAGCTCTTAAGTGTGATTTTTATAACAGTTATGTCTATGAGGGAGAATATATTAACCAACCCTTAGGTTTTATAGAGTTTAATTTCAAATAATATGTTTATAAACATAAAAAAACTCTATAACCCTAAATAATCCCTTTTAGATTAATATGTTTTGTTAAGAAAATGTTTTCCTTAAAAATAATTTGATAATGAAGTGTGGATCTTGAACTTTTTATAAAAAAAAATAAATGAAACAATTGTTTTTCAAATTTAGGTCAAATAAATAATTTTTTTATAATTTCCAAAATATTTTTCTGATAGATTTTTAGAACATATGGAAAGTTAGATTACAAGGATAATAATGGGTGAATTTATTTTTTTCCCGTTGTTTTCTAATTTCATGAAAAAAGAAATAAACATTTTAACTAAACATAAATGTATTTAAGGCCAGATAAAAAAAATGATTTTAGAAATCCCTTGAGTATAAGTACTCTGGTTGGTACATCAATCAGACCTATACATGATGAATTTGGGATACTATTTGATCAAAAACATTTGATACCGATGATAAATAATTTTCTTTATATATCATCTAGTCATTTAGATATTGTGTTCTCAATATGTTTATGTATGAGATTCTAAGATAATTTTAAGGAATCACACTTAAAAGTAGTGATTAATATTTTCGATTATCTTAAAGGAACATCGAAACATGGCCTACTTTATTCTCTTAGATAATATTTATTCATTATATTTACTCATATGCTAACTTTAAAGGTAATAAGTTAGACTTGAAGATTACTTTGGTGACATTACATTTCCAAGGATAATATTTACATCCTTTTTCTAATTGGAAATAACAATAGGTTTCAATCCCTAATTACAAAGCTAAATATATATCAATTGGATGTTTTTTCACTCGAGTTTTTTGGAAACAACACACACACACAAATTTTGGCTTTAAATTAACCAAACATTTAATTCATTGTGATGAATCTAGTGTAATTTATTTATCTATGATTCCAACACACCTTTCACATTTATAAAATATATATGTAACACACCATTTCCATCATGGTCACACAAAAAAAGAGTAACAATTTTTGAATTTATCAAAATAAAAAATTATTTTGCTGATTTTTTTTTGTAAACCATTAAATTTTGACAGATTTGAATATATTGAATAGAATCTAGAATTAAAAAATTTAAAATGAAATTTAGTTCACTTATTCTTAAAACTACCTCTTTACATGATATAATCATCAAAAAGGCATATGTCATCTCATTTAATTGTTTTAATGATTCATTTTACATGTTTATTGTAGAAATTAATATTTTAATTTAATATTATAAATAACCATCCCAAAATGAGGAAAATCATCGATAGGTATAAGAAGATAACTTCTGAAAATTCATATAATACACAAATTTCATGATTTTTAAATTTATTTTTCACTATAATTTCTAATATCAAAATAATTATAAATTGTTATTCATTAATCTATTTTAGAAAAAAGTAAATTAATTTCTAATATGATGTAAATTTTTCTAGTAGGTATGTTTTATAATTATAACTTTATCAAATACTCATGGGGGGTATGTGTAATCAAGTTGAAGTATCTGTTTTAAATTTTATATTAGCTACTATAAACACAATTTTCACTAATTTATTTCAAAAATTCAAAAGGGAATAAACATTTTTTAAGTTTTATGTTATGAAAATTTTATAGATACCATTCAATATCCTCTTTTTCTTAAAAAAGAAAGATATTTAAAAAAATATTAGTATTTCCCTCTACATATTGTATTTTTTAAAATCAAAAAGGGGGTATTTAGAGGAAAAATATTTGATTTCTTAGTTCCCTAGTTTTGTGTTGTTTCATAATAAACTATATATTTTTACATATCTCAATTCCTTATTTATTTCTCCAGAAAATTATTAATATTCCTAGTTCCTTATTATCTCCCTACCTAATAAATGTGATAATTTTTTAGGTGAAAATTATTTGTTAAGGGTATTTTTTTCTAAAATAGACTTATGATTTTTTTTATTTATGGAAGAAAATAGGAATTTATTTCATTGAAACTTACAGGAAGTATTTCTTTTACAAATTTTCCTTCTTGGTCTTGTTCCGTTTAAAATGGGAAATATTATTTATTCGTATACTTATTTTCTTCCTTTATTATATAATAAACAATATATATAATAAGAACAAAAGGCCGGTTAATGTTTTATTTGGGTTTTATTCTATGTAAAATGAAAATCCTATAACACTACTAGAAAAAATCCTTATAAAAATAGTTTTTTATAGTATCTATGGTCTAAAAATGGCTATGTATTATACCTATTTTTTCTAGTACTATTGGGTTGTAAGATATCATACTAGAAATATAGCCATTTTTTTCCAAAAGTATGCCTATATGGTTACCAATTGAAAAAAATTCCCAACAATATTGTTAAATGGTTCACTATTGCCATGATTTTAAACCATGTATATAACCATTGAAACCATATTTATAAACATCTTATAAAATTTCAAATACCATATTTGAACCCCAAATCTCCAATTTTATATCGAAAATGATTAACCACTTCAATACGAATCATTTATTTTATTTATACATATATTTTTAACATATATATATAAATAAATATTTGTACTATATATTAAAACATGATAATTGGTCTTCTCACTGATTTCAAAGGGAAGATAGTTTTTCCATGGTTCCATGAGAATCATATAGCCAAGTTTCTATGAGAACCATAGTTATAACCCTTTCTAAAAACTGATATCCATGGTTTTAGAAAACTATAGAATCATTTATTTTATGTGGAATTGGCTTTTTTAAAAACTATAGTCATAGGATTGTTTTCTACTAGTGTAGAAAAATTTCTAGAGTTTTTTGTTTAACTATGAAAATTTTGGATCATATGTTTCATGATATATTATATTCACATAATGATAGATAACTATAGTGGTGATGAACTAACTTCATCAGAAGAAGGAGAATAATATTGAGCTCATCTAAATATGAAAAATATACGTCAATTAATTTACAATTGATCCAAATAAATATAGATTTATAATTTTTTAGTCTATTTAAATGACACCTATAAATAGGATTACATCATCATGTAATTGAGTATGGATAATTGGATACTCTGAATGATTTTATTTATATTGAAATATTTTCAAATTATTATTGCTGAGAGTGATTGTAATTAGTGTAATTATTTATTCCTAACTATTTTTATGAGAATAAGTTTTGATGTTTTTTTATTATAATGTTCTTAGAAATTTTCACTATAATCATTCTTGTACTAATTTTTTCTGATCGAGGGATTCTATGAATATGACTATAGTGTTTATTCTGATTAAATTGATCGATGGATTATGAGGATTAGATGAAAAAAACATGTTTTAATAGGATTATAATCATAGTATTATAAGGATAAGAATATTGAATATATTGGACCATGTTCAAATATCCTCCATGCACATTGGATAAAAATTTGATTTTAAAATATCCATTAAAGGAGTGTTTGTTTTCTTATCCAATACTCAATGTTTGGATTTAAAACTTAATTGTGTTCATATATATATTTTTATTTTGACTCTATTTTTATTATATTATTTTTAAATTATGATAGTTTAAATTTTATTTGTGCTTATATTTTGTTATTCTATGATTTTTTAGTTAGTAAGAAGTTTATAATTCTAATTGTTTTAATATTGATTTGGATGAAAATATATATGTTATGTTTTAACTAAAATCCCCCCCCCCATTTTTTATTAATATATTTCCGTGACAATATTTTATAGACCATTGAGTACTCAATAGAGAGGTGTTTTTTTTACTTTTTTACCTTTAGTGATGACATTAGCCGATATAGATGTCGTTTTTATGAGACATAAGTATTCAACTTTTGAAATTTTCAAAGAATTTTAGAATCAATTATAAAATCAACCATGAAAGAGTGTTAATATATTTTTATTATATTACAGTGGTGAATACATAAACTAGGAATTCATTGATCATCAGACGGGTAGTAGAGTTATTTAACAATTGACACCCCTTGGAATCCCATAATGTAATGGTGCTTTTTGGAGGTGGAATCATTCATCTATGACATGGTCAATCATTTATGAGTTAGTTTTACCTTCCAATTTCTCTTTTAGGTTATTCTTGTGAGATTTTATCATTTCTAATAAATTATGTTCTATATATATGATTCATGAAGACACCATATGAGACATGAAAAAGGAAATGTACCAGTATTTACAATATAAATATTTATGGATTCTGAGAATGATAAGGACTTTTGGATTTTAATAAGCGTGAATATAAAATTTATATATGATTATTTATTGATTAACACAAATAAATTATGGGTTATTATTTCTATAAAACTATTGAAAAAAAGTGTTTCTGTCTTAACATGGTGTTTTTATGGAGAAGTAACACATAGGTTATAGAGTTAGTTGGATGATATTTGAAGTTGGATAAGTTTAAGACCAATAAACAAGAATTTTTTCTGATTTAGAGGTTGATCTAGGTCTATAATGAGTTATAGAATAAGAACTAATTAAAGACACACAAGAACCTAAAAGTATTGGTGTGTTTCATTATGATCATGTAATATATGGATTTGCCATAACTAATGATAATTATATAATAATCAATGGAGAATAACATACAACATACCATATGTCCATTGAGAGTTAACATATTTTGGAATGGTTAAAATCCATGGAATCTAAAATTTAAACCATCAACAACAGCCATGTTTAAATCCTAGTGGATGAACCTAAATTAGTGATACCCATAGGTGGAAAGAGGGTTTCTCGTAAGACAATTTTCATGGGTAGACATGTTTCTAAAATTAAGGTATTCCTTGTAGAAAAATGTTATAAACAAGTTCTTGTAATTGACTATAAAGAAACATTTTCACCTATTGTGATGATAAAGTCCATTAAGATTTTTCCTTCCAAGGAAGCATATATTGATTATGAGATATATCAAATTGATATCAAAATATATTTCAAAATTTATAATTTACTGAAGTGAATGTAAATGAAAAATTACTATTGTTTTGAAGTTCATAATGATCAATCCATAGTATGAAAGTTGAGATGGTCCATTTATAGATTTAAGCAGGTTTCATGGAGTTAAAATACCCAGTTTCATGATAAAATCAAAATATTTAGTTTAATAGTAAACATAGATTAATCTAGTGAATTTAAGTTGATCACTAGGATCATAGTAGTATTTTTATATTAATTGAGGATGAAATACTAATTTTTTGAAATTACATCCCAACACATCACACTATGAAGAGGTGGCTGGATAAATGATTCTCAATGAAAGACAAGGGTAAAGAATCTTATATACTTGGTATGAAAAATTTTAGTGATATGTCAATGAGGTTTTTTGGATTTCATCTAGACCCTTGGTTTGGTAAAGTTCTGAATATTTTTAAATTTGTGAACTCTAAAAAATTAACATTATGGACATTTAATAGAATCAATGAAATCCCATTCCAATATCTCTATGAAATATAAAATTAAAATATATTATAATTTATAAATAAATAAACATGGTAAATTTTATACCCTTATTTTTTATCCTCTACATCATATTTAATACCATTTAACTCCTTTTAAAATGTTTAATGATGATTACATAAGTTATAGTTGAATTGATCTCACATATAGAGGTATCATTGATCCTAGCCATATAACTCGTCACAAAAGATGCACTCCTCTTCACTACAAAATGTTATCACACCACATTGTGTTAGGAGGATGAATAATAAGAGATACGTATATAGTAAGTATCAGTGTGGCATCGAGATACCACCACACACACACTTCCTTTAGATTGAAGTTGTTTTTAAAAATCCTTCAATGATGATTCTCAATAGATCAAAAACATATTGAATAATTATAACGCATGAGTATAAAAAACCACCACTTCATTAATCTCATTCATGATTGAAAATTCATTGCATTAAATCTCATGTAGAACAAAATTAAGTGGATTTTACTGTGTAAAAATGAACTAAACATTATATTTTAATGTTTGAATGCCAAAAGTGTGTCATATCATTTTCCAAATGAATAATGGTAAATAAATAATAGTAATGAAAATGGTGTGTAATATCATTACATTCTTCATAACACACCAAATTATAGGTTACAACAACATGAGGAAAAATGGATGCAGTTTAAAGTAATCATATTACATACCACTTTTTATGACTTCTCCTATCGTATGACATGATGTCATATGATGTGACATAAGAAGAAGTGGAATGGTTTCACAAAACATTCCATATGATATCCTCCAACGATATAGGATGATTTCTCATGGGAATCACAAATAAAAATAGTTAAATCCATACCTTAGGATTTCTGACTATCATTAAAAACCACTACCCCGATTATATCATATATATATGGGTTTTCAGAACTTTATGGGATATCTCCATCAATATCCCACTTAAATTAAGGACATAGAGTCGTTATTACATTTCACTTGTATTATGTCATATACAATAATTTTTTAATACATATTCATAACTTATTTTTTTATCGTTCAAAAACACTTTTGGAAAGTGTTTGCCAATTTCACCTTATATCACATCATATTTAACACAATGTAAATACCCAACCAAAACTAATTTAAATTAACTCTAAAATTTATTTAGGTAAAATATCTAATTTAAACAAAATATATTTTAAATAAACTATAATATGAAACCACGTGGGCTATTATAAAACTGAAAATAATTATGACTGACTAGATCTACAAATATATGAAAATAGTTCCCTCCTAAAAATTTTCAAAACTAATCAAACTACAATGAGATATAAATTAATCACTATAAAATATATGTATTTTTATACATGTGTTCAACAGTTTAATTTCCTACTATCATGAATTCTCATATATTCAATTTTTCTAAGACATTGATTGGAAATGGGACATGGGGTATGCCAATTCCATATAGCTAGCCCATACATTCTCGACTCATCAAGTATATAATTTTATGATTGATGAAAACATCACATGTAATTAATATTTAGGGAATATCACATCATATTAACTATATAGGTGTGGCCATAATCTTCCTGATTTATCTGAATCATTGTCCCATATATTATACTCACCAAACGAGAGGCTATATCTCATCATAGTTAATTTCCAAACAATGAAATAATCAAAAACATACCGAACCACTCCATTATTAATTAAAAGACAATTACTCGAATAAGAATGGTTTGAAATCATGAGGGTTATAATACTTGGTATCTTTCTAGCCTTAGGTAATTGGGACTCTTATATTATATATTCTCCCTTATTATTCCAATTACAATGTGTATGACACTCTATGTGGTATACCAAGTGGTTCATCCAGTGAATAAAACTATTTTTTGAGCCTTGTGCACATATTTTGTGAGTTATTCAAAAATATTACCCACACTATCCTTAACCATTCATCATAGAATATAATACTCTATGTTTAATATTGGTTATGGATAAATCAAAGTCATGCTTTGGGGGATCAATTAACATTTCACTTCACATAAGTTTTATTTATATATACATTTATAAATGTAAATATCTATGTGACCATTCATCACTTCAATTATCATTACACTTTAATATGTTATTCATACCTAATATCTATGTTTCACTTTAAAAAACACTCCCAAAAACACTTTAATGAGTTACATCTTTGAATAAATAAATTTTTAGTAGTTTTGAGATGTAGAAAAATTATTTCTAATGATAACTCCAAGAAACACTTCATAATCTTAAACTCCACAAAATAAAATGTTATGGTGATTAATTCTTTATTATAACAAAAAATATTTCTTATAATAACATCATTATCCTTGGAATCTATTCCATAAAAAAATTCCCTTGAACAATGTAACTATTTATATTACTAAACACCAGAAAATTCTAAACTCTTGTAGTAAAAATGTGACATTAATTTTAAATTTTAACTGGAATAACCCAATAAGTTAAGGAGATATTCTATTTTCATGGTCACTAAATATAAATATTACATTTTTCTTTGATGTTAACTTTCTTGAACTCTTTGGGATCTTAATAGGTGATCACTTTAACTTTAGACTAGTATATTCTAATATTTATTAACATTAAAAATCTCTTACTTCAAATATTCTCACACTATACTCTTAGAAATTATATTATAATTATAATATCATGCTATGATAGAGAAACTATATCTTTAAAAAATTAAAACATTTTTTTTAGTAGGAGAATTTAGAAAAAAAACTATTATTTCCATATCATGTATGGTGTTCCATGTGTTTATATCATTTTCCTATGAAAATAACACTTAATTAATATATTTCCCTAATGGGTGGGAGGAAACCCCCCCCCCATTCTATAAAAACTTCCATATTAACATGTTATCTTAGATAAAACATTTTAATCCTCACATTTCTATTTATAATTATATACAATTTTATGAATCCTCAACTATGTATACAAAATTATCATATTATTTTTTTCATAATATTTCATTATTAATAATCAGTGTTTATTATCATATAATAGAATTGAGATGAAGATAAACATCATCAGTTTAGATTCATTTGATATTGATAAATTTTTTTATCTTCATATCATTGATGTAGAAACTCTTTCTTCATAACATGAATGAAAATTGTGATTTCATTTAATTATTCCCATGATTTTGAATTCTACCATATTTTCAACACTTGTAAAATATATAGTTGGAAACACATACCATAAAAAACTCAAGAATCAATTTCAATAACCCCAGTCAAGGACATGGACATTCCATGGAGTCCCATAACTCTGTTAAGGTATCCTAAAATATTCTATCTGATATAATATTTAATCTTTGTTTCTAATAAAACATTTATGTTTTATGGACTATGACATAATAATAAATGAAAAAATGTTAGGACTCTCAAAAAAAGTTTTTTCTTTGGGTTTGAACTTTTACCCAATTGAACATTCTATATAGTATCAAGACCTAAACATTATATTCTAAGTTCATATATATTAAAACCTATTGGATACATAGTATGCTATTATTTTAATACATTCATATTTTTGGAATATTTCTCTATATTACAATTGGTTAATTTCATAAAATTGAGTAATAATTATTTAAAAACAATTAATCACACCATGTAATTGGAATATCCAATAATTTTGAATATATGAGCGAATACTAAAATTTATTTTTCCATTTTTTTCATCCAATTCCTTTGAAACCCAAAGTGAATCATTTTATACTTGTCATAAGTATCTAGATTTACCTATTAAATAACTTTATAAATTAGTTTACTAAGAACATTTTGTTCTATTATGTACAATTTTTTTATAATACTTAAGAACGTTTCTTAATTTAATATTCTATAGAGTTTCTTTCATTAATATTATACATCCTATTGATTAATCTCAACAATAATTTTCATGATGATGGATTTATTTTCTAAAACATAAAATTTTATCAAAATAGTATCATATTTTATAACTATTTAACAAAAAAAATTCATTAAATAAGATACCTCTAAAATGTATAACCATTTAGAATACATCATCTACATTAGTAACTCGTGATCTATATTTCAGATTTTAATGTTTCTAATCTAAAATTTTTATCACCATTTAGTAATTTAGAAAGGGATTCATCCCAACCATATCATATATAACTCTTGGATAGTCGAGTGTAAAATCATCATCTAATCTATTTAGTGGATTATACAAATTATATTCCTATGGAATTCAAAATTTTATGTCTTCCCTGTTAATTTAACCCAAAATAAATTCCATGAACAAGACACTAGACATTTTTGTTCACCTTATTAATTTATTTACATACATATGATAATCTAAGAGAATTCCATTTTGTGTATAATCTCACTGAAACCTTCACTAAAACTTTATTTAATTAATTAAAAATGATAAAAATGGGAGACAATTAATTCAAAAAGGATAATTAATTGAGAACCCACCTTGAGAAGTATCTTGTTGTTAGGCACTAGGATGCACCCATTTGGAAAATTGAATTCTATTTTTAAGAACATCACAATTATATATACTCATTAATTTATCAACATTATAAAGAATATGTAATTAGTTTATTCTTTTTCACAACACATTTTATATAAATTTTATCTCCACAACTTTATTTTTTTCAGTATCCCCTCTCTTGCTTTCATTTATTTCTAAAACAATGTAAAATATGTTGGTGTGATTATTAGCCTATAATGGATCACAATATATTTACTCTTCTACAAAAACATGATGGAATCCCCTCAATAGTAAGATTTTCATCTATAAACCAATATAATAAAATCACTTTTATCTTCTCATAAGTGCTCGCACAATAATTTCCGGGTCACTACAACTTATGGTGGGCCATTGTGGATGGGAGGATGTAAACTTCTTCCTAAATGTGCATCATTTAAAATGTTAAGTGCCACCATTCTACCAAGAATAATGGACAAACTATGTGGAGATACATTCAACATTATAAACAAATAATAACGCAAAAATATATGATGGAGGAGTTAAGCGAAATTATGGAAATGTTGACCAACACATTTAAGATATGTTTAGATTACATACCACAATAAAAATAAGATTATGGAGAACTAATTTAATTGATATTTTCTCAAAAGGAAATAGAATTGGTGGAAGTTAAATTGAAAAAAATCTCATTCCCAAAACCTTGTAACACATTTTCTGTGGCCTTTTATTATGATATAATACCTCTAGCAGAAAATTTGAAGGGATTTTTCTTTACTATTGATTCAATTATTTTTTCTATTTAAAAATATGAAAAGAAACTACTGACTCTCTTCATATAAATCATTCAAATTTATTAAAATTGATGAAATAATTGGATAATAATGGAACAAAAATATGGGAAATGAGGTTTTTAAAGAATACAGAAAATACACATCTTAGTTCCATTGATCATTTCCCAATAACAAATAAAGGAGATAAATTGATTTTGGTCGAACTATCAATGGAAGTAGATCACTCCTTATAATCAATTTATTTTTATTATTTATTACCTAAAATTCATTCTAACTCAATTATTTATTTCAATATAGATTAAATTAAGAAACTCAAGTATTTTTAACGTGAAAAAATAAATAAAATAATACATGAAAAATAATATTTTCAAAAAATTTGAATAATAAAAAACCACCAAATAATTGGTAACATTTGAAGAATGATCCCAGGAACATGATGTGAAGACAATAATTCCTCAATTAATACATAGGAATTAAATAGAGGAATATTCATCTATTAAAGAGAAAAAAAATTCTCCTTAATACCCCACCCTACTTCTCTTTTTCTTATAATTCTAAAGGATTATTTGTTTTCAATTTCATTTGAGGTTCGGAACTCTTAATATTCATTAATGGGAACTACAAGAAAAATATGTGGTGATTCCAAAAAAAGAAACCCCACCCACATTCCAACCATAGATGTCCACTGGTACGTACAATATATAATTAGTATAAATTTAGAACATATTTGTGGGAACCATTGTGATTATTTTATTACAAATTTATTATCTTTTATTTTTATAATTGAATAATTTTCTTGTTGTTTAATTATCATTTTGGAACTTTGGAGTATGGGGAGAAGCATATATTTGACCTCACCCCAAATAAAATAAATTGGTATCTATCATTTTTATATGTTTTTTTCTTTTTCTATATCCTTTTGTGTTTTTATAGGTATACATATTTAATAAAATAGGATACAATTTAAAAATTATGTTTGGGGAGAGGGGAAATTAGTTTTTGGTTTTTTTCAGTTTTTGTGTGTGTGTTTTTTTTGTTTTATTTTCATTTTACATTTTCTAGTTATGTTTTTAAATAAATTTTAGATTAAATTGATATCAAAAATCTTGTTTTACATATAATGTCATTTTCATTTGGATTTTCGAATTTTTATTTTTCTATGTTTTAAATGATTGATGATATTAATTTAATTTTCCTTTTAATTGATTTTCGACCAAATGCAAGATTTTTTATTGGATATTGAAATTAAAACTAATAGGTGGTTGTCCAAAATTTTATTTCCCATTTTGAGTGGTATTTTAAACCTATTTTGATATCTTCTTTCTCATAGCCTTGCTTTATTGAGACAAACATGTTTTTTTGACAAATAGAACTTATAATTATTCTTTTTTGGTGATTTTTAGTTCATTAAATATTTTCAAAATTCATGAGGTACTTTTTTTACTAGCTTAATTTTTTATTGAGAGATACCCTTTACATTGATCATTGTTAATAATTTAGTTATTCAAATATATACGCATATGTATAAGCCATATTTAATCCTACATTACCTTACCTATATTCACACTAAATATATTTTCATAGTTATTTCAAGTTTTTGTGTGAGGGGTGATGTCCAAGACATATCATATTAAGACTCAAGAGGGGGGTGAATTGAGTTATTTAAAGTTTACTTTTATTATAAAAATATCCCACACTTATTTATAACTGTTTTCTCTTGTTCTTCATAAAATTATATAGTGAAAAAAACATACTTAAAGATATTTATAGTGGTTTAGGTAACAAAATTCCACAAGTCTACTCCACCACCACACTTCTCCATGAGTATTAGGATTTTCACTAGACTAGTCCTTTCACTGGGGACTTCCAGTTTTTTTATAGGGACTACAAAATTGGGTGCAATTAGTTGACACTTTTTATAATCATAGGATATTTCAACCATGTTTGAAAAATTAATTATAAAAAAAAACTTTAGATGTTATTTCCCAAGAACCATTCCAAAAAAACATAAAAATAGAAATAGTTTATAGAGTTAAACTCGCATCTAAATGATAATGTTGACATAAAAGGAATTACATACTATATAAATTATTAGAATAATAAGAAACATGGGGAGAGAATTTGGAACTCAGAAAATATTATCAGTAATCATATCTAATAAGATAAAACTTCTTATTACTTGTTTTCATATAATGACAGAGTGTAATTGTTGAATATATTTTTGAGAGAATAATTAACTTTATCCCCTAGTGAACTTAACATCTCATGTATATATCTGTGCTCACAGTCTACTACTACAATACTTAATGGAAATATATTCACTCTTTAATATTTTAATGCACTACACATGATTTGTATAAAAATAGGGATTAGTGGAATTTCCTTCTCAATTTAAAATACCTCAAAAACATTCAAAAAAATATAAAATATATCATCCTTGTCTTATGACTCGATTATTTTCTCTTATTATAATTTATTTTATGATAACAAGGAAATCAAACATTAAAGTATTGTATAGGAGCATTAAAAATTTCATGTGAGTGCTTCAACGGTAATAAATACCAACTAGCAGTGATATATATCCGATTTGAGTAATTGTATCCACATAGCTAAAATGTGGATTTGAAACCATATACTTAATAATGTATCTTGTAGGAAAATTTAATCTCCAAATATTTTGATTCACATAGGAAAATTTCTATTAGCTGATTGAAAGGATGTAGTAAATCTCTTCACATAGAAAAATCACCACAATTGATGTAGATGATTGATGAAAAGTATCTAATAACACCACATAGATGATTTACATAGCAGGTTTATTCACTTAGATGATTTATGTATCAATCTGATTACATATAAAATTTCTCATATATCTGATTACTCCACTTAACCATTATATGTAGATGAATGATCATGTAATTGATTTATCACCTTGAATAATGTGTCATATTATGAAATTTTCACATATTGGATCTCTCAACATAGTTGATTAATCTATTCATTTCTTTAGATAGGTTTTTAACCAGCATAACCATTTTTTCATATATCCAAAAACATCAGGTAGCCAAATTTTATAGACATAGGTAGATTTCAATCAAAACATATGGAATCCATATTTACGGAAATTAATGTATGAACACATAAAAATAAAATAAAACCTAATAAAAAATAGAGAAAAGGATCATCAGTAATGTTTTAAGGTTGTTTTAGATCATCAAACCATAATGTACATAGAAAATGTTGGATATACATTAATATTCCCACAATATCCCCCTTTTGATGGTCACAAAACCAATAAAACTCATAAAATCTCTTAGATATTCTATTAGGTAAAAAAATAAGTACTTTTGAAAAGGATTAATAGAAATTAGAAATAAAAAATATAATAGAGTTTATAATGTATAATTTCTCCCCATTAGTTAGTTTGTTATTTACTTTTTGAAAGTTAGAAACTTCTCCCCTCTTTTTAAATGGCTAATCTCCCTTATTCAGTGTAGAAAATATTCACCTTCTCAAGGGTAAGGTGGAAAAATTATTCCCATTTTAGTTTCATTAATAGGGAATGGTAATAGAAATAAATAACATGTTAATATTTAACTAAAGCATTATGATCTATGGAAGTGTTGTATGAAAATCGACTATAGAATTGTGGAAATATTGGTATTCAATAAAAAATAGATAAATAGTATCAAAAGAGAACAATTACTAAGAAACAAATTAGGAAAAAATAAATAATGAACTATTCCATTAATTATTTTAAAGTACAAATAAAAATCAACAAAACATAATTGAAAAATATCAGTAAATGAATAAAGTTTGGTTTGTGTAAAGGTTGTTATAATGTTGGTCTAGTTTAAAAGGTAGATGGTGTTGGAATTGAGGGAACAAAAGGATTATAATAAAATTATATTCTCTTCCAAGATTTATGATATGTACATGTAGGAACTAGATCAAGTGGTCTCCTTCTTATGATTTTATACAAGGCTTCATCTGACATGTAAATCTTCAGAAAAACGTCCAACTTACTAAATTCAAGATTCATGAGAGACTATTTCATCATAATTTTAGGAATGGATGGTAATTTATCCCTGATAAAAATATTAAGATGTTATAGTTACTGAGAATTGAATCTTTCAAACCAACTTATGGTAGGAGGATGAATCCAAGGGTCAATTTATACAGTGGAAATACCCGAAGACATATCTTCAAGAACTTTTTTTATAGTTAGATTCACATATATTTTCACTTCTATTAAACTATTAGTCATCGATAGTAATTTCTGAACTATGCTATTCACTATAACTAGAAATTTATGAAAAACATCATTATCATCATTGAAATAATATTTAAAACCATCTACACTAGTAGTTGTTTTTATTTCAACTACACATGAATCAAAACAAGTTTTCTAAAATACCAATTCACTTATTGCAACTAGAATTAATTCTTCTAAAAATTCTGCTAAAACCTCTTCAAAATATTCTTGTGGATATAAATCTATTAAACCACGGTATAAATAGTTGAAACCATTTATGATATTTTCTTCTACTAATGAAAAATAGTGTAGTTTTCTATCATAAGATTTAATGTAGTCTTTAACTAATTTTATTTAATCCTTTGAAGAATTAAAACATTATTTTACCAACTCCCCTATAGATTTATCAATATAACCAACCTATCATTCATACACATATATTACCCAACATAATAATGCTTAATAGCTTCCTAGATGTCATGAAAATGACTAGAAAGATTCTTTTCCATCTCATTAAATAACATTGGTGAAATAATATCGTCTTGGAGATAATGAATCTAAGAAGAACATAAACTTAGCACTGACATAATCTGACCAACTCCATTATAAAAATATTTAAAAACTTGATAAACTAAATGAGAAACATCATATGGTTTAAATTTCATTATAAACTCCAACTAGCCAAAAAAAACTCATTTAAAAGTATTTAAAGTTAATTTCACTTCAATTATAAAACCTTTGATTCAATCAAGCAACTCCTAAAATAAACCTGGTTGCATTGATGAGGAATTCTGAGACACGTCCTATTGAAATGAAACAATATTTTTAAACTCAACAATATATGCATTATAGGGAAAATTATTTTCAAATAAAATATCAAGGATTTTATTTATTCAATTCCCTTAGAACTTATATTCAAACTAGCTTTCAACATAGTTGGATCTGTTTGAAGACATCTAATTAATGAAAATTGTGGAGAATATTTCCCAGAAAGCTTATTAAAAATGGTTTGGACATAAGGGACACTTTAAAATCTCTAATCGATTTTTTACAAACACCTATCTCCGCATTTAAATAAAAATAGTCTACTATTATATTGTCAACCTCCATATATACTTCTTTATAAAAAACTTACTTTTACAGGATTTCTGAAATATTTCTAACAGAAAGATCTAATTCATGAGAAGTTAATGGTTAAGATGGTACATATGATGTATGGTAATGTTTTTTAGATTCATTAACCAAATCATTATCCATTGTTATATCTATAAGAGATTCATTCTAAAATGGATCATATTTTTCATGCACTTCCACTGACTATGAACCTCTCCAAAAATTAGAACTCAACAACCTAGTATTGGCTAGAATATCATTAAAAAAAGTAATTTTTATCTCAATAATTGTATGTACATGTTGTTCTTCCTCAGAAAACACAACTACATCGCTAGAATCTTGATTCTGAGTTTTTTCATCTTCCTAAATATGGAAATGTTCACTGACTACAAGACTAATAGATGGAACTAAAGACATGGTTCTGACTGAATTTGTCTCCTATATTCCCCTACCAGACACCATATTGAGAGTTGCTTCATCACTAGGTAGTGAGGTCAGAGATGACTCCCCCTAAGTCACACTTTCATAAAAAACCCATTTTAAAAGATCTTGAAGTATAATCCCATGAATGTCAAATAATATAAAAGAGACCTAATGATATGGTATTACTTTTATGACATTTCACCTCATTGCCATCATTAGAATCTACTTCATTATTTTTCAAAACTATTTAATTTCATATACAATAGTGATATTACTTTAAATTCCCCTTTACTTCACAATAATAATGACGTAATATCATCTTGTATCTCTAGAAAAAACATTAAATTATTTATCAATACTTACAATAAATAAATATCTTGAAAATAAATTCATTTATCTCACCTACTCTTAGTTCTATACTAGTCTACAAAATCTTATTTAAAACCTTCCATTCAGGATGATGCTATTTTATTGGTTTATTTTCAAAAACAAAGGTTTCAAACAAAAACATAAACACCTCATTTGGAAATATTGATCTTGTCCGAAAACCATTTGACAAAAAGAACACTCCCCCCATTGAGAAAAGTGAAATATGTAAACCCTTTATATACAATAGATGACCACTATGTTTGCATTAACATTTTATAAGATTAAATCCACTATTTGATTATATTGAAACTCGATATTCATCAAGAACTCAATATGATATTCTTAAAAAATAAAAAACCAATGTTTTCTCATCAAATACAAAATTAAAACCTTGAAACTCAAGTTATTTCTTTTATTGAATTTCATATTTCTTCAACCACGCCATATCTGTAGCATTTTCCACAAAAAATATTCTTCCACTTCCTTTGGATTTCATAGACCAACATATGCTTCCATCATCAACATGATTCAACATTCTCATTTTGAATATTTTAGTTGAATACAATGATCGAGAGTTTAGAGATGATGGTTCGGCTTCAAAGTGAGGTTAAGTATGTGAATTAAAAATGGATTGTTAGCCAATTTTGTATTCGTTCTTGTACCACATTCACAACGTTCTTATGTATCCAGTTTTGGTTTAGGGATACTTTTTTTCTAATAAATAAATAACTATAATAGATATAAAAAATAAAAGAAATAAATTTATATTTTAATATAAAATTAATAAATATAATATAATATAACACATAATATATATTTAAGCAATAATAAATATTTTATATTTATTTAGATCATTATAATTTAAATGCATTCAATATATTTAAAAAATAAGCGCAATTCTATTTTAATAAAAAAAAATCTCGCCCATAATGGTTTTAGTAAATATATCTACTAATAGATACTCTATAGAGATAAATTCAAGATAAATATCACTTTTTTAGTGTGATATATAAAGAAATCAAGGGTAAATTATATATCATTTGATATTGAATGATTTAATGGATTCTTAGAAATGTTGATAGAACTAGTGTTATAACCTTTAATTGATACTTAATTATAATCAAATTCCAAATCCATTAAGGTGTGTCTTTTCCATAGCACATGGACATAACAACTACTAACAGAAAGTTATTCCTATTTTTCAGTTGATAATGAAATATAGTGTAACACCCCAAGCTTCCATGATATGTTTCCCTTTGAAAAATGTAATAGCTTGCATTGTACGCAACATCGAGATTCTAACACACCGCGACCAATCAAACTAGTTGTTATGAATTGTAATACCCACTTTTTTAAATTTTATAAATTTTATCTTTTAAAATTGACTCCATTTTTGGATTTGGAATTTCGAAATTAGCTTAGGGTGAATTTTTGGTATTATTCTAAAAACCTTCAATTTTTGATGAATAGTGAAAAACACAAAGTTATAGTTTCAAACCGAATTTTTATTTTAATAATTATTTATTTTATTTAAATTTATTTTAGGTCAAAATAGATACATAATACCTATATATGTTCAATGTAATTCATTGGATTCAGTTTAAAATAATTTTAGATATATAAAAATTTTATTGACCTTTTTAACCGTCTTTTACCCACCTCCTATGAGCATTTGCAAATTTGAAAAAAAAAATTAACTTTACCGATTCTGTGAATTGAATTTCAAAAATCCTAGAGACATGGTTGATATCAGTATGTAAAATGTGGTTCAATAAGATTAAAATATTTTTCGGTGAAAAGTATCTCTTGACTTTTCTTTACCATGGTTAACAGTAAATAGGGTAATTAAGGGTAAAAATAATATTATTATTACCCTAAAACGTGTAATAATTCTATTGTATAAGTGTAAATTGACAAAAAAACATCCTTAAGAATAAAATAGGATCCTTTAGGTCCAATTGGATTAGATTTGGACATTTATTATTTTTTAATTCAAAGAATAGTTAAAAGTGTTAAATTCAAAGCTTCATAACTAAACCATTTATAATATAGCATTATAAAAAAGATAAATTAGATTATAAATATTTACTAGAAAGATAAAAATAGTTCCGAAATAATAGTATTTTATTTATATTTGTTAGACATTAAATATGTTAATTTATTTACGACACAATGATGATGCAGTAATTACCTAATTAATCAAATATTATAATATTTGATATTATGAATATCCAAATAAATGTAATTTGAGACTTTTTATGAATTAAAAAAAATTTATATGATAATATGACATGTTATGTTTGGTTAGAAGAATTTTTTATAAGTAATAATTCTATTATGAATTTAGAAAAAACAATATACCAAATAGTGTCAAAATTGACATAAAAGAGTTTTTTAAACAAATATTATATTATTAATTGATATTATATTCATAAAAATATATGGTTTAGAAATAATACTTATATAATTATATGTGTATCTTTTATGAACCACTTGGGGTTCTCTTGGAAGTATATAGTATGTTTAATAACCATATAATATAAAAATACAAAGCAACATGGTAAATGTCATACTATTTAACTAAGAGTTAAATCTACAAGATAAGGTTAATATAGTGACCCAAACCTGTCTAAAACCTATTTTTGGAGTGTTGTTCGACCCACATCCACCTTATACATTAAATAATTAAATTTTGAGCCATTAGAAAACGAAAATTATTTTATTATAAAATAATATTTCTAGTTTTTCCTAAGGTGCCCCTCACCCCTCTTATAAAAGGGTACTCCCCCTTCCCTAAAATTCACACCTTCAAAGAATTTTTCTCAGCCAACCTATACAAAAATGCCCTCTCAACTTTCCTCCCTTCATACTAGAGGCCTTCCATTAGTCATAAATCCAATATAAGAATCTCTTTTGATCAAATCAAAAGGAAGAACCTGGAGAAGAGGTAAATATTACATCACCTCTTTCAAGTTCCATTCTTCTTGCACTTCCTCTTTCATTGTTGTTTCCATTATAAAATAATATCTTCAGTATTTTCTATATATTGTGATGTTATTATAAATATGGTACAACCATATTCATTATTATAACCAACCTTTTAATGACATGTCATCATACATGCATACGTACAACTTACAGTCTCCACGTTGTGGTGTAACTGTTATTCAGTACATTATTATTTGGATGGGTATAATAATGATGTGTAATTTATGTAAATAATAAATATAACATGATAATTATTTTTTATATATGATATAACATCCAATTATATATTATTTTAAAATCAAAAGAATGATATTGTCCCTCATGCATACGTACGGATTACCGTCTCCACGAACGCGATGTGGTTAATTCCCCATCGTAATCCATTCAAGAATAATTTTCATTATATGATTAAAAATAATGTTTAAATACATAATATAATTATTAATATTAATAAGATACATCCTAATCAATAAAAACCCTACTTACGAAACAAATCATATAAAGGAAAATGAATCAGTTAACACCCGAAACGACGATAATACTAAAATATTATTAACAAAGTAATATTAAAAGATCATACATGATATCATATTAATGTATATTATTCTTGTATTATTTAATAACAATTATTTCACCATTATATAGGATGTTAACCTACCCTCAACTAAGGAAAACTAGAAAGGGGTTTCTTATCTCACTTTTAATTCTATGAGATTTCCATTGTTCACCACTTATTTATTACATGTGGTGTATTGTGTAAAGTCATTTGATATATATATATATATATATATTATCATGATTCTCTTTATATTCATGGTATTATGTGATTCATTTTGTTGTTATTAAAATTTTTCTGTACGACTCGATTGATTACAAATAAGTAAAGGTTTTCATCTCACTTCCTATTTCCGTGAGATTCATGTCATATTGCCACTATTTCCTTTTGTGTGGTGTATGTACTTCCCAATGAATGTATTATTTGTGTAATATAATTTAATTTATGAGTATTTAGATCTTCATTTTATGATCCATCTTTCATTGGATTTATGCTTCATAAGTTACCAAATTGGTAAAGGAATTTCAAATTTCAATCTCCACTCATTCGGATTTACGCATACTTCATTGATTATATTACTCCATGATTATGTGTGGAATCACTATTTATTATTTGTGTAGTAATTTCCACTACCCATTCTATGGATATAATTTTGATACTCATAATCAATCCATTGATAAAATCTCAAGTCATCGATATGGACTTAAAAAAGAGTAATTTTAACTCAATCTTCATTTATTGAGTTAAACATCCAATTCATTTGTTTTGTTTTTACAAGAATATGTGTGAATTTTATATGATTTATTTACACTGTATATCCAATAATATTTAGTGTATTTATATTTTTCACAGATAATTATGTCCATGATTTATCCTTAACCTAAGGATACGGTCTTTATAAGATATTTCATCTCAATTTGCATTCCATTGAGACTTATTTTTTGTTATACAACAATTCACTTTTATATGGTGTATATAATGTAATTTGACATTGTATATCATGAATCCATTTATTTCTATGATATTATAAAGTTTTTATTTCCCCAGTTATTTGTATTCAAGTGTCTGTCTTTTGGTTAGGAACTCTAACTAAAATGTCATTTTAAAATGTTTTAAAGATTTATTATTCTAAATCATTCTCATTAATGTCCATGTTTTAAAAATGGTTTTAAGGATTTATATATATGGACATTAAAGTTTTAAAATTAAAATTATTTTTAAAAGTTTCAAAGTTGTATGGTACACTTTGGTTCAAAAATCTATTTTAAATCGCTTCTTGATAAATAGTGAGACTTTTAAATGTTTTCAATAAAAAGGGGGATATTTCTCTCAAACAGTTTTGATGATTATTTTCATCTAGGTAAATATCATTCATTATTATCTATTGAAGTTGAAATATTATAATAAAATCTTACATATTATATTGAATGATTTTTTTTAATTGTGGATGTTCTATTTTATTACCATTCATGGTTTGTGGTTAAAATATTGACATTTCATATGCTAGTTTTATTATGAATGTTTATATTATGTTTCAACCTTTTCATGTGAGGAATGTGTTGGACTTAGTATGTGATGGGTGGAGCCTGCTATAGCTACTTGACGCATCAGAAGGTCTCATGAGACAAACTAGTGTCCTGGAACAAGGCCTTGAAAAAATCATATTTGTAGTCTTCGCACAAGGCCCTAACTATGTGGTTAAGAATGTATGGAATTATGCATTCCATCATTATGAAAGTGGCTATTGATATAGAATTTAATTATTCAACTAGTAGAATATCCATGTTAATAATTAAATGAAATTATTTGATTTTATATTTCCCATATTATGCTTTATTTCAAATTTAAATGGATTTTGTTTTAGTCTTTACATTGCCTTAAATTTTTATGCTTATTTATGACAGTTTTCGCTATATTGTTATCCTTACTGAGCATTTGAGCTCACCTTTTTCTATGTTTTATTTTTCCCCGGATGAGAATAAGTATATTACGACTGACCTACAGGGAGAGTATATGGGATCTCAGTGCTGTCTATGGAAACAATGTTGTTTTAGTTTTCCATTTTATGATGTAATGTAAACCTTATAAATGTATCTCGTGCCTCCAAGGATAATAAACTAATCGTTCTTTTGAGACTTAATCTTTTGTGATCATTACAATGATATGAAATAAGGCACCGACTCTAGGCTTCTAGGGTCGGGGCGTTTTATAGCATCCCGCCATTTTATAACATAAACTTTCATTTCATTACACGGAACTGAGGATCGTTAAGGTTTAGTGTCTTGGAAACAAGGATCATAATACATAAAAAAAACATAAAAAAATTCTTCTTAAACACTTGAAAGGCTTCTCCTTTAGTTCATCCTATGTTCATTATGCATCTCATAACCTGGGGACATACATCAAAAGAAAGGGTGAGCAGAAGGCCCAGTAAGGGAAACAAGAGAAACATTTTACAAGTGAACTTGAGATACTTCAATAAGGACATGAAAAGAACTTTAAGGCATGAGAAAGAAATCATGAGATACATCGTAATAAAAATAATCATTTTTTATAACTGGAAGATGTGGCTACAACATTTAATATTGACAATCGTTTCGTTTCACCAAGGTCCATCCCCAAGGTGTCGTTAAAAATTACCAAGGTTATTCACCAAGGCGTCGTTAAAATGGTCATCTCTAGAGATTAAGTCTTTATCCAATGCATTGGAGCGCTATCAGGGCGCACCCTTAAATTTGTCTTTATTTTCATGTGAGCCACATATATCATCATCAAACATTTCATAAATAACCCATATAGCATAAAACAAATGGGTTTCATTTCATAATCATAACGTTTCAAAAACTGCTTTAAAGACATGATCTTTACGTTACTTTAAACCCACGGAAAGGGAAAGCGGGTATCATGTATGTAAATCACAGAATTTAAAATAGAAAATTTTTATATATATGTGAATAACCCTTTAGTAATAGGAGCTTTGAGTATTCACTTTATAACATAAAATAATTTTGAGAAAAGAGAGGCATTTTGAGACGAAAATTCTGCAGCATAACGGCTATGTTACAAGGTTTTAGAAACTTTGAAAAGAGAGGGAACATGGGTTGAACAATAATAATTGACCCATAAAATTGTAGAGGGACAGAATAAGAAGTATATATGGACATGGTGGTGCAATTTCAAGGACATACCATTTGAAATGAAAAACATGGAAGGAAGACAAAAGTTTGATTTCTCTTATGAAAGTTCGGCAGCCTAACGGCGTTACTTAAACTTCAAAATACTGAATTGAAGAGATCAAATGGGGTCTCTCATCATATGAACATAAGAGTCCAGTATGATAGGTATAGAGATCATACCCCAACATAACAAAAAGGAACTTGAAGGAATTGACATGAAAGTAGAACTTCAAAACGAGAAGGGTGAAGAACCACTTAAAAATTCGGCAGCCTAATGGCGCCGCTTAAAACTTCAAAATACTGAATTGAAGAGATAAAATGGGGTCTCTCATAATATGAACATAAGAGTCCAGTATGATATATATTGAGATCATACCCCAATATAACAAAAAGGAACTTGAAATAATTTTCATGAAAGTAGAACTTCAAAACGAGAAGGGTGAAGAACCACTTAAAAATTCGGCAGCCTAACGGCGCCACGTAAAACATCAAAATACTGAATTGAAGTGATCAAATGGGGTCTCTCATCATATGATCATAAAAGATCAGTATGATAAATTTAGAGATCATACCCCAACATAATAAAAAGGAACATGAAAGACTTGAATGAAAATAGAACTTGAAAACGAGGAAGGTGAAAGAATCCTTTAAACATTCGGCAGCCTAACGGTGCCACTTAAACATTCATAAAACGAATTGATGAGAGCAAGGGGGGTCCCTCATCATATGAAAATGAAATAGGCAGTAGGATGAATATAAAAGAACATCCTCCCACATAAGAACATGGAGTATAAAAGAAATGACATAAAAGAGATTACTTGAAAAGAAAGAGAGAGGTCGGATCCCTTACCTTAAAATGTCACTCTTAAACCTCAAAGGTTGGGACCTTGAGGGCGTGGGGGAACCTTGGGAGGACTCCTTGGGAGGTAAAGAGACCAGAAATTCGTTGGGAATGAGTGGGGAGTCGAATGGATGAGAGGAGGGCTTGGTATTTATAGGGAAAGTAAGGGGACAAGGCATTAATGGCCAAGGGACACCTCACATGTGCTTTTCTCAAACCCATGTGCTCTCCCTTGTCATTTATCATGGAGTTAGGCCAAATGGGGCCCCCAAAACAATAATTCATCACCCTTGGCCGGACAACCCTCAAAACATCTCATGACATCATCATGACACCGTTATGATGTCATTAAACATACCGAAACCCTAAAACTGTATTTTTACTATTCACTAAAAATTCAACTTTCTCAGAAAAAACCCAAAATTTCACATTAACCAAATATCAATGCTCTGATTTCAAAAATGAAATCCATTTTATAAAAATAATTTCCTAAATATTTTTAATTTAATTTTTAAATAAAAACACTATTCATCAAAAATTCATTTTTTTCAGAAAAAACCCCAAAAATTATCATAACATAATATCGATGCTCTGAGTTCAAAAATAAAGTCATTTTTATAAAAATAATTTTCTAATTATTTTTAATTAAATTTTTAATTAAAAAACACTATTCACCAGAAAAAACTAATACTTGAATAATAATTAATGAAACCGTTATTTAACTATTTTATTGAATCACATTACTTAATCAAGGTGCCTAGATTATTTTAAAACTTTCTTTAAGTGAGATTACTAATCCATTTGGTCATATTACTAATCCTAATCATAAAATCACTATTCATAATTTACTGTTCATCAAAAATCAAGTTGATCTTATTAGACTCTAAATTTAGTACTGAACATAATTGCAGAAGACCATTTTTTGAAAATCATTACACATTTTAAATTATTTAGGGTTTACATAAACATATTTAAAATATCCTTTTTCTAAAATTCATCAAAATATGCATACTATATTTATCCGGTCATTTCGAAATTCATAAACTTCATCATAAGAAGAAATCCCAATTTTTATTTAAAACAAGGATTACACAAGGTAGTTACGGTCTCGTTACATAACCCCTTATAATACCAGTATAGGACCTAAGAGTAAGGTGTGCTAGGGTGATAGAAGCTTGGGGCGGCTCAGTCAACATTGCCCGAGTAGTAATTTCTATCAGTTTGAACTTCTCACGAAGGCGATTTCGTTCCAACTTCACATGATGAAGTTCGGCTTGGATTTGATCCAGAGCAAAGCCCAGTGGTGCTACCTCCTTCCCAAGCTCTGTTAGATGGGCTTCGATCGGTCCAAGACTACTAGGTGAGGCCATCGAATCTTCTTTCTATAATAATTAACCAAGATTACTTATATTTAGAGACAATAATCAAAACATTTTGTTCACAGCGGTCATGTTGATCGATGGTTATATAATAGTAAAAACCCACTGATATCATTTTAATTATAATCATGTTTATCCAATAAAACATTTTTGTTGAGTATAACAATAACACATAAAATTAGGAAACAAAATTTATTTAAAAAATTTCGGGTCGTTACAATCTTCCCCCCTTAAGAAATTGCGTCCTCGCAATTTTAAAATTGGGTTTTGAAATTTCATTGAAAGTCCCACATCGGAAAAGGAGTCAGTAAAACTATTACTTTAAAATAAAGAAAGGGAAGTACAATGGTCACCCGAGTTAACCCACACTAGGGTTCCATGTAGGAAAACATGGACATGGAGGAAACAACAAAGGGTCAATTTCTGAGGGAGAGTGATAGAGAACATGATTAGGAGAAAGTTAACCATGAGAAAATCACAAACTTATGATGTGTGTAAACGGTCTTTGATTACCTAGTAGGAAACGTAAACCAACAACATTTTTGTTTTACGTTTCTTTTCATAATTTTGAGGATTTCATTTACTACATAGAACAAAAACATAAGAAAATATACCTACCTTCAAGTAGAGTTTCATCCTTTAACAAGTCCCTACCAACACTAATCTTTTCTCCAAAAGATGAGAATTCAAAAACCCTTGGTCTCATAAAAGCACAAGAATCATCTTCTATAGAATCACATAATCTACAAAAGATTAACTATCTATTTCTTCTATCTTTAAACATTATCCCAAAAACAGAAAGGTTAAGGTAAAACAACTCTTCAAAAAGAAAGAATCCCATAGGAATGGAAACTACTTTTAAACCATCAAAGTTCCATGGTACTACCCAAAGTTCATCATAGACCATTCCATAAATAACGGTCCTTAAAATTCCTCAAAACAAACCAAACTAAGATTGAAACCCAAATACAATAAGGATTTGATAACATAGTCTTCCAAAACAACTTCATTGTTCATCTCCAGACAACATCAACCACTCCTAACATCTTATAAAAAAGTAGCTAACCTAAACATATTTTACCCAAGATAGGTTAGTCATTCCCATAAGTAACCTAAATTACTATAAGTTCACCTTAAATTCATCGATTCTTCAAAATATAAGTCAACCTTACTCCTCAATTAAAATACCGTAGTAATCTATTTACATCGATCAAATATGGTTCCCAAAATAATGAACGTCTTCCAAAATAATAATCATATTTTAATCCCCTAATCATCCCTGTCATATTAATACGAAAATAGTCGCATTTCCTATCACATTGGTTGTCGGAACATGTTCTTCCATTTCACACCATTAACTAAGAAGAGAAAGCATAATTAGGGGCTTAAGTACTTAGCTAATAATCATGAAAAGGAACTGAAAGCATATAAGGATAACTTGTATATGAAAGGTATACCCTAACTTGTGATCTCCTAGGTTCCCATCTAGGTTATGAATGATCATATATTCTTATGTGAACCTTTATTTTATTTTATCTTTTTTCCTTTAACAATGGTTCATACCAAGCTTATGAATTTACCAAAGCATATCCCCCGAGAGTGTCGTAACCAAGAGTGCAGCAAGGCCCGTTGTCGTGTACCAGTTCCCGTTCGAGTCTTGCTCAAAGCGGTGTTTTCAGGTTTTACCCCTATGTACATCTGTGCCAGAGCCACCTCTACCTGCTCGTATCCAGACAGGGATGTATTTGCTTGGCAACCCCTTACTCAATACTCACCAAAATACCAGGAAGATTTCCTATATTAAACTTTTCTATAGGGTTCCTCCTAGAGTTTTCATATCCTAATTTCCACAAATAACTAAACCATCCTTTGATACCAACTATAGCATCCCGCCATTTTATAACATAAACTTTCATTTCATTACACGGAACTGAGGATCGTTAAGGTTTAGTGTCTTGGAAACAAGGATCATAATACATAAAAAAAACATAAAAACATTCTTCTTAAACACTTGAAAGGCTTCTCCTTTAGTTCATACTATGTTCATTATGCATCTCATAACCTGGGGACATACATCAAAAGAAAGGGTGAGCAGAAGGCCCAGTAAGGGAAACAAGAGAAACATTTTACAAGTGAACTTGTGATACTTCAATAAGGACATGAAAAGAACTTTAAGGCATGAGAAAGAAATCATGAGATACATCGTAATAAAAATAATCATTTTTCATAACTGGAAGATGTGGCTACAACATTTAATATTGACAATCGTTTCGTTTCACCATGGTCCATCCCCAAGGTGTCGTTAAAAATTACCAAGGTTATTCACCAAGGCGTCGTTAAAATGGTCATCTCTAGAGATTAAGTCTTTACCCAATGCATTGGAGCGCTATCAGGGAGCACCCTTAAATTTGTCTTTATTTTCATGTGAGCCACATATATCATCATCAAACATTTCATAAATAACCCATATAGCATAAAACAAATGGGTTTCATTTCATAATCATAACGTTTCAAAAACTGCTTTAAAGACATGATCTTTACGTTACTTTAAACCCACGGAAAGGGAAAGCGGGTATCATGTATGTAAATCACAGAATTTAAAATAGAACATTTTTATATATATGTGAATACCCCTTTAGAAATAGGAGCTTTGAGTATTCACTTTATAACATAAGATAATTTTGAGAAAAGAGAGGCATTTTGAGACGAAAATTCTGCAGCATAACGGCTATGTTACAAGGTTTTAGAAACTTTGAAAAGAGAGGGAACATGGGTTGAACAATCATAATTGACCCATAAAATAGTAGAGGGATAGAATAAGAAGTATATATGGACATGGTGGTGAAATTTCAAGGACATACCATTTGAAATGAAAAACATGGAAGGAAGACAAAAGTTTGATTTCTCTTATGAAAGTTCGGCAGCCTAACGGCGTTACTTAAACTTCAAAATACAGAATTGAAGAGATCAAATGGGGTCTCTCATCATATGAACATAAGAGTCCAGTATGATAGGTATATAGATCATACCCCAACATAACAAAAAGGAACTTGAAGGAATTGACATGAAAGTAGAACTTCAAAACGAGAAGGGTGAAGAACCACTTAAAAATTCGGCAGCCTAACGGCGCCGCTTAAAACTTCAAAATACTGAATTGAAGAGATAAAATGGGGTCTCTCATCATATGAACATAAGAGTCCAGTATGATATATATAGAGATCATACCCCAATATAACAAAAAGGAACTTGAAATAATTGTCATGAAAGTAGAACTTCAAAACGAGAAGGGTGAAGAACCACTTAAAAATTCGGCAGCCTAACGGCGCCACGTAAAACTTCAAAATACTGAATTGAAGTGATCAAATGGGGTCTCTCATCATATGATCATAAAAGATCAGTATGATAAATTTAGAGATCATACCCCAACATAATAAAAAGGAACATGAAAGACTTGAATGAAAATAGAACTTGAAAACGAGGAAGGTGAAAGAATCCCTTAAACATTCGGCAGCCTAACGGCGCCACTTAAACATTCATAAAACGAATTGATGAGAGCAAGGGGGTCCCTCATCATATGAACATGAAATAGGCAGTAGGATGAATATAAAAGAACATCCTCCCACATAAGAACATGGAGTATAAAAGAAATGACATAAAAGAGATTACTTGAAAAGAAAGAGAGAGGTCGGATCCCTTACCTTAAAATGTCACTCTTAAACCTCAAAGGTTGGGACCTTGAGGGCTTGGGGGAACCTTGGGAGGACTCCTTGGGAGGTAAAGAGACCAGAAATTCGTTGGGAATGAGTGGGGAGTCGAATGGATGAGAGGAGGGCTTGGTATTTATAGGGAAAGTAAGGGGACAAGGCATTAATGGCCAAGGGACACCTCACATGTGCTTTTCTCAAACCCATGTGCTCTCCCTTGTCATTCATCATGGAGTTAGGCCACATGGGGCCTCCAAAAAAATAATTCATCACCCTTGGCCGGCCAACCCTCAAAAGATCTCATGACATCATCATGACACCGTTATGATGTCATTAAACATACCGAAACCCTAAAACTGTATTTTTACTATTCACTGAAAATTCAACTTTCTCAGAAAAAACCCAAAATTTCACATTAACCAAATATCAATGCTCTGATTTCAAAAATGAAATCCATTTTATAAAAATAATTTCCTAAATATTTTTAATTTAATTTTTAAATAAAAACACTATTCATCAAAAATTCATTTTTTTCAGAAAAAACCCCAAAAATTACCATAACATAATATCGATGCTCTGAGTTCAAAAATAAAGTCATTTTTATAAAAATAATTTTCTAATTATTTTTAATTAAATTTTTAATTAAAAAACACTATTCACTCGAAAAAACTAATACTTGAATAATAATTAATAAAACCGTTATTTAACTATTTTATTGAATCACATTACTTAATCAAGGTGCCTAGATTATTTTAAAACTTTCTTTAAGTGATATTACTAATACATTTGGTCATATTACTAATCCTAATCATAAAATCACTATTCATAATTTACTGTTCATCAAAAATCAAGTTGATCTTATTAGACTCTAAATTTAGTACTGAACATAATTGCAGAAGACCATTTTTTGAAAATCATTACACATTTTAAATTATTTAGGGTTTACATAAACATATTTAAAATATCCTTTTTCTAAAATTCATCAAAATATGCATACTATATTTATCCGGTCATTTCAAAATTCATAAACTTCATCATAAGAAGAAATCCCAATTTTTATTTAAAACAAGGATTACACAAGGTAGTTACGGTCTCGTTACATAACCCCTTATAATACCAGCATAGGACCTAAGAGTAAGGTGTGCTAGGGTGATAGAAGCTTGGGGCGGCTCAGTCAACATTGCCCGAGTAGTAATTTCTATCAGTTTGAACTTCTCATGAAGTCGATTTCGTTCCAGCTTCACATGATGAAGTTCGGCTTGGATTTGATCCAGATCAAAGCCCAGTGGTGCTACCACCTTCCCAAGCTCTGTTAGATGGGCTTCGATCGGTCCAAGACTACTAGGTGAGGCCATCGAATCTTCTTTCTATAATAATTAACCAAGATTACGTATATTTAGAGACAATAATCAAAACATTTTGTTCACAGCGGTCATGTTGACCGATGGTTATATAATAGTAAAAACCCACTGATATTATTTTAATTATAATCATGTTTATCCAATAAAACATTTTTGTTGAGTATAACAATAACACATAAAATTAGGAAACAAAATTTATTTAAAAAATTTCGGGTCGTTACACGTTTTATTTGGTATCATAGGATGTTTAGTACAATCCTTGGAAACTAGATTTAGATAAACTCTGATTAGAGCACATAGCCCTAAGATAGACTTTGAGGATTAGTATAGATGAACTTTATAAATTTTGGTATTCTAGATATTTTTTGACTTTTCCAAGCAATACATCCCTATCTGGATACAAGTAGGTAGAGGAGGCTCTGTCACAGATATACCTAGCTGTAAAACCTGAAAACACCACTTTGAGCTAGACTCGAATGGGAACTCATGCACGACAATGGCCCCTGCTGCACTCTTGGTTACGACACTCCCAGGGGATATGTTTGGATAATTTACATTCTCTTACAATCTGATTTAAAGGATTTTAATATAATATGAGAATAAATGACCTTGGTGAATCCTAAGGTGTTTTAAATTGAAAATATGGTGTCATGATATTCCTTAAATGATTTTATGACTAATGTTACTCACACAGTGATTTCTTGTTTTAGTCATTGGCTAGATTCCAAGGAAGTCGTAGTAACGTTGAGCATGATTTACAAGGTGGGAATGGTGGTGGAAATGAACAAAAAAATGGAATTTTGATAGGCATAAAACATATCATGTTCATGAAAAATCAGTTTTCCAAAAATATGATCAACAAAATACTTATTAACCAACTCTCAGACTCAACAAAGAAGAAAAAGGTGATGAATGATAAGAGCTCCAGCAGTGGAGACCATGGAGAAAGAATCCTCAATTTTCATCATGCATGAAATGTGGAAGGAGACACCCAAGAAAGTGTCTCAATGGAACAAATAAATTCTTTACGTGTGGGAAAGAAGGACATAAAGTAAATAATTGTCGAGGAAAAATGAAGGGTACTATGGAAGAAAATAAAAATGGTCCCAAGAATCCATTTACAGTCATTTTTCATAAAGTTAGGGTACCTGGCCATTATTGAATTGAATGCCCTATTAAAAAGGATATTTTCTTGGTCAAAGAATAAGCTATGTGGAAATAAATGGTTGGAGAAATTTTTAAATGTATTAGTGCTCTTTTTTATGGGATTACATTGGGATAATTTTATCTTGTATTTGTAACCCTGCAGTTTGTCATGTGAAAATTATATTTGAGGAAGAATTATCTTTTCCCTTGTGGATATCGTTATAAATAACCATTTGGTTTTATATGATCATTGGGTTTGGGGAAATTACAAGTTATTATATTTTGGGATGAAAATGAAATGTATGAGATAAAATTTGTGGTTAAATAAACATGTGGTTATATTGAGAAATTTATCTCATTTTGGTAATGTTATAAAATATAGTTTTTGAAAAAGGAAAACACACAGACCATGTGAACACCCTTCGTGTTAGACAAAGTTGTGGGAATTGAACCCACAACAAGAGTGCGATTGGGATTTATCACCTACCACAGGACTACGCGAAGTCCCTAGTTAGTGTGACTAATTATTTTCAGTTAAATAATTTTTTTGATCAATAATAAGTTGATTTGGGATGTTATGTCTTATCAAATGAATACCCTTAGTATAGGAAAATAATTTGGTTATTAAGTGATAAATGTTATTTTGGAAGACATTCACTCTGTTGGGAACACTATATGCCTAAGGAAAATAGAAAACTATGGGACTTAATTTGAGGAGTAATGGTGGGTTTTTATCTATGTTTTTATTGTGTATTTATAGTGATTTGGGCTATTTATGGAAATGATTAACTTATAATAGGGAATATCTGATTAGGTTAATTACTTTTATGTATGTGACTTTAAGGGTAGTCGATTCCATTTGAAGATACAATTTAACATGGAAGACTACTTAACCAAATTCCTCTATGTTTTTGGTTTCAATATTAGTTTGGATTATATTGAAGGATTTTAAGGAAAATTGTTTATTTAATGGTTTTTATTTAACTTTGGGGTATTGTTGGTTTAATTTTATAAATTAATATTAGTGTTTCCTTCTATAAAGGAATATCCTTTTGGGGGATCATCTAACTTGTACTAACCATTTTGGTTTTGATTAATCTCTAGAAGAAAGGTAAATATATAGTTTATCCTTTCTGGATCATGTGATCCTCTAGAAGTTAATTCAAGCTCTTCCGGTGTGACCAAGTCATCTTGAATAGTCATAATTTAACAAAATTAGTTAGTGGTATAAATTTATTAAAGAATGAAACTATACTTAAAAAGTAAGTTTATATCTTTATGTTCATAGTCAATCTAATAAATAAATTCCTCATATTTATGAAATGTAACTTAAAACAAAAAAAAACATTGTCTGTTTACTTTTCCTTCTGGGAAACTAATAACCATTTTTCCCATTACAAGTTTGTGGTTTTCTTGTTTTTATCCCTCTCCATCAGAACTTGACACTTAGTTTATCTTCCACATCCATGTTTTCCTACATGGAATCCTAGTATGGGTTATCTCGGGTGACCTTTGGTATATAAAATCCATTACAAATATAACATTTTCCAATGAATTAAAAAACACTATGGATGGCCCTATATTCTTATTTCTTTTGAACCCCCCTTTTAAAGAGCTCAATCGTGATACTAGTATCTGAACACACTACCCCAACTCAAGAAATAAAATACCCTGCCTAAAGTAGAAACATTTTATATTATTATTACTATAATTAAATAAATTAATCATAAATATGATAAAATAATTTAACAAAATGTCACTTTAAAAATGAAAACACAGACTTTGAGACATATCATGAACATTATGTGTTAGATTTATGTATAGTTGATTACTACATATCAAAATTGATTTTTTATATAGTATCAAGGACATTTAAGAATGTTTTATTGGTTTTAAATATGTGGTTCATGTTTTTAACATAAATGTTATCTTTAAATTAAAACATACACTTTCAGCCATACCAACCACACCATATGTTGAATTGACGTGCTCCAAATTTCTACTAATGAAAAATAAATTAACTATCATTTTCATATTGTATTAAAATATAAGAGTTAGTTTCCTTAGTTTTGAGTAAGTAATATGATTTTTGTACCAAAATGTTAATTATAAATAAAAAAAACACTTTCAGTCATTCTAGAAACATTTTGTATCAGATAAATGGGTGGACGGTTTCTGTATATTAAAAATGGTGTATATATTATTTTTCAAAATTATCAATTCCATATAATTTTTATTTCTTTATTATTAGTCATTGTCATGCATTTTGAACTAAATTTTTACTTTTAAACTAAAAACATGCACTTTGATTCATAAAAGGCACTCCATGATTCAAATTTACGGGTGGATGATATATATAGATATGATATATGGATATTTTTTCTAAATAATCAAGAAAATAGAAGTGGGTTTGATTCATTTAAAAGGAATGGCAGATGTTTTTAACTAAAATGAAACTTTTAAAGTAAATACACATACTTTGAATCATACAGGGAACACCATGTGTTGTATTTATGTGTGAATGATTCATACACATAAAAAATAAATTATTTATTAATTTACTAAAGTATCAATACAATTTGATTGTGTTTTCTTGGTTTTCATTATGTGAGGTATGTTTTATACTAAAAATATAGATTTTAAATATGAACATGAACATTAAATTGTGTTGGCCAGACCATGAGTAAGATTGATTTATGACTAATTATCATCCATAAAAATTACTCATATATCAATTTGCTAAATTATAAATACAATAATATTATGTTTTCACAGTTTTTAGTTAGTGAAATGAGTTTTAAACTAAAATGTTACTTTAAACTAAAATATTCTCTTTGATTCATTCCTAGAATATCATGGGTCTGATTGATGTGTAGAGAATTCCTACACATAAAAAATTAATAATGGATCATTTCCACAAAGTATTATGAAAATTTTAGAACATATTCATTTTTTTAGTATGTGAAGTGTGTTTTTTACTAAAATGTTGATTTTAATTAAAATAAGAACTATAAGTTATATCAGCGACACTGTGTGTCATATTAATATGTGTTTGGTAACTATACATAAAATATAAATTATGGATATATTTCATAAATTATCAAGACAATATGAGTGTGTTTTCTTATTTCTGTAGTTAGTTACTTGGATTTTGAACTAAAATGTTACTTTTAAACTAAAAACATGCACATTGAGTTGTACAGGGAACAAAATGTATCAAATTTACTGAAACTACTTATTACAGGTCAAAAATGACTTATGTGTATTTTTTCTAAAATATCAAGACATTATGTGTAGGATTTCATGTTTTTGATTGAGTGAAACATAATCTAAAAAAAATTCACTTTTAAATTGGAAATATACACTTTGATTCATATAAGACACACCAAGTATCAGACTGATGTGGGCCTTTTCACAAACATTCCTGATATTCCATCAAACATGATTCCAAACCCAACCAATGACATGGAATGAAGGTTGTTCATGATGCCTATGGGCTGTAAAATAGTGTATGGGCATCGTAGAACTGTTTTGGGAATGATATATACCTTTAAATAAATTACCAACAATAAGAAATAATTTCAGACAACTAAATCTACTACCATGTCATGAAATGATAAAAAGGGGAATAATGATACTAAATTAAATTACACTTTTAACAAGTAAAGCATGAATCAAATCATATCAAAATGGGGTGGGGATCAGCAAGATACGAAAACATCCATGAAACATGTGGATCTACACCCTCAATCCACCACCACCAACACCTATCCATATACAACCACAAGAACATATAACCACCATTACCACCATTGAAGGGATTTCCTTTAATTTAATCGAACAAAAAAATATCTATATTAAACAAAGGATGTGTGTGGGTTGTGATCTCAGTTACTCGATAAGATACCTCTATAGGATTTCATGCATAGAAATCATAAGACAGTTGTACATGCTTATTTTTTTAAAAGAAAGAAAACAATTTAATTAAAAGAATTATCTATCATAAAAAATAAAATGAATGAGGAAATAAGATAAAATGCGGAAAATGGTATAAAAACCATGGAGAGTAGTAATGTGATTGGGATTAGTGTTCTACAAGGATCCTCATACTCTAGGTGATCAAATATTGAACATGGAGGTTAATCTCCTACTAGATTCAACAAATTCCCATCATCAAATTTTAGTTAGTGTTGTTATGTACTCCTGCTAGGGATACTGAGCCCCAATTATGTAAACTAGAATAGTATACTAGACCTAGTCTTCCCACCTAGATACTTAGGATTACCATTTAATTTTTCTCCTTATTAAATCATATAGCCTCTTTTTTTCACAGTCCAAGACAACACATAATCAAAAACACCATTAACTAGTGGTTCAACCTTCTTCAAACCGTACACACACCAATAATTATAGGCCGACATCAAAAAACCTATGAATGGGGAATTTTCACTCACAATTTGACCACTATCAAACCAATCATGAATGGAAAATTATCGAGATCCATTATATCATTGTCATAGTTCATCTTCTTGAAAATGAGTTTCTGGAAATGAGGCACAACCTCTAATAAGAAACTGTAACCCTAATATCTCTAATTCTCCTACCCTCTCCCTATGGGGACAGACCATGCCAAATCAACCATTTAAAAACATGCCAAAACAATTTTTGGAAATTAATTATATGGAAATAATGAATATATACATCATAAAAATATATATATACATGGAACCACCTGACTTTTCATTGGAATATTCACAAATCTGGGTGGAAACCATAAGTTGCACCATGGGGTTATCATATAAGGTAAATAGAACATAAAAATGAAAATGATTCAACCCAAGAAGTATATATTGGAGAAAACATAGGTCGAAACCATTTCTTGAGAAAAGATAACTAAAAGAGGAAGTTAAAAGAAACCAATTAGAGGGGATAATAGAAGATATCTGGGATATACAAGAAGAATTCCAGATGGATCCAAGCCAAAAGAACCCAACAATTAGAGCCAAATGGAGTGGTGGATGAGGGTGAGGTGAGCCTAGGTTATAGGGGGTTAAATTGGGTGAGATAGGGGTGTTTGAGGGTTAAATTTGGAGAGGAAAAGAGTACAAATTTCTAAATTTTAAAGAATATACCGGGACACATGGTTTAGTTACACGTTTTTTCCAAACCTTGTACCAACCATGTGACACATCTTTCCAACAGGAAAAAAGGATGGCATAATTTCTTCGGGTTAACACATGCATATGAACCTATCCATGTGACTAGGATAGTTCCATTGTCCTAGTTTCACAGTTTTAAAAGGAATGGTGTATGCTAGTATGCCTCATTGTGCAGCCTATATAGTTTAAATACCCTAATCTCATTTTTTCACTGCTCTACCACGTGGTTTCTACTAATCAAACAAAAACTATGTTCCTCCTTCTATCTACCAAAAAAATTATGTTTTTTCATTAAAAACACCATAGTAATACGTATAATATAGTTATGAAAAAAATAAAAGATAAATTACTTCAAAACAACACCATAGATATGACAATTTTCCCCTCCTTGAAAACATTATGCCCTTGTAAATTTGAACTAAACTCTGATCATATAATTAATGAGGATGCTAATCCTCCGCCCATGATTTCTACACATATCTCTCATTCCTATATTTTTATGTCTTTCCAATTTACTAGAACCAATGGTATGGATTTTCCCTGAATCACTTTTTATTGGAACTCTGTAATCCACACTGGTTTCTCAAACATAGAAAATTCATATTCAAGCTCTATATATTCCTAATTTATCATATGAAATGGATTCAGGATATACTACTTTAATTGTAATAAATGGAACCCAACAGTGATCGATGACAACAGGGATAGAAAATCAAATCAGTAAGCCACCATACCAATTATTTTAGTAATCTCAAAATATCTTACATAACATAGAATAATATCCCCCTATTTTATTATCTTACAGTTACCTAGGAGAGGTTTCAAATTTAGAAACACCCAGTCAGCTACGTAAAACACCATGGATCGACATCCTTGATTTTTATATGACATATGGATGTTCTGTTTTGTCAACAACTACTATCTGATGACCTGAACTTTATCAGAAGTCTCTTACACAATGCTTGGTCCCAACAAAGAAGTCTTGCCAACTTCATTCTAGCATAGAGGCGAATTACATGGTTGGACATAAAGTTTTTTATGGGATCTATTTTTTCAAGGATTGGTAACTATTATAATAAGAAAATTCCATTAATACCATATGGTTATCCCATAAACCTTCATAATCAATAACTCATGAATGTATAATATCTTACAAAATTTGGTTCTTCTTCATAGTTTTACCATCTATTTGAGGATTATATGTCATACAATGATTGAATTGAGATCTCATTGCATTCTTAAGGTCTTCCCTAAACCAGTAGGTTATTTGGTGGGTCCCTATCTAAAATGATGGATGATGGAACACCATGAATACTCACAAATTATTCAGCATACAACCAATCCAACTCAGTCACATTGGTTAAATCATTGATCTGAATGAAAATGGATGACATGGTCAAATAGTCAATAACCACCAAAATTTTGTTTCTCAACTCATGTGTATAAGGGAACCCAATAATGAAGTCTATGGTGACCTCATCCCACTTCCATGATGGAATGGGGAGCAGATGAAGAAAACATGAGGGTTTGTAGTGCTCATACAATCTCTAATAATAAGTATAGAACTTGGATATGAAGTCAGATATATCACATCACATATCTAGTGCAAAAAAAGCTTACAAATATTGTTAAACATCTTTTTATTAACAAGATGATAATACCACCATGATTGGTAGATATCCTGCATCACTTCCGTCTATAAAGATAACTTCACGACAAAAATGACCCTTAAAAATTATTTCTTATGAATATAATGGCCACTCATAGGGAACCTACCCACCATTTTTAATATTCATAGAGAACCGGAATAGTTCTTCATTAGGGTACTCTTATGGATTCAGTTCCCAAAGGTAGGTTTTCAACTGAATGATATCCAAGAATGAACCTCCCCTATGCTCCTTAATTTCCAGGTGCATCCAAGAAAAAATTACATCAAAGTCCATTCATCACTGGAATTCTTTAAGGATTTCACTATTATCTTACTACTCATCGAATCCACTACCACATTCTTTATTCATATGGTGTCGAAAATATTAAAGTTGAACTCCATAAGGTACCCGACCCTTCACCTTTATCTCATGTTCGTATCCTTCTGAAATAAAATGTAGTCCAAAATGTTATGATCTAAGTAAACTATGTGTTTCTAGATGAATTGAAAGCAGAGCAATATTTTCAAAGAATGTAACATTATTCTATTGTTCTAGGTCATGTTTTGGGTAATTCCTTTAATGTGGTCAGATTTAGGGAAAGTCATACACCACCACATGGTCATCCTTCATCAACACACACCCAAGAACAATATATTAAGAATCAAATTTGACCATTTATCACTTTCTAAATTCATGTAGAATCAAAATAGTGGTGTTGGTCAATCACTTCCTTAGTACCTAAAAAGATGCATGACATTCTAGGGTCAATTAAAACATTAACCCTTTATGGGTAAGGGTGGTCATCGGTGAAGTGAGGAAAGAAAAATCTCGGACAAACCATTAATAATACCCTTCCAAACCCAAGAATATTATGATCTTGAATACATTCCTCTATTTATTTCATGACATCACTGTTTTTATTTTTCTTGGGGTCCACATATACTTCATTCTATGAGATCACATGTCCTAGAAACATGAATTCACACATCCAAAAAATAAACTTGGAGAACTTTTCATATAGAAGGTGGTTCTGAATAGTTACTAAAATGATCCAATGGTGCCACCCATCCCTCTAGTCTGTCCTAGAGTAGACCAGGATATCATCCAAAAAACACTATGACAAAGGAGTTGAGGCACTTTTGGAGAACCTGATTCATAATTCCTTAAAAACCTATAGATCATTTTTCAAAACAAATGTAAAGACCAAATACTAGAATTTACTATACCTAAATTGATCATTCTCTGGGGAATTTATACTTCTCTAACCCTGACTTGATGATACCAAAAGTCTTGGTCAATGATAGAAATCCATCTCTCACCCCTTGAGTTGATCAAAGAGTTTATCAATGTGAGGAAAGGGATATTTATTCTTGATTATGAGAGTGTTACACTTCTAGTAATCGATGAAGAGTTGGATAGATCTTTTATGCTTTTTAGATAATAGAATTTTGGAATCCTAAGCTGAAATTCTCAAGTAACTAAAACATTTAGATTACAAATAAATCAATTGTATCTTTAATTCCATCAAATTGATAGGTGCTATACGATACAAGGGAAGATATATTTGTTGTGTTCGTGATGTAAAATCTAATGTGAACTCCACATCCCTCTCTAGGAATAACCCATATAAATAATCTAGAAAACCACTTGAAACTCATCTACTATAGGAGGAAACCCATTCTTAGGTACTCTGCTATCAACCCCCAACATGAGAGAAGATACATGGAAAATGATGATTCCTAACTTTAGAAGTGGAGGTCCATCTCACCCCGATTGAGCATCTCATTCACATTTAAAGACATGGGTACTCTCATCATGCTCTATAAAAGTTAGTCACCAATGATAAAAATTGATATGAACCACCAAATTCACCATTTATTCCATACATAGGATCACATTGGAAATATCCTTCTCCAAAACCAAGATTTATTATTCTAATTCGAACCCAGACAGAGTGCGAGAAAATGATAAAAATCTAAAATCATGTTCCCTCTTCTTTCCAAGTAGACTAACTATCTCCCTGGAATAAGGAATAAGCATGGTTGGTAAATTTATAAGTTATATAAGACACACTAAAATAAAATAATATGAATCATCCATATCAAATAAAATAATGGCTATGGATGATGAAATAAAAATAGTACCCCGAAAAATTATAGGTCTTGCATCCAATTATTCTACGGCCTAGTCTATAGAATAAAATTTTTTCATCTATGCCAATTCCTATGGTAGATTAATTACTTGTATACCTTCCTTAAGCTAATTCTATCCATAAGAAGGTCCATCATTACCACTTCACTATGCTTCCTAAGAAACCATAACCCTCGATGCACCAGGTTAAACTGGAGAATATATTCATGCTGAGGAACCTCTACCACTCTCAGTATGTTGAACACGTTTATAGATATTCTTTAGTTGACCCAAGAACTAACACTAATGGTATAGTCTGGGTTTTTCTAGACATGTTGAACACATATGTCAAATCCTTCCATGCTGACAACACACAACTAATCCACCCCCCAAAGATACAGAAAAATGATGTTGGGTGGGGCATCCAGAGCTTCCCTTGTTCATAAATCAAATTTCCACATGCATTTCTTTCATTTCGTACATGACACTACCACTCTTTCACATAATTATAGTCAACCCAAAAATTCTTGACTTACCTAACTAGTCAATTTCAACCATCAGGGATTGATCTACTTCCACAGTGTATATGTTTATCTTAAAAAGGAATACTTGGGATCAAATATCCACCTACAGTCTCATTTAAAGTTATAGAGCATTTATACAAACATTAAAAACCACCTTCGGTGTGAATAAGACCAGTTATTCAAAACAGTTGTCATATTCCAACATAGCTAGATCCCCCTGATGTAGATCTATAAACTCCTGAGAATCGACAAGGGATATGGTCACTATATAATATTTCTCATTGAAGGAAATATTGATTTCCTTCCTATCTATATAATCATGTTTTATGTCCTGGCGTACTGAGTCCCCAACCTATAAATACGGACTCTCAACATGAATAATGCACATTACACCTTGACCACTTTAGAGGACTCAAGAAACATGAATATCTTCTCTATATTTTTCACCCAATATTCCACTTACTAGGGGACTTTGTTACGCCATAATGGATGGGAGTTTATTCCTAAGGAACCCTAGGGTTTATCCTTTTCATGTGTTGTTTAGTTTAATTTTCCAGTGAAGGGCTAGATTATGTTCTCTAATCCAATGGCCGGATATCCCGATCCACTACTTCCACTTGTGCCTGATCAAAATGTGATGTATAATTCTCTTCATCCACTTCCCATGATTCCACGAGAGGTCTCCTAGGATGAATTATGATATATCAATTAATAAGACAAAATAAATCATAAATACACCTCCCATAAGGGTTTCAATAATAATGTGATTTAACCATCCATATAAATCAAAATAAAACCATAGCAAACACTATAAAAATTTAAGGCATGTCCTGATATGTGTTTTCTAAACACCATACATGTAAGCAGAACCTCAATCCCCAAATTTCATAACTCCTATCTATACATAATATCCCATATAAAAAGAGCCAAAGGAAAGAAAAACATCATTCAATGCCTTTTTTCATGAATCATCATGGGCTTCCATCCAACCCAACACCTGAACTGGCATGTGACATGGCACGAAGGGAAATCATAATCCCCAAATAATGGAATCTATTCCCCAGGAATCACAGAAATCTTTTGGTAACGGCTTATCACATTAAATAACTAACCCAAAAATAATAATTTCATACTAATAAATCACCATCCATGTCATACCAGGATAGAATTGGGAAAGTGATACAAAAGTGAGTTACAAATTTATTATGTATAGATAGAATCAAATCCTGCAAAATAGGGAGGGGAAAAGTAGGTAAAAAAAATCCTCCATTCAACATGTGGTTCAACACCCTCATGCCACCACCACCATCACCAGCCCAAATGGAACCACTAGAACATAGTACCACAATCATAGTCATAAAACACATTTCCTTCACATGAATCTGAAAATACAAGATCTCCATACACCATAGGAAGTATGTATCATGTCATGTCACTTTCTTAGTAGAATAAGATGAGATGACTCTATTTATATCTATTATAAGATAATTAAACATCATATTTTTCTAAAATATAAAAAACAATTTAATTGCAAACCACATTTTTCAATAAAAGGAAATGAAAGAGAAAACATGATGAAATATAAAACATATTATAAGGACTAAGGGAAATCCTTTTATAACTAGGGTTATAGGGGTCTAAGGATACCCTTACTCTCAGAGATTAAAACCTGGAAAATAATATTGTTCTCTTACTCTAGTCAAAAAATCACCATCATAAAATTTATGTCAATTTTGTGACAAAATCATGATAGAGAGACCGGGCATCGGCCCTATCGGCTCACCTACAATACGATAAATATTCTTTCCACAAAGATACCTAGGATTCCCATGTGTTTTCCCCTTCTTAAACCACAGAACCACTTTCTATTATTGGCCAAGAAAAAAATAACCAAATACGCCATTAACAATGAGTTTTCACCAGTTTAAAACCACAGACACACCAACAATTAAAAATAAATCATTACACACATTCCAAAACATGTTTTCAAATTATTTGAGAATAAATAAAGAATATATACCATATAAGAAAATAAATAGATAAGGAACTACCATCCTTTTCCTCAGTTTATTCACAAATCTAGGTGGAAACCACATGACCCACTTAATGGAGATATTATAAGGGTAAGATCACAATAAATCCAATATGATTCAAAATAAGGAAAAGATAGTGGACCTATCCCAGGTCAAAATCTTTACTGGAGAAAAGATAACTCAATGTAAAAGGAAGTAGAAATTATGAATTAGGATAAAGAGAACATATGATGGACTAACTTAAATATTTAATAAAAGATTCATGCCAAAATCACTCTAAAATTGATGCCAAACAGAGTGGAGGAGGAGAGGAATGTGATCCAAGGATATAAGGGGTCGAATGGGGTGAGATTGCAGTGTTTTGGGGGTATAATCGAGGTGGGAAAATATAGAATTTAAAAATTTTAAACAATTTTGTAGGCCATGGGATTTAGATAAATAGTTTTCCAAACTATGTTCCAACTATGTGTTGCCTCAGTCTAATAGGAAAATGTTAAATAATGGTTTTCTATGGATGTTTCACACATTTGTTCCATAACGTGTGGTCGGGATAGTGCCATAATCATGGTCACATTATTTTCTCTGGGAGGGTTTATGCCTCGGAACCTACTTGTGCATCCTGGATAGTTCCACTATACTAGTTACATGGTTTCCAATGGTCTGGAACGTAGTTTCTGCTGACCATGTACAAATCATGAACCTTCTTATATCCTTATAAAAGTCCCATTTTTCTTAAAAACACCCATATAACACATGGAATAAAGGTAAGACCCAAAAATAAAGAGAAAATACCTCAACAGAAAACCACGGATGTCACATGCCTGATTCAAATATGTCACAAATGACCTATGGATTGTATTAAATAATTATCAATATAATCCAAGTGGGATATCTTGGTTTTCAAGGAGTAACATATATATTGAACTAAAATTTCACTTTTAAACTGAAAAAACACATTTTGAGTCATGTCAAGAACATCATGTGTCATATTTAAGTAGACTATATATTTATACATAAAAAAATTAAGTATTTTTTCACTAAGATAGAAATATAATCTAATTTTTTTCATAGTTTTGAGTATTTGATGTGCGTTTTATACTAAAATATCAAATTCCAATAAAAACAAACACTTTTAGTCAAACCTAATACACCATGTGTTAGATTTATTTCATTCTAATTCCTACACATAACGTATAATGTTAGATCAATTAAGCAAACTATATATCCAATACAGGTGTGTTTTGTCAGTTTTTAGTCAATAAATCACATTTTGAAATAAAATGTTATCTTAAAACTGAATTCATGCCCTTTTATTCATATCAGGAACATCATGTGTCAAATTGATGTGACTATGTTTCTCACACATTTAAAATAACCGATGGGTCATTTACATTAATTATTATGACAATTTGAGTGGTTTTTCTTTGTTTTCAATGATTGACGTGCATTTGAATCTAAAATGTCGCTTTTAATCTAAAAACAAACACTTTGAGTCATACTGGGCAAACCATTTGTCAAAATTATGTGAACTTAATTCCTAACCATCACAAATAAATTGTGTATTTCAATCCAATGTATCAAGACAATTTGAGGAGGTTTTTACATTTTTGAGTATGTGAACTGTGTTTTGTAATAAAATATTGATTTTCAATCAGAAACATAGACTTTAACTCATACAGACCACATCATGTGTCCTATTGATGTGTGGTTGATTTTTTTTAAAAATGAATTATTGATATTTTCCTATATTTTCAATACAATTTTAGTGTGTTTTATTGTATTTATTAAGGTATTATTTTCTTTGAACAAAGAAGTTGCTTTTAAACTGAAATCACACACATTGATTCATATTGCGAGCATTATGTGTGAGACTGATATGTAGTTGATTCTTAAATTTTAAAATGATTTATTGATTATTATTATGAACTATCATTAAAATCCAAGCATTTTTTCACTATTTTTATTATGTGACGTGTATTTTGAATTAAAATGATTATTTTTTAGTCAAAACAAGCACATTAAATCATACCTAGTGCATTGTGTATCATATTAATGTGTGGTTAATTTCTAAACTTCAAAATTTTAATTAAGTGTTTTTCATAAAATATAATGAAAATAATAAGAATTTTTATTAGTTTTTAGTCATTGAAACATGTTCTTAATTATAATGTCCCTTTTTTAAATGAAAAAAACAACTTTGAGTCATAAAAGGAACATTGTGTGTTAGAATGATGTGTAGTTGAATCTTATAAATGGAAAATGAATTGTGGATCATTTTTAAAAAAATCACCAATAAATTATTAAAATGATTTGATCTAAAATAAAAAAAATTACATCACTACTCATTATAAACAAATAAAATAAATAATTAACATCTCTATAGAGTGAATAATAATTAGTACATTGAATCAGCCTTATCAAATCCTTTATAGAGAATTTATTTCTATATAATAATTTTGTTTCTATAAAGAGAATAAAATTCATCCATACATAGTTCATAGTCCATATTAAAACCTAAAATCCCATTTTATAATTGAAGAAGGACCATGTATTATGTATGAACCCATTTTTCACTCCATATAGGCACAAAATTATTATATAAAAGTAAATTCTAATTAAAATCTTCCTGATCTATATGGATATTAACTAAATAAGTTTTAGAAAAAATATTGAATCAATTAAATAAATAAGAAGTAGATAAAAAACATAGTTAACAAATAGTTGATAAACCAACTCTTCATGATATCCATAAAATAAAAAAAATAAAAAAAAATAGTAATTCACTATTTAAATATTTCTAAAAACATTCTGGAACCATGTATTTTTTCAACTATATAACACCCAAGGAACTTATGAAATATTTTTTTCAAGTAAATTTAATTTTTTATATATTTTCTATTACATGTAACATTGGGTTTAGCTGGAATTACACAGAATACTTAGTTTATCTTGATTCACACAAAGCACAGAGTTTATATTATGTTCAACATAACACTAAATTTTTCTTGTGTTACATGAAACACTATGTTTAGCCTACATTCCATGAAACACTATGTTTAAACAAAATATAAAATACTACTAAATAAATTAAATAATCAATTTTGAAAATAAAGGGAATCATTTTATGAAAAACTATTTTTATACACACAAACAATTTTTCTCTAAATAAATTAAATAAATCACTTTTCGTTAATTATTTTACCGAAATGTGAATATAATATATCCAATTAAATTTTCAACATTTATCGTATTTTTTTTCTAGACAAGGGATAAGAATATACCAAATTTAACAATTAAAATTGTATTTTTCTAAAAAATAGTTTTGTGGAATTTTGGGTGCTATTTTTAATATTAATATTATAAAATTTCAGAAAATTTATTTTAAAATATGAAAATAATTTTTTAAATTTCCATTTTAAATTTATCTTAGTGTGAATGTTTTATAATTTTCTAAGAAGATAAATTTTAAAATGAATAGTGAAGAATACTAGTTTTTATTAAGAATTATCATAAATTTTATGAATTTAAAAACATTAAAATTATTTTAATATGGGTTTAAAGAAAAAAATTAGTTTAATTATATATCCATTAATCTATATGAGTTTATTGGAATAAATTTTATATTGAATTTTGATATAAAAACATTTCAATCTTTTGAACATTTTTTCTTTCAAAATCACTTTCTCATGGAGTCTTCTGGATTAATTTTAAATTAAAACTTCAATTTTTTTGATTGAGTATAGGAAAAATGGATTCCATATTTATAATAATCATGATCTATATTATCTAGTATGTAAAAATTAAATATTTAACATAATTAATAGTAAAAACATAAAGAATATATTTATAGTGGTTAAGGTAAAAATGTGTTTACAAGGGGTTAAACTAAAAATATGATGGATAAAAATGACCCAAATCATATCCAAAAACCATTTTATGGAAATATATTGAGTTTATATATTATAGTTTCTATAATATACTATTTTTTATCCTTTTAGATAGTTAAAAATGTGGATACACCTTTCTCTTTTCAAAAATTACCAGTGTATAACTCACCTCACTTATAAAAGGCACCCACACTTTTCCCCTCATCACACTATAAAAATCCATTGTTTTAGACATTTCATTCCCAAATAACATCCTTCATAACATTATATCATCTTATAGTACTTATATTTGGTAATAAATCCAACCTAATAGTCCTTCTGGGTCAAACCAAAAAAAGTTGTTCAAAGAAGAGGTAACATCCTTAACCAAGAATTTTATTATATTTTATCCTTCACCTCCTTAAATTATAATGAAAAAGAAATTATATAATATCCTCAATATTTTAAATTTACTTATACTTTATTATTTTATTGTAATATAATAAATCCTTCACCTCTTACATCAATTGGTTTACTAAATCATCATACGTGTGTATTGCGGGCAACCTCCTCACGAACTAATGTAATTTTTTTTCCATCACCACCTACCGTTTTTGGATATAATGGTTTAATTTTTTATATATATAATATATATGATATTATTATTCTTTTTTAATCATGATATCACATGTTATTTATTACCTTTTATTCTTTGGGAATACAATAACATTCCTCATGTGTACGGCGGACTACCGCCACGCCAAAAGATGTGATTTTTTAATGCTTTAAATGGAAGGTAATAAGGATAGTTTTAATAAAATTATGTGATATGTATAAAATAAATTTGATTATATATTTTTAATATATTATTTATCTTTTATTCTTTTATTTCTTCATGAAAATGGAAACAAGTTTCATGCGTATGTATGGATTACCGTCTCCAAGGATGGTGTCTTTCATTTTCTATTAATAAATTTTATCGACCACTATAAATACATATATACTGAATATATTTTTTATCAATATCATTTTCAAAATTATTATATAAATGAACCATGATCAAATTATGAGTCCCAAAAATAAAAAATCAAAATATACATGAAAAACACAGTAGTTATTACCCAAACATAAATTTAACATGGAATTGTTAATAAATGAGTAATAAATTATTATAAGTAAATAATATATGTATGATATATATAATTATGTTTATTAAATATATTTATACTAAAATTATATTAATTACGTATGTTTTTTTAATGTTAACAAAGGAATTCAAGACTTATGGTAATGGATTTATTTCTCATTTTTATTTTATGTGAGACACATGTATTTTTCCCCATGTGCTTCCATTATATGGTGTATATACTGTCCATGAATTTGTTTTATGATTACATTCAGGAAATTTATTTTTATTTACATATAAATTTTATGACCAATCATTTATATGGTTTATATAATAAAAGTTACCAAATCGATAAGGGTTTTATAATACAATCTCATCAATTATCAGGACTCTTTTACTTTATACTTATAATAATGAAATATTATGATCCATATCTAAATAAACTCATGAAATTTATTATATTGTGGTTATTTCATGATAATTCATGTTTTTCCTTCATTTTTTATCATTTTTTACCAAAGAGTTCAAAGGATTTTTTTATGAAAAATCATATTTGTTTCTCACTTCAGTCGAAATCCCTTTTTGTCTAAACCCTTTTTTTGAAAAAATATTCAAAATATTTTTTACATTCTTAAAATGATATATTAAATATATTTTTACCCATTTTTTACTTCTTAAGAAATAAAATGAATATTTATCTCAATTTTAATTAATGAATATTTATCTTTTACCAAATATATGAAAGGAAACATTGTTTTAACGTGTGTGGTATAAATTGCACTCTCCACCGTCATGACCAAATAATTTTCTAAAATATTCCTTTATAAGATAAAATTTTAACTTAAAATAAAATTACTTCTAAGATCTTTAATTAATATTTAATTTTAAAATTATATCTTCAAAATGGAATAGATATTTTCCTCAAGAAATATTTAAAATGATTTTTAAAGTTTCATTTATAAGTTTCCAATGTCATTTGTAAAGATATAGATTTGGAGAATTTTTTAGGTTTTAGAAAGTATTTATCAATGCAGAAGGGTTATATTCCACAAAAAATGATCCACGTGATCTCCTAAAAACATTTTCTATATAAGATGATATCATTTTATGTTAATTATTATTTACTAGAGAAAATATTGAATGACATCATCATTATTATTTATCTTGATGGTAAATTTTTATATCAGTGACATTTTTATAAAACCATTTAATTTACATGGGTTATTCTATGGTTAATTTATGGGATGTTTATGAAACTCGTTTTATTTACATGGGCTATGATGTGATGATAGGATTAATGTTTTATTATAACATGGCATAAAAAATTATGGTTTTAATTATGATATGGGTTCGACTTATATACCCATTCAATCTTTTGGGTAAGTTTTTTTATCTCATGAGATAAAAATGGGAAACAGTTTGACAGTCCAAATCCACTAAGGGAAATTGGTGTTACCTAATCCACTATGGGAAATAGGTGTGCCCTAATCCACAATGGAAAATTGTAATAAGAACATATCCACTGTATTTATGTTCTTGATAGATAAAATTTGGATATAAATTGGTTTTTATATATTTATGATGGTGCTTCACTCTTATGAAATTAAATTATGGTTAATGATGGATTTATGATGATTTCTCAATATTATTGTCCATGTTTTATGATATGATAATGTTTTATGCCATGACTCAAGTTTAGGATCTTTGACAGGTTGGGTATAAACATTCTATATTTTTTTATGAACACATAACCTTATATTTATATAATTATCTTATATGATCATAGATTGATATCCCCTATCTTTAACTATATAGAGAATATAATATCACACTTTAATATGTTTCTTTCTGTTGGTTATAAATAAATTTTTAGGTAGGGTATGCCAAAGAGAAGTACTATGTGAGAAGATCATTGTGGGATTTGTTTAAGAAATTTAATTAAAAGAAAATATTATGTTAATAGTCTCTAAAGATAGAAAAGTATTATGTTCCTCAGGAATTTTTTAATGAAATGTATTGAATATTCATTTAAAATGATTCTATATTTATGCATAAATTAGTGGGTCACTATACACTCATTTATAAACAAATCTATTTCTTTTTTTGGATACATGGACTATAAGATGTTTGGGTAGTAATATAAAAATATAAAAAAAAAGAAACTACTAATAAATATTTTAAATGAAATTATAATTATCATTAAAAATTCCTTTTTGTGTTATTTTTGTGATTTAATATAATATATTTCATAAATTTTCAAACATAAGGACCATAAGAATTATTATTATATTTTTCAATATTATAGAAACATTTATAAAATTATGTACTTTTTAATGATATATGATTTAATAGTGAAATATTATATATATACCCTAATACTTATCCCCTTTTAGAGATCAATTGGCTTCTTGTTCTCAAGGACCATCCTCATACCTAGATTTTTAAGATATTTAAACATCACCCTATCAAAGTAATTAATTAAAACATAATATAAAATATATATCTTGAATTTTATTTGTAAAAGTTTGAATATTGTGTATTACACATTAATAAAGATCATAATGTGTGGTTGATTTTTTGGTAATCCATGCTTTGAATCCAAAAAGTACATCATTGAAGTACCCAAATTTACTACAACGTGCAACCAATTCTTCATAAAAACAAAATGTAATAAGTGATTAATGAAATAAAGATATATTTTATATGACTATATTATATATTTTTACCATTTTTTTGTGGGTATTAAAATGTTTTTTTCATATGTATGTCTCTTCTCAAAAAATACAGCAGGCTACATTTTATTCAAATGACACTTTTTGTTTAGAAGTGATGTGGGGGATAATGAGTCCAGATTTTTTTTAGGGTTTTCATTCACATAGAACAATTACATAAACCATAGAAAATTATTAATACTATTAAATTTTAATTATCATTGTAGTTTATCTATTGAAAAATAGATTATAAAAATGTACCTCATGAATATATTTAAAACTGAGACCCCCAACCATCCATTCTTAAGGATTTCATTTAAATTTTCAAGATCTAAATTACATATAATGTTCTCTTAATTCATTTGATATTAAAAATAATTTTATGCAATTTTCGAATCTATAAAAATTTTATCCATGTGAAATTTTATTATTTTTAAATTCATAAATTGACCTAAATATGTAAAGGAACTCTCAAAGGTATTTTCGAATTGTTGGTTGATCATTTATATTGTTTTGATTTGACCTTATGTTTGACCTCCATTTTATCAATCTATAATAACATTCATTGGTTTAATATTAATTTCATTAATTTTTAATGATCATAAATAAAAAATAAATTCGAAAGGGATTACACTTTTAAAGACATATATTTTAACAAGATTTAATATCCATGATATTGAAGTTGAAATAGTAAAATAAATAAATTTTATCATAATTTTACCCAATTTTCTTCCCAAAATTGTTCCATCAACATGTGTACAACATTATGACACATATTTATATCAATATGAACAAGAATTAGAGTGGTAACCCAAATATAACTAATGAAAATTAATTGGCGTGGGTCACTATGCTAGCCTTTTTCATTCCATCCAATATTGAATTTTATTCCTTTTATTATCAACTTACCGATTTTTTAAGACTTTTACACTATGATACTCATGTTTTTTTATCAAACATAGGTTTTCCACCATCTACTATTTCCACAGTTTCAACATTTTCTATTTTTTCTCAGTATTAGTTTCATCATCAGGTGGAGAAACTTGTTTTCCTCAGGATTGGGTGCTTCATCAAGTGAAGAATCCAATATCTATTGAAGTAGTTGAAAATTTAATATAAATTAAAAAAATGACGTAGTGACAATTTGATACTATGATACAACACAATTTTTATTAAAATTAAATTTACCTGATTATTAAATAATCATTTTTGATTTAATAGTTGAAGAGTTTTGAAACCTCAATCTATTATAAAAAACCCCTCTTTTAGGTCATGTTGTACACACAAGACCCTATCAGCATTAAGACCAACATGAATTGATTGTGATATCCCATTTAAAGGTTCATACTTAGTTTAATTGACATCTGATCCTTTAATGGATTGGCTGATAATTATACAATTTTCTATTTTCTATTTATAGGATCCATGACCTACAATATGTGTAATTGTTATGATTCTACTATAAATGGAATATCCATGTACTCTTCTTTTCAAAACAATCCATTTTTATGAATCAAAATACAACGATTTTAGTTTCACTCCAGTTATTAAACCATTTTCATTGAAAATGATGACATGGATATTTGTATAATCCAACTTGCATATTTTTTCAATAATGGGAAATTATAACATATTAATTTAAATTGGATTTTTATCCTTAGTACTAGATACATGCATTCCTTCCACCAGTAGAGTTAACTCCACTATTTTTATTTGTAGTACATTCATCATGGTCCTCTGTATAAAATTTATAACCATTACATAACTATTATAACATAATATATGCACACATGGCCCTATGGCTATCCACCAAAATCATTCTAAAATGGAACATATATTTCCATCTGAATCTTTCAAAATATGATCATGAAACCATCTCATAAATTGTATATTATTTCTATTGGATATCAATATTTCATCCCTTGATGGATTCATATGTCTATGAATTAGATTATGGGTTTCAAGATATGGAACAAACTATAAATTGTTATATACAACACAAAGGTGAGCTTACTACTACTCTATAATGATAATTTTTTAAAAAAATTGTAAGAAAATTCCTTCACCTACAATAACCCGTTGTGATGACACTTTAGAACACTAATTCTCTCTACATCAAGCAGGCTATCAGAAAATAATTCCAAGAATTACTCAAAAATATATCTCTCTCAAACATAACCTTCTATTAAAGTTTTATTACTGGTGTACCTTTTCAAATTCAAAACATATCATTCAATGGGTTATATGAATTTATAATGTACATGTACATAACACTAGATCCCTAAATCCATGTGATCCATCAACTAAACCATCTTATCAAATAATGATAATTGGAAGAACATCTCTAATTCACTTAATATGATAGAAATTTATTTTTCCATAGTGTGAAATATCACAAGGTTTATAAATTTACTACTTTGAGCTTTGAAAAGAAATAAATATTAAGTAATATATGATTTAAATTTTTAGGAAAAATTAATCATAGATAATAAATTAGTGAATCTTAAATCAAAACAAGATATTTAATTGATTTTAGGCCCATTATCATTAAATCATTAATTGACACAATATTCATAATATTTTTTGATGACTCTATAGAATGTTTACATCATTAATCAATTTTTAAAAGGGATATCTATCTTACTTAAAAATATTATAAGTTCTTGAAGGAAGAAAATTCATTCTTTCAGCCTTCACTGGAGAAAAAACATCCCATATCCCCACACAATCATGTAAAAACTGGCCTTAATTCCATCCTTCTTTTTATCAGGTGAATTTAGTAATGTTTCAATGACAACCTCGTATATATTTTTTTATGAATGCATGACCTCACAAAAATCTTTGAAGTACAAATATTTTCTAGTATGGTAATTCTAAATAATATGATATCTTTTTCCATTATGTTTTCATCATGTTTTACATAGAAGGAAAACCAAAAGTAGTTATCATGACCTTTACATTATAAAATAGTCGATCACCTTTAAAGGGATAGAGTTTCGTGCATTATTCTTATTTTACATATAATAATTTCATCCAAGGTTGGTGTTTACATATCCAAGGTAAAAAAATATGATGTACCTAGAACAAAGTCTTCAAGGAATGCTTCAACCTAACTGTGTTTGTACCATGTTCACAAATGGGACACTCTAGAGTTCCTTTAATTCGTTATCTTAATAAATTTACATAATTAGTAAGGTTATTTATTATCCCATACAACATGTACCTCAATGAAAAATCATCATTTCTATAAGATTAATACAACATAACCTCTAAATTCCATGATAATATCATATATTTAATCAATGGAGCCAAATAAACATTAGTATAAATTCTTGGTTGTTTTAGTCTTGATATAGAAGATATAATATAATGTATTTCCAATCCAAGAATAATCACCGGGGGAGTTAATCATTTAAAAATGTAATAATCCATGTATTACGAGTGATACTTTGTAAACCGAAAGGATTAAATCTATATGTGTACAGTACAAGATGAATTTTTCTAAAAATGTTTTCAATTTCAAAATACCCATAATAAATTTTCATTCACTTGATTGATGATTTTTTCCCATTTTAATTTCTGGTATCTTTATTCCACATCAATTATTATATAGTATCCTTACATCCGTATAATCATCAAAACCTTGTAATGATTGAAAACTATCATACAGCTTTTGATGGACTTGATTCATTGTTCTTCTATTGAAATTCCTCACACTTTGGGATTTTTTTTGGTATTCATGTTCCTTATGAAACAATGTACATTCATTTGGATATTCATGTATTCTTTTGAAGATCATACCCATTAAATGGAGTATTGGTATAACATCATGTGTTCAGTAAGGATACTCATTATCTTATAGTAGTATATCATTCAAGATATCAATTAGTTTAGTAATGTTGGGAACACTCTTTTTGTTCCAAGCTTATGAATTATATATCTTTTATATGGCTGAAATTTTCTTATATTTAGTATAACTATCATATAATGGCATCTTTTTTCACCTCTTTAACGTATTAAATTGCTCTGGAAAATCACAAAGCTCATCTTTAACTATAATTTTTATTCACTAATATAGTATTCATTATTTTCTACACTTGCAATCTTATCCTCAATATGATATTCATCAATATTCACACTTGTAATCATGTTTGATGATCAAAAAACATAGTGTGATACCAGTAACTTGAAACATTCATTTCTTCCCAAGTTTTAGTCATACATTTAAAACATCGATTTGTTCTGTGACATATCATGTTTTCTTCAAACTCTTATGGAATCATTAATCTTAAATAACAACAATATAAACATGAAAATGGGATTTGAGAAGTATAATATTGAAGTTCTTTTTAAAACATGATAAAATATGTAACTACATCCTCATACTCTTTTTTCATATGATTGGAATCTATCCATTTTTTATTTAGATCCATCATATTTGATTCAATGATATTCAAATTTAACAGAATATATAAATACACAGAAGGTATCATCTTGGAATCCTAAAAGGGTATTCTTTATATATACACATATATAGTCAAAATATTTGATATAAATTATCATTGAATCAACACCTTGTTAAAACATATAAATATGAAGAATAAAATTTCATCGACAAACTTCCATCGCCAAAGAGGTATTTCCAAAATTCATTTTTTAACTCATCCAAGAGATGTGTGATCCCCTGTTTTATCTACATTTTTTTATGAATTTCTATTTATTAATTTTTAATATGATTTTAGTTTGATATAATACTTAAACTATTTATGATTAAAATAAATATTTTGGATGAACCAATTTATCACCCTTATGTCTTGTGAACAATCATCTTAAAATATGAATTTATATAAATCAACATTTCCAATCAAAAATGAAAATATAAAGGATATTTTATGATGATTCCATAAATAACATCAAGGTGTTGCATACTATATTGTAGTCTATACCAATGTGATTTGGGAAAAATGCCACGGCCCGAATGTGTTCTACACGTGAATTTTGAAAAGACGATATGTGAGAGAAAAGATACATCACAAAAATTGTAAATACATTTGAAATATTAGTTTTTTCACTTTCCAATAAATTTTTGATACTTTTTGTTTATTTTTTATAACGATAAGTCAGAATTTGTGTTAATATTACTTGTGTTTATATTGATTTCATCCATATTAAAAATACAAATTATATGTTAGATCCATTTTTCAATTCTAACTATTTTTAAAAGAATCAACTTAAAACATATGATTTTAATAAATAAAAATATGATTTTAATTACCACTATTTTGAGAAATATGATATTCGAAGATAAAAGTTCATCAAATTATTAAAATATGATTTACTATTATATTTTTATATCATAATAAAATTATTTTAATTTATATCATCATCCAAAACCACAGAATTCCTCATATAATCAATTTTTGAATTCATGAATTAGTAATAATAAAAATAAAAATTTTAATATGCCATAAGATTTTGAAAATAATTAAGATTGTGAGTATAATGAGAAAATTTAATGCTTTTGCCAAAATAAGCAAAATTTTAAAATTTCAACATCATGAAGATGATGGATTAAATCTAACATACAGTTTTAATGAGTAATGGAATTCATAAAATTAACAAAATTTTAATTAAAAATACAAAAATTAATGTTTTTAAAGTTATCAATTCTAAATGAAATTAGAATTTCCAAATATTGATTCATATCTCATTTAGAAATAATGTAAACTTTTGAAATTATGTTTAACAATATTGAGTGAATCATATTAATGATAAAAAGAAAATAATGTTTATATGAGTTATTCTAAAATTTTAAATTCAGTGTTCAATAAAATATTTTTTTATTTATTTCCTTGATAAAATTACCAAATTTATATTGAAAATTTTGAGAATACTATTCATTTTTCAATAAAATATTAAAAAAAATCAAATAATAATGAACAAAATAAATCATAATTACTCATAAAATTCTTGGGAATCTGAGGAAACCCCTTAGAATCTATTGGTATATTATTTTGGATGAGTTCATGAGTAACCAAAATTTGGAAAAAAATATTATATTTTTAAATCCATTGAGATATCGTTCCAAAATGAGAAGAACAACCAAAAACTGTCTAAGTGATCTGCCAAACATCTATCTAAAGAGAAGAACCAATGTGGGGAACCAGAAATTGCGAAAAAAAAAGCACTAAAACATCATGATGATGAGAAGAACTAGAAAAGAAGGAAAAGGGATGAAAGACTGATTAAAATTGAATAATTAATAACATACTTAGATTTTATGGAACAAATCATCTGAAGAATTTGAAGGAGGCGACAACAGGATTCAGCATTTGCAAGACCTTTAATGGTGCAAGTTGGGGTGATCTCGATTAGAGTACTTCTAAATTAAGAGTAGAGGTTTTATTAGTGTTATTTAAAAATTGTGGATAAAATATACATTTATCATTGCTAAAATGAAAGGCACTGATAAAGGTATTATTAATAAGATCTTTATGAGAGCTGATAAAGTAATGTATTATCATTGCAAAAAAGGTGATGATAAATCATAAATTTATAAACACTAACTGATAAGCACTGATAAATGTACCTTTTATCAATGTTGATAAATACTAGTGGAAAATAAAAAATTAAAAAAATTATAAAATTACCAAAAATTATTAATTATATAAATTATGTGTATTAAGAAAGATTATAATAAATAATATTATTAAAATTAAACGAAAAAACATATATTAAAAAAATTGAAAATATATTAAAAGTAAATAAATAAAATTATATATATGAAATTTTTAATAAATGTTACAATATTATGATAAATTTATTAATATTTTGTTAAATGAATAAATAATAATAATTATGAAAATTTTAAAAAACTAAAATGAATAAATTATATATATTATATATATTACCAAAAAATATTACAGAATAGATATTAAATTAAAAATTAATAAATTCTAAACATTGAATTTAAATAACAATGATTTAAAATAAATAATTAATTAAAAATGAATAAATATTCAAAAAACGTATTTTAAAATAAAAGTGAAGAAATATTAATTATTTAAATTAGAAACATATTAAAAATATTAAATATTAAAAAATAAAAATGTAGAACTAAATATTAAAAATGAATGGTTTGTATAAATATTAAACAAAAAATATTGAAAATGAACAATTTACGTAAATACTAAAGGTGAATAAGTTTTTAAAATTAATTTGATAATAATATTTCAATATATGTTGAATTGAATAAAATTTAAAAATTAAAAATGAATATATTGTAAAAATATAAAAAATGATTTAAAATTTCTAATTATATTAATTATTTTAATATTATTAATGAATAAATATTAAAATAAAAGTAACAAAATTAAATTTCATACTAAGAGATTTATAATAAGTTACTAAATATTTTTGAATAAATAATGATGGTATGAAAATTTAAATTCAAATATATTAAAATAAAATTGATTATATATTAATTATATAAATTGCATATATATTAAAAGTATATAATATATATATTTAAAAATGTATAAATAACTATAAAAAATGAATAAATCAAAAAATTATTAAATGAATAAATATTAATAAAGAACATGTTATAAAAAGTACTAAAAATAAAGAAATATTAAAAATGAATAAATAATATTAAATAAATACATCTTAAAAATGAATAAAGTTTAATAATTAAAATTACTTAAATTCAAAATAAAATCAATTATATCAATTACAAAAAAAACTTAAAAATTAATAAATAATATAATAAAATTGAATAAATATCAATAGTATACTTAAATATAATATATTCATAATATATTACTATTTAATAATAAATAAATAATTATTTTATAAAGATTTATATTTGAAACATATTAAAATACAAATCAATAAATATTAATTATATAAACAATTAACATATTAAAATATTAAATATTAACTATTTGAAATAAATAAATAAGTGTTGAAATTTTATGAAATTACAAAAAATGTCAAATGTGTTTGTGTGTGTTTTTCTATATAAAATTAAAGTGATTGAATTTGAAAAAACCAAATGATTTTTCCAATGATTGTGTGTTTGTATAAGTATATATACTATAATCATATATGTTAAATTGATTAAAAATGATTTTTTATTATATAATGTTAAACATGCACGTAAACATACACATACATACACATACACATCCACGTACACAAGTATGCACACACACATATATATACATGCATATACATGCAAATACATGTACATACACATACACACGCTTATACACACACATACAAATAATTACATAAAAAACATACACATTCATACACATGCATATACATATGTGAAAATTTCTTCATATCTTTTAATTTATTTAATAGGAATTCAAATCTAATAAGTTAAATATTCAATTTATATAAATAAATATATATTCCTTTATATAATTATATAATTTTTAAAATAAAATATTAATATATTATATTTCTATATACATTTTTTAATTCATTTATATAAGGTTATTACTAATCATTTTTATTGATTAATATAAATTTTATAATTTTTTAAAACTAATTTTATGAAAATAAGAATGAAAATTATTTTTTTATTATATAGTTATATAAATAATATTTATATATTTTATCTACATATATATTCTGGTTATTATATAAATCCTAATTAAAAATATATAAATATATTTATAATTTAAAACATTCTTGGTTCCCTTTATCAATACTTTTTTGCACTGTTAACTTGGGAGTCTTTATCAGCGATTATTTTAGCATCGATAAATGTTCAATTTCTCAACGCATTTAGTTAGCACTTACAAAGTACCCAATTGCGGTGTTTTTTTAAAATGATAAAGGTTATAAATGAATAAGGTAGAGTCTATAGTAGTCTGAATAGAAATAGAAATTTGATTTTTACAACACTATATTGTTCATCACAGTGCATCAAGTGTAATAAACTTGATGTCAACCAAAGTCAAAATTTGATGCGGGATTCAATTGAAAAAATAAAGTGCCTAGGGAAAAAATTTAATGTGGTCTTGGATATCTTCATCATCAAAATTTTAGAAATAGTCATTTTTTTAATAATATATGTCTCTGTTTTTTTAGAAACTGAGATTTCCCCGTGTCAATTGAATTGGTGCTAAGTAGGTTTGGGGGGTGAGCGCCAATTCAATTGACCCTCACGCCCCTTCACAAAAAAAATTATTTTAAATTAAATTTTGATATATATATATATATATATAATTATAGATACATATATATATATATATAATATGTTCAATTATATATATAAATACAGTATTTAAAATAATAGTTTTTAATTTTTTTAATTTTATTTGTTTATATATATATGTATATATATTTAAGAGTTTAAAAATGTAATTTTATATTCTGAATTACCACAATTGAATAAATTACAATATATAACTAAAAAACAACCTTCGACCTCATTTTATTGGTTAAGTGTCCTTGACATCCCTTATGGATTTTCTATATGAGATTCATATTCATATTTCAAGCCTTTCAATAATAAGAATATAATAATAATAATAATAATACATAAAAAATAATAATTAATACAAAATAAAACTAATTGAAAAAAGAATCATTAATATAAATAATAAAAACTAATAATATAATTGATAATTAATAATTAATATAAAAAATAATAGTTATTTATTTATTTATTAATTAATAATAAATTTTTTATTTTTATTATGTTATTTCTTATTAATAGTATACTAACCATTTCTTATTATTACTTATTATTAAAAATTATAATTTAATATATTATTAATAATCAATAATAAGATATAATATATTTAATAATTAAATATTAATGTATTATTAATAATTAATAGTTAATAATATAACTATTACATTATATTAATAAGAAGTTATTAATAACTAATGAGTAATAATATGAAAAAACATAATAGTTAAAATACTATTATAAATTCATAATAATAATAATTATAATAATTATAATATATTTATTAATTAATAATTATATTATTACTTATTATTCATTATTTATTTATATATTAATAAAAATAAGTGCATTTTTATTAATAAATTATTAACTATTAATATATTGTTAATTAGTATATTACTATTCATATTATTGTGTTTTAATTATAAATTCTATATATATATATTAATAATAATATATGGTATTTAATTAATATATTACTAATTAATACGGTTTTATTTATCAAAATTTATTAATTGTAAGATTTTTATAATAATAATTTTTATTATTTATATTATTAATTATTAGTTATTAATCTAATTGATAATTATTTAGGAAGGTTAGAACTTTGGGTTTGGTAGTCCAAAACCATAAACCTAGAAAAATTATTAAAAAACACACACACAAACACAGTACATAGGATAGAGAATTATATGGAACACCTGACCCAAATAAATAAAGAAATAGTAGCTTTCAACCAACAAAAGATTCTTTTCTTATGTTTTCCTCCTATTTTCTAGGAACCACCACAATTTGATGGTTCCCGACCTCTACTCCATTAAGTGGGTTTCGGTCGCAACCTGGACATCAGTCATACTTACCCAAATAATGGTAGTTTCTCCAAGCCTCACAACCCTAGTTTCATCTATATCCATGGATCCATGTTTTGTGGAATTAGAAACCAAAAAAACTCAGTCACCTATAATTTAATGGCATTTAGATCCCCATGTATAAGTCTCTTTTTCACCCAAACCTCACTAGAATTCCCATAACCATCCTTCCTAGATTACAACAGAACATGTGGATAGTCAAATCAACAACCAATACGACCTTCATCCCCATAAGTAAGAGAAGAAATTGATTTATTTTGATCCCTATGATTGTCTAGATGCTGAGTTAGGTAATACATTCTAACCACAAAATGAGTACCCAAGGGATATCATTGCACCTTAAGAGAGGTTTCAACTTTAGTTTTTGACATCTTGATAGAGAAAACCTTTACCCCATGTATTGGTTTGAACGTACAAGATTTTGTTCCCATTGTGTCATGAAGAGAAGAAGGAACCTACATAGATTAAACTTTATTTCCACCATACATGACATACAAGTCTTCCTAGAGGTCATCCTCATCCAAATCAAGATCATTTTCAGAATAAGACTCCATAGGGATAATTAATTCCTCATTATCATTTCCAAATAAAAAAATGGTTTACAACCAAATTTTTCAACACAACATTGGGTTTAGAAGGCACCTCAATGTCCCTTTTTGGATCCATGCCCATCAAAAATATCATTGAACAGAAAGTTATAGGTTCAAATTTTTCTGAGCCTGGAAAATACAAGGCCAAATCATAATCTATAAGGCCCTGGCCTTAAACCTTACTTAATATTGAATTAAATGAATAATTCACATTGAGGATCTTTTCAGGTTTATAGTTTTAGAGAATTAGGACATAACTATTACATCTCAAAAGATTACAAAGTAGACACTTCTACTATGTTTCCATAAAATAAAAAAACTATTAAAAAGAGACATGTCTAGATCCATGTTTTATATAGCATGACTTTCCGTTGATCCCGTCCTTGAACCTATTCCACATTAAGTCCTCTGAAAAACATTTCAAAAAAACTTGGGGTGAGCATAAAGAGCTCAGTAATGGATACCCAAAGAATGAAAACTATTAGTTTTTCAAACATCACATAAACCATGTATACTTTATCAAAGTAATACCTTCACCTTCTTGAAGTAGTAAAAACTCTTCACTGAATAAAATATCATTACTTACCCTTTTGTAACCAAAGAATTACCATAAAACCCATATAAAGAACACATAACATATAAAGGTAACTTGGGACATAAACATACTTAAGTGGAATAACCATACGGTCGACATCCACACATATCACTTAATGGAATAGCCATATGGCCAGCTTCCATACATACTTAATGGAATAGCCATACGGCCGTCTTCCATACCCAATGCATTGGAGGTTATAACATAACCACCCGTCCTGGTATTCACCGCACCAACAATCATATGGTTTATCACGTAACCACCCGTCAAATGTCCAAGTACCAATATAAAACTATAAAACATAAAACCAATATAAAGGAATGATAACATTTCCACAGTTCAATCACAATATATAATTTAAATATATTTAAATAATAGAATCATTTATCAAAACCATTTTCAATGCCAAAATACATAAAAGAGTATATGTTATTTATTTTATTTTAAAAACATTACGGCTTGTTGAGGAAGCCAAAGACCAAATAATACTCGTGGTGGCAGAAAAGGTCGTTGTCACCGCGTACGTTAAAAAAACATTCATTTTTGTCGTTTAGTAAAACGCTTCGTAGAAAAAGATTCCTTTTATACAAAAGTAAAAGTCAAAGGGGTTTATACACTGTATAAAACGAAATATGCCTCAATTAAAGGAGATTTAGATGAAGTCCCTTACCTCGGGTCCGACTTGACTCGATCGTTCTATAACCTCCTGAATAATAAACTTGAGTTAATTTCTAATTTCTTAAGAACCTTTTTCAAGTTCATTATTCCTTTTATATCACTTATTACCAGTTTATAAACACTGTGTAATTATTTAAGTTAAAAATGGTCGTTTTTTCGATCCTTGGTACTTGAGTCAAAAATAAACTCTTTATAATTACAAGTTGTTCTTGTGGTAAAACATCCATTATATCAAGAATTATATTCATGATGTAGATATAATATATATCACATATATCCAGTATATACATGAATTTGTAATATTACATAATCATTTAGAGGTAAGAAATGAAATGCACCGTTCATGGAGACGGTAAGCCGTACGTACGCATTAACGCTACTTTCATTTCTTTGTCATATTAATGGAATTAAAACTAAATGAGAGGTATGTATATTTTAATTACAGAATTATATTCATCATTTAGATGTATAATTCATCATATATATCCATTATATACATGTACTTATAATAGTACATTACATTTGGGGATAAGAAATGAAATGCATCGTTCATGGAGACGGTAAGCCGTACTTACGCATGAACGCTACTTTCATTTCAATCTCATATTTAATGGAAAGAAATAATAATTATATAGAGGTATATTATAATTAAGGTACAACATAATATATAATAACTTTAAATCCATCCTTTATACGTCCCACATATGGCATTAACGAATCAAATCACTTTGAGGGGGCAGTAGTCCGCACTTCCTTAAATGAAGATATCGCGTTTACCCATAATGGAAACCATAAAGGTATGACCAAAATGAAAAATACAGAAGATTAAGGAAAACATAAACATATTATATATCATATATAAATATAATGTCATCTTAATGGCCACCTTTGAAGGTGTTAAAATAATTTTGAACAATCATCGTTTCAGGAGGCAGAAATTCACCATCCACGAAAACAGTATGTTCTTTAACCATTAGATGTAGGTGTGTGTAAGTGTAGCTCCAATACTTCTTATAAAAACATCCTAGTATATTTAGGATACTGTAGTTGTTACAAAAGAAAAGAATAAAAAGAGTTTAGGGGGTTGGAGAAGAAAAATAAAACAAAAGGACTCAAAAGAAGACATTACCATAAAATCGGGTAACTCCCTTTGGTTTGAGCTCAAAGGCTTCCTTGGGAAGACTTCTGCCCAAAGTGAGGCTTCAAGGAGTAAGAGAGGGAAGTGGTGAGACAAAATGTTCAGGGTTTGGCCGAGACAAAGGCTTTGGGAGTGTGGGTAAGGAGGTAGAGGTGGGGGCCTTTTATAACAGGAGAGGAGGGGCACTCTTGGAAAGTAAGAAACTGTTACATTATTTTAGAGTGAGTTTCGGATTTTAATGGTACCACTTTGAGGGGTTGATAGGATAAGGTAATAAGGGTTCGAAATCCACCCACCCAATAGGTTTTGTACATGTGTAGGTTATAGATGTTACATTATCTTTCCATTTTATTTAAATCCTTTATTAATGAGGTAATCGTTGCATTATCATGATGTCATAAATAATTTAATTTATATAATGTCTAAAAATTATAAAAAAAATATCATGATGTAGGAGATCTTTTCATATTTATAATGAATATATATAGTCAAAATTCTGACTTGTATAACCCCATGTAAAAATTGTTTTAGTAAAACATTTCATGTTTGTGTCATTTTTTACTTTAACATTAAATAAAAAGTTATTTATGTCATTTCCCAACCAAAGTGGCTCCATGGGGTCCCCAAGTTTACTAATGGATTCTATTGGTCGTACATGACACATCCAATGAGGTTTGGACATGTATCAATCTCATCTCATATTATTTAAACATTATTTTTACCTTAAACTACACTAATTACCTCTAATCGTGATTAAAAACTTAATAAGTTACTATGCACCAAAATATTATTTTAATCCCATTGAACCACATTTTACTTCTTAATGACAACCATGTATGTCGGATTTTTGAAATTCAAAACACAGAGGTGGTAAAATTTCATTTAAACGAAAAATCGGTTTTTTAAGTACCACTTAGTGGTTTCACTATTCATCAAAAATTGAAGTTTTTCAGAAAAATACTAAAACATCACGCTAAGCTATATTTGATATTCTGAATTCAAAAATGAAGTCCATTTTAAAAAATTCAAAACATATAAGTTGCATTGATTAGTTTAATAATTAATTCCCGCTGTCAGAGAAAATAGTGTGTTTTTATGAAACAATAAGTATCAAAAGATTAACACTAGTTTAAGTCCGATTTCAATGTGAAATTAATTCCAACAACCACTATTGGATTTAATGGTAAAAATATATTCTAATTTCACTTTAAACCCAATTCAAAAGATAATATAATCATATAAATAAATTATATTAAAAAAGGTTTTGAATTAAAATACAAAATTTTACACTATTCATTAAAAATGAACTTCATCGGAAAAATACCAAAAATTTACACAAAGTAAATTTTGATGTCCCGATTATAAAAAAGAGTTATATTTGGTCTAATAGAATTTATAAGATTGATCAAAACTATATTTAATGACAGTTCACCATCAAAAGGTGATAAGTGAACCTTTAGTGAAAATTAGGGTATAAATGCCTAAAATTGAATTCTTTCCTTATTTTAAGCCTTTATCTTTTATTGGATAAATGTAAAAACATTTAAAAAACATATATAATCATATTTTAGTTATTTCTATCCATTCCTGCCAATACAACGGCTACATGTTAACTACCATTTAAGATAATATTATTATATTACTAGTGTGCAACGTAAGTTTTCAAAGGAACTCATCGTTGCGTATCGGGTGCGCTATCGAACATAGCAACCCCTTTAAAGTAAAATTAATATTTAATTCGTAAATATTAATAAATACAAAAAAAAATTATTCATTATTTACTTGGGATGTTACATCCTTCCCCCCTTTTGGGAATTGCATCCTCGCAATTTTATTCACCTATCAAAATAAGTGGGGGTATTTATCCCTCATAGCATTTCCAGATTCCCAGGTTGCCTCTTCAACCATATAGTTTTTCCACCAAACCTTTACCTGGTGGATTACCTTATTTCGCAACACTTTCTCTCTTCGGTCAAGAATCTGGACTGGTTGTTCTTCATAAGAGAGATTCTCTTCCAACTGAACTACCTCTGGGCTCAAAACATGAGATGGATATGGCATATACTTCCTCAACATCGAAACATGAAAAACATTATGTACCTGAGATAAACTCGGAGCTAATGCCACTCTGTATGCAACTGATCCAACTCTCTCCAGAATTTCATGTGGTCCAATGAACTTTGGACACAGCTTTCCTTTCTTACCAAATCGCATCACACTTTTCCATGGAGAAACCTTGAGAAAAATATGATCACCTACCTAGAAAGATAGATCCTTCCTCCGGTTATCCGCATAAATATTCTGCCTGCTCTGAGTTGTTATCATGTGTTTCTGAATCAATTGAACCTTTTTTGCCATCTCTTCTATCAATTCAGGTCCCATCAGCTTCCTTTCACCCACTTCATCCCAAAATGCTGGAGTTCGACACAGCTTCCCATATAATGCCTCAAATGGTGTCATCTATATACTGGAATGAAAACTGTTATTATATGACAACTCAACCAAAGAAATATGTTGGTCCCAACTTCCTTGATAATCCATCGAACAAGCTCGTAGCATATCCTCCAAGGTCTGAATTGTTCGTTCTGACTTCCCATCTGATTGAGGATGAAAAGTTGTACTAAAATTTAATTCAGTACCCAACGACTTCTGAAGGACTTTCCAAAAGTTATAAGTAAACCTAGGATCACAGTCAGATACAATGGAGAGAGGAAATCCATGTAACCTTACTATCTCTTTAAGATACAAACGGGAAAGTTGATCTTGGGAAAAATTATCTCGTATAGGAAGGAAATGAGAACATTTAGTCAAGCGATCAACAATAACCTAGATTGAATTATTACCTCGAGATGTCTTCGTTAATCCCACAACAAATTCCATGGATATATTCTCCCATTTCCACTCTGGCACTAGTAGAAGCTGAAGCATCCCTTTCGGTAACTACCGCTCTGTTTTAACTTGCTGACAAGTCAAACACTTCACAGTAAAATTAGCTATATCTCTTTTCATTCCATCCCACCAGTAATACTCCCGCAGATCTCTGTACATCTTAGAACTGCCAGGATGAACTGAAAACGGGGAACTATGAGCCTCACATAACAACTGATTCTTCAATTGTGAATCACATAGCACACATAATCTCTTCCCAAACCTCAAAACACAATCAATATCAATGTTGAATTCCTGCAACTTACCTTTCTGAACCAGCTCTACCTTTTTCTGCAACTCACTGTCTTTCTTCTGTGCTTGCATGATTCTGTCTAATAGAGATGATCTCACTGATACCTGAAAAAAAACAGAAGGACATCATGCACCAACAACTTCTATGCCAAAGTTCATCAAATCAAAAACCAAAGGATATCGTTCCAAATGTATCATGGTTAATGAAGCATTACTTTTTCGACTCAAAGCATCATCCACATTATTTGCTTTTCCCGGATGGTATTGAATTGTACAATCATAATCCTTGATTAATTCCAGCCATATCTTCTGTCTCATGTTCAATTCTTTCTGAGTGAATATATACATTAAACTTTTGTGATCAGTATATATTTCACACTTTGCTCCATACAAATGATGCATACAAATTTTTAAAGCAAAACCAACAGCAGCTAATTCCAATTCATGTGTAGGGTAATTTACCTCATGATTTTTCAACTGACGTGAAGCATAAGCAATTACCTGATCATTCTGGATAAGGACACAGCCAAGTCCCTTCAACGAAGCATCACTGTATATAACAAACTCACCATTCCTAGAAGTAAGTGACAAAACTGGAGCATTCACCAATCTTAATTTCAACTCTTGAAAACAATCATCACATTCTTTTTTCCAGATAAACTTAACACCCTTCCGAGTTAGCTTAGTCATTGGACTAGATAACCGTGAAAAATTTTCAACAAACCTTCAGTAGTAACCTGCCAAACCAAGAAAACTATGGATCTCGGTAACATTTGTCGGTCTTGGCCATTCTTCAACAACTTTTGTTTTGGAAGGATCAACAGTTATGACATCTTTTGAAACAATGTGACCCAGGAAAGAAATTTGTTGTAACCAAAACTCACACTTGCTGAATTTTCCATATAGTTTCTTTTCTTTTAAGGTTTGCAAGATAACCCTTAAATGTCTTTCATGCTCCTCTTTACTTTTAGAAAGCACCAAAATATCATCAATAAAAACTATCAACATTTTTCACCTGAGTCAACTGAGCCATCACTACAACAAACTGTTTAGTTCTGATTCTGACCATCTCAGGATACTGATTTGAAAGGTCATTTCCATTTGTATGCCTTCCCAGAAAAGCTATTATGTTTCCTCTATGAAAACTGATTCTTAACAAACATGTTTTAGATGAAGCAACATGTTATTCTTCAAATGCTATATCATTCCAATTTGACCATTAAAAAAAATATTTTTGGATAATCATTTAATATAATTCTAACTCCTAAAGTTATCTAAACCGGCCTTTGACACCAACTATAAGGCCCCGACCTTAAACCTTACTTAATATTGAATTAAATGAATAATTCACATTGAGGATCTTTTCAGGTTTAGAGTTTTAGAGAATTAGGACATAACTATTACATCTCAAAAGATTACAAAGTAGACACTTCTACTATGCTTCCATAAAATAAAATAAAAAACTCATAAAAAGAGACATGTCTAGTTCCATGTTTTATATAGCATGACTTTCCCTTGATCCTGTCCTTGACCCTATTCCACATTAAGTCATGTGAACAACATTTCAAAAAAACTTGGGGTGAGCATAAAAAGCTCAGTAAGGTATACACAAAGACTGAAAACTGTTAGTTTTTCAAACATCACGTAAACCATGTATACTTTATCAAAGTAATACCTTCACCTTCTTGAAGGAGTAAAAACTCTTCACTGGATAAAATATCAGTACTTACCCTTTTTTAACCAAAGGATTACCATAAAACCCATATAAATAACACATAACATATAAAGGTAACTTGGGACATAATCATACTTAAGTGGAATAACCATACAGTCGACTTCCACACATATCACTTAATGGAATAGCCATACGGCTAACTTCCATACATACTTAATGGAATAGTCATACGACCGACTTCCATACCCAATGCATTGGAGGTTATAACGTAACCACCCGTCCTGGTATTCACGGCACCACCCGTCATATGGTTTATCACGTAACCACCCGTCAAATGTTCAAGTACCAATATAAAATCATAAAACATAAAACCAATATAAAGGAATGATAGCATTTCCACAGTTCAATCACAATATATAATTTAAATATATTGACATAATAGAATCCTTTATCAAAACCATTTTCTATACCAAAATACATAAAAGAGTATATGGTATTTATTTTATTTTAAAAACAGTACGGCTTGTTGAGGAAGCCAAAGACCAAATAATACTCGCGGCGGCGGAAAAGGTCGTTGTCACCGCATACGTTAAAAAAACATTCCTTTTTGTCGTTTAAAAAAACACTTCGTAGAAAAAGATTCCTTTTGTATAAAAGTAAAAGTCAAAGGGGTTTATACACCGTATAAAAGAATGTTGTGTATAAAACGAAATATGCCTCAATTAAAGGAGATTGAGACGAAGTCCCTTACCTCGGGTCCGGCTTGAATCGATCGTTCTTTAACCTCTTGAATAATAAACTTGAGTTAATTTCTACATTCTAAAGAACCTTTTTCAAGTTCATTATTCCTTTTATATCACTTATTACCAGGTTATGAACACTATGTAATTATTTATGTTAAAAATGGTCGTTTTGTCGATCCTTGGTACTTGAGTCAAAAATAAACTCTTTATAATTACAAGTTGTTCATGTGGTAAAACATACATTATATCAAGAATTATATTCATGATGTAGATATAATATATATCATATATATCCAGTATATACATGAATTTATAATATTACATAATCATTTAGAGGTAATAAATGAAATGCACCGTTTATGGAGACGGTAAGTCATACGTACGCATGAACGCTACTTTCATTTATTTGTCATATTAATGGAATTAAAACTAAATGAGTGGTATGTATATTTTAATTCCAGAATTATATTCATCATTTAGATTTATCATTCATAATATATATCCATTATATACATGTACTTATAATAGTACATTACATTTGGGGATAAGAAATGAAATGCACAGTTCATGGAGACGGTAAGTTGTACGTACGCATGAACGCTACTTTCATTTCTATCTCATACTTTAATGGAAAGAAATAATAATGATATAGAGGTATATTATAATTCCAGTATAACATCATATATAATAACTTTAAATCAATCTTTTATACGTCCCACATATGGAATTAACGAATCAAATCACTTTGAGGGGGCGGTAGTCCGCACTTCCTTAAATGAAGATATTGCGTTTACCCATAATGGAAACCATAAAGGTATGCCCAAAATGAAAAATACAGAAGATTAAGGAAAACAAAAACATATTATATATCACATATAAATATAGTGTCATCTTAATGGCCACATTTGAAGGTGTTAAAAGAATGTTGAACAATCATCGTTTCGGGAGGCAGAAATTCGTCATCCACAGAAAGAGTATGTTATTTAACCATTAGATGTAGGTGTGTGTAAGTGTAGCTTGAATCCTTCTTATAAAAAAATCCTAGTATATTGAGGATACTGGATTTGTTACAAAAGAAAATAATAAATAGAGTTTAGGGGGTTGGAGAAGCAAAATAAAACAAAAGGAGTCAAAAGAAGACATTACCTTAAAATCGGGTAACTCCCTTTAGTTTGAGCTCAAAGGCTTCCTTGGGAAGACTTATGCCCAAAGTGAGGCTTCAAGGAGTAATAGAGGGAAGTGGAGAGACAAAATGGGTAGGGGTTGGCCGATCCAAAGGCTTTGGGAGTGTGGGTAAGGAGGTAGAGGTGGGGGCCTTTTATAAGAGGATAGGAGGGGCACTCTTGGAAAGTAAGAAAATGTTACTTTATTTTAGAATGAGTTTCGGAATTAAATGGTACCACATTGATTTGTTTCGAGGATAAGGTGATAAGGGTTCGAAATTCACCCACCCAATAGGTTTTGTACATTTTTAGGTAATATATTTTACATTATCTTTCCATTTTATTTAAATCCTTTATTAATGAGGTAATTGTTGCATCATCATGATGTCATAAATAATTTAATTTATATAATGTATAAAAATTATAAACAAATATAAGGATGTAGGAAATCTTTTTATCTTTCTAATGAATATTTATAGTCAAAAATATGACTTGTATAACCCCATGTAAAAATTGTTTTAGTAAAACATTTCATGTTTGTGTCATTTTTTACTTTAAAATTAAATAAAAAGTTATTTATGTCATTTCTCAACCAAAGTGGCTCCATGGGGTCCCCAAGTTGACTCATGCATTGTCTTGGTCGGCCCTGAAACATCCAATTAGTGTAGGACATGTGTCAAGCTCATCTCATATTATTTAAACATTATTTTTACCTTAAACTACACTAATTACATCTAATCGCGATTAAAAACATAATAAGTTACTATTCAACAAAAAATTATTTTAATCCTATTGAACCACATTTTACTTCTTAATGACAACCATGTATGTCGGATTTTTTAAATTCAAAACACAGAGGTGGTAAAATTTCATTTAAAAGAAAAATCAGTTTTTTAAGTACCACTTAGTGGTTTCACTATTCATCAAAAATTGAAGTTTTTCAGATAAATACCAAAACATCACGCTAAGCTATATTTGATATTCCGAATTCAAAAATTAAGTAAATTTTAAAAAATTCAAAACATATAAGTTTCATTAATTAGTTTAATGATTAATTCCCACTGTCAGAACAAATAGCGTGTTTTTATGAAACAATAAGTATTAAAAGATTGACACTAGTTTAAGTCTGATTTCAAAGTGAAATTAATTCTAATGACCACTATTGGATTTAATGGTAAAAATATATTCTAATTTCACTTTAAAACCAATTCAGATGATAATATAATCATATAAATAAATTATATTAAAAAGGGGTTTTGAATTAAAATACAACATTTTACACTATTCATTAAAAAATGATCTTTATCGGAAAAATACCAAAAATTTACACAAAGTAAACATTGATGTTCCGATTCTAAAAAATAGTTATATTTGGTCCAATAGAATTTATAATATTGGTCAAAACTATATTTAATGACGGTTCTCCATCAAAAGGTGATAAGTGAACCTTTAGTGAAAATTAGGGTATAAATGCCTAAAATTGAATTCTTTCCGTAATTTAAGCCTTTATCTTTTATTGGATAAATGTAAAATCATTTAAAAACCATATATAATCATATTTTAGTTATTTCTATCCATTCCCTCCAATACAAGGGCTACATGTTAACTACCATTTAAAATAATATTATTATATTACTAGTGTACAACGTAAGTTTTCAAAGGAACCCATCGTTGCGTATCGGGTACGCTATCAAACATAGCAACCCCTTTAAAGTAAAACTAATATTTAATTCATAAATATTAATAAATACGAAAATGTTTTATTCATTATTTACCTGGGATGTTACATAATCTCCTTGATGCGGCTCACATGTTCCAGATTATCCCCTCCTTGTATCTATCTATATCTCAGAAGTAGTAGTTTTGTAAGAAATGTGCACCTACACTGTAACACCCCGAGATTTTAAGAAAAAAAATTATTATTTTTTAATTTCATTGATGTCTTGTGTTGTACGCTACACCAAGATTACCTTGTACTATATGAAAAACTATATTAGTTTGAAGTATACACAACACTATTCTTGGCTCGTGTTACACAAAATTTCAAGTTCATTTTGTTGAAATTATTCAACGCAACATTAAGTATAGATTTTTTTTAATGTATAAAAGAAATAAGTTTTGATTATGTTATACGCAACACCAAACGGAGATTTTACTACACTAATCCCTGACTTGTCTTGCATTATACGCATCAAGACCATCCTCTATAGCGTCTGTAGTATGCAATACTGAGTTTTACTAAATGAGATATTATTATAATATTATAATGAAATAGCAGTTATGCATAGTAATACACACTTTTCGAGATTTTATACATTTTATCTTTAAAAATGGACTTCAGTTTTGGATTCATAATATCGAACTTAGTTTAGGGTGATTTTTTGGTATTTTTCTGAAAACATTCAATTTTTTATGAATAGTGAAAACACTGGGTTACTATTTGGAAACTGACTATTTATTTAAATAATTATTTATTTTTTTTAAATTTATTTTAGGTAAAAATTGATACATAATACCTATATAAGTTCAATGTAATTCACTGGAGTCATTTTATAATAATTTTAGATATATAAAAATTTTGTTGAACTTTTCACCGTCTTTTACCCACTTCCTAGGAAAATTTGAAAATTTACATAAAATATAATTTTACCGCTTCTGTGAGTGGAATTTAGAAAATCCGAGAGAAACAGTTAATCTCAAGGAGTAAAATTTGGTTCAATAAGATAAAAAAATTGGTGAATAGTAACCTTTTACTTTTATTTACCATGGTTAAAAGTAAATAGGGTAATTAAGGGTTAAAATGATATTATTATTATCCTAAAACATGTCCTAATTCAATTGGATAAGTGTAATTCGACCAAAAAAACCTTAGGAATAAAATATTACCCTTTAGGTCCACTTGGATTAGATTAGGACATTTATTATTATTTTATTTAACGAAGAGTTAAAATAGTTAAAATCAATGTTTAATAACTAAAACATTTTTAATATAGGGTTATACATAAGATAAATTCTACTAAAAATATTCATTAGAAATATAAAAATATTTAATACATTATGGTATTTTATTTATAATTTTAAGACATTAAATAATTTAATTTATTTATGACACAATGATGATGCAGTAATAACTTTATTAATGAAATATTAAAATAATTGATATTATAAATACCCAAATAAATGTAATTTGACAATTTTTATGAATTACACTAATTTTTTAGGTTAATATGATATGTTAGTATTGATTCAATTAACTTTTTTTTGACTAATCATGATGTTAGGATTTTCACCAAAATCAATTACCAAATAGTGTCAAAATTGACATAAAATAGTTTTTTTAAAAAATATTATATTATTAATTGTTATTATATTCCTAAAAATATTAGGTTCGGCCAAATGACTTAGATAAGGTTATATATATTAATAATGAACTACTTGGGGTTATTTTGTCTTATTATTGTAAGTTTATTAACCATATAGTGTAAAAAAACAAGAAGACACGGTAAAAGATAAATTATTTAACTTAGAATTAAATCTAAATGATAAGGTTAAAATAGTAACCTAAACTTGTCTAAAACCTATTGGTTGAGAGGATTTAAACCCATCTCCACTTTAGCTTCTAAATAAATCAATATGGAGCTATTATAAACCGAATATGACTTTACTATAAAAAAATATTTTATGTTTTTCCTTAGGTGCCCCTATCCTCCCTTATAAAAGGGAACCTCCTCCCTCTCCACTTCACAACATTTTGATATTTCAAGATCTAAAAACCCATACCCATTTCCCTTCTAAAAATCCTTATAAACATTATAGAGGTTCTGGTCTCCTCAAGTGACCAACTCTAGTGGCTTAAGAAAAAGCTTAAAAGAGGTTCGACGAAGAAAAGGTAATCTCTTCTACCGATTCTTTCAAGTTTTCATTCTTCTTAAACATCTTATTCTTCAGTTGTTTCATTATAAAGTAATAACATAAGAATAACTAATATACTGATATGTTATTATAAATATGAAACATCCCCATTTCACCTTCTATCCATCCTACGGAAAATAAAATCACCGCGCGTGCGTACGTACGGAATACCGTCTCCACACTATGGTGTAATCTATTTTCCACCAGTAGCTTACTTGGATGGATATAATGGTGTAAATAAATAACTATATATGATTATTGTAAAGTGATACTGATTTTGAAATTTTATACATACTCTTCAATACAATTCCACGATCATGGGAATGATATCAGCGCTCGTGCGTACGTACAGACTATCATCTCCACAAACGCGATGAGATTCATTTTCCATGATTAACCATTCAAGTATAATTATAAAGTATATATATAATAAATAATAATGAAAGATATTACATAATAATTATACTGTATTTATGTACATATATGTTTCATTTACTTAATTCCATTCAATTCAATAAGGAAACAAAAACAGCGTTCATGCGTACGTACGACCTACTGTCTCTATGAACGGTGTATTTCATTCCATTTATCGCTCTGTCATATATATTTATATTCTGAATATATGTTATATATAAATCATGTTTTACATTCTGGAATTTTGTAAATCAGGATATAATTTATAATATCAAGAACAACAAGTCGAAACATGTATGATAAATGAAACGATTTTACCCAAAACATTGCTTTAACATGGAATTTACAAAAGAACGGGTAATCTAAAGTCATAAGTGAACCATATATGATATTATTACAATGAATATGATTCTGTAATAATTAAATGACATTATTTAAATCATTATACATAAGGTTCGGATACATATGAATCATATTGGACATAAAGTAAGAGATAATTTTACAATCTCATTTTTTTCTGAGATTTCTTATACGTAAGTATTTACTGGGGTTATATCATTCATCCACATCCATAAAATGTTTTTCATAAAGTTTTTTATATTATTCCATGTATGCTTAAAGTCATGTTTACCCTTCTTTGAGTTTTAATTTGTGTTATGGATGGAATCTTTCTTTTGTTTACCATACGTGGTACTTTTTGACATTTCGGTTAAAAGTACGAGGATAATGTTTCTTAACATATACGGCATAAACTGATTTTTACAGTTTCATAAAACCTTATTTTCATTAATCTTACTCTACAAGATTTCATGACTATTTTCAACAAAACACTATTATTTTAAAATTTCATGTCATTTTGTAAAAAGAAAATGATTTTGAAGAATAAAGGATATTTTACTCAAGAATTCATTTCAAGTGTTTTATCAAAACCATTTTCCATATACGATGTAATTATTTCATATGTGTATGTTTCAAGTATAATGTATCTATGATTTACATGGTTTCAATTTTCTTATGAAGAAACGATATCCATTTTCATATGGATTATGTTATGATGGAATGATGTTTACGAAACCCATTTTATTCTTTGTGTAATGATGAATGATTAATGTTCATGTTGTGGAATATGTAATAATGATTTCATTATGAGATGGGTGGGACCTATATATCCCTCCAATGCATTGGGTAAATATTAATATCTCATGAGATAGACATGGATGGAATAGAAAGTAATTCCAGTTCAGTAATAAAGGGCTAGAATGGCAAGTAAACACGGTTCAGTAAGGGACTTTGTCCACTAAGATGGTCTTGGAAGTAATGTCTTGGCTGCTATGGAAATCATATTATGTGATTAATTTTTGGCCCCAATTACAAGTTTTATTCCCATGCTATTTTATCAAGATTAATGTTCTTTTATGATCTACGCCTTATGTACTGCAATGTTTTATGTCATTTCTCAAGATTTTGATGTTTAGATTTTATGCTCATGTTTTTACATTCAAATGTTTATGGATTGTTTTATGTTCTCTATATTTACCCTTACTGAGAATTTGAGCTCACCATTTTTATGTTTTCTTTTCCACAGGATATAAAGAAAAGTTTTAGGTAAGAAAATAAAAGGGGAAGATCTTTATGGGAGATGTTGAAGATCTTTCACCATGATTAGAAGATTATGTTCCAAGTTTCCAAAGACACTAAACTATTACGGTCCTTATGTGTTAGTTTTCATTATGTATTAAGTATTCCGCAAATGTAATGTAATTTCCAAGTATGTCAAGCTTTGGGTCTCTACAGTTTGTATCAGAGGAAAGGTTTAGTTAACCTTTGGAAACTAGGATGCGAAAACTTTAGTGAGATCCCTAGAGATATTTCTAAGGTATGTCTAGGGATGTCCCTAAGGTTAAGTATAAGCATAGGTTATAGTCCTAGAATTATGGTAACGATATCAGAGTTAAACCTAAGATGTTAGATATTGAAGTTACTCCCCCTTGATTATGATTTTTCCCTCTCACACTATTCTTTTTGGGTTTTAAAAAATGGATGGAAATAGGAAGATTCACGATAAAAGAGGATATGATGGACAATGGAATGATATTATTCATGAGAAACCAAAAGAAATTGGATATGGAAGTACACATATCATTGTTACGCCTAAACCAAAATCTCATAATATGATAAATAATCTCAACTTTGGTAAGTTTTCTGACTCAGCTAATAAGAGAAAGATGGAGTTTCATGATGATCATAGTGGAAAGAAAGTTCAATTTCCCCCATGTAAATAATGTGGGAAGACGCATCAAGGAGAATGTTTCAAAGGAACTGGAAGATGCTTTGGGTGTGGAAAGATGTACACAAATCCAGTAATTGCAAAGGAAAAGGTTCGGTTAACAATATAGACAAGGATAATTGTTTTGCAAAGACATCAACAATGGTTAAATGTTTTAAATGTGGAATGTATGGGCATTATGCAAACCAATTCCCGAAGGGAAAGTCTTATAAAGAGAATCATCATGGTCGTATGGGTAGTATTTATGTTGATGATGATGAAGAGACTAAAAATGATATATGAGATGAAAAAATTGTTGAAGCTCGGTCAATGGTTTAAGAAGGTAGTGGAATAATGTATGTTTATCAAGAGTTATGTTTTATGGATAATGGTACATTGGAATAAAGACATATCTAAGGATTGTTACACTATTTTTTCTAAAGTATTTGAAAGTATATGTTGAATGGTACCGGTAACCATGAAAGGTTATTCAGATATTTTTAGAAAGAAGTTGATATGCGCATAATGAAGGGATACCGAGAAAATGATGGTATTAATAAGCTCATGACTGATATAAGGGAAAAGTTATATCATGGTTTGAGTATATAGAAATTTTGGGATTTTGGAATGTACAAAGAGTTAACTTTTTAAAACATTCATGGTTTCACTAAGTTTCAATGGGTACCCATGTTTCAAGAGAATACAAGATTAAGGAATTCACATGTTTGTAATGTGGCCAACAAGATATATATATCTTATGATATACGGGTGATAAATGATTATATTCAATGCTTCGTAGATGACCTTTGTAGTAATAATTTTATTTATACTATGAGATTGGACAGAAATATTTTGGATAAACTTAAATATTAGAATCGATTAATTTAGACATCAGATAGTATTGTTTAAGGCTAGAACATTTTTTTATGTTATAATAGTATACTTTTAGAAAAAGGACAACCCGTAGGATGGGTGACAACCCGTCGCATCGGACAATCTTGCGGAAATCGAACCCATAATCGAAGTATGACATACCTTTATCACCTACCACTAACCTACAGGAAGTCCCTGGTAAGTAGAAACTAGTTTTGTTTTATTAAGAGGTATGATAGATGAAGTATAAGTTCATTTTTGGAACCTAAAATGATTAATCTCACCATAAGATGGACTTATGTATATAACTTTTTCTAATCCTATGTTTGACATAGATGGAATGACCTATCATTCTATCGAATGATCTACTAACACTTCACGAATGACAAATTCAAATTCATTTCTTTAAGAGATGTAGTGGAAATTGTTCAAGGCACGAACAATGGTGTGATTGTACCGAAATAATGTAAGTATTTCTTCAAATTCAAATTATTCAACTTTAGGGAAATGTTCTTGAAAACAAAAAATGTTGTCCTAGTGTCCTCATATACAATGAATCAGATGGTACCTTAGATCATCACAAATTTATGGCTTTGTGATTGTTGGATTTTTCATAACCATGTTCTCTACCACTCTCCATCAGACCTTGGTGGATATATTTCTCTTCCATATCCATATTTCCACTTATGTTCTCCTATAAGGAAACCCAGTGATGAGTTAATTTGGGTAACCGTTATGTTTCATACTCCACTTTTTAAAATCATGTTTTAGTATTCCTTTTTACGATATGGGTTTCTATGAAAGAAAATTTCATGTAGTAATCCATTTATAACCCCGAAAAATTTCGAGGGGGAAATTCATTTTAAGGGGGGTAGAATGTAACACCTTGAGATTTTACGAGAAAAATTATTTTTTTTAATTTCATTGATGTCTTATGTTGTACGCTACACCAAGATTAGCTTGTACTATACGCAACACTATATTAGCTTGAAGTATACACAACACTATTCTTGGCTCATGTTACACACAATTTCAAGTTCATTTTGTGGAAATTATTCTACACAACATTAAGTATAGATTTTGTTTAATGTATAAATGAAATGAGTTTTGATTATGTTATATGCAACACCAAACGGAGCTTTCACTACACACAGCCCTGACTTGGCCTGCATTACACGCATCGAGACCTTCCTCGATAGCATGTGTAGTACGCAATACCGAGTTTTGCTAAACCATATATTATTATAATATTATTATGAACTAGCTGTTATGAATAGTAATACGCACTTTTTGAAAGTTTATAAATTTTATCTTTCAAAATGGACTTCAGTTTTGGATTCGGAATATCGAAATTAACCTAGGTTGAATTTTGGGTATTTTTCTGAAAACATTCAATTTTTAATGAATAGTGAAACACTGGGTTACTATTTAAAACCCGACTTTTTATTTAAATAATTATTTATTTTATTTAAATTTAATTTAGGTAAAAATTTATACATAATACCTATATAAGTTCAATTTAATTCATTGGAGTCATTTTATAATAATTTTAGATATATAAAAATTTTATTGAACTTTTCACCATCTTTTACCAACCTCTTAGGAGAATTTGAAAATTTACATAAAAAATAATTTTACCACTTCTGTTAGTGTAATTTCAAAAATCCAAGAGACACGGTTAATATCATGGAATAAAATTTGGTTGAATAGGATAAAAATAATTTTTCGTGAATAGTAACTTTTTACTTTTATTTACCACGGTTAAAAGTAAAAAGTGTAATTAAGGGTAAAAATGATATTATTATTACCCTAACACATGTTATAATTCTATTGGATAAGTGTAATTTGACCAAAAACAACCTTATGAATAAACTATTATCCGTTAGGTCCACTTGGATTAGATTAGGACATTTATTATTATTTTATTTAAGGAAGAGTTAAAATAGTTAAAATAAATGTTTAATAACAAAAAAAAATTAATGTAGAATTATACATAAGATAAATTAGACTATAAATATTCATTATAATGCTAAAAACATTTCCTATATAATGGTATTTAATTTATAATTTTTAGACATTAAATAATTTAATTTATTTATGACACAATGATGATGCAGTAATTACCTTATTAATGAAATATTAACATAAGTGAAATTATAAATACCCAAATAAATGTAATTTGAAACTTTTTATGAATTACACTAATTTTTTAGGTTAATATGATATTTTATTATTGATTCAATTAACTTTTTTAGAACTAATCATGCGGTTATCATTTTCTCAAAAACCAATTACTAAATAGTGTCAAAATTTCCATAAACTAGTTTTTAAAACAAATATTATATTATTAATTATTATTCTATTCCTAAAAATCTATGGTTCATCCAAAAAACTTAGATAAGGAAATATATATTAATAATCAGCCCCTTGTGGTTCTTTTGTCTTGTTATAGTATGTTTATTAACCATATAGTGTAAGAAAACAAGAAGACACGGTAAAAGATAAATTATTTAACTTGGAGTTAAATCTAAATGATAAGGTTACAATAGTAACCTAAACTTGTCTAAAACCTATTGTTTGAGAGTATTTCTACCCATACCTACATTATCTTCGAAATAAACCAATTTTGGAGGTATTATAAACCGAATATGACTTTATTCTAAAATAATATTTTATGTTTTTCCTTAGGTGCCCCTCTCCTCCCTTATAAAAGGGCACCTCCTCCCTCTCCTCTTCACAACATTTTGAGCTTTCAAGCTCAGAAAACCCCTGCCCATTTCCCTTATCAACATTCCTAGAAACATTATATAGGTTCTAGTCTCCTCAAAAAATCAACTCTAGTGCCATAAGATAAATCTTAAAAGAGGTGCGACAAAGAAGAGGTAATCTCTTCTACTGATTCTTTCAAGTTTTCTTTCTTCTTCAACATCTTATTCTTCAGTTGTTTAATTATAAAGTAATAACATCAGTATCACTAATATACTGATATGTTATTATAAATATTAAAAAACCCCATTTCACCTTCTATCCATCTTACTGAAAACGAAATCACCGCGTGTGAGTACGTACGGAATACTCTCTCCACGCCGTGGTGTAATCTTTTTTCCACCACCACCTTACATGGATGGGTATAATGGTGTAAATAAAAAACTATATATTATTATTTTAAAGTGATATTGATTCTGAAATTTTATACATACACATCAATACAATTCCACGATCATGGGAATGATATCATCGCTCGGGCGTACGTACGGACTACCGTCTCCACGAACGCGATGAGAATCCTTTTCCATAATTAAACATTCAAGTATAATTATAAAGTATATATATAATAAATAATAATTGAAGATATTACATAATAATTATATTGTGTTTATGTACATATATGTTTCATTTACTTAATTCCATTCCATTCAATAAGGAAAAGAATACAGCGTTCATGCGTACGTACGGTCTACTGTCTCCATGAATGGTGTATTTCATTCCATTTATCAATATATCATATATATTTATATGCTGAATATATTATATATATATATATATATATCATTTTTTACATTCTTTAATTAATTAAATCAAAATATAATTAATAATATCAAGAACAATGAGTCGAAACATGTACGATAAATGAAACGATTTTACACAAAACACTACTTTAACATGGAATTTACAAAAGAACGGGTAATATGAAGTCCTAAGTGAACCATATATGATATCATTACAATGAATATGATTCTATAATAAGTAAATGACATTATTTAAATCATTTTACAGGAGGTTCATATACATAAGAAGCATATCAGACATAAAAATAAGTGATAATTTTGCAATCTCATTTTTATCTGAGATTGCTTATACGTAAGTATTTACTGGGGTTATATTTTTCATCCACGTCCATAAAATGTGTTTCATAAAGTGTTTAATATTCTTACATGTATTTTTCAAGTCATGTTTACCCTTATTTGACTTTTAATTGATGTTATAGATGAAATATTTCTTTTGTTTACCATACGTGGTACTTATTGACTTTTCCGTTAAAAGTACGAGGATAATATTTTTTAACTTATACTGCATGAATGGATTTTTAAGGTTTTATAACACCTTGTTTTCATGAAGCTTACTCTACAAGATTTCATGACTATTTTCAACAAAATCCTTTTCTTTTAAAATAGCATGTCATTTTGTAAAAAGAAAATGATTTTGAAGAAGGAAGGAAATTTTCTTCAAGAATTCATTTCTAGTGTTTTGTCAAAACCATTTTCCATATAAGATGGAATTATTTCATATGTGTATGTTTCAAGTATAATGTCTCTATGATTTAAATGGTTTCACTTTTTTTTATGATGAAATGATATCCATTTTTTATATGGATTATGTTATAATGGAATGATGTTTATGAAACCCATTTTATTCTTTGGGTAATGATGAATGATTTATGTTCATGATGTGGCACACATATGAATGATTTCATTATGAGATGGTTGGGAACTATATCTCCCTCCAATGCATTGGGTAAAGATTTATATCTCATGAGATAGACATGGCTGGAATGGCAAGTAAATCTGGTTCAGTAATACAGGGCTGGAACGGCAAGTAAACCTGGTTCAGTAAGAAACTTTGTCCACTAATATGGTCTTGGCAGCAATGCCTTGGATACTATGGAAATCATATCATGTGCTTAATGTTTTTCCACAATTACAGGTTTTATTCCCATGCTATTTTATCATGATTAATGTTCTTTTATGATCTATCCCTTATTTACTGTAATGTTTTATGTCATTGATCATAATTTTGATGTTTAGATTTTATGATCATGTTTTTACATTCAAATGTTAATGGATTGTTTTATGTTCTCTATGTTTACCCTTACTGAGGATTTGAGCTCACCCTTTTTATGTTTTCTTTTCCCCAGGATATAAAGATAGTTTTTAGGTAATAAAAAAAAGGAGAAGATCTTTATGGGAGATGTTGAAGATCTTTCACCATGATTAGAAGATTATGTTCCATGTTTCCAAAGACACTAAACTATTACAGTCCTTGTGGGTTGGTTTTTGTTATGTATTAATTATTCCACAAAAGTAATGTAATTTCCAAGTACTTCAAGCTTTGGGTCTCTACATACACACTAGCTTGATCATTTCTCAACTATTTACAAACACTACCCTTCACATTAGTAGCATCATTTCTCCTACACAATTCAGCATTATGTTTGTTCAACCTATAATAAGTACACATGTATCTTTTCTGAAAGTTAGTAAATATATTTTCAATATTTTTAAATCTCATGAAAAAATAGGTAACTTTTTCATAGTCAATAAGAATATAAAATGGAAAATAATCTATGTTTAACAAAACTAGAGTGATGATATTAACCACCACAAATATTCTTGGAATATAGAAATCTATGTTTCACAGATTCCATCAAGCGACAGGTGATACAACATGACATGATACGTTGACAAGTAATTATAAAAAAAATTACTTTTGAAACATTTCAGCATGTCAATTAAAATATTTTTTTAATGAATAATATATGATAAAATTTATAATTTAATACACAATTATGGAAAATATTATTAATATTGAGGAGTTTTAGGGGCACTAGGTGATGCGTTTTCATGATGATAACAATGTCCATGTTCGACGGTGGGGATGGGGGTTTGTCTTTTGGGATCCTTCTGGAGAATATGGTAGTTTCCAGCTAACAAAAAGTTTGCATATCAGAGGTTAATATGTCTAGTGAAGAACCATGGGATTTATATTGAAGATAGTTGATTGGTGTGGTATTATGATTGATGAAATCTCTGACTGTGGAGAGAAGGCAGATGATAAGAACTGGGAAACACGAGCTGGAAAATAACATTGGACCATAATAGCTTTCACATCATGTATGGTTTTCTTGACTCATTTTTTTTCATTTCACAGATGTTTCATCCACATGTCAGATGCGTGTCGGTGATGGAGAAGTTTCTGACACCACTAGTCATCCCATTTAGACGTATTAGTGCTTCAAAGATGTCCATATCTAGACTCATCACTTTCATTATCCATTTGTATAGGGACTCTAATTTCCAAGTAAATATCCCACAAAATTTGATTATACCATATAAACCATATTAGTCGTATGATTATAATCCATAATTAAGAAAGTGAGTTTTTAACAATCAAAGAAAAAAAGAAAGGATCATATTCTATAATATGGAGGAATCTAGGATTCATATTTACCAGTCCATTACACCAAGATTGGGATTTCATAACTTCTATTGGGAAGAATGTGTAGAAAACTCCCTTACCAAGGGATGTGATTCTCCAGCCATCAAATCCATTGATATCAGGAATATGATTCCAATACTCAAAAATAATCTGGTGATTCTCTTGGTATTGGGGTCATAAATGAAAAAAAAATCATTATTTCATCTTCTAAGAAATAATTCCATCGATTTCTTCAATGAAGGTGGTGTCCCATTTATTTTTTATCTTCCTAGATATTAGGATAAAATAATTTTAGAACACCTCAAATTTTAGATTAAAGATTGACTCCAAAGCACATAGAGTTCCAGATACCGAGTTATGGAATGCATCGAGTGGATCATCCACTCCTTCATTTTTTGGAATATTAGTGGTGGATTCCTCTACTATTGGATAATTTCATTCATTTGGAATTAATTACAGTGTCCCCCCCCCCAAATTGTTTTAACTTCATTTGTGGGTCAATGCGGTTTGAAATCATTATGTATTCCATGTGTTTTTAATTGCATTGTAAATATGTTTCTACTTTTATGTGTGTATATAAATAAATGTAAACTTCTATAGAAAATAATCCCAATTTGGCAGGGCATAAACATTCTTTGTGTTCAAGCATTTTACTTTGCCATTAAATGTATTTTCTTTTTGTTTCATGTCAATCGGTTGATTATTTCCAACATCTGGTATCATATGAGGTTGACTTGATCAACGATGCTGCACTCCAGGCCCTAAATCTCTTGACTCTCCCAGATATTATCAGAACATCCCAGAGCCCTCTTCTATGGTGGAAGCAACCCTATAGTTGTACATCAGATGGTATAGGAGATAGGGGGATAAAAAATGTACCCAATCGTCATGAATAAAAGCTATGGTGACTAGTCTTTGATGATGAAGGTTATTATCTAAGAATGAAAACGTTTGGATGTCATTGATATTGGCAGTACCAATCTCCCAGAATATCGAATGGCGTTGGATTCCATCCTCCACACTGTCTCTCCATATGTGATCTCCCTATAGGCCAATAATGAAAATTCCAGGGAATTGTGGGACATTATGAAGACCATGTGCATCGACATTGATCGTGTACGCAAGGCCGATGCTTAGAATCTATATAAGGAGTATAAAATTATTTCTTTTTGCAAAGTTGAATATGTGGACGACTTCACAATGTGTTTCAATGGTTTGGTCAACCAACTCATGATTCTTGGTGATCTAGAGCCTCAAGAGATGGTCTTTGAGATGTACATGCACGTTGTCCCCTCCATGTTCTCCCAGATTTCTCTTTCAATTAAGATGCTTCTCAATATCTTGACACTCTCAATAGAGGAGGTAATAGGGAGACTCAAAGTGGAAGCGGATTTTTTTGAGCCGACGCCCTCCACCAGCTATGGGGGAAATTTTCTCCTCCCCACAATAGAGTGGGTTGCGTGGATAAAGGAACGACTGCTGGGGGATAGACCCTTAAATGAACCCATTATTGGAAACTAGCACCATCGACATCCATGAAGGGATGATAGTGGATCTGATGGTCATCAGGATGTCTCAAGAGAACAATATCACTATTGTATAAAAATGGGTCATTGGGCCAAGGATTGTCTTAGTAGGCTGAAGTAGGCTAAGTCTCTTATAACCCATGGCATTATCGAGGATCCAATGCTCCTTATGGAAAGGGTGTTCTCCACACTTCCCAATACCCCACTACCATGATTTTCCACTTTCAATTACCCACCAATAAATAAATTTCATCTCTAGAAAGTTAAAGAAAATGTATTTTCACAACTGGATCAGAAAGAGGGATGTGATGACGACCTATGGTACCTCGACATCGATTCCAGAAACCACATGATCAGCTCCCGTGATGTCTTCTCTAAGACTGACACTCGTATCCAAAGCACCATAATTTTTGGTGATGGATATGTCTTCAATATTGAGGGGTGTGGGATGATAATGTTCTCCTACAAAATCAGTGAGCACCACTCACTCACTGGGGTTTACATCATCCTGAGGCTCACCACCAATATTATTAGTATAGGACAACTTGATGAGAACAGTTTTCAGGTACTTATTGTTGAAGGAATCATGAAAACACTCGACAAGAAACAACACCTGCTGGCTAGGTCACAGCGATTCCCCCAATCGCTTGAACAAGATATGGCTTAACATTTCATAGTTTATATGCATGTCTTCAAGGAGGACGAAGGCGGAATCATGTTGGAGTGCAAGGTATGACCAATTAAATTTCTAGGCTCTATGCAATCTCACACAACTTGATATGGTGTGAGGGATTCTGTAAATTGATTAGGTGGATTAATTATATGAAAAATTCCCCACTAGTAATCAACTATGAGTGTCTTTACCTAAGAAATTGAAGAATCATGCAGAAGAAGTCCTCAAACTTTTCCATGATAACGTCTATTGGATTGTCAAGCGGATGATACCAAGTAGGAACCACTGATTTTTCTACTCATGGATGGAATGAGATGCTACATGTTTCTAAATCTTCTTGCAATAAAGGATAATGCTCAAGCAGCAATCAATCACTTTCAAGTCATAGTGGAGGTGGATATTAGGGTCCAAGCTGAAGGTCCTTGGCACTAACCACGGTGACAAGTTTACTTCAGTGGAATTCAGTGAATACTATGTTGAGCATGGCGTAAAACAGAAACTCAAGGATCCCTTTTCATTATAGGGGGATGGGGTTATTGAACAAAAAAACTAGAATAAGGTGTTTATGACTCAAAGAATTATGATGTATAAGGGTCATCCTAGGATGTTCTGGTGTGTGGATTTCTCTACCTCCATCTTTTTCCTTAACCGAGTGCTGACACACATCCTTGATGGGATGATGTTGTATGAGGTCTGGAATGGAAATATATTGATAGTGCCCTTTCTCCACACCTTTGGATTCATTTCACATGTCAAGAACGTGAATCCTCACTTGAATAATATGGATGATCGGAATATGGTGATTATTTTCATCAGGTACGAGTTCGGGTGCAAGACATACCATATATATAACCTTATCACCAAGTGAATGAATATAACCTGTGATGTCGTATTTGATGAAGCAGAGAAATGGGATTGGAATTCTCATGATGAACGAGGTGTGTTGAGTAGGGAGGATACATTCATTTTCAAACACACAAAGGCATGTATAGAAAGGAATGCGGAGGCCGACAACACTATTGGAAACCAGATCTCATCATTCAAACCCACATGTTATCACTCTGCAGATGCGGCAACACCATACATGGTCAAGGTGGTGTGTGTTCCATCAGTTGCAGGGGAGTTCGCATCACTTCCATCAAACATGGTGGAAGCACTAGACATTGATCACGACAATTCCCCACCTCGGTTTCGCACCATTAACAGTATTCTTGGGCCTACAACAATGCCTAGGTTTGAATTATGTGAGATTGACCTTGATGAGTTACCTATCATTATGGTCAATATCCCATGATCGTCTATCTTCATGTCATATTCACTATACAGAAGTTGGAGAAAATTAAGGAGATATTTTAAAAGGGGAAATAGCAGCATGAAGACATTCTCATGAAGTCACTTAGGCACTACAGGTTTTGTATTTTCACATAAATATTAGAGTTGTTGAGATCAAGTGAACACAATATAAATTACGTGTGATTATTGGATAATTTCACTCATTGGGATTTAAATCATGTTTGTCCCACCCCCTCATTATTTTCACAACATTTATATGTAAATGTGGGTTGACCTCATTAAGTATTCCACATGGTTTTAATTGGGATGTAAATAAGTTTTTAATTTCATGTGTGTGTATAAAGCAAAGTAAACATCACCAGAAAAGAATCCCATTTTGTTGGTGCACAAACATCCTCTATGTTCAATCATTTAAATTCACCATTCTATCTTTTTTTCAAATGTTTTTTCATGTTTATTGGTCAGGCGTTTCCAAAATCCACTACCTAGACTCCTAAAACTAGATAAATTTTTATGAATTTTACATCTAATGAATCCTTTAAAGAGTCGGTAAGTCAGTATTTTAGGTCTAGATTCATGCCTATCCACCATGATTTGTGAAAATAAGATAGATTTTTCGTTCTTAGAATGAGAACCACTAGAAATAAGGAGACCCTCTATATTCTTTCTTGAATCACCAATAGGGGTTTGAGTCCCTCTATTTGAATATTTATTAAGGAAATAGAGAAAATTGAACGTTGTAGCCACAATAGGGTCCCCGCACTACAGATTCTTCAAACGCCTCTCATACATTGAGGTCGTAACATCCAATTAAACCTTAAATTTCATTAGATTAGCTTCCATTGAAGCCAAGGAATACTAAATTACAGTATTGTCCCCCTGGAATCACCAAAGAATCATTTCCTTCATCATAATTTTCTTGATAATTAATTGTTAAATGTTAATTATATTATTACATATTGTTATTTATAAAATCAACTTCTAATTATTAATTAATTTTTTTAACTATTTTTAATTATATTATAACTTGTTATTATTTTTATTATTAATGGTTAATTATTAATAATATTTTAATTATAAATCATTAATAATATATTAATAATTAATTTTCAATACTAATTGGGTCATTTTCTATTATTGTTTATATTATTATTTGTTAATTATTAATAATATATTAATTATTAATTTTTAATTATATTATTACATGTTATTAAAATATAATAATTTTTTATTAATTTTTAATTTTTAATAATATATTATTAATTGATTCATAATTATAGCATTACTTATTATTGTTGTAATTCCACGGCCCAAATACCACTAAATCAGTACCCCAATTTTGTTCGTCATAATGCATCAAGACCCCCCCCCCCCCCACCAACCCACTCTAGAGGATGTTGAATAATAGTGAAACTATAGGGTGTGACAGTGAGGAAATTATTCCATCATGTTAGATTAAAAAACAACAAAAATAACCAGACATCCTCCATAATAGTATTAAACAGATTGTGTGAGCAATTAATAAACTGTAGCATGATCATTCTATGAAAAATAGAACACAATAAATTCAAAAATTTCCATGTCATATATACAACACTGATTTACCATTGGTTTGACCTTACATACACTTGGGTTAATAAAATAAATAGAAATAAAATTAAAAGGCTCTATTGTTATCTCAGATCTGAACCGCATACTTGTGATCCATGAAAATATCTGAGCCATCATGCTCAATCGATCTCGGCCCTTTTCCAATGTTGTTCCTACAACCAAGTGAATAACCACTTGTGTACCCTAATGTAGTGGCAGTCCAAACAGAGTGTAAGTACAAAACTCAATAGGGAACTAATAATGTGGTCTCATACGTGTCCAATAACATACAGTGTATGTAAATTTGATTTACTCATCATGAGAAAAATAATAAATAAAAATAAAACAATAATTGAAAAAAATATGTAAATAAAATAAACTAGAACTAATATTTGGTATTTTGATCTCGTTTGACCATACCTACTTCGACCTAAGCCTGAATGTTTCTGAAAAATGTTTAATCTCATATATATATATATATATATATATATATATATATATATATTTTTGTGTGTGTTGATCCCCATAAACACACACACAGAGAGATATATACATATATATAGGTATGGTGGTAAATAACATAAATGAAAACAACCCAAAGTCAATCCATGGGTATGTAATCTTGATCAATAGATATCTATTTCAACTCCTGCTAAAAAATCTCTGGAAAAACTTCTTCAAAAAGGGTGACACATGTCCTCGCCTGGTCAACACCAAAACTTTCCTCCATCACTATAATAGGGGATTATGAGTTCAAATATAAAATCCCATAAAGATGAAACTACATAAAATATGCAATACACCAGATGTATCATGTATCATACCTAGGAGGTCCAAGACCCATGGTTTTTATCCAAGGAATCCTCTTTGATTCAATGAAGTGTATCCATAGAAATTTCAATATAATATAGTCCTAATAGGGCCAAGAACTTGGTCCAATGATCAATACATTCTCTTTAAGTACATGGAGTGAATACATAGAAAACTCAGTAGAATATAAACCAACATGGCCCTAGGCCAATGTCCATTGACCAAGGAATCCTCTTCAATCCAAACGAGAACATTCATAGAAAACACAGTAAATTGTTCCATACTGTTAAGAGTTTTCAGTACCATACCGTGAATCCCCTGATAGGTTTCATATTGTGATATCCATATACATCAATAATGTTTAAAATCAGAATCCAATGAAATACCTCTAGGTATCCCAGTCTTGTAATGTGTTGTGTGAGGCTCATCGTCCAAAATATAGGAAGCACCTCTAACAATCGTTATTGCATCAATAATAACTGAGTTAAAGAATAAATAAATGAGTGAGGGTGGTCGAATTTTCAACCCTCCACAATTTTCATAGCCTCATGAGCTTACATGTTTAGTATGTGTTCTAGGTGACACTTGTTATCATATCTACCCAACCCAAAACACACTATCTCTAGGTCAATCTAATGCCAATGCATCCAATGGGTCCCTCATATAAAAATATTATATAGGAAACCTAGTAGTATTTCCTTAATCTAACATTTGAGTAAAGTCCTTTTAATATCCTAGACCTCCCCAGTCCATTACTTTGTGAAAATACAGTGGTAAAAGTGTTATGGGAAGTCACAATGACTCATTTCAAGAGTTTCCCAAATTTCTAGTTTTTTTAAGGGTGGGTTGCAACTATAGGTTGTGATGGATACTCACAAAAGTGAGTTATCCACCAGTACTAAGCGATGTTGAGTCCACCACTAGTAGCTTAGAATGGTGAGTCAGAATGGTGAGTCATGACCGGAGAGTCAGAACTGTAGCTTGCATCGGTGATTCGTATTGTTGACTTGTGACCGTAGCTTGCACTAGTAGTTCACATCGGTGACTCGTGATGGTGACTCGCACCCTTGACTCACACTAGTGAGTCATTTCCAATAGTTTTTCAAAATTCCAAATTTCTCTAGTTTTTTCATTTTCTCCCCTTTAACATTTTCATTGTTGTAAAATGAGTTTAATACCATATTTAATAGTTTGTGGATCCGTTTAAAATTGTATATATCTTATAAAAACCTAATAATTTTCTAGACTTCCAAACTATGTGCTATTGGTCAAGATCATACATTATCGGCTTTTAAAAACCATTTCTCTTGTTGATTTAGGATCTGGCCTTTCTAAAGCTGAGATATTCTCTTCCTTGTGTGTATCCCTTTATCTTAGTGCACGATTCCCCAAACCATTCTTCCCCGTAGAGTCCTGCACTTCGGCTTTACCCTTTGGATCGGATTTTCCCCTCGAGGTTCTTCCAACTACATTTCCATCCTATGTTTTGGTGCTATAAAGAATTGATGATCATATTTTCTTCCAAGTAGGGATCTCTTCATCTCTCTTTTGTTTTTGTATCATGTGGGGTGGGTGTATCAATGTCTCCTTTGGGATGGTAGAAGAATAACAAATTAATATTGATAATTGGATTAGATTATGATCAAAATGTGGGGTTGGGTAAAAGTAACGTATGTTTTTCTTTCTATTTTTCATTATTTTTGATAATTATAAGAGCTAAATTCCCCATTTAAATTAATGGTTGTTGGGGGTCTCTGTTTGCGCATTGAGTAATGATTCTAGAATGCATGATGTTTGGTTTTCTAAGAAATATGTTTTTTGAAATCAATTAACCACAAACACTAAACTAATAAATGGATCAACCTAGATCATAATGTTCATATGATAACACTGAATTTTAACAACTGGAATTAAAGAATAGATGACTATTTAAATATGAATATAAATTTTTTGGTTTGTGTGCTGGTTTGATTATAAGCATTGTTATGTGTTATTGAGTGGTTTAAAAGTTGAAATGGGATCTCAAGTTGAGATAATGATTGATTGTGGAATGGATGGATAGTGTTACATGTCAAAGAATCCAAGAGTGGTTGTGTTAGGTGTGTTGTATTTGTTATGAGATGTGTTGTTGGGAATGATTGTGAGTTGGTAGTTTTCTCTATTGAGAGGATGGATTCGGTGGAACCTTTCTTTGAAAAGAATTTCCATGTGTTGCCTTTTCGAACCCTCCACAAAAGGAACCCCCCCCCCCCCCCCAGGAAGAGGTCACTTTAGAGAGAGCCCTAGCCAGTAAGGAGTCATTTTTAGCTCAGATGGTAGAGCATCACGGAGGGTGACAACCTGGCAGTCAATGTTTCATCAAGCAATACATCAGCATGGGTAGGTTGCACCTCATTTTTTCCCACCTAGTCAGAAACCTAGTGACCTGGCAAGGCGAGTGGATCTAGAGGGAGAGGTTCACCCCGAAAGCAGACTCCCAAGATCCTACCATGTAACTCCCAAATAACATCAATATTGTACCCCTCTCCTTCATAACTATGCTACCGCCAAAGTGGCCAGATTGGGTGGAATTACTTTAAAGAATGATGATGAAAATGGTTGGTATGGGTAATTAATCTAGAGTTTCTCCATGAGTAGGATGCAGAAAGATTCACCCTATGTCTTGAGATCATGTTATGTTATGTTATGAAAGGGTGTTAAATGTAGAGTAATGTGTTGTGAGTAAATTTAACATGGTTCTTCTTCTTCTATGTGACTTTTGTTATGTGTCTTATTTTGTTCTATACTTCGTAGTTTCCTGGATTCAATCAATGAAAAGTTATCTGCTGGTTTGCAAGGTTAACTATGGTTAAAGATAATAATGAAATGAATTTGTGTTGAGAGAAGGATCTTTGTGAAGATGCTTTAATTTATCAACTCTTTATGTGACCATTGCTGATACTAATTGAGGTAGCACTAGTTGTGATTCTCATAGGTCAGGCTTGATGGATTGATATGATAGATATATATATATACATACAATTTATATTCTTATGATTCAATATGCACCCCACCCTCAATGAGAAATATGTTTCGAACACCCCCATCATCATGGGGGAGGGTGTTTTCCCAAACATCCCGGTGGGAGGATGGATGGATGGACACCTACTCTTCCCAGCTCCCACTTCTTGGTGGCTATAGCCTAAGATTATTTTGGCAGGTTTTGGTTTGTGGGGTCTAGGTGTCTCCAAGCGAGTTTTGTTTGCCTAGGTGTCTTCAAGACGACTTGTGTTGTGATTTACCATGTCTTTTAAGGATGTGATGTGTTGTACATACCAGGTGTCAATGGGTGGGATGGGATGTGGTTGTGAGGGTCATTTCTGCAACCAGAATGTGATCTTCTTATGAGGACTGGGTATGTTCGGGAAGGTTGTTATGTGGTACTTTTGTAAGATGTGGGAGCGCCATGATGTTTTTTTGTTATGGTGTGAGAGTGTCTTATAAGTGGTAAAGTGGTGCGGAGTACCCTATCACAAATGTTCTTACTATATTACATTACATGAATCACATGTTTTGTTTAGTGTTCCTTGGTGAGGTAGGGATGGGTAGTATTCCTTGTTAGGTGATGGTGGTTCAGCTATTTTCTTACAGGAGCATTATTATTTTTCACTCACATTTTCACGAGAGACTTTGGCTTTCCTACTAAGTATAATTGTATGCTCACCCAATGTTTATAAATTGATTTCAGGTTTCCAGGAGGATCACATGGGCTGTGACAGGCCTTACTAGATCGGACATCGGGACATTTTCAATGTCTCTACTTAGCCTTGTTTTTTGTATTTACTTTGGAGGTTTTATTATATTTTTAGTAGTTTTGTTTTGAACATGCATGTGGGATGGTTTTGGATTTATTTTATATATATTATTTCCCTGCGATTTTTTGGGATGAAAAATCTAATCTCTTGATCTTGTTTTCTTATAAGGGATAATTTCTCCCATTATGTGAGATCTTTGTACCCTTGGTAATAATCTCTAACCCAGGGCCTACTAAAGGCAGGACTCAAAGGTCGTTATCTTTCTTCCTTCATTTTCAACTCAAGAGTGCCATCTTTAGAGAGAGGGGGTCGTGAGATAACGGTATCAGAGATGATGGTTGAGAGATAGGATGTGGTTTGGGGTTTGTCACTGTGAGGATTGCATGGGTTGGTAGGGCATTAGTGTTAGGTTATCTTTGTGTGTGACATAGTCCAGTGAAGACTAGCTTGGACATGAGATTTTAGGGGGCCCCTAATCTGTTACAAGGACTTTGAGCCTAACCATCTACTAATTGAGGCTACAACATTTATAGGTTAGGGACCCTATGAATGGTACATGTATTATTATGACATTGGTTCTTGTCTAAATTTGGCTGTTTTGGGGAATTTAAAATGGGTAAGAAAATGATTTAAAATGAATCTTAAATAAAATTCCATACTACTCAGGCTTAGGAATTCCTTGTTTACCTTTTGTTGATATGACACCCAGCTATTTCCCACATGTGTCTTGGGTAGTTGAGGCTCATCATACTGATCCAGTTGATTGGGGGAAGGTTGATCCAATAGAGTAGGATGACCAGTGGTAGATACCGTTACATGATTTCTAGTGAAAACCCTTGGTAAAGTATGAAGGAAGTGTTTCAAACATGGAGATGGAGAGTAGAGTCTATGAGCTAGACATCACCTTTAGTTTAATATGTGCTCTGATTTAGTATTGGGTTAATTTGGAAGGGAGTCAGATGTGGGGAGTTGTGCATCAGTGGTGAATGTTGTACCAGGTGGTAGGATTCTAACATTCTATGGGTTTATTTTGAGAAGGAGTTTGGATAAAAATTCCTTTCATCGGCCATGAAGGCTGAGGAGAGGTTGGAGTTACTTTCCCTCTCGTAGGGGAGTATGTAAGTGAGGGAGATGGGGATTAAGTTAAAGGGCCTCCTTCATTTTTTCCTCGATATTTTTCCAGATAATGAGTCTTGTGAGAGTTGCCAAAAAGAGTCACTTCATCCTTATATTCAGTATCGGGTTACTACTTTTTCATTTTTGACGTACTTAGAGGTTCAAAATAAGTCATAGATAATGATGAAGATTCACTTACGAGGAGTTCTACCAAGAGAGGGGATGAAAAATAGTTCTTTGAGAGGTTGGGGTGTTAGTGGTAGATCTCAGGCACCGTTACCTTCAAGGTTTTGAATGGTAGGGAGGCGACCATAGCAGTTTCCCATCTATCATTAATGTTATAGTGGTTCTTGGGACACTCCTATGGGATTGGGGTGGATGTGATTCTCTTGTGGAGTGTGCAACCATCTTCAAAACCAGTTTGTAGTGGTCGTTCGATCTCAGTATGGTGGAGGTGGACAAGTTCCTCACCATCTATAGTAGTAGTTTCTAATTAGGTTGTTTAAACAGTCGGGAAAACAGGCACATGCTTCACTGAAGGGAGACGGATCGAGTAGAGTTCGACCTAAGGGTGTTCCTCAGGGATGTCATCCTGGGAATGGTTACCCAGTCAGTCATTAATAAAGGGGAAAGGAGATGACAATGTTCAGTTTCACTCCACCTAGTCAGCAGTTCCGGCAAGGATAGACATCTTTAGATGTACAGTCATCTTTTTTAGAACCCTTGCTTTTTTTTTGATTCATGATCTTTTCCATCCTTAGTTTCACCTAGTCCATCCCATTATTTAGAGATAGATGTAGAGATGTTTCCCATACCCCTAGTGTTGAGTACTCCAGTTAGAGGTCAGACCAACTTGTTTGATATATGATGAGGATGTAGACTAATGATGAGACCGCATAACTCCTGTGGGGATCTCTACTAACTATAGATGCATTCATATGATTTCATTCCTGTAATAAAATGGTTTTATTAGATATGCACTATTATCTACTACTTTCTGGTAAGAGTCACATTTTTAGATGTGGGTGGCCATCTTGAGGTTTTCATTGGTGAGCAGAGTTATCGGGTGGGAAGTAGGCGTATAGAGCCTCTTCTTTCCTTTTTGGTTGAGTTGTCAGTGGAATCCGTATATGTTATGATGTTGGTGGTTCCTAGGGGTTTTGTAGAGTTATTGGATACTTTTCCTTGGGATGTTTTGAATCTACCCCATCGACATGACATTGAGTTCCAGATAGACTTGTATCCCCATGCTTCACAAATTTTGATGGATCCTTATCGGATGACACCTTCTAAGTCATAGGAGTTAAGGATCCCAATAGATAAGCTGATGAAGAAGGGTCTTATCTTGTCCAATGTGCCATCATGGGGTCATCTAGTGTTGTTTTCAAATAAGTTGGATGGTATTATGAGGTTGTGCATAGACTACCATAGATTGAACTAGGTTACGGTCAAGAACCATTACCCTCTCTCATGGATAGACAATCATTTCATCCAACTAAGAGGAGCATGTTAGTTTTCAAATATTGATTCTCGGTCATGATATTACCAGTTTTGGTGAAAGAGGATGATATCCTGAAGACTTATTTTAGGTGAGCGTATGGGTTATTCGAGTTTGTGCCCATGTATTTCGGTGTTATGAATGCACTATTCATGTTCATGGTGATTAAAAACCCATTCTTTCATGAGTTCCTAGACTGGTCCATCATCGTATTCGTCGATGAAATCATTATCTACTCGAAGTCAGAGGAGGTTCATACTAAGAATCTCAAGACCATCTTATGGGCTCTTCAACACAACCATCTCAAAAGAATGTTGTCCAAGTATATTTTTGGAGACAAGAGGTGAATTTAATTGGTTAATTAGTATCTCATTGGTGTTTATCAGGGGACCCATCGAAGTTTAAAATTTGTTTTTCTTAGATAGCACCCATGAAGGTGGCAGAGAATTGTAGTTTTTGCGGCCTGGATGGATATTACCGGGGGTTTGTACACGATTTCTCTTGAGTTGAAGCTCGGTTAACAACTCTGACCAGAAAAGACCAAGCTATTGAGTTCATCAAGTAGTTCCATGTAGTGTTTTTCAATATGAAGGGGACGTTGGTTAGTGCTCTGGTGCTTCAATTTCTAGGGGAAGGGGTAATGTTCAAGGTGATTTGTGATGCTTACTATCCAGGATTGGGATGTGACTTGATGTAGCAACATGCAGTGACCTATTATGGGTCTAGGAAGTTATGTCTTCATGAACATAAAAATTCCACCCATGATCTGAATCTAGCAGTGTTCATGTTTATACTAAAGTTTTTGTGGCATTACCTCATTGGGGAGCACCTTGTAGTCTTCACAGATCACAGTAATTTGTGGTATATCCTTTCTCAGTATGATCTGAACTTGCGATAAGGGCAGTGGATAACGTTTTTTTAGGAATATGATTTTGAGATCTTCTATACCATAGGAAATTTAAATTTAATGGTCGTTTCCTTGATTAGGAAGTCACAGAATGAGGTTGTTCGGGAATCTACAGATGCATGAAAGGAAATGGGGAAATTGGAATCTATACACATAGATGATAGGGTGGATGGTGGTTGAGGTTATTTTTTATATGATAGAGTAGTATTCTCTGATGAAACTAGTGGAGGAGTCTCAGTGGGGAGATTCAGAGGGAGTGGTGTTTCATGATTCTGTTACCCATAGTGATGCTCTGGAGGGATGGACGGAGGATGGTCATAATCATATTCCGTTTTGTGGAAGGGTTTTTGTTCCAATTGGGATGAATGAGGGAATCCTTAGTTAGTTTAATAGATCCAACCTATAGGAAAATATAATAATTTTCACTGTGTACCGTGGATTGAGGAAGCAATTTTGGTGGCTCGGGATGAACCCTATATTGGAAGAATTTGTGTAAAATGATTAGTATGATTGCATGTAAAGTTTGGGAACCGCATTCCCAGTGGTTTTTTCATCCCTTAGATGTCCCCAAGTGGGAAATGTATGAAAACCCAATGGATTACATCATGGGGTAACCCAATGCTTAGGGAGGATTTGATGTTATAACGGTAGTAGAGGGTTGGCTGATAGAGATCCAGGACTGTTGGGAGAAGTTGTTTCAAGGGAAGACCATTATTTTGGTTCATATGTTCTAGTGGCATGGTATCCATGAGCATATTACTTGGTAGAAAGAATCATAGATTCAGGCCTAGTACCTAGAGTTGTTTTGAGTTTTTCTCTATTCTGTTTTACCTTGTGAGGTAATGTTTTAACCTTGTTTTTTATTATATATGTCGTTTCCATGTTCTGTAATGTGTGATGATGTTCTGATACATGAATATGGGAGGACCTGATTTCTAATTGGGAAGCATTAATTGTAATGAGATTAAACTCATGGGGGTGAGTCAGTGATGCCCTGAGTGGATAATATCTGGACATAGAGGATGGAATTCCCTAGTTCATGTGCTCAGACTGTGTGGTTTTTTGTGTGGTGTCCCTTGTGGTTGTTTGGGTTACAATAATTTATAGGGGGTGTTCTTGGATGAGGATGTTTCCACTACATCTTTAAAACAACGTAGGATGGTTTATTATTTCACGTTGATGTTGGTAGCAGTGTATCAAGTCTAGCGAGATCCTGGAGACGTATCTTGCAAGGTGGTTGTCCGGGCCACTTTTTCATTTGTGCTTGGTTTTCAATTCTCTAGGGTGAGAATAGTTTGATAAGTATCTGATGTAATGGTCGGAATCACCCTAGTCAATTACTTTGTGAAAATCCATTGGTTGAACTATTCTAGGTGGTCATAGTGACTGATTCTGAGAGTTTGCCAAATTTCAAATTTTTTCAAATATTGGGTCATAGTGGTAGCTTGCAATGGTGACTCATGATGGCGAGTCATCCACTGGTAACTTGCAATAGTGAGTTATGCCCCGATATCTCAAAACAGCGAATCGTCCTTCAGTAGCTTGGAATGTTGAGTCATAACGATGAGTCAAGACTAGTGAGTCAGAATGGTTTCCCACATCGGCGACTCATACCCATGAATGGAGATGGTTGTCTGCACTGGTATCCCACACCGGTGACTCATTATGGTGAGTCACACTAGTGACTCACACAGGTGACTCGCCTAATGGTGAGTCATTTCCAACAGTTTTAAAAAATTTATATTTTTCAGTTTTTTCAGTTTCTCCCCTATAATGTTTTCTTTGACATAAAATTATTTTAATACCATATTTAATGCTTTTTGGAGCTGTAACATCCCGGATCTGAGTGCAACTAAACGGGTACCCCGAACCCGGTTGGTCACATGACCTCAAGCGCATTTCCCCAAATGCTAGAGGTTGCCGACTAATAGTGAGGGTCCAAGTCTGATAGTGGGGAAATTATGCCCTCATTTGTTAAAGTGTAGCGCAGCTGAAAAAAATATACAAACACACAACAACAATGGAAGAAATAAACCATACACAATTAAAATAAACAACTACAGTAAAATATATCCAACAGTGATATAGATAATGATGCAACATGTCTCATGTTCTAGGAAAGTAGCCAGAACATGTTACACAATAGTATAATATGATACAATAGAAATTATAGGCACAAAAAAGAAAAACAAAACATCTGGCAGCATCGTGAGCCTATGCTCGGTCCCATGATCTCATACTCCTTAGAAACCATTAGGTACTTGTATAGGGACCATTTCTCTTATCCAAACATGCAGAAACGTAATATGTTTGGGCCGAACACATGACCTAAATAGGGTGTGAGAAATAAATTCCAGTAGGCACCCACCAAAGGCCCATTCCCAACTGTGTGAAAATATGCAACAAAAATGTGGAGTATTAAAATGTAATAAACTAAGAAGTACTCAAAAGTAACTAACTTTACCAGTTATATTTCCATTTTAATATTCATTTAATCATTCAGTATATGGAAACCACCATAGTGAATTTTCTATGTAAACAGTTAGTGTCCTCAGACATGCAAACCCTTACCCTCAGGTAATCCGAATCGTAACCCGCGGGTAATTTCCCACAGGCATAACAGATATTTCCCTCAGGTGTAAAAATTGTCGCCCTTGGGAATAGAGTCTATTTCCCAGAGGCACGAAAGAAGTTGCCCTTAGGCTAAAATAACCACTGCCCTCAGGCTAAAGGAAGCACTGCCCTCAGGCTATGTAAATCATTTCCCTCAGGCTAAATAAGTAACCAGGCCACTCCCAGTATATAAACAATCAATACACATTAAATTCCTCTCAAGTAAATTCAATAATTATTATTACAATGGCATACCCTTGGGTATCCGGCCAAATGGCTAAACAGAGGAACGTACCCCCGGGGTGGTCCTGGATCCAAGCAGCGATCCCAAACAATAGTTTATTATCACATTTAATCACCTATACAATTCTAGGTATTCAAAACAGCCAAGGACTCAGCCACACAACACCCCAACATGGGTTCTTAGCTCAACGGTACAAAAAACGCACAACAGTTGGAATTTAAACATCAAGCCACCTACCTCGATCGATCATGATCGGTATACTTGAACTATGCTCCTCAAATCGTCAAAGAACGAAGACGATCTGAGATGAATTAAAACCCGTTCAAACGTAAATAACTTTCCCTCATGAAATAATTGGTAAGAATGGCTTAAAGAGAAGGATAGGCTTACCCGTACGGTTCCAACGAGATTGACAAAGGCGGAAACGGATTCCCAGCGTGCGATCTAGAGGTCCTTGATGGTTCGACCCTCTCTCCCAACTCATCCTCCGGTTCTAAGCCTTCCCTGTGAATAGGGGAGGCGACTGACCATTTTAAGCTAAAAGAACAGACTACACGGCGAGTACTTTTGACTACACGACATGTACTTTTCTCATTTAATTGTTCCTTGGGCAGCTACCTTTCCCACTGTCGTGATGTTCATCCGTCGACATGTGTACACGACATATATTTCTGATCACACTGTGTGTACTGTCAGGTAGCTGAAGGATAGTTCCACCACCTTAGTATTTGTCGGCCGACTAACTAGACGGCGTTTCAATACCCACTACACGATGTGTAGTAGGTTTTCACACCTTTCCTCATCGAAATGGCTACACACCCTGTGTACTCATCCCACAGGTCCAAAGTACACGACATGTGGAAAAGTACACGGCGTATAGTCCCAAAATTTAGGATTTTCCCCCTCTTTCATTATTTTCTCAAAAACACTTAAGGAAAAGAGAAAATAGGAAACCCTTACCTCAAAAATAAGAACTGGGTTCTTAAAGGAGGCATTTCAAATTAAACCTATCTTCTAAAAACCAGAAGCTTCTCTTGACTTATAAACTGCATGGTATTGGTCATGATCAACCTTTAATGTCTTTTAAAAACTATTTCATTTGTTGATTTAGGATCTGTCCTTTCAAAATCTGATATCTTCTCTTCCTTGTGTGTTTCCATTTCACTTGGTGCAAGATACCCCAAACCATTCTTCCCTAAGGAGTCATGCACTTTTGATTTAGCCTTTTAATCATGTTTCCCACTAGAAAGTATTCCTTCTGCAAGTGTACCCATTGTTTTGGCATAATAAGGAAGTGTTGATCATCTATTCTTCCAATTAGGGATCCCTTATTCTCTCTTTTGTTTGTGTATCATGTGGGATGGGTGTATGAATGTCACCTTTGTGAGGATAGCAGAATAAAATATTAATAAAGATAATTGGGTTGGATGAAGATCAATATGTGGGGACAGGGAAGAGTGATTTATATTTTTCTTGTTATTTTTTTACTATTATTATTATTTATTTCATGGGATAAATTCAATATTGATAATCATAGACGTTGGGGGACCTTGTTTTCGCACTGAGTAATGATTATAGAATGCATGATGTTTGGTTTTCAGTTGAACAATTGTTATGAAATCGATTTACCACATACACTCGGCTAATAAATGGATTCCCCAAGATCAAACTATATCTAGGATAACCCAAGAAGTTAACAAGTGGAATTAAAGAAAAAATGAGTTGTAAAATCTGAATTTGTTTATTTTGGTTTGTGTGGTGGTATGATTTTACGCACTATTTTTTGTTGTGGGTTGGTTCTAAAGGTGTAATGGGATCTTAGATTGATTGATTGGTTGATTTTTTAATGGATGGGTTGTGTTACGTAGCAGGCCTACTGAGAGTGGTTGTGATAGGTGTGTTGTATTTTTGATGTGATGTGTAGTTGGGTATGGCTATGAGTTGGGGTTTTTCTTTATTGATATGATGGATTTGGTGGAATGACTTGGAAAAATGATGATGACAGTGGTTTATATGGGTAATTTTTCTAGAGTTTCTCCATGAGTAGAATGCATAAAGCTTAAAACCATTTATCCAGATAGATTTATGTTATGTTATGAAAGGGTGTTAAGCAGAGAGTAATTTTAAGTGGGATAATTTACCATGGTTCTTCTTCCTTTGTGTGAATTTTCTTTTGTGGGATGTTGTGTACTATACATGTTTGTTTCCGAGATAGTGATGGAGAAAATAAATATATAATAATGTTGAGATGACATGAGTTTATTGGTTAAATGGGAAGGGGTTTTCAATGAAAAGTGTAATGATGGTTTGCACGACTAGCTATGGTAAAATCTAAATAATGAAATGAATGGGTGTTGAGATAAAGATCCATGTGAATCAACTTTAATTTATCAACTTCTAAAGTAACTTTGGTTGATACTAATTGATGTAGGAATTTTTGTGAATTACATAGTTTGGGATAGAGTGCTTGATGCCATAAATATATATATATATATATATACTATATGTTCTTGGGATTCTATACACACCCCACCCTAGTTAAGAATTATGTGATGAGAACCCCCATCATCATGAGGGAGGGTGTCTTTCTGAAAACTCTTTGTGGGAGGATAGATGGAAGGAAACCCACTCCTCCCTTCTCCCTCTTCTAGGTGGCAATAGACCAATATTAATTTGGAAGGTTTTAGTTTGTGTGGCCCATGTGTGTGTGGGAGAGTTGTGTATTCCCAAGTTTCCTTGGGGTGATTTGTGTTGTTATTTCCTAGGTGTTTTTGGGATGTGACATGAAGTATAGCCTAGGTGTCTATGGGTGAGATGTGATCCAGTTGTGAGGCCCAGGTTTGTGTGGGTGGGTTTTGATGTGGTACTTTTGAAAGATTTGGGATTGCCATGACGTTTTTCATTAGGGTCTGAGAGTGGATAATCAATGGGATTGTGGTGTGGGGTACCCTGTCATCGATTTTCTTTCTATATTACTTTACTAGACTTATGTTATTTGGTGAGAATACCTTGTTGAGTTGGGGATGGTTAGTATGCCTCATTATGTGCTGCTGGTTCATCTGTTTTTTTTTCACTAGAAAATTAGTATACTTCTCTAAATTTTGCATGAAAGAATTTGGTTTTCCTACTGAGTATACTTGTATGCTAACCCTACGTATATAATCAATTTTCTTGTTTTTTGGATGAACACTTTGGTCGTGCAGAACCTTACTATCTCAGACGTTGGGACAGTTGTCAGGTCTCTTATTAACCCTGTTTTTTGTATTTAATTTGGGGTTTTTATTGTATTTGTAGTAGTTATATTTTGAACATTCATGTGGGATGATTTTGTATTTGTTTTATATACATTATTTCTTGTAGTTGTTTGGGGATGAACCATATTATCTCCCGGTGTGGTTTTCTTTTAAAGGGTAATACCTCCCATATTATGATTTCTTTGTACCCATGTTTCTAGTCACCCTAAGTCCTACTGAATACAGGACTTAGGGGTCATTTTCTCTCTTTCTACATTGCAAGATCGGGAGGGGAATCTTTGGAGGAGGGGGTCATGACAGAAATCCCACATTGCGTACCCATAATGAGTAATTAAAAAGATTCTGCCTACATGAGATCCTATAGGTCAAATCATATGTAGAGGCATCTCACAGGGGACCATCGACCTTATTGATCAAACAATGTATAAAGCATTCACACGTGGGTGGTTAGTCCACCCTGACCTTCATCCATTTAATTATTATTAGCTTTGGTCATAGTGGAAGTGTTGTGATGGAGGGAGATATATTGAAATTTCTTTTAATAAACCTTTCCCAAAACTACGAGTGAGGATATGGCATGTACGTTTTATAATTAATTTATTTAATATCTAAGGAAATAAATACCTATGCTTAAGAACTTCTTTATTTGATGATTGTTGATCATATAAAAATTCCTTTCCGGGTTTCCATCATGGATTTTGTGAGAATACAATGGTAGATTCCCTTTAGCGGTGATCCACACATGCTCTAATGGTCTCCATGCAATGCCACTCGTTCTCCAAGTTCTAGCATAGTGAATCCAATGCCTTATTTTTTTCATATTTGATCACTCCTTCTTTGGTCTTGAAGATATTATATATTCGGTTTCTTGTTTTTGAGAGGGAGAGCGGAGGAGGATTCGAAAGAGAATTCATTGTGCGCAACAATTTTCTATTCTAAAATTTGGAATTGGGTTGAAATTCTTTACATAATAGACATTATCATCTGTTTATAGAGATGATAATTCAATTACAACAAGCATTAAATATAATAAAATCCACTAGTGAAATCCCATGACACATAATAATAAACTTATTATTATTATTTTTTGGTGCACTAACTTGCGTGAAATGGATAAATAATATTTACCGCCTCATCAATAATTGTTTTATCACCGAAAACAGTATTGGTTTGTTCAAACTCCTCGTAAATTTATTGAACACTAGAATAAATATTTTATTATCTTAAACAAACATTTTATCCACAAACCAGGAAATAAATATTTATTTAATATTCAGTAAAATAAACAAATATATTTTATTCACAATCTGGTGAATAAATATTTATTTAATTTATACGATCAATATAACTTGAATAAAATATCCCATAGTCTTAAGAATAATATTTATTCCATTAATTAAATTTAAATATAATTTAATCAAGACCAATAAAAACACATAGTGTGTGATCCTCTAGGATTCATTCTTGTTAGCATTAGGTGGGCTTTCCCAAAGTCCAAGATTACTATCTTGAAATGGGTCAAGGAACCCAATAGAAAGAACATAAATTCACCATGACGATAACCACATACCAACCCTCACTGTGTAATATAATATGTTTATAACAATTTCTCATCAATGAAGTTTCACGATGGAGTCATCAATGTATATGATCGATACATCACACTTTGATAATTTGAAATAAACTTGTTATAACACCAATATCATGGAATTTTGGGTGAAGAACCTATTTCAATCAAATGGTTGAGATATAAACATCCATAAAAATAGAAGGGAAAAATCCATCGTTCACTTATACATTAATAACAATTCATTCATGATGCACTCAATATACCCTACTTCCCACCAACATATGGCGTGAAGGTTTTCATCAGAAAATCTAAGTGTTTGGGTTATAATATGAATTAATAATAATATCAAAGTCCAAAAAAACCTTAAACATACCCTCAGATTAGAAAATATAATGACACCAAAACCTGAAAAATTCATACTAGTAGGTTTGTTCTCATAATATCTCGTATTGGAGATTACCTGGTGCAAACTTCATGAGAAGAAATCTCATATTCTAATGTGTACTCAAACCTGATAGTCTACATACTATTTATCCCATCATATTATGTTATCCAACTGAAAAATGATATTAAGAATATTGTCATAGAACTTCAAATTTCTCATCATAGTGGAGAACTACTATGATCTTATCAATGATACCAATACTCTAGGTCATTATTACATTAAAGTCGTGCAAAATAATAAAAAACATGTATTTAGATTTTAACTTTAATATTTAATACATCAATAATTCATGTAATCAAAATAAAAATAGTATGTTCTAGGAAACAAAATCTAAAAAACTTCCACTTGGACTATAGACAACTGCATATGCCTTTCAGTCTTCTATCCCTCACATGATAATCATGTTTCTGCGGAGTTAAGGATTTAGTAATGGTTTACACCATGTTTTCTTGGAAAAACTACTCAATCCAACCTCACCTCTCTGAGAGAAGTCCCTCAAGAGATGGTACTTTAGAAGTATGTGCTTCATCCACTGATCTAACCTTTCCTCTTTTGTGATATCTACTACTATAGTATTATCACAATAGGGTGTGATGATATCTATACTGTTAGGTGCAACATAAGGCTCTTGGAATAAATTGTGAATCCAAACTACATATTTAGTTATCACAGAAGCTACAATATAATCAGACACTACTGTAGAATCTATGACTATAGCATACTTTGCTCTCTTCTATCTCACAACACCTCCATTCAAAGTGATTATATATCTAGTTTGTGACTTTATTCCATCTTGATCAGTTTGGAAAAAAGCATCTTCATATCTTATGATGACTAGTTCCTCATCTCCTCCATAAACTGGGAACACATCCTTAGCATGCCTCTGATACTTAAGGATAGTCTTGATGTGCATCCAATGGCGGTCACCTAAATTAGTTTGATATCTGCCTAACACACTTAATATTTCAGTGATATCGGTCCTATTACATAGCATAACCTACATGCCCAAACCAATTTATGATTTGAATGGAATCCTTGCCATTATCTTTCTTTTATCATGGTTCTGAGGAACCATTTTCTAGTAAATCGGAATTCCATGTGACAGTGGAAATAATACACTCATGAATTATTTTATACTGAGTCTCTTTAGGATCATTTTAGTGTATGTACATTGACTTAGGCAAAGAAAGATCTATCATGATGGATGTTGATCCTAAGAATATATGTTTTCTCACCCAATAATTTCATGGAAAATAATTTATTCAACCTTTCCATAACATACTGTAATATTATAATTTCATTTCCAATAACTAACATGTCATAAACATATATTATTAAGAAACTAAATTCACTCACACTAAATTGTTTTAGAAACAAGGAACACATTCATTATTTATAAAACCAAATTCTATTATGGGTTCATCAAAACAAATTTTCCATAACCAGGATTCTTGATTTAATCCATAATTGTATTTTTTTTTCAACTTTTATATCTTATTGGAATCCATTAGAGTTACAATGAATTTAGGTTTTGTCTTATAGACCTCTTCCAGAAGCTTCTCTTTAAGGAAGGAAATTTTAACATCCATTTTACAAATCACATAGTAATGGTAAGATATAAGGGAAAGTAAAATACTGATGGATTTTAGCATTTCAGGTTTTGAAAAGACTTCTTTGTAATCAATTCCTTGATGAAATTTAAAATATTTTGCAACCAGTTGTGCCATATAGGTACAGACTAGTCCTTCCATGTCCATTTTCTTCTTGAATATCCATTTTCATCTAGAAGGATTTACATCAATTGGAGGATCTACCAAAATAAATACATGGTTTTCCTACATGGAATCCATTTAATAATTCATTGCTTTTTTCCACTTGGGAACATCTGTGCCACTTTCTGCTTCCTTGTAGATTATAGGATCATTATTATCAACTAATAATGAGTCACCTTCTTCCGTAACAAGAAAATAACATCGTTCTGGTTCTCTAACCTATCTTGTACTCTTACACAGTACTTGTTTCTCTATAATAGTCTCTTCTTCCATGGGGATTTGTGTAATATAACAATGTACAAACTCTAGTGTGCCTTGAGCCTCAACTTCATTAATGTTTATCTCACTCTGACTCTCTATTTTGGATACGTGCTCCCTCATAAGGAATATGGTGTGTCCTACCTCTATAACTGTTTTTCCAAGGGGATGTATAAGTAGTATCCCCTTGATTCCTTAGGGTATCCAATAAAGGTACACTTTGTGCCTCAGGGTGAAGGTTTGTTACCTAAATAGGACATAACAAACACAACACTTCCCCATACATGAAAAATCGATTTAATTATTTTCTTCTACTCCAAAATCCCTATGGAATACCAATTATCTATTGGGTTGGTACTTGGTTTAGTATATGAATCTCTATTTGTAATGCATATCCCTAAATGGATAATGTAAGACTCGCATAACTAATCATTGATCTCACCATGTCCAACAAGATATGGTTCCTTCTTTCTCTTACACCATTCCACTGAGACGTGTATGGAGGAGTGAGTTGGGATATGATCCCAAATCCCATAAGAAACCAATGAATCCTTGATTAACATATTCCCTTCCATGTTTTGAGGAGAGTTTCTTAATATTTATACAAAGATGGTTCTTAAATTCATTCTTTTATTCCTTGAATTTATCAAAATAATTCGACTTATAACTCATCAAGTAAATATTTCCCTATCTAATAAAACCATCAGTAAAAGTTATGAAGATTTAGTACCCACCCCTTTTTAAATATGAAATGGTCCATACACATTGGTATAAACTAATTAAATATGCTCTTTATCCCTTTCACCAGTCCCACAAAAATTGGGATTTTGTTCATTTTTAATTGTAAACTTGTGTGACATACACCAAGTGGTTTTAGTTAGAAAGAATCTAAATATCCATCTTGATGTAATTTTTTGAAAAAAAATTCATTTACATGACCTTACGGGTGATGCCAAAGTTTGGTTTCTTATGATTCATGTGAAGTAACATCTTAATCGATTACCATTACTTGATTCATGTAAACCAACACGTAAATACCATCATGTAAATGTTCCATACCTTAAAAAATATATCTTTATAAAAGAAGAGTCAATTATTTGAAAATTTAAAATGTCATCCATCTATATCTAGTCTAGATAAATAAATAAAAATTTAGTAACTAAAGGAACATAATAAAAACCCTTTAAAACCAAGATCATTTTGGTCATTAATGTGAGTGTGTAGTCCCTGGTAGCTACAACAGCAAGTTTAGCTTTGTTGTCTACAAATAGATTTACCTCCCCTCGGTCAATTTTTATGAATCTATTTTGTTTATATATTTTAATATATATGTGAGAACATCAAGCTTCATCAAATATACATTTTTTAGAAAGAAGATAAATTTTACTTGATAAAAATGCACCTGATGCTTCCCCTTTCTTCTTTATAAAGGTTCAGTTTTTCTTCCAATGGCCCTTCTGGCCACATGAAAAATATACAACATCATGTTCCCTTACTTCCCCTTTGATTTTATTCTACATGGAAGGGTGTGGAGAATATCGGGGCTTAAAGATATTTTTTTCCATTCAGTTTCATCACCAAAAGAACAAAAGGATTTTTGTGCTTCATATCTTCATCGACATGGAGATGTAGGGTAAATACATCTTGAATAAACTCCTCAATATTGTATATATTAAAATTCAAAACAAAATAGGAGACGCTTTTAGGTAGTGATGCCAGAATTAAATCGGTTCCCATTTCTTCGGGAAGTTTAAACCATAGAACCTATAGGCACTCAATGTAGCCAATGAGCTTTACTACATGAGCGCAAACTGGGGAAACCCTATACAACATTACCCTACAAGAGCGGCTTGAAAATATCAAATCATTCATGTTTATCCCTCTCTTGTTAAAGACCATGAAAGAGGTTTTTCACTCAATACACATCCATGTTTTTGTGAGACTTCATAAGTTCACTACATATAGATGAAATCATCACAGATTGAATTTATACCATGCCAATTATATGTTTTTTGTATACTAGGAACTCTTCATGATTCATCTCTTGAGCATGAGGATCGGACATTGAGTATTCTAGCACATAAGATTTTCGTTTATGGAATAGAACAACCCAAAGCTGTCTATACCACTCTTGAAAGTTACTGATTGTGAGGATATTGTCTTTATCCAATATTGATCATAGGGATAGTGTGGATGAAGATACTATCATTTTATTCTATAATTAAAAATATAATATTACCAGTACTTTTCTTCATTACAAATTTTGTGAGAAGTTATTAATTAATTGATTTTATTAAATCTCCCACTATTTTATCAAGTCCCAATAGCCCTCACCATTGAACTTAGAATGTATAGTTACTAGAAAAATATAGTTTAAAGGATCCATATTCCCATTTTAATTACCCCAATAAAGGTTAGTCAAGCCATTTTGATTGTATTTAGGTCGGCAAGTCTTTTCCAACTGTGGGATAGCAACTCCTTGATCTTTTGTGGAGACTCCCAAATCCAGAAATCCTGACATGGATTTTCTCAACACTTGCCTCTAAATTACACCATGTCTGGAAAGGGATACTCATATTGATGTAAAATGGTTAATTTCACCTGAAACATTTATAATAACTCCACATATAAAATTAAGTACCCTAAAAATGGTTGGTCAAACACATAGTTCTATTGATTTTTGTTCCCAGTCATGTATTAGAAGGCTTATTATAGATTAACATTAGATTAAAGGATTTTATTTTATTACGAAAAAAATTTAATCTGGTTTTATCCTTTATATATCTTGTTAACATTTAAGAGGATATTTACTTAATTAATTTACCATTTCTGGATTAAACATTTACGCATAATCAATTTGATTTAAATTTTATCTTTTCATATTAATTTATTTATGTGATCGCGGTCTTGTATCAGCAAATATAAATTTAATGTAATAGATAAAACATAATTAATTAATTAAATGACCTGATCATGAGCTTATCTAATGGCTTATTTAATGTGTGGACATTATATCAACCTAAGAATTATGGGAGGTAACTCCTTATTCCATACAAGGAATTAGCTACAACAATCCACATATCCACCTTTATATTACTGAGTTAGTGACATTATGGTTCCATCTTGAACCATATCTGCATTCCATGGGATGCTTCATTAATTACAAATATTTATTACTCACATGTAGGTTAGGGGAACCAACGGATTGGTTAAATAAAATTACATAAATATCTTTAGAAACATAGGCCCTACATAATAATAGAGAGAGGGATGGCTTGTAGGCCATCTATTAAATTAATATTAAATAATTTCAATGCCATAAAATAAGTTAATTAAATAAATTCCAAAATATACATAGGTCTTGGTCATGCTCATGATCGGTTCTAAATGAAATGAATACACAAAAAGTAACTGAATAGAAATTATTTCATTATTATTTATTTATTATTAAGATGAACGAGCTTGTATTAATTAATTAATTAATTCCATTTAATCTTAAAGATCATCCGAAGATAATTGCAGATGCCCATCAATTTTGAATTCATGAAAAATAACCAACAAAAACATTAATGACATATTTATTATAGTAAATTAATTGATAATTTAAAATTCTTTAGAACCATAATTAAATTTCTGAACACACAACGGTATTCCAATCAATAAAATAAGGTTATAATGCTTCAATTTTAAAATTTAATGTAATTTTACTTCAAACCATTAATGGGAAACTATATGAATGCATATTCAGCTACACACCAGGTACCTCAGTTTCCATATATCCATGTCACACACTTGGTGCTTCGGCATGTTAACTCAGACAAACTACATGATGTGTATATGCAATCAACACACCCTATATCCATTTTCTGTGTGGCAGGCTGTCTTGATCAACATGTGGTGTGCAATAAAATCACTACATATTTTTAATTGCTTGGTGCATCTAGAATGAAAATGGGTATATGGTGTGTGCTGTAGCCATAGGCCATGTAACCCAGCTTTACTAAATAAATATTTAGAACTTCCTGATGGCATCTCCAGTCATTATTCATTTTTTCTTAAATCTATAAGAAATGAAATTCATAAGGAACACTATTAATATATCAATAACATGTTATTTCAAATCAGATTAAAGAATAGATAACATGAAATGAAAATCTAACCATGATTGTGCATAGTCCAATAATAAAATAAATATTTATAAATTTATATGTAAAATCTATGACCCCACATGTTGGTTCATGGTGCAGAAGAAGCGTCTAAGTGGAGGGTTATATATGAAATTTCATTTTAATAATAATTTTGAAAACCAAGAGTAAGGATCTTGCACATAAAAATAATAATTTATTTATTTAATATCTAAAGAAATAAATACCTGATCTAAGGAACCTTCAACATCGATGATTGATTATCATCAGAAAATGCCCTTCTAGATTTCCTTCTTTTTATTTGTGAGTCTCCAAGGGTACAATCCCTCTGGTGGTGATTCACACATACTCCAATGGTCACCATGAAATGCCACTCATTCTTTGGGTGCTATCATGGTGAATTTAATGTCTTGCATTGTTGGTTTTCAATTTCTCATCCTTTAATCTTGAATAAGTTCTCTTTTGAGTTTGTTGTTTTTTGAGAGGGATATAGGAGGAGCAGTCGAGAAATAATTATTTGCGCACAACAATTCTACAATTTCAAACATGAAATTAGTTTCGAGTGATTTACACAATAGATATAGTCATTTATTTATAGAGATGAGATTTCAGTTACAAAGTTTAATTTCATAACAACCATTAAATATAATTATAACCATTAATGAAATCATGTTCCACATAATAATAATACTATTATTTTGTTGTGTGCCAACTTTTGAAAAATGGATAAATAATATTTACTGGACGATAAATAATTTTTTTTATCACTAGACACAGTCATGGTCCATTCGAAATCCTCTTGAATTTATTGAACACGTGAATGAATATTTTTTTCTCTTAAAGAAATTTTTTATTCACAAATTATCTTAGAAAATATTTATTAAATATGCAAAATAATAAATTTATATATCTTGTTCTCAATTTATTGAATGAATATTTATTTAATTTACCTGATCAATATAAATTGAATCAAATTAACCCTTGTCTTGAGAATAATATTTATTTCATTAATTAAATTCAAATAGACTTTAATCGAGACTAATAGAAATTATTTATGTGTGACCCTCTATGATTCTTTCTTATTGGCATTAGGTGAGATTTTATAAGGTCTAAGATTACAATCTCACAACGGGTCAAGGCACCCAAGAGAAAGAACTTATGGTCACAATGATGACAACCGCATTTGAATGCTTAGTATGTAATATAATCCTTTTATCATAACATCACATCTACCAGGTTGTGTGACAGTGTCATGAACCTATAATCTCAAAAAATCATTTATTGAAGATCTGAAATAAACTCGTCATTACACCATGGCCATGTAATTTATGTCAAAAATTCTATTTTAGTCCAAGGGATGAGATATCAACTTCCATAAATATAGAACCCACAAAAACATCCATGAATTATCCATTAATAGCATGTCATTAATGATGCACCCAATATACCCTACTTCCCACCACCATATGGTGTGATAGTTTTCATCAGAAAATATAAGTGTGTGAGTATTGACATGAATTAATGATAATATTAATGTATGTGGACCATTACATATGATCATATATAGTAATATCGGATGACACGAAAGCATGTAAAATTCCTACTGGTGAGTCTGTTCTCATTATCGCTTATCGTGGTGATTACCAAGGGAGAACTTCATGATAAGAAGTATCAAATTATTACATGTACTCTCACCTGGTGGTCTATATATTATGTGTCCCATATAAGTATGTTATCCAACCATAATACTATATTAATAATATTTTCATATCACTTAAAGGTTCTCATTATATCGGGGAACTACTATGGCCTTATCAATGGAGAAAATAATCTAGGACATTATTACATTAATATCATGCAGAACAACGAACTATATGTAATAAGATATTTTATTTAATAGTTAATACTTCTAATATTCATGTAATCAATGTACAAAAAGTTTCTTCTAGGAAACCAACCCTAACAATTACCAAATTGAAGACTTTAATTTAAAAGTTCATTAGGTAAAATCTAAATGGGGGAATCACCATCAGGGGAAAGTCTAATCATATGAATACCAAAAAACATGCATAAATACTCTAGTACAGGTACGTCAAACCACCTACCATTAAAAAACTATATCCATTTAATTTGAATAAGCCGACAACAGCTACTATGGTTTGACCAACATCGACTAATTCATGATGGGTCCTATCTCATAGAAAAAAACACCATAAAAATATAATTACAAAAACATTTTAATTAATTAATTAAATTCCAACATATTAGTTTAAAGAATCATTTTTTCAAAATAGGCATAACACCCGAATTCTTATCAGAAAATACCATCACACCAGAACGATTACCTAATACATGATAAAAACAAGGATTATCCCCACCTAAAATCAGACATAATACCAAAGAAATTGTTTTAAAAAACCCATAAAAAATATTTAAGGCCTTAAATATTTAGAAATAAACTTAGGGGACATACCTTGACAAAAAAGAATGGGGTGAGGTGTATATAGCCTCTCTGGTTATCCTCATTCTGGAAAGAGTGAAAACCCCATCATTGGTATCTGATTCCACCATGATCAAGTGTAATAAAAATCAAAACACCTAGTTGGTGAAACAAAGGTAAGATGTAGAAGGAAAAGAACATAACCATGGATTATATAGTGAAAGGTTCACAACAAGGTTTCCAATACACTTGATAGAATCTGATTCTACCAATAATGTTAGAGAAATCTTGTAGATGAAGGGAGGAAGATTTCGACACATGCATAGAACAAAGGGGAAAGAGGAGGGTCATAAAACTCTTTAAGGATCGGAGGAGGAAACATAAATTTACCACTCTCTATTTTGTCACATAGTTTAGATATATAAATTTCCAAACCATTCACCAACCTTATGGATGGAACTACCTTTTACCCTATACCTTGTACAGTTTCAGTGCATGGTTTAATAGAGAACATGACAACCATGCACCTATACTATCTAAGTCACATGAATCCTCACATAGTTGCAGTGCATAGTAAGTCAAATCACATACCAATCGTGTACCATGTCTGGAGAAAATTACAAACCCCCTAAATGATTTCCTATAAATATCCATATGGTTACTCAACCCATGCTCATATACAAAATCTCCCACATAGATACACCTTTAAAAAACAATGAATCTAGTCCTGAAACCCCCAAGATTCTCTTGAGGCCTCTATGCTAAAAAACCAAGCATCGTTATATTTGTAAAAACATTATTTATAGGCATTCCAAACATTGAATTCCCATTATGTATCGTTGAAAAATATAGTACCCGTCAGGAAATTGAGAATTCAAAATCCTTCATAAATTTAAATCATAGAAAGAAATGGGATCTTTCGGCCTCCCAGCATTGAATATTCGCATCCCTGAGAAGCTGTATTGGGCATCGAAATGAACAACCTGACTTAATTGGGTCAGGAATTAGGTTTGAAAGAAAAAAATTCATTTCTAAATGCCTAATTCACCTCAAAATACTACATTATGAATAAGGATATTTCCTTGAAAAGGCTCAGTACAACACTCATAACTATTAATGAACAATCAAGATGACACATAGTCAGACCCGTATAACTTTCAAGATGATTTTTTCTTATTTAATTTCATCAAATACCCTATGGTACTCCCAAAAATTGGTTTTTCCATCGCATCCAATTCTAAGCCACGGTAAATCCACCATTGTAATTTCCTAAAGAGACATGTCCATATTATATTTATGATTCTTTTTTCATGTTTCTCAAAACATTACACCTGATATCCAACAATTTTTCTACTCATGGTCCTCAATTTTATTGAATGGTAGAATTCCATTCAATCAAGCTCAACATAGCTACGCCAACTACTCCATGAAATGTTCCAGCTAACCCTTGAAATGACCCACCTCAACCCAACGGCATGCTCGATGTGGTTCCATACTAGATAAATTAAAATGTACAAAAGAACATAATTCTAACTTCCCCCATATGACAATCCTTAAAAATGATTGATTTCAGCAGTCAACACATAACTAAAAACTGAACTAATTCCTTTTTCCCAAGGCTTATTGATATTATTTGGAACATGTTCACTGATGTCTTTAACTAACTTATGGATAACCCTCTTAGCTCACCCATCCCATGTACAAGATTATTATTGTGTTATAACAAATGATCCAACATAATACTCAATCCAAACCCATTGGATTATCGCAATCTACTACAGGCTTAATGCATATAATCGAACTTCACCCAAGTCCATCTATAAATCTTTTCCTCACATTTACCATGAAATCCAACCATAATTTGATCGATTTAGTTAATCATATACAAGATCCAAAAAGACCATCTAGAGACAACCCTCAAGATCTTACATCCCTTATCACATGAGGGTATCCCACTAGAGACCAACATCTTGTTTCCCAACTTAAGGGCATCCATAGCATCGCTATAATTAAAGGAGAATTTTATCACCATAGCCTATGGATTTTCCTCCCAAGCATTATAGCTATAATGGAATAGAACCCACTCATATCAAGAATTACATAAATGTCACCCTAGACTAGGCTGCACTTTCCTTATCCAAATAATAACACAACATCTCTCAAAAATGTGTGTCTCTTCTACCAAAGAGGTACATTCCTCATTTTAGTCACATCGCCCTATAACTATTCTTGTGACATTTATTTTAATCCATCGATCCTCGACTTACACACGGTTGCTCACAACATTATGATTTTAATTATTTCCATGTCTAACTGGTGAATAAAATTTCACCAAACACATCCTCCCATGATTCATCCATTATAGAGACAATATGAATCTACTACATGACACGTCAGTCTTATTATTCCAAAATATCCCTCGGAAATCCACCTTAATGTTAGGTACCTCTCTTGTACCAAAATCTCTTCAATATTCATTTGCCAAATGATCCCATTACATTCACAAGAATCTACCGACACTCGAACTATTTTTCAAATTCAAAAATCAATGGTCAACCGGGTTAGGCAGCCGAACATCCCTTCCTATCAAAGCCAGTCTCAAAAATCAAGAAACATGGGTGCTTCCAAAAAAGATGAATGCGTCACCATTAATATATTTCAACACTTGAGCACCTCTATACATTAGTCTCTACATGAGTGTACAACCAATATCACTTTGTAAAAAAGGTATCCACAAACCTGTGAAAATACTATCCTCGGATTCTCTCAATAAAAACAAAACATCAACTTACAAGTGTTTGATACAATAACTAAGTGCCTCTAGGTCTCCCACATAGGCCTACTAATCAATTCTCACAACAGGGTCATTATATCCTACTACCTCTCCCAAAGGTTGAACATCTCCATGAACACATCTCACATGGAATCATTTGAAAATCCATCTAGGATTAAGGAATCTAACATGCATGTTTACTCTCTCTCTCTCTCCCTCTAAAATAGGTAATGATTACATTAACCTATAAGGGTAAAAACTATAAATTATCGGCATACCTGGGAAACGATCCACATCAAACATCCTCAAAAGGGAATGTCACCTAGACTTTTATGCTATAACATATAAAATAATAAATAACAAACACACATTGGGAATTTTATACAGTAATACTCCCTTAAGTTCCAGTTCTTGATAAATGTTTATGTTTTTATTGACATCACACCTAGTGACCCGAGAATATCACTTAAAACAGAAGAATCAACTACCAACGTTGACCTATGAGGGTCAAAAGTATGGGAACAAAATAATCTCAATGATTTATGTCATATAAAAATAATGTTGTTTGGTTATGTAGAATTCCATTCCAAGCTATATAGTAAATCACAATATAGGTTGTTATAGACACTTTAAAAAACTGAACCTAAGAAAAGACACCCAAAAGGGGGTCTATAACATGGGAATCATAGGCGCTGTCTACCCAATAGGGTTTCTAAACATATGGTTCATGAGTAATGAGTCATCATTCTCACCATTAAACATCACACAACAGATCCATATGACCTTCCATCTGACAAAAATATATAAAAGTCAACTCAATTGAGTATAATTCCATCATGAACCAATATGATACAAAAATATTTTGGTAGTTCTTGGAACATTAAAAAATTATCATTTTTCATTAGTGAAATAACACACAAGTAGTCTAATAACATATATACACCACATGATAAATATGATTCATACGCCACCTCCTTCCTTTGTTATCCAAGAGTGGAAATCAATCACCGACCACAATACAATAGGCCAAGATCCATAAATCCTTAATAAGTCATAACATTAAAACAAAATGTGGGTCACTCAAATATAATTCCACATACTACTATAGAATCATAGATAAAAATTAAAATCCCATATCCATAGTAACCTAGACTTCTTACAAAAATTAGTATTCTCAAGGAAAGAATTCAATATCTATCACAAATTCTTACACATTCCAAATACTCATATCTACCATATCCCAAATAGTAATGAAATAGAAAAGGAATAGCTCCGATACCAATTCATAATGTCATTTCCCGGATTACACTAACTGGTTCCCTGATCTAGTTTTCCACAAGGCCCCAAGCATGCACCCCACATGATAAATGCTTCCAACTAGTAGTTAAGTTCTATGGTCTAAAAGCGAGGAGACTATTCCCACATATCTGAGTAAAAAATAGCGAAAATAACCAGATATTATCTATAATAGTAATAAACCAAGTTCAAAAAGAATAAATAATTTGAAATAAGTCCATGATGTAATAATAAATGGAATGCAATAAAAGATTGAATGCACCTGTCATACATACAATACCGATCACCCACTTTGTCGACCATACATATATAATATTAAATAAATGAAATGCAAATAAATATACAAGGATATACAATTATCTCTGATCTAATACTTATACACGTTATTTTTTAGTATTTTTAATCCATCTTACTTGATCAATCCTGATCCTTGGACCATCTTATTCCTATAACCAAGTGAACGCCTACTCAAGTACCCTAATGAAATGGAAACTCGAGCAGGGTGTGAGTATAAAACTTAGTAGGTAACCAAAAACAATATCTTGTATATAGCTATATATATGGGGTGTGTGTAAATGTGAGATACAAATCAGGATAATAATAATAAATAAAATGGAAAAATAATTAAAAACAAAGAAATAAATAAAATAAACTAAAGATGATCCTTGGGTTTATGATCTCGATTGACCATACCAACTTCAGTGTAAGCAAGAATGTATATGAACAAGGTCTCATATCATATATATATATATATATATATATATATATATATTAATTTCTGTATATATATCACCATAAATAAATATACACATATATATATAAAGAAAAAATAATATAAATAAAAACAACCCACAATCGATCATTGGTATTATAGTCTTGATAAAAAAATAAAGGCTTCGTCAAATATCAAAGACTCTCTAGGAAAGTTATGTATCCAAGGGAATATATGTCCTAGATCTAGGATCACCCTTAACCACCTCCAATCACTATAATGAGGGATGTAATTTACCAAAAAAGAATACTATAAACATAGAACTACATAAACTCTGGCCTATGCTGGATGTATCTCATATCAGATTTATGAGTGTAAGGACCTGGGGTCATTTTCCAAGGAATCCTCTTCGAGTCTATAGAGCTCATCCATAGAAAATCCATATAATGTTGATCTAATAATTATAGGACCCAGGTCTATTGACCAAGGTGTACTCTTCATATCTATGGGGTGAATCCATAGAAAACATAGTATAATATAGACCAATGTGGGCTATGACCCACGACCATTGGCCAATTTTTCCTCATCGATTCCATGGAGCGCATCCATTGAAAACTTAGAAAATGGTACCATATCATCATGAATTTTCATTACCATACTATGATTCCCCTCAACATTGTCATATCATTATATTCATATAAATAATAATGTCTCAAAATATATATCCTAGTAAGCACCTATATGAATCCTTGTCATATATAGTATTATATCAGGATCATTATCCAAAAGCCGAGAAGCACCTCTGAGATCATAGCTACATCAATAATAAATGAGTGATAGAATAATGAAAATATTGAGGGTGGTTAAATTCCCAATCCACCACTACTTACATATCCTCAAAATCATATAGGTTCATTATAGGTTCTAGGTGACACTTGTTACTATCTTTACCCAACCACAATACACTAGCTCAGGGTGAATCCAACTTTGGGGCACCCACAAGGTCCCTCATGTGAAAATTCAAGAGGGGAATTATACTACTGTTACTTGAAGCCATCATGTATGTAATGTTGTTCCACTTTGGTTCCTCACCCTAAGTGAGTAAAAGGATGAAACCCCCATGGGATCCCCTTTGACAGATTATAACTAGAGGAATCCCACATGGGACCCTTGGTGTTGGTGATAGTTCAGAGTATGAAGTTTGCACACATTGTCTTTTAGTGACCCTTGGAATTTATCCGTTTAATTATAAAATTAATTAATTTAATTTAATATTTCAATAGGTTAAATGTAAATATTATTTATACCACATGGAAAATCCCAAAAATAAAAATTGTACATAAACATGCATAAATACTCTAGGGTTGGTTTGATAGGCCACTAACCATTAAGAAGATCTAACCATTTAATTTATAATGATATAAAGCAGTTGTTAGGTTTTATCCATGCTCAACTGAGTCATGATGGGTCTTACCCCAAAGAAGAACCCACCATAAAAAATTAATTATAACAACATTATATTTAATTAATTAAAAATATTGATTTATTTTAAAGAACCATTTTATTTAAAATAGTCATAATCCACAAATTCTTAGTGGTTGACCCCGTCATACTAAAATGGTGACCCAATGCTTGATAAAAATCAAAGTCTTATCCTAAATCTAAAATTATGCATAATAAATAAGAAAATGTTTCAAAATAAGCATTTGAAAAATTAATTAGGGCCTTAAAAATTTAGAAATTCACTGCATTGACATACCTCGATGAAACAAAATGTGGTGAAGTGCAGAAGACCTCTCAGGTTATTATAATCCAAGGAATACTTAATACCCAAAATGGGAATCTGATTAAACTATGCTACAATGGAATTGGGACCAAAATCTCAAACTAGAGAAAGATAGGTTAGAGAAAGAAGGAAAATAAATAATCAAGGATAACAGAAACAAAGGCTCACCTCAAGGTTTCCAATGCACTTGGTAGAGTCTGAATCTAAAAAAGAATGAGGGAGAACTCCAATCAATGAATGGAGGAAGAGGGACGCCTTAAATAGGGACAAATGGTATAGAAAATGTGGGAAAATTACTTTTAGGTTTGGATAGAGAACATTGTAATTCCCCCTTATTAATGAGAAACATAGTTTCCCAAACTATGAGCCCATCATGTAGTTGGCACTAACTTGGCCCCTTCACCTCACATGGTAATACCACAAGATTTATAAGACCAAGTTCCAATCAAGTACCCATACTATCTAAGGAACACTCCACTTCGCATATTTGCAGCACAATGATAGTCTGACTATGCACCAAACATGTGCCATGTCTACAACAAATTATAGACCCCCTTAATGGTTTTCTATAACCATCCACATGGTTCCCAAAACCATGATCCAGTAAAAAATGGTATGCATGGTTAGGCCACATGATTAACACTAACTGTGTTCCAACAATGCACCATGATCTGCACCTTTCCAAAACTATAGTTTTCGGACCTGAAGCACTAAGACAATTTGGAATCCACTAAGCTACAGACCAAGCCTCAATCCCCATAAACAAAATTAGAGTCACACTAGCCTTTGAATTTCTATTCTTAATCTCCGATAAATATTTGACTTATCTAGTAATAGACAATTTAAAATCCATCAAAAATATCCAAATCTAAAAAACATTGTATTATACAATTATTTACATTTCTTAATATTAGCTAATAATAATATATTAATTTTTACTATTTTTTAATAATTAATAGTTAATATATTATTAATTATTAATAATATAAAAAATAAATAGTAATAAGAAATCTTTATATTATTAATTTTTATTTTTCAGTTTAATTATTAATTATATTATTACTTATTATGATTTATATTAATGAAGTTTTATTTTTATTCATTTTATTTTAATTTAAATATTATTATATGTGAATTATTATTAATAGATTATTATTGTGGTAATTTTGGAAAACTGAAATCGAATCCAACATTAAAAATATGTAAGGGGTGTCAAGGTCCCAAGGTATGTAAAAGTGGTCATGAGTTGGATTTTTAGTTATATTTTAGAATTACTTATATGCTGGTAATTTGAAATAAAAATGCATCGTTTAAAATATTTTTTAATATTTTATATTTATATAACAAAACAAAATATTAAAATTAAAGTTAAAAAACACAATAAAAATAGTATCTTAAAGATTTTTTGTTTAAATATAAAAAAATTTAAATTAATTTATTTTTCAGAAAAAAGGGAAACAACACCATATGATTTGATTATCTGAGTTCATCCCATTTTCCAGACTATTGAAAAACTAAACTCATATTTTCCAAAACTATTAAAAACCCTATCTATAAAACACAACATGATTTCTCGCACAACACTCTAGGAACCACTTAATATCTTCATCCATGTCCCCTAGTGTCATGACCATGCCGATATTTCTTATACAAATTTTTCAAACACTGCTCGGTTCAAGCAGCATACCTTGCCTACAATTATTATTATCTACTTCCCCCCCACTATTCATTTCCTCTATGCCTCACTATAACGACCTTGATCCAACTCACTCATTCATCCAAAACAAACAATATACTATTGGTATGAGACTATATTCTCCACCACCTAATCATAATATTTCCCATTCTTGATATCCAATCGCAGCATGCCAATAGTGTTGACCCATCTGTATCATAGCCACACTGATGATACTCACATCACTATGAATCCTCTCACTCCCCTTCTTTCCACATGAATAAACTTAGCCACACATATTCTAATAAAGGGACATCATTGAATAGGTTGTTTTATCTTCATACAACTTACATTTGAATGTGCCTCCCAATAAGTATAAGGATATCATCGAACAATCCAATTGATTTATCATTTAGTCCAATTTCTACTGTCATTTGGTTATAACTGGTGATTTGAATATTTTAACCATTGATTTCAATTTTATAATTTGGTAATTTTAAATAATTTCTTTGGGGCATGATCAAAATGAAGTTAAAATAATTTTAGATCACTCAAACTTGTTAAGAATTTTTTTTCAAACTAATAAGAATATAAAACATTATTTACTTTAAGGACACTAGAATAGAATTTTACACCAATGCTAAAAATAATATCATGTTCGAAAAATGAATTAATCTATAAGAATAACTTAAATCCAACGCATGTATAGTATTTTATGACATGACAATAATTCTATTTCAAAACTATTTTCATTAAAAATATTTGAGTAATCAGAAAACTGGATAGTATAACACTATTAATATATATATCCCCATACATAAGTTCAATCCATTTAAGGATTTGAGAACATGTAAATAGATTCTAATACAATTATCATGAGAGAATTAATAATATTTAAATAATGATTAACTATAATAAAGATGAAAATAATTTGAAAGTAACTCCTCGGATATTTGGTGCATATAATCTTAGTAAACAAATCATTTGATAACTCACATTAAAATACATTGTGTTCTCATTCACCTCGCCAATATTATACTATAAAGGTTAAAACATGTCAATCATTAAATACAGTCATGAACTGTCAATAATAAATAATAACTGTCATAGTTTAATTTTACATAAACTATTTCTAGATAAATATTGAAATGTTGAATTGAAAAATATGTAATTTTAAATTTAACAGGTTTTAGATGATGTTAGAAAAAAATTACACGCCTAGATTTGAGAAATAAGAGGTCAATTGTTGTGGTTCAATTATTCGTTATCACTGATTGAATTCAATTGATCATCATTGTTTTCTTATCTTTATTATATTCCTTTGTATGTACAAATAATAAATGTCACAAAAACCACTGAATATTGGGGATGTAGTCATGCACAAGGAGGTGAACCACATTATCACATTTTAAAGAGGTGAAATGGGAATACAAGTACACTAAAACCGATTCTCCACACCAATTGATGTTAGATAATCCCTTTAAGATTCTAGCTCATATACATGACACAAATTAAAATAAGAATCCAATGTTTATAAACACTTATTCTTCATATCGGGTGCCAAGTCAAAATATTAATCAACAACTTCTAAGAAGATTTATTTTCTTTTTCTATTTAAATGAAAATAATTAATTAGAGAACAAATATTTTAGAATCGTCCTCTTTTTAACAAATAAATTTTAAAATTTTATATATTTGGATGGTGTATTCTCTCATACATGAATAACAGTCTCATGTGTCACTTGAGGTACTAGCGAGAAAACCTGTTCAAAATCTTCTTGTTAGGAGATCCCATCACTTCCACCACAAGTTACCTCCTATAAACATTGTTTAATTTCATTAATTTGATTATTTCTATGGAGTATCTATTAGTGACGTAAATAATTTTGGTCGTTATATAATTATCACACTGGTAGAGACAGTGTGACAAGATACACACATATTCCATCTTTCTGAGTGTGAGATAACGATTACCTTAGAGGATGTGCAGTACATATTGGGTATACCTATCCATGGTGAGATCATTATAGCTATTAAAATAGTATATTGATCTATAACAATATATCTTTAACTTTTAATTGACATTTTTGACCATCCATGAAACTCTCAAGGTTCCTGCTTCTGCTTGTGGTGGCTTGATCTGCATCCCTTATTGATTCATGATAATGTTAAGAAGGAGGCACTAATTCAACACACATGTAAATATATAATTTGGCTGATAAGATTCATGTTTTGTGTTGATCACTATACAACATTATTATACACATGACTTACTTACCACCACTTTTGGAATTAGAGAGGAAAATTACATAAAGTTGGGTGCCAGTTGTTTAAGCATATCTATACAGATGGAATTGTTTAGAATGTAGAGTGGAGTAGTGATACATTAGAGGATTCTACATTTGGATACATATATGATCATGGGAGATTTTTCCATGCATCACTCAAAGAGTAATTTACCCACTTCCACATCACCATTTACAAGAATTTACCCATGGACCTTGTTATATTTGCATCAATAATTTTTTTAAATATTAAAAATATTTTTATTAAATAATTGAATATTAATTCCATTTCATAGTGGATTGATGGTCATCAAGATATAAATGCTTTGAGGTATGGTGTACATGGTTTTTGGATGATTTTTGATAGTTTATATAGAGATGATGTAAGTTAATAATTAATTTTATTTATATAATGATTATTTTTGTTAATAATTTTCTATGAAGCTATAATGATAAATTATTTATATTGTTGCCACAATTTATTAACACAATAAGTTATCATTTATGGTTTTCTATATCCCATTTACTAAGCTATTATTGGGTTTGTTTCCCCTGTACTACCAAAATGGGGTCAGATACCATGGAATACTAGTGTCACTCATTCTTTTCCACATCATTGAGTGGTACAAACCAGTCCATTTCATTAAATACTATGATTTCAAGCAACACATTCCCAGTACACTATGAAAAGTTTCTGAATTGCACAATATTCATCTCTTAGGTAAGTAATCGACTAATTTGTCATCATACCATGCACAATACTTTAATTATTCAGATAGGTTTTCTGGTATAGTATTTTTTCAGTGTGAATATACTATATTAAAACATCAGGATTCAGATCATGAGTAATCCTATTAGTACGGACATCACACTGGCATATACCTTAAGCATCATGGGATCTTCCTTCACTACTTGGTATGTTTAATTTATTTTTTGAAATTTATATTTAAAAATATATATTAAAATGAATATTATTTGTTTTACAATCATATTTGATACATTGACTTATAAATATCACTAATTTAATGGTTAAAGAAGTGTATAGTCATGATTTATTTCACACAGATCTAATGGATCTCATAGATCCTCTTGATTCTTAATAAGATAGTTCTTTTGATTAGGATCTTGTTAGAGTTGGTTCCCTAGAACAAACTTCAATTTTTTTGATTACTTGTATTCATTGTTTTGAATATTATTAATTTTCTTACCACATCATGATTTTTCTTTTACATGGAATATTATGTGATAATATCCTAAGAGTAATTGTTACACTGAAAGGTCATAATAGTTACACACTATGATGAGTCACTAGATGTCAAATTATAGTATTCCAAAATATATAAGTTCTATAAATAGATGGTATCATTTTATAAGACATAAATGATACAATATTTCTTTGGTGGAGACTCATAGTACATTGAGACACAATATCATGGTGTGTACCCTTGGTGATTTCCGATGCAGGAGATTATGAGAAGAAGACCATCCCAATGTAAATGCACATTTATATGTTTTATTATATGTTCCTATTCTTGGAAGTGTGTATTTATCCTTTTAATTTGTAATTATTATTAATGGATATTATTATTCACATATTTTAATGTATTGATGAAAACTGTGATGAATTATGTTTTCGATGTGGTAGGATATGTTCGGTGTATCATGAGTAATAATACATTAATGAATAATAAAAAAAGGATTTATCCCTTTTATTATCTAACATAATTTTATATCCCAGAACCATTTATGGAAATAAAAATCTCAGATAAATCCCTCAAATTATTTTTCTATGTGAAAGTATATTTTTGAAATTTCAATGAAAGATACATCAATCACATAAGTTGGATTCACAAATATATGAACTTCTTGGTTAAAGATATCATAATAAAGGCATTATATTATATATTAAGCAACCGTATGAGGTATCCAATTATTTTGGTGTGAAAAAAGGCATATAGATTCCTTTCTCAAGTCCAAGATACCCACTCTCTAGTAACTCTCTCAATAATAGAGAGTGATTATTATCAACCACCGCTCTTGATTCTAGAGGGATCAAGTAGAATCCTTCATTGAATATATTCTCACGGTGATCAAAGATGATAGATGTAAGCATTAACTTATTCCATGCTTTCATATGAATATCTCTTTGGTGAAATTAATTTGTTCGTTGAGCACATGTTGATCACATTTGGAGAGAATCTACACTCGATTCTCATGCCACAATGAGGGAATGACCTAAAGAAGTTTTTAGATTCATAAATAGAAAAATAATTCATCATAAGAAAATTATTTAATTTCTTAAATTAATTATGAATCTTTATGTGATGATCTTTCATTTTGTTACGATTTCCTCATGTTAATTAATCATTGATTTATTTCTTTTGTTCATAGGGTTCATTGTTGATGTATATCTCATATTAATAATTGATTATAATACAATTCCATGTTGGTAATGTCTCATCATGAACTTCTTCTACATAGAAAAATTTAACTAGTATCAAAGGGATCACATAATTATGTATAATTATTAAAATATCATTGATTTATTTACCCATTTATCATAATTTTTAATTCGTTTTTAATCATAATTTATTTTGATTCATAGTATCTGACATGATTACACTTCATTCTTGATAATATATTAAATAAATGAATTTAATTAGAATGAATAATATTATATGAACTCAACTGAAGGTGTTGAGGACTCTATATGGATAGCACATGAGTACACAATGTGAAGCCCAATGGTACAGAACTTGTACTTGTGTTTAATTCACCAAGGCATCCCATGAATTAAATTAAAATTAATTCAGAGCATGTTAATTTGGTACATACAATGTGTATTATAATACATTTTTACCAGGACAGTAGGACACATGGTTAGATGGACTACAAAATGCATAACTTGCATACATGATGTGCAGCCAATTAGTCAAAGATGATATGGGTATTTTCTTTTGTGACATACATGACTCGTGACCATGTATGTTAGAGACTGCATGACATATTACTCTTTTAAATTCCATTTTCTCCATTAATTATCATGGTAGGATCACACACCCATCCCTTAGGAGTTTTTTGTAGATATACCATTAATAAATATATAAAACATATAAATATATTGTATATACTCTTTATATAACCATTTATGAAAATTTTAAAAATTAATTTATTAAACTACTTAAATCTTATGAACCTGTGTTTTGTGTGTCATTGATTTAACTCTTAATCACCATGCCATTGTTTTTATAAATATTAAATATATAATTATTTTTTGTGTAATATTCAGAAAAAAATATCATTTATAAGTTCTAATTCACTAATTAATCTATGCACATTAAAATATAAAATGCTACATATATAACATGTTTTATATGTTTTATTCAATTAAATAATACACTTTATGAAATTATGTCATAATTCTTGTATTTTACATATCGTATAAGTAAATCATATATTAATATAATACTCGTTGGTTTGTTTGGATGGGTATTCACCATGTTACCTCCAAGGTACATTGTAGTACATGATCAAATTTATATACATTTATCTTGTTTGTTTAAAATTTTAATAGATGAGAATTTCAAGAATGTTTGGCTGATATTTTTTATTAAATAATTGATTAATTAAAGAAGATAACTAATTAATTTGAGAATGATTTATCTAAAATAGAAATGATTTGGATTGAATTTTTTTTAATTAAATGCATAATTAATTGCATCTATGTGGATAATCATGATCATAGCGATGAACTCTTTATATGATAGTTTTATTTTAATTTTTTTTTAAATTAAATTGAGGAAATGTATGTCATCCCTCCTCTCATTATGTAAGGTCTTATGTGCCCACAATTTCTTTTATGTAAACCCCTTAACTAATCCTTTGGTTCACCTCCCGTACATGTGAGTAAAATATTATGTAACTAATGGAGCAACCCGGTGTGTAGAGATGGTTTATGTTTGGATTTGAGGTGAGACCAATAAAATAGTTATATGGGTGGATATACAAAGAGTTATAATATAAACCAATTCATGGTTCAATTTTTTTCCAACAAGGTCGATAGTTAGTATATCATCCACTAAATAAACTAATCATTAGAAATGTCTCATGATCTTACCATCTTAAAATTTTATTTATATTGAGATTCATAATTAATTTAATTATGGATGTTTTTTCAATCACATGAATCAATTTAATTAACAGGAATGTAAGATAAAAATAAAATAAATTGTAATATGCATAAACATTATCTGATATGATATTTATCACGTAATTAAATAAACATAGTATTAATAACAATATAATAAATATAAAACTTAAAATTAAAATCCATCAATTATATATATTTATTCATTATATCCTTCCTCTACTTAGGAAATAATTGATCCATAGTTCAATGTTCTTGGCCAATATTCCTTGGGATTCTTTTAATTATAGGGGAATTTCAATCTTGAGTGTTTGGTTGAATTAAACTAGTTTTTATTAAGGCTTTATTTCCTCCTTGTGAATTAATGTAATAAGTAGGAAAAGTTTAGAGGAAATCGAAATTTATAACATTAGGATGGGAGTTTCCACCCATCAGATCAAGGAACTGCAACTTAATATAGTCGAAAAGTTAGCCTACCAATATACCTTCAAATAGATTGACGGACTTCTGTCTGGGTTATGAGAAGGGAAATATAGATTGTTTCCACTAAAATATCCATGAAATAACATATTTAAAAACTAACTGTGAGGGATAATATTATTCAATAATAAAGTGGGATACTGATAATTTTTATATTTTTTACTTAATTTTATCAAATAAAGTATTGAAATTATGATGTTATTAATTATAGATATGTAAAATATGACTTCAACCATACCCCTATGATCCATATTTGAGAGGGATAACCTAATAAATGGTATAAATTTACATGAATGGAAAATGATATTAACTGCAATTATATTCCATGAAAGAAGGTTATATTTGTTGTAAATCTCTTTTCTTAAATCACAAGGCCAAGTGCCTAGTGGGAATGAATTGTCACCCTATAAGAAACATTTTGATGAGGAAATATATGTTTAATGTTTCATGTAGTATTCCTTGACCAACAAGATTCCAAAGTAATATATGGATATGAATGTGTTTATCATGATGTCTCTCCTTTGTGATATCTATATAGAGAAATAAATATAAGAGTGATATGAGATCTCTAATGAACTATTTTCTTGAAAGTTTGTAGATTCTATGGAATTTGGGACATATTTAGTAAATCTTATCGACTAAGTATAGCACTTAGAAATATTGGTAATTAAATCCCCAAATGGTCTACACATATATATCATTACCTCCCCACTATCTAAATCATTCTATAAATTTATTAGGAATTACAACATGTGTTATTGAAATAAGGTTCTTTAAAAACATATTAATCTCATTTTTCAAATTGATAAGTACATGGGGAATAATAAAACCATGGTCCTTATGGTTAATAAGAATAATAATAAAAATTAAAATCATCCCAATGCTTACTATATGTCAAAATATCCCAATAAAAACCCTTCTAAGAAGAAGAACATCTAGAGGCTCGTCAAGGAAAAGGAAGTGATATGTTTTCTATGTGGTAAGATATGCCACTCGAAATTGAGAGGCACCCAATAGAAAGGGGAAGCTTAAGGTGTTTCCATTATAAATTTTAATCTTTCTATATCTATATATTTGTTATTATATATATCTTGCGGTTCTCACATCTATATCAAAATGTAAAAACCATGTATATACTAAAAATATTGTTTTTTTAGATGTGGGTGTTTGAGCAGTTAATACAACATGACTCATTGTTTTAGCTATAGAAGACTGCCACCTTCTATTTCTAACAATAATGATTTTAGTTTTAAAGAATTTATATTTTCTTTCAAGTTTTACTATGAACCATCTCTATTACATACCTTAACATGGATAGATTTATTTTCAGATTTGGAAGTAAATAATGTTTATTCTATAATGTTATATTTTTTATGATATGGAAGAACTAAATAACAGTATTTATGTATTAAATTTTGAAAACCAAATATTGTAAATTGATAGTGAATCATGTTCACAAGACTCATATAACACCCAGTTTTGGAATCTCTATATTAGACATGTAAACATGAAACATCTGACAAAACTCTATTAATATGGTTATTTAGACACTTCTGATCTAAGACAGCTTAAAAGATGTTATTCATTTTTTCAAGTAAAAATGACCAAACCACCATTCAGTGGATAGGGTAAAAGGTACACATATATTTTAAGTTTTGTACACACTAATGTGTGTTGACCTTTTCCAGTAGAATATATATATGGGTATTCTTACTTCCTAACTATTACTAATAACTTGAGTAAATATTTACTTTTCTACATGATGAGGTATAAGTCAAATTCCTTTATTAAATTCAAAAAATTCATGAATCATGTAGAGAATAAACATGGTAAAAAGATAAATAAAATTAAATCTAATCAATGGGTGAATATATTAAATGAGATTTAATAAACTTTTTATGGGATTTTGGGACTCTTCCTCAACCCACCACACCTGACACACTAAAGTGGAATGGTGTTAGTGAATTAGAGAATTGTACCCTTATTTACATGATATGTTTGATGATGTTTCATTAATATCTTCCATTAGCATTTTGGGGATATGAATTACATGATTCATCACACATTCTAAACTGAGTACCTACTAAGGTGACAAAAGGAATACCACATTAATTAATGTATAAAAATAAATCTTTATTTTCAGACACTTGTGTATGGGGTTATGAGGAATTTGTTAATGCTATATAAGAAAAAAACCAACACCCTAGTGAATGAAGTGAATCTTTATAAGGTATCCTAAGGAAACAAAGGGATACAACATATATAATCTCTTAGACAAATAAATTAATTATTAAAAATCAATTCATATTTCTTGAGAAAGAAACACCCCCTCAAGAAGAAAAGTGGGGGTAAGATTTAATTTGATGAAGTTTATTCTCAAGATACAAATGAGTTAGTATAGGAACAAATTTCAAAGGTTCCCAAGGAAAAACTTTGGAAAACACAGGTACTGTGTTGGAGCACTATAGTGATAAGATAACCAGAAAGATATGATTTTCTAGCCACCAAATATAAGGCCTCATTGTTATTTTACAATAATGAACCTCTCTCTTATAGATATTTAGTATATATATAGTAATATATATATATATGGAAATAGTCTATGAATTCGGTAATAGATTTCCCATTTTATAACCAAGTTTGTATTTTGGTCGATCCACTAGTTGATGTAAATCATTTGGGCTGAAAATGGGTAGTTAAGAGAAATCATGACATGGAATTTACAGTAAGAACCTAAAAAAGAAATGAAATTTTCTAATGGGCTTAACAACATCAAGAAATGATGAAACCCTTTATCTAGTTTCCATGTTTAAATCCATAAAAATTCTAAATTCTATAGCATATTATCCTAACTATGAAATCTTGCAGATGAATGTCAAAATAAATTTCATTAATTGGAAAATTAAGGAATATTTCTATACAATAAAACCAGAACATTTAGTGACTTCCAATGATGCTAAAAGTATATAAAAGTTATATAGATAAATTTATGTATTGAATATATTATATTATTCTAGGACATTCAATTTGATGAATATTAAAAATAATTTGGTTTCAATAATAATATATCTAATCCATTTGTTTCATATGGTTTAATGGGAGCTTGGTTGTTATCCAAATAGTAATTTTCAATTAAATATTACTTATTGGAAAATTCATACCAATACTATAGTTTGTTAAGGATTGGATAAACAGTAACTTATCCATGAGGGACTTAGGTGAAGAAACCTTCATTCTAGTGATCAAGATAATTATTGATAGATACTATAGGATTCGTGGAATAATTTAAGGGAAATACAATGACTTGATATTAAAGATATTTTGTATAGAAAAACTCAAGAGAGAAATAGTTTCAGTGTCACATAGAATATATCTCTCTAAGAAAATGATTCCCTATACAAAATAGGAAAAAGAGAGAATGATTAAGATCCTTTAGGATTTAGTGGTAAGAACGATCCTATATTAAATGTTATTTAACAGGTTTGATATTGTCTGTGGATTTAGAATGTTAGAGAGAGGCCAAGCTGATACAGGTTAACAACATTGGTTTCCTGTTAAGGTTATCCTTAAGTATTTGATAATAACTAAGGACATGTTCTTGGTGTATAGAGGAGATGATGATCTAGTCATTAGGGGCATACTAATGCTAGTTTTCAAATAGATCATAATGATTTGACATCACAGCTAAGATTTGTCTTATGTATCAATGAAGAAGATGTGATTTGGAAGAGTTCAAAGTATCTTGTTATTGCCAATTCTATAGAAGAGTCCAATTATATAGTGTATTTTGATGTAGTCAAATAAGACATTTGGATTAGAAAATTTGTTTAATATCTTTATGTAGTTGTTAGTTGTAATGAAACTATCACATTATATTGTAATAATAAAAAAATGATGGCTCCCATAAAAGTGTTATGGTCACACCAACATACAAAGAACATACTATATAAGTATCACCTTTTGAGGTATTTTTCTTAGAGGGTTGAAGTTGTAATGAGAAGAGATTCCATAGAAGAAAAATTGGTGAACCCCTTAACAAAAGAATAATCTCATCAAAAGAATGATTATCATGTGAATGATAGATGGCTGAAGGTTTTTAGTAGTTGTATCTAGTACAAATAAGAGTCTTTTGGAGTTGGTTTCTTTCAACCAAATTCTATGTACTTCTTGATAACCTATATTCATTTTTTTCAATATTAATAAATTTATTATCATATCAGGATTTTTATTATTTCTGAAATAGTATGTGATAATTTCTTAAGTGTAACTATCACACTAAAAGGTCACAGTAGTACCCCACTATGATTAGAACCTAGAAGTTACAAAATTTTATTATCAAATATAAATGTTCTATATTTATATGCTTTAATTTGAAGTGAAATATTTGATACATGCTATCATAGGTGTATACACATGGGATATTGAGGAACCCTATCATTGTGTATGACAATAGTAATTTATAGTGATTAAGATAATGAGAACACAACCCATAATTTGGAATTCCTCATTTATATGTGTCGTTTAATGTTTCTATATGAGGATGTGTGTATTTATCCTTAGACTTTACTATTATTATTAATGTATATTATTAATCCTATAATTTAATGTATTGATGGAAACAGTGATGAACTATTTTCATGCTGAGGAAGGATATGTCAAGTGTGTAATGTGTAATATTACATTATTGAATAAAGTGATAAAGGATCTAACCCTTCTATTTATTAATAAATGTTTATATATTAGGCCCTTTGATTAAAATAAAACACCCTAAGTAAATCTACATCTATGGTGTTATGTCAGAATATTTATTTACTGAAATCTTAATAAAGTGGCATCTAGCTCATAAGTTAGTGACACAAACATGATATCTTTTTAATTAGAGGTATCATGATATAGGTATTATATTACATAGTAATATCTTGTATGAGGTTGTATTTCATTAAAAGGTTACCTTATTTCTCTACGGGTGACTTGGCATGTCTCTAGATTCTAATTCATTATTTTGGGCATCTCCCCTCAATTCCTCTATGAAAGAGGCCTCGATAGTCACATACTAAGTATATCCATAACTTAAATTGAACATTAATATTATTTAATATTTGACATGTTGATTAAATAACATTCAGGTATGTGGTTTCATAATTATTCATTTTTATCTCATATATTCCTTCCCTAGTTAATAGAGAATTTTTTTTGAGAATAATATTTATTTTTTATTTATTGAATATATTATTTAATCATTTACTAGTGAATCATGAAGCTATTTATGTTTATTAAATAGTCATTATTCATGGCCTAATAAATAATGAGGTAAAATGATAGACTGGGTTTAATGGTCTAGTGTGAAATAATATATAATTAATATAATTTGAATAATTAAAATAAAATTATTTTTTTGGTTTCGTGCATGTCAAGAAATATTAATATTATATTTGTTGTTATAGATATGGGATTTTTCGGGGATCAAGTAGATATTTAGGTAATGTGTGAAATTTTTATTTTCTAACACTAATTCTATTAAAAACTAATTAAATAATTTCCAACCCAATGGGTAGCTGTTTAGTTTTTCATGGACAACGACATCCAAATAACTCTCTCAATCCATAGAGACCCCCTATCTAATAATAATACAAATAATGAAGAAAAATAATACCCCATCACCTCTCTTGATTCTATATAGAATAAGGAGAATCCTTCCTCAAAGCAATTCCCATGGATATCAGATATGAAAGAAGAAAGTGTTTGGATCTTCCATGCTAGAACCTTCAAATTACTAAGGCGATGTTCTAAGGATTTTAGATATCGTGTTGATATTTACCCAAGGTAATATAATATTTATTAATGGGTCGAAATTATGGTATGATGTATATACATTATAATATTTTTCAATGAAGAAATAATTCATCATATGTTAATTCTGCAATTAATTATTTTCATTAAAAATCACTATGGGTTAATCAAGAATTTAGTTCTGATGGTATCATGCCAATTAATATTTGATTTAATTTTTTTGGTTGTTTCATTCATCATAGATGTACATATGAGATTAATCAGAAGTTATGGAAGGAATACATGATGGGAATTCCCCATTAGGCACTTCTGTTGTGGATGGAACCTTTAGATCCACTTGTATATCATGATCCACATGATTCCCCAAAGGAAATTATGGATGTTAATGTTTATTAGAATCCCAATAGGGATGATACCCAATTACCACCACCACCAATAGTAAGATATAGGTGATGAAAGAGATGACTATAGGGCCAATGATTCCTGAGAGAGGACCATGCACAATATGTAGATGTTTGTACAAAGTAGGCATGAGATCCTGCATAGAAGGTGTGAAACAATGCATAGTATGTAATGCCCACCATATCTCATGTACGATTGAATTTAATCTTATTTGTATTTAAAGTCATTCTAGAGGTTTGGGGGGACCTAATTCAAAAATAAATATTAGTTTAGGATGTCATCCATGGGCACGGTCAGTGCACAGTTGGTAAAAACATTGTGGTGACCATGAGGTGTGGATCTATGTTTTAAGAGTGGGTTTATACACTTTTTAAGCATGGTTAATTAATGTGTGTTTCTCACCAGGGAAAATCTTGTGGTGTATGGGTATTTTTATAAGGGTTTTTCATGGTTTGAATAAACTATGTAGCATTTCTGAGTAGATAACGACGCTTTCCATTTTAAATAGATACCATCCATACATATTTTGTGCATGGTTTGTCTAATTATGCATCTTAAATGTTCACGACACTATGACCCTTTAAAAATTAAGTTTTTACACATTATCCCTTAGTTATTTTAATGAATAATCACACTTAATTTCATTTTTTCTATACCTAATCCTTCTGCATCCCTCTAAATACATCTTCCTTTGGAATTTTATGTAACTTCTCATTATCCATGATATATTTTATCATGGTGTGTTTCATTCTGGACCTAGTTTTTAATTTTTGTCTTAGATAATCACTGGATTGATTCCCCTCACATCTTCTGAAACCCAAGTGGGCTGTGAATATAGGATCAAAGGGGTTTGATAAAGGATTTATTGGTTTATTAGGGATTTGGGAACGTGAGGACTCAATTTACACTACCCCAATCTCTTTTTCCAAAGTCTGTTAGTTTTACCTTCATTCAATAGGTAGGTGTCTCTATGGAAAGGTTTAATTCTATGAATTTATTATTTTTCATGTAAAATATTTTGGGTTATACATTTAATAGATTTTTTTTTTGATTACAATGATTTTTCAAGAAATAATTCATGATTTTAAATGGAGTTTTAATTAAAAATGGTTTGTAGACACCATGTGTTAGATAAAATTTTTATATTGTGGTTTCAATTTAAAAATGGGTCTTCAAGCACTAAATAAGATTGTATTTTATTTGATAATGTTTTATGAATTGTGATCATGTCCTTTTAAATGGTTTTTTACAAACATATCACTTTTGGTAACATTTGGTGTGTCAATAATTGATATTTCACTCATAGTGTATGTAATTCCACTTTAGGTTTTCTTTCACATTAGTGGGCATAATATCACTATATCTTATACTAGTTGTATCCACCATAGGCCTAGATTGAGTATTTATTTTTAATTTATAGTATGTATAACAATATGATAGAGCCCAAATAGTTTTTTTAGCACTTATGATTGGATTATCATATAATTAATTATTTCATGGTTATTTTATCACATTCTTTTACATGATGGATTTTTTCAGGGATATATTTCTTATATTATTATCTTATGTTGTAACTATGGATTTTATTTATTATTATTTTATTCTTATCACATGATCATTTCATATTCCCTATCTTATGAGTTTGAATGGATTTTATTAAAATTAAAGTATGAATCATAAATGGTCTGATTTATGAAAATGATTTTTAAAAATTTATTTTTATTAAAGCTTCAATAGTTTCAATCTTGATATTAGACTTTGTAAATATTCATAGGTGGAATACAATAGGGGTTTGGTCTCACACCCTAAGTATAAAATTGGGAATTTTTATATTCTTTATTGTTTTATTCTAGTAAAGTAAAGGTAACCATGTATTATTATATCTTATTTTGTTGAATTTTCCTTCCTAGTGGGATGGATTGGAGGTAAAGGTTGGTCACGTAATGTTTTTTTGGTCTTATCTTAACACATTTTTTCAGTTTATCCAGCTTGGTTTGTACTGTCGGTATCTTTGGTATTTGACATCTTCTTTAGAATTATACTATTTTTCTCTTGTTTTTTTATATATAATACTAGTTTCTATTATCTTATTGCACCTCGCCACATTGTGCCAGACTGATTTGGGTGTATTTTATAGTTATATTGGGATGGTTAATTACAGAATAGTATAAGAGGGAATACATATCCTGATGTGTAATAACATTTTCTGGGTTTGGTTATGTGTCATGGGTAGATAAATGTTAGAACCATCAGGATTCATGTAGTTTGTGCGTGAGGGTTCCTGGATAACTCACTTCTTTATCTTAACTCAAGTTTCCAAGAGTGGTTGGATAATTTTAATCAATATTTATACTTATAATTTGAGTTCATTTTAATGCACTACTTGTGGAGATTAATTAAATGGTCATGTTTCTATTTAAATTGTTAATTTTTATTGGTATAGTTCATTTTGCTTTAAATTTTCATCGTATTAATGCATTGACACGATTCTTGTAGTTGGTTCCATGAATTTGTAATTTTCTCTAAATATGATAATTTTTTTCATAGGTTTATTAGAAGATGCCTTTGTGAAAATCTATTCCAAATATGGCTGAAAAATCTATGAGAAAAGTTCCATAGTAAAATCCGCTGGTGGACCCTTATTTGGCTGTAGTTATATTCCACACAATAAAGACTTTGGGTCTTAGGAACCCAAGAGTGGTGGTAGATCATTTCTCTAAATTCACTAATCATCATCAACTCATCCTTCCTAGTAATAATGAACTCCTAGAATAGAAGGAGTGCCTTGAGTGGATTACGAGTATTTCCAATATATTAAAGACTCCTGAGGACTTAAGGTCGGTTTATCTATGTACATGTTCAAGGGATTGGGAGGGGGATAGTGGGACTCTATTATAAAAGCTAAATAGCATGAGAATATTACCTAAACTTCTTTCCATAATATCTATAACTAGTGGTCTTACCCTGCTACCTTACATACCGTAAAGACCATGGAGTTTAATACCTTGGAGAAATGGGAAAATATCATTCTAAAGTATTCAGCCCATTTAATTTGGTTGGCACATTTTTCACCAGTGCTTGTCACCAGAGAGTACCTAAAGGCTAGAATATTTGATTTGGGGTGGCATGATTATATTCAGTTGATGTTGATTATCATGAATCTCCCAACCTTTGTAGAGGTTTTCAAAAAATAATCTTTGGTTGTGGAAGTTATAGCTAGAAATACTAATTAGGGTTGATATTCAATTATTGTATCTATTATCCAAGGTATTTCTTCTGGTCAGAAATGGAAGTGAAAGGATAGTGAGTTTTCATCATGACTAGTTTTAAGGGCTTTTTTAGGACAACAATATGTTTTTTCTACCAATGTATATGGCATGGTCATACCAAGACTAAATGTATAGAAAATACTAATAATTTTCATCTTTTAAGACTAATTGTCCATTAGAAGTGTTTTTCTAGAAATGATGCTCTGGGGTGGTAAGGTTGGATTCAATCCCAGCAAGGGTTCACAGGTTCCTAATGATGCTTCTAATGGTGGTGCATCTTTTCCTTAGGCCAAGGGGGGAGTTAATGTGACCAATAATCATAAGGAGGATCTGAGGCCATATTTTTTTATGTAGAGGAGTATTTTCTAGAGTGATCTCAAGAAAGGATAGATGTTGTTAGAGGTACAATTTTTATTTCATCTTCTATGGTGTTAGATTTGTTTGATATAGGTTCACCTCATTATTTTATATAGTCAGAGTTAGTTTATATGTTGGGATTTAATTAAAAAATTATTACATTATTTTTTGGATCTTTCCATTTGAAAAAGTGTTATGAATATTTTTTCAAGTGTCACATGCGTTGGGTGATGACAGCTGATCTTGAGATGGCGTGGGACTTCTCAGTTCTTGATATTGAAATCTATCGTTATATACTTGGAATGGATTGAATTATCAATGTTATGGAATAGATAGAATATAATCACCATTAGTTTTTGTTTTAATCATTTTATAGGGACACTCTTCTTTTTTTGGGTGAGAGAGACTCTAGATTGTGAAGGGTCGGTCATGTTGTTATTTATGTGGGGGTAATCTTTTTCCAGTTTTCAGAGTCATTTCTAGATTTCATTATCCTCTATTTGGGTAGTCTTTTACCTATAATGGGGTGTTTGTACCCCCAATTTCTTTCCAGATCATTTTTCTAGTTTATCTCCATAGAGAGAGGTTGGGTCTTCTATTTACCTACTCCATGGTATGATGTCTATTTCCATTCCATATTATTTCATGTAACCTACTGAGTAGAAGAAATTTAATGTTGAACTTATGAATCGTATCGCTAAGTTATTTATTCATCCTTTCATGTAACCGTGGGAATTGGATATCCTCTTTTCTAACAAGGTATATGATATCACTACATATTGTGTGTATTATCAAAAGTTAAATCAAGATATATTCAAGAGAAAATATCTCTTTCCTATGATTGATTATCTCTTTAATCATCTTAGAGGGACTTGTAGTTTTTTATTATTGATCTTTGGTCAGGGTACCACTAGTTTAGATTCCATGAAGGGGATATACCTAACACATCATTCAGGATCCAGAATATTAATTTTTAGTATCTTTATATTCCTTTCAGTATCACTAATTCTCTTATGGTATTTATGGAATTGATGAACTAGATATTTCATCAGTTCTAAAACTTGTTTGTTGTTGTGTTCGTGGACAAAATTTTGGTGTACTCCAAGTCAAAAGAGATGCACATAGACTATTTGGATATCATTATTAGAGCCTTAATAGAACACCATTGGTACGGAAATCCTTCCAAATGTGATTTTTTGAATAAAGAAGTAGAATTTTGGGGCTTTTATATCTGAGAGGATAATCTCAATGGATCTAGGGAAGATAAAATACTTTTTGTCTAGGGAATAGCCCATAAATGTATTTTTCCTTTAGTGATTCTTAGGATTGTCTTGCTACTATCGATGGTTTGATAAAAATTTCTTTAAGTTTGTATCTATGACATATGATTTAACCTTTAAGGTCATAAGGTTTGACTGGAATGAAAAATATTAGAGATAATTTTAGGAACTGAAGGTGAGGTTAACATTGACACTTGTTTTAATTATTCTAGAACCAAGTTTGGGTTATGATGTTTTCTTCAATGCTTTTGGTATGGATTTGAATTTATGTAATGGATATAGTTAATGGGATGTGTCTCATTACAATTACTCCCTCATTTGAATAACTACACTAACAATGATCTAGTGTTGGTAGTGGTAATGCATGCACTCAAAATTTGGAATCAAGATCTCATTAGGGAATAGTTTATAGTTTATTCCAATCATATGAGGATGGAATATATTTTTACTCATAAGAATCTAAAATTTGGACAGAGTCCCTGGGTTTAGTATCTTTAGACCTTTAATTTTTATATTTCATATGCTCTCAAAAAAATGTTGTTTTCTATTCCTTGAGTAGAGATTTTCCAACCAAAGTGGTGAAATAATCAATTTAGGAGTAGTGTCTGTTGTTTTTTTCAAACAGATGAGTCTGGGAGTGAAATTAATTTATGGAATGGTGTTATTAACTTTGATAAATGTTGAATCATCATTTTATGAGTTAGATCAGCTTGATAAGGTGACAAACACATATTTTAGATGCATTAGAAAATTCTTTCGTGGTGGGGAGACCTTGGGTGAGTGGTCCCAGTCTCCTAGTGGTGGATTGTGGTATCGTAGAAGGTTGGATGTTCTGATTCCTCTAAGTAAGTAATTGATAAAAATTGTACATCAGTTGTCTTGGTCCATGAACCTTGGGACTTCTAGGATGTATCATGACTTAAGACATCGGTATTGGTTGCTCGGGATGAGGCGATTTGTTGTATATTTTGTATCATGGACTCTCACTTGTCAAAAACATAACCAAAACATCAGATTCTTATATGTTTATTGAAACATTTCCCCATTCCATTATGGAAGTGGGATGAGTTTTCCATAAACTTCATCATTAGTTTTCAATGGAATCCTTATGGGAAGGATGCGACTTTCTTATATTTTATAAACATAAGAAATAAACTCATTTCATTCCTATCATGAAGATAATAAAAGTGGATTAGCTTGTAGACCTATATGTATAAGAGATTGTGAAATATTTTGCAGCTCCCTATATGATTATTTTAGATAGGGTTCTATGGATCACTACCATATTATGGAAAAACATTCAAGAGGTGACGGGCTCCTATTTGAAATTGATAATGACATTTCATTTTTAGATGGATTGATAGACATAGGGAGTGATCCAAGATCTTGAGGACATGTTTGAAGCTTGTGTGATTGATTTTAGTGGATCTTGGGAGAAGAGTTTTCCTTTGGTCAAATTTTCCTATCAAAAAAACTACCAGGATTTAATAAATATTCCACCCCTTAAATTGTTGTATGATTGGAAATGTAGATCTACCTTATGTTGGGTAGAGTTGGCAGAGAGTTTCTTCAATGGGTTGAGTCTCATTCATGTAATGACATAAAAGGTTTAGTTGAACTGCAAAAGGTTATTCATAGAATAAAGTCATCATAAATCCTTTGTGGGATACCATCATCAGTTGAAAGAGTTTTCTGTTAGTGATCTGTTTTTTCTCCTAGTTTCACCTCACATTAAACATAATTTATTGGGTAGGTAGGGTAATTTAGGACCAATGTTTTTTCCCCTTTGAGATTGTGGAGTGACATTGAATGGTGGTGTATGGTTTTGACCAACCATATTGTTTAAATTTGATTCATGACACATTTCATGTTTCCCAACCGAAGAGGTATCACCGGATCCTTCACATGTGATCAAATTGCAGGATGTTGAAATTGATCCTGATACCACCATTATTGAGAAACACGTTCAAAATTTGGATTTTCTGCATAAGTTGTTACACTAAAATATGAATCCTTTCTTCTAGATACTATGGTAGTGAGAATGAGATATCCATGAGACGTGGGATTGGGATTCATTAATGAAGAAGTAGAGGCCTTATGATTTTGTGAGTTTAAGATCTTGAGGACTTTTTGGGGAATGAAATCATTCATGGTTGGAAAACTTTTAACACCAATGGGTTCTTAAGTACAATTTAATTTATGATTGGTTTGACTTTAATGTCCTTCAAAAGGTTTCAAGGGAATGTGGGTCAAAAATGGAGATTTTTTGGAGTACATTAACCATGTATGTAGTTAGTGCATGGTTAGTAAATACCATGCAGTGTGGATATGTGTTTTACTATGGATTTTTTCATGGTTTGAGAATATTTAAAGAATTTTTGTGGCTCACCAAGGAAAACAATGTGGCATATGCTTGTTTGTCCAAGGGGGTTATACGATTTGACTAAACTGTGCAGCATGTCCTAGTATACCATGCATCTTGTCATTTTAAAGAGATAGTATAAATGCAGAGTTCGAACATGGCTTGTCTAAACCTATAGCACTACGATACATAGGACTTTATTCCTTTAAAAGTTGGGTTTTAACGTTTATTCCCTTTTTCTTTTTTATGCATAATCACCTATTATTCTAATTTTGGATCAATATAATATTTTCCCAATTCTCTAGAAAATTATTCTTTTTGATTCTTGATCATTTACCTTCATTATTGATAGATCTCATCATGTTTTGTTGTATTCTTGAGTCAGTTTTGACATTTCTTCATAGGTCCTCTTCGGATCTCTTCACCTCCCATATTTTGGAAACTAAGGGTCTAATATTTTCTAGATCTAAGTATTTTAACATTGTATTGATGCGATTATTTTTAATATAAATCTTGGGGACATGATCAAATCTTCCTTATTATTCATTTTTTAAGACAATTAGTTCTAACTCCATTCTTGAGGTAGGTTCTAAATAAAAAGGATAAATTTTTTGAATTTCTTTTAATTATTATAAATTACTTAAAGTTATTCATTAAAATGAATTAATTTTCTCTTATAATGTATTTTTTGGAAAGAAATCATGTTTTAGAGGGGTATTTCTTTAACAATTGTTTGTACACAATTTTTTTTGATAAAATGATTGAATGTCATTTTTTATTTAAAATTTGGTTTTCAACTACCAAAGCAGATTGGAATTTCATTGAAAATGTTTTATAAATTATATGCATGGGTTTATAAATGTTTATGAAAAAATAAATCACATTGGGTTACCTTGAGTTCTTTGGGAATAGAAATATCACTCTAGTTTTTTAATTCCACTTCAGGTTTTATTTCTCTTTAGTGTGTGTGAATCCATAAGAGTTCGTACCGGTTGGAAACATCTTAGGTGTGTATATGGGATTTATTTTTTGTGTCTAGTATGTATACCCGTAGGTTAGATCCCAAATAGTGTTCGATTACATTTATGATTACATTATAACATAATGGATTGTGTCATTGTTATTTTCCTACTTGCTTTTACATGATGTTTTGTTTCATGGTTATATTTCTTACATGATTATCTTATGGTGTACCCATGGATTGTATTTATTATTATTTCATGCTTATCACATATTATTTTCTTATCCAATGCCTTGTGAACATAAAATAATTTTATAAAAAAAAGGATGATTTAAATATGGTTTTGTTTTATGAAGATTATTTGTAAAACAATATTTGTAATGAATCTAGAACTATTTCATTCTTGATATTTGAATTTGTATAGATTTTTTGTGGAATCCTACTAAGACTTGTTCTCACACCAAAATTTTTCCTTTGATCAGTTGTAGACATTGTTTTGAATGACTTATTTAAAGGAAATGAAATTATATATAATTTCATGTTAACTTGTTGTATTTGTATTTATTTTAAGATGGTTTCGAGGTGATGATTTGTCACATGGAAACTTACAGGTCTTTTCTTGGACCATTTTTCTTATTTAGCAAATTTTGAGGGGATTGGATGTCTCTAGGATGTTTTTCCTCATCTTCTTCATTTTACTCTAGTATTTATTTTGTTTTTCTATATAGTATAATTTTTTTTCTATTTTTTTTTCACTACACCACTTTGTGATGGTCCAGATTAAGTGGATTTTATATTTCAACTGGGATATTTAATTACACAACATTCATGAGATTTGGAACAAGAAACTTGAGGGTTCCATACATTAGGCATGGGATGTTATGAATGATGTCTTTGGACCATCGAGGACAACATACACGAGACTTGTTAATGATATCATAATATTTTGTATACTCAGGAGAGAGTATATTTATCAGTAAAATGTTTTATGTTTCTCAGTCATTGTAATCATCTTCATGGGATCCTATTGGAAACCCATAATTATTGATAGATGAGACTATATATGATGTGTGTGAGTCATCAATATGACATTTTAGATAGTGATCAACGCAGTAGTATGTGGAGGCACTAGTTGCACAACATTTTGAGGTTACAACCTCAGTAGTGTAGTATATAGAAGCAAAACATAAAGAGGATTTTGATCTTATAGATGCAACACTAGAGCGACGTAAAGGTCACACCCAGAGTGTGCATGGGGTTCATACACTGGAGTATGGTATAAAGTGATGAGGATGTTAATTTTTTTTGGGCTGTGATAATTTCACATTGATTTGTTTCATGTAATGAAATGAAACAATAAAATTAATATGCTCATCTCAATGTATCATATACATCTCTAAGATATTCTCAAAGAACATTGAATTAACACTATTAAATATATATGTAAATACATACAAAATATATATATATATATATATATATAATTTTTATTTCAATGTTATTACTCCACACCACTAATTAATATTCATTCATGTTAGGAAAAAAATTAATGATACATTTACATCCATATCCAAATTAACTTCCTTGTTTTCATATAAAATTATCATATCAATGTTATTATTCGATATTTTTGGTGACATAAATTTATTTAAATTTAAAATATTTTATAACATTTTACTCATTTATTTATATTCTGGAATTTACATAACCATTAATATTAATAATAGTATGTCATTGTATATTTAAATCATTGTATTATCATTAAATTAATGACAAAAAAATCCAATTTTAACATTTATAAAATTTAAACTTTAAAAAAATTAAATAATAAACCTCAATTAAATTATATTTTAAGCTATAAATACTAAGAATAAATCCAAATTATTCTTTCCCATGAATTGAAAGCAGTAACATATTTCTAAAACATGACATTTAACAAAATATATATCATAAAACCTAACCCAAAAAAACTAGACACATCTGAACCCATTATTAAAATATGCTTATAATAATTAATTATATATATCATTAACTAAAACATAAAAAAATATGTTATCAAGATTCAATCCATTTTAAACTCACCCAAAAATATAAATATTTAATCTATTTCTAAAATATTACATTAAAAAAATATTTATAAAAAAGTTAAACCCAGAAATCCCTACTAATAAAAGATACATATAATGATTATGAAATAAATAATTTAAAAATATATTTACCTGAAAAATATCAACCCATATAAAATATTTATGAAAATAGACTTATAAATTCTAATAAATAAAAAATAAACAAAATCATTTATCGAGGTTCAATATAATTGAGGATTCGATGTTGGGCAGTCGAGCACCCATGAAATTGATGCTTGGCCTATATAAAAAACCCTATCCCAAAAAAACCCATTTCAAAAAAAATTCCATCTAAAACCTATGCACAATATTTCCCATTCATGAGATCTCTTAAAAACCAAAAAATAGGATTAATCCAGAAAAAACATAGCCACACTTAGGTTGTTTCATCACCAATACTCCTCTCCCTCCTTCTTTCCACCAAGAAAGGCTCGATGTTTCTTCATCAAACATGCAACACCCCCATTTACATATTCATTATTTTTTCATAATAATTGGTTTAACCAACAATTATAAACATGAATCATATTCTAGAAGTTTCTAAGGGAAACTCTACACCTTCATGTATAGTTGCTCGCAACAACCATCATACAAATCACTTAGGAGCTCATTAGGTCTTCTCCCCTCATTATCTTCTCCCACATGCAAGCACCAAATGTATCATGTAGAGTACCCCATAAATCATTTTCCCACACCACTATCATCCCTATAAACGAGTGAGTTATAACCAAGAAGATGAATTTATCTATGAGTTTTTAAGGATTCTACCAAGTTTACTACCAATCCAGAATAGTAATCTCTTGAGTTTTACTAGCTTTTGTGTAAATTGATCACCTAATAATGAAATTTTGTGTTCTCATCCTCAATCCCACCCCATAGTTTAGTGTATAGGATGTTTTATTACCATTTTTTTTGTTATTATTCTAATATGATGTACTCTTGGTTTGCAATTCCAACTCACACCATGGAGAATATGGAGAAATTCATGCGTGATAACCACAATGAAACATAATGCATTCATATTTCTCTAAAAAATCGTACCAAAGAGTAGAGGAGAATAATTTGGTAATGAAAAATTTTCTCGATCTATTTAACTCCATCTAAGCTATAGGTAGTTATTAGGATACTTCATCCACATGGTTATATGAGGAATCCCATCTCTACTACATAGAATGATTCTGTTCAATTAATGGGATCTTGGGAGGTTTTATTCAAAATTATTTAAAGATAAGAGTCCACAAATATGGAGGTTTCCCTATTTATCTATAATTTCTTGGTATTTATTTATTTATATTTATTAATTTTTTTATTTGTATTTTACACTGATTTTAATTTTATTACACTGTAATTATCCCTCTTGCACATTTATTTTTCAAATTTTCCGATTGAAAGTGATTCCAATTGGTGTGATATAGTTCCATCTATATTATCTTATTCTATTTTAATTATTATGTGTGAGATACAATTTGAATCACGAGACTAATGATTTTTCTAATTTTTTTCTTTTTTCACTACCTGCTTACTCTGACTGTAAGATTATTTTATTCTTTATTCTCTTATTTTTATTTATGGATCATCCATGTATGGTTGGAGAAGAATTACATCAGGGTTGTATCTAAGAGATTGAGAAATTTAATACACTCGTGTGAGATAAACTTTCATTCTTTCTTCATGGATAAAGTGAGTGGACATTGTGTTCTGATATTTTCTCAACCATGGTGACCACCCATACAATAAATGTTGTAAGGAAAGTAGAAGAACTCTATATAATCTAGTTTTTAAATTTTGAAAAATTTATTTTAAATAATAGTGGAACACTGACACATTTATCATGTCGATCAATTCTCTTCCTAACATCTATATTTTTATTTTATTCTCATTAATTATCAATTTAATCTCAATTTCATTTTTAATTTCCAAATTAAATTAGTTAACACATTATCAAAATTTTAATTTCTCACTTATTTTATTTAATTAATTAAAAAAATAAGTGTAAAATAATTCATGAATTGAAATTAATTTAGAACCCACCTTAACAGACAACTCCTGTTCACCCACTAGAATACACCCATTTTGGAAATTAAAATTATATTGCTGATGAATTTTTGAAAAGGTCAACTCATCAAGGATCATTTTTAGTTTACATGTGAAATGAAAATAACTAGATAAGAAATTAAAATTAATTGAAGATAATGAATACACAATCATATAATTTCAGTATATTGATCACTGTATGTAAAATTTCAATCTTTACTTATTTGGTATAGAAAAAATCTGTGACTCGTATATTTGTATTAAAATATAAAAACAAGGAAAATTCAAAAAAATACAAGAGTTATAGTATATCTTTTTGTTACTAATACAGATGACACATACATATTCAATTGAAAATTAAAACATCATATTTCATATTTTAGAGGATCTCATATTTGAAAAATATTATTATATAATATGTGTTACTAAAAATATAATCTTGGTGTCAAAAAAAGACACAATGGGATTTTATTTCATTTTTCGAAATTAATGTTGTTATAGTAAACCATAATTGTGTATTTTTTTTATTATACTTTAATCAAGATATATTTTTTCAATAATTAATAATTAATATTATATATAAGACTCAACTGATTCCCATTTATCATACCACAATACTTAGATAAAGAATACAATAAGAAAATATCAAAATATACTAATATGTTTTTTATACTCTTTATAGATAAAATGATTTTGTATTTTAATTATTTCTTATAATGTATAATGTCCAAGAAACCATTTTGTATTAATAGGGAATAGAGCCAAATAAATTCTAGAATTAGTTCAGTGAGAAAATTTTGAACAATTTCATGTGGAGAATATAGATAAACTTCTATACTTAATGATTTTCATGAAATCATCAATAGAAGTTGAAATTTCTAATTGATAAATTTTAATTGAAATTTATTTATGTGAAATATGTAATGTCAATGTGATGTAAATAATGATCATATTATGAAAATAAAATATAATTTACATAGATGGACTCTAATAATATCTCAACCAAATATTTATCAACCGTTAAATATAAAGTTAATATTATTCAAAAAATCGAATATCCTTATACAATTCAAATTGTTGGTCTTAGTAAAAGTAGTAATTAAACCATATTTATTTTAGTGGGATTAATTAGGATTATTTTTAGTATTACAATATCCCTTTTAAGACATTCTTCACAAATAGATGCATTCAATAAAATACATTACCTAAAAAATTTGCTTGTTATGATGTGATGTTTTTTTAGAGTAAATTCTTTCAACAAATGTTCATCAATAAACAAAAAGTTCATATATGTAAATTACAATATGATTAAAATGGATATTCAATATATAATCCATATGATCAGAAAAGTTATTATGGATTAAAATACTAAATTTCAATTAAAATAGTACATATATCTAGTTGAGATAGTTATAGCAAGAAAGTCTCTAATAAATTCAAGAATCAAGATATGCATGAAGTTATAATAAGAACAATTTTTATAAGATATCATAGAAAAGATAATTTTTGTGAAAGATGCATTATAAAAAATCAAAAAACCAATGTGATATGGTTTTCTCATCACTAAGTTATGTGAAATGTCATTCATAGAATGTAATGAATTCTTCCACTATAAGTAAGTAGTAAATGAAAATTAATCAATAAATTGTAAGTGGATATGAATTTAAAATTGGATTATATATACCTAAATCATGTTAGTATTTTTTTTATAATTCCCAACATATGTAAAATCCACTAGTTTTAAATGGGAACTCAACAAAAATTTAGATTTTAAAGGTAAAGGGAATACTAATATAGAAATATTGGTTGTTAATGAGTTAAGATAATTCATGATATAGATTATAATAAAACCTTTTAACTAATTGAGATGTTGAAATCCATTTTAATTTATATTTTCAATTGTAGATTACCATGATTATTATATGAGATATTCATGAATTGATTTATTGTTCAATGTAGAAATTAAATCATCAGGTGATTTTGTTTTATTTTTGTAGTCCTCTTATTTTATTAGTTATATTTTTCTATAATAAATTGAAAATAGATATTGATCTTATATTTAGATTATACTTTTTTGAAAATATTTAAATAATGAATGGATTAATTTATAAACATAACTTCAAGGGAAAATAACTATAAAGAATAATCTTTGGGTCTCTTTGATTGAGCTAAATTACACATATTAATGAGGTTTTGAAAATTTTAAGTTGAAATAATTAATTTGGGAAATTTTTTCCCATGTCACATGTCATAAATATCTCCAAGTTAAGGTGTTGAAGAAAAATAATATGATTAAGAAAAAGAGTAGAACTACATATGATTCGCTAATGGGAGTTATCACATATTCCATGTTATGTTTGATGTTTGATATTTCCAATATATAAATAATGGAGGAAGATATAAAACAAATCCAAGTAGGTTATAATTAGAATATTTGTTTATTAGAAACTAGCCTTGAAATAGGTCAAATTGATCAATTATCATAGTTATTCAAAGTAAATAAAAAAAGAGCTTATTTGAGTCATTCATATCTAATTATATAGAATATGAGTATGTCTGGGCTTACTATGAAGAAAAATAAATTGTACAAAATCAGCAATGATATACTAGATCTTATAATTTCACCAAGAAAGTAAATTATTTTCATAATGTATAGTGTGATGTTATTATTGCAATGGTTAAAACCAATAAGCATATGTTTTGATATATGGAAAAAAGGAATATACATTAGAGGTATCAGCACCTCAGATATTTTAAAAAATAAAGTGACATTATTGTTAGTAGAGTAGCCACTGAAAAAAACATAGGGCACGCAAAAAATAAATTCATTGCTAAAAATAAAAATTATATTTGATTTAAAATCATAAAAGTTATGCGTTAATAACTGGATCTAGTAAAAAAAGTACTATTGTGAGAGTAAATACCCTATAACTGATTGAAAATGTACTTTTTGTTTATTATGTTAGGAATAAAATGTTAAATAAAAATTATCCATACTTATTATGATCATAACATAAAATATACATGTATCATCCTGATATTTTGGGAACTATTTTCAAAATAATTTAAATTTTGTGACAGTCTGTGTTATACACGACAAGGAGTTTCTTTGATGGCGATCTTGACACATGACATCAAGTTTTAGTGAGCCATGAAATAATATTATTTTAAATATTACTTTTATAAACTAGTCACTAAATATGATGGTATGAATAGTATCAACTAATTTTGAAAATATATATATATATATGTAACTGAATATAAACTTATTTATAAATTGTTAGTAAAAAATCAATCATTAATAAAGTAATTATATTCATCAGAAAACATGTTTACTATTTTAAAAATGATTATTTTTTATTATTATGAGTTAATAATAAAATAGATAAGTTAGAATATTTATTTAGTAAATAGAAATTAATTTTTTGGAATCGTCATATTGAAATTATGTAATGGTTAAGTTTTCAGAATTTAAAGAAGATATTTATTTTTCATTAAATCGGAAATAATACAAATGTTTTTTAAAGAAGTATTTGTTTCCAGTAAACTATGAATTTTAAATTCAATGTTATTTTTTAAATTAACATAAGTATTATTCAATAATATTTAATCCAATTAATTAATTTTTAATAAAATATATATTGGCTTTTAGTATACGTTTATTTTTAGGTTTAAAAATGGGTTTTTAACACTTTTAAAAAGAAAAATGTTTCTCCATTTTAATTAAATATTATAATTCCCACTGAGGAATGTTTTAAATGGAATTTATAGATTATATATCAATAAATTTTATTTTATATGAAAATAATTATTATTATTAGAAATATAGTTAATATAAAATATTCTTATGCTTGATAAAAAGACACTTCTCGAAGACCCTCTTTTTTGTCTCATCTGTGGGTTTTGTTTAAAATAAAAAAATTTCCACCTTTATAAATATTTTTTAATAAATAAACTTACCTTTTGAAATCATTATTTTAAAATCATATTAGAGTTATTTTCTTATAATTTTATAAAAATATTAGTTTTTTGATGATTAGTAAAAAAGACAGAATGTTAATTTAAAACAGCATTTTCGTTTAATTTATTTATAAATTTAAAGTTTATTTTAAATTTATTTTAAAGTTATATTATTTTTATTGTAAATAAATTAATAAAATTTATTTAATTGGAATCAATTTAATATTTAATTTTGGTAAAAATGCTCTATAAATTCTCAATCATTTTCTTTTTAAAAAAACCTCTTTCTCATCATGCCTGCGAGAATAATTTTAATTAAAATTTTCCAATTCTATTAATGGAAATGGTCTCTTCCACAATCCACAGCTTCCTACTTGGGTTGAGTAAAACCCTCTATTCTTTTACTTATCCCATTCATATAAGAATAGTTTTTATTAGATATTACACTGAGGTTCTTAATGTCTAGCAGGAGGGTAATAACCTTGTAGATTTCCATACTTCTCTAACTACAAAAGATGTAGGTTTTATTTGTTTCTCTATCCTTGGGTCTCTTCTTATTGAGGGTGTGAACATTTTCATATAGGATTCACTAGGCCTTCATTATTTCCATCCACCATAGATCTCTATGTATCCTCTTATCTTCTCTCACCTCCTCTCTTTCCTTCCTTGTACATGTTTCCCCTTTTATTTAATAAAACTATATTAGTTGGTGGTGGTGGTTAACTAGGGGGTTAAACCAAAAAAAATAAGGGTAAAAATAACCTAAAATCTTGACTAAATCTATTCTATGGGAAACTATTGACCATTCATTATATAAAGTTTTATAATGGACCGTTTTGGACCCTTGTGTCATAGAAAAAACAAAGGATCGCCCAATTATTTTCAAAAATTCCATGGGTGTCCTCAACCCCCCCCCCCCCCATATAAGAGGTCACCAACTCTCTTATATTATTAAAACACTAATACCTTTTTTTCTTCCAATCCTAACCAAAATAACTTCCTAAATTCACTCCCCTAATCCCATAATCCTTATTTTGAGTAGAAATCCATCCTATTAAGCCTTTTAGTGCAAACCTAATGAGGATTCCAAAAGAATAGGCAATGTTCATCAATGAGGGTTTTTGTTTATTTCTTCATCCAACCCATTCAATTATTATTATAACATGATTATATAATAACCATAAAATATTAAATATTCTAAGATGTTTTTATGTTATGGTCATGACCTAAAAACATCTTCACTTCCATCAAATGGGTTACAAAATCACCGTTTCTATATAGGGAGAACTATCCCCTCACGAACTTATGTCATTACTTTATATATTATCACCTCTCACATTTTGAAATAATGATGGATTTTTTATATATATTATATTTATGATATTATTATTCTTAGGGATTCATTATATCACATATATCTTCATTTATTCTATTTCTTGGGAATACGATAACGTCGCTCGTGTGTACGGTGGACTACCACCTCGAGAAGCGATGTGATTCGTTCATACATTAATTGAAAGGAATTAAAGATGGGTTTAATGAAAATATGTGACATATATGACATGAAAATTTTTATGTAATTATAATATATCATTTACCTTCTTTTCATTCTGTCCAACATGAATATGGAAAGAGTAACCATGCGTACATACATCCTACCATCTCTTTGAATGGTGTATTTCATTTTCTATTATGATAACATACGGATTACAAAAAATATACATATATATAAAATATATATTATATATATATCATTTCTATCATTATATTTATGATGGAAATATGAACAATATAATAGGACTAAATATATGACAAATCAAAACATAAATGAAAAGAAAAGTGATTATTACCCAAAACAATTCTTTATAGTGGAATTGATAATAAAAAAAATAAAATGTCATAAAATCATATAAGTTATGATATAAATTAATTTTTTTCTATAATATATTTATAATAGACATATATTTATTAGACGTTAGTTTTTAATGAGTACGGGGAAATTCAAGACATAAAGTAAGGGATTTTCTTCTCACCATTATTTTCAATAAGGCACAAGCCCTATTCACCACATATTTACTTGATCTTTTTCATATACTTAAAATGAATGTATTTTATGATAATTTTCATGGAAATTATTTGGGTTTACATATAAATTTGTTATTTCACTATCATGGTGTTTTGGGTTCAATTGTTAACAAATCGGTAAGAGATTTTAATCTCAATTAGAAATATTTGAGACGTGTGTTATGTTATGAATATTTATTGTTTCACAAGGTGTATATACATACCATTTGAAATGTAATATCATGAATTTATTTACCATCATGATATTTTATGTTCCATTTTATTTTATTCCATTATGAGTATTTTAATTCAATGTTTCCAAAGTTCTAGTGACTTTATTTTACAATCTCACCATTTATCATGATTATTTGAGATTACATTTTAGATGAAAAAATATTATTATAAATATCTCAAAAAATAAATTATTTTTTATCCTGTGGTTATTCATGATATATTAAAGTAATAATATCATTTTTCCACTCTTTGGTACTTAATAAAATTGAGAAAATAAATTAAGAAAATCTGACTTTATTTATCTCTTCTATTGGAAATATATTTGCTTCGAAATACATGTCTTCTAAAAAAGTTTTAAAAACATTATTCTTATGTCACAATGATTGTTAAAATACATATTTACATATTTTTTAACTTTTTAAAAAGTTAAAGGAATTTTCATGTCATTTTTTAAAAAATGCTCATTTTTTTATTGAAATATGAATGGAATATTTATTCTACTATGTACATCATTAATGAAACTTCCAATCATCATAAAAAATACTCTCTTTGAAGATTACTTTATATGTTTTTAAAAAAATATTAAAAGAAAATTATTTTAAAAAAATTTCATGTATTACATGGTTCCTTTCAAATAGAAAAATAAATTTTCCTCACGAAATTTATTAAATTATTTTTAAATATTCCTTTATTGGTTTCAAAATTTATTTTCAAAGAAAAGTATTTTTATAATTTTTTATGTTATTGAAATTTATTTTCAAGGAAAGGATATTTTACTTAATAAATGTTCTAAGTGATTTTTATTTCAACATCCATCTCCAAATAATATTACAAACTTTGATATAATTTATTCATTAATGGGTTGATGAACCAAGGAAGTCTTTCATATTATTTCTCTAAATGGTTTATGTTTATGTTTGAAATATTTTTATGAAACTTCTTTCTCCTTCTTGGGTTATACTATGATATAACCCTTTTTAAATATTCTTCTTTTCATGGGATATGATAGGATTAAAGGATGAAATGATTACAAAGCCTTCCACTTTTCCTCAAGTTATGATATGAAAAAAAAATTATGAAACTCTTTTTCATTTCATTGGTTATGATATGATGAATATTTTATGATCATGTGGCATGCATATGTAAAAGATTCATTATTTGAATTTTTTATGTTATAACCAAGAACGGTGGATACATTAGAACCAAGGAAGGTGGTTACATTATAACCAAATATGGGTTGGACCTATATCTCCTATAAGTAATTGGGTAATAATTTATATTTCCTGAGATATTCAGGGCTAGAACCGGGAGTGAACTCAGTTAAATAAGGGATTTGTCTACTATGATAGTCATCAGAGTTAACCTTGACTACTATGATGGTTTTGGTAGTGAACCCATTCCACTATATGGAAGTTGATTCTAATGGGGATGGGGGTGTGTCTCACCTAGGGGTTTTATCCACCTATGTATTTCCCAAATAAGTTTTTTCAATGAGCCCTGACTACTAAGGAAGTGATTTTATATGCATATGTGTATTATTCTATTCTATATATTATGCCAATGTAATGCTCTAATTACTCATGTACATTGATTTATTTATGATTCAATTCTTATAAACATACAATCTTTATTCAATGACTTGCTATTACAAAAAATTTTATACTGGGTATAGTTTTCAATGTTATGATCATGTTCTCATATCCTTATTTTCTTGTTATGATTACGTATCTCACTTTTTTACCATTACTAATCATCTAATCTCACCCATTATTATGTTTATTTTCCAAAATTATGAAGAATGGTTGTATGTATGGTATGTATATGAAGAATACTAAATGGTAAGATATTTTTGGGAACATTGAATATATTTCTCCATATTATAATATTTTATTCCAAATTTCCAATGTTAATAAAATATTACATTCATCAAGAATGTGATTAAGTGATATTTAAAATATTCACCTAAAAATATGTAATATCCATTTATGAGAGGCTCGGGAAACTATTTTTGGTATTAAATTAATGTTTTAGGTATCCTTTGGAAATATAAAATGAGGAACCTTTAGTGATATCCCTAGTAAAATTTCTAAGGATATGACTAGAGACATATATTCAGATATGTTTACGGATGATTCAAATTTTAGGGAAATGTCCTAGAATATTGGTAAATGATTGAACGAGTTGTTTCTAATAAATTACATCCTTGTATGGATGCTACAAGTGGATGTATCTTTGGAATATATGTACCTAGGCGTTGCAACCCCAAAATATTGTATTTAGATAGACTCGATCAGGAAATGGTGCAAGACAATAGGTATTGTTGTAAACTTAGTTTGATTCTCCCATGGGATATACATTATAGAATCTTTTTATGAACCATTATGAAGGATTTAAATATAATATGGCTAATAAATACCTATTATAAACCTAAGGTGTCATAGATTAAAGAATGTATCATAATTTAGACATCCAATGAGTTATTTTTCATGATTTTATTGTTTTCCACTATTATTAGTGTTTCTCACACTATGATTCTTGGTTTCAATCAATGGTGGGATATTAAAGGAACTAGGTTAACATTTAATGTGACATATAATTTTCTAATGATAAAATAAATGAGATGATGAATGGAGTAATGGATATCCTTCATATTCTTAATCTGTAATCACAAAACAGGATTAAAAACATGCACCTTAATAAAAAATCAGAATCACCAAATAATATAAGGATATAGTTCATTGAACGTTTAGTTAATAGTGACTATAGAGGAAAAAAGATTTATTTTTCTATATTTTATAAACATGCGAAGAAACATCAAGGGAATTCTTTGAATATTTCTAGGAGGTCATTTAAATGTTGAATAGAAGTTCACAAATCTTGAGAATGTCGAAAAGTGATTAATAGGCCAATTAATGTTATATAAGTGAAGATTATTTCAACATATACACCACCGACACATGAGTGTTTCAAGTGAAAGGATTTTGGGAATTATGAAAATCTACATCCTAAGGGGAAATATCATGAATATAATCAACAATGTTATACGAGTAATGCCTTTTCAATTACTTATGTAGAGACTATGAAGGAAATATGAAAGAAATGAGGAATTATGGAATAAGATAATGAATCCTATTTAATATTTTGATAAGAAATTGATATTATTAATGTATTTTTGTATTGGGATTCAAGAATTATGAAATATATATAGATTTTTTAGAATAAGTTTTTTTTAAGGATTTGAAAGTGTATGTTGAATTATGATTATGACCATGGAATTTGATTCAATAGAAAGGTTATATATTATATAAAATATGTGATTAAGGGTGTTATCCCTTGATATATTATTTAAGTTGATAAAATGGTTTTTAGTTTGGATAAATAGATGTCGGATAATAATAAAACAGTAAATTGGTGAGTGCTCATTACCTTGAAACATATTAATAATTTATTGACAAAGTGGTTTATCCTCTCATTGATGGAGTTTACAGTATTTTATAGAATCAATAAATATATCCAATAATCTACATTCTATTTACAGAATGAAGAATCTTGTTTTATTTCAATGTTGTATTATTATAATTTATGTTATTGGCATGTTTCTAGAGAATACATTAAGAAGGTATTCACTTGTTTGGTGTGTGACAATCAAGAGATAACTTATGATATATGGGGATCATTGTTAAGAATATGTTCAGAAATTTAGTCACTTTATTTCTCAATTTTTTGATTTTACTCATGTGGATGGGTAATAAGGTTAACAATTTATAAAATGGTTACGTATAGATTTTAATGAGGTTTTATAGATTATTTTCTTATTTCTCTATTTAAAATTTAATCATATTAGATAACCTATGGTAACATTTGTTGTATTAAAACTAGAGATAGTAAGAATGAATAATCATTATTAATGGATCTTATCATCCATTAGTTCTTCAGTAATTAAAAAATCACCTTCATTTCATATATTAATATATTAGATGGAAATTGATCAATAAAAAAAGTGTGAGATTATTCTTATGAAATAGAATAAAATAAGGTAAGTATATCTTCTAATGAAAATTCTTCAACATTAATAAAAGTATATTGAAATAAAAAAAATTTGTCATCATTTTCTATGATATCAATGACCATTTTAATGATTCATTATTTTTTGGAGTTTTGGTCATTGACCTTCTCTAGATCACCAACTTTATTTGGATCAACATTCCCTAACACTCTATATCAGTATTTGGGTGTTAGTTTTATATTCATCATACATGTTTTTATTTACCTTTTATGTTATCATATTTGTAAACCTATTATTTTTTATTACAAAACACATTTTCACATACCTTTCTCTTTTTCAAAATGATTTTCTATTAAGCCTTATTACGATGCGGGTTTCTATGAATGGATTTTCAAATGTTTAAACTTTGATGAATGAGAAGAATTTAGAGGGAGAAATTCATTTTAAGGGGGTAGAATGTAACACCCCAATATTTTTTTATTTTTTAAATATAATTTAAATTTTTAGATAAGTTTCAATACATATAACAAAGAGTCTCTATGTTGGTGTTCATTACACGTGACATCAAGTTCTAGGGAACAATGAGATAATATTATTTTAAATATGATTGTTATAAACTAGTCATTAAATAGAATGGTATAAATATTTTTAACTACTTTATGAAATATACATATAAATTTCCTAATAAATATAAAAATATTTATAAATGTTTCGTATACAATCAATCAATATTAAGTAAAGTAATTATTTTCAACAAAAATTATGTTTTATTCTTTAAAAATGATTTTTATTGTTTTTAATGAGAAAATATTATAATATAGATTTTTGAAATTTTATTTGATAAAATTAAAATCATTTTTAGAATCATCATATCAAAATTAACTTATCGTGAATTTTTGAGAGCTTTTGGAAAACATTGATTTTTCAGGGAATAGTTAACAATGAATTGTTTTAAAAAATATCGATTATTTTCTATAAAATAATAAATTTAAATGCCCAGTTATGTTATTAATTAAAATAATTATTATTTAGTAATATTTATTCCACTAAATAAAATTTTAATCAAATTTATATTGCATTTTAGTATAAGTTTATTTTTGGGTTTAAGAAAAGGTTTTTTTCTTAAAAGGGTTTTAAAATGTTTAACGTATCTCTATTTTAATTAATTAAAATAATACCTAAGGAGGAATTATTTAAATGGAATGTATAGATCATATATCAATATATTTTTAATTTATATTCATATAATGGTCATTATTATAAATAGAGTTAATATATAACTATCTCGTGCTTTAAAAAAATACAATTCTCAAAAACCCACTTTTCGACTCTTCTACAGATCTTGTATTAAATAAAATTCCTTAAACAATAAAAATTTTATTCAAAATATTTAAATTTATTTTTTAATCATAATTTAAAAATTATATTATGTGGAATTTTTTATAATTTTCAGAAATATTAATTTTTTTATAAACAATGAAAAATATAGAATTTAAATTCAAAACTAACTTTTAGTATAATTTATTAATAACAATAAAATATATTTTAAAATGATTTAGAAGTTTTATTAGTTAAATTATAAATCCACTAATCTAATTTAAGTTATTTTAATAAATATAAAATTTAATTTTGATATAAAAACATGGAAAACAAATAAATATTTTCCCTTTAAAACCCCACTTTCTCATCGCGTCTGTGGGGTTAATTTTAAATTAAAATTTTCTAATAATACAAATGGAATTTAGAAAAATGGATTACATATTTTTTATCATAATATAAATATTAAATAATTATTTGATTTTATTTTTTGACCATCACAAATAGTGAATGTAGTAAAAATTAATTATCATGGTTAAAGTAAAAAAATCGGTTTACAGTGGGATAAACTATAATGATAAGGGTAAAAATAAACTATTAACATGTATGAAAACAATTTTATGCACATATTTATACCAATACACCTATAAGGTTATATAATTGTTGACTTTTAACCCTTTCTACGAATTACATATGAGGGATCTCTTAGTTCTTTTCAAAAAATACCAAGTGTGTTCTCTTCCCAACTTATAAAGGGCCACCCACTATCCTCTTTTCATCATGCCTTAAAAGAACTTTAGATAATACAATACCTTCAAAAATAGATTCACTAATTATATATCCTTCTCTTAGAAGCCTTATTTTGGGAAAAATCATCCTAGTAATGCTTTTATTACTAAATTAAGGTAGATACATGAAGAAGAGGTAACGTCCATCCATGAGTGTTTTTTTTATTTCTTTCAAAACTCCCTAAAATTATTATTATATCATTAATATAATTTAAAATCAGTGTATTTCATATATTAAATGTTTTTATGATAATTTAATGACATAAAACCATCTATTATTCCACTAAATGTGTTATGAAATCGACATAGTTGTGTACGAAGGACTACTTCATCACAAACTAATGTCGTTCATTTTTCTATTACAATATATAACAGTTGAAAATAATGATAGATTTGTTTTTTATATATTATATTTTTAATATTATAATTCTTTTTTAATTATTATATCATTCATACATTCATGATTTCCATTTTATGATATTATGATAACATCGCCCGTGTATAGGACAGACTACCACTTCATGTAGTAATGTTATTCATTAATGATTTACATGGAAGGTATTAATGATAGGTTCGAGGAAAATATGTGATTTTAATGAAAATAATATCATTATTTAATGATTATAAATCATTTAACTTTCTTTATTTTCATCCAAAAGAAAATGCAAGTAGTGTTCTTGCGTATACGTATGACCTCCCATCTCCATGAACAGAGCATTTAATTTTCTGTCACTAAATCCTATAGATTACTATAGATACATATTTTTCAAATATATATGATATTTAAATCATTTTTTTATTATGGATATTATAGAACCATGATCAATGTAATAAGACCCAAAATATAAAAAATCAAAACATATACGAAAACCAATGTTGTTATTACCCGGAGCGTAACTTTAACATGGAATTGATAGTAAATGGGTAATAAAATATCATAAAAAATTATATTTGGTATTATATATATGATGTTTTTTCTTTAATATATTTATAATAAACTTATATGTTTTATACATCATTTTCTAACCATTACGATAGATTTCAAGACTTAAGGTAATAGATTTTTGTCTCACCTTTTTTTCTATAAGGCACAATCTATATTCCCTACATATTATATTAATGTCGTTTCTATAATAACCATTAATGAATTTTGTGATACATATCATGAAAAAAAAATGGGTCTGTATATCCATTTTAAGATCTATCTTTCATGTATTTTACATTTCAAATGTTAATAAATCAGTAAGACAATTTTGTCTCAATTTTCATTATATGAGACACACGTTATGTTATGAAACTATATTATTTCATAACATATATATACATTCCATTTGAAATATAATATCATGAATTTATTTATCCTCATGATATTTTATGTTACTTTTTATTTAATTCCTTCATGGTGCTTATGATTCTAAGTTTACAGATTGGTAATGACTTTTTGTTACAATCTCAACATTTATTGGGATTGTTTATGGTAATGTTTTTTATTATAAAATATTATGATATATATCTCAAGAAGAAGATGAATTTTCTTCCACAATAATTATTCATTTTATCATCAAGTAATAGTACCATTATTAACTCTTTCTACATAAAATAATTTAGAAAATTTTTTTATGAAAACACAATTATATTTCACTCTTCTATCAGAAATCGGTTTTATTCCAAAACCGTGTTTTCTAAAACCATTTTCAAGAATATTTTATTATTTCGTAATTGTTTTTAAAATAATTATATAACCATATTTTACTTTTTACAAAATAAATTTAAATCATCTTCATTTTATTTTCTAAATAATTCTTGTTTGGGTTTTACCAAATATATAAAAGGAATATTTATTTTAATGTGTCGAACATGAATGAAACATCACATTTTCATGAAAATTACTCGCATTGAATATTCCCTTATATTTTTTCAATTTAATTTTCATATAAATTTATTTCTAAAATTTTTAATGTTTTAAAATTTTATTTTCAAAGATAAAATGATATGTTCCTCAAGATTTGTTTTAAATGATTTTTAAATATTACTTTACAAGGTTTCATTTTCATTTTAAAATAAAAGGATTTTGAAAATGTTTCATGTTTTAAAATGTGATAACAAATTTTATTTTTCTTTAAGAAATTTTTCAAGTGATTTTTCTTTCAAAATCATTCTCCATACAATATTATATCCTTTGTTATAATTTATTCTTGACATGGGATATTAACCTTTTATTGTATTGTAAATTTTTCTTTAAATGGTTTATGATTATGATGAAAAGTTTTTTGTCAAACCCATTTCTCTTTCATGAGTTATACCATGACATAACTCTTGTAAAATCTGATTCCTTTCATGGGATATTCAATGATTAAATTATTAAATTATTTTTAAACCTGCCACTTTTCTATAGGTTATAATATAAAGAAATATCTGAGAAACCCTTTTCATTTCATGGGTTATGATATGATGAATGTTTTATGATCATGTGGACAATACATGTATGATTTTCATTATGTGATGTAGGATACATTATTACCATGGATGGTGGTCATGTTATGACCAACGAAGGTGATCACATTTTAACCAAAGATAAGTGTTACCTATATCTTCCTCTAATGTGTTGGTTAAAGATTTATATATCCTAAGATTAACCATACTAGAATAGATATTGAACTAAGTTAATTAAGGTACATTTTCAACTATAATTGTTTTTGGAGTGAACCTTAACTACTATGATGGTTTTGGGGTCATAACATTCCACTAAAATGAAAGGGATTCCACTGGGTATAGTGGTGTGCCACTCCCAAGAGGTGTATCCACATATGGATTTCCCAGATAACATCTGTAAAATATCCCTAACTACTAAGGAAATTATTTTCTATGATTATATTTATTCCATAATTCTCAATTGTGTTTTAATGTTACTCTCATGACTCGTGTTATTTGATTTCTTCATGATTCGTGTCTTATGAAAATTTAATCTTTATGTCATGAATCAATATTATAATATTTGATATGCAGGTTATAGTTCTCATATATTATTCTCATGTTCTCATATTTTTATGTTAATTTTATGCTTACAAATCTCACTTGTTTAACATTAATGGGAATTTAAGATCACACATTCTTAAATTTCTATTCCCAAGGATCTGAAAAAAGGTTTTATATGCGGTATTTATATGAAAAATACAAAATCTAAGGATATTTGTGGTAAAATTTGAATAACTTTTACCAAATTAAAAAGATTATTTTCCATGTTAATAAAGGCACGAAACTAGTACGATCATCAGACATGTGTTTTTTTAATGTTTTGAATATTCATCTAAAAAGATTTATTTTCCATGTATGATCGGAATGGTTTTTTATACTCCATGTATTATATATGTTTGTTTCCTTAGATTATATATTGTTTCAAAATTTTATCAACTGTAATGACAATCTCTTGATACAATGATAGTAATATTAAGTATATGTAATATAGTTTACATACATGTATCTAATAGAAAACTGATGACGTCATACTACCATGTATAGGGGGTCAAAACTGTTGAAACATTATTTTTTTCCTAGTATGGTAGACTCAAGAGGGGGTGATTTGTAGTTTTTACAAACTTATGAGTTTTAAATTTTTAGAAATTTAATGTTCATATAATAAAGTGTTCTAAATTAATTTTAGCATTAAAAAATTAGGTGTAGTAGAAAATGAATAATTCCTAATATTTAAAAACACTATTTTAATTTAGTAGAGTAAATGGAATAAGTAGAATGTAATAACTTAAACATAACATAACAAAATAATTTGGTTATAGATAACAATCTATAAACCCTACAAAGTTTTATTAAAGGATATCAAAGCTTTATTCCCGATAATTTTTTCACTTTTGAACAAAATTTTAAAGGAGGATTTATCCACAATATAAGAGTAAAAAATATGTTAGAACAAAACAAACATTCATTGGGAGATCATAATAGAAAGATCATTACCTATAGATTTTCTAACAATGTAAAAAATAACTCATTACCCAGTAACTTATTTGATTATAGTATCGGGAACACAAGTTCATATCCCTTAAACATCTTTGATAATATATGATTAAAAATATAATAACAACAACAAAAATTAATTATGTTTATAATGAAACCTCAAAAATATGAAAGCAGCTAGATCTTAGGAAAAAAATAGAAATATCATTATCACGAAGGTGGTCATTAACTATTCAATGTTTGAATTTCAACCACTAGTGATTGGGTTTTGGTGCCCTATTTATAGTTGATCACTGTAAAATAATATTTAAGCACTTTGGGATGGAAACAATCACTGTAACTTTTAAAGATTTCTTAATATGTTATTCCATGTGTATAGAAATTCAAGTGTAACTTCATTATGTTTCAAAGGGTTTCAGGTTTAGAATAAGTTTATTTATAAGAAGATGATTCATATATTAAGAATCAATAAATATTTTTTAATCAATGTTTATGTTAACATAAGTAAAAAATAAAGTGTATTTTTTTATCAAAATAGGGATATGAACAAATGTCATTTTAGGAAAATAGCTCAATTATATCCCCATATTTGACAATTACAAGACATATTAATAAAATTAAATTTAAAATAATCCAAGTGAAGAACAATCTATATTATATTGAAAAAAAATCCCTCTAATTCTTCAAAATACAAAATATTATATAAATTTACCTGACCATTCTACCATAAAAACCTACTTGAATTCTAGAAATATAAAATTTCCTTCCCAAACTAAAAATTTATCCCCAACTACAATTTTCACAAATAAACGAGGATAGTTTTGTAAATATAATATATATGGAAGAATAAAATAAAAAATTATTCAATTTTTTTTAAGAATAAAATATTCTATTAATTCATCAATAAAAAAAGTTCAATTAAATTTAGGATTTATTCTTTATAATGATATTTTTTAACCCAATACTCATGAGTTTGGAGACATTATTTTTAATATGATGTTTTTAATCTGAGAAACTAATTTTCATATTAAATTTTTGGATTGGTAGATATTGATCATCCATATATGAATCCATGTCCTCATTTTTCAGACATTCTAGAATATATAATATTTAAAGTGCATAATATAAAATATGATTAAAACATGTTTATTAACAATATTATTTTGAGATTTAAGAGATTTATCATTTACACTTCCATTTTTCTTGGTACTTAGTCTTTTATTTGTCTCTAGAAGAACAAAAAACATTTTTCATCTTATTCATATGTCTAGTCTACCAAAGAACCTCTTCCTCAAGTAGATATATTCTCAAAAAGACATAAATATTCAAAAAATATTTAAAAATATCTTAATATCCATATATAAAATTTCATAAATATCTTTTCCACTATAAAATAATATACTCTTGCAAAAACATACTTGGTCGATTTAGATCTACCATCCTAATCATTTAGATTCTCTTTTATTTGAGCTTTCAACTAATCACTTCTTCCTAAACTGATATGATATTCATACAAAACATTTAGGGACCACTCAAATTTTTCTTCTTCATCCTATATATTCTAATATTCATTTGGACTTTCACTATCTAAAGACTAATCTTCCTTAGACACTGGTTTCCCTTTTGATCTTTTTTTCAAAATCTTCTTTTGAAGACATAGAAGCATTATATTTTTATGCATTTTTTACTCATAAAAATTAAACCTTTTTATAGGATTTATCAGTTGTGGAACATATATAATTTCATGATCAATAACATTAAGTATTTTCAAAAGAGAGGTAATTTTTCCTTGGATCAATGAGATCACTGGGAGGGCAAGGGGTAAATCAATGATCCCTTTTTATTTTTACAACTTCATGTTTTAATCTCAACATATTTTTTATTTAGTACCTAACTCTACTGAAGATATTTACCTAACTCTCACCTTTTATACATTATAATTTAAATAAGAACAACAAAAATATTTTTACAAGGTTCAATTATATAAACCCACTTTTTACCATGGTTGGCGAGGCACCCCAAATCATGTTTTCTCTATTATAAATCTAATTATCAATTTAAAATGTATGTAATTAGTTATTATACTTCTCCATATGTTTTATCACACACCAATAATAATTCTCATACTTCCATAACTCCAAATTCCTACATGAGAAAGAAGCTTCATGATGCACATCATTGAAGTTTATATCCACATGAAGAAAAATCTTTTTTAGCTCTTTGTTTCTTCAGAACCACCTAATAAATGATCTCCCTCCATGAAGAAAAACAAAAGAATAAATCACATAGATCATAAATAAAAACAAAAAAACCAAAATCCTTATATCACTAAGGAGGTGATCATCTCTTGAATGTTATTGTTACAACAACTGGACTTTGAGGTATCCTCGTTATATTTATGATCCTTCATTAAAACAAACTCTAAAAGTTAATTCTGATGATAAGAACCACTATAACTATTTTGGACACCTCAGGATGCTCACTTATCTATATATTATGTCTTGTGTATCTTCAAGATGTTTTGGAAAGTACCTAGTTTATAATATGTTGATTTTGAAATTAATATTTTAATGTTTATCATATATAATGATAGAATAAAAAAACCAAGTTAAATTATATAAAAAATAAAGTGGATTGTGATTTATAAAGCTGAGGATCATGAAAAATTAATTTTAGGAAAATGAATCTGCATTCTTCTAAGGATGTTAACACTTGGTGGTTTCAAGATAATGAGATCATGAGTAATAGACCTAAAATAGAAAAAACATGAGTTTTGAGTGTTTTCGGATACTCCTATATACATGCAAATGTAGTGGTCTCTCAAATTGGGGTGATTATAAATTTTTATCATTTAATTGCATACTTTGATGTTTGATGAAAATCAATATAGTTTATTCTTGTGAAAAGGTATCTTATTTCGAGTTTTCCCTTGGTGGCATGACATTGAATGTTTAAATAAGACTTTATTTTTAGCTTTTGATTATATGAAGAAGATATATCTACCTTTTTAAATTTAATTGAAGTAAATTGACTAATTCAATGATCATCGTAGTTAAAATAAATCCTATCAAATATAATAAAATAATGATAAAAAAATAAAAAATGGATGATGATAATAATAAGTATGTATCATGTTCCATGAGATATCATAATAAAAATAGATTATATTACAGATTAAGTGTTCATATCAGGCTTTCAAAATTATCTCTCATTATTATGTATTTAGGGTCCACAATGTACTACTAGACAAATATATTGTTTTATGATTATGAAGCATAGGCAACATGATAATAACCTAGAGGTTCACATAGATTATGCATCTAGAAGTTCCACAAATTTAGATGAATTGGAGTCAGGGATAAAGTGGACCCTTCATATGTAGATAGGTGAGTGTCTGAGTGTGAATGATCAAAATTAAATTATTAAATAAATTCCATTATATTAAATTTTATTTTCTTTAATAATCATACTTTAATTTTTTTTCTCATGTTATTCATAAGTTATTCATGTTTAAATAAGTGAATTTGAGGAAGTAGTTTATTTAATAAATATTTAATATTTGGTGTTATTTGAATGTATTATAGGGGAAGAATATGAGATAGTGGTTTTTATTTAATTTATTGACATGATTGGTCATTAAATGTGAGAGGTGAAATGATTTTTATATTTATGATAATTTAATGAGGTCATGAATGATGTTTTTGGTAGGTTTTATGAGTATGGTTTTTAAGTAATTAAAGCATAACTAAGGAAACATTAACATAATTTTATGATTTTATTTGATTCCCAAAATGAAAGCTATTAATATTTCGAATGAACTCCCTCTAATCCCATCATTCTTTTAAATTATAAAGAGAGAAAATAACGGAAAGAATAATAGTAGTCTAGTTTATTCTTCATGGTTTTAATTTTTAGTGTTCTAATGATCATACGAGCATCGCAATCCACTCAAATATCATGTGAAAGAACATGAAGGGTGTATAATTAATAAATTTAAGGTTTAGTACATATCTTGATGATCAATAGTAATTCAATAACTGATCATTTGACCTATTTTGATCCAATGACAAGTAAAGAATGTCAGGATCACATAATACCTCCAAGGATCCATTTATATCATTATTATTATCCTCATTATTTAATTGTATCATACAATATCCATGAGAGAATTTAGGGACTGGTATGATAGATATTGTGTTTTGATATAAATTCAATTTAAAATTTTTTGAATACTTGTACAAAACCCTTCTACTTTGCTCAAATTATAGAAAGCATTATCCATTATATTATATATATCAATGAAAATCATATCTCTTTTACTAAATCCCAATGAAATAAATATTTTCTCAACAGACATGATTTATTGATCTACCACTAAAATAATGATGGACTCATTTAAATGAGGTTGGTGATTTCTCATGAAATAATCCCTCATTATTACACTTTGTACGGGAAACTAATTATTCCACATTGGAGAGGATGTTATTTGTTACTTTATTTAACTATCCTAATATAATGATAATATTCACCCCACAATTATATCTTCATTCATTTTCTAGGTAGGTAAATCCCTTTTCTAGTTATGTGTGTTGACAGAATATGTATTCCCTCAATTAAGAGTTATTTATGAAAAATTGGTTATAATAATTAGTTCATGAATATCATAATGAATTATTAATCATAGTATATAATTATTCAATATTTATAACAAAATCATATCATGTATTTTATATATTGTCAAAAAATTTCTAGAATTTCTTCTGGGTTTATGAAAATGTTTTGTTGTCTAATAATTTTTTTAACAAGTTGCAAATATTCTTACTAAAATTTCAATGATACCAACTCTATAAATATCATATTTAGTATCTTAAATACACTTCCAATTAATTTTAATATGAAGCAAATACATAATATCACAATACAAATGACCCCAAATTTTAGTAGACTCGGGAAAGTAGATAAACACATAACGTAACATAACATTGGAATCTTAAAGTACATCATAACAATACGTAAAAAATTATTATTAATAATTTATTATCCATACATAATATATAGTATTCTTCATGGTTTCCTATATAAACTGGTAAAGTATATAAATGGTGATCTAATACAATCAGTAAGGGATGGAACCAGTGAAAGCTAACATGTTATAAATATGATGATGAACTCACATTGTGTTTGAGCTATATTCTTTGTAAATTTATGATTACACATACATGATGTTAATATGAAACTAAGTTTGGAGGATTGAAAGGATATTTTAGAACCCAAGAATGTTGGGAATGTTTATGTTTCTCTTAATAAATATGCTTCTATTTTTTAATGATTAAAAGAATTACTTGAAGTTTGGAAGTGGTTTTTTCAGCACTGGTTGTGTAGAAAATAATATATTATGTATGTTTTTCCTTTATATATATCGAACATAAATGAGTAAGCTACTAGGAGTTAATGTGTAAAACCAATTGAAGAAAAGGAATGGAAAATTAATAATCAAATCTTATTCCAAGGAGTGCAAAAAAAATAATTTATGATGAAGTTGTTTCTAATGAGTATATGTTCGATAATGAACAAATATATTGGTAACGACAGTTGAAATTTTAGTCACTACCTAGAATATCATTTGTGGTTGGACGTCATCCATGATTAGACAGTTGTTAAAGAAAGTTATAATTACCATAAATTCATGGGATATCCCATAGATGAATTTTTTAGTTCAATTGAGTTATTGAAACTCCCTAAATAATTTTTTTAAGTGGTGATATGTTTTTTTGAGAAATTATAGACACAAAATTTGTTATCAATTAGTATGTGTAGGTTTAGTTGTATTTTAGTGTACATGTAAAAATTAGTATAAATAAATATTTGGAAAATTCATGCCATCATATGTGTGTTTTATTCTGAACATATGTGTGAAACTGATTGGTGTAAGTGACATTTGACACTTAGATAAATTATTGAGATACATAAAGATCATAGAAATGTTAAAGAGGGGTAAATCCAAGAATTACAATATATAAAATGGTATACTAGATCTACGTAAGTATATGTTGAGAAATGAGAATCCAAAAACATTATATTATGTGGAATGTGGTCAATTCATATGATGCATTATTTTAGTTTCATTAAATAAGATGAAATTATTCATGATTCAAGTATTAATGAGATTGAAATTGAAGAATAAGATAAATAGGAAGCTCACATAGATTTTAAATATATTATGAATGAAAAAAGAATGAAGACATTTTATCATCCCATGACTCTAAGAGTAGAATGTATGAATTCAAATCATGTGTATTTGATCATATGAAATGTCATCAATGTTCATCATTATGTGTCTTTTAGAGAAAGGTGTAATCATGTGTCTTCACCATTCAAATTATATGTTGTAATCCTTCATCATAATACTTCATATATTACATGTCTTCACCGAAACCCTTTGAGTAGATAGTATAACTTCATATGTTTAATAATTTTTCTATAATTATATATTGTAATAGTTCATCATAATACTTCAACACTTAAAAACAATTTTGATATAATTATGGATATAAATACAGTTCCATATCATGGAATAAGGTACCAATTCATGATTTCATGAATCCATGCTCATATGAAAATATCAAAATCACTAAATGATATCGGTTTTGTAGAGGTTTTTAATTAATAATAATACCATTGTATTTGGAAATATCATGGTAAATGAAAGAGTTAAGTCTTCATCTATATTTATATGAAGATTTTAATAAAGCATTATCTCAATGATATTGATTTTAAAGGTATATATTTTAAAAACATGAATATCTTGAATAGTGAAAATTCAATGGGTCATATTTTCAAAGTGTCACAAACCATCTCAAATACCCTGGTACCCTAATCCCCAAGATGTATTTGACATAGTGCTAAGTCTATTACTAATCCCCATGGGTTATCAACTACCACCTATCCTCACGCAATGTCAAATAGAGAATGAATTTGTTTTAATAAAAATAGAGGAAGATAAAAGATACAAGTCAGCATGATCGACGCTCTAAAAGGTGAAGTACCAAAAACAACCTTGTAAAATACTACCTGAAAATATAGATAAAAATATCAAAAAAAGAATTACATCAACTAGAAAAAGTCTCAAAATCTAAATTGTAACAAGTAGACAACATCTCCACCGATCACCATCACCACTCCATGGTCCCAAGGATCAAGAACATCAACCACCTCTAACTGGAATTTTCCCTTTTCTCAGACCTAGAAAAATAAAATATAAAACTTCATCAAGGAAAAGGTAAGGTATCAGTTATAAATACTTTTATGGTCTCATAAAGTGTTTCAAAATCAACTAAATTAAAATAAAACCATGTATGCATTCTATTTAATTAATAAAGGCATGGAATTTAATTCACATATTTTCAAACCAAAACATTATTTCCAATTTATAAGATATGGTAGATATATGAAAACTATCTTAAATAAATAATTTATATAAAACACTTATATAAAATAGATGGATTGAATAAAATAGTTCACTAATCAATGAAATGTATAATCAAGTCACCAACTTGAGGAAAGAAACATTTAAAAAATCCCCACAGTAAGTCATTTTTTCAAATTACATCAACCTCGAACATCTCATAATTATATAATAGATATTCATGTGTGCACACATAATTTCACCCCAATAGGGGAACACTTCATGTAAAGTCTACACCCCAATAGGGAAACTAATCATGTGCAGTCCTGCAAATTTTTTAGTTAAATTTGTCATCATTAATCCATTACTAGGGTGGTAAGGTCCTATAATGATTATCCCATTTAAAACTAAATATCAAGGATAACATGTGCTTCAAAAAATCAATCAAATTGGCATTGAAAAACCAAAAAAAATTAAAATCAATTCAAATTAAAAAATCCCAATTTTCAGTATACAACATGCCTTTTTTATTTTAAAACTAAAACAATGGTTTTTATCAATTCAAGCCATTTCAAATCAACTTTCACTTTAAACCATTTTTCTCAAGGACCAACAATGAATTAAATTTATCAAATCAATCTCAAAATCAAGTCATCATTTATTCCAAAAAAAATTACCCCACATTTTAATTCCATTTAAATTATGATTTTTGACAAATTCTATTCCATTTAAAATCACTTATCAAATCCTTTCAAATCAAGGTTTTTAAATCAATTAAGAACTAATTTTAATTCAATCAAGAAAAATAATTATTAAATAATAGGGAAAATCAAAATAGAACAATAGAAATTTTATCACATAGTCAAAGAAAATACCCATAATGGGATCTCCAATGAAGACCACAGAATATGGGATTGAGAAACACAACCTAGAATCAAGATACATAAAAAAGAAGTTTATATCTATAAATAACATGATGATAAATCACTCTCCAATGAGGAGAGAAATATATATTGGAATAAACCAAATTAAAGGATATACACTTACTAGAAGGAGATCGAACAAGATCAATGACACATCAATCCACTAAGAAAAGTGTTTAGAGGAGCTAAAATCACCTCTTAGTATCCTTCAAGACCAAGGTATCTAAGTTAGGGTTGTGTTGGTTGATTATTAATGTTAAACTGGAGTTCAAGTTTTTAATGAAATTTTCGAGGGAATTAAAACCCATGTGCATAGTTTATAGGGTAGGCCCGCATGGATAGAAAAATCATGAACCCTAACTGTGGACCACTGATGGTAGGGTTCATAGTTTCCCATAGTAGGGAGCACATTTTTCCAAACCATGTGATTGATATTCCAACCCTCACTACCTGAGGTTTCACATTTTTGAGTTTCTAAACACACTGTTGGGACAAAATATCTACCCCCTTATAGAGTCTCACATAAGGGCACATGGTTTTTTGGGCAAAACCCCATGGTTTTCCCTAACCATGCAATGATCATGTAGATCCCCTTGGGCTTCCAAAATTTTCAAAATTATTTTAGAAAGACCAAAATACATGACCATACCAAAATAAGATCAAAACTAGGATCAGTGAAAACATTAAATAAGGTAGCATAATGTTACTGCCTAGCCTCAATAAACACTTTTTGTCCCCAAAAACCTATCATGAAGATTCCATGTCAAAGAGATAAGTAAAATTCCCTCACATAAATATGTCATGATCTCACAAATCATGTGAATCAGAACCATGTTGTGGTATCACAAGGACCAAATGTATCATCCTAAAATTAATAATCATTATCTCAAATTGAAAATCCACACAAGATGCTCAGTCATGGATAAATTTGGCTCAATATCTAGATCTTACTAGATAAATACATGAGATGGGTCAAGAATATACTCTTGTAGATGATATATGTTGAACACATTATGTATCTACATCAACTATGGTGGAAGTGATAAATGTTTATACACCATTCCCACTTGATCAATAACAACAAAACATCCCAAAACCGAGGTACAATATTCCCTTGTTTCCCAATACTTCGATGAACAAAGGGAGGTTAAACTTTATAACCCACACGGTCACCAACTAAAAACTATAATAGTATCCTATGATGGTAAGCATAAGATTTATGTTGACTATGTTCTATCAATATTCTTAGATATATCAATGGAATTAGTATCAGAATATCTTAGACCAAACTCGTCCCAACCAAATAAATTTAACACATATCAAAGAAACACAATAGATATTTACAAGGGTGTCCATAAAATTCTTCAAAAGGACATATCTAAATTTCAGATTGGCACGTTTTATCAAAAGAAAAGTCAACTGGTCCAAAATTGACGTCCCAAGCTCCAAAAAAATTTATAAATCAAGAATGTATCATATCATCAAGGATCTATATATCTCGTTATATCTGTTAGAGTTGGTTCTTGAGAACAGAATTCATTGTAATTTATGATAAACATGTATTCATTGGAAGGATGTTAATGAACTCTGTATCACATCATGATTGTTCTTCTACATGAAATTGTATGTGATAATGTTCTCAGAGGAGCTATCCCACTAAAAGGTCATAGTGGATCCCTACAATGATGATAATCTAGAAGAGTCATTACACTATTGTTGAATATATGTTTATAGATGGATGATATCATTTATGAGGGAAAAAACTATACAATCTATTAAGGGTGGAGACTCAAATGACATTTAGGCACCTTCTCATGGTGTATTCACTTCATACTGTGTATGAAGATATTATGAGAATGAGAACCTCCATAGGAAATCCAAATCTATAATTTTCATTGGATGTTCCTATATGTAGATGTGTGTATTGGTCCTCAGTCTTTAATATTATTATTAATGGGTATTATTACTCATTCACTTAGATGTATTGATGAAAATCATGATGACATATGTTCTCAGTTAGGTAGGATATGATGGGTGAATCATGAGTAATATTTCAATAATGAATAATGCTATAAAGGATTTGTCACTTATATTCAAAAACATAAGTTGATATCTCAGGCCCTTTTATGGAAATTATATAGCCTTAAAAAATCCATGGACATGGTTTTCTATAAGAAATTAAAATTTTTGAGAAGTAAAATAATGATAAATCAAGCACATGGGTTGATGACACTTTCATACAACCCTCTTTTTTGGTGATATAGAGACAAATGGATTATATTATATGGTAATAATTATTATAGGTGACGTTTCATTGTGGAATTAACGTCTTTCTCTGTGTGTTCCTTGGCATGTTGCTAGATTCTAACCTTGGACTTCAGGCTACTCTGCCTGATGCCACTGAGAAAGAGGCCAGAGGGTCACAAACTAAGTGTATTTTGTATCTCAGTTAACAAATATATTATTTATTATTTAACCAGTTGAATAAATATAACTCCATGTTGTTGTTTAATAATTATTAATTAATTATTTATCGCACTTATTTTGATAATATTTATTCGAGAGAATATAATGTGGGTGAAATAATTAATAAATATTTATTTTCAATTTAGTGAATATCATATTTATATATTTATTGGAGAATAATGAAGTGATGTTTATTTAATAAATAAATTGTCATTATTCAAGGTTCAATAAATATGTTGGAACATTGGAAGACCGAGTTAAGGGTCCAGTGTGAAATAAATATATTTAATATCATTTGGTTAAATAATATTTAATTATAAGTCGCATATTAAGTTCATGTTAGGAAATAATAATTTAGGTTTTATTCTTTAATATGGGGGTTTCACTGGGATTAATAAAATAAATAATCCACTTGTGAAAATATATATTATTACCTTAGTGAATTAAATTCTTGGTCATATTATTATCTTATTAGACAAGCACTATCCAAGTGATAATGATTTTATTTGTGTACAATGAATTGGATAAAAGCTCTCAAGCATAAAGAGTTCATCCCTCTTCAAGAACGCTCTCAAGAAAGAGAGAGATCCTCCTCTACCGAATCAAGGAGAATGCTTTACATGAGGTTCTCTAGGTGACTGTAAGGCACACATTGCATGTGCAAGGATCTTCAATTCCATCATAAGAAAAATCATTCAGAAACTTCTGGAGAAACTTGAAACACTTTTGGATCACCACTAGAAAAAATCTACCCTTGATCACTACAATTCAATGAAGGCACACTGCAGATCGGTGGTTGAACTAATCAATGAAGAAAGAATCACCTCGAAGGTGATTCTTTGATTTAATTAAATTAATTAAAAAAAATATGTTGAACCTATCTCTTGGTTCTGGGGGAAATTGTTCTTGGTCTAAATCCTTGATTCAATTCTGTGGATACTAGCACTCATTGTCATATTGATCCCATATTGTTCATTGAATATGGAAATTATTAAAGTTGGGAACCAGAATTTTGTGCTTCCATTCAACCCAGAACCAACACTATCTAGCCATCCATATATGGATGATATGATATTCTTAAATTTTTCTAATATCCCAGTGCCTCCTATAGGTGTCTAAAAAATGGATTTGTGAAATGAGGGTCCCTATTTAAGACTATACTTGAAAGGAAACCATTCAATATGAAAATGTTATGTACATAGGGATATCCCAATTCCTCAACTTTAGTTCTATCATGGATGGGTAATAAGTGAGCTTATTTCCTCATCTAAATGATCACAACCCATATCGCATTATTTTTTAAGGTGTGAATATAAACCCAACCACCGAGTCTGTAGAGATCTTATCCCACTTTAATGTAGGAACTGGAGGAAACTAATGAAAACATAAAAGTTTTCAAGGTTTGGATTTGACCTACTCATAGGTATAATAATGAGAAACGAATTCAAGGATGTCTCATCTCATAAATGCACTCTAGAATTATCACTACATGTCATAGAACATTGTTTGTGTCTTCAGGGTACACCAACCACTAGGAATAATAACAATCCCCCATTACATACTTCCTTATGGGAAAATTTACAAAATAAGAATTCTAAAAAACACTTGATGTCCTTAGAATAGAATGTCCATTCACCAATAGTCTGCACACCATATAGAGAGTCCCTAATTCAAAGGAATCTATCATCAAGTTGATACTATGGAAGAATCATCAAGAGAAGTTTGAAGTCCAATTTGAACTCTTTCCAAGACAACCTCGATCACTTATTCGAAGACTCATAAATGTAATTGTAAAAAATAATCCATCAAGTTCCACTCATTAGATTATTCTTTCAGGGAAGGGGTCATAAGTTTCCTCCTAAATGCATCAAAAAATAAATTTCCCTTCTCTGGGATATTGGAAATGTTGAGATCAAATGACTTCAGATTCTCCATCCAATGTATCTTCTAGAGGTTCAAATATTTTATAGAGAATATATAACTCAGCCTTTTTGGGATGAATAAATATAAAACCTTTTTATAGAATGGAAATGTTTTCAAATTTTAATATCATGCATCACTGCTTAATGTTTAATATCGTGGGTTGGGAAATTCTTCTAATGCAACAGTAGTTTTTTGGAACCATAGGCTACCACGTGTTCACCCAACATAAGAATATAAACCAAACCTAAACCTAATGTTTCAAAGAGGAAAAATTTTCCCTAACCAGCCAATAGAATATCCAACAATGGTGTAGAAGTTAAAATATTTTTCCACTCCACAAATGACCTCAAAAATTTTCTATTATTAAAACATCACTACTTTCTAAGTTAGAGAGGTCATTAGGGAAGTCAACTTTGAGAAATATTTAACAAATATATAGTAATACCTCTCAAGTTCCAAGAATCATTATATCAAAAAAATATGTTTTTTCTCCCATATTATAAGAACCTTTACCTTCTCATGATCTACTGACATAACATGTTTTGACTCCATGTTTCCCAAGAATTTCACTTCTTGAGTCTAGATATTACACTTCGGATGTTTTTCATAAAGTATGTAATATCTTAGTATCTCTAGTTAGACTCTCAAATGATGCACATAATCCTCCTCATTATTGGAGTAAACCAAGATGTCATCCAAAATGACCACAACAAATGAGTGAAGGAACTCATATAAAATAATTTTCATTAAATCCATAATGACCATAAGAGAATTGGTTAGAACTAATGTAAAGAAAATATACCCATGATGGTCATACCAACTCCTAAATTATATTGTTTGAATGTTAGATTCTTTTATTCTCAACTGGTGATAACTAGATAGAAGATCAATCTTTGAGATCCACCTTTCCCATTTCAACTGATCAAAAAAATCATTTATCTATGGTAATGGGTACTTTTTATTTACCATAAATTGATTGTTTTTTCATTAATCAACATAGAGGTGAAGTGTTCTGTTACCTTTCTTTATAAAGAGAATAGTTTCCACCTAAGGTATCATACACGGGAATATGAATCCTTTCTCTACTAGACAATCCAACATATTCTTTAACTCTTTCAACTCTAATGGTTCCAAATGATAAAAAGGAATACTTGCTGAGTACCAAGTAATAAATCGATAGAGAACTCTACCTCACTTACCTATTTCATACTAGAGAAATTAGAGGGAAAGATGTTGGGAAACTCAATGAAATCCAAAGGGATATCATGACTCAAATATTCTCACTCCATGTAAAAAACAATTAAACACTAATATTACGCGTTCCATCTATAGAAAAGATGATCTGACTCTATATAACCTTTAATCCCATTCTCCCAAAGAGACATGGCACACCCCATCAGGTGTAGTGAAGGATACCTATCAATGAAAGTAGTCAATTAAAGCATTATTATCAATCATCCAATCCATCCAGAAAATTAAATCAAGGGGTTTCATGCTGAGAACTATAAAATCCAAGGAAATCTCATTTTTTGATAAAGAGAAAATACTCGTAAGTCAATGGAGACCCTTATCTCTCTTTATTTTTTGGGGTATAATAAGATCCAACAGATAAGAAAAACTATCTATAGGAAGATTTAGCAGGTTCAAAATATGAGTTGATATAAATGAGTGGGATGCACTAGTATCAAACAAAGAAGTAACTAAAGATGAAGAAATAGTGGTGGTATCTCTAATAGTCACCAGACAACTATCATATTCCTCTAAAGTCACCTCCATTGTGTGAACAAGCTTCATTCCAGATGCATGTGGCTAGAACCCCTTAGGTTGCGAAGCATATGATTCCACTATAGGATTTTTTATTTCTAAGGATCTCATGTCACTATGTGAATTAGAAAAATAATTGAATAACTTCAATATATTTCCTGAGAGACTATAAGAACTATATATCTTTGGAATGTTAGTATAAATATGTCTCAAATTACACACTATGACACATTGAAATCATGTTAAGGGGACTATTTAATGAACTTCAAGGGTTTTGGAAGACACGTGCTATCTAGAACAACCATGAAACACACCTTACTTAATTTTTACATTAAAGGAAGACACATAACTACCACTTTTATAAAAAATAACTCCAATAAACCATGACATACCAAGTGGGTCAATATTTTCCACCAATTCTCCGTCTAGAACATCAGCATAAGAAGCCTTATTTTTTAAGAAAATATGATATTAGAGGTATCATTGGAGACCAATCAAAAATATGTGCCTTATTCTTTCCATTAGTATCCACCTTATAAGAAAACATAAAATATTTGAAAAATGGTTTTCATACAAAGTCACAATCAAGGCATCCATATTGAGTTTTATAAACACTATGGATTTATCCATGTCTATAGATTCTAGATAGAACTTGTTAGTGAACAGAACTAAAAAATATTTATATTCCAAACCCTCATGATTTTTTCATCACCATCAAATCCCATCATCTTCATCAACTCTCTTCCATCTTAAAGGTATCACACTTTTCCCTAATTGAATCAGGTGTTTCTGAGAACTCAAAAAAGAATTTTTTTTCTTCCTCAACCTTTAAATAACCATTGGAGGATTGTTATAGCATTTGAAAGTATTAAAATTATATAAAATAAACTCTTTAGCACAATTAGAAGATTAATCCATTTATTGTTCCACTATCATAGCCTAAATGGGAACAAGTGAATACACTTTTCCCACAACTTGGACAGCCTGCACCACAATATCGATAAGATTATGGTACATCCGAGGATTTTATTGTTTTGGTTCATTATAACCATCATCTTGGATCTTATTCAAATGTCTTCTCAAAGGAATGATGATAAAAACATAAAAATAAAACATTGAAGACTTCATAGTGGATATAATTAACAAATATATAGGAATATAAATTCCATCAAATAGAAATATAATATTGGGATTTCAATAACCTCATATGAAAGGCACAGAAAAGACTCAAATCCTATAAAAACATTCCTAAAATAATCTATTTATAGACATCCATTGTGACATAAGACTAATTACTGTGAGTGTTGGTTAGGAAAACTCTTGAAAATACCTCCTCAGTACCATCAAGACATCCCAAACTACATACTAAGTTCACGGAATGATGCTTAACATGTACTTCTAATACCACTTTGTCATGAACCCACCTGAATACCCTCATAACATAATACCTTATCCAACTTTGACATACTACATAGGGTATTCTGAATCCTTATGGGTTGGAGACTAGAACCCAGAATCATATGAGGTCAAATAGGGAATGATTTGTCCACAAAAATAGTGGAAGTGGAAAGATACAAGTCAGCATGCTAGACACTCCAAAAGAAGAAATATCAGAAATAATAATGTAAAACAGAACCCAGATGGATAAATAAACATCTCCAAGGAAACAAATACATCAACCAAGAAATAGTTTTAAAATATTTTATGTAGTAAATGGACAATAGCTCCACTGGTTACCATCAGTCCACCATGGTCCCAAGCATTAACAACAGCCCCAACCTCCAATTGGTGATTTCTCTTTTCTCAGACCTAGCATAAGAAAGTATAATAATCCCTAAAGGAATAGGTCGGTTGTGAGGTATAAATTTTATAACAGTCTCACCATGTGTTTGGTAATCAATTCCATAATAATTAAACCAATTATTATTTAAATTTATGTAAGAAATCATGGTATTTAATTCACATATTTTTAACCCAAAATATGACTTCACATTTAAAAGAGATAGAACATATATTAAAATTTTCTTAAATAAATATTTTATAGAAAAAACTTATATAAAATAGTTGGCATGAATAAAAATGTTTAATAATCAATGAAAAGTATAATCAAGTCACAAACCATATCATAGAACCATTAAAAATCCCCATGGTAAGTCATTTTTTCAGGTAATAAAATCATCACACATCACATAATGATGTTATATCTAGTTAGGTGTGCACATAAAACTACACCCCAATAGAGAAACCCATCATGGTAATTATGCACCATAATAATGGAACCCATCACAAGTAATTGTGCCACCATTTTTTTAGTAATAGTTTCCAAGGTTAATCCATTTATATGGAGGTAATTTCCTAGATTGTCTGTCCTAGAAACGACTAACTACCCTTGTTAACATATGATTAAAATAATAAATCAATCAAACATGGTAAAATATAAATTTTCAAATAAATTAAAAGTAAAAATTCCCAGTTTTTAGTTTTTATCATGCCTTTATCATTTAAAAACTAAAGGAAAGGTTTTCATTAATCCATTCCATTTCAAATAAACATTCAATTTAAGACATTTTTATTAAGTTTCAACAACAAAATCATTTTAATAAAACAATTTCAAATTCAAGACACCATTTTTTCCAAATAACCACCACATAGTTCAATTCCAATAAATTTTTCAGTTTTAAAAAATTACACTCCATTCCAAATCACACATTCAATCCTTTTGAATCAGTATTTCAAAATCAATTAGAAACCATTTCAATACAATCAAGAAAAATGAAAATTAAATTATATAGAAAATAAATATGGAACCATCTTCATTTTAACACAATTTCAAATACAATAACATCAATAGTATCTGCAATGAGGAATGAGGCATAGGAAATCAATAAATGAAATCTAGAATCAATATCCTTCAAAAGGAATTTTACCTCCATTAAAAACATGATAATCTATCTTTCCTTATGCTGAAGATAAAGAGAGACCAGAATAAATTATATGAGTGGATAATAAATAAACTAAAGGATATCAAATGAGAACAATGATGCTTCCATGCTCCAAGAAAAGGGTTTGATGGAGCAAAATTCTCCCATTGGGAGCCTTCACAACTAAGGAGTTCATGTTAGTGTTGAATAGGGTGATTAAGAATCTTAAACAGGGTGTTCAGGATTTTCAATAAAATTATTGGGGGAATCAAAACCCACAAACAGAGTTTTCCTAGTATGGCCACATAGTTAGACAAATAATGCACCATAACCATGTTCCCATACTAGTTGGGTGCACAGTTTATTCTAAGAGGGTGCACAGTCTATCATATCGTGAGATAACTATGAAAACATTCATTGCCTAAGGTTTTATGGTATGGAGTGTAGAGACCTGAATCTTGACGTACATGGACATTACATTACTTTTGCGAAATACTTAATACATAACAAAAACAGACACACAAGGACCTTAATAGTTTAGTGTCTTTGGAAACTCGGAACGTAATCTTATAATCATGGTGAAAGATCTTCAACATCTCTCATAAAGATCTTCCCGTTTTGGCTTTCTTACCTAAAACCTTTCTTTGAATCCTGGGGAAAAGAAAACAAATAAAGGGTGAGGTCAAATGCTCAGTAAGGGTCAGCATGGATAAAATAAAGCAAATCATATACATTTGAACTTAAAAACATGAACATAATTCTTAAACATCAAAATCTTGGGCAATGACATAAAACATGGAAGTACATAAGGCATAGATCATAAAGAAACATTAATCAATATAAAATAGCATGGGAATAAAAAATATAATTTTGGGAACCATTAAGAACATGATATGATTTCCAAAGTATCCAAGGCATTGCTGCCAAGACCATCTTAGTGGACAAAGTCTCTTTCTGAATCGAGTTCACTCCTCGTTCCAGTCCTGTATTACTAAACTGGATTAACTTACCATTCTAGCCATGTTTATCTCATGAAATATAAATCTTTACCCAATTCATTGGAGGTAGATATAGGTCCCACCCATCTCATAATGAAGTCATTATTACTTGTGCCACAAAATAAACATAAAACATTCGTCATAACCCAAAGAATAAAATGGGTTTCATAAACATCATCACATCATCACATAATCCATATAAAACAAATTCATATTTCATCATAAGAAAAGAGAAACCATGTAAATCATAGAGTCATTGTACTTGAAACATATACATATGAAATAATGTCATATTAGATGGAAAATGGTTTTTATAAAACACATGAAATGAATTCTTGAGGAAAACTTTCCTTTCTTCTTCAAAATCATTTTCTTTTCACAAAATTCCATTCAATTTTAAAAGAAAATTATTTTTTTGAAAATAGTCAAAAATCATGTAGAGTATGCTTCGTGAAAATAAAGCGTTATGAAACTGTAAAAATCCATTCGTGCCGTATAAGTTAAAAATAACATTTTCCTCATACTTTTGCCGGAAAAGTCAAAAAGTACCTTGTATGGTAAAAAAGAAAGATTCCTTACATAACATGTAGTAAAAGTCAAAAATGGTTATAGAGGATTTTAAAAATACATGAAACCCATTTTAGAAAACAATGACATGGATGATAATAATAACCCCAGTAAATACAAAAAAACAATCTCGGATAAAAATGAGATTGGAAAAGTTATCCCTTACCTTACATCTGACATGCTTCGTATCTATCCGAACCTCCTGTATAATGATTTAAATAATGTCATTGACTTATTACAAAATCATATTCATTGGTATGATATCATATTGGGTTCAATTATGACTTTATGTTACTCATTCTTTTAAATTCCATTTTAAAGCAGCATTTTGGGTAAAATCGTTTCATTTATCGTACGTGTTTCGACTTGTTGTTCTTGATATTATTACTTATATACTGATTTAAATAATTCCAGAATGTAAAACGTGATTTATATATAATATATATTCAGAATATTCATATATATATTTATATATGATAGATCGATAAATGGAATGAAATACACCATTCATGGAGACAGTAGGTCGTACGTACGCATGAACGCTATTTTCGTTTCCTTATTGAATTGAATGGAATTAAGTAGATGACATAAATATATATATACATAAATACAGTATCATTATTATGTCATATATTTCATTATTATTCATTATATATATTTTTTAATCATTCATGAATGGTTAACATGGAGAATGAATCTCGTCACGTCGTGGAGACAGTAGTCCGTACGTACGAACAAGCGATGATATCATTCCCATGATCGTGGAATTGTATTGAAGTGTATTCATAATATTTCATAATCAATATCACTTTAAATTAATCATATATATTTATTTATTTACACCATTATTCCCATCCAAGTAAGGTGGTGGTCTAAAACAGATTACACCACGGCGTGGAGACGGTATTCCATACGTATGCACACGCGGTGATTTTGTTTTCCGTAGGATGGATAGAATGAGTAATAAGGTTGTTTAATATCTATAATAACATATCAATATATAAGTAATACTTATGTTATTACTTTATACTGAGACAAATAAATAAGAATAAGTAGAAGAAGAAAGAAACTTGTGAGAATCGGAAGAAGATATTACCTCTTCTTCGATGCACCTCCTTTAAGCTTCCTCTTATGGAAGTAGATTTGGTCTTTTGAGAAGACCAGAACCTCCAGAATGTTTCTATGAAAGTGGAGAAGATAAATGGGTAGGGTTTGGCCGAGCTTCAAGGCTCAAAAGGGTGTGAAGAGAAGAGGGATGGGGTGCCCTTTTTATAAGGGAGGAGAGGGGCACCTTTGGAAAAACATAAAATATTATTTTATAATAAAGTTATCTTCAGTTTTAAATAGCTCAAAATTGATTTATTTCGAAGATAAGGTGGGTATGGGTTTAAATCCTCTCAACCAATATATTTTAGACAGTTTTGGGTCATTATATTAACCTTATCTTTTAGTTTTAACTCTTTTTTAATTAGATTGACATTTACCATGTCACTCTGTATTTTTATATTATATAGTTAATAAACTTACCATATACATCCAAGCGACACCCAAGTGGTCCATTAATGATAAACCTATCATTATATAAGTATCTTGTCTGACCCTCATATTTTTAGGAATATAATAACAATTAATAATATAATATTTGTTTTAAAAACTATTTTATGTCAATTTTGACACTATTTGGTAATGGATTTTTTTGAAAATCATAACAGCATGATTGGTTCGATAAAAGTTAATTAATTCAATACTAACATGTCAAAATAAAATAGAAAATTAGCGTAATTCATAAAAAGTCTCAAATTACAGTTTTTTGGGTATTTATAACATCAATTATTTTAATATTTCATTATTTAGGTAATTACTGCATCACCATTGTGTCATGAATAACTTAAAATATTTACTGTCTAAAAATTATAAATAAAATACCATTAGGTATTAAATCTTTTTATATTTATAATGAGTATTTATAGTCGAATTTATCTTTGGTATTACCCTATATTAAAAATTATTTAGTTATTAAACTTTGATTTTAACTATTTTAACCCTTCTTTAAATAAATTAATAATAAATGTCCTAATCTAATCTAAGTGGACCTAAATGGTCATATTTTATTCCTAAGGTTTTTTTTGGTCTAATTACACTTATCCAATAGAATTAGGACATGTGTTAGGGTAATAATAATACCATTTTTACCCTTAATTACCCTATTTACTTTTAACCGTTGTAAATAAAAGTAAAAAGTTACCATTCACCAAAAATTATTTTCATCTCATTGAACCAAATTTTAGTCCTTGAGATTAACCATGTCTCTAGGATTTTCAAAATTCCACTAACAGAAGTTGTAAAATTATGTTTTATGTGAATTTCAAAATTCTCCTAGGAGGTGGGTAAAAGACGATGAAAAGTTCAATAAAATTTTTATATATCTAAAATTATTATAAAATGACTCCAATTAATTATATTGAACTTATATAGGTATTATGTATTAATTTTAACCAAAAATAAATTTAAATAAAATAAATAATTATTTAAATAAAAAGTCGGTTTTTAAATAGTAACCCAATGTTTTCACTATTCATCAAAAATTGAATGTTTTCAGAAAAATACCAAAAATTTACCATAGGATAATTTTGATATTCCAAATCCAAAAATGAAGTACATTTTGAAATATAAAATTTATAAAATTTCAAAAAGTGTGTATTACTATTCATAACGGCTAGTTTATATAATATTTTAATAACATATCGTTGTTTAGTGAAACATGATATTGCGTACAACGCACGCTATCGTGGAAGGTCGTGATTGCGTGCAAAGCAAGCCAAGTGAGGGATTCTTGTAGTGAAAACTCATTTTGGTGTAGTGTACAACACAAGACATCAATAAAATGAAAAAGAATATTTTTCATAAAATCTCGGGGTGTTACATTCTACCCCACTTAAAATGAATTTCTCCCTCAAAATTCGTCAGGGTTATAAATGGTTTACTACTGGAAAGTTTCTTTCATATAAACCCACATAGTAAAAAGGAATACCAAAACATGACTTTAAAAACTAAAGTATTAAACATAACGGTTACCCAAATTAACTAATCACTGGGTTTCCACATAGGAGAACATAGATGAAAATGTGGATATGGAATAGAAATATAACCATCAACTTCTGATGAAGAGTGGTAGAGGACATGGCTATGAAAAATCCGACAATCACAAAGCCATAAATTTGTGGTGATCTAAGGTACCATCTGATTCATCAAATATGAGAGCACTAGGACAACATTTTTGGTTTTCAAGATCATTTCCTTAAAGTTGAAGAATTTGAATTAGAAGAAATAATTACTTTATTTCAGTATCATCTTATCGTTTCTCATGCCTCAAACAATTTCCACTTCATCTCTTAAAGAAATGAAGTTGAATTTGTCTTCTTTGAACTGTTAGCAGATTATGCGATAGAATGATAACTCATTCCATCTATTTCTATCACAAAAAGTTTACCACAATTTATTAAATATACAGAAGTCCATCTATGCTGAGATTAATGGTTGCTAAAATGGACTTATACTTCAGCAATAATATCACTTAATAAAATAAAACTAGTTTCTACAAACCAGGTACTTCTTGTATGACAGTGGTAGGCGATGATGGCATGTCGTACTTCGGTTGTGGATTTGATTCCCGCAACCTTGTCCGACACGGTAGGCTGTCACCCGTCCTATATGTTGTCCTTTTTCTAAAACATAATAGAAATATCTAGCCTCAAACAATACTATCTGATGTCTAAATTAATCGATTCCAATCTTTAGGTTTATCCAAAATACTTTTGTCCAATCTCATAGTATGAATAAAATTATTATTAGAAAGGTCATCTACCAAGCATTGAATACAATCATTTATCACCCGTATATCATAAGATATATATATCTTGTTGGTCAAATTCCAAACATGTGAATTCCTTAATCATTTATTCTTTTGAAAAATAAATACCCATTAAACCTTAGTGAAAACATGAATGCTTTCAAAAGTTAACTCTTTCCACATACCAAAATCCAAAAATTCTATATACTCAAACCATGATATAACTTTGTCCTCATATCAGTCATGAGCTCATGAATACCGCATATCATCTTCTTTCCAAAAATATCTCAATCAATTTCCATGGTTTCCGGTACCATAAAATTATTGAAAACCAGAATAGACCAATACATAAATATTCCAATATTCCACGATACAATATACAACATTATTTTGGAATCCCATTACATAAACACTTAATCATTCCACCACATCGTTGTCATATTCAAAATTGCCAATACTGATTGTATGTCACTTCCCTTTTTCCTTTTCCTTAAGTGGTTTCTCATGTCGATCATCATTAACCCTTGGATTAGGGCATTGATTAGCATATTGCCTCATTTCATTGCACTTGAAGCATTGAAGTGTTGGTGGTGCGTTCTCTACAGTCTTTTCTTTATTCACATCATTAGAAACCCTTTTTCCATTACTTCGACACTCAGCTGCTCGATGACCTTATTTTCCACACTTAAAACATTTTCTAGTCCCTTTAAGACAATCTCCACCATGATTCTTTCCACACTTTGAGCATAAAGAAACATTCATCTTCTTTTCACCATTGTTCTGAGATTTCTCCTTGAACTCCATATTTTGTTTCTTGTCCAAACCATGAGATGGATATGTAACACAAACTTACATTTCTACCTTGATAGCACAATGCACAATTTCTTCATAGATACTGAAGTCTCTTATAGCTAATGCCCTTCGAAGACTTGGTTTTAAGCCACTGAAGAATCGATCAACTTTACATTCAGGTTGGATGATAAAGCCAGATGAATACCTTGCAAGCTTGTAAAATTTGCTTCGTATATACCAACAGATTCATCATCCTTTTTCATATTCTCAAGGAAATCCTTTTCCATATTTGATCAAAGAATACTAGGGAAGTACTTTCTGAAAAACAAGTTCTTGAACTCGTCCCATTCCATGGATTCAATTTAATCTTGGGCCCTTGTATTCTTAATTAGAGTCCACCACTGGTCTGCTTCACCTTATAAATGGTAAACAGCTAGAATGACTTTATCATGTTCCAAACAGCGAGGTATGGAAAATATCTTTTCAATGGTACTGATCCGTTTTTCAGCAACAAGTATATCAAAAGACCCATTGAAATAAGGTGGACATTGCCTCATGAAGAACTCAATAGAATATTGTTCCCTTATCTCCTCATTCAGAAGTCCAGAATGATTTATATCTCACATAAGTATGGAAATAAGATTTTTCACTCCATCTCCCATAAAATTGGTTTGTCCAGGTGGACAACCATTTCATTTTCCATTACATTGATCAACACGGTTCCTTCGGGTTCCAACCATTGTCTAAAACCCAAAAAGAATAGTGTGAGAGGAAAAAATCATGCTAGGGAAAACAACATAATAAAGGGGTAGTACCTTTAATATATAACATCTTAGGGTTAATTCTATGATTGTTAACGTAATTCTAGGACTATAACCTATACTTATACTTAACCTTATGGACATCCCTAGACATACATTAAAAATATCTCTAGGGATCTCACTAAAGTTTTCGCATCCTAGTTTCCAAAGGTTAACTAAACCTTTCCTCAGATACCAACTGTAGAGACCCGAATCTTGACGTACATGGACATTACATTACTTTTTTAGAATACTTAATACATAACAAAAACATACACACAAGGACCGTAATAGTTTAGTGTCTTTGGAAACTCGTAACGTAATCTTTTAATTGTGGTGAATGATCTTCAACATCTCCCATAAAGATCTTCCCCTTTTGGTTTTCATACCTAAAACCTTTATTTGAATCATGGGGAAAAGAAAACATATAAAGGGTGTGCTCAAATTCTCAGTAAGGGTAAACATGGATAAAATAAAGCAAATCATTTACATTTGAACTTAAAAACATGAACATAATGTTTAAACATCAAAATCTTGGGCAATGACATAAAACATGGCAGTACATAAGGCATAGATCATAAAGAAACATTAATCATGATAAAATAGCTAGGGAATAAAACATGTAATTATGGAAACCATTAAGCACATGATATTATTTTCATAGTATCCAATGCATTGCAGCCAAGACCAACTTAGTGGACAAATCCCCTTTCTGAATCAAGTTCACTCTTCATTCTAGTCCTGTATTACTGAACCGAATTAACTTATTGTTCCAGCCTTGTCTATCTCATGAGATATTAATCTTTACCCAATGTATTGGAGGGAGATATAGGTCCCACCCATCTCATAATGAAATCATTCTTACTTATGCCACAAAATAAACTAAAAACATTCATCATAACCTAAAGAATAAAATGGGTTTCATAAACATCATCCCATCATCACATAATCCATATAAAACAAATGTATATTTCATCATAAGTAAAGTGAAACCATTTAAATCATAGAGACATTATACTTGAAACATACACATATGAAATAATGTCATCTTGGATGGAAAATGGTTTTGATAAAACACTTGAAATGAATTCTTGAGGAAAACTATCCTTTCTTCTTCAAAATCATTTTCTTTTCACAAAATTCCATGGAATTTTAAAAGAAAATTATTTTTTTTAAAATAGTCATGAAATCATTTAGAGTATGCTTCATGAAAATAAGGTGTTATGAAACCGTAAAAATCCTTTCATGTCGTATAAGTTAAAAATAACATTCTCATCATACTTTTGTCGGAAAAGTCAAAAAGTACCTCGTATGGTAAAAAAATATTCCTTACAAACAATGTATTAAAAGTCAAAAATGGTTAAAAAGGACATTAAACATACATGAAAACAATTTTAGAGAACATTGACATGGATGATAACAGTTACCCCAGTAAATACAAAAAAACAATCTCGGATAAAAATGAGATTGGAAAAGTTATCCCTTACCCTACGTCTGATATGCTTCGTATCTATCCAAACCTCTTGTATAATGATTTAAATAATGTCATTGACTTATTAAAGAATCATATTCATTGTTATGATATCATATATGGTTCACTTATGACTTTATATTACCTGTTCTTTGTAAATTCCATGTTAAAGAAGCATTTTGGGTAAAATCGTTTCATTTATCATACGTGTTTTGACTTGTTGTTATTGATATTATTACTTATATACTGATTTAAATAATTCCAGAATGTAAAACATGATTTAAATATAATATATATTCAGCATATACATATATATATGATAGATCGATAAATGGAATGAAATACACCGTTCATGGAGACGGTAGGCCGTATGTACGCATGAACGCTATTTTTGTTTCCTTATTGAATTGAATGAAATTAAGTAGATGAACTACATATATATATATATACATAAATATAGTATCATTATTATTTCATATATTTCATTATTATTCATTATATATACTTTATAATCATTCATGAATGGTTAATATGGAGAATGAATCGCACCGTGTTGTGGAGACGGTAGTCCGTATGTACGCACGAGCGATGATATCATTCCCATGATCGTGGAATTGTATTGAAGTGTATGTATAATATTTCAGAATAAATATCACTTTAAAATAATTATATATATTTATTTATTTACACCATTATACCCATCCAAGTAAGGTGGTGGTCGAAAACAGATTACACCACGGCGTGGAGACGGTATTCCATACATACGCACACGCGGTGATTTCATTTTCCATAGGATGGATAAAATGTGAAATAAGGTTGTTTAGTAATTATAATAACATATAAGTATATAAGTAATATGGATGTTATTACTTTATAATTATACAACTAAAGAAGAAGAAGTAGAAGAAGAAAGAAACTTGAAAGAATCGGAAGAAGAGATTACCTCTTCTTCGACGCACCTCTTTTAGGCTTCCTCTTAAGGAAGTAGAGTTGGTCTTTTGAGAATACAAGAACCTCTAGAATGTTGATTGGGAAGTGGAGAATATAAATGGTCAGGGTTTTGCCTAGATTCAAGGCTCAAAAGGGTGTGAAGATAAGAGGGAAGTGGTTCCCTTTTTATAAGGGATGAGAGGGGCGCCGTTGGAAAAACTTAAAATATTATATTATAATAAAGTTATATTCAGTTTTTAATAGCTAAAAATTGATTTATTTAGAAGATAAGATGGGTATGTGTCAAAATACTCTTAACCAATAGATTTTAGACAAGTTTGGGTCATTATATTAACCTTATCTTTTAGTTTTAACTCTTAGTTAATTAGATTGACATTTATCATGTCACTTTGTATTTTTATATTATATAGTTAATAAACGTACCATATATATCCAAGAGACCCCCAAGTGGTCCATTAATGATACACCTATCATGATATAAGTATCGTGGCCAAACCTTATATTTTTAAGAATATAATAACAATTAATAATATAATATTTTTTTAAAACCATTTTATGTCAATTTTGACTCTATTTGGTAATGGATTTTTGTGAAACTCATAACAGCATGATTAGTTCTAAAAAAGTTAATTAATTCAATACTGACATGTCATATTAACCTATAAAATTAGTGGAATTCATAAACTGTCTCAAATTACATTTATTTGGGTATTTATAACATCAATTATTTTAATATTTCATAATTTAGGTAATTACTGCATCACCATTGTGTCATCAATAACTTAAATTATTTAATGTATAAAAATTATAATTAAAATACCATTAGGTATGAAATCCTTTTATCTTTCTATTGAATATTTATAGTTGAATTTATCTTAGGTATAACCCTATATTAAAATTTATTTAGTTATTAAACTTTCATTTTTACTATTTTACCCCTTCTTTAAATAAATTAATAATAAATGTCCTAATCTAATCCAAGTGGACCTAAATGGTAATATTTTATTCCTAAGTTTGTTTTTGGTCGATTTACACTTATCCAATTGAATTAGTACATGTGTTAGGTTAATAATAATACCATTTTTACCGTTAATTACCCTATTTACTTTTAACTGTGGTAAATAAAAGTAAAAAGTTACTATTTAACAAAAAATATTTTCATCTCATTGAACCACATTTTAGTCCTTTAGATTAACCGTGTCTATTAGATTTTCTAAATTCCACTCACAGAAGCGGTAAAATTATGTTTTATGTGAATTTCCAAATTCTCCTAGAAGGTGGGTAAAAGACGGTGAAAAGTTCAATAAAATTTTTATATAAATATAATTAATATAAAATGACTCCAATTAATTATATTGAACTTATATAGGTATTATTTATCAATTTTAACCTAAATTAAATTTAAATAAAATAAATAATTATTTAAATAAAAAGTCTGTTTTTAAATAGTAACTCAGTGTTTTCAGTATTCATCAAAAATTGAATGTTTTCAGAAAAATACCAAAAATTCACCCTATGCTAATTTCGATATTCCGAATCCAATAATGAAGACCATTTTGGAAGATAAAATTTATAAAATTTCAAAAAGGGAGTATTACTATTCATAATGACTAGTTTATATAATATTCTAATAACATATCGTTGTTTAGTGAAACTCGATATTGCGTACAACACACGCTATCATGGAAGGTCACGATTTCATGTAAAGCAAGCCAAGTCAGGGATGCATGTAGTGCAAACTCATTTTGGTGTAGTGTAAAACACAATACATAAATGAAATTAATAAGAATATTTTTCATAAAATCTCAGGGTGTTACAAGGAGGGGATTGTTGCACAGTCTAGAAATGTTGTGCGCACCTTCAAGAGGATTACATCAGGGAACATGATTTTATGGTCAAAACCCCATGGTTTTCCCTAACCATGCACCAATCATGCATAGACCCTTGAGCTTCCAAAATTTTCCAAATTCTTCTCGAACAACTCCAAAATAAGAACCAACCTAAAGGATATCAAAACTGAAGTCAAGAAATTCCTCAAAGAAGGTAATGATATGTTACACTTATTTTTTTGTACATTATAAGATTAATAAAAAGTCATAAGATGTATTTAGATTTTTTATGATCTAAATATATTCTACAAGTCAAAAATGGATGAGAGAACCATTTCTTTCTTTCATAATGAAGAATAATAATATATAATACATGACCCTACATGTAATTGTTAATTCTATTAAGTTTAATAGAAAATAAATATATCCAACACTACCTATAAATATTCTCTCCTCTACACTTATGAATGAGAAGAGGAGAAGAGAAAATATAGTCATTGTAACACCCCAGGTAAATAAAGAGTACGACATTTTCACATTTATCCATATTTGTGAATAAAATTTTATTATAACTTTAAAGGGGACGCTATGCTCGATGGCGTACCCAACACGCAACGACAAGTTTCTTGGGAATCTTAAGTTGCACTCTAATAATAAAATAATATTATTTTATTTGGTAGTTAACGCCTAGTTGTTGTGATGGCGAGAATGAATAGAACTAACTACAAAATTATTATATATGTTTGTCAAATATTTTTACTTTTTACAATAAATGTTAGAGGATTAAAAATGCGAATGAATCCAATTTTAAGTGTAAACATTCTAATATTCTTTAAAAGGTCGATTAACCACCTTTTGATGGCGAACCTTTTTTAAATCCACTTTTTGATAATCTTATGTGTTATATATGACAAAATAAAATTCTTCTTTAGAATCGGGACATCAAAATTTACTTTGTGTAAATTTTTGGTATTTTTCCGATAAAGTACATTTTTTAATGAATAGTGAAAATGTTGTATTTTAATTCAAAACCACTTTTTAATCTAATTTATTTATATTATTAGATTATCTTATAAATTGGTTTTAAATTGAAATTAGAATATATTTTTACCATTATATCCAATGGTGGTCATTGGAATTAATTTCTCTTTGAAATTGGAATTAAACTAGTGTCAATCTTTTAATAGATATTGTTTCTTAAAAACACACTATTTGTTTTGACAGCGAGAATTAATTATAAAATTAATTAATGCAACTTATATGTTTTGAATTTTGTAAAATATACATCATTTTTGAATTTGGAATATCAAATATAGCCTAGGGTGAATTTTTGGTAATTTTCTGAAAATGCTCAATTTTTGATGAATAGTGAAACCACTAAGTGGTACTTATAAAAACTGATTTTCCGTTTAAATGATATTTTGCCACCTTTGTGTTTTGAATTTCAAAAATCCGACATACATGGTTGTCATTAAGAAGTAAAATGTGGTTCAATGGGATTAAAATAATTTTTTGGTGAATAGTAACTTATTAAGTTTTTAATCGCGATTAGAGGTAATTAGTGTAGTTTGAGGTAAAAATAATGTTTTAATAATATGAAATGACCTAGACACATGTCCTACGCTCATTGGATGAGTCATGGCCGACAAAGAAAATCCTTGGGTCAACTTGGGGACCCCATGGAGCCACTTTGGTTGGAAAATGACATAAATACCTTTTTATTTAATGTTAAAATTAAAATGACACAAACATGAGTTGTTTTACTAAAAAAATATTTAAATGAGGTTATACAAGTCAGAGATTTGACTATAAATAGTCATTGGAAAGATAAAAATACTTCCTACATCACAGTAGTTTTTTTATAAATTTTTAGAAATTATATAAATTAAATTATTTATGACATCATGATGATGCAGCGATGACCTCATTATTTAACGATTTAAATAAAATTGAAAGATAATGTAAAATCTAAGACCTACACATGTACAAAACCTATTTAATGGGTGGATTTAGAACCCTTATCACCTTATCCTCGAAACACATAAATGTGGGACCATGAAAATCCGAAAATCATTCTAAAATAAAGTAACATTTCTTTACTTTCCAAGAGTGCCCCTCCTCTCCTCTTATAAAAGGCCCCCACATCTACCTCTTTACCCACACTTCCAAAGCCTTTGGCTCTGCCAACCCCTGCCCATTTTGTCTCTCAACATCTCTCTCTAACTCTTAAAATCCTCACATTGGTCATAATTCTTCCCAAGGAAGCCTTTGATCTCAAAACAAAGGGAGTTACCCGATTTTAAGGTAATGTCTTCACTTGAGTCCTTTTGTTTTATTTTGCTTCTCCACCCCCATAAACTCTTCTTATTCCTTTCTTTTGTAATGAAACCAGTATCTTCAATATACTAAGATGTTTTTATATTAATTATTCTAGATAAACTTACACATTCCTTCATCTAATGGTTAAAGAACATACTGTTTCTGTTGATGGTGAATTACTGCCTCACGAAACGATGATTGTTCAATCTACTCTTAACACCTTTCATGGTGTCCATTAGGATGTCACTAAATTTATATATGATATATAATATGTTCATTTTTTCCTTAAGCTTCTGTATTTTTCATTTATGGCATACCTTTATGGCTTCCATTATGGGGATACGCGATATCTTCATTTTAGGAAGTGCGGGCTACCGCCCCCTCAAAGAGATTTGATTCGTTAATACCATATGTGGTACGTATAAAGGATATATTTAATGATATTATATATGATACCATACTTGAATTAAAATACTATTAATTATCATTATGTTTTAATTACATTCAATATGAAATAGAAATGGAAGTAGCGATCATGCGTACGTACGTCTTATCGTCTCCATAAACGGTGCATTTCATTTCTTAACTCTAAATGTTATGTAATATTATAAATGCCTGAATATACTGGATATATATGATATATATGATATCTACATCATGAATAAAATTCTGGATATAATGGATATTTTACCACATGAACAACTTGTAATTATAAAGAGATTATTTTTTTGACTCAAGTACCAATGGTCGTTAAAACGACCATTATTAACTTAAATAATAACATAGTGGTCATGACATGGTAATAAGTGATATAAAAGTAATAATGAACTTGAAAAAGGTTCTTAAAGAAGTATAAATTAACACATGTTTATTATTCAGGAGATTAAAGAACGATCGAGTCAAGTCGGACCCGAAGTAAGGGATCATACTCCTCCCTTTCTTTTTAAGTACACTCCTTTATGTCATTCCTTTTAAAGCTCATATTTATTGTTATTGGGATATTATTTTATATTACTCTTACTAGAATTTTTATGTTCATATGATGAGAGACCTTATTCTCTCTAATCAATCCATTTTGGAAGTTTTGAGTGGCGTCGTTAGGCTACCGAGTTTTCGTAAGGGATTTTTCATCTCACTTTTATTCCTTTGAGATTTATGCTTCATTTGCCACAATTTCCTTTGAGTGGTGTATGTACTGCCCATTATTTTACTCATTGTGTAATATAATTTCATTTATGGGGATTTAAATCAATGTTGTATTGTCCTTCTTTCATGGGGTGTATGTTTCGAAAGATACACATGTCGGTAAGGGAACCTTTCACCCTCCTATTTTTAAAAGAATTCTTTTGTTATGTCTTTTAATTCACATACTATTATGTTGGGATATGTTCTTATATATCCTTATTGATGTAAATTTTATGTCCAAGTGATGAGATACCGTTTTTATATCTCATCAACTCTTTTTCTGAATTTTGAAGTGACGTCGTTAGGCTGTCGAATTTTTGCAAGGGAACTTCTTAACCCAATTTTGATTCCTTGGGATAAACTTGTACTCCTTGAATATGTCATACTATGAATATGTGTGAATGTCCTCTGATTGTTTTACACTTAATATCCACTTATATTTGGTGTATTCGTTTGTCATACATAATTATGTAATTGATTTATCCTTAATCCAAGGATATCGTCTTTGTATGGGACTTCGTCTCAATCTCCATTCATTGAGGCATATTTTGTTTTAAACACAACCTTATTTTATACGGTGTATAAACCCCTTTGAATTTTACATTTATCCAAAAGTAATCTTCTTTATATGAATTGTTTTACTAAATGACAAAAGGGAATGTTTTTGTCGTATGTATGCGGCGACAATGACTTCTCCACCGGAGTGACCATTATTTGAGTTTCGACTTCCTCTACAAGCCATACCTTTTTTAAAGAAAAATAAATACCATGTTTTAGTTTTCTTTTATTTTGGTATTAAAAATGGTTTTCATAATGTTTTTATATCAATGTGTTGTATTGATATCTTCTGATTGAAAAGTGGAAATGTTATGTTTCCTTTATGCATGTTTTATGTGATACGATTATGTTATGGTTCTTGGGAATTATTATGAAGACGGGTGGTTCCGTGAAAAAATAAGGGTGGGTGAGCCCGATATAGCTCTCCAATTCATTAGGTAACGCGAAGGAGTGAAACGTTAAGGTTTCTCTGAAGAGATTTAGGGAATATACTGTGGTGGGTATTCCAAACGTAACCAAGAGGGTTACTCCCTACGTAAGAATGTTATGAATGCCTCAAGTTACCTTTTATGTCTTATGATTTCTATTATTTATTCAGGATTTGATATGCCTATGTTTTATAGGTAAAGTATTATTTCATTCTTATGTATATATGAACTCATGTTTCCTTTCCATATTTTTATAACCCTTACTGAGCTTTTTATGCTCATCCAAAGTTTTTTTTTGAAATGTTTTTCACAGGTCAAGGGAAAGGTACATGATATGATGATAGTGTCAAGGAAGTGTCAAGAAATAATCCATGAATTATTTTTAAATATGTTTCCGTTGATGAAAAAAATGAATATTATCTTTTATGTAACCACTTTTTTTAAATGTGGAATGTAATGCAAGTTTTATGATCTAATTCTCTAAAACTCTAAACCTAAAAAGATCCTCAATGCGTAATATTGTAATAACTCAAGATTAAGTAAGGTTTAAGGCTGGGGCCTTATAGTTGGTATTAGAGGTCGGTTTAGATAACTTTAGAGGTTAGGGTATTATTTAAGCCTAAGTGACATTACCATAATGGTTAGGATTTCAGAAAGAGTCCTAGTTTTAGATAAAGTGAATGAGTAAGTATATATTTGTCTTTATCTTCCTCATTAGTACATGATGGTTTTGTTGATATAATAACACTGACCTTTTTGGTTTTAGTAAATGGCTTGATCTAGTAGGCACCAAAGTAACAGTGGATGTGAAGGAAACTGTGACAGTTTTTTGAGCAAGCAACTGAATGATATGGGAGCTGCAATGAGAACTCTTGTGTTTATCCTCAACCAACTATCTGGAGTCATGATTGACCACCTAAACCTTGGTGATTTATCTAAGGAATCATATATGCGAGAAACACATCCCTACGGAACTACAGGTAATAATCATAAAGGTAAGTGTGTTCAAAAACATATGTGTCAATGATGTGGAAAGAAAAACCTAGGAAAATGTTTCAAAGGGATAGAAATATGCTATTGATGTGTAAATGAAGGTCATAATGCAAGAACCTGCCATGGAAAAAGGAAGCATCTGGTTGAATCAATGAAAGGGAAATAAGTTCATTCTGAGGGATCAATTGCATGTTTTAAATGTGTTGTGCATGGTCATTATGAAAACACATGTCCTATGAAGAAGTTTCATGAATGGTATCACCAAGATCATAAAAATATTCGTTTACCAATACCAAATGCCATTCCGATTGAGGATGAAGAAACTGACAATGACCAATCAAAGGTATGGATTATTTCATAACTTTTGTTTTCCTATTTTGGAATCTTAGGATATGATTCATGATTTTGTTTGTAGGAAAGAAGTATTTCAGAATAAGTAGGAAAGGAATGGTTAATGGATCATGAAGAATGTTGAATGAGTAAGAAGTCAAAATATATGGGCTTCAAGAGTTATGGGGAAATTCTTAAGAGTATTAAGTCTCTTTTGATGATGGGGATACATTAGAAGACTTTTTATAGTATGTGTAACCCTGATGTTTAATATATGAAAATTTTATTTAAGGAATAGTTATCTGTTATTTTGTGGGCGTAGTTATAAAGAACCATTTGGGTTTATATGATCCTTACTTTTGAGGTAATTATGGGTTACTATATGTTATGATGGAAGTGAAAGGCATGAGATAAAATTGAGGTTAAATTATGTTATGGTTATTTTTGATGATTTTATCTCTTTTTGGGAAATGATTTCAGAATTATATAGTTTTGGAAAAACGACAACACGTAGACCATGTGACAACCCATCGCGCCAGACAAAGCTATGGGAATCGAACCCACAACCAAAGTGCAACTGGTTTTTATCGCCTACCACTGGACTACGTGAAGTCCCTGGTTAGTATGACTTATTATTTTTAGTTAGGTGACTTTATGAATTAAGAGTAAGTTGATTTTGGGTTATTTATGAAAATTATTAACCTATCATGGAGGATATGTGATTAGGTTAATTACTTTTCAATACGAGACTTTAGGAGCAACTGATGTTGTTTGGAGATAAATGTTATGATTTAACTTGGAAGACTATGTGACTAAATCCTTATAATATTTGGGTTTCAATCTTAGTTTGGTTTACTTTGAAGAATTTTATGGACAAATTTTTTATCGAATGGTCCTCGTTGAACTTTGGGTTTTATTGGAAAAATTTTGGAGATTAAGAATAGATTTGCTTTTTATAAAGGGTTATCCTTTTCTGCATTAACTGATCTTGTACTAACCTTTCTGGTTTTGGTTTTGGTTAAGGTCTAAAGATATGGGAAATATATAGTTCTCTTTTGTGGATTAGGTGATTCTCTATATGTTGATTATAGTACTCTTAATGTGAACAAGTCTTCCTAAATACTCGTCTTTTGGGGAAAGTATGAGTCTGTGTAAGAAATCTAGTAAAAGTTGAAAGTCAACATGACAAGTATGTTTTTTTAAGATCAAAAATAAATTCCTCAATGAAGAGTAACTTAAAACAAAAGTGTTGTATGTTAACTTTTCCTACTGGGGAATCTAATACCGTTTAACCCATCACAAGTTTGTGATTTTCTTATGGTTAACTTTCTCCTAGACATTTTTACTATCACTCTCCATCAGAACATGACCCTTTGTTTTTTTCCTCCATGTCCATATTTTCATACTTGGAATCCTAGTATGGGTTAACTTGGGTGACCTTTGTACTTATCTTTCTTTATTTTAATGTGATTGTTTTACTGACTCTTGTTCCGATGTGGGATTTTCAATGAAGTTTCCAAGCCCAATTTTAAAATTGCGAGGATGCAATTCCCAAAAGGGGGGAAGGATGTAACACCCCAGGTAAATAAAGAGTATGAAATTTTCACATTTATCCATATTTTTGAATAAAATATTAATATAAGTTTAAAGGGGACTCTATGCTCGATGGCGTACCCAACACGCAATAACAATTTTCTTGGGAAACGTTGCACTCTAATAATAAAATAATATTATTTTAAATGGTAGTTAACGCCTAGATGTTGTGATGGCAGGAATGAATATAACTAACTACAAAATGATTATATATGTTTTTCAAATATTTTTACTTTTTACAATAAATGTTAGAGGATTAAAAATGCGAATGAATCCAATTTTAAGCGTAAACATTCTAATATTCTTTAAATGGTTGATTAACCGCCTTTTGATGGAAAACCTCTTTTAAATCCAATTTTTGATAATTTTATGTGTTATATTTGACAAAATAAAATTCTTCTTTAGAATCAGAAAATCAAAATTTACTTTGTGTAAATTTTTGGTATTTTTCCGATAATGTACATTTTTTAATGAATAGTGAAAAATGATGTATTTTAATTCAAAACCTCTTTTTAATCTAATTTAATTATATGATTAGATTATCTTTTAAATTTGTTTTAAAGTTAAATTAGAATATATTTTTACCATTAAATCCAATGGTGGTTATTGGAATTAAATTCACTTTGAAATTGGACTTAAATTAGTGTCAATCTTTTAATAGATATTGTTTCTTAAAAATACGCTATATGTTTTGACAGTGGGAATTAATTATAAAATTAATTAATGAAAATTATATGTTTTGAATTTTTTAAAATATAAATCATTTTTTAATTCAGAATATCAAATATATCCTAGGGTGAATTTTTTGTAATTTTCTGAAAATCTTCAATTTTTTATGAATAGTGAAACCACTAAGTGGTACTTATAAAAACTGATTTTCCATTTAAATGAAATTTTTCCACATTTGTGTTTTGAATTTAAAAAATCAGACATACATGGTTGTCATTAAGAAGTAAAATTTGGTTCAATGGGGTTAAAATAATTTTTTGGTGAATAGAAACTTATTAAGTTTTTAATCGCGATTAGAGGTAATTAGTGTAGTTTAAGATAAAAATAATGTATTAATAATATTAAATGACCTAGACACATGTCCTACCCTCATTGGGTGAGTCATGGACGACCAAGACAATCCATGGGTCAACTTGGGGACCCCATGGAGCCACTTGGTTGGAAAATGACATAAATACCTTTTCATTTAATGTTAAAATTAAAATGACACAAACATGAGTTGTTTTACTAAAATAATTTTTAAATGGGGTTATAAAAGTCATAGTTTTGACTATAAATAGTAATTGGAAAGACAAAAATATTTCCTACATCATATTATTTTTTTATAATTTTTAGACATTAAATAAATTAAATTATTTATCACATCATGATGATGCAGCGATGACCTTATTATTTAACGATTTAAATAAAATGGAAAGATAATGTAAAATATAAGACATACACATGTCCAAAACCTATTTGATGGGTGTATTTTGAACCGTTATCACCTTATCCTCGAAACACATCAATGTGGGACCATTAAAATCCGAAAATCATTCTAAAATAAAGTAACATTTCTTTACTTTCCAATAGTGCCCCTCCTCTCCTCTTATAAAAGGCCTCCACCTCTACCTCCTTACCCACACTTCAAAAGCCTTTGGTTTGGACAACCCCTGCCCATTTTGTCTCTCCACATCTCTCTATAACTCTTAGAAGCCTCACTTTGGTCAGAAGTCTTCCCAAGGAAGCCTTTGAGCTCAAACCAAAGAGAGTTACCCGATTTTAAGGTAATTTCTTCACTTGAGTCCTTTTGTTTTATTTTGCTTCTCCACCCCCATAAACACTTTTTATTCCTTTATTTTGTAACAACACCAGTATCTTAAATATACTAGGATGATTTTATATTACGTATTCGAGCTACACTAACACACACCTTCGTCTAATGGTTAAAGAACATATTGTTTATGTGGATAGCGAATTACTGCCTCACGAAACGATGATTGTTCAATCTTCTCTTAACACATTTCATGGTGGCCATTATGATGTCACTACATTTATATATGATATATAATATTTTTATGTTTTCCTTAAGCTTCTGTATTTTTCAATTATGGCATACCTTTATGGATTCCATTTTGGGTATACGCGATATCTTCATTTATGAAGTGCGGACTACCGCCCCCTCAAAGTGATTTGATTCGTTAATACCATATGTGGTAAGTATAAAGGATATATTTAATGATATTATATATGATACCATACTGGAATAAAATACTAATAAGTATCATTATGTTTTAATTCCATTCAATATGAAATAGAAATGGAAGTAGCGTTTATGCGTACGTACGGCTTACCGTCTCCATGAATGATGCAATTCATTTCTTAACTCTAAATGTTATGTAATATTATAAATGAATGAATATACTGGATATATATGATATATATGATATCTAAATCATGAATACAATTATGGATATAATGGTTATTTTACCACATGAACAACTTGTAATTATAAAGAGTTAATTTTTTTTACTCAAGTACCAATGATCATTAAAATGACCATTATTAACTTAAATAATAACATAGTGTTCATGACATGGTAATAAGTGGTATAAAAGGAATAATGAACTTGAAAAATGATCTTAAAAAAGTATAAATTAACTCAAGTTTATTATTCAGGAGATTAAAGAACGATCGAGTCAAGTCGGGCCCGAGGTATGGGATCCTACTCCTCTCTTTCTTTTTAAGTGCACTCCTTTATGTCATTCCTTTTAAAGCTCATATTTATTTTTATTGGGATATTATTTTATATTACTCTTACTGTAATTTTTATGTTCATATTATGAGAGACCATATTCTCTCTCATCAATCCATTTTTGATGTTTTGAGTGGCGCCGTTAGGCTGCCGAGTTTTCGTAAGGGATTTTTCATCTCACTTTTATTCTTGTGAGATTTATGCTACATTTTCCACAATTTCCTTTGAGTGGTGTATGTACTGCCCATTATTTTACTCATTGTGTAATATACTTTCATGTATGAGAATTTACATCAATGTTGTATTGTCCTTCTTTCACGGGGTGTATGTTTCGAAAGATACCCATGTCGGTAAGGGAACCTTTCACCCTCCTCTTTTTAAAAGACTTCTTTTGTTATGTCTTTTAATTCACATAATATTATGTTGGGATATGTTATTATATATCCTTATTGATGTAAATTTTATGTCCAAGTGATGAGATACAGTTTTTATCTCTCGTCAACTCTTTTTTTGAATTTTGAAGTGACGTCGTTAGGCTTTCGAATTTTTGCAAGGGAACTTCTTAACCGAATTTTGATTGTTTTGGATAAACTTGTACTCCTTGAATATGTCATACTATGAATATGTGTGAATATCCTCTGATTGTTTTACACTTAATATCCACTTATATTTGGTGTATTCATTTGTCACACATAATTATGTAATTGATTTATCCTTAATCCAAGGATACTGTCTTTGTATGGGACTTCGTCTCAATCTCCATTCATTGAGGCATATTTTGTTTTATACCCAACCTTCTTTTATACAGTGTATAAACCCCTTTGACTTTTACGTTTATCCAAAAGGAATATTCTTTATACGAAGTGTTTTACTAAACAAAAAAAGGGAATGTTTTTGTCATACGTATGTGGCGATAATGACTTCTTTGCCACCGTGACCATTATTTGATTTTCATCTTCCTCTACAATCCATACCTTTTTTTTAAAGAAAAATTAATACCATGTTTTAATTTTCTTTTATTTTGGTATTGAAGTTGGTTTTCATAATGTTTTTATATCAATGTGTTGTATTGATATCTTGTGATTGAAAAGTGGAAATGTTATGTTTCCTTTATGTATGTTTTATGTGATAAGATTATGTTATGGTTCTTGGGCATTATTATGAAGACGGGTGGTTCCGTGAGAAACTAAGGGAGGGTGATCCTGATATTGCTCTCCAATGCATTGGGTAACGTGAAGGAGTGAAACGTTAAGGTTTCTCCGAAGAGATTTAGGGAATATAATGTGGTGGGTATTCCAAATGTAACTAAGAGGGTTACACCCTACGTAAAAATGTTATGAATGCCTCAAGTTACCTTTTATGTCTTATGATTTCTATAATTTATTCAGGATTTGATATGCCTATGTTTTATGGGTAAAGTATGATTTCATTCTTATGTATATATGAACTCATGTTTCCTTTCTATATTTTTATAACCCTTACTAAGCTTTTTAGGCTCATCCCAAGTTTTTTTTTTTGAAATGTTTTCACAGGTCAAGGGAGAGGTACATGATATGATGATAGTGTCAAGGAAGTGTCAAGAATGAATCCATGATTTATTTTTAAATATGTTTCCGTTGATGAAAAAAATGAATACTATCTTTTATGTAACCACTTTGTTTAAATGTGGAATGTAATGCAAGTTTTATGATCTGATTCTCTAAAACTCTAAACCTGAAAAGATCCTCAATGTGTAATCTTTTAATAACTCAAGATTAAGTAAGTTTTAAGGCTGGGGCCTTATAGTCATGACTGTCACTAGTCACATTCAAGCCAATAAGATGAGATAACCATCCTATAGCATTCATGATGTATAAGTATCAAAAAGATATGTTAGTTGTTCTTAAAAAGTTAATACTCCAATATGATATATTTATTACCCATAATATAGTTTAAAAATATATTATAGTAGACAAAAGAACTATTGAGGCATACCAATTGATTCTCATATAAGATAATGAAGTTATATCCATACCGTCTAACAGGGAATCAATCCAACCAATGTGATCTTTCATTGAGGAAGTGCAAGTACATTCTCTTGTATAAAGTAATATAAACCCTTCAATTCTTTTATAACTGGTCATGTCTAGGATAACAAGTTTAATTTTGTGCCCTTTCACATGATTTATTTGATAATAAGAAGGAAATAGTGTGTCGGGGGACAAAAACCACCATACACTAGGGATGTAGTCAACCTTAGGGATGACAAACTTTTTCAAAAAAATCTCTTATCCTACATTACAATTTTCTGTCAACATAAAAGTGAACCAAAGGATAGTTAAAGACAAAGGTATAATCCTTCACTGAATAATTAAAGTGGTGAAAAATCTATAATAAGTAAAATTGTAATAAATGTATATCAAAACTAATTCAACACTTCATTATTAGACAGATCCATGTTTGATCCTACCAATTTGTATCAATGAAGGTCACACGTCTATTATATTATCTTGTTTTATGTTTTACTTTAATAATTATTTTCTCATTAAAAATTCTATTTTAAGTAAATATTTTATGAATGCCATGAATTCCTTATCAAAGAAACAATGGAAGATATTTCTTCCAAGAAAATAAATAATAAAAAGAAAATAAATAAATAAATTGAGAATGGACTCATCTAATAAAGAATACAACAAAAATTCTAATTTTTTAAGGTAAAAAAGTAGATTTTATCCTAATACTTTTTCTGATTATCTATCTCTTAAAAACATATGATGAGAAGCTATCCCACTTAATTAAAGAGGAAGAAAAACTAGTTACCTCATGTAGTAATTGTAAGATCCAGACCTCTTCTAGCGTCATCGCAGACACATTTATAGGAACTATTTTGTTTAGTGTTGAGTAATTTTCATTTATGTTTTACCTTGGTGTGTGTTTTGGAGTAAACTTGAGAAAACTATAATAAATAGGGTTGTTCATAGTTGATATAGTGGGGGTGTGGTTACGGTAAACTGTGTACCCTAGCCCAGCTAACCATGAAACCCTATCCAGAGGGGAATTGTATAGTTGCTGAATGGTTTTTCAAACCATGCACCCTCATAGGAGTAACCATTCACCCCTATAAAATATTTTCATATTTTATGAAAACTATTAAGAAAAACTATGCACCTCTACCAAGAAAACCATGTGCAGGAATTAATTTTACATAATATTTAGTTTTAAAAATTCACGAACCCCATATTTCAATCCCAAATCAACCCCCATTCAACCCTAGGTCATATTTCACGAATTTGGAGCTCTATGGAAAAATTAAAACCCTTCCTAACCTCATTTCATCTGGATTTGAAGATTGAATCAATTATCATCACCCCTCTCTGTAAGTAGATCCTATATTGTTGCTTCCTCATTCATCCCATTTCTTCTCTCTTTCTTTTGGTAGATGTTCTCTAATTATTTGATAGTTGTAGATCTAGATTTGTTAAATCTAAATCTAGTCTTGTGAATCTATATCTAGATCTAATAGATCTTTAATTTTTCAATCCTAATTTTGGTTATAGATTTGGATCTCTTTCTACGCTATTACTCTGCTGAATTTTGGGGATTTCCATTGGATGATTGTCCATCAAAAAATCAAGGTAAGTAGCCTATTTGTTTAAATCCCATATTCTTATTATTAATCATATGAATGTGATTATAAAATTTATTGGTTTTATTTAAAAAAATTAATTCTTTCATTGAATTAACTAATGTGGTTAATTAATTGATTGTGGAATTGGGGAATTGATAGAATAATAGAAATTGTGGATTTTGGATAATTAATTGATGAATTAAGTATCAATTTTTTGAATTGGGAAACTAGGGATAATTAATTGTTGACTTAAATATTGAATTTTTTAATTGTATATTGTTTATAATTAATTGGAAAATTAATTATTAGATGTTGAATTGTGAACTGACCAATTAATTGTTGAATTAATTAATGGATTATTTTATTATTAATTAATTGTTGAATTAGTTAACAGAAGTGTTTGGATTAACTAATTTGTGAATTAATTAATGGGGTAGACATGGTTAATTAAATATTGAATTTATTAATTTAATTTTAATGATTAATTAATGAAATTTAGGGTTTTAATTAATCATTGGGTTACTTAATGGAAATGTGAGCGATTAATTAATTGTGGAATTAATCAATGGAATGATTGGTTAAATGGATATTGGTTGTGATTATGCTGGAATGGAGTGTCACATGGCTTAACCAGGGTGTGAGTAAGGTATTGACTGAGGAATTCCTTGAGTGATTTCATTATGATTTCCAAAGGACCATGAGAGCCTTCAATAAAGAAGACTGTGGGATCTTCTTTATTGATTTTTGAAGGACTGTGAAAGCCTTTGAGGAAGAGGATCAAGTGAGATTGTGTTTTATTTCCAAAATACCATGATATATCTTAGATTTGGGCAAGGGAAATAACTATGAGATCATTCCCCTTTACATAGAAATTTTTTTTACTTCTTTTAGTCTTACTCACTTTGGACCCTTGTGGTTAAAATTGCAACACCCTGAGATTTTGAGAATTATTTTTTTCGAGTTAATTTATCTTTTCAATATTTTTCATTTCACATGAAACTGTAAATAGTTAATTATATATATATATATATATATATATATATTAAAAAACTATTTCAAACATTATTTTAAAGGAAATACCAACATGTCTTTCTCTACACAGAATACCAACTTGGCTTTCAGTACAAACAACATCGACTTGTCATATGATGCACACAACACTGAGTTTCTATAAAACATCATTATATATATATATATATATTATTAATTAAATGAGAAAATTATAAAATAAAAATTAAACATAGTTATATGAATCGTAATAAATACTTTCTAAATATTTTGTTACAATTTTTTTATATAAATAAAACATATTGATAATCTAAGATATGATTTTTGGTAAAATCCTTTTATGTTTAAAAGCAGAGTTTTCTCAAATAAATCACTTATAATAATGAAATTAATTTTATAAAAAATTTTAAATTTAATTTTCTAAAATAAAATTTATTTTTTAATTCAGAACATTGAAATTATCCTAGGGTTATGCTTTGGGATTTTTTTGAAAAACTTTATTTTTTGATGAATTGTGAAAAACACTATTTTTTAGTTAAAAATTCCATTTTTCTAATTAATTACTAATGATAAATGATATCATAAATATTTTTTAAGGTAAAATTAGATAAATATTACATCTATTGATACAATCTAATTTAGTTGAATCAATTTCAATTTGAAACTAAATATAAAATCTTTACAAACTTTTGAACTTTTTTCTACTTTAAAACCCTGTTATTTCGTCACATATGCGAGATTAGAAGTAATATTAATTTTTCTGCTTCTATGATTTGAATTTCAAAAATCCAACATAAACCATTTTATTCGTTATAATATATACATTTTAATAAAACCATGTCAATTTTAGAACAAAATTATTAGTAAAACTGATAAAAATTAATCATAATAGCCAAGGCCAAATTAATCTTAATTCGGGACTAAACCTCAAAATTAAGGGCCCAAATGACCTATAAACATCTCCAAAACCAATTTTATGTCCATAGTTCGGACATAAACCTTCCATTATTGATTGTTTTTTATTTTTTAGGACGTGTTTTTGGTAATAACAGGTGAATACATAACTTGTTTCTAAAAATTCTACGTAAGTTTTATTCCTTCCCTATAAAAGGCCACCACCTCTACCCATTCCTCACACCACTAAAAACATTTATGTTCATCCAATATTTTCCCATGAATCCTTCCAAAAGTCCTCCATTATACCCTTAATCCTCAATTTAGGTATAAATCTTTTCATGTAATCCTTTTGGCAGAAACCAGAAGGAGTTACCCGGTGAAGAGGTAATGCCTTCTCTCAAGCATCATTCTTTATTTTCTTTCTCCACCCCACCACTATAATAATCTGATTATTCTGTGGAAAAACTAATATTCTCCATACACTGGGATGTTGTTAAAATAATGTCCTGACCTGAACATACACTCACCTCCATCTAATGGATGTTGAACATACTGTTTCTATGTACGGTGAACTAATACCTCATAAAAGGATGATTGTTCATTTCTCCTTGACCACATGGTAGAAATTATTATGGAAAATCTATTTATATGTATATCATAGATTATATTTAATATTTAATTATTCTTATTTAATCCTTTTAAAACACACATCTCTTTACTTTACATTTGGTTTTTTATGATAATCGTGTTTGGGGAAGTATAGACTATCGCCCCCTCAATGCTATGTGATTCATTCACACACCACATGGAATGTATTAAGGATTGTTCTAATGAACATATATGACATATATGATATATTAATTCTAATTTAATATATATATATATATGTGTGGAATTTACATACTTTCTTTCAATAGGACAATAAAAATGGAAACGGTGTTCATACGTAGGTACAGATTACCATCTCCATGAACAGTGTATTCCATTTAATATATATTTATCCTATAAATAATTATAATATTAATATACTATATATAAATGATATTTAAATCATGATTTAAATTCTGGGATCATGATATAATTATATGAACCAACGATATTAAAAATTAAGACACATGCGAAAAATAATGTGAATATTACCCAAACGAAAACCCTAACATAGGAACATTAACAAGCCGGTAATATAAGGTAAAAATAAAACCATATAAGGCATTATGTTTGAGAATATTATAATTTAAAATATTTATAATAAACTTATATTTTTCATACATAAATCTTGGATAAATATAGATAGATTCAATACACAAGGTAAGGGGATCTTATCTCACATTTAATATATGTGAGATACATGTCATGTTCACCACTCTTTCCTTTTGTGTGGTGTATATACTGATTGTGATTTTATTATATGTTTATTATAATTAAATTTATATGTTTTCAAATTTCTATTTTATTATCTTTCTGTCATATGGTTTAAGTTTCAAAAGCTACCAAATCAAAAAGGTATTTTCATTTCAACTTGCCTTCTTTGAGACACTGGTTTTGTCATACACCTAAATTATTTTTTGTGGTGTACATACTTCCATATTATATCATGAATCAACTTATTTTCAGGATATTAAAGGCCTCATGTAATTTCCTTTCCTTAAATAGAGTGTATGTTCCCATGTTATCAAGTTATAAGGTTTTATTAAGATAATCACATCACTTTTTAAGATTGTTTATGTTTATGCTACCTTTGAAAAAATATTATGATCCATCTTTACAAAATAATCATGAGTTTACTTCTCTTATATTTACTCTGTATTAGTACCATTTTTCCACTATTTTTTGCTTAGATAATTTTTTATGTAAAATCTGACAATCTCTATCTTCGGTCGGAAATCTAGTTTATTAAAAACCATGTTTTCAAAAATGTTTTCAAAAATGGTTTTCAAAATGATTTATATTATTATTTATATGTTTTCATTGAAAAACGTTTTAAAATTGATATCATTTCTTATTTATAATTTTTTAGTCTTTTTTATAATAAAAATTATTTTTAAATGGTTTTATGTAATTAAAAGTCCTTTTCAAAGAAAAAATGATATTTTCCTCAAGATATGTTTTTGAAAGATATTTCAAAATTATTTTCCATCTATGATGACATATATTTATTTTTCTCATGCCTTTCTTGGAAATTATATAGTGGTTTCATTCATAATTCTTTCTTGAGTGGTTTATGTTTTGATTGAATGATGTTGAAGACACCCGTTTCACTTCCAAGTGTTCTATGATTTTGAAACTCGCTTCTTTTGATGGGTTATGAATTCCAAAAGTGATTATGAAACCTATTTTTTCATATTTTATGATGTGATTAAGTTCTAATGATCCCCATTTCATCTTATGGGTTATGATGTGATGTTTATAAGACATATTTCTTTTAATGGGTCTTGATATGATGAATATGTTATTAACTTGTGGAACTTGTGTGAATGATTTTAGTATTAGATGATTGGGACATATATCTCCCTCCAATGCATTGGGTAATGATAAGTTTTATATGACCTCAACGGTTCATGTGTTGTATCCCAATCATAAAATAAATAAGGTTCATAGGTTGTAGACCAAGCATAAATGAAACAAGGTTCATGGTTCGTATCCTAATCCTAAAAGAAAGAATGTTCTTGGGTTGTAGCCCAATTCTAAAAGAAATATGGTTCATGGGTTTTAGCCCTAGACTAAATGAAATAAGGTTCATGATTTTTATACTAATCCTAAAATAAATAAGTTTTATGGGTTGTAGCCCAAGCCTAAAAGAAAATGGGTACATGGGTTGCTAGCCCAATCCTGAAGTAGGTTCACCAGTCGTAGCCCAAGCCTAACAAGTTATAATGGTCTTGGTGGGTTTCATTGACATAAAAGTTCTTATTTTTATAGGCATTACAAAAATACTATTTCTTTTTCATTAATTATTATTTCATGGCTCATGATATTTATTTCATAATGATTCATGTCTTATGAACTTCCATATTTTATCCCATAACTCATGTTTTTGACATTTGATATACAAGGTAAGATCTCTTAATCTTAAGATCATGTCATCATACTACTATATTCATGTTTATACTTACATGTATCCCCTTTTTACTAATACTGAGCATCTGAGCTCACCACTTTCTTATGTTTCCTTTCTCTAGGTTATGAAGAAAGGTTTTAGGTAGAAGTACTAAAGGTAGAGATTTTTAGGGGAGATGTTGAAGATATTTCACCAAGATAGAATATTTTGATTACATGTTTCCAAAGAAACTAAACTATTAAGATCCTATGGCGTATATGTTTTTGTAATGTACATAATATTCATCTAAAAATACGTAATATCCATGTTTGTTAAATCTGGGATTCTATAAGAACCCTTTGTGCACATTAGTCATATAAGAATGATTTGCATGTCTTATGAATTTTTTCAAGATATGAATTTTGATAATGTGTTGTAATATTGACATTAAAATATATTATATCCCATCAATATATTTCAAACTTTGGAACGATATGAAGTAGTTATTGAGGTTCATGTTTCCTTGGGAACATGAGCATTTATATCGTTAAATAAATAATGAATAATGTGATAACTATTTACTTATGTATTATAATGATTTATTTATAAAATTTAATACACTTCTTATTCACTAGATTTGTTTTAGAAATAATTAGTGGTGGCCTACTGAGTTTTAATCACACGCTACTTGGGCTACCTGATCGGTACCCGAAGAGGTTTCATGGATTCATGATAGGTTAAAGTAAAATACCATGTGTTTGATGGATATGTTAAGAAGGAGCATAGTTTAGGGAACTGAATGTGATTCAGGAGCCTTTTGGGAGTCATCAACGTCTTAATTTTTAGGATCGCATTTTAAAAATAGGAACATACTTAGCATGACATATTTATAGTTAATTTTTGGAAATTGTATCTTTCAGTTCTTGTAAAAGGTGGTATAATATACTGGTGTATTACTATGATAAAAGATGGTATAATCTCCCCATGATTTATATATAAGACCTTTTCTGCTAGTCTGCAGCCTCTGGTAGATGAGGATGTGGACTTAAGGTCATGTGACAAACCGAATCAAGGAACCGGTGTGTAGTACCCATGCTAGGAAGTCACAAATTGATACAAGATCTCAGTTTTCTTTTCTCTTACTATTTGGGAAAGTTAGAATGGACACAAGGTAGAGTTATTCCTTGATCATGAACTTCTTCATGGGAGTTAAAACTCATCTATGGGGGAAAACCGAAGTAACCAGGGTGGGATTGTTATTATTACTCTTCATTGTTACAATTTAAAATTATTTTACCTTGGGTGATGCACTTGTTGTGTGATGAGGTTATTATTTCTGAGAATTATTGACAATTGACTCATGGACCATTATGGCATGACATTTGAGTTTTCATACAACACTATATGAACTCAAGATTATTTTGTGACATGTATCATTATAAGTAGGAATAAGAATATGGGTTTTGGGTAAGTTATTTAAATTGAGTGTTTTTTCTTTTATTGTGAAATTATGTTGAAAATGGTGCCCAACATGAAATTGGTAGTGGTAAAAATGATGAAAATTTTAAATAATTGGGTGTCTAAATGGGAAACATTATTAATGGAACGTGTTTACCCTTATTAACTAGGACCTAAGTGTAGGATGGTTAATGGTAGTAATAGAACCTTGGTTTTTAATGTGTGGTGATGTTTTGAGTAATTGCTCATTGTGCCTTATTATGTTTCCCTCTCACATAAACATGTTAATATTGTGAAATGTGTTGAAAGGTTCACATTTAGAGTTGTAGAGATAATATTCCCTGATGAATCAATTTTAATGGATGGTGGGATGAAATAGTTAGAGATTCCCCACCCATAGTAGAACTTGTGGCACCAATAGTAATGTTTGAAGAAGTATGGGAGCATTTTTCATAAAACATTGATCACTTCGTGAAATTAATGGAAAGAGACCTAGGGTAGGAATTGAAAAGTATGTCTAGCATGATGAGGGATTTCATGTTACAGAACCCTCCGAACATTACTAAAGAGTGTATACCTAGTGGAGATGAGTTCATGATTGAGTCTATCCAGACTATACTTAACCATTTGGAGACTCTTACTGAGAAGAGGGTCTAACTGGATTCTTATATGTTACATGGTCAAGAGAAACGATGGTGGTATATCCAGACTTGGGAGGGAAAACTGTTGGATATGGAGTGGAAGGACCTTAGGATAATTTCTTGGAGAAATTTTATCCAAAGACACTTACACAAGAGAGAGTAAATCAAATCATGAAATTGACATAGGGTATCATGTCTGCGATGGACTATGTTATATGCTTCATAGATTTGCAGTGATTTTCTCCATAATTGGTAGTAGATCAAGCTACTTCAGAAAAATAGTTTTAGGAAAGACTTATGTGTGAAATTATGTTCTGTGTGAGTATATTCTGGCTGAAAAATCTTTCAGAAGTGGTAAATCATGCTCTCATTACTGAGAGGAACATGAAGGAGGCTTCTAGTGGCAGGTAAGTGGTTTCTTATGGATGACCAAGATGTACGTCTTATAAGATTAGGAAACATTGTTACCAGAAATTCTCCTATAGAATTAGAAACAAGATTATAATGGGGAAGGTTTGGTTACAAAGGACCTTACCAAGTGTTTTCTACTAGTGTGGTAGGGATGGACACTTCCAGAAACATTTTCTCCAACAACCAATAGAATACTGAGGTTCCGGAAAGATGGGACATATATAGAAGATTTATAATAACCCGAGATAGATTTATTTTCGATGGAGGAACTAGATAGAACTAGAGTGTGGGAAGGTGGTCTTTTACGTGATATCAGTCTGTCATTTGGAGTTCTACTGGCTATGGTGGTAGAGGTAGTGGATGAGGTGATTCTAGGAAAGATCGCATGTATCACCAGAGTGGTGAAACTCAGGGGAATCAAACTAAATCATAGGGAATAGGGTAGTATTATTACATGTAGTTTATCCTACACTTAGGGATGGAAAGGTTGGACCTTTGGTAGTGATATGTACTATTCTTGAAGCTTCTACATTATCCAGTGCATTGTTTGATACTGGTGTCTATCATTCCTCTATATCTGAAAAATATATTAACGGTTTGAGCTTGGTAGTGGAGTTCGTGAGAGGGGTTATGATGATAGATATACCATTGTGAGTATGGTCTAGGATACATCTGTTTATTCCATTAATGATCTCTTGAGATCAAGTAGTATCATTTTCTGTGGGATCTTTAAATTCATGACATATCAGGATTTTACCTATTTATAGGTATGGATTGGCTATTCACATACCGATCCCATATTGATTTTTACAACTGGAGAGTAACATTTCTGTCTCCTAAGGGTGACAAAAATATTCTCCATGGGGAGTGGGATATCCAGGTAGGCCATGAATGGTCAATTACTTAGAATACGGGAGAGCTCATAGCCCAGGATTATAGACTTTTGCAAGATGGTGAAGGTGTAAAGCAGGATGTCTTTCCATTTAGAGTGGACCAGTTTTAGGATGTGTTTCTTAATTATGATTGAGGGTTTTTACGTGAGAGAGATTTTGAATTTACTATTTCTATCATTCCTAGGGCTGAGCTAGTTCAAATTACACTATATAGAATGGCACCGATAGAGCATCAAGAGCTCAAGACTCTACTCAAGGAGTTATAGGATAAGGGGCTTATCCATTCGACTGAGTCATCTTAGGTTTCTCAAGTATTATATTATAAGAAGGATGATGGGACTCTATTCTTATGTGTTGAATACAAGATTTTTAACCATATGGCTATAAAGAACCAGTATCCTCTTCCATGTATTGATGAGCTATTTCACCAATTGAGATGAGCTTGTGTGTTCTAAGATATTTACTTGAGACCTGTGTATCATCAGCTAAGAGTTCAAACTTTGAATATACCAAGAATTGATTTAAAAAGTAGGTATGTCTTTTATGATTTATTCATAATTCTATTTAGGTTGATGAATGAACCAATAGTATTTATATCCTTGATCAAAAAAATATTTCAACCGTACCTGCATCAATTTGTAGTAGTATTTTTGGATGACATCTTGGTGTACTCTAAGACTCATGATGATTAGGCCCAACATCTTAACATCATTCCAAGTACCCTAAGAGAGCATAGGCTATACTCCGATTTATCTAAGTGTCTTTTTTTCAATTAGGTATACTTATTGGCTCACATCATCTCAGAGGAGGGTGTGTCTATGGACCCGGATACGGTTTTCGCAAGGGCTTCTTGAGAGAATCCCAAGAACATGATTGATATCCATAGATTTCTGGGGTTTTGTGGATATTATTTGACATTCAAATAAAAATTTTCCATATTTGAAACACTACTTATGGGATAAAATAAAATATGGGTAAATTTTGAGAGGTTAGAAGCATATGAGAATTACTTCTAGGAACTGAAGAAGTGCTTCACAATGGCACCAGTCCTGATCCTACTCTATCCAGTTGAAGAGTATATGGTGTATTGTGATGCTTCCGGTATTGGACTCAGAGAAGTGTTCATGCAAGGAGATAGATTTGAGGTGTATGGGTCTCTATAGTTGGGGAATCATGAGCCTAATTACCCTATACATGACCTTGATTTGTAATATGTTGTTTATGACTTGATGCTTTGGTGACATTATCTGTTGAGTGAGAAGTATGTTGTGTCTACTGACTGTAAGAGCTTAAATTAAATATTTTTTTAGAGAGACATGAATATCTTGAAGTGAATATGGGTTGAGTATACGAAACCATTTTATTTTGAACTAGCACATATGTTTGGGGGAAAAATAGTGTGGCTGACACACTGATTAGGAAAACTCAAACATAGGCAGTTTGGGAGTTAATGCATAACGGAGGATGATGCCTCTACTAGCTGAGATGCATGTGGTGGTTCAGGATAATTAGGATTAGATGACTCTAGTGTTTATTTTTATAGATTATTCCCTCTTATATGAACTAGGGGAAGGAAATATGAGGATGATGAATGTTTATCTTTGAGGGAAAGCCTGAAAGGATGGGAGACACCTTCATCCCAGTTGATATATGAGGACGAGATCATCTATATAGAGATTTGGGTTATAATGCCTTCAAGTATGTGAGAGGAGTTGATGCATGAATTTCATGCCTCAAAGTTGGTGGTAAATACAGGTGTGACTAATATGTACCCAGAACTACGATGATGTTTTTGGTGGATGGGAATGAAAAATGACATAGCAGGGTTCGTGACATGACTCTACACCTCTTAACAGGTAAAGGAAGTGTATCAATGACCCAGAAGTTTGCTACAATCATTTCCCATTCAAAAATGGAAGTGGGACAATGTAAAAATGGACTAGTTGGTGGGTCTCCAAAGGATTCATCAGAATAATGATGATATATGGGTTATTTTGGATTGAATGAAGAAAGTTGTGCATTTATGGACTATATGGGAAACCTTATTAGTAGATAAGTTGGGAGAACTGTACGTTCAGGATATAGTTTATCTACACATGGTGCCATAGATGATAATTTCATACCATGATTCTTATTTTACTTTTGACATATGGAAGGGAAAACATATGGAACTTGGTACATAGTTTCTTTTGAGTACGTCTTTTCACCCACAAACAAATGGAATGTTGGATCATACTATATAGGTTATTTTGGATATGGTGTGATCATGTGTCCTATACATCAAGGGATCTTGGCATAAGCACTTGGATTTTGTGGATTATACCTATAAAAATAGTTTTCAAGCTACAATACATATGTAATCATAGATGGAACTTTATGGTAGGCCTTGTAGATCACCTTTATGTAGGATGAAGGCTTCTAAGTCAGACTTGTTGGGACCGAGTCTTGTGTAGAATACATCAGAACAAGTTTAGCAGATTCAAAAATGTATGGCTACAACTCAATGTAAATAGAGTTCGTACACTGACAGATGTCGAACAACCCTAGAGTTTACTGAGGGTAGTCATTTATTTCTTCAGGTATTGACTTGTTTGGGCCACTATAGGATACCGAGAAAGGGAATTTTGGGCCCAGGTTCATTAGACTATTTTAGGTTTTGGAGACCATCGGTCTGGTTGTGTACAGATTGGATCCTACATAGAAATATAGTGCTATGCTTGATTTTTTCTATGTGTCATAAATATGGTGGTATCACCCCGAACCTTATCATGTGATCATTATGGATGATGTCTATCTTGATATAGATACGTCATTTGCGTAGCATCTAATATGTGTGTTGCATATTAGTGTTTTGGGGAAGGAACATGTAATAGTTAGTTTGTGGTGGAAAATGGGCATGAGTATGAGGAAACATGGGAAAGATAAGAAGATATGAGGGCTTAGTGGCCCAATTAGTTTGACTCAAAATACTCGGGAGTGTAGCTCGAGTACAAGCAGTTTTAAGGTGGGGAGATTGTAAGATCCTAACATTTTATAGAGTTCACTTTTCCTCTTTTATAGAAACTCTTTTGTCTATTTTTGAGTAATTTTGTTTATTATTTACTTTGGGTTGGGTTTTAGATAAAATTTGAGACAAATTAATGAAACAAGGTTGTTCATAGTTGGTGCATGGTTTGGGTAAACAGTGCACCCTATCCCAGCTAACCATGAAAACCTGGACATAGGGGAATTTCATAGTTGACATATGGGTTTTCAAACTATGTTCCCTCTTTGGAGTAATTTTTTACCCCTATAAAAGAGGCACATCATTTAGGCGCATGGTTAGGGATAACTATGTGCCCCATTCCAAACTATGCATGAGAATTAATTTAACCCAATATGTCATGACCTGTCCTCGGGGATCATGTCGTGACTACCCCAAGTCCACCTTCCATAGGTCAAGGGCTGGTGACTAGCACCAAAGGTGTAAGTCCCTATAAATAGGGAAGGAATTGAATTTATAATTTAATCAAGCACCATAGAGTACAAGCGGAAACAAACACTAAGTACAAAAGAAAGTGTTGAAATGTAAATGGGCCAGAATACAAACCCAACTGAAAAGTACAGCTACAACTGAACGAAAGTACAATAGAAAAGACAAACATCTGGAACATGGTAGCTTCTCCTGGGTCGTCCACCACAAATCCTACTTGAAGGGTAGGTACAGATAGCCTCCTCAACACTCTCTTCTGTCAACTACCTCTGAGTACCGTCTTGTCGTGAAGTCCACCTCTGGGTACCGACTCGTCGTGAGGTCCACCTCAAGGTGTCATCCAGTCCTCGAACACTCGGCCTCCATCAACGTTTTCTGTCGTCTGCATCCAATACAATGAGGTGCGGGCATATCCCATGAAGGGGTGAGTATAACGATACTCAGTAGGGACCCCGAGACCCTCAAGGTCTCACTAAATCCAACAAGGATAACCACAAAAAAGGATCTCATCAGATAACACTTACTTAGGTATAAGCCCATACTTATACATACGTTATCAAGTAACCCATCTCAATCATGAGGAAACACAAAGGTTATGAAATCAAAAGATAACCACTACTTAAGTATATTCCCATACATATAACTATGTTATCAAGTAACCCATCTCAATCATGAGGTAAGCACAAAGGTCATTGACTCAGCTCAAACCAGGATTTTATTCAGGATGTCAAAACCATGGCTGTTGGAGAACTCCTCCTCTATTGAGTACAGTGGTCCTGTCATGACTCTAAGGTGCTAAACACTAACCCTAGACTGCTGAGGTACTCCTCTTGCTAAGTACTGTGGGTCTACCACCCAAACACAATAGTGCTCCCCGCCATGGGTCTGCTTCCCAAACACAGTAGTGTTTCCCCTAATAGCCTACAAAGGTACTCCTCCTGTCGACTACCGTGGGTCTGCTTCCAACTACTAGGTGCTCCGTCCGCCATGGGTCTGCACCCCAACACAGTAGTTCTCTGTCCACAGGGCTAGTCAACACACTCCAAGTCGAATCGGTCATCCAGTCGTCCGGTCTACAGCTACTAGGTCTCTGCACTCCGTACGCTCGTCTCTGGGAGGGTCCACTCCACGAGCTACTGGTCGATACTCCAAGTGTCACAAAGTCCCATGAATAAGTATCCAAAAACTCTTCCACGTCATAGGGATCTCAACACAGCAGACGGTGCGTCAAACAGACACCCGATCTGTGTGTTATTAGCCTTTTCATCCCAAGGCCCGGTTGGTTTCCTGTACGAACCAACCCGACGGTATCTCAACTATGCCCCTAACTCCCATGGGGTCTACTCAAAGGAACTGTTTGTCAAAGAGATTACCAACTTCACTAATGGTTCGTCAAATGGACGTCTGGTCTGAAAGTTATCGTCTTTTCCATTCCAGGGGCCCGGTTGGGTTATAAGCTAAACCAACCCGACTGTACTCCAACTGTATCCAAACCTTAAGTAAAGTATGGAAAAAAAACCATCTCGCCAAGAAGAATCCAATATAGTTGACAGCACGTCAATCAGACATCCCTATCGGCTATCCCTTCATGCGGTGTCCTCTTCCACCCAATCTGCTGCCTCCAGCCCTGCTTACCTGCCACGCGTCGACCACCCTTGCGACGTGGTCCTCCCTCGATAGTCACGTACCCCACGGCCTGGTCACCAGCTACACAACCAGACTTCCGGCCGAAGCCTACTCAGACTCACTGCACACCGCCTTTGTCATGCTGCCTTGCTTGGCTGGAGCCGTACTGACCACCGCAGTAGTCTCACTTCCTAACCCGCCCGATGTCATTCCTTGAACACATGCCGAAATCACACCATCGTGTCGCCCCTTCCGTGGGTCGCTTTATCTTCGTTCAAAACCTGAAAATTGTGAAAATCTCAGATTCTTGATTCTCAGGTTGAGATCTCTTCATCCGTATGCCGCACTCAACGTAACATCGAGTTTTTAGCATGCTTAATTATTTGGTGATGAAGACTGCACGAGGAATGAAACAGAAAGGTTCACGATCTATGTGTGGATCTATGACCATGTTTGTTTGGCCACCTTAGTTGAGATTCAAGAACAAGAGGAATTAACACAGAGATATTTATCATACTTCAAAATTAAACCACTACCTCAATCCATGAAGGTTGATCTCTTGATGAAGGAAGGAGATGATATCGTTGTTCCGTTGACGTTGTCGTGGGATGAAGGTGTCGCTTCTTCAACATCAAGAAGGAAGAAGCCTAGGTTGGCGTCGGCATTCTTCACGTTCATAGATGAGGGAAAGAATCCCTGTCAATCCTCCCAAATCCCCTCTCTTAAGACTCTCCCCACTAGAGATTATGCCAACACCCATAATAATAAACTATAACACTTTATTAAAGAGCTGGAGTAATGATTTCAAGAGAATTCGAAAACGTGCCAAATAATTAAAAGATGTTTAGTTCATTAATGAAGAGGGTTGGCACATTAAATGGAAGCTCATAGTTTCAAGGGGGGTTAAAGGAGTTTAAGACACGTGTGGGTCCCATCACTTAATATCCTCTCAAAGGAGGTTAAGTGTGTGAGGGTCCCACCACCAACCTCCCCCTTGTAGGATATAACCAACACAAAATAAAAATTGTGTGCAACACAATTTTTGTTCAAGTTAATATTAAACTCCAAAATTAAGTCAAACTCGCATAAAACTCAACTGCGGTAAAGGTCCCCTTAAGCAATTACCGGCTCTGCGGTTTCATCGGTGCCCTCGTATTTCAATTTCGAGCACCGGTTCAAAAGATAGAAAAACACACTCATTCATTCACTGAACGTACCCGAGCTAAACTTCAGAAAATTATTCTAGGCACATCGGGCCTCAGAATCAGGTGTCGTCAGAAACTGCGTACTTGTAAAATTCCAAAGAATTTTAAAAAATCCCTTGAAATTTCTGGGTCTTTACACAATATTTATGGTAAAAAAAATTTAACTATCATTTTAATCCCAAATCGACCACCATTTAACCCAATGACCTATTTCATGATTTTGGAGTAATTCGGGTGAATTAAGAAACTTAATGACCACCATTCTTTGTAATTCAAATCCAGGATCAAAGATATTCACTCCTCCAGATAGGTGGATCCTATCTCGTTTCTTTCTCATTCATCCCTCATTCTTCTCTCCTTCTTTTGGAGGATGTTATCCTCTATATTTTTAGGTTTAGATAAAGATTTGATAAATCTAGATCTACACTTTTGAATATTGATATATATCTAAGAGATATTGAATTTTTCAATATTGATTTTGGTTATAGATCAGGATCTCATTCTACACCATTACTCTGCTAAATTTTGGATATTTCCATTGGACGATTGTTTATAAAAAAATACTGGTATGAGATCTATCTTTTCAAATCCCATAGTCTTATAATCAATTACGTGTATGTGATTATAGAATTTCTAGGGTTGGTTTATCAATTATAAATACTCCATTGAATTAATAAATTTGGTTAATTAATTAATTCAGAAATTGGAAATTTTATTAAATAATGGAAATTTTTCATTGGGTATAATTAATTGATGAATTAAGTATCAAAGTTAGGAATTGGTAAATTAGGGATAATTAATTTTTGAATTAATTGTCGAATTTATTAATGGTAATTTTTGAATAATTAATTGGAAAATTAATTATTAGATATTGAGTTGTGAAATGATTAATTAATTCTTGAATTAATTAATTGACTTTTATGGTTAACTAATTATTGAATTAATTAATGGAAGGGTCATGATTAACTAATTGGTGAATTTATTAATTGGATATACTTGGATAATTAATTGTTGAATTAATATAAGGAATTAGAATAATTAATCAATTATGGAATTAATTAATGAAATTGATGTGATTAATTCATTGTTGGGTTAATTAATGGAAATGGGTGTGATTAATTAATTATGGAATGATTTTTGAAATGGATATTGGTTGTGATGATATTAGAATGTAGTAGCACATGATTTAACTTAGGTGTGAGAGAGGGATTAACTGAGGAATACCATGAGATATTTATTTATTATTTCCTAAGGAGTATGAGAGCCTTTTAAGAAGAAGATCGTGTGAGTTAATATATTGATATTAAAAGACTGTGAGAGCCTTCAAGTAAGAAGAATGTGTGAGATTATATTTAATTTCCAAGATAACAAGGGAGATCTTAGAGTTGGTCTAGGTAAAAGACTATAAGATCATTCCCCTTTTCCTATAAATCTTTTATGCTTTGGTTTGTCTTTCTCACTTTAAACTCTTGAGGTTAGAACCATTTTTCCTATTACTCATTCTAGACTGATTTACATGTATTATGAATTTAAAGAATATATGAATTTTGATAATGAGGGTTAACAATGAAAATCATATGTATGATATACCATGGGGATAGTTTAAACTCTGGCATGAGATGAATTTGGTATTGTGGTTTGGGTGTCTTTTTGGAGCCTGTGGATTTATGTATTTAAATAAAGAAAAAAATATAATGTGATAAATATTAACTTATATATAATAACTATTTATTTATACAACTGCATACACTTATTATTGATTGGATTTGTCTTAGACACCATTGGTGGGAGCCTACTGAGTTGTACCCACACCCTACTTGAGATCCTTAATCGATAACAGAAAATATTTCATGGATGCAAGATAGGTTAAGGGAAAAGTCCCTATGTTATATAGATGATACATGAAGGAGCATGGTTTAGGGAGCCAGACATGGTTTGGGGCCCTCTTGGATCCATCTGTGTATTTAATTTTTGGTATTCATTTTGACATTTGGATTTTACTTTGCATAACATATTTATAGTTCAATTTTGGATGTTTTATCTTTTAGTTATTATCATAATGTTATCTTAGAATTTCTCTATTTTTGGTTTTATGTTATTCAATTATTTTTTATTTATTCCTGCTGGTGTATTACTCAAATAAAATATGGTATAGTCTCCTCATGATTGACATCCTCTAGTGTGTGGGGAGGCACACTTGAGGTCATGTGACTGACAGGATCAAGGCACCGGTGCATGGAACCCCAATCAAGACTTCACTGTAATATTGATAATGGTAAATCAGGTCTATAAGGAGAAAATATAAGGTATGATTCCACCATAAAGTAAATAGAAAACAATTATACCTCGTTTAATTCATCACCTCAAAATATATAGAAGGTAACAAAAATATTCTATAAAAATTGTAATATGGAAAATCCAAGAAAAAGTGGGTAAGATCATATATCCCTAGAGTTTTATGAAAAATCATATGATGATTCTATATTATTATTTGATGAATAACCTTCATAAAATTCCTAGGGATGTAGTCGCTTTTATCTGTAGACCCTTAAAAAGCATGAACGAGTAGATCACATAGCTTAAATATGATAAAAAATCATAGAGAATACTATAGAAGGAAGTCTGTTGATATCTATGAAGATATCCAAAATGGAAGGATCCAAAAACACCTTCATTGGTTATAATTAATAAATATGATCTTGTTTTTAAAATGAATGTATCATTATTCATATGAGAGGAGAAACAAAGAAAAATCATGAAGAAATAAGCCACGCATCTTAATAAGTAATTTTTGTTGGATGATCTCCACTTGAGGTAAAGGATAGGGGGATAAAAGGTCTTGAGCATATAATTAGAAAAAAGATAAATATACATGAAGATCACATTTGAGATATCGTAAAGGATTGTAAAGAAAAACTAAAATCAGTGTAGGATAAGAGAAGTATTATCAATATGAAATGATTAGAGCTTATATTTAAATTCATGAATCTCAAATTAGTTTAGGTGATTCCTTACCAGTAATATGTGAGGAGGGATACATCCATAGAAACTAAACAGTAATTATTATTATGGTAAAATACCTATATATGTGGTTTAAATAACATCTTTATATCATGTAATAATCAATATATAATATTCAAAAATGAGAAGGTACCACCTATAAAAAAATACATTAACTATGTTAATTATATTGGTATACACAGTTAAAACATTAACTCAAAATTTTTACAAACATAAATGAATAAAAGTGATGAAAATCTTATCACTATAAAAAGTATGGATAAAAGTGTTTATATAATAGTTGGTTCCTAAAATTTACACAAACCAATTAATATAAATGAAAAAAAACTCTCAAACACTAGTCTTAAAAACTATGGATAACTTGTAGTTAAAAGAAGGAAACCAAGGTTTGTTGGTTATAGTTTTTTTATAGGATATTGGGTAATATGTAATTATATTTCTAGTATAATCCATCAATTTTAGAGGAAAAACAAATCCAATTTCAATGGGGATAAATAATAAAATTAAACAACAACCATATACTATGAAGAAAAATTTGTTCATCACGAATAGATCTAAAATGTTTGTAAATATTTTTTTAGTTTTCAATAGTAGTGGTCACACTTAATTGGAAAGAAAGTAAACACAATTAAAGAATGAAACTAAAAAGGATAGAAAAAGACCACATAATTTTTAAAATAGGGATAATATAACAATGGTGAAAAATTAGTAAAAATATGGTGAAAATAACATTTCCACGATGTTTAGAAAGAATATTGATTAGTTATCCATGGGTGATTAGAATAAAAGAAATATTGTTCAAAATAAACCCAATAATTTTATGATGAATGTTCCACAAACAATAAGTAAAAGTTTCCTCTTTTGGTGGAAAATGGACACACCCCAGAATTTTGCAAACAATACATGAGTGTATGTTTTAATGGAATTAATAATGACTAAAATATATTAATAATGAAAGATAAAAATAATGGGGATGCATTGGTGAAGAGAAATCCTAAGAACACATGTATAAAAAAATAAAAAGGTTGAAGACATTAATAAATCATGTTTGGAAATTTTTCCAGATGATTTGGGGAAAGTTATAGAAAATAGAGTCCAAGAAAACACAAGATCCAAAGGTGAGTAAAAGTTTTAACATTAAATTTAATTTCATGAGATATTGTTAAAACAGGATAATGTAAGATCTCGTGAGGATATTTATTGGATATGTAAGAAATATAGACATAATTCAAATGATTTTATAACAATCATACCAGCCCAAGAAGAAATCATAAAGAACATAAAATCTATATCAATTGATGCTTTTCCCTTGATATCTCATGTTATAAAGAATACCATAAAAATGATAGAAGAAAAGAGCTCATTCTTCCCAAAGATAAATCATTTTTAAAAAATTATTATGAAATCATGAATAGTCCTTATGAATGCATAGTTAAATGGAAAAATGAAGAAATAGATGAGAATAAATCCTCAATCCATCTTCACACATTGATGAACAAGGTTCCAACCAACTCCCTTATGATATATTTTTATTTTTTTATAAACAATGTAGGCAATTGAAGATAATGCTAGATCTCAAATTGATAACTAATGATATGAAGTGAGATAGAATAACTATTATAGATATATATAAGTTACCATATTTTTATCATGTATCACTTGGAAATATAATGCACATCTAAAGAAAAATTCTAACTTGGAAAATTAGAGAAGGAGATTGTCTCTTAATGGGTATTTGTTATCGAAAATATTTCAGAGTTTTTAAATTTCATAACAATATAAAATTTTTGGATGGTTCTTGAAAGATAGTCATTGAGAAGGTATTAATTATTATTCTTATCATCCTTATTTATCAATAATTAGTTCAGATCTTAAGGGAGATAAAAAAATTTAAATAAAAGAAATTAAAAAATTTTAACGAGATATGAAGTGAAATTTATAAAAAATGTTACATGTGATTGAATGTTTTGAATCTATGTGTTGAAAAATATTCATGATTATAGCTTTTTTATTTATAATATAAATCAAGTTATTAATTGGTGTTACTCGGTTTTATCTTAACTAGATTCATACTTCCCTTTGATAAAATATGGTAATGATTTGTATGATTTTGAATCATATTGTATGGATTATAGACTAATTTGTTGTCTAAATCAATGCCTTTTATTTTCTACACCAAACATGGATCAAATAGAAATATAGTGGAATGATTCATGGAACATCGTATAATGAATAAGTGATACCATCAACTATCATATACTTTTTAGTGTTTTTCAATAAGGTAGATGAATAATAATATTAAAGTAGTTAAAAATGAGAAAATGAGATAAAGGAAAGAAATGAGTTAACATAATCACATTACATTTTCTAGCATTGGTATTGACACCTAATAAAAAAGGTATATTGGTGAACCCACATTGTATTTGAGTTATATTTGTTGTCAATTAATTATGAAACATAAATAATTTCAATATGAGATAAATTAGAACAACTTCAAAGAAAAGTGTAGAACACAATCATGTTGATAAGGTTTATGAATTTTCCCAAGAAATAGTAATCTTAATGTTAAGGATCAAAGGGATTCCTTAAATATTGGAAGTGTTAATGTAATCACTAGTTGTGTGGAATATGAGATATGAAGGCCATTATACCATATTTTACATGAAAAAAAATAAGTAATATTCTTGGATTTAATGTGGAAAAACTATTAAAGTAGAGGAATCGAAAAGGAATAATTAAAGCTACTACTATGGCTTACAGATTAGGGAAGTTATGGTGAAGTTACTACCAGTGAATATATGTTGATAATTCATAAGTTTATTTGTAAGTAGATTTTCATGTTGAGATGATACCTTGAAGAGCATGTGGGGATATTGACATTTTATTTCATGATTGATAATGCATACATTAAATACAAGGGAAGTGGACATCCATTGCAGGGAGATATATTAGAAAAAGTATGTATTTCATTTGAGTTATTGAAAATCCATGAAGTTTTCTTGAAGTGGTGATGAGTTTTTTTATAAAATATGGACAGTTTAAATGTATCTTTAGTGGTTTGTGTATGTTTAATTAGCTATTAGTTTATGTGTGAACATCAACAACCATGAAAATACATAAAAAATAATGTTCGATTATTTGTGTTTTATTCTAAATATTGGCATGAAACTAATAGGAATAAGTGTTATTCAACACATAGAAAAGTTAAAGAGATATTTAAAGGTTATTGAATAGTTATGAAATGGTAATAATGGATATCCCTAGTTATATAAATGTATACTGGGTTTATGTAAGATTAAGTTGAGGACTGATAATCAAGAATATTAATATTTTGAATAATGTGATCAATTCAGATGATGTAATACTATTCATTCATTAATGATATATCATAATGAAAATACTAATTATTCAAGAAGGAATGATTTTTAAATTGAATATAAAGAAGTTGAAGATGAGAAGGGATATCATATATATGTTTGAAATACTGTGAATGACAATGGAATAAATTCATGAAATTATCATATAAAATTGAGAGTAGAACATATTCCTTCACAGTGTATGTATTTAATCAAACTACTTTCCATTGTAAGACTTTAGTGTGTGTATTATAGATTAAGGATCAATTATATGTCATCAACTTAGGACTTATCACCATAATACATCATCACAATATTTCATACATTGTAAGTCTTTATAGTATGTATGAGAGAATATCATATGAATTCATGATCCAATGAATTTAGTTATAATACTTTATCATAAGAATTCAAAATAAAAATAAAAGATATGTAGAATTTTGAGATAACCACTAAGATGAAGTGAGTTCCATGCCATAGAATTAGGTTCCACTTTATAGTTTGATGAAGCAATGATTATATAGAAATAATAAGAGAACTAAATGTTATGGATTTTTAAAGGATTTGGATTAAAAAGAATACCCCAATATTTGTAAATTTAATGAGGATGGAAAGATTTGAGCCCCCATATAGATTTATAGGAATTGTTGAATGAAGCATTTAATCAAATATTCTGATTTTAAGAAGAAGATATTTTAGGAACTTCAATACTGAGAATAGTGGAAATTAAATGGTTCATATTTTCATGATGTTGTAAATATATATTCTAAGAAAAATAAGAAAAAGATAAATATATATTATTGATTGTGTATGAACTGATTATATTATTGAAGCCAAAAAAAGGAAGAGATATCCAGTTCTAATCTTATTCACTAAAAAAAGGACGACATAAGATCTAACTCTCAATATTCTTACTTATCCTATAAATTCAAATAGAAAAGAAAGAGAGATGGTTCTAAAAGCGTAGGTTTTCTTCCAATGTACTAAATAAGGATAAGGAGATATTAGAAGATCCCACAATAACAACCACTAATCACATTTGGGAAAAGAAGATAAGAGATCCATTCTAGATCCTTCATACTATAAAAGTATAGGGAATGGTGAGTTTGGCTGTGCTTCGAAAGAAAATAATACAAGATAACATATTGAGTACCAAACCTGTAGTATAAACATATATTGTAGAATATTGGAGAGAAACTAATGAATCCCACCTTATTTGTTCATAATAGTAAAAGAACTATCCATACTATGACTCCCTATCTTTAATCACCCAATCTGGGCTAAGGATTACCGCATAGTCTCATATGTACACCCCCCCCCCATATTAAAGAGTACATAGACTAGTGTATGGAGACAAATATGTAACATTGGGAGGAAATTCCATTTTTAATAGATAACTAATTAGAGTGCACAATATGAAAAGTAATGATTTTCACAATAAATAATAGAACTAAAATAAGGAGGAAATATAAATAATAAAATATCATGATACAAAAAAATGACATACAATATCATTATTATAATGTAAATATGTACCCAAATGTTGTTAATATATATAAAATAAACAAAAGATGAAATAAATAATGATTTAACTCTATAATAAATCTCAGATTCTATCAAGATATTCACTAGACCAACCTGCTCCACCTATACAATATCCCTAAGCAGGGAATATTCCCTCATCTAAAATACCTGACCAAAAGTGTCTATATGAAAATTGTAATACCCATTAATGGTCTAAGTATAAACCCATTAGGACTTCACTAATTCATCCTTACAATAAGTGCATCAGTTGTATAAATGTTTATGTAATGGTGTCAAGGAAATAAAAAAAATAAACATACATATTTCTAGATTATCATGAACTAACCTTGCTACCAAAAACATTGGACCTCCCCTCTTTGAATTTTTATTTAAGGAAACATATTTTAAAACCATAGTAAAACATACAACCCACAACTCATATCAATCAATCAACACATGACCTCATCAAGAACACTGACACATCCCTACATACTAATGATGGTCCATCAAGTCACCTCAATCCATCCTCACAGTCTCTAGGTAAGTCATCATACACATAGAACCATTCCCATACGTTTTAGGGAGGTCGTAATAAAAAATGTTGGGTCATCCCTAAAGACTCTGGGGAGGCCATAGTTAATTAGACCAGCCCATCCCCTCATACGATCAGGAGGCCACATACAATCACACTAAACCATCCCCAAAGACAATAGGGAGGCCAAAATCAAATAAAAAGAATAATAATCCTAAGAAAAAGTCCCACAATCAAGGGAAACATCCATCGCAACTCGGCCCAATGTCTCACTCATGATGGACATCCTCATCATTTTGGGACTTAACCATCTTTCATGTGGTTATCTTCACATTAAACATCATTGAAGGGAAAACATTATTTAATCCATTATTTCATTTACCCTAGTCCTTCTAGCCCTTCCCAATCCCAAACTACACTTTTCAAGATCAAACACCCAAATAGATATCCCTACCCTAATAACCTGATTTAAGGTCCCCACACATTCATTACAAGGTAGTAAAATAAGGGTATTCACTACCAGAAACCCTATATAACTTTCCCAAGTCACAATATCCTTAACTAAGAACAAATGGATCATTATAAGCTTAAAATTCCAATTAATAGAACCTACAAGAATCCAATTACAGGACTTCCTTTCATATATTTCAAGTCTCACAACCTGTACTCCCCCACTAAAAGATCTACTACATTGGTAAGTGTTGGAAAAATCCATCATGGTATTTTTGTAACATTGTTAGGTTGATTGAATTTTTTTTGAAATTAGGTTTTTGTGGTTATTTGTTTAGTTACAAATATATTATTGATAAGGTATATTGTAAAATACCCATGAAAAAGGAATGGATGTAATAGAGGAAGTACTGGAAATTGTGTATTCATGTTAGTGTAGTTTCCTAGTGTTTTCTAAATTTGTAGGGATAAAATTTAGAGGTTGGATCAATCACCACGAATGTCGAACTTCCATGAATGCATCATAAAAATATGTAAAATGCATGTATTTTGTGAATATTGGAGTTTCAAAATGGTATAGACCATTATTAAGTCATTAGTTATCACAAAGACTATGTTTCGTGAAGGTGTGAAGCATCACAAATGCATGATGAAAAAAGCAGTACTCTCCATGACTATGAGAAGATTCAAAAATGATGAAATTTTCCTAGATCATTGTGAAAAAGGTATATTTGGGAAGGATATTTTAGAGAATTGTGTAAAGCTGATGAAGGGGATGGAAACTTCTAGAATATGAGGCAAATCATATAAATAGGCCACTACCCCTTAAGAAAATAAGGGAAAACGTAACAAAGATTCAAAGGCTTGGAATTTTCAAAGGTGATTCATGAAGGTTGTTCTGTTGAAATATTTCATGTGGAAAGTAATTTTTTGAAATCTATGAAAGCCAAACAAAAGTTTTAAGCATCCAAAAAATTATTGAAGTTCATAAAACAAATAAAAATATGATCTAAAATTGTGAGCTTCATGAAGGCTAAGTGAGCATCTCGAAAGTGTTTGAGATTAACAAAGGAGGTTGATTTGTGAAGGCCAATTGAGCTTCAAGAAATAAGTGGGATTCATGAACTTTGTGTTGTTCTTGAAGGTAATTTATACTTTTAAATAATTGGTATGCTTCATGAAGGTTGTGTGAGATTTTCAACGATAGTAAGAATAGCATGTGTTGAAAAGGGATTACCTGGTAAATTTGTGGTAAAGTGGTATTCATTAAGTGGAAAAAAGTATAACTGCAACAAATCATATATATACAACTAAGGATGTATTCATTATTTATAATGAAGGAACATACATGTCCAAATATTTTTTCATGGATCATTTCCAGAGTAGTGTGCAATGAAATCAGAAAAATGTGATTCTTTCAACTGGTAGTGAATAATAGAAGGATGATTATGGGAGTGACCCTTGGAAATATTTAAACTATCCCTAATAATTTTAAAGGAATTGGTCCTAGGTGTATAAGTGATCTGGCCCAATCCTTGAATTGGCAGTGAGCCTTAGTAGATTTTTTACATCGACACATCATCCTAGAGTGCTTCTTAGATGTATCCCAGTGAGGGTGAACCAAGAAAAATAGTTGTATCTAATGCATGATTTTATTTTTTTCATACAGTGATATGGAAAAGGGAGAGAATAGTTATTTTGTTTAATGGTGAAATAAGATCTGAAGGGGTAGATTTTATAATCTTTTATACCCTAATTCACCCCCCCCCCTCTTGGAGTATTTAACCTATTTAGGCTAACAATTGGTATCAAATACAAAGGTCAATTTCAATGTTTATCTCTAAGGGTATTCAATGTATATTATCAATCATAAAGGGAGTCTGACATTTGATGGAAGAAGTTTTAAATTTTGGAGGAATCAAATTAATAACTTATTTTTGTCATTCGGTTTGGACGCTTTTAGATATAAAATGTATGGTATTTTGGCTAGTATGGATAGTGGAGTCATATCAGAAGCTAAAAATAGATAGCAAGATGTTGTTTCCTAATAAATCAATACTTCAATGGGGCCATATCCAATGATATCTATATTATTTTGATGTCATGTAAAACATCACATGCTATGTGGGAATTTTTCTAAATTATTATGTGGGTGGCTGAAATTTTAGAGAATAAAATCTGTAGGTTCTGTGAAAAAAGTGTGAGGATCTCAGAATGCAACCTAATGAGTATGTTGATTTACTCTTTGAATTAGTGAATGTAGTTGTGGAAGACATGTGTGGTATCAAATAACTTATTGAATATTTAAATATTTTTAGTCACATCTTAAGAATACTTCCACTTTAGTTGAATCTGAATAATTGTTTTTGGGAAGATAAACATACATAGGAACTGACATTGGATAGACTGCATAGTTCTATTGTTGCATACGAGGTGATAAATTATGACAATGAGTTTGTAGAAAAAGTGAAGTACAAATAATTGGAATTAAAGTCCATGAAGAAGCTCACTATTGATTATGGGTAGGAATAAGAAAATACAAATTGCATCATGTCAATCCTATCATCAAATTTACAAAGAGGAAAAGGAAAGTTCAAAAAAGAAACATCCACTTTCTTTATTTTGATGTGGAAAGGCTGAACTAATTGTATCATGGTTCCCCAGGATGTTTCAATAATATGATGAGTATGAAGTATAAATTACCATGAATAATTATTCCGCATATATGGAAGGTATGAAATAGTTTAGGGGAAATTTCATCAAAAAGAAGAATCTTTCATCAAACGAAAATAATAGCTCAAAATAATCTAAGGTTGAAGCGATGGATAATAGCAAAGATCGGGGAGAAAAAGATATGGTTGAAGTTTTAGATAGCTCCCATAAAATGTAATAAATCAACAATGATGAAGAATAATTCAAATTATGAGTTGATGTATAGGCTGAATTAGAATCTTCACTTAAAGAGATTGATGTTTGGAGAGAGAAAACAAATAAAGTCAATAAAGTAGTTTTTAATGCCAAAATTTATACATAGTAGTATTAAAAAGATAAGTCTGAACTGAATGAAGAAATTGAAAAACAAAATTCTTCGATACCAGATTACTCAAAAAAATTGTGTGCTAGATTAAAATTGAAGAATCTAAAAGAGAAATCCAAAGTTTGACTAACATTATAAAAGATCAAATAAAACATATATAAGAACTTCAAGAGGAATTTGTATACCTAAAAAGGAAAGTGATTGATAAGGAGAAATTTTTTACTCCAACAGAGCAGGTCGCAAAGGTAGTATAAATTTGAGAAATAGAGTTCAAAGTTATAGTGGAACAGATAGAGTGATGTCTGGAGAAGAAAATGATATAACCAGTGTGGGGCTTGATCAAAAACAGATATATGTAGTGGTTTATGTTAGACTACAAGCACTATATCTTATATTGAAGATTGATTTGGATACAAATTAGAACCATAAGATTCATAGATTCCAATGGAAACCCAATACTGTAGTAGTGACACATAGGAATGCGCCTCACATTAGATGTTATTATTTTGTAAACATGGAACCCTCACAAAATTCTTCTTCCATAAACATGAGATATTTAAGGTAACAAGACAAACTGAGGCATCCACACAGAGCTAAATATTCCAAAATAACATTTATTGTCACTATTTTAGGTGTGGGGGATTTAGACACATGGAAATATATTTCTCATAAACAATCCAAAGAAATATGTTGGAGCAGACTGGATGTGGTCATAAGAAGTAGCTCAATGTATCATAACATGAGCTAAAAATGAAAAATCAATTTGTAGATATGCAAGAATATTCTAGTACATCGTACTTAGATGAATATTAATATTATCAATCCATTCTGAGTATGAAATTAATAACATGGATCAAGAAGAGAATATCTAAGAAGGTACTTATTACAAATATTTCACATAAATAATCATATCTTTTTAGTGTACGGATCATCGATAGTGGATTCATATCCCATATGATAGGTAAAACAATCTTGTTATTGTCATAAAATATGACATTGAAGGTGTTGTTAAATTTTTAAATGATGAAGTCCTGAAGATTATTAGCCTTGGAAAATAAAAATTTGGAGAAAACAAATGAGGCGTGCGGATGTCTTAGTTGTTAATGGTCTCAGCAACAACTTACATAGGGTCATTCAACTATGTAACTTAAGGAATTCCCTATGATTTACTCAAAAGGTGTGTTTCATCAAAGGAATTGATAGTGTAGTTGTTCTATAGAGAAAAAGAACAACTAGTAATCTCTACCTTGTAAGTGGAGAAGAATATATTTGATATTTATCTTGAGAGGAATAATACAGGTTGTGGCATAAAAAACATGTCCATCTATTCCAACCATAATACAAGATATTGAAAAAAGTGATATAACTAGAGATATCCCTAGGATATCATGTGAACATACTCATACGTGTGATTATTTTCAACATGGGAAGAATATCATAAACACAAACAATACAAAATAATAAAATTTAAGAAAATTTCTTCAATTAGTGCATTCATATGTATATGAACTTGTATCACAAATATCCATTAACAGGAAGATATATTACTTTCTCTTCATTGATGATTTTAGTATGATGGCATGGTTATTTTTTATTTCCAACAAGTTTGATGTGTTTAGTTGTAGAAAACATAATTAGAGGGAATATTAAAGGATTCTAGGAAAAAAGATCATGAAGTTTCATAGTGATAATGGTACAGATTTCACAAAAAGTCAAGTGGATGATTACCTTGAGAAACATGGAATAATGAATCATGTTTTAATAGTGATAACTACTCAATAAAATGGAGTGGTTGAGAGGATAATTAGGATCATAAACAATCTGACCAGAACAATGGTTATTGAAAAGGACCTACCATAAAAATTCTGAAAGGAAATAGTCTTGACATTAGTCTACATATCTAATAGAGATCTATTATGTATTAATGAATAAAATGTTCCATAATAGATATGGAACAGGATGAATAAAACATTTAAATACTTACAAACCATTGGAAGTAAATGTTTTATTCTTAATATGAATAAACATAGAAAATTAGAATCATGACGAAGTGAGGGGATATTTCTTTGATATTCAGGAAAAATAAATACATATAAATTTTTCAAAAAGAGGCTTGGAAACATAGTTAAAAGAAATAATGTCACTACAGTATAGAATGAAAAAAATCATTGAATACATAGTGACGATTTCCTAAAGAAAATGATGAGTAGGTAAGAACCTAAAGAGAAGTTGATGTGGGAAATATTGATTTAGAAAAATATACTGATGATGAACAGAAGGAACTAAAATATCTATCAGAGTGAAAGATGAATATTCGGGCTGAAATTGATAGACTGAACATCATTAGTGATCAGGCAGCACCAGTTCAAACATTAAGAATAAAATCATTACAACTAAAATAATTCCTATCTTAGGAAGGGCCTAAATGTTTTTGATTAAACCGATGAAGATGAGAACTGGGTTCAAGTTATGAATAAATAAATTGACTAGATTAATAAGAATCATTCATGTGATATTGTTCTAAGAACCACAGATAAAAATGTCATTGGTACCAAATGGGTCTTTTCAAACATGTTTAATAAATATGAAATAGTGATTCGAAACAAGCATGATTATTGTCCAAGGTTACTTATAGATAGTGAGTATTGATGTTGAGGAAACATTTTCACCTATTGTGAGGATAGAAAAAATCAAAATATTCATTGTTATATTAGTGAAAATAAGGTTCAAAGTTTTCCAGATGGATGTCAAGTCAGCATTTCTATATTGGGTTCTGGAATAAGATGATTATATTGAGAAGGTGGATGGTTTTCTCATTCATGAAGATGAGAACATACTGTGTCATTTGAAGAAGTCTCTATATAGTTTGAAGTAAGAACTAGAGCATGGTATTCAAGGCTTGATCAGTTTTTGAAGAATCTAGGTTTTCATCATGGCGTAGTTAATTAAAATCACTATATAAACAATGAAATTAATTAATAGATGATGGTTTTAGTGTATTTAAAAGACATAATAATTGATGGATCATATGAATCACATTGAATAAAGTTCATATAATTAATTAAAAGTGATTTTTAAATGATAATGATTGGTGAAATGACATTTTTTTCTTTGTTTACAAGTGAAACAAGGAAGTAATGGAACATTAATTTCACAATATAAATATTCCAAGGAGGATTTGAAAGATCTGGAATAGATAATTATAAAGATATGATGACTTTGTTTGGTAACCAGATGAAATTTTCCTAAGAGGATGAAGGATATATAGTAAATGTCACAAAATACAGGAAAATCATTGGCAGTTTATTGAACTTGATAGCGAGAACACCTGATATTCTTTTTTTCACATTATATGAAACAAGATATAAAATAAATCCCAATAAAAATCCATTTACTTGTAATAAAAAAGATTACTTTGGTATATCAAGGGAATGCAAAAATTCTATTTTCTATTAAATAACAAATCTCTGCATGATTTATTGGTCTATACTGATCCAGATTAGACCAGATCAGTAGATGATAGAAAATCAACATCAGATGGTGCATTCTGTAATGGTGTATTGTGTATTTATTTTTATAAGAAATAAATAGGATAGGATTTCATTGAGCACCATATAAATTGAATATATTGTAGTTACTCAAGCATGTATGTAGTTATTTTGGATGAAGCAATAAGTTAATGATATTGGAGTTCTAGTGAAGTGTCTTATCAAAACCCATTGAAAATATTAAAATATTATAAAACATATAAAAAATCCTATCTATCACTCAAGTACAAAGAACATTGAGGTCATATATCATTTTATCAATTGGATGGCCAAGCATCTCCTCATGAAGTCTGATTATGTGTCTATAGAACTATAACTTGAGGACATTCTGACCAAGGCCATACCCAAAGATGTATTTGAATTCCATTTACTGAGTCTTGGACTTCAGTCAACAGCTCACACATGAAAAAATTGTGGGTGTGCAACCCCATCTCCAAGAGTTATGATATATTTTTCTCTAATGTGTTGATTTGTGTTCTTTAACCTATGGTAGACCACAAAGGAGTGAGCTTCGAGTTTTTTGAAAGAGGGGGAGAAGTTGTAGCTATAAATGGGAGATAAAGTGTCTTAATCAAGATAGGGAAAGAAGTTGATAGGGGGATAAGTAAATAACAGGAGTTTTAAATCTAATGATGCTAAAGATTATCAATCAAGGGATATATATACAAATAGACATGATTCATGATGAAATTAGATGAGTAGTTTTGGAATGTAGTTATTAATTGATAAAATTTCCATGCTCCTATTGTTTATCACACTGATCATGGATCTTGTGGGCTTTGAGTGTGTGTTGTTGGAAGAATATTTCATGAGGTATCAAAATGTGAATAATTTTAAACAAACCCAAAAGGGGAGATTGTTGGGAAAAAATACCTCAAGGTAAAATTGTAGTTTTTTTTGGGTTGCCTGTGTTTTCTAAAAAACTAGGTTTTCAATGCCATTTGTAGAGTTCAAAATATATTATTGACAGTTTATGATAAAAATATCATAGAACAAATAATGGATGAACTGGATGCATAATAGAATATTTTGTATTCAAGGTATCCATGTTTTTCAGTGTCTGACAAGTTTTTTGGTCCATAATTTAGAGATTGGATCAATCATCATAAAAGATGAATTTACAAGGATTCATCATATAAATATGAAAAAATCATGGATTTTATGAAGAATTTAGTTTCATGAAGGTATGGATCATTGATAAAGAATTTTTTATCATGAAGGCTATGTTTCGTATAGGTGTGAAGCATTGCAACTAGGTGATGAAAAGATGGTGCTTTCTACTATTTTAAGAAGCTTCATGGATGGAATATTTTACCTAGATCTTTGTGAAAAAAGATCTTTTTTAATGATACTAGATATATTAGTGAAAAGTTGATGATGAGTATGAAGAATTTTGGAATATGAGGAAAAACCTATAAATAGGCCTCTACCCCCCTTAGAAAAAGAGAGAATGACTTAATGAAGATTCAAAGGTTCGAAATTAGTGAAGGTGATTCACAGAGGTAGTTCTCAAAAACAAATAATGAAGAAAAAAATTTAATGAAGACTATTAAATCCTAAAGAAAGATGTAAGCATCGTAAAAATATAGAATTTTGTGATGGATATAAAAATTAAACAAAAATTAATGAACTTCTGGAAGGTTATGTGTGCTTCGTAAAAGTGTTTCATCTTCACAAAATGATGTTTCTTCATAAAGGCCAGTTTACATTCGTGAAAGTGGTGAGATTATTGAATGTTTTGGGATTTAAGAAGGTGGTTGATACTATTCAGTAATCAAGAAGCCTCTCAAAAGTTGTTTGAGCTTCGAAAAGGCATTGAGCATCGCAAAAGTGTTGAAAAGTTATTGACCATTAAATTAGTGGTAAAGTGGTATTCATTAAGTGGATGAATGTATAAATTCAATAGAGCCTCTAATGAAATAAACTACATTTCTATAAACTATGTTTGGATCCTTTCTATAGTAGTGAGAAAATAAATTGGAAGAAGGTGAATCTTTCCACTGATATGGATCTATAAAAGGATGATTGAGGGAGTGACCCTTAGGAAGCACTGAGTTGTGCCTAAACATTGTGAATGCAATGATCCTGGGCAAAGAAGCGATTTAACTGAAACCATGAATTAGTGGTTTTCCATAGTGCATTTTTTATATCAACATATTATCTTTGTATTCTCCTTGGACGTAGTCGAGTGAGGGTGAACCAAGTAAAACTATAGTGACTCATTCATGCTTTAATTTTTATTCATTTATTTATATGGTAAAGGAAGAGTAGTGTGTTTTGTTTAATGATTAAACACGATTTTATGGGATAGTTATTTTATCATTTCATACCCTGATTCACCGCTTCTTAGTGTATTTAACCTAGTTTGTCTAACAATAAGGGTCGATCACACTCGCTTTCACACCAAAAGAAGATGTCTCACTTTTCCACACATGCACCTACAACGTGAAATACCATTTTGTAACAAAGATATAAAATGATAATGACTTCTTAACTCATGCATTGAGAAGTGTATCCATCAATAATTGCCACCTAATTTGATCCTATTGCACTGGCTCTAAGAAATCGGACTTGAAATCCCAAGAAAAGGGTTTCAGAAAGAGTAACAAAAGATAAGCAAGCATCCATATCTAAGATGGTATCATACTTATTGATAAGTTTTAATCACAATTGAAGATAATTTAAATGTACATGGAATGAGAGGTTTAGAGAAAAAATCACCAAGGGAGGGGTCATATGGTTACCTATTTCATTTGATGGAAAGGGGATTAGAATTTAGGTAAGGAAAGGGGTTCTTAAAGTAAAATTACACCTTTATCCTTTGAAAAAAAATCCCAAAAGATACTTATGGTGTGATAGGTACTTTTAATTTTTGAATGTCCGACCGACCCCCCTCCCCCCCCCCCAAAGCCTATACTGATCTTTTAGGGTGATGAGGTTCATTTCATTACTTCAATACCTTCCTTTAGCTCTTTAATATATAAAGGCCCATCCCAGTCCTCTAAAATATATTTCCAAAATCTTCTGACACCAGAAACTACTAGAAACAACCAAGACACTCATGTATTGGCCAAAAACATAAGCTGCAATACACCTCAGAATTGGAGGGTTGTTAAAAAAATCTCCCTCTAGTAACCTATAATTCTCAAGAAGTATTTGTAAGAGTATCTACCAAATAACTCAACCACTTAGCTTGAACATCTAACTCCTGCTCTCAAACTCATCTCTCAGAGGCGTCCATGACCCCACAATGTTTGGGTGATAGGCTCTACCATTCCTCATATGAATTTCTTCATTTTTTCAAAACACGTGTTAGATAATCATCAAAGAAACACATCCCCCTATCCTAAAAGTCTCTCAAATAATTAAATACATGATTCCCACTAGTACCCATTATCTGTGGTAAAACATTTTTATAATTCCCCAAAAATCGACATCTCCAAAAAAACACTTTTCTACATTTCATTACATGATTCACCCCCCAAAATCATGTAAAAAATAGATTCACCCTTGAATAACCTGAAAAAATGGGTTTACGCCCTGAATCATGTGACAAAATAGTGTTTCACCCCTGAAACAGATCATGAATAGTGGTTCACCCAATGAAACATCCCACAAATTCATTAGCTTCCAACAAAACCCATCCTAATGACCCAAAACTGAACCCACTAGTTAGTACCATTAGTTTACACTTGAAAACCACTAATTGATGCCCACACATGGGTATTTCTCATTTAATAATGAAATTAAGCTACTTTCATGCATATAACGATACAACCTGCCACTACCAATGGGTAAGGTTTACCAATATGCCACTCCCAACATGTATAATAGAACTTCCATTACAACTGAACCATAGGAACAAACTCACCATCATACCATCCAAACACTATCAGCCATAAGCACCACCAACACTTTCTCAACTAGGATCACATGCTTTTACCAATAGCCATCATGTTCCTAATATCCCACACACTATATTTGGGAATTCATTCGACTCGTAAACCACAACATTGAGCTGAAATCCCAACAATGAATTTCCAAAAGAATAAAATCCCCAAGAATCATTGGAGTCCTACAAAAAAATCACAAAACCGTCAACCAAAGAATTATTTCCTAGAGCTAAACCTCTAGCACCATCCTAGAATCCAACCTCGACATAATGCAAGTCAATGTTGATCATTTACCCTTTTCACAGAAGATCTTCCACACTTTCACAATACCACTCTTATAAAACACTATTACTCAAGTTGAACATTTTACAAAGACTCAAATAGTAGGAAAATTTCTCATTATACCTAGAGGACTGAACCCATGGTGATAGTTATGGGTCTTACAACTCCAACAACACAATATCCACCACTTAGCTTCGATGATCCTTGGTTGTCACTACCATCCAACAGCATAGAAAAAAATACATGGCTTAATGACCTCTATCCAAAGAGCTAGTATAATCTCCTTCTAAAGTATATTCAATACTCATACATGCTATACCTGTAGAGTCCCCAACAATCCTTACCATTATCCATGATTACCTCAACTAAGACCTTCATCTTCAACCATCTTCAACTGATGGTACTTTTCCACATGGAGGATTAACATCCTCTTTCTATCCCACTACCAAAATCATTTCCCTATACAAATAAAAGTTTCTTGAACATAGATTTAATCAATGATAATCACTAATGTTCCACACTTATCCATGGAAATAGCTTAAGTTTCATGGAAACCAAACAATACGACACCACTTTATTCTGTGAAATCACTCCAAGAAGTGATCTAGAGATTCATGAAACACCAACTGAGATGGTAGTTAACTATGGTATAACTCATCATATACACTTCAAAAACACCCAAAACCCCATAAATAAATATCAATCTACATTCCATGCCTTCACCAAATAGCTCAAATGAAGGTCAGTTTCCAATAGTCCTTCCAAAGACATTATGTAACATCTGAGGTAATTATAGAATAAAAATTTTTCATATCTATTAATATTTATTAATAAAATGTTAATTTTACATTAAAGGTGATGAATTGTCTGATAGTGTACCCAACACGAAATAACGAGTTTCTCTAAAATCTTATATTGGACACAAGATGGAGTTATACCAATAAATAATACATTATTAATATTAATATTTTTAAATGTAGTTAACGACTGGAAGTTGTATTGGTGGGAATAAACCGAAGTAACTATTTAATATTTACACATGTTTTTTAAATGTTTTTACATTCATAAAATAAATTTTAGAGTACTAAAATGAGAATAAATCCAATTTTAAGAATAAAATATTATAATATTTTTAAAAGGCCTTTTTACCACCTTTTAATGGTGATCCCTTTTAAAATATTTTTTTGTTACTTTTATATGTTATATTTTAAAAAATAAAAATATTATTTGCAGGTGGGACTTCAAAATTTATTTTGGATGAAATTTTAGTATTTTTCTAATAAAATTTAAATTTTGATGAATAGTGAAATATACTGCATTTTAATTCAAAAGTGAATTTTAATATAATTTTTTATATAGATATACTGTCCTTTTAATTTGTTTTAAAGTTTAATTGGATTATGTTTTTATCATTTAATCAAATTTTTTTCATTGAAGATAATTTTACATTGGAATTTGATATAAACACATGCTAGTCTTTTGATGGTTTTAACATTTAAAAAACCCAGTTTCTCATTTTGACAACAAGAATTCATTTTAAATTAATTACGACAACATCTGTGTTTTGAATTAGAAAAATGGATTCCATATTTGTAATTTTAAGGTTCAAATTATTCAAATATGTCCCTTTTATTTTTTGACATGATATATAGTTTCTTTAGTAATTATTTTTATTTACCACAGTTGAAGGGTAAATCGGGTAAATAATGGAAAAAATAGTATTAAAATAATATAAAACTACCCTAAACCCATTCATAATCCTATTGGATGAGATATGACTGACCAATACAAACCTTATGATGAAAATTTGGCCTTTGGAAGCCACTTGGGTGTGATTATGATACTCATATATTTTAATTTAATGTAAAGGAAAATATGTTATAAACATAAATGTTCTTACTAAAACAATTTTAATATAGGTTTATATAAGTGATATATTTGACTATAAAGAGTCATTAAAAATATAAAAAAAATTCCCACATCAAGGTATTTTATTTATAATTTTTAGACATTAAATTATTAAATTAAATTATGACACCATGATAATACAGTGATTGATTTATTAATAAAGGAATCAAATAAATGATATTATAAATATTAAAATAAATATTATTTGACATAATTTATGTCATAAATGATTTTTTTAAAGACTGTTCAATGGTTAAAAGTCTATTCAATGGAGAATATAATATTTTTAAAGACTATTCAAAAGTTTTTTTTTGAAGTTATCTATATTTTTATAATTTAGTTAAATTCAATAAAATGGATAGTGTAAAATTTTACAAATTTGATGATTTACAAAAATAGTAAATATTAAATTATTTAAAAATCCTAAAAACCTTTTAAAATCTAATAGTGAATATTATAAGGTCTAAAAGTGCATTAACTACCCAATTATGGTAAATTTTCCCCATATAAGTAAAATTAGTAGCCTCTAAATTATTAAAAAGTTATTATGACAATTAAAAGTAAAAGAGAATAATTTAGTGTAAATCAAAAAGATAAAGTTTAAAATAAAGACTATACATGTCTAAAATATTATTGTATGAGAGAATTTAGAACTATCCTCATCTTATATACAATATATCTCATATTGGAGTCATTTTAATGAAGAAATTAATTTATATTAATTTAATAATTTAATAGTTTCCAAGGGTGCCCATTCTGTCTTCTATAAAAAGGTACCCTCCCTTTTCAAATAATCACACATCAGTAACCCTTTGGTTCAGAAAATACCTACCCAAAAATATTTCTATAATCCCTATGCTAATCCTATAAGCCTCCCTTATGGAATAAATCATCCCAAGGAAGCCTTTTGGTATAAACCAAAAGAAGCTACCCTATTAAGAGGAAACACCTTCTCTCATGATTTTCAGTTTCATTTCCATTCTCCGCTCCCAAATCAATTATTATTATATTATTATATAAAAACTCCAATATCATAAATAAACTAGGATGTTTTTATTCAAATTTTTTTATATACACTTACACACACCTCCATTTAATGGGTAACAGATATATGATTTCATTGTACGGTGAACTACTGCGTCACATAACAATGATTATTCAATTTTCCCCCACCACCACTCATGGTGGACATTATAATGAAAAATATTTTTACATGTGATATATATTATATTTATATTTTCTCTATGCTTTTGTAATTTTTATTTATGACAAACCTTTATAATTTCCATGTTGTGTAAATATGATAATTTTGTTTAAGGGAGTGTCGCCTACCACCCCCACAACGTTATGTGACCCATTACCATTATACATGGAACATATAAAAGATGTTTTTATTAATCCTATAAGACATATATAAAATTTATAAAACACTGGTATTATAATATATATTTATGTCTTATAGTTATTATTCTTTTAATATGACAAATAAATGAAAGTAGTGTTCATGCGTACGTACAGTCTGTCATCTCCATGATAAGTGCATTTCATTTTTTATCTCCAAATATTTAAGTTTATTCTAAATACAAATATAATTGATATATATGATATTTAAGTCATGAATACTATTATTAATATGATGTAATTTTGACCACATTAACAATTTAGTCAAAACAAGTTCATTTTACACTCAAGTACAAAATATTGAGAAAATGTCTGATATGAACTTAAATGGTTCTGTAGTTTTTATAACATGGTAATAGGTGATATAAATGTAAAAATAAAATTGAAAAATGTTCTCAAGAAAGTTTAATTTAACCTATGTTTATTATAAACGAAAATAAATAATGTAAGAGACGATTCAGACACAAGGTAATGAAATTCTTCTCAATCTCCTTTCATTGGGGCATACATTGATGTTATACACCACCATCTTTTAAACAGTGTATAATTAACCCCTTTGAATTTTAATTTCATTAAAATGTTTTTTAAATAAATCTTCTTCTATTAAGTTCTTTAATAAATTACAAAGGAATGTTTTTTTAACATACGGTTCGACAACGAATTTTCCACCATCATGACCATTATTTGGTATTTTCCTTCCTTTAGAATCTAAAATGTTTTTATTAGAAAAATAAATAACATATTCCCTTTTAAGGTATTTTGGTATTGAAAATGGTTTTAAAAATGGTTTTACTATATCAATATATTGTAATTATTCCTTGTGATTTCAAATTTTATGAGTCAAATGTTGATAATTGTAATATTTTATGTGTTATGATTATATAATGGTACATGGAAATTTGACAGGTGGTTATGTGATAACCCAAATATGGGTAGCTATTTAATAAACCAAATATGGGTGGTTTTGTGATAAACCAAGGATGGTTTCTTAAGTTATAACCTCCAATACATTGGGCATGGAAGTCGTCTTTATGGTTATCCCATTTAGTGATATGTGTGGAAGTTGACCGTATTGTCATTCCATTTAAGTATGATTATTTCCCAAGTTACCTTTATATGTTATATGTGCTCTATATGAGTTATAGGGTAGTTATTTTATTACATAAAGGGTAATAAATTAGCCTTTGTTTAGTGAAGATTATTTACTATTTCATAAAGGTGAAAAGTATTACTTTATGATAAAGTATTCACAGATTACATATTTTTTCAAGGATAATAGTTTCCTTTATTTTTTATCCCATAACGAGCTTTTAATGCTTATCCTAAGTTTGAAATATTTTCGACAATATTTGAAGTTTAAAAGAGTCAAGTATGGAATAAAGGAAAACTTATGAAGTTTAAACATGAAACAAAAGCATGTTTATTTTTAATTTTTTTTTGTTTTTTGAAAAAAAAATTGATAGTGAGTGGAAGTGTCTACTTTGTAATATTTAATTTTTTGTGTAATATTTATGGAATAATTCTCTAAAACTCTAAACCTGAAAAGATCCTCTATGTGAATGAATTTCAAATTGTTAACTTAACTCAAGTAATAAGTGATGTTTAAGGATGGGACCTTATAGTTGTTATCATATGTCGGTTTAGATAACATAGGGGTTAGGATATTGTTATAATAATATCCATTAATTATTATTTTTACTATATGGTCAAATTGAAATGATGTATAATTTTAAGATTACCATTTTTCCTCTTCTAGTATATGTTTGTTCATAATGGTTTTCTATATAGGTAATAGGGAAACTTTGTTGGGAAGGCATATAGAAGAAAACAACCTTCCAAATAAGTATCTTGAGATGGTCAGAATCAGAATTAAACAATTTTTTATAGGGATGGATCAGTTGACTCATGTGATAAAGGGTGGTGGTGCTCATACACGAGATCAACCAGATTAACCATAAAAGAATATGTCAGCAGTCGAGCAATTCATGATCAATGTCCCCCATAATTGATAGGATAATCTAGCCTTGTTAAATATGAAGGGCGTATTAAATCACTATAAAATATTTTTGATGTAATTGTGTGTTCAAAAAACCAAAAAGTTAGTCTTTTTATTTATCATTTTGAAGGTGAAGTCGACCAGTGGTGGTCAATGGTAAAAAATGTCATAGGAGGTGAATAGATTGATTCCATAGAATGTGATGAATTTAAGAAAATCTTCCTTAAGAAATATTTTCCACAAGTTGTTTGAATTACGATGGGAAATAAATTATTGAAATTGAGGCAAAAGGAGGAATATTTAGGGGCTATATATGGAGAAAATTTCACATGTTTTTCAAGTCACATCCCAAATTTTATCTGTAATATTGAGGTAAGATAAATTAGTTTAACATTGGATTGAATCTAAAATATAGATAATAATTTTCTTCTCATGAGATCAAAAGATTTGAGAAACTTGTATGATGTGATAAGAAAATAGAAATAGAGTTTTCTGATGATCATTTGTTCCTTGAGATAAAGAAAAATAAGTGATCATGTTGGAAGGTAATGGAAATAAATTCATCAAAGAAGTTTGTAGGTAAGAAAACTAAATTTCTAACTTCTGACAAGTGTGGTAAAAAAATCATCCTGGAGAATGTATCTAAAGGTTCAGGATGTTCTTATGATGTGGTAAGATTGTTCATATTTCTTGTAACTATAAGGAATATGATTAGGCAAGCAATGATAAACTAGTGGTAAGATGTTTTAGTTGCAATGAGTTAGGGAATTATGCCGATGTGTATCCAAAGTTGATTACCCAGGGTGGAAACTAACAAGATCAAAAGCATAAGGGTGTGGAAATATCATTTACTACTACTATTATTAATGTGGGACCATCAAATGAAGTGGTGATATATATGTGAATGGTTTCTTCAAAGTATTCCAATACTCCATTTGACTCTATATCTTCACATTTTTTCATTTCTAAGAGATTTGTAAGTATATTGGAAATATTACCACCAGAATGTGATATATCACTTTTGGTAAAAAAAACCCAGGTTGAAGTATTAAATAGACCATTATTTATTGGAATGTTCCTATTATTGTTTGTAGGATAGTTCTTCCTATAAATCTTCTTGAAATTCCTGTAGTGGAAGTTGATATCATTTTAGGTATGTATTATCTTTCAGTTTATCATTATAAAATAGATTGAAAATCCAAGAAATTTTTATTCAATGATTTCATACCATTGATAACATGCCATGAAGATGAGAGATTTATTATAGATATTAGTGAAAGTTATCTAGATCATGTTCTTGAAAAGAAGAAAACAGTTTTTATTAGTGACATTCTAATAGTGAATGAATTTACAAATGTTTTCCTTAATGAATTTTCTGGTGTTATTCCTAATCAGGAGGTTTAATTTACCATTGGTTTATTTCTTGATCCAAAGTTGTTTTCTAAATCCCCTTATCAAATGTATCAAGTACAACTGGTGTAATTTAAAAACTGGTTATAAGAATTGATTGATAAAGGTTTTATTTGTCCTAGCACTTCACGATGGGGTGCTCCTATTTTTTTGTGAAAAGGAAATATAGTTCTATGAGACTTTGTATTGATTAAAGAACCTTGAATAAGATCACTATTATGAAAAATTATCTTTTAACATATATCGATGATATTTTTTATCAGATCTTGGGATCTCAGTACTTTTCGAATAATGATTTGAGGTCTGGGTACCATCATCTGAAGGTGAAGGACAATAACATTCCAAAGGTAGTGTTTTGATTGAGATATGGGCATTATGAGTTTTTATTTATTCCATTTAGGTTATATTATTCCCCTATTATATTTATGAATCTTAGGAATGGAGCCTTTCATTAGTTTTTGGATTAGTTTGTGGTGGTGTTTATAGATGATATTTTCATATATTCTAAAATCCAGAAGGAACATGAAACTCACTTAAAGATTGTTTTGGAAACCTTAAAATAAAATAAACCTTATGGAATGTTTAGAAAGATTGAATTTTGGTGGAAAAAATCATTCTTTGGTCATATTGTTTCTAAAGAAGGCATAAATGTGGACCCTTTTAAAACAAAATTCGTTGATGAGGGGAAAGAACTACCAATATCAAAGAGATTCAAAGTTTTCTTGGAATAACAGGTTATTGCTGATGGTTTGTTGATAACATTTCTCAGTTGTATATCCCACTAACTAAATTAACACATACGTTATCTAAGTTAATTTGGACAAAATAATATGATGATTATTTTCCTGAACTAAAAAGAATATTGGTAAATGCTCCATTTTTTGGCCATGGCTTACAGGAATGGTTAATTTGTTGTCTACATTGATGCTTCATTGAATGGAATTGGTTGGGTCCTAATATAGAATGATTAGATAATTTATTGTGCTTCAGGTCATTTGAATCATCATGAGTTAAATTACCCTACACATGATTTAAAATTAGCTTCTATTTTTTGCATTAAAAATTTAGAGGCATCATTTGTCTGGCTTAAAGTGTGACATATATACTGATCACAAAAGTCTGAATTATATATTCACCCAAAAACAATTGATCATGTGATAGAGGAGATGGTTATAATTAATAAAGTATTGTGATTTCATTATTCATTACCATCTAGTAAAAGAAAATAATTTGGTCGATGCATTGATTTGAAATATTAATGTGACATTAACCACGATATGTTTATAATAAGATCCTTTGGTGAATGATTTGATGAATTTTTCCTTGGAATTTTTTAGTAAAAGAAATTCATGTATTTTTTTTCATGTATTATTGAAATCATATCTATCCAACAGAGTTATGTAAGTGCATATGGAATACAGTGAGTTGCAGAAAAATGTAGAATTGGTTCATAACGGTAAGTTACCTTAATTTAACATTGATGAAGTGTTTGTTTTTCGGTTTTGTAAGAGATTATGTATGTCTTATGATTCATAGTTGAATAAATATGTGATATGTTAAGCTCATTTTTCTCCATTTTTAGTTCATCCTGGATGTGTTAAGATGTATAGAGATCTTTCGGAGTATTATTGGTGGGATGGAATGAAAAGAGATATTACTGATTTTGGTGTGAAGTGTTTGATTTTTCAGCAGTTGAAATCAGAATGATAATTTCCAAAGGGAATATTTCAGCCCTTACCAGTTATAGAGTGGAAATGGTAAAATATATCCTTGTATTTTGTTGTGGGATTACGAAATACTTCATGAAGTAATGATTTGATTTTGGTTATTGTTGATTCATTGACTAAATCTACTCATTTTATTTATATTTGAGATACTCTGTCTCTATATAAACTTTCTCGATTGTATATTTAAGAGATTGTCAGGTTATATGGAGTTCCCCTCTCCATTGTGTCAAATCATGATCCCAGGATCAATTATAAATTTTGGAGAGGCTTTAAAAATTGATTAGGTAATGAATTAAATTTTACCACATATTATCATCCTCAATGAGATGGGAAATTATAACGAACAATTCATACGTTGTAGGATATGCTATGTGCATATTAAATAGATTAATAGGGAAGTTGGGAACAACATATTTCATTGATTGGTTTTCATATAATAATAGTCTTCATTCTTTTATACGTATGGCTCCATTTGAGTCATTGTATGGAAATTGGTGTTGAAATCCAACTTTATGGGTTGATGTCGAAGAAAGGAAATTGATAAGATCAAAATTGGTAGAAGAGATGGAAGAAAAAATTCAATTGATTCAGAAAAACATGAGGAATTCTCGTAGTAGTTAGAAAAAGAATGTGGATAACCAGAGGAAGGGTCTTTCTTTTGAGGTAGGTGATCATGTCTTTCTAAAAGTTTCACAATGGAAAAGTGTGATGCATTTTGGTAATAAAGGGAAGCTGAGTTTGAGGTTTATTGGACCCTATAAAATCCCATAGAATGTTGAATCAGTTGCCTACTGAGTATATTTTCCTCAGACTTTATCCTAGGTACACAATTATTTTCATGTTTAGATGTTATGAAAGTATATTCCCGATCCATCTCATGTTTTGATTCCAATTTTAGTTCGATTGGAAGAGAATCCTTCTTATAAAGAATAGCCAGTCTGGATTGTTGACCATAGAGAGAAAGTGTTGCTAACTAAGGTTATTTTTTGTTAATTTTTTCTTGAGAAACCATATGGTTGAAGGGAAGACATAGTAATATTAAAATTATATGAATAAGAAATACACCCACTTATTTGAAAATGAATAAAATTACACGGATGCAATTTCCAATATCGGGGAAGGATGTAACATCATAGGTAATTATAGAATAATAATTTTTCAAACCTATTAATATTTATGAATAAGATATTAATTTTACATTAAATTGGATTCTATATATGATAGTGTACCTGAAATGCAACAATGGGATTCTTCGAAATCATTCATTGCACACAAGACTCAGTTATACAGAAAAATAATACATTATTAATATTAATATTTATAAATGGTAGTTAACACCTAGCCATTTTATTGGTGGGAATGAATAGAAAAAACTATATTATGTTTAAACATTTTTTTAAATGTTTTTTAATTTATCAAATAAATTTTAGAGGCTTACAATAGAATATTTTTAATTTTAAGCATAAAATAATCTAATATTTTTAAAAGGTCATGTTACCACCTTTTGATGGAAACCCTTTTCAAATATAGTTTCTTTTTTTCACTTTTTGTGTTCCATTTGAAAAAATAAACATCTTTTTTGGAAGTGGGACATAAAAATTTAATTTGGTAGATATTTTAGAATTTTTCAGATAAAATTAAAATTATAATGAGCAGTGAAAAATAATGCATTTTGATTCAAAAAATCATTTTCATATCATTATTTTTTATACCTGGATTATCCTTTTAATTAGTTTTAAAGTGTAATTTGAATAATTTTTTATCATTTAATACAATTTTATTTTTTTTAGGTAATTTAACAATGAAATTTGATATAAAATCAGGCAAATCTTTGGATGGTTTTTACTTTTAAAAAACATGTTTTCTAATTTTGACAACATTAATTAATTTTAAATTAATTAATACAACTCATGTGTTTTGAATTTGTAAAAATGGATTCCATATTTTTAATCATAAGTAATAAATTAGGTAAAAAGTCCACTTTTATTTTTGGACATGATGAATGGTAACATTAGTAATTATTTTTATTTACCACAGTTTAAGGGTAAAATAGGTAAATAGGGGTAAATATATTTTTATAAAAATATATAACTACCCTAACACTTTTCCTAATAATATTTTATGAGATATGTCTGACCAATAAAAACCTTGGGGTGAAAATTTGGGCTTTTGAATCCACTTGGGTGTCATTATGACACTTATATCTTTTAATTTAAATTAAAGGAAAATATGTAACAAACATAAATCTTATTACTAAAACTATTTTAATAAGTGTTTATATAAGTAATAACTTCTACTTTAACTATTAATTAGAAATATAAAAATATTTCCTATATCATGGTATTTTATTTTAAATTTTTATACATTAAATAATTAAAGTTAATTATGATACCATGATGATGTAGTGATTTCAATATTAATGATTGAATCAAATAAATGATTTTATAAATATTAAAATAAATTTTATTTTACATAATTTATATCATACATGATTTTTCTAGGTGAATATGACATGTTAAAAGACTATTAAACTATTTTTTAAGAATTTATCTCTTTGTTTAGATTTTAGTTAAACTCAATAAATTGAATCGTGTAAAAATTGACATAATTTATGTTATATAAAAATAATAATTTATTGAATTATTTAGAAATTATAAAAAAAATTAAAATCATATAGTGACTATTATAAAGTCTAAAGTTTCATTAAGTTTCTAATTATGGTAAATTTACCTCATATAATTAAAATTATTATCCTCTGAATAATTAAAATTTTGTTACCACTATCAAAATTAAAAGAGAATAATTAAGGGTAAACCGAAAAGATAAGGTTTAAAATAAAATCAATATCTATGTATAAATTGTTAGATTATAGTATTTTGAACTATCCTTATATTAAATTTAAAATATATCATGTTGGATTCATTTTAATTAAAAAAATAATTTATATTAATTCAATAATTTAAGAGTTTCCAAAGGTGTCTCTTCCTTCTCCTATAAAAAGGTACCCACTCTTCTCTAATACTCGCACTTCAAGAACCATTTGATTCAGATAATCCATGCCCAAAACTCTTCCTAGAATCTCTATCCTCATTAGATAATCCTCTTTTATGGCAGAAAGCCTTCCAAGGAAGCCTTTTGGTATAAAACAAAAGAAGTTACCCGATTAAGAGGTAACATCTTCTTGAATAATAAACTCAGGTTAATTTCAATGGTTCACCAAGAAAATATCATCAAGGTGAACCATTGAGTCTGACTTTTCTCGTACATTATTTAGGATATAGCCATTAACTAAAATCTTCTTGAATAATAAACTTAGGTTAATTAGAGAAGTCTATAATTTGTAATATTAAATTTGATAGTTAATAGTTATAGCCTAATTCTCTAATTCTTTAAACCATAAAATATCTTCAAGGTTAATAAAAGTAAAATTATTGACATAACTAAAGTTGTAAGTAATTTTTAATTCCAAGGACTTATAACTTAGTTTCATCGATCCTTGAAATCCAAATCCTCAAAGTAATTTCATTATGATCCTCTAATAATTTCACCTACTATCACACTTTAATACCACAATGTGTCATTTAATTTTTTCCACTCCAAAGAACAATTTTCAGCCTCTTAACACTCTAAGGAATGAATCTGTTTTTTGAACTAAAACCAAAAGCTAAACATCTTATGATCCCTTTGTGATGTCTTATCACTCAGGAAAACTAATCGATGCACAGGACAATGGTCACTAATGTACCTTAGGCTTGCCTCCCCAGATATTAGAGGCTGCTGACTAGCGATGGGGGCCAAAGATGGTTTCAAGGGTAGCCTATACCCATTATGTCAGAATACTCAATAATAGTAACAATAAAATACCATATTTCATACACATCCACTAATTCAAAGTACACAAAAATAGTAAATAAACTATACATGCTAAAAAAAATAAAATGCTAAGATACGATGTAAAAACATACCGCCAACTGGGTTTATCAAATGCATATATAAAACAAAACAAACATCATACAATGGAACTATTATTACTCTTTATCCTCACATTATTATGATATCTAAATTCAACTTAAGCTACTCTAACTCGATCATTCTATCTTGGGCCTCCTCCCAACCCAAACTTCCAAGAAGTGAGGGTAGTTCAATTTCCAAAGTTCAATGGTGTCTTGAGTAGGGTTTGATGTAGAAAACTAATTTGGCCTCCACCAATGTGGTCCCATACATAACCCAAAATTACTTGATATGTTCATTTGACATGCTTAGATAAATAAATAACAACTTAAAAGAAAGAAATGCACAATCACTGTTGATCCTCAATTCTACAAACCTGATTGACCATACAAGCATCACCTAGTGTTGGGTCATCTCTAAGAATGTCAGGATGACTATGTCAACCAATACACAAAACTACCTCTTGGAGTATGGTGATCAGGTATCACAGACCACCCCTTATGTATTTTTCCCCATCACGTAACCCAGAGTACCCCTTATGAGGGTTTTCTTATCATGTAACGTCAAAAATACCTAATTTTTGATTTCCCATCAAGTAACAATGAACACCCCTTATGGGTATTTTCACATCAAGTGACATTGACCACCCATTATGTATTTTTCTTCATAAAGTAACAAAACAAACCCTTATGGATGTTTTACCATCATGTAACATAGACCACCTTTCATGGGTGTTTTATCATAATGTAACACAGACCACACCTTATGGGTGTTTTCTTATCAAGTTTTCACCAATATTAATTATGATATTTTTTTCCAACAACTCATAATAAAAAATCACCCCTTTGGAGAATTTTACAAAAAATAAAATACTAATCCGAGGTTAATTTTCAATCTTGTAACCAAAATACCCAAATTGAGTACACCACAACCCATCATAATGAAAAGAGAGAATAAGGGTTGGCTGAACCCCTAAACACATCACCACATCCCACATCCCCTTAGGCTCACATGTATAGTACGGGTTCTAATGTGAAACATGTAACCATATCTACGGATTCCCAACAACACCCACTCATGTTTAGGTATGATTCAGGGAACCAACATGCGTCCCGAATATTAGAACATTAGTGGAGCAACCCTGTTGGGGACACTTGGTATCTAAAAATACATATGGTTCAACTCCTAATGCTTAGAGGATACAATGTCCCCTAGTATCATCATCAAGATAACATGGACTCATTGGCTATATGGTAATTCCAATTTAGTAATTCTATAGTAGATGGAACATGGCCCATATCAATCCTCTGGATCACTATAGGGTCATATGCTCATCTAACCTGATCTTGGTATGCCTAAGGTCAATACACCTAGTTCTAGTCAAATCAAAAATAGAAGGTTCACTCTCCCCGTTACCAAAAAAATAAGTCCAATAACATTAAGGTATCATAAGGGTCCTACATTTTCTAATCATTACAAGGTTATCTAATTGATCTCATGCATTCCAAGTGGTATCAAGGGGTCCTGAACCTGGTCACTAGGTTTGCTCTTCCCTTCACTGATCCCCATCCCTCAAGTGGGACATCTCGGTCTAAGACAACATTCATGGTCTTGTCCAGGACCATCAATGTCCAATCCCTCTATCTAGTATGAAAGGTCCCATTATATCCCTTGAATTTAGTTATAGTCTAAGTCATGTCACATTAATAATTTAACATTAAATTTATTATTAACACAACCAATACATTTATCATGAGTCATTAATTAAAATTGGAATGTTATCACCCATAGGAGAAAGAATGTATAGAATAACGAATCATATAAATAAACAAAAAATAATCCATAGGGGAAGTTCCAGAATCACTTACCTCATTCGGAGAATTTTCTATTTATTTCTACAGGCCTATTGTTGAAACCCGAACTCACCAAGCCTCATCCAAGTCCAAAGTAAGATTGTGTAGTCTCAAATGGCCACTACCTGCATTCTTGTGGACCGAACTCAATCCAAGGAATAAAAAATAATTAGTTATAATGTATTATAATTAATTAAACAATAAACTCTAAATCATAATAAATTCTAAAGTCTCACTGGGAATTAGACGATTTTCCGTACAGTGACCCACCAAACATGGGATGGTTGTGTCATTCCCCCAACACCAATCCAGATAGAATACCTAACACACATCACCAAAACCAATACTAATTAAATTTATTTTAATTATTAAACCTTAATAAATTTGTCAATGTTATGTAACTTTTAGGAAATTACACATAATGTTGTGTGGACAACAACTCAGGTACCCCTCTAGAAAGGCTGATTAAATGACCCATCAAAAATGGTTGATTCGATCACGCTCTAGTGTAATCAACATTGAAATGTAAATTGGTTCACCAAAAAATCAGAAATTATGGAGGGAAAAATAAGGATAAGGTAATGAGGAGGTATAACATTACTTTCAACAAGCTAGAAATAAACTTTAAGCCATCCAAAATTGAGGGTGAAAGAGAGAGGGTAGATTATGGTGAATCCCTTCCCCTATATCCCATTCTCCTGACTAAGAAAAGTGATTGACCCCCATATTAAAAGATAAAAAACATATTCTCAATATTTTAATACATGAATAATGGGATCACACCAAAACCACCCTTGGCATAGGTGCTTTCCCCTTCCTTCTTGAAAATTCATTTCATGACCAATATGTTCATTCCATAAAAGTTTGTCTCCTGAATAATTGTAGTATCCTGACCACCTGGACCTCCTATGATGCTCACCGAAATCCTTAGAAAATCCATCCAAGGTAAAACCACATTCAATACCACTTTATATGGATTTTCAAGTGCTCAAAACCTTATTTTTAGTCCCATTTATAATAATGAAAAATCGACCAACCAAAAGGATCAAATAATTATTGAATTTTTATAGCTAAACCAGAAATAACGTATTAAAATCTCACCACCATAAAACACTGAATCATCAATAATTATAATCACCCCACATAAAATATGCCAAACCTAATCAGGTCACTTATTAATTTTTTGTTCTCCATGTTCTACTCCATAATTCCAAGAGAGCTTCTGTTGTCCAAATTCGAACATGAGGTACTCCATTCAGGTAAAACCAATCCACCACTCACATCCATAATTCAATCCCCATGACAGCACTCCAAAACATCCAGTTATCTTGGGAAACAACTATTTTTTCAATGAACTCATAAATTGTCTTATGGTTCTCTCTACCATAGAACTCAATTCGTTGTAGTGATTACAACCCACACCATTCCCCACTAACGAAATTTCTCATCAAAACAAAATATAAATAGTATAAATATATGTTAACCACATCCCACACAATGATCTCAACACAGTTTACATATCACCATTTCTAACCTCATACATAAAGGGAACACACACCTCCATCCTAGTATTTACTCTAATAACCCTCACATATAGGTTTTTTCTCATTCCACAAACCATGACACCAACTTCCTATTCATTCCAAGAAGTTTCATCTCAAAAGACTCATTTCTTTTGTTTCACCACATGATTCACCCCTTGAATCATGTGAAAAAATGGGTTAAACACCTGATCTAGATCATGAAACTATTTCAGCCCCTGATATTTATCATGGATTATTAGTTCACCACTTGAACCATGCGAGGAAACTAGTTTACCCATTAACCATGTCACGGGCTGGGTTTCACCACAGGAACCATTGTTGGATCACACTAAAAAAATCCCAATACTTATTCCAACACTCCAGAACATCATACATCTCATACAAACCTCAAATATATTATTTAATATAGGAATTGATAAAATCGAGTCCATAGCTCCCTGCAATACAATGCTACCTCAACCATTTGATGATCGTTCCAACCATGCCAATAACCCTTACAGAATGAGTTCCATGCCTTTGTGTCTCATGATCTATCTAATATGACATGTAATGGTTAGAAATTACCATATCACTCAAAACTAAGCATCAAATCAACCATCATTTATAGAATATTCAAAAATCATAGAAACTTCATCCTCATCACCCACTTTATTTCCAACCATAACAAGGTTCACACCCTAAAAAAAATGGTGCACTCCCAAACATATGGATTACCTTATACCACTCATTGAGTTCGTTGTCAATAGGATCTGTCACTATGAGTGTGTCAATCCTCTTTAACCATGCTCATTTCATCCCTAGAAACACTTTCCTTTAACTAATCCAAGATCTAACATGTCACCACACCTAATCCATTTCCAAGGGTTCCTCTAACATGGTGGTAAATTTACCATTCCAACTAAAAAAATTCATTTCCATTCCTATATAATTTCATCAAAACCATCATTACTCAGCTCCCACATGGCCACTTATTTATTCCCATCTCAACAACACCACATATACCCAACATGTTCCACCTCTTTATTATCAAAACATACGGTTTTCATGTTTTCACCGTTATTGGTAATAAAATTTCACTCATACCTCTATGAGTCCCACATCATTGAAAGATGACTCAAATTCCTTGACCACTATCCATGCTATAGGTAATATCAGTCTCATCCATCCTAAGTAACAATAATGCTCCTCTTAAAAACTAGGAGCCTCATTTATGTCATGTTTAACCACATACTTAGCTACCATCCAACAGAATTCCAAGACCTATGAATCCACCCATGCCCTCATGAATTTAATACATGCTTACAAATAATAGGCCATACACTTAAATAGCCCTTCCCTTTAATGTATCTCCTCAACATAAAGGCACTCCTTGTGCTTTACATTCCAATGATCTAGCACCCAAGGTGCTTCTCACATAATGGAAACTAAGGCATTACCATGAATATACTACAACCCTAAAAGAGCCTACTGTGTTTCAATATCAGAATCTAGAACATACATGTTCTTCCCACCACAAAGGAATCTATAAACCTAGAATAACCCCTCTCGTGGTTTTTCCATGATCATTAAAAGGATTTGAATCACCAATCACTAGTCATATATCATGGTATCTAAGTTCTCCCACCAAAACCATTCCAAGGTCTAACTAGGGGTTATTATCCATGAAAATATCTAATATTTTCATCTATAGCCATAAAACATATCATGCGCCAATACCCTCTAAAAATTCTCATGCATACAACCAGCATCCCATGCCAAGACATGATTTACTCAAGCATTGTTTCTCACTAATAATCCTTCTAAGAGATATCTCCCTAAATAATTAAAATCTCTGGAATATTCCCCATGGAATAATAAATGATGATCATTTTGATGTAACAAAGGCAACCAATTTTAGGTAAATAGACTATTATTTCAAGATATATGAAAAAACACCATATATGTTATTACTGGAACATTAAGTAACTGAACCTACACAACACTCACCCATAAGAGGATCCTATATAGGGAATTAAATTACTTTACTAAACCCTCATGGTCTCCATTGATCCCTTTATAATGGGACTACACCACCATCATCACCATCATTCTCCTTTTTATAGGATTCATAAGACCTTCTACCAAAATAAAACATATGTATACAATTCGACCCGATTGATTATAATTCCACTTAGTGATTACAGGATAAACTATAATGTGATTAGTTTATGAAACATTAAAGAATAGAGTCTCAATATCCAATGAAAAAAAAAGTTAAAATAGTATACCTATATATATTTTGAATCCTTTGTGTCTGACATAATGCATGAGACATGTATTGCCTCTATAGGACAACATCCAAAAATCATAGTTAAACTCTTTACAATATTTAATGGGATAAAACCAAGATATCATAAATCAAAAATATCAAACCCTATGTATTTCCTGCTTGCTAAAAACCATAATAACCATAAGAACACATTCAAAAAACATCAATCTCTTCCCTAGTAACCTGTTCTTCCACCATGAAGGGTGTTCATTATGTACTAATCTGGGTTCCATCACATGCTTTGACATATTGCTGTCTCAAATCTACGAAATCTCAAATTTTAAGATACAACACCTCTGATACCACTACATAAATTGCCACTGGTGTGACCACTAATTGATTATTGAATAGAAAATTGATATTATACCTTAGGTAAACCTCCTCATACTCTAGACGGTGTCAATTAACAATGGGGTTATAAGATGGTTTTGTTTGGATATTATTACCTATATATCATATTACATAATAATAGTAATAATAAAATACCAAATATCCTATATATCAAACATATTGGAGTATTCAAAAATAGTTAATAAATTGCACATGCTATACTAAATAAAATAATGGAATATAAAATATACTATATACATGCCTCTAAGCTAGTCAAAAGAATAGATAAAACAAAAGAAAGAACATAAAACTTCTCTATTATAGAGCTTGATCCTCACCTCATCTCAAACCCAAAATCCCACTCTAGATACTCCATCTCGATCATGAAATCCTAGGCCCCATCCTTGTCTAAACATACAACAAATGATGGTTTCTCGGGTACCCAATTGGAACGATGGCATGGGCCAGGTGTGAGTAAGTAACTCAACATGGAACCACTAATGTGGTCGTGTACATAACCAATCATGCATTAATGTGTGCATGTGACATGATCAGATAAATAAATAACTGTTGAAAATAAATAAATGAAAAACCATTACTGATCCTCTAGTACACACCCCTAATTGAACATACCTACTTCGGCTAGTTCCTACGTGTCTTTAAGCATGTCATGATGACTATACCAACCAATATCAAGAACCTCATTCTGACATATATAGACCATGTGTCACTAACCACCCATTATGGGTGTCTCCACATTATGTAAATTCGAACACCCATACGAGTTTTTTCTCATCAAGTGAAACAGACCATCCCTTATGGGTGTTTTATCATCAAGTAAAATAGACCACCCATTATGGGTGTTTATTAATCAAGTAAAACTGACCAATCCTTATGGGGTTTTTATCATTAGGTATCCCAAACCACCCCATATAGGTTTTTTCTTAGGAAGCAACACAGACCACCCCATATGAGTTTTTTCTCATCAATTAACATAACCCACATGTTACTGATGTTTTCTTATCAAGGTATATCCTACCTCCCCTATAGGAGTTTTCTTAACTAAAACATATAACAAAACACCACCCTGACATTTTTTATACCAAATAAAAGACCACCTAATGGGGAATTTTTCATTTCATAACCATGATTACCTTATGAAATATGTCACAACCAATCATAAATAAAAGAGAGAAAAAGGTATATTAGAATTCCTATACCCACCACCAATTCCCATAGTCCCTATAAGTCACATACATAGTATGTGATCCAATTTGACATAAATAATCATCTCTACCCATTCCCAAACACCCCCACTAAGTGTCGGTTAGGATTCTAGGGTTCCAACTCTAGTTCCTTATATCAATACGACAGTGGAGGGTCCCCATTGGGGGTCTTATGTCTCAACCAAGACACATAAGTCAACACCCAAAGTAGATAGGATTCTAAATACCTAAAAATAATCATCAAGATAACATGGAATCACTGGCTACAGGGGTAAAACACATTGGAATTTCTCTAAGAGATGAAACATGGCCCATATCAATCCTTTATGTAACACTAAGGAAGTTAGCTCACCCAACCCAATCACGATCTACCTAAAGCTGGTCTACCTAGGCCTAGTCACATCAAACAGTGATGGTTCACAGTCATTTCCATCAAATCAACAAGACCAATGGATACATGGTCTCATAATGGTCATATAATTCTAAAGCAATACAAGGTTTTTTAAATAGCTCACCCTAAAAAAGAAGTGTTGAGGGATCCTATGTTCGGCCTTTAGTTTCACTCTTCCCTTTATTGAACCTCATCCCCCAAGAGGGAATCCTTGAACCTAGAAAATGTTCATAGTCTGGGATACGAACATTAGTTTCCATTGAATCTATCTAGAATGGAAGGCCAATCACTTCCCTTGGATTTAGTTAGGGTTCAGGGCATGTCACATTCATTAATTAACATTTAAGTGTTTATTAACTATAACTATCCATTTATCACAGACCATTATTTAAATTAGGCAGTCTATCTCCCAAAGGGTAAAGGCCACATGTAATACATTGAAATTTTATTTTAATAGAATATTATTCCTGATAGCTTTCATGACACATAGAACAAAACTTTAAAAAACTATGATATTCATTAAAAATATAATTTAAATGTGATCGTTATAACCTAGATGTTAAATTAGCGGTAATCGTATGAATAAAAACATTATGAAAAATAGGTATAAAGGTTTTATATAATAAAAATTTATTTATTAATCCATCATTAATGAATACTCAACTTTTAGTAAATCCATTTTATGCCACAAAAATATTATTTCTCCAAAAATGGATTTCATTGCATTTTGTGTGAGAACATTATAATTAATCAGAAGACTCAAAAGCAGGCAAAGCCGACTCCCAGAATAATTTTACTAATAAAAAAGTAAAAACATCAAAGAGGGAAAACATGGGGTCAACAAAGACACGTGTACACATCACCACACGCATCAGTATCAACCAAATCATAACAAAAATTTGGTTCCACAAAAGACCATAAAATTTTCAATATTATATTATGGTGAATTTTTTGGAGTTTTTCTAAAATGATTTATTTTTTAGTGAATAGTGAAAATACAATTTTTTTTAAATTGTTATTTCCTTTAATTAAATAAAATAAATTTAAATTTTACATTTTGTTTTGAATTTAATAATACTGTAAAATAATTATAATTTGATTAGAAAATATATAATTACTTACATATGAATCATAATTATACTATATTTTTGTCTAAGTTCACTTTTGGGATTAAAAACACATTTTTCTCAAAATTGTTTGTATGCACGCTATGTGTTTTTATGTTAATAAAAAAAATTAATATCTATTGATTAAAATATTTTATGAAAATTATATATTATATATTTAATCAAATATTTTAACATTAATTTCATTTTTCTATGAGATAATGAATATATGTAAATTCAGGTTTATGCATAAAAATATATTTTTCTAAAAATGTAATTGTGTTGTGTTTTTAATGATTATTTAAAATTAAATTAACCCACATATAGTAATTTAATGGGGTAAAATGGAATTAATATTTTTAATTTTAATAATAAATAAAATTTAATATGGTAAACTTAATTTTTGGTAATAATGGATAGTAAGAATATAAAAATTGTGTTACCATGGTTAAGGTTAAAATGAGTTTACATGGGGTTTAAACTGAGGGATAAGGGTATTAATTCCACATAAATTTGTATAATTATTTTTTATTTTTTGGTTTTTAAAAAATTTATTATCTTACATTCATGTTATTTTCCACTGGTTTCCACATTCTCATTAAAGTGACCATATATTATTGAAATATTTTATGTAATTCCATGAGTGTCTCTCCCCTCAATTATAAAAGGACACATATTATCCTCCATTATTCAAAAAATATGATCCTTATAGATTATAAAATACTTCAAATAAAAACTATATATATTTCCTACCTTCATCCTTGATCCGATGGCATACTCTTAATACCAATCTTTCAAGGCTTAAGGTGTGAGCCAAAGAATGTCTCTCAGAGAAGTGGTATAAATCATGGCCAAGATATTTTATTTTTATTTATTCTAAAACATTTTATGGAAATATTATATAAATAATAAATTTTGAATAAAATATCATAAATATATTTATATATTATTTTTATGATGTATCAACCATTTACTATCAATTCTCCATCAAATGGGAAATAAAATTTTCACTTGTGCGTACGTTTAGACTGCCACCTCTACATAGTGATATGATTCATTTTCCATAACTATATTTCATGGCAGGTTATTATGATAGATATAATTTTTCTATATTATATTTATAATCACAATTATTTTTTCTCTAATTATATTATCTTTTATACCTCCTTATCTATTGTTCCATTGGAAAGCGATAATGTTGTTCATGTATATGTGTGGACTACTACCTCCATGAAGGGATATAGATCATTTTTTCCATTTACATGTATGGTATTAAGGATATATTTAATGAATATATATTATATTAATGATATAATTTTTATTTTATAAGGTTTAATTATTATTTACCCTTCTTTCATTCCATCCATTTAGAAGTGGAAACATCACATATGCATACGAAGAGACTATGGTCTCCATGAAGTGATGTAATTCATTTTTCATAACCACTTTATATGAATGGTAATAAAATTGTATTAAATTATTAAATATAATAATTATTACATTATTAATGTTATAGATATTATGGAACCACGATCAAATTGCTAGGAGCAGAATCACCAAACCAAACCATATATGAAAAACAAAATAGTTATCACCAAGAAATAAGGATTTTAATAAAGAATTATAATAAGTTAGTGTTGAAATGTTATAAGTGGATCATATTTGATATTATAAGTATTTAAATAGTTTTTTATAGAATTATAAATAATTTTAATTTATTATACATTATTTTAGAGTGCTTATGAAGTAATTCAATCATGAGGTAAGAGTTTATTTATCTAATTTTCAAACTCATGATCCATATTTGATATTGAGAGTCGTCATTTATTTTATGTGGTTGGATTATTACCTAATTAGTTTCTTTACATATTCATTAAATTAAATGTTTTTTTAAAATATATATCATGTTATTTCATTACAAGGCCTCTGATTCAAAGGATGCCAAAGTTATAAGGTTTCTTCATATCAATATTGTATCACTGATATATGTTTGCTTTCATAGACCAATTTATGTTTTTCAAAGGTAAATAATGTTTATTTTTCTTGTCATATCATGGATATATATATTAACTAGTTGTATTTTAAATTTAAAATTCAAAATATTTCAACAATTTGGTCTTGATTTTAAAGATATCAAAGTGGTAAGGGTTCATCATCTCAAATTGTATTCTTTTAGACAAAGGTTATATTATAAACCTATATTTTTATATGAGGTATATATACTACCCATTTGATATTTCGTATCATATATATCCTTATTTAAATGAAATTTAATGTTTTATTTTATTACATTTCTTCCATAGGGTTTATGGATCGAAAGTTACCAAAGTGGTAGGGGTTTTAAGTTACAATTTCGAATTTTATTAAGATTGTTTATTCTTAAATTTAAGATAATGAAATTATATAATCTATCATTCAAAATTATTATTTATTTCTTCCCCTATATTTATTTTAAAAAACTATATTTTTTCATTTCATTTAACTCTCTCTAATCAATCAAATTTTCAAAGTATTATTTTTTAGGAAAACCAACTTTGTATTTCTATTCAGTTTGGAATATTTTTCCTCAATTTCCATATTATCATTAAAATAAATTTGATAATTTTTTTAAAATTATATAATGATTTTTTAAAGTAAATTTTTCCATTTTTTGACTTTAAATAAAAAAACTAATAATAATCTTTTTTTCTTTTTCTGAATGATATACATTTGACCACTTACTGAAAATGTGAAAGGAATATTAGTTTCAATGTACATTTCATGAACACATTTTCCCGTCATCAAGAATAATCTTTAATTATAATATTACTTTATATCCTTTTAAAGTTAATTTCAAAAAAATTAAAAAATATATTTGAAATTTTTAGAATTTAAATAAATGGTTTCAAAATTAAAAGTGTATTTTCCTCTTGAAATTTTCAGTTATCTTTTACAGGTTCTTTCATCGATAAAAAATTCCATTGTTGATTCTTATTATTTATTGTGGATATGATCCAATTATTCCATCCTTATCATTTTTTTTTATTTTATGATTATAATGAGGAAAAAATTTTGAAACAAATTATCATTTCCATGGTTTAAGCTATGATGAAATGAAAAAGAAATCATGATATTATGGAATATATATTAATGGATTATGATTTTGTGATTGGTGGTTCTGTTATATCCCTCCAATTTATTGATAAATATTAATGTATTATGAGCCCAAATGGTACATTGGATGTTATCCAAATCCCAAAATCAGGTACATATGAGGATATCCAAACCCCAAAATAGGTACATGAGTATTTAGCCCAAGACTAACATGTTACGAATGTCTTGGTGCATAACCTTGACATAATATTTCTATAATTATGATTTTACCACACATTAAGACACTCATTTATGACATTATATTATGATAATTTCATGCTCTCAAGGACCTTATTCTTTGATTCATTTATTAATCATGACTTATGAACTGCCATGTTCTATGACATGACATATGATTATGATCTATGAATTTTTGGGTATCTTTTTAAAATTTTATTCTCATGTTATTATACACTTATTCTCATGTTATTCTTAAAAATGATCATTGATTTATATTTCGCTTTTCTACCCTTATTGAGTGTATAAGATCATCCTTTATTGTGTTTATTTTTATTCGTGATTTGTAGAAGGTTTTTAAGTATGATATATATAAGAAGGGTGCTAGTTATGAATAAGATAAGGGCTGGTGATATAGATATTTCATGTACTAGTTTTTTATATATACATGTTTCCAAGGACACTAAACCATTACAGTTATGACATGGATCATAGTGATATATAATGAATATTCATCTAAAAAGATTCAATATTTATGTATGCAATGCTTTGGTCGCCTAACTACATATCATAATACATCATAAAACTGTGAACCTAATATACTACTGGGATAGTATTTGATAAATATACCTCATTTAAAGTTATTAACAATTCTTCCATATCGTGTTATTTGTATCCCTAACCCGCCAAGCCACGTTAATGTCCAAACCAAGATTGTGACACATCAAACAGCCACCATCATCCTTACAACGAACCTACCTCACACAAGCACAACATGAATAATTAATTATGATTAATTGTCAATAATTAAACAATTACTTAAAAATATGAATAAATCATAAATTATCAATAGGAACTAAACACTGACCTAAAAAGATATCAACCGCACATGGGTGGTTCGTATCATACCCCTGAAACTAATCTTGGAAAAAACCTATAAATTATCTCCAAAACTAACCCAAGTTGAATTTAATTTAAAATTAAATTCTTAATAAATTTAGTAACATGATATAACTTTTCCAAATAATTCATGACGGTGTGTGGAAAACATCATGGGTTCCCCACTAGTTAGTCTAAGAAAAATCCCCATTAGAAATGGCCAATTCAACATACTCTGGTGGAATTGGTGTGAATCCTAAACCGATTCATAGAAAAATATTAATTCAAAGAAGAAATATAAAGGGAAGGGAATGAGAAGGAATAATAATACCATAAAATCATTGAAATGAACCCAGAGTTTCCCAAAATGTATATAAAATTTGAGAGGAGGAGTTCTAACTAAATCCCCCTCTTTCATCTCATTCATCAGAAGAATAAAGCAGGGTTGATACCCCTTTTAAATCATAAAAAATAAAAAATCTACATGTGTCATTATTGGACCAGTGGGTTAACTCCATAACCACCCTAGGAAGAGGAGACATCCCCTATTATCCAAAAATCTCAACGAATTACCACTATGATCATGTCGTTATAATGCTACTTCTATATAATTGTATGATCCCAAACACTAGTATTTACTCTAATGATTTCTTAAACCCTTGGGATATCTGCTAAAGGTCAAACTATTTAAAATACCATGGTTTATGGATGTTAAAATTCATATAACCTTGTTTTGATCCCTAGTTATTAGAATAAACCATCCACCAAACTGAAAATTCAAATTCATCCTGAATTTTATAACTTATTCGGACACTAGGATTACACCCCCTTAGTTTTCTAAATATATGGTTCACATCATGAACCACTACATGTAGTATCACTTCTAGTGATGGTTGGTTCAGTTACCTTTAACTCACTCCCAATCTATTCATGAGTCCCTAAAAACCTAAAACAAACCAACCGATTCGTCCAGTATTAATCAAACATATCCACCTAAGTAATCCTCATCCTTGGTCATGTACTACCACACATAGAGTACCATAAAATTATTCTCAATTTTTATTCAAGTCAAGGAGAAAAACCCACTTGTACACCTCTCAAGGATTACAAAGTTATACTATCCAACTAACTAATACATAACAGAGTCACATCTCAATGGTCCATGTGGAACTTCAAAATAACCCATATATCTCACTATTATCTACCAAAAAACAAAACCCCCACTAGTCCAACCACTAGAGGGTTCACATATATCTCAAGACTCATATACCCAACATTTATATATAATCCTATTTTACTCATGGTAGAGAGAGACACTTAGCCATCACATATAAACATCGTAAGAAAACCCACCCCTATTGAGTTTCCATTTATATCCACAACTCAAAACTAAACTGACCAACCACATATGATTTCATATCCTAAGGTATTATATTCTATAAATACGCAATCATCATAAATATACCCCAAGGTCCATAGTCTATATTAAAAGACATACAATAGGACCCAAAGTGTCTCTCAGATATACATTAAAAATATAGTTTAAGAATTCCAAATGAACCTCTCTAAAGTCTCATACTAGCACCTGAATCCATTGCATGACTTTTTAAATATCAGATCAAACCATTTTTTACACTAAAGCATTTGGTTACCACATTGAAAAACATTTAAAAATCATTCAATTGAAAACCACTTTAAATTAAAAAACACATAAGAAAACCCAACCATTTCCCCAATTTAAAAATCCCATCAAAGTGAGTAATTTACCTAGTTCATAACTCAAAACAATACAAATACCTTTCAAAATTCCAATTCCATTTAAAACAATTCATTGAAACCATTTACACAATCACATGCCATTTATAAATCCATTTATAAAAAAAATAACTTAAAACCATTTATACACTTTTTGGCCAAGTGAATTTCCCATTTTAAAATACTTTAACAATCTCAAGAAACCATGACATTCTAAATGAAGGAATGCACAAAAAATAATAGTTAACTTCTTAATAGACTATTTAGACCACACCATGATCACATTCACATTAGAATCAGTCATGTGTAACAAAATATAATTCTCTCAAACTAAATTAATTAAATGTCATTATTAATGTATTTGGGAAAACACTAAATATAATATTAATAGAATTTAATTAATTTATTGTGAAAATTTTTACTTACCTTATTGTTTACTATAACTTTTTATCTATTTACAAGGGAATAGTCTCTCCCCATTGCTTCTAATTTCCTCATTTCTAGTTGGTAGCCTCTTGATAAGGGGAGGTGCACATTAGTTTTTTTGATATCCCACTCCAAGTCACCCAGTAAAATTCAAGCATCTCTATATTACCTCATTCAAACCAGTGTATATAGAAGAAGCTTTAAATAAGTTTTGAGGTCATAAGAAGCAATTTGGGGGACTATATTGTTGGTAATTGGTAATCTATCATAGTACACAATAACGGAAACAGTAATCATCACCATAAAAAACATAATGAATAGGTGGAAACAATATAAATAATAATATATTATGCTATAAAAATGAAATATTATATCCCATACATCAATTAAATAGATCCCCACATGTGTAATATTGATATTAAATAACCAAATGGAAAACTAAATCAAGAGGCATATTTACAACTAATCCCAAAGTTCATCCGGGAATTACCCCGACTTACCTACTTCAACTATTCAGTGATGCTAATTAGGTCTCATTACCTCATATAAAATCCCTAAACAAAAGATTCTATATATGAAAATACCAAAAAAATTAATATATTAATACCTTAAATTAATCCACATATGTTCGACAACCTTCTCCATATGCAACGCCTATCTTAAATGAAACCACAATATATTTTGGTAAATATATATTAATATGTGTGACAATTAAAACCAAGATACTAAATTACTGAGAATGAATATGAGTAAAAAAATATGAAATATATCTATAAATAAAAAAGGCTACTTTAAAATGAATAAAATTCATTTAGTTTGCCTAAAATCCCTAAAAAGATTGTTTACTGTTTACAAAACTATTTTTCTAAAAATATCTATTTTATGAATATGTATTTATATTTTAAGAAACATATGATTAAAAATGATAAAATATATATTATATGAATAATTAATTAACATAAATTTCAGTAGTAAATAATTATAAATATAAATGATAATAGTAAATATTCTAAAAAATCTATTTTCCTACAAAATGGTTTTTCAGTGTATCTCACCTCATTATTTAAAATTTAAATTTATAAAATTTAGATATATAATTTGAAAATTTTATCACAATTTTTTGGATTTATTATTGTAACAATTTAGTAATAATTTGTTTTTTAATTTTTTAAAAAAATATTTTTAGGTGAATAGTGAAAAAATACCATTTTTTAAACATGACCATTATGACAGTATTACTATATAAGAATGAATTGGAAATTCATAAAACATTTATATAATACAAAATACATATTTTATATGTAACTTTATAATTTAAAAAAATAAATGTACAAACCCATATTTGATATTTTAGAATGCAAGTAATATTTTCTCAAAAAAACTAAAACATTATTCAATTTTATTTTAAAGCTAATTTTTATCACCTTTAAAAATGGAATCACACTAAATGTTTTTTAAACTTATAATTAATCATTCCAAAATATTTAATAAGTTCCAATTTATTTTTAGGCATAAATACTAAGTCACCTTAGGTAAAATATATTTTCCCTGGTAAAAGTTAAAAGGATAAAAGTAATAATTAAATGGGTTAGGGTTTTGAGAAGGGACAAATAAATGTATAGAGCTGAGTGTATGTTTTATGAATCTACATTATCCCATCCCCGATCTAATATTTCTCAATGTTTTATCCACTTAACATGTTTAACATGTGCTACCTTTATATTAAGATTAAATATTTACAAAAAATCAATTCTCACCACTTATAAAAGGGAACTTTCTGCACCCCTTCAAGAAACTCCTAAAAATTTGATTTATTATTTAAAACATGAATCTTTTCATCCCAATAGAATAGTTTTTAACTCTATTTATCTTACGGTTATAATATATTATCCTATGTCATCCATTTAAAAGGGGTCTTCCAAGGAAATCCCAATGTGATCAATGTGAGTAATCATTTTTACTTATTTATTTTATATTTTCTATTAAAATTATAATTTTTAAATTCCTGTGTAATGAAATCATTATTGATTATATGCTAAGTCTTATTATTCTATTGTAACAATCATTAATCACCTTTTATATTTTCTATTAAAAATTTAAGTAGTTATTCTTGTGTTGTGAAAACTAAAACTATCACGATACAACTTGATTCATTTTCATTAACCACCTTATAAGTATGTCATAAAAGGGGAAGATAATAAATAATTATGATATTTATATCATTTTTATGGTCCTGGTATAATAAACTATATTACTCATTCCTCTCTTTCTATGAGAAATAAATCATCATTCATACCCACTTGCAGACTATCGCCTCCATGGAATGATTGATTCCCATTTTTCATTTCATGACAACCTTTCATGGCAGGACATGAGTATGGTATTAGAGGATAAATATGATTTTTATGATGTAATTAATTTTATATTATGAAAAATTGGATACACTATCAATGATATTATCAATAAAAAATTATCATTAATTCCATCATTTAAAATGCTTATACTTAGAGGAAACTAGTATGTTCTTTCTAAGTAATGACTTTATATAAGTTATCTCTACTTTGTAATTCTTCAAAATTTATATATTTCACATTAATAAAAACAAAATAAGATCATTTTTCTTCAATTATAATGATATTTTAGATAAACCACCTCATTATCATCCATTAATCAAGGTTGGTTCATGTTTGGGTCAGTTTAAACACATTCATGAAGAATACTATGCATTTATATCATGGATGAGTATCAGAAGTTATTTACTAGTATAATGTTATATAAATATTTAAATAATTTTTTTTATTTTAAGGTTATATTAATATTTAGCTCACTAATTTGTTTATTAAGAAACAGAAAATGATTCTCATAGCTGATTTGAACCTCATAGATCATAACCAAAATTACCATGAAATGGTATTATAGATTTATAAAATATCTTGTAAAATAAATTATATTACCTTATATGACCTAATATTTATTTATTTGAAATAAATAATAGATACCAAAACCACTTTTATGAAACTAGTTCAAAAAGACCAAGAATACTTAAACCCAATGTTGATAATAGGTAAAAACTAATTAATATATATATATATATGTGTGTGTAATGATTATAAAATAATTTTATAAATGTTAATAGTTATTATAATGGTTCTTGAGTGTGTATATAATGAAATTAATTTAATTATTCATAACATTTTGTGCAAGTGAAGAGAAGATTAGGACAGAGGTTAGAGTTTTCATCTCTAATTCCTCTCTTTCAATCATGTTTGGTGTTATTCACATAAATCTCATTTATGTGGTGTATATACCGAACATTTTAGAAGTAATTTTATGATATATATTTTATCTATAGTATTTTAAGTTCAATTAAAAGACCACTTTTTCTAGGGGGTTTGATTAAAATGATACAAAAGAAGCAAGGGTTCATTATCTCAAACATTAATTCTCTGTGACATGTTTATGTTATGAACTATGTTTTTATTTGAGTGGTGCTTTTAATACCTATGGATGTATCATTTTAATATATATTCCTATTATTGTGAAATACTAATCCAAAATTAGTTCCTTTTCATCCAATGGATTTTGAATCAGTTGTTACCCTAGCTGTAAGGTTTTTTCGTAACTCAATTTTCATTCATTGAGTTATGATCGTCATCTTGGAATTAAAAGTTAGGTACATTCTACCATTTGATTATATTATTTGGTATTCTTTTCATTCATTTAATGTAAATTTCTATCACGTAATAATTTTTTTTAAATATATATTACTTAATGTAGTATGTTTATTGTAAGGAATATTAATAACTCAACTCTCCTTGCATTGAGTTATATAGTTTCATCATGAACATCATTCTTCCATGCTAATACCACCCTAATATTTTTTATGGTAACTTATTTATTTATATGGGGAAATATATTTTTATAAAAAAGAATGTTTCACTCTTTTAATACTTTTTTCATTAAATAGATGTATTTTTTAGAATATTAAAAAGGGATTTTCCATTCACATTCATATGCTTTATCTTCTTATCCAAATTTTTACAAGATAAGAATTATTTTATTAAAAGACCCTATTATCTAAGATATTTTAAAAAAATGGTTTTTAAGGAGTTTTCATTACACCTTTTGAAGAAAACGTAGTTTGGATGTGACATGTAACATCATCTTTTACATCAATGTTAAGAATGTTATCTAAAGGATCTTTCAATTTTTCACATCCATTTTTATTTTAATTTTAAAAATGATTCACCCTAATATGGTTTATGTTTTTTTAAATGTTTATATTTTTCGGGAATGAACTTATGGTTGAAAATAATCCAATTCATGGTCCCTTCATTGGTGGTATCATTCAAGAATTGTTTTTCAAGGATATTTTTCATTTATGTCAATATTCTTTTAGGTTTCCATTATTACACTGGGTATATTTTTTAAAATCAACAACCTTATTCCTAGGTACAAATTATATTAATGATATTCCAATATTGAATTATTCATACACTCATTTCTCTATATGGTGTGAAAAACAAATTTTAAATAATTAATTTGGGATAATGTTAACCTATAAAGAATGTAATTCCATTGAAATTAGAAAAACTATTGAAATTCTGTATATTGTTACTATAATATATATAATTATTGGTACGTTAACTGTGTACTTTTTTACCGTAGACCTTAATTATTTTGATGTTTTAGGAAAATTTTATCACTTTTATTTACATAGGGAAAGGTATGGACATTATTTATGATTATTGGCAGTGAGCACAGGTTTATTATGTATCAATATTCTTTATTTTTTATTGCATGGGTAGCTATGTTTTTATTCATATACAGGATCCATAGGAAAGGTGATGAAATTTCTTATTGTCTCTTATGGAGAATGAATTGGACTTAATAAATTGATGGTTGGGGGATAAAATTATAGAATCCCTCGATGCATCAATGGGACTCATGAGACAAAACAACTTGGGTTTTGGAGTATACCACTCCCCATATTTGTATAGTCTCTTAGAACAAGGCCTTGAAAACATGTTTTTTTAATGTCCAACATTATTCAATAAATAATTATGAGATAAATATTATTTATATCATTTTTTTCATTTATTTTTCCGGTTATGGAATGCTCAATGTTTAATTTTATTATGGAATTATTCATATTATTTATTCCTACCATATTATGTATAACTGGATTGTTTTTTTGATAGATCTAGTTATATTTTTACATTATTATGAATTTTATCTCAACCTTTATCATTTTTCCATTTCCTAGGTTATGTGTAAAAATAGCACATGTTATATTTAAAGACCCGTAAATTTCAAGGAAGATTTTTTATTAAATTTTTTTGGATTTTACGAGTACGTAGTTTCTGACAGCACCTAATTCCTAGGCCCGGTGTTGCCGGAATCATTTTCAAAAGTTTAGCTCAGGTACGTTCAGTGAATGAACGAGTGGATTTTTCTATCTTTTGAACTGGTACTCAAAATTGAAATCTGAGGGCACTGATGAAATCGCAACACCGGTAATTGCTTAGGAAGACCTTTACCAGAGATGTGTTTGCTTAGGAGGAGTTGTTTAAAAAAGGTGGATTAAATAAAAAGTGAATAAAATTGTGGTACAATTTTATTTCTAACTAAGGTGGTTTTATCCTACATGGAGGAGTTAGGGTGGGACCCACTAGCATCCTAACTACCCATGTGAGGATAAATGTGAGGTGGGGCCCGCATGAGCCCCGACCCTTCACATTCCCTAAAACCCCTCATTAAACTCCTTGTGTTTAATGTTGTCAAACCCCTTGAACTTAATTAAGTAACTCATCCTCTCCCACTTTAATTCATTCCAACATGCACTAAATTAATTGATTATACCTCTTCAATTAATTTAACTAAGTGTTTGAATTTTATGTTTTTGAAATGCTTGGCATGAGTAAATAAAATAAGGAAAAGCCTTATTTTATTTTGGTTGGAAATTGTGGTTTTAAGAGAAACGGAAGGGAGATCTTGAGTTTTGGAAGATAGGTTCATCTTTTTGTTGAAGAACATCATCCCCAATGAAGAACGCCAACTCTCCGACAAAGAATGTCGACTCGGCAGATTGGTTTCTCCGTCCTCTTCTTCCTCTGTGACAAGGGAAGAGACACCGATGACGACGGAATTGACGCCATCATCTACGGTGCTTGACAACCGCAGACTTCCTATGAGGTAGGGGTTAAGTTCAATTTTAATGAATTAAAATTGTGTGTGTTTTGTCATTGAGTATCTCGTATACTTTGGCCGAATGTTATCATCGTAACGGGAGGCGATCGGACCGCACAAACACGGGAGATTTCTCCTCCAATTTTTCTTGTTGATCTTCATTGATGATTGTGGCGAAGGTGGTGTGGTACTGTTACACCGTGTGGGGACAAAGAGGAATGCGGCCGGAGCGGCCCGCGGTGGTGGTGCGCGGTGACGTAGTTCCATGCACTTGACGCCGAAGGAGGTCGCGGCAAGGAGTGGGCTGCGGCGGAGGGGCGCGGCACCATCGCGTCGCGCCGGTCGAACAGGAGATGTGGCCTAAGGCCGCGGTGGAATTCTGAGGGGCAGCCAGCTGTGTAGGTCACCAGTGCCACTTGGAGGCAGGACCCAAGGGGGTCTCGCAGTTACACCAAGGCTAGCCATTATGGTAGACCGTTTTGGAAACAAGGGGGCGGTGCCACCATTTGCGCCCCGCTCGGCCAGTGCCGAGCCATGGCCGGCTTCCGAGCCGTGCCGTTGGCCGCATGGGCTGGGCCGGCCGGACCCAGACCCAGGTCGGGTGTACCCGGTTCGGGCCGACCCAGGGGGTATTGGGCCGAGTCGGACCGGGCCCAGACCCCCTTTTTTCGGATCATGTTCGTTCAAACGCCCATATCTCGGGCTACAGACCTCCGATCGACGAACCATCAGCTGCGTAGGGACCCTTGGATCGATACAATCATTTCAGTATATTACACTCGATTTTTAGGCGATGTTTGTGTATGGCCTGGTTGGTTCAAACCCAAAACCAACCGGGCCCTTGGAGCGGAAACGCATATAACATAGGGATCGAATGTCCAATTGACGTACCGTCAATTACGTTGAATTCCTCTTAGTGAGACGGTTCTTTTGGATTAATCCACTTGAGGTTTGGATGCATCTGGAGTACGGTTGGGTTGGTTTTAACTTAAAAACCAGCCGGGCCCCTAGGACAGAAAAGCCAATGTCTCTCAGACGGGGCGTCCGATTGATGCGTCGTCTATCGCGTTGAGTTCCTTTTGATAAGAAGGAACTTCAGGATACATCAAATCTAGACTTCTTGACATTTGACGTATCGACCCCCTTGGCTCGTGGAGCGGATCCTTCTGGAATTGAGCGCGCTGTGTGCGGGAACCCTAGATCTGGTTGCGACTGCGACGACGATGAGGACTGTACTTGGATCCTACGTGGGTTCGGTAGTGAGGACGACTGTAGTTGGATCCTCCATAGGTTCGGCAGTGAGGACGAGTGTACTAGGATCCTACATGGGTTCGGCAGTGACGACTTCTGTACTTGGATCCTACGTGGGTTCAACAGGGGAGATGATTCAGAGGCTACATCTATCATCTCCACCCCTCTTCGTGAGTAGTATACCTATGTGAGATGAGTATTGACTTTCAATCATTATCATTGATGTGATTGAATTGCCTTCCTATGTGGATTGGGTTATGATTTTCATTGTGGATTAGGTTATGCTTTCTTGTGTGGACTGGGTTGTACTTGGGCTCATGAGTAGGTGCACAACTGGAATTGGTGACTTAGGTATATATATGGGCATATACCTAAGTAAAGTTAGTTGATATTTTGTGTTTTTATCTTTCCTTTATGGTACATCCTTTGTGGATTTTGGGAGGCCTTCGGGGGTCTCGGGATCCCTACTAAGTATCGTATACTCACCCCTGCATGGGCTATTCCCGCACTACATTGTGCTGGTTGCAGATGACGGACAGCGCTGATTGTAGTTGAGGCGTGTGGTTCGGGACGATATCCAGTGGAGGACTATCAGGCAGAACGTACACGGTGCGGATGGATGGATTCGAGGAGCATAGGAGACCATCTGTACCCAACCTTTAGGTGGGGTTTTCGGAGGATGACTTGGTGGTTGCTTCTTTACTTTTCAACTATTGTACTTTCTTTTCTCAGTGGTACAGTACTTTCAGTTGGGTTTTTATACTGGCCCATTTAAATTCCATCACTTACTTTTGTACTCAGTTTACTTAGTGTTTACTTCAGCTTGCGTACTCTGTGGTGTTTGTTTTCTTATATAAAGGCAATGCCTTCCCTTTTACCTGGATTTACGCCATTGGTGCTAGTTTCCAGCCCCTGGCCTATGGAAGGCGGGCATGGGGTAGTCACGGCACGGGCCCCGAGGACGGGTCATGAAAAATTGGTATCAGAGGAGTCGGTTCTACCACAGAACTCAGGACTCTGATAATTTCCACTATGAAGTAATAGTGTTAAGGTTATTAAGTGTGGTTATCAGTCCAGGGAGTCCAATGTTGGGGTGGCGGCTGACGTATCCATACACCAGGACCCTGACTTCTGATTTCCGACTCAATGCTCGAAAACAATGATTGCGTGTGTTTTTCAAAAGTTTTCATTGTGAATACATTGTGTCAGCTCACCAGGTATACTTTATTAACTATGATGCACCTATTTCTTTTCAGGATGGCCCCACGATGGCAGCCAGCTAGCGTTCTCCGTTACGTGCAAGATGGTAGCTCACCGAGCGACGAGGCCTCGGTGTAGGGCCCCATTACAGCGGAGGCACCAACAGTACCTCTATCTGCCGAGCCACCGATGCCACCAGCCCCATCAGCTGAGAGTGCACGCCACCTGAGTGTGCTGCACAAGTTTCAGCGATATAGGCTGCCCATGTTCTACGGAGATACGGAACCTCAGGCAGTAGAGGATTGGCTGGAGGTTGTGGTCAGAGTCTTCAGATTGGTAGGGACATCAGCAGATCTTATGGTGATCCTTTCGACGAGTCTCATGCACACATCAGTAGGTAGATAGTGGAGCCTGATGATCCAGTTTCACGATGAGGGATCTCTACTTTGGACGGACTTCGAGAGCCTCTTTCGCTCAGAGTTCATTCCAGCCACCATCAATGTGGTGCGCATCCAGGAGTTACTAAAGCTGCGTCAGGGCAGCAAGACATTAGCCCAGTACTCAATGAGATTTACTGATCTCTCACGCTACTCCACAGACATGGTACGGGACCCATTATTCTGGGCTCGGACCTTCGAGCAGGGACTGAGGCATGAGATCAGAGCTTCAATGATCTCCCTCAGGATTCTGATGCAGGAAGGAGTACTGGAGTGAGCCCTTCTTGTAGAGATCTTGGGATGCCTCTATGTTTAGGAGATTTTACGGCTTCATCGTGTTCCATCGTCTATCGTCTCCAATCGAGAAGCTCATTTTACTTCCCATCTTTGAAAGGGGTTGCAGGAGTCTTTTGGGACGCAGGTACGCCTGAGCACCGCCTTTCATCCTCAGACAGATGGCCAGACAGAGAGGATCATTCAGACTCTCAAGGACATGCTCCGTGCATGTGTCCTCGACTTTAGTCATAGCTGGGAGTATCACCCACCTTTCGTGGAGTTTGCGTACAACAACAGCTACCACTCTATCATCAGGATGGCACCACATGAGGCATTGTACGGCTGACCTTGCTGATCACCTCTGTGGTGGACTGACCCTGGGGAGTCAGCACTCGTAGGACCATAGATGGTTCAGGCTACGATAGAAAAGGTGCAGATCATCCATGAGCGAATGAGGACTGCATAGAGCTGATAGAAGTCCTATGCTGATAGGATGTAGAGACCACTAGAGTTTGAGGGTGGCGACCACGTTTTCTTATGGGTCTCACCTCGACGTGGATTACGGAGATTTGGCTGGGGTGGCAAGTTATCACCACACTTCATCGGACCTTTTTATGTTCTCAGCAGGATAGGCTAGGTGGCTTATCACCTGTGTAACACCCCAAGACTTCATAATGTGTTATTTCTTCAAAATAATTCAATAAATTTCACTACACGCAACACTGAGTTCAAGCGCACCATGACTTACCAAACAAGCCGTTCAAAAGAGGCTATGAATAGTATTAACTAAATTTTAAACTTTATATAATCCTTATAATTTTATAATCCATATTATGAGTTTCTTAGACATAATGTAAGAACAAATTCTTTTTTTCAGATAAAAGAAGTATTTTTCAAAAATGCACTTTTACCAACTTTAATAGTGAATCCTTTTTAAATCCAATATTTTAAACTTTTATATATTCAATTTGACTAAATAAATTTATTCTTTAGAATGGTGACATAAAAAAATCTACAATGTAACACCCCAAGCTTCCACGGTACGCTTCTCTTTGAATAATACAGTAACGTGTGTTATACGCAACTTCGAGTTCTAACACACACCATAACAAAATCAAACAAGCCGTTATGAATAGTAATACCTAATATTTGAAATTATGTATATTTTATATTTCAAAATGGACTTCATTTTTGGTTTCAAAATATCGAAATTATCCTAAGAAGAATTTTTGGTATTTTTCTGAGAACTTCCAATTTTTATGAGTAGTGAAAAATACTTAAAAACAACTTTTTTAATTCAAAGAAGAGTTAAAAGAGTTAATATCAAAGTTTATTTACTAAAAAAAATTAATATAGGGTTATACAAAAGATATATTCGATTTTAAATATTCATTAGAAAGATAATAAGATTTCCTACATAATGATATTTTATTTATAATTTTTGGACATTAAAAAAATTAATTTATTTATGACACAATGATGATGCAGTAATTACCATAATAGTGAAAAATTAAAATAATTGATATTATAAATATCCAAATAAATATAATTTGTGACTTTTAATGAATTACAATAATTTTTTAGGATAATATGACATATTAGTATTGATTTAATTGACTTTTTTTGAAATAATCATTCTGTTATGAGTTTCACAAAAATCAACTATTTAATAGTGTCAAAATTGACATAAAAGAGTTTTTAAAACAAATATTATATTATTAGTTGATATTAAATTCTTAAAAATATAAGTTTCAGCCAAGAGACTTATATCATAATAGGTGTATTATTAATGGACCACTTGGGGGGTCTCTTGGATGTATATAGTAAGTTTATTAACTATATAATATAAAAATACAAAGTGACATGGTAAATGTCAAACTAATTTACTAAGAGTTAAAACTAAAAGATAAGGTTAATATAAAAACCCAAACCTGTCTAAATTATATTGGTTTAATGTTTTTAGACCTATACCCACCTTAACCTTTAAATAATAAACTCTGGAGCCATTAGAAACCGAATATGAATTTATTATAAATTAATATTTCTAGCTTTTCCAAAGGTGCCCCTCACCCCTCTTATAAAAGGGCACTCTTCCTTCTCATTTCTTCACACATTCAAAGCCTTTTTGTTCGGCCAACCTCTGTCCAAATACTCTCTCAACTTACCTCACTACAACCTAGAGGCCTTAGTTTGATCAGAAATCCAACCTAAGGAGCCCTTTTGATCAAATCAAAAGGAAGAACCCGAAGAAGAGGTAATGTTTTCACCACCCTTTTTTCAAATTCATTTCTTCTTCCACTTATTCTTTCTTTGTTATTACCATTCTAAAATAATAACTCCATTATCTTATATAAACTGTAATGTTATTATAAATATGGTACAACCATATTCAGTATTCTATCCACCCTTTGAATATCATGTCACCATACGTGCGTACGTACGGCTTACCGACTCCACGTCGTGGTGTAATTGTTATTCAATATATTATTATTTGGATGGGTATAATAGTGATGTGTAATTCATGTAAATAATAAATATAACATGATAATTATTCTGTATATATGATATACCATCCAATTATATATGATATACCATCCAATTATATATCATTTTAAGAATTTTTGAAAGGTACTCTTTATCAAGATCATAATTTTAAATGTTTTAAAGATTTATCTTTCTAAATATTTTTAATTAATGTAAATGTTTTCAAAATTATTTTAAGGATTTATTTATATAGACATGAAGGTTTTGAAATGATATTTTGTTTTCAAAAGTTTCAAAGTGGTATGGGACACTTTGATTCAAAAATCTCTTTTAAATTACTTCCTTTATAAATGTGTGACTTTTCAATGATTTTGAGAAAATAGATATTTCTATCAAATAATTTTGATTTCATCTAAGTCAACATCCTTTAATGGATTTTATGCTTATTTGAAGTTCATTTATTATGATACAAAACATTGCATTGTATTGAAGGTTTTGTAATATGTTTTACTGTGGATGTGTTATTTTTATACCATTCATGGTTTATGGAGAAAGTATTGACATTTCATATGCTAGTTTTAATACAAATGTTTATGTTATGTTTAAACCTTTTCATATGGGAATGCATTGGACTTAGTAAGTGACAGGTAGAGCCCTCTATAGATCCTCGATGCATCGGTAGGTCTCATGAGACAAACTAGTGTCTTGGCACAAGGCCTTGGCAGAATATTATTTGTAGTCTTGGCGTGAGGCATTGGCTATGTGGTTATGATAGTCTGGCATTTTGCATTCCATCATTATGAAAGTGGTTATTTATATTGCATGTGATTAATCAATTAGTAGAATATCCATGTGAATAATTAAATGGCATTATTTCATTTTATTTTTGTCAAACTATGTTGAAGTTCAAGTTTAAAAGGCTTTTGTTTTAGTTATACATTGCCTTAAATGTTTATGCTTATTTATTAAAGTTTCCGTTGTATTGCTTACCCTTACGGAGCGTTTTAGCTCACCCCTTTTCTATGTTTTATTTTTCCCAAGATTACAAGTAGTATATTGTTATTGATAAGAAGGGTTAAGACAAGGGAATAATGGAATTCATAAAGTATTATTTATGTTGTTTTTTATGTTATGAAGTGTAATGTAACATTCATGTATGTAATCTATTTTCCAAGATTGCTAAACTAATCAGTCCTTTGGGACTTGATTCCTTGTAATCATGCCAATGTATTAAAATAATGTACCGAGTCTGGGTAACTGGGGTCGGGGCATTACAGTTGGTATCCGAGGAAGTTTAGCAATAACCTTGGAAACTAGATTTAGATAAACTTTGATTAGATCACATAGCCCTAAGATAGACTTTGAGGATTAGTATAGAAGAAATTCCTAAAATTTTGGTATTGTAGAGATTTTGTGAGTTTTCCAACCAATACATCCATATCTGGATACGAGTAGGTAGAGGCGGCTCTAGCACATATGTACCTAGGGGAAAAACCCGAAAACACCTCTTTGAGCTAGACTCGAACAGGAACTGGTGCACGACAACGGGCCTTGCTGCACTCTTGGTTACGACACTCCCGGGGGATATGCTTAGGATAATTCTCATTTTCATTAAAAACCATTATTAAGGGCTTATGAGTATATACTTACTCAATGAAAACATTTTTATAATTATGGATTATATCCATAAACTGTTCAATTTGTGTTAGGTATTTTACAAGTTTGGTAATTATTCATTGCAATTCATAAAATGAACTATTTTATGCTATTGTACAGAAATGGAGCCCAGTAGAAGGAATGTGAACTCTCGTAATACGAATGATCCAAAGAGTAAGAAGGATCATATCTTTCGTGGTCCTAATCCAGAATTTAGAAGGGAAATATTTTCCCACGTATTATCATCATATGAAGAAATAGTATCATGTGTGGATAAGATAACTAAAGAGTTTACTGAGTCCTATGGATTTGAAGGGAAGCGTGAGAAAAAAAGGATGAAAGAGATAAAGATGGATAAAGGGAAGAGGGAAAAGAAGAATTTTCCCATATGTGATAATTGTGGGAAGAAACACCCTAGAACTTGCCTGAATGGAATGGGAGTTTGTTATAAGTGTGAAGAAAAAGGGCACAAAGTACGTGACTTCAAGGGTAAGAAAATGGTTTCAAATGTACAATTATTCAAGGAGTTCGGACACTACGTGAACCTATGTCCCAGTAATCAGACTATGCCATAAATGATGCTATTGGATAATAATCAAGTTATGATACTACCATAGATGAAGAGGAATGAATAGAGTCCTTATGTTGATTATGTCATTTGAGTGTTGTATCAATAATGTACTTCTTATAATAATCATAGAGTATATAGGGATTGTACTGCAGTACTATTTCATTAAGGACTTGAGATTGTGTGGAACAAATAAAAGTGACTCAATAGCAGGATAAATTTTTGGAAAATATATGTTTGAGAGAATGATAAACCATAAAATAGTTCTGATACCGAGGTAGTGATTTTCGAATAATACATGATTGATTTGGATAAATAATATTGGATATTTTTGACTACCTTGAAACTGATTAATGGTTTGTATATTCCATCATTGTTGGGGTTTAAAACATTTTTGGATTGAAGGAGTATATCTATCATTCTTTAAGGAATAAGAGATCATGAAGGTAATCAATAAGGTTTTATGGTAATTCAGGATGTTGCAGTGTTTTAAAAGAATACATGATGAAGGTGTTCACATGTTATTACACAAAAAAAAGGATCTTCATTTTTGGACCAAAACATTTTGGATAGTTCTAGTTTGTATTATTTTTGGATTTCCATAAAAGGACAAACCAGAGGTTGGGCGGCAACCTGTCGCGGCCGGCAAGGCCGCGTGACTTAAACCCACAACCGAAGGGCAACAAGGGTGTATAACCTACCACTGGCCAACGTAATGTCCAGGATTAAATAATGTAGTTTTTTTTAAAATATCTGTTAGATGAATTATAAATTCATTTTTTTGGAACCCTATATGAATAGGATAAATAGAATATTTTTTTACGTTATATTATCTTTTAGCGTGAAAGATGAGTTTGTGGTAGAAATTAGTAAAAGGATGGAACTCTACTTGTCAAGAATATATTTTTCTTCTTCTCTTATTCTATGAAGAAATTAATTCTTATACTTTATTTAAGGAATCCTAAAACCAAAAATGTGTTATCCTAATACCCCATGTTTTGTTGAACCGGTGGTATTTCAAATCATCATAGATTGATGAATTTAAGGACCTCAATTTTACACTTGTTTGTGATTGATGACCTCAATCACTACCTATAAATATTTACGTTTTTCCTAAAATTATATGTCTCTAATTTCCACCAATGTTCTCCTAATCGAGATCATAATTTGGTGGTGACCCTTTCATTTCTCTTTTCCTCATATTAAGACTAAATTTCAGTAACCCAATTTCCGATGTGGGTTTTCCCACAAATATATTTTCTATTTTCAACCTTTTATTTTCGAAGAACAATTTCAAATTGCGAGGACACAATTTATTGAAGGAGGGGAGAATGTAACACCCCAAGATTTCATAATGAGTTATTTCTTCAAAATAATTCAATAAATTTCACTACATGCAACACCGAGTTCAAGCACACCTTGACTTACCAAACAAGCCGTTGAAAAGAGGCTATGAATAGTATTAACTAAATTTTAAACATTATATATTCCTTATAATTTTATAATCCATATTATGAGTTTCTTAGACATAATGTAAGAACAAATTATTTTTTTCAGATAAAAGAAGTGTTTTTCAAAAATGCACTTTTACCAACTTTAATAGTGAACCCTTTTTAAATCCAATATTTTAAACTTTTATATATTCAATTTGACTAAATAAATTTATTCTTTAGAATGGTGACATAAAACAATTTACAATGTAACACCCCAAGCTTCCACGGTACGCTTCTCTTTGAATAATACAGTAACGTGTGTTGTTCGCAACTTCGAGTTCTAACACACACCATAACAAAATCAAACTAGCCGTTATGAATAGTAATACCTAATTTTTGAAATTATGTATATTTTATATTTCAAAATGGACTTCATTTTTGGTTTCGGAATATCGAAATTATCCTAAGATTAATTTTTGGTATTTTTCTGAGAACTTCCTATTTTTATGAATAGTGAAAAATACTTAAAAACAACTTTTTTAATCAAAATAATTTATAGTGATAAATTATATTATTGCGTGGTTTTAAAGTATAATTAGAATATATTTTTAGCATTTTATCCAATGGTGTTCAATAGAAATAATTTCACTTTGAAATTGGACCTAAATAATTGTCAATCTTTTGGTATATATTGTTTCTTAAAAACATGCTATTTGTTGTGACAGCGGGAATTAATTATAAAATTAATTAATGCAACTTATATTTTTGGAATTTTGTAAAATAGAGATCATTTTTGAATTCAGAATATCAATTATAGCTTAGGGTGAAATTTTGGCATTGTTCTGAAAAACTTCAATTATTGATGAATAGTGAAACTACTAAGTGGTAGTTAAAAAACTGAATTTTTCATAAAACTTAATTTTACCGCTTCTGTGTTTGGAATTTTGAAAATCCGAGAGAAATGGTTAATATAAATAAGTAAAATGTGGTTCAATGAGATGAAAATATTTTTTTGGTGAATAGTAACTTTTTACTTTTATTTACCACGGTTAAAAGTAAATAGGGTAATTAAGGGTAAAAATGATATTAATATTACCCTAACACATGTCCTAATTCTATTGGACAAGTTTATCCTGACCAAAAAAACCTTAAGAATAAAATATTATCATGTAGGTCCACTTGGATTAGATTAGGACATTTATTATTATTTAATTCAAAGAAGAGTTAAAAGAGTAAAAATCAAAGTTTATTTACTAAAAAAATTTAATATAGGGCTATAGAAAAGATAAATTAGATTATAAATATTAATTATAAATCTAATAATATTTCCTACATAATGAAATTTTATTTATAATTTTTAGACATTAAATAATTCAATTTATTTATGACACAATGATGATGCAGTAATTACCATAATAGTGAAAAATTAAAATAATTGATATTATAAATACCCAAATAAATATAATTTGAGACTTTTAATGAATTACAATAATTTTCTAGGATAATATGACAAATTATGATTGATTTAATTGAATTTTTTCTAAGTAATCATTCTGTTATGAGTTTCACAAAAATCAACTATTGAATAGTGTAAAAATTGACATAAAAGAGTTTTTAAAACAAATATTATATTATTAATTGATATTAAATTCTTAAAAATCTAAGGTTCAGCCAAGAGACTTATATCATGATAGGTGTATCATTAATGGACCACTTGGGGGTCTCTTGGATGTATATAGTAAGTTTATTAACTATATAATATAAAAATACAAAGTGACATGGTAAATGTCAAACTAATTAACTAAGAGTTAAAACTAAAAGATAAGGTTAATATAATAACCCAAACCTCTCTAAATTCTATTGGTTGAATTGTTTTCGACCTATACCCACCTTAACCATTAAATAATCAACTTTGGATCCATTAGAAACCGAATATGAATTTATTATAAATTAATATTTCTAGCTTTTCCAAAGGTGCCCCTCACCCCTCTTATAAAAGGGCACTCCTCCTTCTCATTTCTTCACACCTTAAAAGCCTTTTGGTTCTTCCAAACTCTGCCCAAATACTCTCTCAACTTACCTCACTACAACCTAGAGGCCTTAGTTTGATCAGAAAGCCAACCTAAGAATCCCTTTTGATCAAATCAAAAGGAAGAACCCGAAGAAGAGGTAATGTTTTCACCACCCTTTTTTCAAATTCATTTCTTCTTCCACTTATTATTTATTTGTTATTACCATTCTAAAATAATAACTCTAGTATCTTATATATACTGTGATTTTATTATAAATATGGTACAAAAATATTCAGTATTCCATCCACCCTTTGAATAACATGTCACCATACGTGCGTACGTACGGCTTACCGTCTCCACGTCGTGGTGTAATTGTTATTCAAAATATTATTATTTGGATGGGTATAATAATGATGTATAACTCATGTAAATAATAAATATAACATGATAATTATTCTTTATATATGATATACCATCCAATTATATATCATTTTAATATCAAAAGAATGATATTGTCACTCGTGTGTACGTACGGACTACCGTCTCCACGAACGAGATGAGATTCAGTCTCCATCGTATCCATTCAAGTATAATTATCATTTGATGATTTAAAAATAATGTTTAAGGACTTGATATCATTATGGATATGAATAAGATACAACATATCCATGACAAACATGTCTTACGTAACAAAACATATGAAAGAAAATGAGTAAGTTAACACCCGAAACGACGATAATAATAAGATATTATTAACAAAGCAATGTTAAAAGATCATATATGATATCATATATATATATATGATTATTTTATAATTTAATAACAATTATTTCCCCATTATACAGGAGGTTAACCTACCCTCAACCAAGGAAAAGTACAAGGTAAGGGTTTATTTCGTAATCTCTTCATTATCCGAGGTTGTTTATACGTAATAATCTTCTGGGATTTCTTTATCATCCACATCCATGTTTCTTCGAAATGTATTTAAAAACATTTTTAATATTTAAAAAGAATGTGGGTTAAAGTAATTTATACCCTTATGTGTTTTTAAAGGAATCTTTCTGTCATTTTCCAAACAAGGCACTTTTAACCTTTCGAGAAATTTAAGGTAAGAATGTTTTTTTAACTTATACGGCGGGTGCGGCTATTTACCACCGTTATAAAATCGTCAAAGCTTCCCTTACAAGATTATAAGAATATTTTCAAAGTAAATTTTTATTTTATAATTATGTGAATTTTAAATGATTTCAAAATGAATATTTTAAGAATTTTTGAAAGGTACTCTTTATCAAGATCATAATTTTAAATGTTTTAAAGATTAATCTTTCTAAATATTTTTAATTAATGTACATGTTTTCAAAATGATTTTAAGGATTTATTTATATAGACATGAAGGTTTTGAAATGATATTTTGTTCTCAAAAGTTTCAAAGTGGTATGGGACACTTTGATTCAAAAATATCTTTTAAATTACTTCTTTTATAAATGTGTGACTTTTCAATGATTTCGAGAAAAGAGATATTTCTCTCAAATAATTTTGATTTCATCTATGTCAACATCCTTTGATGGATTTTATGCTTATTTGAAGTTGATTTATAATGATACAAAACTTTTCATTGTATTGAAGGTTTTGTAATACGTTTTACTGTGGATGTGTTATTTTTATACCATTCATGGTTTATGGAGAAAGTATTGACATTTCGTATGCTAGTTTTAATACAAATGTTTATGTTATGTTTAAACCTTTTCATATGGGAATGAATTAGACTTAGTAAGTGACGGGTGGAGCCCGCTATAGCTCCACGATGCATCGGTAGGTCTCATGAGACAAACTAGTGTCTTGGCACAAGGCCTTGGAAAAATCTTATTTGTAGTCTTGGTATGAGGTCTTGGCTATGTGGTTATGATAGTCTGCCATTATGCATTCGATCATTATGAAAGTGGTTACTGATATTTCATGTGATTAATCGATTAGTAGAATATCCATGTGAATAAGTAAATGGCATTATTTCATTTTATTTTTTCCATACTATGTTGAAGTTCAAGTTTAAAAGGCTTTTAATTTTGTTATACATTGCCTTAAATGTTTATGCTTATTTATGAAAGTTTCCACTGTATTGCTTACCCTTACGGAGCGTTTGAGCTCACCCCTTTTCTATGTTTTATTTTTCCCAGGATTCCAAGAAGTATATTGTGATTGATAAGAAGGGTTAATAAAAGGGAATAATGGCATTAATAAATTATTATTTATGTTGTTTTGTATGTTATGAAGTGTAATGTAACATTCATGTATGTAATCTATTTTCCAAGACTTTTAAACTAATCGCTCCTTTGGGAATTGATTCCTTGTAATCATGCCAATGTATTAAAATAATGCACCGACTCTGGGTAACTAGGGTTGGGGCGTTATAGCCTGGCTCTTCCACCTCAGTTGCACCGGGTGCATGACGTCTTCCATGTATCTCAGCTGAGGAGATACGTGCACGACCCGACGCATATCATTGATCACGGGGAGCTGGACATCGATGATGGGGCGACTTTTGCAGAGGTCCTGGTAGAGATCGGGTATTGATAGGAGCGGGTCCTATGTGGACAGTCGATTCCTCTAGTGCGCATCAGGTGGCCGAATGGGAACCTCCAGGAGAGCACATGAGAGTGGGAGGCTCAAAAGCGTGCATAGTACCCTCATTTGTTTCCCTAATTTATGATGTAGCTTTACGAGGATGTAAAGCCCTGAGGTGGGAGTAATTTAAAGACCCGTAAATTTCAAGAAAATTTTTTTCTTAAAATCTTTGGGATTTTACGAGTACGCAATTTCTGACAGCACCTGATTTCAAGGCTCGGTGTGCCCGGAATCAATTTCTGAAGTTTAGCTCGGGTACGTTCAATGAACGAACGAGCAGGTTTTTCTATCTTTTGAACCAGTACTAGAAATTGAAATCCGAGGGAACCGATGAAACTGCTGCGCTGGTAATTTCTTAAGAGGACCTTTACCGGAGAAGCGTTTACTTGGGAGGAGTTTTTTAAAAAAGGTGGATTAAATAAAAAGTGAATAAAATTGTGGTACAATTTTATCTCTAACTAAGGTGGTTTTATCCTACATGGGGGAGTTAGGGTGGGACCCACTAGCATCCTAACTACCCATGTGAGGATAAATGTTAGGTGGGGCCCGCATGAGCCCCAACCCTTCACATTCCCTAATACCCCCCCATTAAACTCCTTCTGTTTAATGTTGGAAATCCCCTTGAACTTTATGAAGTAACTCCTCCTCTCCCACTTTAATTCATGCCAACACACACTAAATTAATTGATTAAACCACTTCAATTAATTTAACTAAGTGATTGAATTTTATGTTTTTGAAATTTTTGGCATGAGTAAATAAAATAAGGAAAAGCCTTATTTTATTTTGGTTGGCAATTGTGGTGCTAAGAGAAAGGGAAGGGAGCTCTTGAGTTTTGGAAGATCGGTTCATCTTCTTGTTGAAGAACATCATCCTCAACGAAGAACACCAACTCTCTGATGAATAACGTCGACTCGGAGGCTCGGTTTCTCAATCCTCTTATTCCTCTGTGACAAGGTAGGAGACACTGACGACGACGGAATCGATGCCATCATCCGCAGCACTTGACAACCGCGGACTTCCTACGAGGTAGGGGTTAAGTTCAATTTTAATGAATTAAAATTGGTCTTTATTTGTTGTTGAGTATATCGTATACTTTGGCCGAATGTTATCATCGTAACGGGAGGAGATCAGACCGCAAAAACACAGCCGATTTCTCCTCCCCTTTTTCTTGTTGATCTTAGTTGATGATTGTGGCGATGGTGGAGCAGTGCAGTTGGACCGTGCGGGGATGAAGAGGACCGCGGCTGGAGGGGACCGCGGTGGTGTTGTGCGGCACCGTCGCACCGCGCCGGTGGGGCCTAAGGAGGTCATGACCAGAAGCGGGCCATGACGGAGCACGCCACGGCGGAGGGCCACGGCGTCTTCGCGTCGTGCCAGAGCTTCAAGAGGGCAGCGGCCGGGGCGGGCCGCGGCAGAGGGGCGTCGCGCCGGTCGAATAGGAGCTGCGGCCTAAGGCCACGGCGGATTTTTGAGGGGCGTCCGGCTATGCCGGCCACTGGCGCCACCTGGAGGCGGGACCTAAGGGGGTCTCGCCGTTACACCAATGTCGGCCATTATGGCCGACAGTTTCGGAAACAAGGGGGCGGAGCCGCCCTTTGCACCCCGCTCGGCCAGCGCCGAGCCGCGACCAACTTCCGAGCCGGGCCGCTAGTCGTACAGGCTGGGCTAGCCGCGCCCAGCCAGGCCGCACCCAATCGGGCCGGACCCGAACCCGGGTCGGGTCGACCCAGGGGTATTGGGTCGGGTCGGACCGGGCCAAGACCCCCTATTTTCGGACCAGGTTTTTTTTAAACACCCATATCTTGGGCTACGGACCTCTGATCGACGCACCATCAGTTGCGTAGGGATCCTTGGCTCGAGACAGTTGTTTTGGTATATTACACTTGAGGTTTCAGCGAATATTGGTTATGGATGGATTGGTTTGAACCCGAAACCCATCGGGCCCTTGGAGCGGAAACGCTTATAACTTAAGAACCGGACGTCCAATTGACGTAAAGTCAATTCCATTGAATTCCTCTTAGTGAGATAGTTCTTTTGGCTTATGGAACTTGAGTTTTGGATGTAGGTGGTGTACTTTAAGGTTGGTTTTAAATTAAAAACCAACCGGGCCCCTCGGACAGAAAAGCCAATGTCTCTCAGACCAGGCATCCGATTGACGTGACGTCTGTCGCGTTGAATTCCTTTTGACGAAACGGAACTTCAGGATACATAAAATCAGGACTTTGTGATAGTTTATGTATCGACCCCCTTGGCTCGTGGAGCAGATTTTCCTAGAATCGAGTGTGCTGTGTGTAGGAACCCTAGAGCTGGTTGTGACTGCGACGATGATAATGACTGTACTTGGATCCTACGTGGGTTTGGCAGCGTGGACGACTGTACTTGGATCCTCCATGGGTTCGGCAGCGAGGATGATTGTACTTGGATCCTATGTGGGTTTGGCAGCGACTGTTACTGTACTAGGATCCTATGTGGGTTCGGCAGCGATGACTTCTGTACTTGGATCCTATGTGGGTTCGACAGGGGAGATGATTCAGAGGCTACATCTATCATCTTCACCCCTCTTCATGACTAGTATACCTATGTGAGCTGATTCTTGAATTTCATTCATCATCATTGATTTTATTCACTTTCCTTTCTGTGTGAATTGGGTTGTGCTTTTCTGTGTGGATTGGGTTATACTTTCCTGTGTGGGATGGGTTGTACTTGGGCTCAGGAGTTCGAGCAGAACTAGAATTGATGACTTAGGTATATGTATGGGAATATACATAAGTAAATTTGGTTGATAATTCGTGTTTGTCTCTTTCCTTTGTGGTATATCATTTTTGGATTCTGGGAGGCCTTCGGGGTTCTCAGGGTCCCTACTGAGAATTATATACTCACCCCTACATGGGCTATTCCTGCACTACGTTGTGTTGCTTGCAGATGATGGACAACGTTGATTGTAGTTGAGGCTTTCGGTGCTGGATGGTATCCGGTGGAGGACTATCAGGCGGGACGTAGACGGTGCAGATGGATGGATTCGAGGAACAGAGGAGACCATATGTACCCACCCTTTAGGTGGGGTTTCCGGAGGATGACTTGGTGGTTGCTTCTTTACTTTTCAGTTGTTGTACTTTCTTTTCTTAGTTATACTGTAATTTCAGTTGGGTTTGTGTACTGGCCCATTTACTTTCCAGCACTTACTTTTGTACTCAGTTTACTTAGTGTTTGCTTCGGCTTGCATACTCTATGGTGTTTGTTTTCTTATATAAAGGCAATGCCTTCCCTTTTATTGGGATTTACGCCTGTGGGGCTAGTCGCTAACCCCTGGCCAATGGAAGGCGGGCTTGGGGTAGTCACACATGGGCCTTAAGGACGGGTTGTGACAAATTGATATCAGAGGAGTCAGTTATACCGAAGAACTCAGGACTCTGATAATTTCCTCTGTGAAGCAACTGTGTTAAGGGTATTGAGTGTGGTTATCAGTCCAGGGAGTCCAGTCTTGGTGCGGCGGCCGATGTATCCATACACTAGGACTCTGACTTCTGGTTACTGACTCAGTGCCTGAAAAAATTGATTGTGTGTGTGTTTCAAAAGTTTTCTTTGTGAATATTGTGTGTCAGCTCACTAGGTATATTGTATTAACTGTGGCATACATGTTTCTTTTCAGGATGGCCCCACTATGGCATCCAACTAGAGTTCCCAGTTACGTGCGAGATGGTAGCCCACTGAGCGATGAGGCCTCGGTGCAAGGCCCCATTACAGTGGAGACACCGGCAGTACCTCTACCCACCGAGCCACCGATGCCACCAGCCCCAGCAGCTGAGAGTGAACACTGCCTAAGCGCGCTGCACGGGTTTCAGCGACAGAGGCCGCCGAGGTTCCACGGAGAGACGGACCCTCAGGCAGCCGAGGATTGGCTGGAGGCTTTTGTCCGAGTCCTCAGATTGGTAGGGACAAGAATAGATCTTAGGGTGATCCTTGCGGCGAGTCTACTGCATGCAGCAGCAGGTAGATGGTGGAGTCTAAGGCTCCAGGTGCACGATGAGGAATCTCTACTTTGGACGGACTTCGAGAGCCTATTTAGCTCGGAGTTCATTCCAGCCACCCTCTATGCGGTGCGCATCCAGGAGTTACTACAGTTGCGGATGGGCAGCATGACAGTAGCTCAGTACTCACCGAGATTTACTGATCTCTCGTGCTACTCCATGAACATGGTACAAGACCCATTCTTCCGAGCCTGGACCTTCGAGCAGGGACTGAGGCATGAGATCAGAGCTTCGATGATCTCCCTAAGCATTTCGACGCAGGAAGTAGTACTGGAGCGAGCCCTTCTTGTGGAGATCTTGGGATGCCTCTACGTTTAGGAGATTGTACGGCTTCATGGTGTGTCATTGCCTATCGTCTCTGATCGAGATCCTCCTTTTACTTCCCATCTATGGAAGGGGTTGCAGGAGGCATTTCAGACGCAACTACATATGAGCACCTCCTTTCATCCTCAGACGGATGGCCAGAAGGAGAGGACCATTCAGACTCTCGAGGACATGCTCCGTGCATGTGTCCTCGACTTTAGTCGGAGCTGGGAGGATCACCCATCTTTGGTGGATTTTCTATACAACAACCGCTACCACTCCATCATTGGGATGGCACCACAGGAGGCGTTGTACGACCGACCTTGCAGATCACCTCTGTGCTGGACTGACCCTGGGGAGTCAGCACTCGTAGGACCAGAGATGGTTTAGGCTACGACAGAGAAGGTGCTGATCATCTAGGAGCAGATGAGGACTGCACAGAGCCGATAGAAGTCATATGCTGATAGGAGGTGGAGACCACTAGAGTTCGAGGAAGGAAACCATGTTTTCTTACAGGTCTCACCTCAACGTGGATTACGGATATTTGGCTGTGGCGGCAAGTTATGTTCGCGCTTCATCGGACCTTTTCAGGTTCTCAGCAGGATAGGCGAGGTGGCTTATCACCTGTCTCTTCTACCTCAGTTTCACCGGGTGCATGACGTCTTCCACGTATCTCAGCTGAGGAGATACGTGCATGACCCGATGCATATCATTGATCACGGGGAGCTGGACATCGATGATGGGGCGAATTTTGTGGAGGTCCCAGTGGAGATTGAGGATAGACAGGAGCGGGTCCTACGTGGACGGTTGATTCCTCTAGTGCGCATCAGGTGGCAGCACGGGAACCTCCAGGAGAGCACATTGGAGAGGGAGGCTTAGATGCGTGCACAGTACCCTCATTTGTTTCCCTAGTTTATGATGTAACTTTATGGGGACGTAAAGCCCTGAGGTGGGAGTAATGTAAAGACCTGTAAATTTCAAAGAAAATTGTTTCTTAAATTCTTTGGGATTTTATGAGTACGCAGTTTCTGACGGGCACCTGATTCTGAGGCCCGGTGTGCCCGAAATCAATTTCCAAAGTTTAGCTCAGGTACGTTCAGTGAACGAACGAGGTGTTTTTTCTATCTTTTGAATCGGTACTCAAAATTGAAATCAGAGGGCACCGATAAAAATATAGCGCCGATAATTTCTTAGGAGGACCTTTACTAGAGATTCATTTGCTTGGGAAGAGTTGTTTAAAAAAGGTGGATTAAATAAAAAGTGAATAAAATTGTGGTACAATTTTAATTCTAACTAAGGTGGTTTTATCCTACATGGGGGAGTTAGGGTGGGACCCACTAGCATCCTAACTACCCATGTGAGGATAAATTTGAGGTGGGGCCCACACGATCCCCAAGCCTTCACATTCCCTAAAACCCCCCATTAAACATCTTGTGTTTAATATTGGAAAACCCCTTGAACTTAATTAAGTAACTCCTCCTCTCCCACTTTCATTCATGCCAACACGCACTAAATTAATTGATTAAACCTCTTCTATTAATTTAACTAATAGTTTGAGTTTTGTGTTTTTGAAATGCTTGGCATGAGTAAATAAAATGAAGAAAAGCCTTATTTTATTTTGGTTGGAAATTGTGGTGTTAAGAGAAAGGTAAGGGAGCTCTTGAGTTTTGGAAGATCGGTTCATCTTCTTATTGAATAACTTCATCCTCAACGAAGAACACCAACTCCCCAATGAATAACGTCGACTCGGTGGCTCGGTTTCTCCATCCTCTTCTTCCTCCACGATAAGGGAGGAGACACTGACGACGATGGAATCGACCCCATCATCTGCGGTGCTTGAAAACCGCGGACTTCCTACGAGGTAGGGGTTAAGTTCAATTTTAATGAATTAAAATTGTGCTTGTTTTGTAGTTGAGTATCTTGTATACTTTGGCCGAATGTTATCGTCATAACAGGAGGAGATCGGACCGCACAAACACGGCCGATTTCTCCTCCCCTTTTTCTTGTTGATCTTCATTGATGATTGTGGAGAAGGCGGCGTGGTGTCATTCCACCGCGCAAGGATGAAGAGGGATGCGGCCGGAGAGGCCCGCAGCGGTGGTGCGCGGCCTCGTTGCGCCGTGCCGGAGCTTCAAGGGGGTCGCGGCCAGGGCGGGCTGCGGTGGAGGGGTGCAGCGTCGTCGCACCGCGCCGGTCGAACAGGAGCCACGGCCTAAGGCCACGGCGGATTTCCAAGGGGCGGCTGGCTGTGCCGACCGCCGGCGCCACCGAGATGCAGGACCCGAGGGGGTCCCGCTGTTACACCAAGGCCGGCCATTATGGCCGGCCGTTTCGGAAAGAAGGGGGTGGTGCCCCCCTTTACGCCCCGCTCGGCCAGCGCCGAGCTGAGGCCGGCTTCCGTGCCAGGCCGCAGGCCCCACAGGTCGGGCTGGTCATGCCCAGCCAGGTCGGGCCATGCCCAGTTGGGCCGGGCCGCGCCCAATCGGGCCGGACGCAGACCCGGGTCGGGTCGACCCGGTTCGGGCCACCACAGGGGGTATTGGGTCGGGTCGAATCGGGCCCAGACCCCCTATTTTCGGATCAGGTTTGTTCAAATTCCCATATCATGGGTTGGGGACCTCCGATCAATGCACCACTAGTTGCGTAGGGATCCTTGGATCAGGACGGTCATTTCGGAATATTACACTTGAGGTTTCGACAAGGTTTGGGTAATGCAGTGTTGGTTCGAACCCGAAACGAACGGGGCCCTTGGAGCTGAAATGCTTATAACTTAAGGACATAATGTTCAATTGATGTACTGTCAATTACGTTGAATTCCTCTTTGTGAGATGGTTCTTTTGGATTACTCCACTTGAGGTTTGGATGTAGCTGGAGTACGGTCAGGTTGGTTTTAACTTAAAAACCAATCGGGCCCCTGGGACGGAAAAGCCAATGTCTCTCAGACCGAGCCTCTGATTGACACACCACCTGTCACATTGAGTTCCTTTTGACGAGACAAAACTTCGGGATACATCAAATCTAGACTTTGTGATAGTTGATGTATTGACCCCTTTGGATCGTGGAGTGGATCCTCTGGAAATTGAGCATGTTGTGTGTGGGAACCCTAGAGCTGGTTGCGACTGCGATGATGATGACGACTGTACTAGGATCCTATATGGGTTCGGTGGTAATGGTTACTGTATTAGGATCCTACGTGGTTTCAGCAGCTACGACTTATGTACTTGGATCCTACGTGGGTTCGGCAGGGGAGATGATTCAGAGGCTACATCTATCATCTCCACCCCTCTTCGTGAGTAGTATACCTATGTGATCTGAGTCTTGACTTTCATTCATTATCATTGATGTGATTGACTTGCCTTCTTGTGTGGATTGGGTTGTGTTTTTCTGTGTGGATTGGGTTATGCTTTCCTGTGTGGACTGGGTTGTACTTGAGCTCGTGAGTTGGAGAAGAACTGGAATTAATGACTTAGGTATATGTATGGGCATATACCTATGTAGAGTTGGTTAATACTTCGTGTTTGTATCTTTGCTTTGTGGTATATCCTTTTTGGATTCAGGGAGGCCTTCGGGGGTCTCGGGGTCCCTACTGATTATCATATACTCACCTATGCAAGGGTTATGCCCACAATATGTTTTGTTGGTTGCAGACGGCAAACAGCACTGATCGTAGTTGAGGCTTGTGGTGTGGGACAGTATCCGGTGGAGGAATATCAAACGGGACATACACGGTGCGGATAGACGGATTCGAGGAGTAGAGGAGACCATATGTACCCACCCTTCAGGTGGGGTTTCCGGAGCATGACTTGGTGGTTGCTGCTTTACTTTTCAGCTGTTGCACTTTCTTTTCTCAGTTGTTCTTTACTTTCAGTTGGGTTTGTATACTGGCTCATTTACTTTCCATCACTAACTTTTGTACTCAGTTTACTTAGTGTTTACTTCAGCTTGCGTACTCTATGGTGTTTGTTTTCTTATATAAAGGCAATGCCTTCCCTTTTATCGAGATTTACGCCTTAAGTGCTAGTCGTCAGCCCCTGACCTATGGAATACGGGCTTGGGGTAGTCACGACATGGGCCCCGAGGACGGTTCGTGACATTATATGTTTAAAAGGATACATCATGTGGAGAAATTTTTCGGAGATTTTGAAGACTCATTATGGATTAAGTGATTTCATATATAATTGGAAAAAGTGTCCATTTTATATAACTATCATTGGATTTTTTTTTTATTTTTTTCCTAATTATAAAAATCTCTAAACCTAAAATTTCTTAGGAATGTATATAATGTAATATTATCTCTTTGACATATAATTATGGGATAATTATTTCTAGGAATCTACATTTCTTATTCAATCTAGCACGTAAAGTATGAGTTTATGAAACTGAATCTAGGAGTGTGGGTCTTGGTGTCATATTTGTAACAGAGTAGGGTTAAGGTAAATTTATATATTAAAATATGTGTTAAGGATAGTTTAATAGTTTATAAGTTGTGTTAAACAAAATTTCAGTGGTATAGATAATAATTTATCATATTATTAGATTTAATGCTAAGGTAAAAATACAAATTTTAATTATAGATTATGAAAAGAGAACATTATTGAAATACTAAGGGATAAGTATAAGAGATAATTATAAGTATAATATAGCATAATGACGTTTTATGAAGTAAATATTGTTTGGTTCTCCAAGAAATTACATCCTTCTATGGGTAATACATGTGGATAAGTGATCTAGCACAAATTTGCCTTGGGATAATAACCTCGAAAATAGTCTATGGGGTATTAACACAATCGTCACCTTGTGCATGAAATAGAAGCCTAATTAGACTCTTGATTTAACACTATTTAGGGATATTCTATTTTCAGTAAAATACTATTAATGAAGCATTATAAGGAATTTGAATTTTTTTATGTTAGATAACCAAATTGTAAGGTGATCATGGATAGTATAGAATGAAACAAAGATATTAATAAGTTAAGGTACATATTAATTGTTATTTTATTTCCTAGATAATGGGTAAGTTGAATTCATATAGAATAGATTTCATCAAATTTTAGGTTTATAATATTTATATAAAGTTAATAGGGATCTGGGGTCTCTATTTTTAGAATTCAATTTAAATGTATGAGAGAACCCAACTCAAAATAACCTAGGTTGAACCAATAACGATATAGGTTAAACAAAGTGTAATATAGGTTTAACCAAGTTTGATACAAGTTGAGTTATAAGAAAAATATTCCAACATGAAATTGTTATAAAGTGATACATCTTGAGGTTAAGATTTCATGAGGTTATTTATGATAATTCTCATTTAATTATCATCACTCGTGATAATTGTTTTTGTTTTATGAATTTATGGAACTATTAGAAACCATTGGTGCAAGGGACTATGTGAAGATTATATCAATGAACCACCCATCAGAATGGTAGCTTTAGTGAGAAAACGTGTGATTATACCAAACCAACTATTAAAAAATATTTTTACTATTGTGAACATAGTCAAAGTTACAGACATGAAAAATAAGGGAAGTATGGAGTCTAATGAAATATCAAGTATTAAAGATAATTAAAGAATAAAGATTCAATTTCCTACATGTCAATAAATTCAGAAGAGGCATAAGGGGATTTCCTTAAAGGTACTGGTTAATTCTCTAAGTGTGGAGATGAAGGTTATTAGACTCACAACTATAAGGGAAATAGAGAATCTAAAAAATTATTTCTTCAATTGTATGCGGGTTAGGAATTATGTAACTCAATGTTCCAATTAAATGGCCAAAAAAGGAAATAGACTCCATGTAATGAACCAAAAAAGGTTGTCTTAACTAATCACATGGTCTTGTTGGCCACACAACCTGAATCATGCTCCTGATCACCATGGGCTGGAGAAAGGAACTCGGCATAAAAAATCATTTTCTTTGGAATGGGTTCACCATAGTTAAACAATAATTTCCGATCCAATAAATGATATAGAAAAAACATTATCATCATATTTAATATCATAAAACAATAAGATATTATAAATAATGACATTCATCATGAACAAAACAATTTATAATAGAAAATATACATATTATCACAAAATTAAGATAACTCAAAACATAAAAGAATGGGTAAATTTTCAAAAAAGGAAAAATGGATAAAAAAATACAAAAATTAAACCATGTGAGCAAATACTTACAAGACCGCATCTCCTCTACAAAACACTAGATGATGATAATCAAGCTGATCCACCTTGGAATATGGTGACCTTACCATTACCTATTTTCTACAAAATGAAATCAATAAATTTAAAAAGTCCCAATTAGGTTATGGGGGGAAAATCCCATTATGATTCCATTATGAAACTATTTAATGATTTTACCCATGCTAACCAATAAACTAGTTTGAAAAAAAATTCAAAAGTATACCCCTTTGAAAGCATAAAATTTTCAAATAAATCTTAAAAATACCTTCATTTTCCCATTTCAGTAACTAGTTTTTGAAAACAATAACCAACATGAATCGATAAATAAAATAAGGATCAATATGCTCAAAACCAAAAAAGTCATAATAATAATGACCATAACATCAACATCAAATAACCATAAAAATTGAAATGGGCATAATACATATCATCACATCAAAATGGAACTAAAAATGAATAAATCATATAAAATAATTTGGAAAGATTATATTACACCTAGTGATCTAACCATTAGGCTTATCATGAGTGTGTAATGAAGTATTTCAGTGAGATAAGTATATAATATATCATGGTCTTCCTCAGGACCAACAAAGAAGCTATCACAATATTTCTACCCAAAGTCTCTCACGGTCCCTTGGAAACCAAATTTGGGAATTACATGGTCCTCCCTATGAAGCATCACATTTCCACTCAAAAACAATTAATATGGAATCTCACATAGTATTCCCTCGGAAGGATCACATGGTGCCACAAAAAACCCCACTCACACCCTGGTTAACCAATGTGCGACTCATACCAACACATCCATAAACAGTTCTCATATCAATAAACCTATATCACAAGTAATATTACAAACAAAACATGACCATTTTAACAAAACAATATTTACAAGGTAAAATAATTTCTAAAACCACTTTAAAAATCCATTTAACCTTAAAAAACATTATTGATCTGATTTATCAAATACTTGGTGGGTATAAAACCCACATCCATTTGGAAACCCGCATTTTTAAACAACATAATTTCCAATACAATACATGAAACACATTATACCTGAAATGAAAATCAAGAATAAATAATTTAAATAGTAATTAAACCAAAAAATCCAAGTAAATTTTTAATATAAAGGAAATTCAGGGAAAATACCCTTAAATAGTAACATTGACCTCATATTCGTTCCAAAGCTTGTTGCCTCAAACCAAAACGATCCAAAAGAGTTTAAGCAAGGCCTCAAAAACCTAAGATACAATAATTAAAATGAAAACCTCCTCACATACCATATATTTGGACAACACTCCCACTAGGGTTCCACATCCCCATGAAAATCGATGAAAAAGGGAAAGAAGGGTGAAAAGGGGAAGAAAACACAAAGAAATCTCTATAACTTAATCCAAAACACCTTTAATCCAAGAGAAAATCTCCATAAAATGTGAGTGGAAGATCCAACACCAAGGGATAAGGGTTTAGCAAAATGGGACGAGGAAAATAGGGTCAAAACCCTTTGAAACCAAAAAGGGAAAATGGTAGAAATACACTTTTTAAGTGAGTTGGAATGGGATACACAGTTTGGCTACATGGTAAGAAAATTCATGCAACGATTGTGCAGGGATGCGGTCCCCACAAAAATAAAGCATCACGGTTAATATTATATGTCTCACAGTTTGGGAAGCTATTCTAAACCCAAGACGAATCCAACTATCACAATTTAATCACCCTCAAATAGTTACCCGAAGGGTAGAGAAATTGTGCGCTAATCATGCACCAAGGTCTATCTCCCCCAAATCTCTCCCTTTAAATCCTAGACTCTCATAAAATATAAGAACAAACCAAGAGATAAATAATACTCAAAATTATAAGTATTAGTGACTTAACAGGTGTTGCAAAGTCGCCACCATTCCACTTCATACCCCATAAATTCCTCAGTAATCCTTGATATAAAATAGGGGAGGCTATTTCTACCTCACCAATGGTATCTCTTCAACTAGGATTCATGGAATACAACATGGATCTAGTTTATCCATAGTATCAGCTCTATTCTATAGGCTACATTACCAAGATAGTCCACAACAAGAAATGTCCTGACATTATGTGGCACCAACTTTCCAATATTTACTAAATGATGGTGGATAAACTAAACTATTACCCAGAGAAACACTTGATCAACAACTTGAAAACAAAAAAGATGATTTCAATGGTCAAAATATTACTTCAAGTGAATTGGGGATATCACTAAAAATTTTGAAATCATCCACGCTATATTGATCATCTCCTAGATGAGGCTTGGTCCAACTAAGGACTACTCACCTACCTTTTGAAATCCTATAATAGATTCATTAAATTGTAATTGAACCCAGTTATCCACATGACCTCATGCACAAATCATTGTATACTAGAGGCTTCTGACTAGAAGCGGCGAATAGTGGGGAGACTATACCATCATGACAATAGTGTAAAAAAGTAGTTTAATCATATCAATCAATAGTGAAAGAATATAAAATAACAGAACAGGTGAAGAGTAATCATCCAACATATAAAAATACCATGTAATCCCATCCATCAATGTCATATAAAAAATTATGATTATGGAATTATATACAGAAAGGAAATACATGTAGACATGGAGGAAGGTATATATACATAAAGGTATAACAAAACAACCAAAAAGACCAAAAAGATATATCTAAAGAGCATCATGATCCATATCATGGTCCTATTCTCCCCATCTCCCATGCTATAGTAAAACAATCATCGAAATCCATGTGCTTTCACCTATCCTTACCGGAATCCATGAAGAATTTTTTGGTACCAAACGGCAGCCCAAGTAGGGTGTGAGATAAACTCAGTAGGCCACGTCCAATGGTTTCTAATTCCATCTATTTTTTTAATATATAAAATATAGTGTACATGTAACAATAAAATCAATGAATGAAGTTTGGTTTATGTAAATATCCCACATAAGTCTAGGTTCCCATGGAATACCTGACTTATACTACCTACATCAGAATAAGCTGAAATATCATTGAGTAATCAGTCAATCGTGATTTAATTTATATTAAATCCTCAAGACCTAGCTCATAGCCCATGAATCTTTTAAACATTATATCCAATATGATGCATATAATAATTCCATTAGTAAAATATATGGCTCCGACCAAATCCAAGATTATGTTTAGGCTTGGAAGACATGTCATATAATCATTACATTTAATATTTCAAAATAACCTAATCACATATGTGGTGTTCCTAATTTGGAACCACGTTATCTCTCTAGGAATATATGAAACCATAAACTTACAATCTCACACTTGTAATTCCTCAAATGACCCATGGTATCACTCAAGGTGTGGTATGAAGTCACTCCCCATTGATTCTATCCTTATTAGTCCCGAAAGGTAGGCCAAGTGTCATTCATGGAGTGAATCATGATCTGCCCACTTATTCCTTCCCTAGCAATCCACATTGCAGTCCAAGTATCACTCAGGGAATAATAACATTATTCCCTAAAATTCCATCCTTATTATTCAATAGAAGGGTCCGAGTATAACTCAGGCGTAAACAATCCAGCTTCCAAATGAGTCTGTCCATGGCATTTTTATGAGAACCCATGTGTCACCCAAGGAACATAATAATCATTTCATTATAATTATTTAATTTATCAAGACCTTGGAGTCTATTTATTCTTATCCTAAGTTGGAACCAATATCCCACTCTGGGCATGGTAATAATAATTCTCATCGGTCCAAAGACTAACCACACAATTTAATTACACATTTATTCATCTATCCATCACATTAACTTAAACAATTTAACTCACCTCATAAGGTTTATCAAATCAAAGAATAGGATTATGTGGACTAGAAACACATGAATCATCTTATTTATTTTAATTGTCCATTTCAATTATAAAAGATGGTTCAAGAATAAGTGATTAAGAAAAATGGACAAAGGCATAAGGACATGGTCTTTCATTCCCTCATTCCTTTTTATTCAATTTAAAAATTAATAAATATATTTAAAATCCTTAAGGAAATGGGGAAAAGGAGACACCACAAAAGCTGACTAAAAACATCTTCCATCCATGGTGTTTTACTCTCATTTAACAATGCACCCAATGGGATGCTTAAATTTTAGTTCCTTAACCATTAACAATTTATAAATGGTTACCATGGGTCATATAATTAAAGTAAACCCATTTAATTTAATAATGAATCCATTTGAATAAGTGATTATCCTAAAATAAAACATGTGGATCAATGAAACATTTATAAACACCAAGACATTGATGAAAATGCATGAGACCACCTATCTCAGTTTGGTAGTCAACTCCTCATCCATTTTTGGACTCTAATACAGGATATAATAGAAGAAATATAAAAAATATAAAAATTACCTAAAAATAGGGCATATAAACTCACACTAAATTAACTCTATTGAGAGGAGGTAAAACAATGAGAGGTGCATGAGGGATAGAGAAAACATTTGTGGATATCCAACAAGATAAGCAGTGGCTCAATCAAAGTCTGGATGGAGAAGATCTTCAAAATCCTATCTTTATGCATGTGAAAGATCTTAAATGGGAGGATAGGTTATCTCATGTATGAGAAATCAAAAGGGGGTTGGGGTTATAAATTTATTAAGGGTAAAAGATAATTTACCCATCATAAAAGGGTCACATGGTTTGGCCACATGGTTGGCCAAACCATGCACCAATTATGCAGGGATCATTACCTAGAAACCCCTTCTCACATGGTCATGGTGCATGGTTAGACAAACCATGCACTGACCTAGTGTTTTCCCTTCATTAAAAATTCTTTTGAAAATGCATGTGTGTGTGGCCGGGTTTGCATGATTTTACCAATTTGTACGGACTAGGAAAGTGCACTTGATTACCCCACATGGTTTTATCTTTCTATGTAAACTAGGATGTACTATTTCTACCAATTTTATGGCCCAGTTACCTTCTCTAGAATATCAGGCTCCGGACTCTACAAAATCCCTATACACCCATGTTTCCTCCGTGACCCCACTTGGAATTCCCATAAGAATAAGATTAAGGAATTTAATGGAAAGTAAAATGTTTTTTACATCATAGAAAAGTAAGGTTCATACAATCCTCCCACCATAAAGCAATTAATCATATAATTTACCTTCTGAGGGTAGAAAATATTTTTATAACAATAACTCCATCCCCTGGGCATGTATGTTAGCCTCCTGCTCCATTGTCTTATCCTGTACATGATCGTTCTTCCGCAGAACTTGTACCGGAGGAACTGACCATCTGATAGGAACATTCATATCATGATCAAAAATATGGATAGGGTTCCCCTTAAAGGTTTCATCAGCATCCAAATAAACCTTTTCATGTTGAATAATCTGTGATGGATCATAATGATATTGGAGAATCTGTGATATATGTAAGAAGTTGTGCATAGACCTATACCTATTAGGTAACTACAACTGATGGAGAAATGGCCTAAATATCACAATAATATCAAAGGGATATATGTAACAAGGTGATATCTTTTCTTGATTCATAATCCCTATATTTCCCAGTCTAGGTGAAACTCACATGAAACCCTGACTCCCCACATAAAACTCTAGTGGTCGACGTTGACGATCAGTGTATGACTTCTATCGAGATTGATCTATAGAAATTAACTTCCTAATAAGATGAACATTCTCTGAATTCCCTTAAATAAGATAAAAACCTAGTATCCCTACCTCTCCTACCTCTAACCATCACAGTGGTGATGGGAACAACCTACTCTATAGGGCCTCATAGGGATTTGTCAATATAGTCTCCCAAAATATGTTATTATTAGAAAATTTATCATGAGGTAAATTTTTCTCCTAGAAACCTATAAAATCAAGGACACAAGCTTGCATCATTTCTTCCAAATCATATATTTTATTCTTATAATGACTTTCAGTTAGTGCTTGATAGGATTTACTCAGCAAAACCTATAAACCTAGTGCCATCTGAAACCCCTACCAGAACTACAATGTAATGTTAGTGACATTTTCCAATAAGATCTAATGTGGAACCCCATGGAGGCATATGATCTTACAAATCTAGAACCTCCCGTGATCATCCACTGATAAGGCCTCTTAAATAGGTAATAAATGGAATAAATTTTTCAATCTGTCTATTATCAACCATACGTCATCACTTCTCTGAGGTGATCTAAGCAACACTATCACAAAATCCATGGTGGTTTCATCCAATTTCCTCTCCAGAATGAGAAATGGATGTAAAATACTCACTATTAATTAGTGACCTACCTCCACCTATATATAGGTTGAACACCAAGTAAAAAACCCAGTTATCTCTCTTTTCATCCTTGGTCCCCAATATTGTCTGCATAAGTCATGATACATCCTGGTAAGACTGGGATGCACAGCCCATATAGAGGCCTGACACTCTCCCCTAAACTCCTCTAAAAAATCTATAGGAACCCATATATATCTATGAATTTTCAAGATATCATTCTCATTAATGACCCAACCAAGATGTGGGTCATCTCCTACAATACTCTTTTGTAGGACGAAGCCCTCAAAATATGATAGCTGTCTCATCTTCAATCTCTCTAGAAGTGAAGTGGTCAACAATAATGATCAATCTACAGATATTATATTATTGTTCTAAGCCTCTAAATTTATCTCAAAAAATTCCATAGGTGGGAACTGGCCACTTTTCTCATAAACCTCTTATGTCTAAGTCCTTTAACTCATAGCATCAGCAACAGAATTTCCTTATCTGGGTATATAAGCAATCTTGAAGACAAAATATTATAGGTATTCAACCCACCTTCATTTTCTAATATTCAAGTCACACTCTGTAAACATGAACTTGAGTATTTTTTTTGTTTTTATACACCAAAAAATGCTCTCCAAAAAAGTAATTCCACCAATAGTGTAAGGAATGAAAAACATCTGCTAACTTAAAATTGTGTGCTAGGTAGTTCCTCTCATGTTGCCTCAACTGATAGGACCCATACACCATGACTTCCTCCTCCTACATTAGAACTAATCCTAGCCTAATATCTGATGCATAAAAAGAAACTGTATAACTTCTACCTAGCTCAGGAAGAATTATTATTGGTGGTGAATTTGGTCTTCTTTCATCTTTTGGATGGATGTCTCTCTCGATTATGACTATATAAACTTTATACCCTTTAATGTTAAGCTTGTAAGAGGTAATTTTAGGCATAATAAGTCTAGTAAAAAACCTATAATAACCATCTATCCCTAAGAAACTCTATATATCATAGGAATTCATGGAATTATCCCTAGAAACTATATCTCTCACCTTCTCTAAACAAACTGATACTCCTATCTCTGAGATAATATGAACCATGAAATAAATTTTATCCATCCAAAAGTGTAACATTGTGATATTATCATAAAACTAATGCTCCCTTACTATATCCAATTAGATTTCAAGATGTTTGGAAAGGTTGTCTCCAGTGTGAGAATACACTGAGATATCATCCATGAATACAACCATAAACTAGTCTATATATAGATAAAGAACCTTGTTCATTAGTGTCATAAAGACTTTTGGCATGTTCATGAGAGCGAACTCCATGACCAAATACTCATACAATCCATATCTACTATAGAATGTTGTATGTTTTATATCTTATGGTCTAACATGAACCTGATGATAACCCGGTCTGAGATCAATAATAGAGAAAACCCTTCCTCCTCATAGCTAGTTAAAGAGATTGACTATATGAGGCAACGAATACCAATTCTTAACCATAAGTGGGTTTAACTGATGATAATCTATGTGAATCCTAAGGGTATTATCTACCTTCTTAGAGAAAAGCCCAGATGAACCCATGATGAATAAATGGGTTGCATAAAACCCTTATCTTCTAAATCCTCTAGCTTCCTTTTGAGATCTTGAAACTCAATAGTATCCATATTGTAAGGGGGAATATATTTCAGTGCATATCTAGGAACTAGCATGATGGAATACACTTCCTCTGTCGTGGGAGGTTTTCTAAGCACTAGTACTAGCTTGAGATAAAACCACCTGATGCATTTCCTGATCATCCATATATAATATAACAAACTTGGTCGTCATCATATCCAACATATGATGCTAGGGTCCAAATCGGCTCTCCTAGACATCCCATTCATCCTTGTGAATAAAATCTCCTCCAATTGGTGATTTTAAAGTCACCATTCAGTGATAGCAATCAATATAAGCATGATATGTAACCAACCATTTCATCTAGAGAATTATATCAAATCCTTTCATCTCATTGAAAAAGAGGTCCATATGATGTGACACCCACCTACCTTAAAGGGTAACCCCTAAACTGTAATACGCTCTCTAGTTGTATCCCTAATGGAGTATCAATTTTTATCACTTCCCAAGGATCCCCAAAATAGTAACATATATAAAGGATTGATAATCACTTGTATGGAAAATAGAAAATACTAACATAGAGGCTACTAGAATAGTACCTCTCACTGTAGATGGTCTGGAACACTACAACTCAGATATATGTTGCACTACATGTATTTTTCCTGATTTAAGGCCCTATGATATATCATGGATACTATAATTTTGTCTTCTATGCTGGCACTATCAGTTTTATGTATGTCTACATCATCCATGACCTCCTCCTTCTCCTGATCGGTCGACAACACTCGAGCTCCCTACCTAACGAGAATTTATTGACTCCAGTACTAAATGTGTTGTCAAAGTAGACCCTCTCTCACTTGTTACTAGAGGAAAATCTCTACAAAAGATGTGAATATGAACCATAGTTTCATATGATCAACACTTGACCATGTCCCTCATACACTAAAGTCTGGTATATCCCAATCTACAACACTGATTCAACCAAACCTGGATATAGGAGTATGCACCCTGGATACTAATATCACCACATTGAAGATCTCGATGATGCTTCCTACAGTAGGTTGATGTATTTCCAAATCTAGGTGCCAAACCACCCTAGCTCACACCTTCAGTCTCTATCAGGTTATGCTCTATGATAGTGCCTAATTCATTATTCTAGATACAGTAGTAAGCTGAAACATATTCTCCTACGATCAGATGTCATATCTGATTCCATCTTCAAATCACTAGACTTAGGAAACTCATCACCTAAGAAATATGTGCAAAACACTATATCTCTATAAAATAGTCAGAATAGTCCATAATTTATAACATTCCCTAGTCCAAGTGTATAAACTATCTGGATCTATCAGTCCTCAACATATTGGGATAGATATATCATAAAAGGTTTCTAAAAATCCCTCCAATCTAAATATAGATAACGATCAGTATGAGAGATAAAATTCCACCATATCATATAGGAATCTATTAGAATATAAATAGAGAGATTCACTCACCTCTTTGTAGGTTTCTCAAGATTCTCAAAAATCAACAGCATGGCCTCTATCCAAAACTCTACAAACTGTGGACTTCTATCCCCCGAAAATGTGGGTGGATACAACTATAGAAACTCATGTGTAAACTCTTCCACGCTCAGGATGGGTTGTGGGGATCCATATAAAGTATACATAATGTGTAGGAAACCCCATAAAAATTGGGTATCAATGCACATATCAGGTATAAATATAGATTCCTCAAGAGGTACTACTAGAGGTTCGACAAGTGAACTAGGGCCCACCACCTTTCAAGCATGGTTATCACCACCCTCTTGGAAAATGTCTCAAGGATTTTATTATAGCATATCTCTATAAATTTCAAACACAAGGCTCAATTAATGTTTTATAATTTCTTGAAACATGGAAATATGAATGGTACAATTACAAGCCACCCGATATAAGAGTCACACACCTCTACCTACTCTTACATCTGTGTTTGGGAAATGTATAGATCATAAATAAATCGAGAGACACTGCCTACCGCCCACTAAAAAGACCGGGTTAAGGAAACTTTATATGATATAATAAAAAGGTCCCAGTATACAGAGTATTTATTATAATTTATAGAGGAAAATGCTATTTAAATTGAAATTTGAATCCCCATTTAGCGATGAACATTCATTTTAGAATTCAATTTCTTTTAATATCATACTCATATATATAAAAATCTCTTAAAAATGTCAAACTATATGGATCACCACTTCAAATTTATTAGGTCCCACACAACATATAAATTCATATGTGGAACCCATTTAATCCCAAACACTTACTTATAATGTCTTTAAATGAAATGTTATAACAATTTCATGGAAATAGTAATAAAATAACCAAAACATACTATAAAAAATTCATGCAGTAAAATAAACAAGGCATTGAATATGCATGAAATATAAACCTAGAAGTTCCTATGATGATTCATGATGAAATACTTTCTTACCACATCATCTAAGTATAAAAATCAATAGTCATAAGGAACATCAAACAATGAGGGCATCACCCAATGGTGAAATAAATTTGACTGCAGTAATAAAAATCCATAACAACATGTCTTATCCCAGGTAATTTGGATTTTCACTATAAGTGGGTTAACTACTCCCAGACATAGGCTCATGACCAAATACAAACCAATTATATTTATACTTTCTACCATCTCAATTAGTAAGGTAAGAAAAGAAATAAAATAAACTACTCTGATGCCACTTTGTAACATCCCAAACTCGGTTCACTCAATAGTAACTGAACCCGATTGGACACAAACCCACAATAATGCCTCCCCTTACTCCATAGGTTTCAGATTATAAGTGAGGGTCTATGGTGGACTTGTGCGGATACTATACCCTCATGATCAGTGTATCACCCCTGATTTCAAGTAAGTGACCCTTTATTTATTCTTTTTAAGTATGTAAAGTGTTTGGGTAAAGTATGGGAGGATTTGAAATGTTTTTGGAATGTTTTTGGGAAATTTATAATGGTTCACAGTTTGATCATGGATAGTGGAACTATGAAACTCTCATAATAAATCATGCAAGTTGTAATAAGGGATTTCAGGTAGGCACACAGTTAGGCACACAGTTTGGCTAGACTAGTGGCCACCTAATAGAAACTATAAAGAGTGGGGAAGAGGTCCTATACATGGTTGGAACATGGTTAGTGTATGGTTTTTCTAACCATTAAGGCTAATATTGTGATGATATTATTGATTAAAATGATGGTACATGTTTAGCATACAGTTTTCTTAACTATACGACCAATCGTGAACAGTTTAAAAGTGAGATCCTAAAAAAGTTTATCTCACTCATTTTCATACATAATTCTCTCTTTTCACTAATTTCAACCCTTAGTTGGTTTTTATTACTACCAAAGGTTTTGGATTATTTCCCCATTGAACCAAAAGTGATCCATTGGAAAAATCTTGGTGCGTTGAAGCCCAATTCCCTTGGTAAGTCTTTGTTTTTGGTAGTTTTTATTAGATCTACCTTCCTTCCCTATCTCGACATCCAAGATCTAGTATTGAAAGGATAGATCTATGATGTTAGTTGAAAATAATTAAGAGATATAGCTATGTGGATGTCTGGGAATGAAATCTAAGGTGGGTTTTTGGAGATTCAATCCAGTTTTGCTGATGTTTTTGTGTCGTTCTTGGTTTTCATCATAATTTTTTTATATAGGTGGCTCAATATTGAATCCTCTTATTATATCTGTAAATATTGGTTTGAAATTGATACTTTTTCATGAAATTGATTGTAAAATTGTTGTGAAATTCTTGATGGAAACCCTATTTTGTGATGGTTTATGCAATTGTGAAAATTGGTTGTTTTAAAGGAAAGTGAAAGTGATATAATGATTTTAAAATGTTGATTTTAAAATGGTTGTTTGGTTTTGATGCATGTAAAATTGTTTTCAATAAAATGACAATTCTATTGAAATGGTATGGAAAATATGGTTTGGGAATGTGTCTTTCTTAATTTATTAATAATCAGTTTAATGGGATGGATATTGGTCATGGAGTATAACCATAAAAGGGATAGGTTATAGGCGTGAAGTTCCACCATCAATGTTAACACAAAGCTTTTCTAGTTGAGTGTGTGTGCTGGGGGGTGTATGTGATATTGAATGTTTTATGCCAATATGGAAATTGATAAAAGGTTAAATGAATTGTTAGGTTACTTAACTTAGAACAAGGATTTGGTTTGGAAACTGTTTTAGTATGCAAATTGTTTTACTAAGAGATCGTTTGGATTTTATATAAACTGTTTTGAATTGTTTTATATAAGTTGTTTTATATAATTATGCTAACATATTCTATACTGGTGGAGTTAGTAGGGAATTCATTTGGGGAAACCCTAGTGAGTCTCATTACACACCAATACTTTGGAACGTTGGGGATTTTGCAAATATTGTCTATCAAGATATAGTTATACGAAAGGAATCACATTTATTTTGGGGTGATTTTTTATACTTGGTTGTATTTTGGAGTGGGAGAATGGATTATGTTGGGATATGTGGAGTTATATCTTGGATTCTTTGAGTTGTTTTGGTTTTATCTTCCATAGTGTATTTTGATGTTAGTAATCATCCATTGTTGTACTATGTTGTAGTTTGGTTTGTATATCAATGGTATCATATTAAGTTTTTTTACATTGTTATTATACATATTTTAGTGGTTGTTAGGTTGTGGTTTTTTTCAAAGGGAAAATATTCCCCCAATTGTAATGGATTCCTTGGCATTTATTTCTAGCCTTTGTCGCCTAGGGGATGTTGCCTAAGGAATTAGAAATTCCTCCTAGAACCAAGCCAATAATGAGGGGTGGGTTGTTAAAAGTGGTATCATATTGTTTGTTTCATAACAAATAAGTGTCACCAGTCTTAGTCAAACCTAAAATATTTTGATACAAATGGTATAAGTTTTTCGGTCTTGGAGTCAGCAATCACTCTAGTTAGTCATGGATTTGGGATAGTAAAATGAGTAGGATTTTCAAGACATGAAATGTAGAGCATAAAAATGAATATCTAACAATTTTATACTAAATTTCAAGTTATCATGGGTTTGGGAACATAAGAGTTTTAGATATACTTATAAGAATTGGAATCTCATTTTCATGGGTTTGGTTAAAGAGATGAGCATGAAATGCATTTTAGAAATGAATTCCCACTTGGAGTGCATATTTCATTTTGAGTAATGATTTATGATTTGGTGAGAAAATGTGGATTTCTGAAAAGTGTTAAAGTTCATTCAAAATGTGATATTTTGAAAAGGTAATGATTGTGATATTTTGAAAATAGTTTTATTTTTAAAATCATGGTGAAATTTTAAAAAACTGTAGCATTAGGAAAATGTTAAATTTTTTATTGAAATTTTGTGATATTTTATGTGGTAGAATTTTAAATTTTTAAGCCTTTATTTTCTAGGGAGTGAGCATTATGGAGTATTTTGTGTTTATAGAAAATTTCCCCCAATAGGCATCGTAGAAACCAATAGGAAGAAGTTGCTAAAAATGTGGTTGCACTTGAGCCGCAGGTCAACAAATAGTTGGTTCAGAGTATAGTCCAAGACTTTGAGGATATGGATAGATGTAACATAAGGGATAAACCAAGGAAAGTGGATCATTCTATTTATTAATATAAGAATAATCCACTCATCTTTTAGGGTGATTCAGAACCAGAGAAGAAAGAGGTGTGGATGAATAGGACAAATCGAATATTAAATTTCCTTGGCACACAAGAAAAGAAGAAAGTAAAGATGGTGATGTATATAATGGAAGATCATGTACATTAGTGGTGGGATTTACCAGTTCATGATAAATTAGATCAAGGAATTATATAGGGTGATTTTAAAAAAATTATCAAACAATTCTATCCTCATACAATTAGGATTTCAAGAATGAGATAATTTTTCATCTTGAAGTAGGAGAACCTCTCAATGATAGAGTATGTGGCTAAATTTATGAATTTAGTCCACTTTTCACCCCAAATGTTTTGTTAGTGTGTCCTTGAAGGCAAAAATTTCTAAAATAGGGATGAGGTAAGAGATTCTATCAAATATTTGTGTGCTTTATATAATGAATTACACAGAGATGGTCAATAGATAGACAATGGAAGATAGGTATATATCAAGAGATACGGGTGGAGGGATCACGTCTATACCTAACTGCTGGAGAACATGAAGCATAGAGGTGTAAAAGCACCATAAACCAAATTTTAAACATCTTTATCCAAGATTTCTTAGCCAACAACCAAGAACAAGGATTCCAAGTTAGAAAAAAACTAAAAATAATTTAATTTTTGTTCATGGGAACATATAGGGGATGAAAATGGGAACAGATCAATGAACAAAAATCAATATACTAGATATATTTAATTCAGGGATTAAAAATATAAATTGGTGAGTCCTACCTCAATTTTTGATCGATCATTGATGAAGAATGTACCCTCGAGAAATCTTATAGTAGTTGGTGTGTTCATTGCGTCCTGATCAAATCACATTCGGCATTCTATCATCATCTGAGATAATCCTCTAGTGGAAGAAGAAAGAAGAGCTTCACCAGAGATTTTTGAATTATGAGGCTAACAATAGAGATTCTACAATAATGATATATTTATAATATATCATTTAGGTTAAAAAGGAATTAATTAATTCACTTAACATACCTCCACTAAGAGAAGGGTCGGAACATCCCATGCTGACACATTTTATGTCATGCCTAGGGTAAACACCGCATTCCGAACTCAAATGTGGTCTCATATTTCTGATCCGAAAAACTATTTAAGAGTTTTCCCATTTATTTAAGAATATATGCATGAATAATATAAAATATATTTGATATTTTTATAAAATGAATTCCAGGTACACCAAACCTCAAAATTTCATCCCATCTTAGGTCCTAACTCTGAAAATATATATAGAAATACTTCAAAGTATTATAAGGAAAAAACCAGGTTTCTACATTATTGTATCCTTCAATTGTTTCATCCCTGAAAAAAACTAAGAAAAAAACTTGGGTTACTGATCTCGTACTTGGATCTCATGATCCCTAGAACTATCTTACAAGTTTTTCTACTTCCATATCACATGAACCAAAGGTTTGTTCCATCCATGCAGAGTCCTCTCCTACTAGTCCACAATCATCACTGGGTGCTCTACATATTTAGATCCATCCTTTATATCTAGCTCACTCTAATCGATAACATATGTAGGGCCATGCACATATCGCCTTAGCTTGGACATGTGGAAGACATCATGCACCCACTCTAGTTGTGGTAGTAGTTCAAGGTGGTTAGTATCCTAGAAAACCCTTTGTAAGATCTCTAATGGTCCGATGAACCTCGGGGATACCATGCCTCCCTGTTCAAACCTCCACATTTCACACCGTGGAAAGACTCTCATGAAAATTTTTCCCTGCTGGTCGAACTCCAAAATCCTATGATAGTGATCTACATAATTTTTTTGTCTACTCTAGGCTATCCTCATCCTCTCACAGATGAACTGTACCTCCTTCTTTATCACCAGAACCATCTCTAGGCCCACCAGATATGTCTCACCGGTCTTTATCCAGAATAAGGGTGACATTTAGGTTCTCCCGTATAGGGTCTTATAAGGTTTCATGCCAATGGTAGAGTGGTTTTTGTTTTTGTATGTAAACTCTACCAAGATAAGATGATCCTCCCAGCTTCGAACTAAGTCCAACATGCAAGCCCTCAGCATATCCTTTGACACCTAGATAGTGTGCTCGGTCTTCCCATTAGTCTGGGGGATAATGGTTTTACTCATCCTCAGTTGGGTCCTCAATGCCTCCTACATGCCTCTCCACAAAAGTGATATAAACCATGCATCACAATTGAAGAAAATCATTGAGGGAACCCCATTAAGGAAAATGATATCTCGTATGTAAAACTTCTCTAAACTCTCCATAAAACTCTTTATCCTGATAGAAATGAAGTGTGTTGACTTTTTGAGTCGATCAAATATCACCAAGATTGAATCATGGCCCTTTTTTGTACATGGAATCCCTATTACAAAGTCTATTGATATGTTTTCCCATTTCCACTCTAGTGTCTCAAGGGAATGTAACAAGCCTTCTAAAACATTTTAATCAGCCTTAACCTACTGATAAGTGAGGCACCAAGAGATGAACTCAGCTATTCTTCATCTCATGTTGGACCACAAAAACTATTGATGAAGGTCCATGTACATATTCTCTTCATTGGGATGTACAACTTGGAGAAAAGTGTGGAACTCTCTCATCACTTCCTCCCTCATCATGATCGGAAACACTATTTTCCCCTGGAACATGATTACATGATTCCCTTCTTCAGATTATCCATCTGGTGAGTTTCCTATGGATATTTGATCACGTAATACCCCGCAGTCGATATCACCCATTTGGGACTCTATCACATGCTAGATAAGTGAAAGAGTCAACCCAATCGACTGTAGAAAAGTTGTACCCTCCGGCTTCAACAGGATCAGTTTCGGGGAAGCTAACGGCTCTTAATATTCTTGTACTAAGAAATCTTGAGACTTACTACTAAGGGAATATGCTACAACGTTGTCTTTCCCTAGAGTATAGTCTATCATGAATTCATAGTTCTACAGGAACTCTATACAGTGTTTTTTTCTTAGGTTGATGTCTCTCTATGTCAAGACGTACTTGAGACTCTGGTGGTATGAGTAAACCACAAAGCGCTCTCCTAAAAGATATTGCCTCCAAATACTCAAAGATAAGACCACTTATTCCAGCTCTAGTTCATGGGTCACATAGTTCTACTTGTGGGGTATCAACTACCTCAACCAGTATGAGATAATTACTTACCACTACATCAACATTCATCCAAGCTCAGCTCCTAAGGCATCGCAAAACACTATGAACTCCATGAATTCCTCTGGTAGTATCTAAACTCTATCACTCATCATCCTCTACCTTAACACCTCAAATACCCTCTATCACTGCTCATACCAAGTAAACAACTACCATTTCAACTTCAGGGAATTCAAAGGTGCTGTGATTTTGGAGAAGTATGCCAGAAACCACTTGTAGTACCCCCATCAAGCTAAGAAAGCTCAGCACCTATGACACGTAATTGGGTGGATTCCATGTAAGAACTGCTTTTATATTCCCTAGATCTATGGATAAACCGTGATTAAAAATGACATGATCCCAAAAGTTAACCTTGTGGATCCAGAACTAGAACTACGATAGCTTCTAGTAAATCTGGTGATCTCAAAGAAAATCTAGGATCATCCTAAAGTTCTATATATGCTCCTCCTCTTTTACAGAGTAGACAAATATTTCTTAGATGAGTAAAATGACAAATTGGTCAAATTTCAGCTAAAAAAATTGGTTCATCAAGTCCATAAACATGGATGGGGCATTCGTTATACCAAAAGAAATCATCGGGAACTCATAGTGTCTGTAACGACATCGGAAATCCAACTTTGGAATATCAGCCTCATAAACCCTCAACTGGTGGTAGCCAAACCTCATATTAATATTTAGGAACCATCTCTCACCTCAAAACTGGTCAAATAGGTTATCAATTCTCATAGATGTGTACATGTTCTTCATTATGTTCTGGTTTAGGTGATGATAATCCATGAAAATCTATAAGCTACCATCCACCTTTTTCACAAATAGGACTAGAGCTGCCCAGGGGGACACACTGGGTCTGATGAGACCTTTCTCATAGAGGTCCTCCAACTTCAACTGTAGATCCTAAATCTCAGAAGGTGCCATTTCATATTCCATAGAATATATTAGAGTGGTTATATGATCTATATTAATGAAAAACTCCATCTCCCGCCTCAGAGGTAGTCCTGGAACGTCCTCGGGGAAGGTGTCCATGTAATACTCTAAAAATGAAGGAATCCAGATGCCTGAAGTGACTACTACACCAAGGGATATACTTGATAACTGATGGGTGATGGGCTGCAAATTCCTGTTCATAGAACCCACTTTCCCATCCATGAGATCTATCTTTCCAAAAAAATGGAATATCTTCCCATCCATACGTAGGCATCTGACTTATCTAAATTGATAGTTAATCTTGGATCGAACAATGGAAAAACAATCCATACCCAATATGATTTCACAAATGTTCCATCATTATTATCAAAAGGTATCACTTGAACCTCTCTCCACCAAGTGATATCTCACACTTATGGAAAATAAAAGATACAGAAGAAGTGTTCTCCATAGTAACCTAAAGAAGAACCTGTTGTACTAGCGCCTCAACTAGGAGCTCCATATCTCACACAAGGAGTATATAAATGAAGGAATGATTGGAGCCTGTGTCTAATAATACTAAGGAAAAAGTATAAAACACACAGATCATACCTCTTATCATCTCATACATTGTGGGGTCATAAGCCTTCAAATCCTGTAGTTGTCAATAGCCTCAGCTGCCAGTTCCCAAAGCCTAACATTGTCCGCCTAGTGGAGGTATTGGAAGGATCTCATAGAGGCACCTACCACCCATAAATAATCATGCTCCTCTATCAGCTCTGCCTCCCAAAGAACCACCTTGCTCATGCTTGGGAGATCCCTGATGATGGTTCTTCCTCTGTAGGGGTGGTCCATCAGCTATCTTCTTGTGCTTCTCAACATGTATAGTTGGGAACTCTTGTTCCATGTGACCTCACTCATCACAAATAAAGAAATTCCCCTCTTTGAGATTCTCTATTCCTTCATGTTTCCTATGACTACATGCCTACTTCTGATCATGGAAGGATCTACTGTGTTGAGATCTTGGTGCATGGAATCTGCTAGCTACTACAGATAAGTCAACTTTATGGCACCCACTACAAACTCTAGTTGTCTCGCATACCTATTACATAAATATTCCTATCACCAGTGCCCACTCCAAAATCCCAGAATATGTAGGGATACACAAGGGTACAAAATTGGCTTGGATCACTCTATGAAATCTCTGTTCAAACTTCTATTCTCGGAAGTATCCATCTTGGATCATGTCAAGAGAGTAACGTGTAACTTCTGTGAACCTATTTGCGTACTCATCCACTATCATCCCTCCCTATTGTAGCTCCAAAATCTCTAGATCTGGACTGTTCATAAGGAGGGGTATTTATCCTCACAGAATAGCTTCCAGAATTCATTCCATGAGAGATTCTACTTATTAGGAATCTATGTAGCAAAGATCCACAAATTCCCAACTACTCCATGGGATATGCTAGCTATCATTGCAACCAACTAATCTTTTGGAGTCTAAAGAAGCCTAAAGATATTGGCCACCAACTCTATTTATTCCTCTACTACCTAAGGATCTGGCTCTCCATAGAACATCAGCGGTCTCGAATGTTGAAACTCGCAGAGCATGCTAAGCATGTGCTCATCCTCAGCCTGCTCTACTAGGATGATTTAATTCTTAACAGGTAGTGGAACTGTTACCTACCCACCTAGAGGAATGGGATCATGGGATTGACCCTAAACTAATGCCCCATCACTCATGGAGTCATCATCACAAATTGGAGTTGGTATCCTGTCTAGTTGTCATTGTGGAGGCATCCTGAAAATTATCAAGAAGTACCATGGTCATGTGAGCATATATATATTAATATACACACAGTAAAGTGGAGAGGTATCAATAAGTACAGTCAAAGACTCAATCATATATAATCCATGTATCATTGACCCCTTCAAAAAAATTCTCATCTTGTTGAGATTATAAGAAGATAGTCAAGGTCCTGGTGATTGGATGTGTTGGCCACTGCACCATCATTAGACTCCATGGCTTGAGAGCTACACTTGAGATAGTTGGACATTGTTTCCCTAAATCCCAACCAAATAATATTAAGCGGAAACTTCCAAAAAAATACCAAGGAATGAACTTTCTATGATACCAATCTTTCACAACCTAACCCAAGACGAGGCTCGATCCACAACTACCCCAAACCTGCCTCTATAGGTCAGGGGGTGGTGATAAGGACTGAATGTATAACAAACCTGGGGATTCATTTTCCTAAATACCTATACAAAGAAACACATCCATCTTGATGAAAAAGTACATAGGGAAATAATAAAAGATGAAACACTAATATAAAGTAAACTAAGCTTGCATGAACCTCTATTCAGTACAAGAGTAAGGTAGTGTAAAATGAAAATTAAAGGGGAAATATACACACCCAAACATAAAAATATCCCAATTTGATAAAGAAAATTGGAAAATTAAATAGCTAATAGATCCCATGTCCAAAATTCCAAGCTAAGACCACTTTATGCGGTCTAGTCACCAAGTATCCCTAATCTTCTCTAAAGTCACGGTCGACCTATCTGCCATATACATAAGAAATAATACATGTGGGAAAATCCCATGTTATGGTGAGTATAAACATACCCAATAGTATGTCCCAAATGCTGAATAGGGATCAGTAAGATATACAATAGGAGAGAAAGACAGTGGATAGAACAAGGTACAATAAAGGAGTAAAACTCAACCCTAATAAAGAGTAAAAGTAATCTCATCCAAACTAAAGGGGATAAACATGGTGAGTAGATGAAGTATACATCGAGTCTTTTCCACCTATAGTAGGAGATTAGAATCATCCAACCATGAGAATCAAAATATAGAAAACATGTGGTATACCCCACGCGTATTCTCCTTTCCTAGAAGTAGAGTATAAAAATCCAAGGTGTGGATACATAAGAAAGGTATATATATATATATATATATATATATATATGATCAGCCAAAATAAATTGAAATGAGATAGTAATGGGATCTCAATTTCATAGTTCATCCCATGAAGAAGAGTAGACAGAAGATCAAAAATCCCATCAATGATCCCCAAAATCCCACACATACATCAAAGTCGAGCCATGACTCATCACTGTGTCACACGGTCATGGGGATACAATATCTAGATAGAGGACCCATTCCCTAGTAAAACAAGAGGGTTCCACCTTCATAGTTGATGGAGGTATCATTCCTTGCCTAGTAGGAGGATTTCACTCTGATGGTAGAGGTCTCATTCCCATCCCAGCCAGAGGGTTCTACTCTATAAGTCTATAGAGGAACCATGCCCTATGCTGATAGGAGGGTTCTTCTCTAGGAGTTGTTATAGAACCCATGCCCACCCCAATTTGAGAGTTCCACTCTAAAAGTCATCAAGGACTCATGCCCATCCCAGTTGCAGGGTTCCACTCAAGAGTCTGTAGAGGACCCATAACCAGCCCAATAGAAGGGTTCCACTCTAGAAGTCATCGAGAACCCATATCTATTCCAATTAGATGGTTCCACTCAAGATTCTGTCTATGGTGATCCTTCATAACCACTCCCTTCATCAGTATCACCTCAGAAGGTGTTTTATGCATAAAATTTCACATCATATCTTGAAAGCTATTAATGAGGGCATAATCATGTTCTGTATGGAAAAAACCTAGGATTGGCTACTCATGAGGAAAAATTTGAGTTCAAACGAAGGATATACAGGAGATCAAAGTTTTCTTAGAGGATCCAAAGGGGTACACGATGTGTGAGGGGACCACATGGTGAGTGGTCCCACTCCACCGCCCGGACATGTCCTTGGATGGAACACGGCACCCAACCATATAGGAGAACATGTTGTTTAAGTGGACTACATGATGTGTCCTGACTAAATGGGACTGGGGATATGTGTTGCTTTCTCTGTACGTGTATCAGATTACACAGTTGTGTACCATACCATGTGTACCTACAAATAGGTTATCAGCTTTGTGACCCATCACACGAGTTTTCCAACCAAGATACGGTACATGGCATGTAACTGAGTACTACACATTGTGTCATCCTTAACATTTATGACACCCTAGAGCTACCACTAAGATGTAAAAAACATCATGTTCCCATCCTTGAACATGACGTGTAGTCAGGATTTTAACAGAAATCCCATATTTTTATTGCACACTTGAATCTTTCAATGTCGCTTCGATTTCCAACTCCAATCTTCCCAAGAAAAGGTGGATATTACCATGAATCATGGATATTGGTCATCCTACATCAGAAAAAAAACCATCGAAGGACTTCGGGGGTTTCTTCATTCATTCTTCAAGCCATGACACAACTGTTCATTGATTTTTATATGTTTAATCAATATATCAATCATCCTTACCTCAAAATTATCCAGTTTCTATGATTAGATCATCAAAACATTCCTTATTCACAAATCCTCTATGAATATGGGGGTCCAATTGGGCTCAGTACCACCCGACAATGTCTAACCAGGACCACAGGGATCCAAAAAGTGAAAAACAAGAAGAAGTGAGAGAGAAAAGAACCATAAACCAGAATTTAAACATTTTTGACCAAGATTTCTTAGACAATAACAAAGAATAAAGATTGTAGATTATAAAACAATTTAAATAAATTTAATTTCTTTACATGGTCATATACATAGGCTGCAAATGGGCGCAAATCAAGGAACAACAATCAATCTACTTGATGCATTTAATCAAGGATGTAAAAAACACCAATTTAGGAGTCCTACCTCAATTTCAGATTGATTTTCAATGAATAATGCGCCTGCCAACAATTTGAGAGAAGTTGATGTGTTTGGTGTGCCCTAATGTAATCAGATCTGGTGTTTTTTCATCATATGAGATAATCTCCTAGAGGAAGGAAGAAGGAGATATTTGTCGACAATTTAAGAATTATGAGGCCAATCCTAGTTATTCTTTCATAATGATGTTTTTATAATATATCATTTATGTTAAAAGGAATTAATTAATCCTCATAATGTATCACTACCAAGAATTCGTCCAAATGCCCCCACACTGACTCATATTATGTCACGTATAAGGTGAACACCATATTTTGGACTAAATTGTGGTCTCAAATTTCTGATCCAAGAAACTATTTATGTAGAGACTCTAGCTTGACGTACATGAAAATTACATTACTTTTTTGGAATACTTAATACATGAAAAAAAAAATAGATGCCCAAAGGCCATATTATGTTAGTGTCTTTGGAAACTCGGAACACAATATTCTAATCATGGTGAAAGATCTTCAACATCTCTCATAAAGATCTTTCCCTTTTGTTTTCCTACCTAAAACCTTTCTTTATATCCTGGGGAAAGGAAAAAATAAAAAGGGTGAGCTGAAATGCTCAGTAATGGTAAAAATGGAGAAAATAAAATAATCCATAAATATTTTAATGTAAAAAACATGAACATAAAGTTAAAACATCAAAATCTTGAGCAATGACATAAATATTGGCAGTACGTAAGGCATGGATCATAAAGGAACATTAACCATGATAGAATAGCATTGGAATAAAACATGTAATTATGGCCAACAAATAAGCACATATTATGATTCCCATAGTAGCCAAGGCATTACTTCCAAGACCATCATAGTGGATGAAGTCCATTACTGAACCAGATTTACTTGTCGTTCCATCACTGTATTACTGAAACAAATGTACTTTTCATTCCATCCATGTCTATCTTATGAAATATAAATCATTACCCAATGAAATTTAGGGAGATATAGGTCCCACCCATATCATAATGAAATCGTTCTTACATGTTCCACAAAAACATAAATCATTCCCCATAGCATAACCCATGAAATAAAATGTGATTCTTAAACATCATGCCATCATAACATAATCTATATAAGATTAATAGACTTCATAAAAATAATTCCATAATAAAAATAATAAAATAAAATAAATAATATGGATAGAAACTTAACCCTACGTCATCTTAGATGGAAAATAATTTTGATAAACCACTTGAATTTAGTTCTTGAGGAAAATATCCTTTCTTCTTCAAAAACATTTTCTTCTCTCAAAATGTCGTGTAATTTTAAAAGAAAATAATTTTGTTGAAAAAAAACTTGAAATAGTGTAGATAAAGATTCATGTAAATAAGTCATTAATAAGATGTAAAAATCCATTCATTCTATATAAGTTAAAAAAACATTCCCCTCGTACTTTTACCGGAAAAGTAAAAAATTACCTCGAATGGTAAACAAAAGAAAGATTCCATCCATACCATGTAGTAAAAGTAAAAAATGGGTTAAATGACTTTAAAAATACCTAGAAGAATAGTAAATAATTTATGAAAACATTTTTATAAAACATGAACATGGATGATGAATATATCCCCAGAAAATACTTACGTATAAACAATCTCAGATAAAAATGAGATTGAAAAATTATCCCTTATCTTAGGTTCGATTTCTTTCGTATGTGTTTGAAACTCTTATATAGTGGGTTTAAACATATTATTAACTTGAAAAATAACCATAATAATATTTATTATATCATATATGATTCACTTACGACTTTATATTACCCGTTCATTTGTCAATTCTATATTAAAACAACGTTTTGGGTAATAATCGTACGTGTTTGGACTTGTTATTCTTTATACGATTAATTAGATCTTGATTTACTTACTTTAATAATGTAAAAATTTATTTATATATATCTTATATATTCAGTATATAAATATATATATATAATATAGATAAATGAAATGGAATACACCATTCATGGAGATGGTTGGTCGTACATACGCATGAACGTTGTTTTCGTTTCCTTATTGAATTGGATGGAAGTAAGTAAATGAAATATATATATATAGTAGAATTATTATATCATATATTTCATGATTATTTATTGTATATACTTTACAATCATTCTTGAATGGTTAACATGGAGAATGAATCTCATCGCGTCGTAGAGACGGTAAGCCATACATTTGCACGAGCGATGATATCATTCCCATAATTGTTGAATGATATTAAAGTGGATGGTGTATAATATATTATAATTAGTGTCATTTTATAATAATAATATATAGTTAATATTTACACCATTATACCCATCCAAGTAAGGTGTTGGTGAAAAACATATTACACCAAGGCGTGGAGATGATAAGTCGTACGTATGCATGTGGGGTGATTTTGTTTTTCATAGGATGGATAGAAGGTGAAATAGGGTTGTTTCATATTTATAATAACATATAAGTATATGAGTGATTCTTAAGTTATTACTTTATAATGAAACAACTAAATAATAGGAAGTATAAGAAGAAATAAATTTTAAAGAATCAGTAGAAGAGATTACCTCTTCCTTGACGTGCCTCCTTTAAATTTCTTCTTAGGGCACTAGAGTTGATATTTTGAGAATACCAGAACCTCTAAAATGTAACTAGGTAAGTTGATAAGAGAAATAGGTAGGTTTTGGCTGAGATTTAAGGCTCAAAATTGATTTAATGGTATATGGAGGAGGTTTCCTTTTATAAGAGAGGAGATGGGCACATTAGGAAACTCTCAAAAATATTAATTTATAAAAAAATCAAACGCTACCCAAAAACCTCCAAAGTTTTCCAAAATAAAATATGAGATGATATAGGGTTGTAATTTCATCAAAAAATAAACTTTGGACAACTTATTTTGTCAATTTAAACCTTATCGTTTTAATTGACACTAAGTTATTATAATAATTTTTAATTTTGGTAATAATATTCTAAACATTTAATGTTAATTAATATTTACTTTTGGGGTGTTAATTGACCATAAATGGATAATTTATGAAAATTTAGACCTTATAATTATAACTGTATAATATTTAAATATTTTTATTATTTTTAAATAATTTAATAAAATATTAGTTTTTTAAAATATCATTTTTGTCAATTTTGAAACTATTCTTTAATTTGACATTAAATAAAATCCAAAAAAATATAAATTGGAAAAAAAATATTCAATACAATCCAAACATGTCATATTCACCTATAAAATGCGTGGATTACTTAAATTAGATAATATGATATTTCATTTAATATTTCTAAAACCATTTATTTGATATTTCTATTAATAAAATAATTTTTACATCACTATTGTGTCATCATTAATGATAATTAATTTATTTCTAAAAATTATAACTAAATTCATATGATGTAGATTATTTAATTATATTTCTAGTGACTATTTAATTTCTAAGTTTTATGAATTTTATCACTAAATTAAAATTATTACACTTATAAGATATAAGAGAGTGACATGTTGTCGCTTTCTTTTGTTTTAATAATAATTACATCATTTTCATGAAAAAAGTCCATGAAATGAATCTATTCCGACCATTAGGTGATATGGGTCGACTTTTATTCATCCAATAGAATTTTTTCATGTGTTAGGGTAATTTTTTAATATTATTTTTACCTTTAATTACCAATTTACCATTAACTATGCTAATAAAAATAACTACCAAAGTTATTATTCATAATTCCCAAAAAAAACAGTAACATATTAATATAATTTAGACCTACTGATTCCAAATATGGAATCCATTTTTCAAAATTCAAAACATATAATTTGAATTAATTAATTTAAAATTAATCTCGTTGTTGAGAAAACCGGTTTTAAAAGTTAAAACAATACAGAAGATTGAATTATTTATACCAAAGAATTTACTATAAAATTAATTCTAATGAAATATATTATATTAAATTGTAAAAATATAATCTATTTATAATTTAAAACCATTAAATATTATAATTTAACTATATAAATTATCTTTATGAAAAAAAAATTAATTACAATTTAGCGTATTTTTAATATTCATCAAAATATAAAAGTTATCAAAAAAATATCAAAAATTTATCCAAAGTAAATTTTTATATTTTTATTCTAAAAAAGTTGTTTATTTTGTCAAATTGAACTTATAAACATGTCAAAACTAGATTTAAAATGTGTGTTCCATCAAAAGGGGGCAAAACTACATTTTTTGAAAAATACTTTATCCGAAAAAATTGATTTTGTTCTCATACCATGTTTTATAAAATGTGTAAGATGAATTATAATGTTATAAAATTCAAAATTTGGATAATAATATTCATAATGGATAGTTTATATCCCATTAAAATATTTTAAGAATATTTCATTGTTTAGTGAAACTCAGTATTGCGTACAACGCAAGCTATCAAGGAAGGTCGCTCTTGCGTGTAATGCGAGCCAAGTAAATGATGTGTGTAATGAAAGCTTCCTTTTGTGTTGTGTATAACATAATCAAAACATAGTTCATTTATACATTAAACAAAATCTATACTCAATTTTTCAAGAAATCAATTTTTTCAAAAGATTTTGAAATTGTGTTCAACACAAGCCAAGTATATTGTTGTGTATACTGCAAGCTAATACGGTGTTGCGTATAGCATAATATAATCTTGGTGTAGTAAAAAAACATGACATAATTGAAATTAAAAGAAATATATCTCATAAAATCTTGGGGTGTTACATTTTACTCCCCTTAAAATTAATTTCACCCTCAAAATTCATTGGGGTTATATATGGTTTTGAACATGAAAGTTTCTTTCATGGAAACCCACATCATAAAAAAGGCTACTAAGACATCATTTTAAAAAGGAATGTTATAAATTTAGTGGTTACCCAATGTAACTCATCACTGGGTTTACACTTATGAGAACATAGTTGGGAAGTGAAAACATGGATATGGAATAGAAATATAACCATCAAGTTCTGATGGATAGTGATAGAGAATAAGTTTTGGAGAAAGTTAACTACCATAATGCCATAAATCTAGGATGATTTAAGGGACCATCTGATTAATTGTATAAGAGGGTACTAGGATAACATTTTTGGTTTTCATGATCATTTCCCTAATGTTGAATAATTTTTGCATGAGGAGAAATGCCTACTTGATTTAAGTGTAATATCATCGTTGGTTGTTCCCAAAACAATTTCCACTTCATCTCTTATTTAAAGAAATGAAGTTGAAATTTTCATTCTTGAAGTGTTAGAAGATAATACGATAGAATGATAGGTCATTCCATCTTTCTCGACAAAAATGTTAGAACAGATTAAATATGCATAAGTCTACATATAGTGAGACAATACATTAATCTAACAAACATCAACCAGAATACAACATATACTATCCATAAATGGATAACATTACAATATTTCTAAAAACTAAAAATATAAAACTTTAGAAGGAGGTGAACTAAATCGAATTAACATTTTTCTCCTATATCTCATTTGGTAGTTCTTGGTTGTCACATTCCAAACATCTAAATAACATAATCATGTATTCTCTTCAAATATGATAATAATATAAATTACTATAGAACCTTAGTGAAAACATGAATTTTATAAAAAATAACTATTTCCACACACCATTTATACCAACAATTCTATTTACTCAAACCATGATATCACTTTGTCTTGTTATCAGTCATAAGCTCATTAATACTATCAAACATATTATTTTCTCTTTATCCCTTCATTGTGTGCATATCATCTGCTTTCCAAAAATATTTCAATCACTCTTCATGGTTACCAGTACCATATAATTATGGGAAACCATAATCGGCCAATACATAGATATTCCAATATTCCATAATACTATAAATGAGATTCCACAACACTATTTTGAAATCCCATTACATAAACACTTAATCATTCCACTACTTTGTTTTCATACTCCACATCGCCAATAGTGATTGCATGTGACTTCCCTTTGTCTTTTTCCTTAAGAGTTTTTTGATGTCGGTCATCATTAACCCTTGGATTAGGGAATTGATTAGAATAATGCCCCATTTCCTTGCACTTATATCATTGAAGTGTTGGTGGTACATTCTCTATAGTCTTTTCTCCATTCACATAATTAGCAACCTTTTTCCCATTACTTCATCACTCAACTTCTCAATAACCTTATTTTCCACACTTGAAACATTTTCTAGTCCCTTTAAGACAATCTCCACCATGATTCTTTCCACACTTTGATCATAAGGAAAAATTTATCTTCTTTTCACCATTGTTTTGAGATTTTCCCTTGAACTCCATCTTTCATTTCTTATTAAAATAGTGAGATGGATATGTAACACCAACTTCTAGTTCTACCTTGATAGCATAACGCACAATATCTTCATAGTTACTAAAGTCTCTTATAGATAATTCCCTTTTGATACTTGGTTTTAATCCACTGAAGAATCGATCAACTTTACTTTTAGGTTGGATGGTAAAGCCAGAAGCATACCTTGCAAGTCTTATAAATTTTTCCTTGTATGTACCAACAGGTTTATCATCCTTTTGTTTAATCTCAAGGAACTCCTTTTCCATCTTTGTTCAAAGAATAATAGGGAAGTACTTATTTAAAAAAAAGTTCTTGAACTCATCTCATTCCATGGATTCAATTTTATCTTGTTTTCTTGTATTCTTAATTAGAATCCACCACTGGTCTGATTCACCTTCTAAATGATAGACAACCAAAATTACCTTTTCAGGTTTTGAACAAAGAAGGATGGAAAATATTTTTTCAATGGTACTGATCCATTATTCAGCAACAAGTGGATCATAAGACCCACTGAAAGAAGGTGGATGTTGCCTCATGAAGGAATCAAAAGAATATTTTTCCCTTCTCTACTCATTTGGGAGTCCAGAATGATTCATAGCTTGAGTAAGTATAGAAATAATATTTTTCATTCTATCTCCCAAACAATTTGGTTGTTCAAGAGGACAATCATTTCATTTCCTAGTGCATTAATTATTAACACAGTTCCTTCGGGTTCCATCCATTGTCTAAAACCCAAAAAGAATAGTGTGAGAGGCAAAAATCGTAATAGAAAAAACAACATAGTCAAGGGGGAGTGCCTTTAATCTCTAACATCTTTGGTTTAATTCTAGGTTATTCATGATTATTACGATAATTTTAATACTATAGACTATACTTATACTTAACCTTATGGACATCTCTAGACATGCCTTAGAAATATCTCCAGGGATCTCACTAAAGTTTTCGCATCCTAGTTTCCAAAGGTTAAATAAACCTTCCCTCATATACAAACTGTAGAGACCCTAGATTGACGTATATAAACATTACATTAATTTTTCAAAATACTTAATACAAGAAAAAAACAGACGCCCAAATACTGTATTAGTTTAGTGTCTTTTGAAACTCAAAACATAATATTCTAATCATGGTGAAAGATATTCAACATCTCCCATAAAGATCTTCCCCTTTTGTTTTCCTACCTAAAACCTTTCTTTATATCCTAGGGAAAAGAAAACCTAAAAAGGGTGATCTCAAATTCTCAGAAGGGTAAACATTTTGAACATAAAACAATCCACAAACATTTGAACATAAAAACATGAACATGAAGTTTAAAAGTCAAAATATTGAGCAATGACATAAATTTTGGCAGTACGTAAGGCATGGATCATAAAGGAACATTAACCATGATAGAATAGCATTTTCATAAAATATGTAATTGTGTAAAACTAAAAATCACATATTATTATTTCCATAGTATCCAAGACATTTCTTCCAAAATTGTCATACTGGATGAAGTCCATTACTAAACAGGGTTTACTTGTCGTTCCAGCTCTGTATTACTGAACTAGATTTACTTGTCTTTCCATCAAAGTCTATCTCATGAGATATAAATATTTACCCAATGAATTGTAGGGATATATAGGTCCCACCCATATCATAATAAAATCATTCTTATATGTTCCACAAAAACATAAATCACTTGTCATAGCATAACCCATGAAATAAAATGGGATTCTTAAACATCATGCCATCATAACATAATCCATATAAGATTAATGGACTTCATAAAAATTATTCCATCATAAAAATAATCAAATAAAAGTAATAATAGGTATATAAACATAACTCTATGTCATCTTAGATGGAAAATAATTTTGATAAACCACTTCAACTTAGTTTTTGAGGAAAATATCCTTTCTTCTTCAAAAAAAATTTCTTTTCTCAAAATGCTGCGTAATTTTAAAAGAAAATAATTTAGTTAAAAATAAAATTGAAATATTTTATAGAGATATTCCTGTAAATAAGATGTTAAGAAGACGTAAAAATCTGTTCATGCCGAATAAGTTAAAAAAACATTCTCCTCATGTTTTTACCGAAAAAGTCAAAAAGTACCTCGTATGGTAAACAAAAGAAAGATTTCTTCCATACCATGTAGTAAAAGTCAAAAATGGGTAAAAATGAATTTAAACACACATATAATAATTTTAAACAATTTATAAAAACATTTTTATAAAATACGAATATGGTTGATAAATATATCACTAGAAAATACTTACGTATAAACAATCTAAGATAAAAATGAGATTGCAAAATTATCCCTTACCTTAGGTATGATTTCATCTTTATGTGTCTGAAACTCCTATATAGTGGGTTTAAACATATCATTAACTTGTAAAATAACCATAATAATATTTATGATATCATATATGATTCACTTATGACTTTATATTGCCCGTTCATTTGTCAATTCTATGTTAAAGAAACGTTTTTTGTAATAATTGTACGTGTTTAGACTTGTTATTCTTCATGTGATTACTTAGATTATGATTTACTTACTTCCAGAATGTAAAAAATGATTTATATATATCTTATATATTCATTATATATATATATAATAGATATAAAAATTAAATTTAATACACCATTCATGGAGATGGTAGGTTGTACGTACGCATGAACGTTGTTTGCGTTTCCTTGTAGAATTGGATGGAAATAAGTAAATGAAATATATATATACATAAATAAAGTATAATTATTATTTCATGTATTTAATGATTATTTAATATATATACTTTACAATCATTATTTAATGGTTAACATGTAGAATGAATCTCATCGCAACGTGGAGACGGTAATCCATACATAGGCACGAGCGATGATATCGTTCCCATAATTTTTGAATGGTATTAAAGTGGGTGGTTTATAATATCTCAGAATTATTATAATGTTATAATAATATTATATAGTTATAATTTCCACCGTTATACCCATCCAAGTAAGGTGGTGGTGAAAGACAGATTACACCGCGGCGTGGAGACGGTAAGCCGTACGTACGCACGCGCGGTGATTTTGTTTTTCATCAGATGGATAGAAGGTGAAATAGGGTTGTTTAATATTTATAATAAAATATCAGTATATGAATGATATTATGTTATTAATTTATAATGAAACAATTAAATAATAAGAAGTATAAGAAGAAAGAAAATTGAAACAATCGGTAGAAGAGATTACCTCTTCCTTGACGTGCCTCCTTTCAATTTTCTCTTAGGGCACTAGAGTTTGTCCTTTGAGAATACCAGAACCTATAAAATTTAACTTGTGAAGTTTAGAAGAGAAATGGGTAGGGGATTAATGAGATTTAAGGCTCAAAAATGGAGTGAAGAGGAGAGGGAGGAGGTTCCCTTTTATAAGAGAGGATAGGGGCACTTTAGGAAACTCTCAAAAATATTAATTTATAAAAATGTAAAATCCTACCCAAAAACCTCAAAAGTGTTTCAAAATATAATATGAGATGATATAGAGTTGTAATATCATCAACCAATAAATTTTGGATAACTTATTTTGTCAATTTAAACCATTTCTTTTTAATTAATAGTTAGTGATTATATTAATTTTTAATTTTTTTAATAACATTCTAAATAGTTAATGGTAATGAATATTTACATATATGTTGTTAATTGAACATAAATGGATAATTTATGAAATTTTATACCTTATAATTACCAATTTTTAATTTTTAAATATTTTTATGATTTTTAAATATTTTAATAAAAGGTTATTTTTTTAAAATATATATAGTTTCAATTTTAAAAATATTCATTTATTTGACTTTAAATAAAATCCACACAAAAGATAAATTAGAAAAAAATATTTAATACACTCTGAACATGTCATCATCACTATAAAATTCTTGGATCACTTAAATTAGTTCATGTGATATTTATGATAATATTTTTAAAACCATTTATTTTATATTTCTATTAATAAAATAATTTTTACATCACTATTGTGTCATCATTAATGATAAATAATTAATATCTAAAAAATCTTAATAAATTCACATGATGTATATAATTTAATTATCTTTTTATTGACTATTTACTTTCGATATTTTGTGAAGTTTATCACTAAAAAAATTATTACACTTATAAGATAGAAGAGAGTGACATGTTGTCACTTTCTTTTGTTTTAATAATAATTACATCATTTTTATGGAAAAAAGTACATGAAATGAATCTATTCCGAATATTAGGTGATATGGGCCAACTTTAAATCATCCAATAGAATTTTGGTTGGTGTGACCATAATTTTATAATATTATTTTTACCCCTAATTACCCGATTTACCTTTAACTATGGTAATAAAAATAATTACCAAAGTTACTATTCATAATTCCCAAAAAAATCAAAGTATCATATTAACATATTTCGGACCTACGGATTACAAATATGGAATCCATTTTTCAAAATTCATAACATGGAAGTTTCAGTAATAAATTTAAAATTAATCTCGTTGTTGAGAAAACGGGTTTTAAAAGTTAAAGTATTCTAAAAGATTGCAATGTTTTTACCAATGAATCTAATGTAAAATTAATTCTTATGAAATAAATTATATTAAATTTTAAAAAATATATTATAATAATAATTTAAAATCATTCAATATTATAATTTAACTATATAAATTATCTCTATGAAAAAAGTTATTTTTAATTAGAATTTTATAGTATTTTTATTATTCATCAAAATATGAAAGTTATTAGAAAAATATCAAAAATTTATCCAAAGTAAATTTTTAAATCCTTATTCAAAATAAGATATTTATTTTGTCAAATTGAACTTATAAACATTTCAAAAAATATATTTAAAATTGGTGTGCCATCAAAAGGCGGCAAAACTGCATTTTTTGAAAAATACTTATTTTATCTGAAAAATAGATTTTGTTCTCATGCGATGATTTAGAAAATGTGTAATATGAATGATAATGTTATAAAATTCAAAATTTGGTTAATACTATTCATAACGTCTAGTTTATATCCCATTAAATAATCATATTTTAATAATATATCATTGTTTAGTGAAACTCGGTATTGAGTACAACGCAAGTTATCGAGGAAGGCCGTTCTTGCGTGTAACGCAAGCCAAGTCAGTTTTTCATGTAGTGAAATATTTCTTTGTTGTTCTATATAACATAATCAGAACTTATTTCATTTATACTTTGATCAAAATCTATACTCAGTGTTGCGTGAAATCAATTCTATCAAAAGAACTTGAAATTGTATGCAACACAAGCCAAGTATATTGTTGTATATACTTTAAGCTAATACAGTGTTGTGTATAGCACAAATTAATATTGGTGTAGAAAACAAAACAAGATATCAATGAAATTAAAATGAATCTATCTCATAAAATCTTGGGGTGTTATAGTTTAAGAGTTATCCCATTTTCTTTAAGAATCTTCACACGCGCAATATAAAATATATTTAATATTTTCATAAAATTAAATCTAAGAACATTGGGACTTGGAATCACACACCATCTCAATACCTATATCTGTATATATATAGAGAGAGATAAATATTTAAAATTATTACATGGAAAAAATTGGTTCTCTACATCAACTTTCACAAATATGATTGTACCACCCTAAGATTTTGTGAAATGTTTTTTTTATCGAGTTAATTTAATATTTTGATATTTTTCCTTTCACACAAACCTAAATATATCTTTTTTTATATGAAATCACTATGTTGGGATTATGTTTGAAAAAACACCAAGTTAATCTTGAATTACATTCAACACTTAGATTAGCTTACGATACACGTAACACAATGTTTGGCTTGTGTTGCAAGTAATGCTTGTTTCCTTTGATGGTCTGTGTTACATGCAAGACCTAATTTTACCAAAATACAACATACTATTAATATTATTGTTAAAATATTAATATAGTTATCAAATATCCATTATTATGTAATTTATTAATAAAATATGATTTAAACATATCAATAAAATGGACCCCTTTAGCTAGTAATGAAAGTAATAATTATTTGAAAATGAAGAAATTCATTTTCTAAAAAAACTACTCTTCTATACAAAAACAAAATTTTATCTCAATAAATTAAAAAAACAACTATTTATGAATGTTTTTAATATATTATATATTCAATCAAATATTTTTACACTCATACAATATTTTTTATAGGCATAAGATAAGAATAAATCTAATTTGATGAATAAAAAGATGTATTTTCAAAAAGAAAATTTTACCGCCTTTTAATGGTGAACCCATTTTAAATATAATTTTTGACACTTCTACTTTTTATTTGAAAAAATAAACTTCAATTTTTTACATTTTAATATCAAAATTTACTTTGGGTGAATTTTTAATATTTTTCTTAGAATTTTCACTTTTTGATGAATGGTGAAGAACATTAAATTTTAATTCAAAACTTATTTTTTATATATTATATTTATAAGGATAAATTATATTTTTTATTGGTTTTAATTTTTAATTAGATCATTTATAAAATTATAAATCCAATTTATGTCATTTTAATCAATTTAACTTAGAAATTGGATATAAAAACTTAGCAAACTTTTGAATGTTTTTACTTTAAAAACCTCCATTATCATCTCGTATATAGGATTAAAATTATATTAATTTTCATCAATTATATGATTTTAATTTTTAAAAATGGATTATATATTTATAACCAGAAACATTTATAACCTTTAATAATGTCAACTTAGTTTTTGATCAAAAATATTAGTGAATAAAATTAAAATTAATTATAGCGATTAAGGTAAAATTAAGCTTATTATGAGACTAAACCTTAAATTTAAGGGCCAAAATTATCTAGAACATTTTCCAAAATATAGTGTCTGGAAATATTTCCACTATATACTCATTTTTATCTAATTTGTTCCATTATTGGATCCACTTGGAAAGGGAAAAATGTGTGGAATTCCCTTTTCAAATATTTACAAGAATGTCGCTCCTTGCCCACTATAAAAAGTGACTCACCCATCCCACATATTCACACATCTAAAGACATTTTAATCACCCAAAATCTACTAAAATAATATACCAAAATCCATAAATTCATCCTATATTCCTCTCCTTGGGTATAAATCCATACAATTAATCCCTTTGGTGCAAACCAAAAGGAGTTACCCAAAGTAGAGGTAATATCCTTCCTCATGCTCCTTTGGATTATCTTCATTATCCAACCCCTAAATCTTCTTATTAATTTATAATATAAAAACCCAGTATAATTAAAATTATAATATGTTTTTATTATAAGGTTTAAACCTACACGCACACACACCAATCCAATGGGTAACGAAGTTACCATTCTTGTGTACGGCGAACTACCGCCTCGCAAAATGATATTGTTTGTTTTTTTGTTTAACACGTCTCATGGTAGGGAAATATGATTTAAAATATATTTTTATATAATATATATGATATTTAGGATGTATTTATGCTTTTATAATTATTATATAACACATACCTTCATGATTTCTATTTTATGTAAATACTATAATTTCATTTGGGGAAATGTTGACTATCGCATCCTCAAACTGATGTGATCCGTTCACACTCAACATGGAATTTATTAAGGATGGGTTCCATAAATTTATATGATACATATGAAATAATAATTCTACTATAATTATTATATATATATATATATGTGATTTACTTTTTTTCAATGTGATAACTAAACGGAAACAACAGTCATGTGTACGTACAGTCTACCCTCTCCATGAATGGTGTATTCCATTTCATATTAATATATTTATTAGATTATTATAAATACATATTTATTTAATATAAATTATATGTATATCATTATTTAAATTTTGGATATCATTATATTATTATGAGGACCAAAAATATAACAAATCAAAACATAAGAAAAAAATACAGTGATTATTACTCGAAATGTAACATTAACATTGAGTTGTTAATAAACAGGTAATATAAAGTCATAATAAAATCATATATAGTATTATATATAATAACATTTTTCTTTGGTTGATTTATTTTAAGCTTATATTTATTATATATGAGTTTTTAATTAGTATGAAGAGATACAATACTTAAAGTGAATTTCATCTCACTTCTTATTTCCATGAGATACATTTCATATTCCCCAGTTGATTCTTTTGTGTGGTGTATATACTACCCTATGAAATTTTATATAATTAATTTTCCTTATTTAATGATATTAAAAGCTTTAATATATGTTATTATTTCACAAGGACCATTATTCAAAAGTTACCCATGTAATGAGGGGATTTCTCATCTCACTTTTATTTTCTGTGAGACACAAGGCATTTTCTCAACATATTTCTTATATGTGGTGTGTTTACTTACAATGGATTTATTATATTATTGTTATAATTAAATTTATTGGAATTTACATATCTATTTGATGAAATTTCTTTAATGGGATTTATGTTTCAAAAGTTACCAAATTAGTAAAGTAATTTTGTCTCAATTTTCCTTCTTTGAGACACATGCCATGCTATGCACCTATATTATTTTACAAGGTGTATAAATTGAAATTTGACATGTTGTATCATGAAAATACTTATTTTATTTATATTTTAATCTTCTTTTAATTTAATTTTCTTACATGGGTAGTATAATTCAAAGTTACCAAGTTGTAAGATTTTATTGAAACAATCTCATAGATTATCAATATTGTTTACAATTATGATTCCATTGATGAAATATTATGATCCATATCTCAAGAACAGTCATGAATTTTCTTTACTTCTGGTTTTTAATGAAATCTTAATTTATTAGTACCATTTTTCAACTCTTTTTAACTTAATATAATTAAGAAAGTGTTTTCAATAAAATATGAATTTATCCCTCTCTTCGGTCAAAAATCTTCGTTATTTCAAAATTATGTTTTCTAAAAAGATTTTCAAAACAAAATTAAGTCAAAGTTGTGTATTAAATGATTTTAAAATATTCCTTTATATGTTTGAAAAGAAATTTTCGAAGAAAATGTTTTCAAAATTTTTTTCAAAACTTTCTTTATAACTTTTCAAATTATTTTCAAATAAAAGGATTTCAAAAAGGTATTCAAGATTAAATTATAAATTTTCCAATTATTTTCAAAAAAAAGGTTTTCAAAAAAAATTTCCAGAATCTTTTATAATTTTTCCAATTATTTTCAAAGTAAAATTTAGCAAGCTTACTTTATAATTTTTCCTAGTATTTTCAATGAAAATGTAAGATCCCGAACTTCATAGAGGTATTTACCTATTTAAATTTTGACTTGAATCCCCTTAAATTTGATTAATGTAATTTTTATAGATTGTATGATGATACTAGTGGGTGTTTTCGGGGTTTGGGATAAAGAAGAAATTAGAAGTTGTCCATCATGTGCATGTTTCGTGGTTCCCACAGGGTTAGAGGTAATTGTGCACCAAAAAAATGCAATCTAGGAGGAGGGGTGAACGGTTATGTAAACTGTTTTTGGGAGAATCCAAACCATGTGGATTTGGTAATCAGAATTTTTCATAGTTTGTGTATGGTTTTTCAAACCATTCACTCCATTAAAAGTGGGTTTTTAATATTTACCCCTTGTGATCTTAAGTGTTTCATCCAATTTTTCTCCCCATTATACTTTCGTCATCCCTCATAATGAGCCAAAATGACCAAGGCTTACCAAAAGTTGATCTTCTTAGACTCTAGACTATTAAGAGTGTTGTTGGGTACAGATTGAAGCTCCAGGTAAGTCCAACACTTCTCTTTATTCTCTTTTTTGGATTAGGGATTTTGGTTTCATTCTTCATCTTTTGAATCCCTAAAACCATCTTTTTCCCACAAATATTAGGCTGGGGATTCAAAGGGTGATTGAATATAAATTTAAGTGTATGTTTAAGAGAGTTTTTGTATGCGGATTCAAGGTAGGTGGTCTAAAAGTTATATCCCATAGTCTTGAAGTTGATTTGTTCATGTTTGGTTGGGTTAATGGTTCTATCTTATTGTTCAATTTATGTATTTAAATGGATTTGGTAAAATTGTTAGATAAATGATGAATTGAACCCCTCATGGTCCCCTTGGGATGCATTGATGTCTATTAGGCCATTTTAGTGCCACCTATGGGGTGTTTCGACATTCCCAAGCATTTAAAAATTGTAATGTTAAGCATATAATTGACTTGTGATAAAGTAGATCCCATGATAAACATGTTGATATGATAGTTTATCTAAAAAGGGAATATATATAGTTGTGTATGGACTTTGATAATGGCCTAAGGTATTGTTTTTCTTAATATGTAATGGGTTGTATTAAATGTATTGATTGTTCTAAATGACTTATGAGTTGTACTTGAATTGTATAAGTGGGTTAATGAATGAGAATTGATGAATATGTGTAAAGACCCATAAATTCCAAGGAATTTTTTTTCTTAATTTTCTATGGAATTTTACAAGAACGCAGTTTCTGACGGCGCCTGATTCCGAGTCCCGGTGTGCCCGGAATCAATTTCCAAAGTTTGGCTCAGGTACGTTCAGTGAACGGACGAGCGGGTTTTTCTAACTTTTGAACCGGTGCCCGGAATCGAATTCTAAGGGCACCGATGAAATCGCAGCGCCGGTATTTGCTTAGAAACGCCTCTTCCGGAGTTGTGTTTGCTCAGGTATGGTTTTTAATTTTTTGGGCTTAAAAGTTAAGAAATAAAATAATTTGTTCAACAAACTTTATTTTATTTCACTTAATCCACTTGAAGCCACTTGAAAGCCACTTAAACTGAGTTGAAACGGATAGGGTGCTATCCAGAAATATCCTACCCTCTTGGTAGGATATTTGTGAGGCGGGGCCCGCACGAGCCCCTCCGTTTCTTTCCGCTAAGTAACGCACCCGTGAAAACCCATCATTATGAAAGTCAACTGACGCATTTTCTTAAATCCTTAATGCACCATTTAATTGGGCGGTTTATTTCGTGAATTAAATGGGCGGTTTCTTTCTTTGAATTAATTCAACGAATTAATGGGTCGTTACTTACCTCTTTTTCCTTTGTTGGCGTAATAATAAAATAAGACCAACAATTCATTTGGAGGATTACTCGTTGAGAGGCCTGACGGAATTATTGAGCCTTCATCCTCCTTCGAGAAGAATGCGAAGAATGCGAAGAACGCGAAGAACGCCGTCACCCTCGGAGTTTGACGACGCTTCATCCGCGACGTTCTTCGACGACGTTCTTTAATCCGCAACAAAAACCTTCGATCATCCGTTGAGGTAAGAGTCTCGGATTTTCTTTTTTTAATCTACTTTGTGGTTTTTACCAAAACACAGATTTAATTATTTATAATTAAATCTGTTGTTTCTTGGTCCGTTGAGTTTGTCGACGCAACGCCGGATTCCATGATGACGTGACGCCCTTCTGCGACGACGTGACGCCTTCTACGACACGACGATCGCCTCCTTCCGTGGCGATCAATTTCCGCGAAGAACCCGAGGACGACGACTTGACGAGGTAGGGATTTTTTTTTATTTGGATGTTTTTATTCCCGTGTCATTTCCGTTCCAAATGAAGAACCCGATTCATTAAACAATTTTGATTCATTAAAATTGTTTTCAGATATGTGTTCGTGTGTTGAATATTATTTCTCCCGTTGTTTATCTCTAACGCGGAGGGTGCGGGCCAAACGAACACGGCCCGACAACCCTCCTTCGTTCTTCGTTGTTGTGCAGATTGACAGGTGATGACGGAACGTGCCGCAATGGAAATTTGACGGTTCCGCAGTGAAGAACGAGTCCCGGGAGGAGCGACGGCACAGACGGGAACGGAATCGGACCACCGGAGCGACTCCGGTGGCCCGCAGAAGCCAGAGGCGGCGCGGGGCGCCGGCGCGGAGGCACCGGCGGCCGGAGGCTACGGCGCCCCCTAACCCACGGCGGCGCGGGTCCGGCGCGCGCGGAACGCGGCTGAAGTCGCGTCCGGCTGTCCAGGGCGACACCTCGCAGGTGCCGCGGGGTTGTCACGTGGGGGCGGCGGCTCCCCTCCTCGTCGCTCGGCTGTCCAGGGCGACACCCCGCGAGTGTCGCGGGGTTGTCACGCGGGGGTGGCGGCTCCCCCCCCCCCCCCCCCCCCGCGTCGCTCGGCTGTCTAGGGCGACACCCAGCGGGTGCCGCGGGGTTGTCCCACGGGGGCGGCGGCTCCCCCCCAAGTCTCTCGGGTCGTCCAGGGCGACACCCCGCAGGTGTCGCGGGGGTGTCACGCGGGGGCGGCGGCTCCCCCCCCCCATCGGCGTCGCTCGGCCGAGCCGGGCCGGGCTGGCTGAGCCAGGCTGGTCCGACCGGCCTGGCCGCGCCCTGGCTGGGCCGGACCAGGTCCGACCGGGTCGGCCCGGCCCCGGACCCCCCGTCTTCAGACCGTTTTCAGTCAAATGCCCGTAACTTGAGCTACGGGCCTCCGAACGATGCGTTGTCAGCTGCAACGCAATCCTTGGATCGAGACGGTCATTTCGGTATATCGCACTCAAGGTTTCGGAATACTTTGTGTTCGACCGGGTTGGTTCGTACACGAAACCAACCAGGCCCTCGGAGCAGAAACGCTCATATCTTGAGCTACGGACGTCCGATTGTCGTGTCGTCGGCTTTGGAGGATTCCTCTAAGTGAGACGGATCTTTTGGCATGCTCCGCCCGAGGTTGGGCGCAGGTGGAGTACGGTCAGGTTGGTTTTGCCTTAAAAACCAACCGGGCCCCTGGGACGAAAAAGCCAATAACTTCCAGACCGGGCGTCCGATTGACGCGCCGTCTGCTGCATTGCGTTCCTGTTGACGATACAGAACTTTGGGCATCCTCTGCCGGAGTTTTGGATACAGTTGGGTTATAGCCGGTTGGGTTGTACCCGAAATCCAATCGGGCCCCTGGAACGGAAAAAGATTATACCTTTCTGACAGAACGTCCGTTTGACGAACCGTCACCGGCGTTGGTGATCACGTTGAGAAACGGTCCCTTTGAGTATACCCTATGAGATTTCGGGGTAAAGTTGAGATACGGCCGAGATTGGTTCGCACACGAAACCAACCAGGCCCCTGGGACGAAAAGGCTAGCAACTCACAGACCGGGCGTCCAATTGACGCGCCGTCTATTGCATTGAGACCCCTATGACGAGGTGGTCCTTTGAGATTCTTCTTCGTGGAACCTTGTGGTACTTGTAGTATCGACCAGCAGCTCGTGGAGCGAACCCTCCCGGACACGAGCGTGCGGAATACGGAGATTGTGTAGCTGACTGAGACCCGAAAACTGCTGATCGAACGACTCGGTGAGTTACAGAGGTGCGCTTGGTTGTAGCGGCACATGGGATCGCTTGGTTGTAGCGGCAGACCCACGACAGAGGTGCGCTTGGTTGTAGCGGCACATGGGAGCGCTTGGTTGTAGCGGCAGACCCATGACAGAGATGTGCTTGGTTGTAGCGGCACATGGGAGCGCTTGGTTGTAGTAGCTGGCCCGCAGTACTCGATAGGTGGAGTTCTTCAGCAGTCTTAGGTTAGTGAGCAGTACCTCGGAGTCGTGACAGGACCACTGTACACTCCAGAGACGGAGCTCTTCAGCAGTTACGGTTTCGATAATGAAAATCCTGGTTTGAGCTGAGACTTTTGACCTTTGTGTTTACCTCATGATTGAGATGGGTCACTTGATAACTTAGGTATATGTATGGGCATATACCTGGGTAGTGGTTATCCGTTGATTTCACAATCCTTGTGTTTACTCATGATTGAGATGGGTTACTTGATAACTTAGGTATATGTATGGGTATATATCTAAGTAGAGGTCATCTGTTGAGATCTTCTTGTGGTTATCCTTGTTGGTTTAGTGAGACCTTGAGGGTCTCGGGGTCCTTACTGAGTATCGTTATACTCACCCCTGTACGGGCTATGCCCGCACTTCGTTGTGTTGGATGCAGACGACGGACAGCGCTGATCATGGTGGAGGCTTGCGGAGCAGGACAGTACCTGGAGGTGGACCACTGGGTGGGACATACTCAGAGCGGTCAGGTGGACCCGAGGAGCAGTGGAGGCTATCTATACCCACCCTTCAGGTGGGACTTCCATAGGATGGCTCGACACTGTGGCTTTTCTTTTCAGTTGCTGTTTTTCCCTTTCAGTTGTACTTTACAGTTGGGCTTGTATTTACGGCCCCTTTTACATTCAGCACAGCTTGTACAGTTTTTACTCAGTGTTTACTTTTCCGCTTGCTTACTCTGTGGTGGTTGTTACTTTTCAAAGGCAATTCCTTCCCTTTTGTTGGGATTTACGCCTTGGTGCTAGTCGCCAGCCCCTGGCCTATGGAAGGCGGGCTTGGGGTAGTCACGGCACGGGCCCCGAGGACGGGTCGTGACAAATTGGTATCAGAGGAGTTCGGTTCTACCGCAGAACTTGGGACTCTGATCTTTTTTCCCCTTCTGTGAAGCAATAGTGTTAAGAGTACCGAGTGTGGTTTTCAGTTCAGGGAGTCCAGTGTTGGTGCGGGCGGCCAACGTATCCATACACCAGGACACTGATAACCGATTTCTGACTCTGTGCATGAAAACACTGATTGCGTATGTGTTTCCAGAAGTTTTTAAATATCATCGCAAACCAGGTCAGCTCACCAGGTATAATCGTTTGACTGTGTCACATTGTTTCTTTCAGGATGCCTTTTTACGAACGACCAGCTAGAGCCCAGAGGGATGTGCGTACTGACAGCCTACCGAGAGACGAGGCTTCAGTACAGGGGCCTCTTGCAGTTGAGGCACCAGTGGAGGCACCAGCGGTACTACCATACGTTGGGCCACCGATGCCGCCAGCCCCAGCAGTAGGCAATGCACGCCACTTGAGCGCGCTGCACGAGTTCCAGCGCTAGAGGCCACCCAGGTTCCGGGGAGAGATGGGCCCACAGGCGGATGAGGATTGGCTGGAGGCTGTGGTGGGAGTCTTCAGGCTAGTGGGGACGCCGACAGACTTCATGGTGATCTTTGCTTCCAGCCTTCTTCAGGCAGCAGCAGGCAGGTGGTGGAGCCACTTGTTCCAGTTTTTCGATGGGATGGCCTTCACATGGGGAGACTTCGAGACCTTCTTCAGGGTGGAGTTTGTGCCAGTAGCTCTACACCCCGAGCGTGTACAGGAGATTTTGCCTTTGCCGCAGGGTTTTCGATCAGTTTTTGAGTCATCTGTGGGCAGTAGACAGATGATGCAGAGGTCCTGGAGGACCGGACCAGTAGTTGGGTGATCTTGAGTTTTAGGACCGGTGGTGCGGGGCACCCGAGGTGGGGTCAGAGCCTGGCATGCGAGAAGCAGACTGTGTTACTCATGCGGCGGAAAGGGTCATCTGGCACGTGACTATCTGACTCCTCGTACAGTTGATCCGCAGGCTTTGGGGGAGCCACCAAGGCAGTAGAGCTCCTAGAGCAGGTGGACAGGAGCGGAACTAGTAGATATGTCCCTTGTACTTCTAGTTCCATTTTTCCTGTTGTATTCATGTCTTTGTACTATGAGCTGCAATAATAAAAAGACACTTATCTTTGCGATGTTTACTTTCCTGTCCTTTTTCTTTGGTTGATACCGAGTGGTCCTGGTTAAAACTGTTGACTTGACCCTCACTTTCTTGATTCCTAATGGAGGAGACCCAGTGACCTCACACTGATGCCGACAGCGTGACTCGACCCTTGGAGGCGAGAGTGACAGTTGGATCTCTTAGTAGTTACGTCGAGGCCTTACGACGTCATCCATGGCATGAATGCATCCTTCATGTCAGGATTGACTGTATTAGGCAATGGGCGTGGTTCATCCAGAGGGGGGATGAGACCAGGTTTCTATTTTCGGAAAAGGATAAATTTTAGCAGCTCTTCTAGATCGTATACAAAGGAGGTGCAGTTCATCCAGGAGCGGATGAAGACTGCACAGTGCAGTAAGAAACAGGAAACTGGTGCCAGTCTTAGAGACTCGGGCGTGTTAAATGTTTCAAGAAGAGGAAGCTTAAAGGAGAGATGAGTCTACGAAGCAGCAGACGTGGAGGTAGAGCTAGGAGAGCAGCATGAGGTGGTCTACATCTCAACATGATACAGCCACCCGCCTTATTTATCCCCGCCAGGCTCAGGGAGCTGGAGGTCGGAGGAAGAGTGTGGCTACATGCAGTCAAGGAGTGTGACCCAATGTCTCTAGAAATGATTCAAGGGACAGTCTATGTCCACTACTAGCTATTGTAGTAACAGACATCGATATGAATCATTCCTCACTTTCACAAATCTTGTCACAGACCTAGACTTTCCGGTAAGCCGTGGACTTGACCCTCACATCTGGAGATACCTTGGGAGGAGACTCGATAATCACACTTACGCCGACGGTGTAGTCAGACCCTCGAGGCGAGAGTTCTGGTTGGAATCTCTTGGTGGCAGCGTCGAGGCCTTACGACGTTAGTTTGAGTATGGAATGGGAAATAACTGTTCATACTCAAATTGACGGTTTTAGGAAAATGTCGGGATGGGTTTTCCTTGGTCGGTGAAAAAGGAAACCCCAGGCAGCGCAGGGTAACTCTTGCATAGGAGGGTGCGACCGATCACTCTTGAGTCGGTCAACCTTACCTTCGTAGAAGCAGTCGTTTTGAGTTTCAGTTCTAACAGAAAATGGAGACCTCTGGAGTTTGAGGATGACGACCACATCTTCTTACGGGTCTCACCTTGACGAGGTTTACGGAGATGTGGCCAGGGAGGCAAGTTATCTCCGAGGTTCAACGGACCTTTCTAGGTCCTCAGCTGGGTAGGCGAGGTGGTTTACCGCTTGGCCCATCCACTTCAGTTGCACTAGGTGCACGGCGTTTTCCACATATCCCAACTGAGGAGATACGTGCTCGACCCTTCGCATATCATCGACCATGAGGAGCTGGATGGTGGCGATGAGTTGACTTCTACGGAGGTTCCTGTGGGGATCGAGGATCGACAGGAGCGGATCCTACGGGAACGATCGATTCCTCTGGTGCACTTTCTTTGGCAGCGTGGGAATCTCCAGGTGAGCACATGGGAGCGGAAGGCTCAGATGCGTGCTCTGTACCGCTTTGTTTCCCTAAGTTTTTGGTGAAGCTTTACGGGGACGTAAATCCCTATGGTGGGAGTAATGTAAAGACCCGTAAATTCCAAGGAATTTTTTTTCTTAATTTTCTTTGGAATTTTACAAGAACGCGGTTTTTGACGGCGCCATATTCCGAGGCCCGGTGTGCCCGGAATCAATTTCCGAAGTTTGGCTCAGGTACGTTCAGTGAACCGACGAGCGGGTTTTTCTAACTTTTGAACCGGTGCCCGGAATCGAATTCTAAGGGCACTGATGAAATCGCAGCGCCGGTATTTGCTTAGAAACGCCTCTTCCGGAGTTGTGTTTTCTCGAGTATGGTTTTTAATTTTTTGGGCTTAAAAGTTAAGAAATAAAATAATTTTTTCGACAAACTTTATTTTATTTCACTTAAGCCACTTGAAAGACACTTAAACTGAGTTGAAACGGATAGGTTGCTATCCAGAAATATCCTACCATCTTGTTAGGATATTTGTGAGGTGGGGCCCGCACGAGCCCAGCCGTTTCTTTCCGCTAAGTAACGCACCCGCGAAAACTCGTCATTATGAAAGTCAACTGATGTGTTTTCTTAAATCCTTAATGCACCATTTAATTGGGCGGTTTATTTCGAGAATTAAATGGGTGGTTTCTTTCGTTGAATTAATTCAACGAATTAATGGGTCGTTACTTACCTCGTTTTCGTTTGTTGGCGTAATAATAAAATAAGACCAACAAGTCATTTGGAGGATTACTCGTTGAGAGGCTTGACAGAATTCTTGAGCCTTCATCCTCCTTCGCGAAGAACGCAAAGAACGCGAAGAACGCCGTCACCCTCGGAGTTTGATGACGCTTCATCCGCGACGTTCTTCTACGACGTTCTTTAATCCACAACAAAAACCTTCGATCATCCGTTGAGGTAAGAGTCTCGGATTTTCTTTTTTTTAATCTCCTTTGTGGTTTTTACCAAAACACGGATTTAATTATTTATAATTAAATCTGTTGTTTCTTGGTCCGTTCAGTTCGTCGACACAACGCCGGATTCCGTGATGACGCGACGCCCTTCTGCGACGACGCGACGCCTTCCACGACACGATGATCGCCTCCTTCCGCGGTGATCAATTTCCGCGAAGAACCTGCGGACGACGACTTGACGTGGTAGGGATTTTTTTTATTTGGATGTTTTTATTCCCGTGTTGTTTCCGTTCAAAATGAAGAACCCGATTCATTAAACAATTTTGTTTCATTAAAATTGTTTTCAAATATGTGTTCGTGTGTTGAATATTATTTCTCCCGTTGTTTATCTCTAACGCGGAGGGTGCGGGCCAAACGAACACGGCCCGACAACCCTCCGTCGTTCATCGTTGTTGTGTGGATTGACGGGTGATGACGGAACGTGCCGCAACGGAAAGTTGACGGTTCCGCAGAGAAGAACGAGTCCCGAGAGGAGCGGCGGTGCAGACGGGAATGGAATCGGATCACCGGAGCGACTCTGGTGGCCCGCGGAAGCCGGCAGCAGCGCGGGTCGCAGGCGCGGCGGCGCCAGCGGCCGGAGGCGGTGGCGCCTCCTGACCCGCGGCCGCGCGGGTCCGGCGCGCGCGGGACGCGGCTAAAGCCGCGTCCGGCTGTCCAGGGCGACACCCCGCGGGTGCTGCGGGGTTGTCACGCGGGGGCGGCGGCTCCCCGCCGCGTCGCTCGGCTGTCCAGGGCGACACCCCGCGGGTGTCGCGGGGTTGTCACGCGGGGGCGGCGGCTCCCCCCGCGTCGCTCGGCTGTCCAGGGCGACACCCCGCGGGGGCAGAGGCTCCCCCGCCGCGACGCTCGGGTCGTCCAGGGCGACACCCCGTGGGTGCCGCGGGGGTGTCACGCGGGGGCGGCGGCTCCCCCCCCCCCCCCCCCCCCGTGTCGCCCGACCGAGTCGGGCCGGGTCAGGCCGAGCCGGTTCGGCTGACCCAGGGGGGGTCGGGCCGGGTCGGGCCGGGCCCGGACCCCCCCCCCCCCCCCCCCCCCCCCCCCCCGTCTTCGGACCGTTTTCAGTCAAATGCCTGTAACTTGAGCTACGAGCCTCCGAACGATGCGCCGTCAGCGGCAACGCGATCCTTGGATCGAGACGGTCGTTTTGGTATATCGCACTCAAGGTTTTGGAATACTTTGAGTTCGGCCGGGTTGGTTCGTACACGAAACCAACCGGGCCCTCGGAGCGGAAACGCTCATATCTTGAGCTACGGACGTCCGATTGGCGTGCCGTCGGCTTTGGTGGATTCCTCTAAGTGAGAATTACCTTTTGGCATGCTCCGCCCGAGGTTGGGTGCAGGTGGAGTATGGTCGGGTTGGTTTTGCCTTAAAAACCAACCGGGCCCCTGGGACGAAAAAGCCAATAACTTCCAGACCGGGCGTCCAATTGACGCGCCGTATGCTGCGTTGCGTTCCTGTTGACGATACAGAACTTTTGGCATCATCTGTCCGAGTTTTGGATGCAGTTGGGTTATAGCCGGGTTGGGTTGTACCCGAAATCCAACCGGGCCCCTGGAACGGAAAAAGATGATACCTTTCTGACAGAACGTCCGTTTGACGAACCGTCAGCGGCGTTGGTGATCACGTTGAGAAACGGTCCCTTTGAGTATACCCTATGAGAGTTCGGGGTAAAGTTAAGATATGGCCGGGATTCGTTCGCACACGAAACCAACCGGGCCCCTGGGACAAAAAGGCTAGCAACTCACATACCGGGCGTCCAATTGACGCACCGTCTGTTGCATTGAGACCCCTATGACGAGGCGGTCCTTTGAGATTCTTCTTCATGGAACCTTGTGGTACTTGTAGTATCGACCAGAAGCTCGTGGAGCGAACCCTCCCGGAGACGAGTGTGCGGAATACGAAGACCGTGTAGCTGACTGAGACCCGACGACTGCTGATCGAACGACTCGGTGTGTTACAGAGGTGCGCTTGGTTGTAGCGGCACATGGGAGCGCTTGGTTGTAGCGGCAGACCCACGATAGAGGTGCTCTTGGTTGTAGCGGCACATGGGAGCGCTTGGTTGTAGCGGCAGACCCGCGACAGAGGTGCGCTTGGTTGTAGCGCCACATGGGAGCGCTTGGTTGTAGCGGCAGACCCACGACAGAGATGCGCTTGGTTGTAGTGGCACATGGGAGAGCTTGGTTGTAGCAGCTGGCCCATAGTACTCGATAGGTGGAGTTCTTCAGCAGTCTTAGGTTAGGGAGCAGTACCTCGGAGTCGTGACAGGACCACTGTACACTCTAGAGACGGAGCTCTTCAGCAGTTATGGTTTCGATAATGAAAATCCTGGTTTGAGCTGAGGCTTTTGACCTTTGTGTTTACCTCATGATTGAGATGGGTCACTTGATAACTTAGTTATATGTATGGGCATATACCTGGGTAGTGGTTATCCGTTGATTTCACAATCCTTGTGTTTCTTAATGATTGATATGGGTTACTTGATAACTTAGGTATATGTATGGGCATATATCTAAGTAGAGGTCATCTGTTGAGATCTTCTTGTGGTTATCCTTGTTAGTTTAGTGAGACCTTGAGGGTCTCAGGGTCCCTACTGAGTATCGTTATACTCACCCATGCACGGGCTATGCCCGCACTTCGTTGTGTTGGATGCAGACGACGGACAGCGCTGATCGTGGTGGAGGCTTGCGGAGCAGGACGGTACGTGGAGGTGGACCACTGGGCGGGACATACTCGGAGCGGTCAGGTGGACCCGAGGAGAAGTGGAGGCTATCTATACCCACCCTTCAGGTGGGACTTCCAGTGGACGGCTCTTCGCTGTGGCTTTTCTTTTCAGTTGTTGTTTTTCCCTTTCAGTTGTACTTTACAGTTGGGCTTGTATTTCCGGCCCCTTTTACTTTCAGCACAACTTGTGCAGTTTTTACTCAGTGTTTACTTTTCCGCTTGCTTACTCTGTGGTGCTTGTTACTTTTCAAAGGAAATGCCTTCCCTTTTGTTGGGATTTACGCCTTGGTGCTAGTCGCCAGCCCCTGGCCTATGGAAGGCGGGCTTGGGGTAGTCACGGCACGGGCCCCGAGGACGGGTCGTGACAATATGTTAAATGGGATAATGTATGATAATTTTTTATTATGTTAAATTGGTTAAGGTATTTATGGGTTAAATGGACCATTCTAAGTAAATGGTAAATGTGTTAATGGGTTCAGGATTGATGATGATTCATAGGTTGTATAAAATGTGAATTATATATGTTATGTGTATTGGTTATGTATGGTCTGTGATATGGTATATGTTGTAAATTGATAAATAAGAATGTGAAAATGTATTGGTAGTTTTGGGGTATTTTACTTGAGGATATACACCCATGGGTTGGGTTGTACTAAGGCTCTAAACCCCACCCCTAAAATACATGAGTTAGGGAAGGTGACTAAGGATCCATTCCCCTAGCGATTGCATTTGATGAGACTACCTGGACTGAGGCTCCAAGGTAAGTGTAATGTAATGGTCTGTGAAATGTTTATCCCAAGTGAGATAGGGAACTTGACTTATTTCATTATGCATAGTAATTTACTAGCTTATGTTTTTGTGTAAATGTTGTAAATGCATAACCCATGGAACAAGTGAAGAATATAGATTAAGTGATTAAAATGGTTAAAGTGAATATTGTTAACTAATGGAACCCGGGTTGTCTTTTTTTTACCTTGAAATTTATTTAGTTTTTTCATGCACCATCTTTTTAGACTAGATATTTTGTAGACACTGTTGGTGGTGGACTACTGATTTGTACTCACACCCTATTCAGGACACCATTAGGTACCTAAGAAGATTTCTTAGTTGCAGGTCAGGATAAAGTAAAAGTTCCTATGCTAGGGAGTTTATTTGAGCTTGGGTTGTGAATGGATAAGGATCCAGACTTAGAGTTAGGAATAGTTTTGGGGATTCATTCATTTGTATTATATTGGGTTTTCTTCACTTTTGGAACTATTAGAATGAAATTGTATAATTATTGTTGGTTGTGGTTTTTAACCTATTTGGGAATAGTTAGTAATGCATGATTTTGGTTTATTGCTTATTTTTTCCCTTATTTTATAAGTTGTTTATTGTTTCTTACTCCGGTAAAGAGGGTATATTCTCCCCACATGATCTATTAGACCCTCATTACTAGTCGATAACCTCTAGTATAAGGAGAGGCGCACTTAAGGTTATGTGGTAACCCGACTCGGGGCACCGGTTAGTGGATTCTGAGTAGGGGTCATTACAAAGTGGAATAAGAGTGGTTATTGTCTATGAATTACTATTTTGGGATGGTATACAGGATATTAGGATGCGTCGATCCTTGGAAATGATCTTGTATATGGGAGTATCTAACCCATGTATGAGGGAAAACCCAAGTAACTGGGGTGGGTATTGTTGTTCTTGATATGGGTTGCTACAGTTGAGTGATATTTCAACATTGGGTGATGAAATTTTTGTGTGAGGATGTTGTTTTATGATATTTTTCTCTTGGATATAATTAAATGAGGTCGTGCATTCATGCATCATTATAGGAACCTAGGGATATATGTGGCATGCATCATGATAGGCACACACAGGATGGGTGTGTGAGACCTGAAGTGTAGGATGCATTTTACTTTATTGAAAATTTGAAGAAAATGGTGTCTAATAAAGATGAGGAAAATGGGTAAATAGAAATATTGATAAATAATTGTACCTAATGAAGGTTTTGAACAAAATAACATATTGTTTGTAACAAGTTTTGGAATGGTAAATGTGCCTAAGAGGAAAGATTAATGTTTTGTATATGGAAATGGTTTTAAAAGTGTCTAATGAAAGACTTGTGACTATGTATGTTGGTTTACTCCATTTTATTGATGACCCATGGGAGGGATGTTTGATAGTAGTGTTCTAGATGTGATGATGTTCGTGGGGATAATCTGTGCGAAATGGGTTGTTTATGGATAGTGAGGATCCTTATTCTATGTAAACTATGGGATTTTTATGTTATATTTTATAGGAATTGTGTTTGGAATTGAAGAAGAATGCCACTACAATGATGTGTGACGGTTGGGCGACAAGAGGATGTCATCGAGAATTCTCCTCCAAAAATGGAGCAAGGGAACCCAATGATCTACGGTAACTGAGGAGAGGAGTAGTTCCATGAGAATTTTTCTCATTTTATATAGATGATGGAATAAGACCCAGTGTGGGTCATGACTAGTATGTTTGATCTAACTAGATAGTTTTAGTTGCAACACCCTCCAACATTTTTCTGAGACGGTGGACCCAAGGCTGTAGAGTTCTAGATAGATTCCATCCAGGTGATTTTGGATCATTTAGAGACTCCTATAGAGAATAGATTCAAGTTGGCAGTATATATGTTGATGGGACCAGCGAAGCACTGGTGGGATATCTTGGTTTAGACTCAGTAGTCTGATGGTACTCTATGGAAGTACATCTATGAAACATCTCTACAACACTGCTATCCAAATAATTTGAGATAGGAGTGGGTTGTACAATTTATGAGGTTGACATAGGAAACTATGTTAGTGATGGATTACACTGGCCGCTTCATGGACTTGAAACATTTTTTCCCAGCGTTGGTAGGGGACGAGGCCACTATGGAAATAAGTTTTTAGGATGAAATTAGATATGATATTAAGTCCCAGGTGAACCTATCCCATTTAAATAGGTTTGCAGAACTGGTGGATCATACCCTTATTTCAAAAATGAACTTGAGGGAGGCCTCAGGTGGTGGACATGTGGTTCGATTTGGATGGACCAATGGTGCATCATTTGTGCATTGGAATCATTATTTTGTAAATATTAATGAGGGTGGTAGCATGAGGATTATCCATAAGATAGGATCAACCTCTCAGGGTGGTGATCGGGTGTATTTTTATCAGTGTTGCAAGATGTGACACATGTGGGGTCAGTGCCCTCGACTAGCTGTTGAGTGTCGAGCATGTGGCATAATGGATAATTTGTAGAGGTTATGTAGGAACCCTCAATATCAGGGCATGTGTAACGCCCCGACCCCAGCTACCCAGAGTCGGTGCATTACTTCGTAACATTGGCATGATCAGAAAAGATCAAGTCTCGAAAGACCGATTAGTTTAGTAGACTTGAAAACACTAGATACATTCATAAGTCTTTCATTACATCAAAAAGTAAACAAACTACAATAACATGGTCTTCATAGTCCACACTCATATCCCTTTCTGACTACCCCTGCAGTTCGTTCATAAAATACTTCTTCACATCCTGTAAAAATATTAAAACATTGAAAGGGGTGAGCTCAGATGCTCAGTAAGGATAACAATATAGCGGAAGCTTTTATAAATAAACATTAACATTTAAGGCAATGTATAACTAAAACAAAAGCCTTTTAAACTTGAACTTTAGCATAATATGGCAAAAGTAAACTGAAATAATGCCATTTACTTACTCACATGGATATTCTACTAGTCTAATAATCACATGAAATATCAATAACCACTTTCATAATGAGGGAATGTATAATGCTGGACATTCTGAAACATTTTGTCAAGGCCTCGGCCAAGACGTCTAAAATGATTAAGGCCTCGGCCAAAACCATAAATCAAATTGGGAAAGGGCCTCAGCCAATTCCACGTCTAGTTGTCTCATGAGACCTACCGATGCATCGAGGAGCTATAGCGGGCTCCACCCGTCACTTATTAAGTCCAATACATTCCTCATATGAATAGGTTTAAACATATCATAAACCATAACATAATCGTATCACATAAAACATGCATAAAGGAAACATAACATTTCCACATTTCAATCACAAGATATCAATACAACACATTGATAAAAACGCTTTCAAAACCATTTTCAATACCAAAATAAAAGAAGGTTAAAACTTTGTATTTATTTTTCATTAAAAAAAATGATGGCTTGTAGAGGAAGCCGAAACTCAAATAATGGTCACGGTGGCAGAGAAGTCGTTGTCGCCCCATAAGTACGGAAAGAAAAACATTCCCTTTTTTCGTTTAGCAAAACGCTTTGTATAAAAAGATTCCTTTTGAATAAACGTAAAAGTCAAAGGGGTTTATACACTGTATAAAAGAAAGTTGTGTATAAAACCAAATATGCCTCAATGAAAGGATATTGAGACAAAGTCCTTAAAAAGATCATTTTTAAAATAAAATAGATCTAATATGTGTATTCACTATAGGTACACACAAAGAATACAAAATAAGAAATAATAATATCATGACATAATTTGAAAGTAGGAGATTAACCCAAAGAATGGAAATTGGGTTCAGAAATTCCCTTACCTCATGTCCGACTTGACTCAACCGTTCTTTAACCTCCGGAATAATAAACTAGAGTTAATATCTACCTTATTAAGAACCATTTTCAATTTCATTATCCTTTTTATATCACTTATTACAATGTTATGAACGTTATGTAATTATTTAAGTTAATAACGGTCGTTTTGTCGATCTTTGGTACTTGTGTCAACAATAACCTTCTTATAATTACAAGTTGTTCATGTGGTGAAATATCCATTATATCCAGAATTATATTCATGATGTAGATATCATATATATCATATATATCCAGTATATACATTCATTCATAATATTACGTAACATTTAGAGGTAAGAAATGAAATGCACCGTTCATGGAGACGGTAAGCCGTACGTACGCATGAATGCTACTTTCATTTCTATTTCGTATTTAATGTAATGAAATCATAATTATATAAAGGTATAATATAGTTCCAGAATAATATCATATATAATATCATTTACTCCATCCTTTATACATCCCACATATGGCATTAACGATTCACATCACTTTGAGGGGGCGGTAGTCCGCACTTCCTAAAATGAAATTATCCCGTTTTACCCATAATGGAAATCATAAAGTATGCCATAAATGAGAAATACAGAAGCATAAGTAAAACATAAACATATTATATATCATATATAAAAATAGTGACATCTTAATGGCCACCTTTGAAGGTGTTATATGAGTGTTGAACAATCATCGTTTCGTGAGGCAGAAATTCACCATCCATAGACACCGTATGTTCTTTAACCATTAGATGTAGGTGTGTGTAAGTTTAGCTCGAATCCTTATTATAACAACATCCTAGTATATTGAGGATACTGGTTTTGTTACAAAATAAATGAATAAAAAGAGTTTAGGGGGTTGGAGAAGAAAAATAAAACAAAACAACATTAGAGAAGAAATTACCTCAAAATCGGGTAACTCTTTTTTATTTGAGCCAAAGGCTTCCTTGAGAAGAGTTCCTCCCAAAGTGAGGCTTCTAGGAGTAAGAGGGGGAAGTTGGGAGAGTATTTGGGCAGAGTTTGGCCGAGACAAATGGCTTGAAAGTGTAAATGAGGTGGGAGAGGTGGGGGGCTTTTATAAGTGGAGAGGAGGGGCTCTTTTGGAAAGATTGAAATGTTACATTATTACACAATGCTTTTCGGATTCTAAAGGTCCCACACTTATATAATTCGTGGATAAGGTGATAAGGGTTCTAAACCTCCTCATCCAATAGTCTTTGGACAAGTTTAAGCCTTGGATTTTTCATTATCTTCTCATTTTATTTAAATCGTTAAATAATGAGGTCATCGCTGCATCATAATTATGTCATAAATAATTTAATTTATATAATGTCTAAAAATTATAAAAAAAATACTATGATGTAGGAAATCTTTTTATCTTTCTAATTAATATTTATAGTCAAAATTTTGACTTGTTTAACCCCACTTAAAAACTATTTTAGTAAAACAACTCATGTTTGTGTCAATTTAATTTTAACATTAAATAAATATATATTAATGTCATTTTCCAACCAAAGTGGCTCCATGGGGTCCCCAAGTTGACCCATGGGTTGTCTTGGTCGGCCATGACTCATCCAATAGGATTAGGACAAGTGTCAAGCTCATATCATATTATTAAAACATTATTTTTACCTTAAACTACACTAATTACCTCTAATCGCGATTAAGAACTTAAAAGTTACTATTCACCAAAAATTATTTTAATCTCATTGAACCACATTTTACTTATTAATGACAACCATGTATGTAGGATTTTTGAAAATCAAATCACAGAAGTGGTAATATTTCATTTTAACGAAAAAATCAGTTTTTAACAACCACTTAGTGGTTTCACTATTCATCAAAAATTGAAGTTTTTCAGAATAAGGCCAAAATTTCACCCTAAGCTATAATTGATATTCCGAATTCAAAAATGATGTCTATTTTACAAAATTCCAAACATATAAGTTTCATTAATTAATTTTATAAATAATTCCCACTGTCACAACAAATAGCGTGTTTTTAAGAAACAATTTATATCAAAAGATTGGCAATTGTTTATGTCCAATTTCAATGTTAAATTAATTCTAATGACCACCATTGGATAAAATGGTAAAAATATATTCTAATTATACTTTAAAACCACTAAATAGTATAATTTATCACAATAAATTATTTTGATTAAAAAATTTGTTTTAAGTATTTTTCACTATTGATAAAAAAAATTGGAAGTTCTCAGAAAGTTACAAAAAAATTCAACTTAGGATAATTTCGATATTACGAATACAAAAATGAAGTCCATTTTGAAATATAAAATTTCTATAATTTTAAAATGTGGTTATTACTATTCATAACGGCTACTTTGATTAGTCGCGGTGTTTTAGAACTCGAAGTTGCGTACAATGTAAGCTATTGCATTATTGAATGAGAAGCGTATCGTGGAAGCTCGGGGTGTTACATTCTCCCCTCCTTCAATAAATTGTGTCCGCGCAATTTGAAATTTTTCTTTGAAAGTAAAAGGTTGAAAAGAGAAAATACCTTTGAGGAAAACCCACATCAGAAATAAGATTAATAAAATTTAGCCTTAATAAGAGGGAAAGGGAAATGAAAAAGTCACCACCCAATTATGATCTCGATTAGGAGAACATTGGTGGCAATTAGAGACATATAATTGGAGGAAAAATGTAAATATTTGTAGAGAGTGATTGAGGTCATCAATTACAATCAACTGTCAAATTGAGGGCCTCAAAGCCTTCAATCTATGTTGATTTAAAATATCATCAGTTCAACAAGACATAAGGTATTAGGATAACACATTTTTTTGTTTTAATATCCCTTTACTAAAGTTTAAGAATTAATTTATTCATTGAATAAGAGATAGGTATAAATATATTTATGGTTGACAATTAGAGTTTCAACCTTCAACTCATCTTTCACTCAAAAAGATAATAGAACTCAAAAATATTATACTTATCCTAATTGTATAAGGTTCCAAATGTTAACACATACCATTTAGAATAGTAAAATTATTTTTTAATAACCAAGGACTTCTTGTAGGCTAGTGGTAGGAAATAAAGGCATGTCGCACTATGGTTGTGGGTTCGATTCCTGCAGCTTTGTCCGACACGACGGGTTATGCCCCACCCTGTAGGTTGTCCTTTTCCTAAAACTATAGTATCATAATATTCCAAAAATAATCTTCATAAATGCTTTAAACTTAAACAATTCTATCCATGGTTTAACTTAATCCATTCCAACCTTAATAGTTATCCAAAATACCTCCATCCAGACTTTCTCTAAAAGGTCTCTAAATTCCAAAATCAATTGTAACATCAGATTCCCCAAACAAAGAAAAGTTTCTCTTATTGTCACATACTAAAAATATGATTACCTTAATCATATTACCTTAATCAAAAAGTACTGCAGTACAATATTTATATATATCACATTATTCTTATAACTAGAATATAATCCTTGAGTCCAAAAGCACTAATACATTAATTATTCCGCTTCAACTGTAGTCACAGCATAAGATTGTCCTTGATCCCTTGGCCTTTTCTGTGGTAAGTTTCCTTGACGCTTAGGACATTCATTTGCATAATTCCCCATTTCCCTACAATTGTAGCATTCAACTTTGACAGCCTATTTCTTTCCCTTGCAATCACGAGCCTGGTGACCCTTTTCTCCACATTTATAACAAACTCTCATTCCTTTTAGGCATGTACCAGGGTGATTCTTCCCACAATTATCACATAATGGAAAATCCTTCTTTCCCTTTTTCCCTTTATCTGTCTCTTGTTCCCCCGTTCTCTTCTTCTCTTTCTTTACTTTGTTGTCATAATACTTAGAGAATTCCTTTTCTGTCTTGATAGCACACGAGACAATATCTTCGTATGATGAGAAGGATTGTGATACTAAAGCTCGACGGAGAAATGGTTTTAACCCATCAAATAAATGATCAATCTTACTCCTTGGGTTACGTATATAATCGGAAGCATGCCTCGCTAACCTTGTAAAGTTAGCCTCATACTTTGTGACATTCCCATCCTCCTTCTGCCTCAAACTCAGAAATTTCCTTTCCATATCTGCTCGATGGTCGCGAGGAAAGTATTTTTCTAAAAAAAGATCTTTGAACTCCATCCATTCCATATTTTATACTTCATCATCTTCCTTCATGTTTTTAATCAATGACCACCATTGATCAGCATCTCCAGTGAGGCGGTAAACTGCCATGATAACTTTTTCCCTTTCACTGCTCCCCAAAGCCTGAAATATTTTCTCTAGGGAATTTATCCATTTCTCGGCTACTAAGGGATTTGTACTCCCATTGAACATTGGTGGTTGTTTCCTTATGAATCGATCTAACATTGATCCTCCACGTTGTGGATCAGGGTGCTCCATACGGGTAAGGTTATTATTCATAACCTGAGTAAGTTGTCCCAGTATGGTGATTAGCTGATCGGCACCAGTTGCATCACCAGCCCCACTATAATTATCTTGAGCAGGAGGGAAATCCCTACATGGAGTGCGTGCATTGATACGGTTTCCATTTCTTCCACTAGGCGCCATTTCTAAACAATGGCTTAAACTAGATCAGTTTATGAATCAAAATACATAATCCCATACTTATAAAACACTTAACATAAATTGAACTATTTATGGATATAATCCATAATCATAAAAATGTTTTCTTTGAGGAAGTATATACTCATAAACTCTTCATAATGATTTGTAAAGAAAATGAGAGTTATCCTAAGCATATCCCCCGGGAGTGTCGTAACCAAGAGTGCAGCAAGGCTCGTTGTCGTGCACCAGTTCCCGTTCGAGTCTAGCTCAAAGCGGTGTTTTCGGGTTTTATCCCTAGGAACATCTGTGCCAGAGCCGCCTCTACCTGTTCGTATCCAGACAGGGATGTATTGCTCGGAAAACTCACAAAATATCTACAATACCATAATTCTAGGAAGTTCTTCTATACTAATCTTCAAAGTTCATCTTAGGTCTACGTGCTCTAATTAGAGTTTATCTAAATCTAGCTTCCAAGGTTTGTACTAAACTTCCTCTGATACCAACTGTAATGCCCCAACCCCAGCTACCCAGAGTCGGTGCATTACTTCGTAACATTGGCATGACCACAAAAGATCAAGTCTCGAAAGACCGATTAGTTTAGTAGTCTTGGAAACACTAGATACATTCATAAGTCTTTCATTACATCAAAAAGTAAACAAACTACAATAACATGGTCTTCATAGTCCACACTCATATCCCTTTATGACTACCCCTACAGGTCATTCATAAAATACTTCTTCACATCCTGGAAAAATATTAAAACATTGAAAGGGGTGAGCTCAGATGCTCAGTAAGGATAACAATATAGCGGAAGCTTTCATAAATAAACATTAACATTTAAGGCAATGTATAACTAAAACAAAAGCCTTTTAAACTTGAACTTTAGCATAATATGGCAAAAGTAAACTGAAATAATGCCATTTACTTACTCACATGGATATTCTACTAGTCGAATAATCACATGAAATATCAATAACCACTTTCATAATGAGGGAATGTATAATGCCGGACATTCTGAAACATTTTGTCAAGGCCTTAGCCAAGACGTCTAAAATGATTAAGGCCTTGGCCAAAACCATAAATCAAATTGGGAAAGGGCCTCGGCCAATTCCACGTCTAGTTGTCTCATGAGACCTACCGATGCATTGAGGAGCTATAGCGGGCTCCACCCGTCACTTATTAAGTCCAATACATTCCTCATATGAATAGGTTTAAACATATCATAAACCATAACATAATCGTATCACATAAAACGTGCATAAAGGAAACATAACATTTCCACATTTCAATCACAAGATATCAATACAACACATTGATAAAAACACTTTCAAAACCATTTTCAATACCAAAATAAAAGAAGGTTAAAACTTTGTATTTATTTTTCATTAAAAAAATGATGGCTTGTAGAGGAAGCCGAAACTCAAATAATGGTCACGGCGGTGGAGAAGTCGTTGTCGCCGCATAAGTACGGAAAGAAAAACATTCCCTTTTTTCGTTTAGCAAAACACTTCGTATAAAAAGATTCCTTTTGAATAAATGTAAAAGTCAAAGGGGTTTATACACTGTATAAAAGAAAGTTGTGTATAAAACCAAATATGCCTCAATGAAAGGAGATTGAGACGAAGTCCTTAAAAAGATCATTTTTAAAATAAAATAGATCTAATATGTGTATTCACTATAGGTACACACAAATAATACAAAATAAGAAATAATAATATCATGACATAATTTGAAAGTAGGAGATTAACCCAAAGAATGGAAATTGGGTTAAGAAATTCCATTACCTCATGTCCGACTTGACTCAACCGTTCTTTAACCTCCTGAATAATAAAAGAGAATTAATATCTACCTTATTAAGAACCATTTTCAATTTCATTGTCCTTTTTATATCACTTATTACAATGTTATGAACGTTATGTAATTATTTAAGTTAATAACGGTCGTTTTGTCGATCTTTGGTACTTGTGTCAACAATAACCTTCTTATAATTACAAGTTGTTCATGTGGTGAAATATCCATTTTATCCAGAATTATATTCATGATTTAGATATCATATATATCATATATATACAGTATATACATTCATTCATAATATTACGTAACATTTAGAGGTAAGAAATGAAATGCACCGTTCATGGAGACGGTAAGCTGTACGTACGCATGAACGCTACTTTCATTTCTATTTCATATTTAATGTAATGAAATCATAATTATATAAAGGTATAATATAGTTCCAGTATAATATCATATATAATATCATTTACTTCATCCTTTATACATCCCACATATGGCATTAACGATTCACATCACTTTGAGGGGGCGGTAGTCTGCACTTCCTAAAATGAAATTATCGCGTTTTACCCATATTGGAAATCATAAAGTATGCCATAAATGAGAAATACAGAAGAATAAGTAAAACATAAACATATTATATATCATATATAAAAATAGTGACATCTTAATGGCCACCTTTGAAGGTGTTATATGAGTGTTGAACAATCATCGTTTCGTGAGGCAGAAATTCGCCATCCACAGAAACCGTATGTTCTTTAACCATTAGATGTAGGTGTGTGTAAGTGTAGCTAGAATCCTTCTTATAAAAACATCATAGTATATTGAGGATACTAGTTTTGTTACAAAAGAAATTAATAAAAAGAGTTTAGGGGGTTGGAGAAGAAAAATAAAACAAAACAACATTAGAGAAGACATTACCTCAAAATCGGGTAACTCTTTTTGATTTGAGCCAAAGGCTTCCTTGAGAAGAGTTCTGCCCAAAGTGAGGATTCTAGGAGTAAGAGGGGGAAGTTGGGAGAGTATTTGGGCAGAGGTTGGCCAAGCCAAATGGCTTGAAAGTGTAAATGAGGTGGGAGAGGTGGGGGCCTTTTATAAGTGGAGAGGAGGGGCTCTTTTGGAAAGATTGAAATGATACATTATTACACAATGCTTTTCGGATTCTAAAGGTCCCACACTTATATAATTCGTGGATAAGGTGATAAGGGTTCGAAATCTCCTCATCCAATAGGCTTTGGACAAGTGTAAGCCTTGGATTTTTCATTATCTTCTCATTTTATTTAAATCATTAAATAATGAGGTCATCGCTGCATCATAATTATGTCATAAATAATTTAATTTATATAATGTCTAAAAATTATAAAAAAAATACTATGATGTAGGAAATCTTTTTATATTTCTAATTAATATTTATAGTCAAAATTTGGACTTGTGTAACCCCACTTAAAAACTGTTTTAGTAGAACAACTCATGTTTGTGTCAATTTAATTTTAACATTAAATAAATATATATTAATGTCATTTTCCAACCAAAGTGGATCCATGGGGTCCCCAAGTTGACCCATGGGTTGTCTTGGTCGGCCATTACTCATCCAATAGGAGTAGGACAAGTTTCAAGCTCATATCATATTATTAAAACATTGTTTTTACCTTAAACTACACTAATTACCTCTAATCGCGATTAAGAACTTAAAAGTTACTATTCACCAAAAATTATTTTAATCTCATTGAACCACATTTTACTTCTTAATGACAACCATGTATGTCGGATTTTTGAAAATCAAATCACAGAAGTGGTAATATTTCATTTTAACGAAAAAATCAGTTTTTAACAACCACTTAGTGGTTTCACTATTCATCAAAAATTGAAGTTTTTCAGAATAAGGCCAAAATTTCACCCTAAGATATAATTGATATTCCGAATTCAAAAATGATGTCTATTTTACAAAATTACAATCATATAAGTTGCATTAATTAATTTTATAACTAATTCCCGCTGTCACAACAAATAGCATGTTTTTAAGAAACAATTTATATCAAAAGATTGGCAATTGTTTATGTCCAATTTCAATGTTAAATTAATTCTAATGACCACCATTGGATAAAATGGTAAAAATATATTCTAATTATACTTTAAAACCACTAAATAGTATAATTTATCACAATAAATTATTTTGATTAAAAAAGTTGTTTTAAGTATTTTTCACTATTGATAAAAAAATTGGAAGTTCTCAGAAAGTTACAAAAAATTCAACTTAGGATAATTTCGATATTACGAATACAAAAATGAAGTCCATTTTGAAATATAAAATTTCTATAATTTTAAAATGTGGTTATTACTATTCATAACGGCTACTTTGATTAGTCGCGATGGTTTAGAACTCGAAGTTACGTACAATGCAAGCTATTGCATTATTGAATGAGAAGCGTATCATGGAAGCTCGGGGTGTTACAGCATGGATAGAGGATCGATGTCGATGCTGAGTGTAGGAAGGGGGTAGGTTACCCCATATTAGATAGAAATTAGAAGGTCTATCAGATGAAATAGTAGAGGTGGAGGGTGTAGTAATCTAGGATGAGAGTGTACATACCAGAAGGGTAGTGTAACACCCAGGATTCAGACTAGGTTCTGGGGTAGAGGGGCAGGTCAACTCCATGCAGTTTAGTCTACACCCATAGGTGGTGAGGTTAGACCATCAATATTTCGATGTATGATTCTTGTGGCTTCCATTCTTGATATTTCCTTATTTTATATAGGCGCCACACACTATTTTCTAACTGCTCAATTTGTGGTTATGTTGGGTCTCACATTGGAACGTATGATTGAGGTCATGTTGAAAGATATCCCATTAAGGGTACTATTAGAAAATATCAAGAAATGTAAGTGGTGTGCATTTGAGGTTGGTGGGTACCATTTCGTATGGAACTTGTTTGTGCTTGAGATGTTAGTTTTTTATAGGATTTTGGTTATGAATTGGATAGTTTTATACCAAGCCCATATTGGTTGTTATCATTGTATGGTAAAATTTTCATCTCCTGAGGGAGATATGTATGTCCATCATATTAAATAGGATGTCTGGGCAGGCCATGCTAGGCCATTTTGTCAGCAGTTGGCTTAACTCATGGCACAAGTGGCTTGTCTCATGCTTTATGATGAGGGTCTGGAGCAACTTGTCTTCCTCCTATAGTGTATCAGTTCCATTATGTGTTTCTTAAGGACTTCTTAGGGATACCACCCAAGAGAGATGTTGAGTTCGTGGTAGATTTGTTATCGGGAGTTGATCCATTTTCCATTCTTCCATATAAAACAGCACCATAAGAGATCCAAGAACTTAAAACCCAATTTTATGAACTATATAACAAGGGTTATATTCATATGAGTATGTCACCCAGTGGATCTACTGTTTTGTTTTCCAAGAAAAGTGGAGTATCCTTATGACTATGTATTGGTTATAGGAAGCTAAATCAGATGAAAGTTAAGAACTAATACACTGTACTTCAAATTGATGATCTTTTTGACTAGTTGAGAGTTATAGTAGTGTTCTCTAGTATTGATTTTAGATCAAGGTAACATTAGCTAAGGGTGAGACCTTCTGATATACCATGGACTTCCTTTAGTATTAGGTATGGGGTGTATGAGTTTTTTATTATGTTGTTCAGGTTAACCAATGTGTTGACAGTGTTTATGACCCTAATGAACCAAATCTTTCACCCATACCTGAACTAGATTGCATTTTTATTTGTGGATTACAACTTATTATACTTTGAAACTCATGAAAATCATAATAAACATCTTAAAATCATCTTGAGTATACTAAGAGATCATAGGATATATTCTAAGCTATCCAAATGTCATTTTTGGATTTAAAAGGTTCATTTATTAGGGTACATCATCTCATAGGAAGGAGTGTCTGTAGACCTAAAGAAAGTGTAGGCATTTGTGTCTTGGGAGAAGCCCAAGAATGTTTATGATCTCTGAAGTTTTCTAGATTTGGACAGCTATTGCTGGAGGTTCATTAAATACATTTCTTATTTGGAAGCACCAATATCAGCCCTAACCCATAAGGATGTCAATTTGGAGTGGTATGGGGCATGTGATAATGCATTTAGTAATTAAAGATGTGGTTGAAAACCACACCAACTCTGATCTTACCTAAGCTAGGTAATAAATATAACTTATTTTGTTATGTGTCTAGTGTTGGGATTGAGGCCGTGTTGATACAGGATAATCAAGTTGCAGCATATGGGTCACGATAGTTGAGGCATCATGAAAGAAATTACCCTACAATGATCTTGAATTGGCGTTGTGGTTTATGCCTTAAAATGTTGGTGGTGTTAATTATTGGGGGAAATTTTACTGTGTATACCAATCGTAAAATCATGAAGTACATATTCTCTCAGCATGATTTGAATATTTGTCAGTGAAGATGGATTGAATACATGAAATCCTTTGACTTTGAGCTGGTTTACACATCAATAAAGGGAAATAGTGTTGTAGATTCTTTTATTTGGAAGACTCAAAATCAAGCGATTCAATAATCAAGTTCAAAGTGGAAGATGATGGTGTTGTTCACTGAGATGCATCTTGAGGTGCAAGATTGCCAAGGAAACGTGGACCTTGTATCCTTGGCATTTTATTCCATTTTTTTAAGACAGATTAAGGAAAGGCAGCATGAGGATCCAGATTGTTTGGCTTTGAGGGAAGGTTTTAAAGGTGGGGAGTCACCTTTTAGTTAGACTATTTGAGATTATGTGATTTTTTATGTTTGTGGTCGTGTGGTTATGCCAACTTGTATTCGAGAAGAGTTTATCTGTGATTTTCATGCATCGAAGTGGGTAGTGCATCCTGGTTGGAAAAAATGTATCTTGATCTTCATAGGTAGTTTTGGTGGCTAGGGATAATGAAAGAGGTTGTAGGTTTCATCGCATGATGCCTTAACTACCAACAGGTGAAGGCTGAGCATCAGTGACCGATTGGTTTTGTTGTAGTCATTTCCCATTCATGAATAGAAATGGGATGATGTGATGATGGATTTTTTGGTAGGTATTCTGAGGACGTCTCAGAAGAATGACGCAATCTATGTGGTTTTGGATTAGTTGAATAATATGACTCATTTATTGCAAATTCAAGATACTTTCACTATGGATTGGTTGGGTGAGTTATGTGTTTAAGAGGTAGTGTGGTTGTATGGGGTACCATGAACTATAGTTTCAGATCATGATCTATGATTCACGATGTGCTTCTATAATGGATTATAGAGGTCACTTGGTATCTAGGTGTTTTTGAGTATGGACTTTCACCCACATAAGGACAATAAATCAGATCATATTATTCATGTCATTAAGTAAATGTTTAGGTCTTGTGTCCTAGACTTTGATGGATCAAGGTAAAAGAATATAGAATGGTTTGAGTTTTCCTACAATAATATTTACTATGATACAATTCAGATGGAACAGTTTGAGGTTCTCTATAGTAGACCTTGTAGATCTCCATTGTGTTGGTTGTAAGTTGGGAAATCATAATTATTGGGAGCAGGTCTCATGAAAGAGACATTGGAAAAATTTCAGTTGATTTGTAAATATTTAGAAATAGCTTAGAGTAGGTAGAATTTTTATGTGGATCGGTTTCATATACCTCTTGAGTTTTTGGTGGGTGATCGTGTGTTTCTTTGACTACCACCAAGGTTGGTTCACTATTGAATCAAAAAACATGGAATGTTGTCACCCATGTATATGGGGCCATTTGAGATTATGGAGAGGATGATACCAGTGGCATACTGATTAGCTCTTCTACAGTAGTATAGTGGTTTTCATGATGTTTTTCATGTGTCATATCTTCATCATTATCAACCCAACCCATATCATGTGATTGGTTTTGAGGATGTTGATATTGAGGCTTATGCATTATCTGAGGATCATTTGGTTCTTATTTTGGATTGTAGTGAGAAATTCATGTCAGAAAATATTGTATGCTTGGTTCGAGTTTTGTGGAAGCATGGTAATGTTCAAGATGAAACATGGGAGAGGGAGTCATATATGTGGGATCAGTGACCCAATATATTTACTTTGGAATAGCAGTGATTATTTCAAGCACGTCTCGAGGATGATCCATCATAAGGTGGGGAGTTTGTGAGATCTATAACTTTGAGAAGGTATGTCCCTGTTTAATTTCTGACTTAAATCCCATAAATTTTGTTAATGGAATGTTTTCTGATTATATAAGGAGGCTCGAGGGTGTCCTGGGGGTTCAGGACATAGAAGAAAGGGGAAGTTATCCATCTTATGCATGTTTCATGGTTAGAACATGATTATAAGTAATCGTGCACCCAAACAATGATATCTAGGAGGAGGGGTGCACGGTTATGTAAATTGTTCAAGGGGGGAAAGTCAAACCCTATAGATTTGGACAAAGGCATTTTTCATGGTTGGCGAATGGTTTGTCAAACCATGAGGAATCTTCAGGTAACCATGTGACTTAGACCCCTCTTAGATAAAGGGAGGCGCATGGTTAGTGCAAAGTTTGGAAAACTATATGGACTAACTATGTGCCCGATTAAATGTGGTTTTTTACCATTTTCCCCCTCTGTATTTTAAGTGTTTCACTTGATTTTGCTCCCCATTATTCTTCTTCCATATTTAGTGATAATAAAAAAATACCAAGTCCTCCAAAGAGTCTATCTCCAACTATTCTAGTCCATTTTGAGTGTCATTGGGTGTAGATCAAAGCTTTGGGTAAGTTTAATGCTTCTATTTCTTCTCTTTTTCAGATTAGGGCTTGTGGTTTCATTCTTCTTCTTTCAAAGACCTAAGACTTCCAGTATATATTAGGTTGGGGCTTCAAAGGGTGCTTGAATCTAGATCTAAGCCTAAGTTTAAGTGAGTGTTCATATACAAATTTGAGGTAGGTGGTCTACAAGTTATATCCTATAGTATTGAAGTTTATTTGTTCATGTTTGGTTTGGTTAATGGTTCTATCTTGTCGTTCAATTGATTCATTCCAATGGATTTGGTAAAATGGTTTGAAATAAGATTAATTGAACCATTCATGATCCCCATGGGATGAATTGAGGTTGACTAGACCACTTTACGGCCACCCATGGGGTGTTCCAATATTCCCAAACATGAAAAATTTTAAATATTAAGCATAGAATCGTCTTGTGATAATGTGGAGCCCATGATGAGCATGTTGATATGTTAGTTGAGTTAAAAAGGGAATATGGATAGTTGTGTCTAGACTTTGATAATTTCCTAATGTATTTTTTGTCTTAATATTGAATGGGTTGGATGAAATGTAGTGATTGTGCTAAATGACTTATGAGCTTTACTTGAATTGCATAAGTGGGTTAATGAAAGGGAAATGATGAATATGTTAAATGGGATAATGTATGGTAATTTTTGACTTCGTTAAATGGTTTAAGGCATAGAAAGGGAAATAGGTTAAATAGACCATGCTAAGTAAATGGTAAATGTGTTAATGGGTTCAAGATTGATGATGATTCATAGTTGTATGAAATGTAAATTGTATATGTTATGTGTATTGGTCGTGTATGGTTTGTGATGTTCTATATGTGGTAAATGGATAAATAAGCATATGCACATGGCTTGGTAGATATCAGGTATTTTACATGAGGATCTACACCCATAGGTTGGGTAAGACTAAGGATCTAAACCCCACCACTATAATGTATGGGTTAGGGGAGGGGACTGAGGATTTATGCCCCTGACGATTTCAACTGATGAGACTAACTAGACCAAGGCTCCAAGGTAAGTGTAATGTAATGGTTTGTGAAATGTTTATCCTTAGTGAGATAGGGAACTTAAATTATTCCCTTATTCATGGTAATTTATTGGCTTAGGACATTGTGTAAATAATGTAAATTCCTAACCCATGGAACAAGTGAGGAATGTGGATTAAGTGATTAAAATGGTTAAAGTGGATATTGTTAACTAATGTCACCCAATTTGTATTTTTTTACATTTTCATTTATTTAGTTTTTTCATGCACTATATTTTTAGACTGGATATTTTGTAGACACTATTGTTGGTGGCCTAGTGATTTTTACCCACACCCTACTTAGGCTTCAATTGGGTACCCGAGCAGATTACTTGGTAGAAAATCAGGAAAATGGAAAAGGCCCTATTCTAGAGATTTGAGTTGGTTATGGATTGTGAATTTATGAGGATTTGTACTTGCAGTCAGGAAACATTTTGGGGATTCATTTTTTTGTCTTATTTTGAGGTTTTTTAACTTTTTCAACTACTAGTATGACATGGTATAATTATTGTTGGTAGTGTTTTGTATCCTTTTAGGTAATGGTTGGTAATGTATGTTTCTAATTTATTGTTTTTATTTACTTTATTTCTTTTATTTCTTTCTATGAAATACTCTTTTAAATAGGCTATAATCTCTCCACATGATCTATTATACCCTTGCTACTAGTCAGAAACCTCTAGAGTATGGGGATGCATGCTTGAGGTCTTTTTTGACCCTAATTGGAGCATCAGTTAGTGGATTTCGGGTTGGGGATATTATACAAAAGGTTTTGAAAAATATTTACATGATTCATTTATAATTTTTCCAATTATTTTCAAAGAAAATGTTTTCAAAAATTAAATTCATTTATAATTTTTCCAATTATTTTAAAAGGAAATGTTTTCAAAAAAACTTCTGGATTATTTTATAATTATTATATGTATTTAAAAATAAAAGGATTTTAAAAAATATTTTCAGTCTTCTTATATAAGTTTTCCAAGTATTTTCAAATAAAATGTTCTCAAGCTTCTTATATAATTTTTCCAAGTATTTTCAAAGAAAATATTTTCAAAATGTTTTCATGATTTTTTTATAAGTATTCAAGGAAAAAAAATTTCAAAATGATTTTATAGGTTCTTTTATAAGTTTTAAAGGGAAAAGGTTTTCAAAATGATTTCAAGCTTCTTTTATAAGTTTTCAAGGAAGACGATTTTCAAAATTCATTATGTGTTAAAGATATTTTTTCAAATAGAAAAATATATTTTCCACAATATATGTTTTAAATTATTTTTCATGATATGTTTTTGAATTGGTTTCAAAGAAAAGGATTTTAAAAATTTTATATGTTTTAAAAAAGTGATGTTCTAAGGGATATTTAAAAATCCTTCTCCATATAAGATGACATCATTGTTATATATTTATTCTTTACTAGAGATATGATCCAAGTACATCATTTATATTATTTCTTTGAATGGTAATATTATAATGGATTGATGTTTATGAAACCCATTTATCTTCAATGGGTTATACCATGATAAATACTTATGACACCGGCATCCTTTTATGGGTTATTCTAGAGTGAAATGATTGTGAAACTTATCGATCTTCCATAGGTTATGATATGATTAAATTTGTATGATACCTATTTTATTTCTTGGGTTATGATATGATGTTTATGAAATCCATCTATTTTTATGGGTCATGATAAGATAAATATTTTATAGAACACGTATGTATGATATCATTATGAGATGGGTGGGACCTTTATCTCCCTTGATTCATTGGGTAAATATTTATATCTTGTGATATAATGATGGGATTCAATTCTATGGGCTTAATCCACTATAGAATGTGGGGAAACCTGATCCACTATGGTGAGATGGGGAAACCTAATCCACTATAGGAATATGAGGAAACACAAGACACTATGGGAAGATGGGGAAACCTAATCCCTTACAAGGAATATGACTAGGTATGGTGGTGTGTCCCTATCAGTAGGTGTAGTCCCCATGAAGTTCCTTGATAAGTTTTAGTAATGCATCCTAACTTATAAGTAATGATATTACATGATTATGTATATTCCACAATTTCATGACTTTATCCTATGTTATGATTTCATGGATTATACTCTCGATTTCCTTATTATTAATGCCTTATGAAATACTAACCTTTATTACATGATTCTTTTTTATGATCTTTTATATATAGTTTATTATCTTATAATGTTATGATCACGTTCTCATACCCTTATGCACATGTTTATGCTTACATATCTCCCTTTTTTCCATTACAGAGCATCTGAGCTCATACCTTTTTATGTTCCCTTCCCCATGTTATGAAGATATATTTTATGTATGATATGTCTAAGAGGGTTTCTATTCTTGGAGAACCTAGTGGGAGATAATGAATCTCACTCATGTACCTGTGTTTATGTTTCCATGTTTCCTAAGGCACTAAACTAATATGGATTTTAGTCATCTATTTTTGTAATGTTTTAAGTATTCAAAAAAATGATATAATGTCTATGTATGTTAATAATGAGTTGTTATAGTTGGTATCAAATAAAAGTTTTAGTCAAACTTTAGAAACTAAGATGAGAAAACCATAGTGAGAACTCTAAGGACATGTCTAAGGATAAGTCTAAGGATAAGGAAAAGTATAAGAAAATGCCCTAGAATTTTGGTAAAGGATAGAGTGAGTGGTATCCTAGAAATAAATAATTATATGGATACTAAAAGTGGATGTGGTTTTTAGAAAATATGTACCTAGGAGTAACATATTTGGCACGGTTCATTGGGCCTAACTCAAGAGTAACCCGGTACACGACAACAGGTATTACTATGCACCTGGTATGACACTCTCGGGGGATATGCTTTGCGAATTCAAAAACTCTTCACAAACCATCATGAAGGATTTAAAAATAAGTTGTCTATGAATAACTTATAATAAACTAAATATGTCATAGATTAAATAAGTTTTCATAATTTATACATCCTATAAGTGCTTTTTCATGATTATGTGGTTCTTCACTATGAAAATTGTTTCTTACTGTATTCTTTCTGGGTTAATTCAATTTTGGGAACTAAAAGGAAATGGGTTAACAATGAATGTGACAAAAAACTTTATGATGAGCTATCAAATGGGATGATCACTAGAGTGAAGAAATTTTTAATCATGACTAATTAGGTTTCATGGAACATGATTAATAATGTGTACCTTAACCAACTCTCGGACTCACCAAATAAGAGAATGAAGGATTTTTCTAAGAGTTCAGATAATGGATACCATAGAGGAAAGAAGATTAAGTTTCCTACATGTCTAGGATATGGGAAGAAGCACCCAAGTTAATTTCTTATAGGAACAGGAATGTTTTTTGAATGTGGAAAAGAAGGACACAAAGCAAGTAGAAACAAAGGGAAAATGAAAAGTTTAGTTAATTCAATGGATGGGAATATTATCCCCCCTAAGGTATTATAAATTTATGACTACTCTAAATTTATAAATTATTAGCATTATGAAAATTTATGTCCTGAGCGGAAGGCTCATAAAGATAATCAGCAAGGTGGTATAACTAATGGTTTTTCTACTAATTATGAAGAGACTATAAATGACATGTGAAAGGTATGTGTTGTTATAATATTGTTATTTACAATAATGATTAAATTTATTTTGATAAATATTAACACATGACTCGTATTTTATATTTTATGAAAGGTGTATTAAGTAATAAGATGATGAAGCTTAGAAAATATTTGGAGAAGAAAGTTAAATGAATGAAGTATTTATGTTTTGGAATTCAAATATTATGTTATACGAATCATGAAATACATAAGTATTATCAATATATGTTTTTAATTAATGATTTAAAAGGATATGTTGAAGAGTGTTGGTGAGATAGAAATGTGATTTTATGGAAAGGTGTTATTTTGATTACAGGAAGGTAACCCATAATTTATTCCTAATGTTGAGATAATGATGTATGTATAAAGATATATTGGATATGAATAAGTAAATTGGATGGTACTGATTACCCCATTACTGATAAATTATTTGTTGAAAAAGTATTCTATGTTATCATGGACAAATTTTACAACCTCTTAGAATTAAGGAATATATCATGTAATCTTTGGAATTAGGAAGCATGCAAGTTTTCGAAGAGGATTAATGGTAATTCAGGTTATTACCATGTTTCAAGAGAATACATGATGAGGGTATTCAGATGTTTGGAATGTGAAAAAACAATAACTACTTTATGATATATGGGGGGTAAATGTTAAGTTGATTTAGTGAACTTCTTTCTAAAGTTTTGTATTTTAATCTTCCTAAATGGTTATAAGGCTAACCATTTATGGAATGGTATATATTAAACTTTAGATTATATTTTATAGATTAAAGTATTATATCACCATATGTGGATTTACACATATTGTAAAACTTGTGATAACCTTTTTGTTGTGATACATGGAATGACCTATCATTCTATTTATGGATATCTGGATATTTTAATGCTTTAGGAATGAAGAATTCACCTTCATTTATTAAAATAAGAGATAAAGTGGGAATTGATCAAGAAACAACAAAGGGTGAGGTTTTCCTAAAATCATGAAAGTATATCCTTTCTTGAAAATTCTTCAACTTTTGGAAAATGATCTAGAAATAAAATTTTGTCTTAATACGTTAATTTTTTTTGAATAGATGGCCTTTTAAATCATCAGGGATTTATGACTTTGAGGCCCTCAAACTTCCATTTATCATTCAATTATTTTGATTGATGACCTCAATCAATCTCTATAAATATTTACACTTTTTCTCTACGTTTATATTTTCTCTTTCCACCAATGTTCTTCTATGTGCAAAACTAGTTATGTGTTACTCTGGGAAACTATTATTTTTACAAATTTTCTTCTTAAAAGGGTATTTTAATATTCATTTTTACAAAGTGGGTTTTTATGAAAAGAGATTTAAAGTATTAAACCTTTAATAACCCATGATAATTTTGTGGGTGAAATTTATTTTAAGGGGATAGAAAGTAACACCCTAAGATTTTGTGAAAAAAATCAAATTAATTTAATCTTTTGATATTTTTCATTTCACACAACTCTAAATATAGATTGTGTTATATAAAAGTACTATGTTTGGATTGAGTTTCACACAACACGAAGTTAATCTTTCACTATATATATCACTTAGATTGTCTTATGGTATACGGAACATAATGTTTTTCTTGTGTTACATGTAATGTTGATTTCCTTTGATAGCATGCATTACACGCAAGGCCTAGTTTTAACAAACTATATCATACTATTAATATTATTGTAAAAATATTATTATAGCTTCTACCTATCCATTAGAATGGAAGTTATGAATAAAATATTATTTAAACATATGAATGAAATGAACCCCTTTAGCTAGAGAGGAAAGTAAGGACAATTTTAAAATAGAGAAATTCTTTTTCTAAGAAAACTACTCTTTCATGTACAAACACCATTTTATCTCAATAAATTAAAAAAACACTATTGTTGAATGTTTTTAATATAATATATTTTCAATAAAATATTTTACACTCATACAATATATTTGATAGCCATAAGATATGAAGAAATCCAATTTTATGAATAAAAAGATGTATTTTTTTAAGTTGATTTTATCACCTTTTAATTGAGAACCCATTTTAAATATGACTTTTGAACCTTTTATAATTTTTATTCAAAAAAAATAAGATTTATTTTTTTAATTGGAATATCCAAATTTTCATTGGGTGGATTTTTGGTTTTTTTTTGAGAAGTTTCGTTTTTTGATGAATAGTGAAGAAAAAAAGAATTTTAATTCAAAACTGCTTTTTCATTGAATATATTTATATGATTAAGTTGTTATTTTTTATTGTTTTTAATTTTTAATTAGATCAAATATACAAAAATTAATCTAAGTGCTTTATCACGTCACATCCAGCCACTGGATTCCTACACTTAACACGCATGATTCCAAGAGGATCCTCTCCTCAAGACATCAGTCATACTTCAACTTCCACGAAGTCCCATTAAGAAGTAACCTGAAAAACTCTAATGTCATAGGGGTTTCAATGCAATAGACGGTGCGTCAATCAGACGCTCGGTCTATAAGTTATAGGCATTTTAGTGTCGGGGGCCCAGTTGGATTTGGGTTCAATCCAACCCATCCATACTCCAAATTTCTTCAAAACTCAAGTGGAGTATCTCAAAAGAACTGCCTCATCCAAAGAGTTTCAGTGCTGCAGACAGTTCTTCAAAAGGACTTCCAGTTTAGAAGATAAGCCTCTTTAAGCGAAACTGGGCAAAAAAGGGTCCAGGTCCAGTCCGACCTGATCGGACCGACCTGACCCGATCTTTTGGGACCGGCCCAAACCGGCTAGGATCGGTGCGGTCTGGCCTGCTCGACCATGGGCTTGGACCGGCCCTAACAAGCTAGGCTTGGCCTGTTCAGGCCTACTGGGATGCGATCTCGGCCAGACCCACTCGGCTAAGCACGGCCCACCAGGCCGCAGAACCGGCCTAGTCCACTGGATGGGCACGGTCCGCCTCCCCAAATAGACTAAGTCCATTCGGGATCTCCTATTTGTGACTCCATAGTGGCGCCACTCTACCTGACCGGTCTGCGTGGACCGGTCAACAGCAAGACCATGGGCGTAGGTTTACCCTCCGACATGGCTCGGAGCCGCAGCCCTCCTCCGTAGCACACTGCCGCGGTGTGCCACTGTTGTCAACGCGGTCGACGTCGGCAGACCACCCCCTATCTTTTACAGCGCCTTTGGGTGATACCCCCTCCTCGCGGCTATAAAATCTTCTACAGGCCTCATGTGAAGCTCCAAAAGTCTGTTTTATTTTCCAACTATGCCTATGGGACTCCTAGGATGTTTCCATTACTGTGTGGCACCGGTTTCATCTTGTCGATGCATTGGTCGGTCGTCCAAAAAGAATGCAGTCAAAATCGAGATTGGAAGAGGGTCCGGGCCATGTTCGGTTTGGCATGTGCCCTCTGTGTTAGAGTTACAGCATGGGAAGATCTCAACATCATCAAGGGTAGATGAATCATAAAAAATATTAAACAAAACCCATACCATGAATACATTTGGTTTGCTTGCAGAAGAGGAAGAAGGTATGTGTGCATTGTCATTCATCATTCGTCGACCTCTGGATCAATTTCTCAAGGGGCATAGTCGGATCTTCATTCTTCGTTAGAGGAAGACATTGCCTGCATTTCATCAGAGGTTCCTCTCTTGGGTATCCAAAAACCACGCCAAAGCTTTGTTTAAATAAGGGGAAATAACCTCTCTCATTGTGTTTCATTAATTTTGTTCATTAATGAACCACATTGAATGTTCCATTAAAACCTTCGAGTATTGTGGTCACACAACCGAAGTTCATTTCATTAAATGACTCCCATTCAATCCTGACACTACACTGCGGTCCCACCACCGTTTCTCAATGGTTGAAAGAAAATAAAATAACTCATGGAGTTATTTTATTATTTTTTTGTAAAGTCCAAAAATTAACTTTTCCATCTGACATTTTTTTAACGAAGTTAAGCCTCCCTTAAGTGAATCTCGGTGACGCGAATTCAACGGTTCCCTCGTATTTTTAATCCGAGTAATGGTTCAAAAGATATAAATCTATGCTCACACGTTTACTAAATGTACATTAAAAAAAGTTAAAAATTCCATTCTGGGCTCTTCGGGCCTTGAAATCATGTGTCGTCAATTTTTGCAGACTCGTAATGATCCCAAATAATTTAAATATTTATATATAGAAATTATGGTTCTTTAAATCCTCCCCACCTTAGGGATTTATGTCCCTCAAATCCAAAACAAAACTACGGAAACAAATGGGGGTACTGAGCATGTATCTGAGCCTCCTACTCCCATGTTCTCTCCTAGAGGTTCCCATTCTACCATAAAACTTGCACTAGAGGAATCAACAACCCATGAAGTACATGCTCCTTTCAATCCTCTATCTCCACCGAGAACTCCACAAATGTCACCTCGTCGTCAATGTCCAGCTCGCCCCAGTCGATAACATGCGATGGGTCATTCACGTACCTCCTCACCTGTAACATATGGAAAACATTATGCACCTGTTGCATCTTTGGGAGAAGATATAGGCGATACGCCACCACACCTACTCTTGTGAGGATATGGAAATGTCTGATGAACCTCAGATATAGCTTGCTTCCCTGGCCAAATCTCGGTAATCCTCATCGAGGTGAGACTCATAGGAATACATGGTCTTCCTCCTTGAACTCGAAGGGTCTCCATCTTCTATCGGCATAAGACTTATGCATTTTCTGTGTAGTCTTCATCCACTCTCGGATGACCTGCACCTTCTTAGTGGTATCCAGTACTGGCTCTGGACTCATAAGTGCTGACTCCCCTAGGTCTGTCTAGCATAGAGGTGATCTGCATGGTCACCCATACAAGGCCTCAAACGGTGACATCCTAATGGTGGAGTGATAGTTTTTGTTTTATGTGAACTCCACCAAAAGAAAATGATCCTCCCAACTACGGAAAAAAATCAAGAATTCAAGCATGGATTATGTCCTCAAGTGTTTGTGTGGTCTGCTCTATCTGACCATCTTTATGAGGGTGAAAGGTGGTGCTCAAGCATAGCTGAGTCATGAACGCATCATGTAATCCCTTCCACAAATGGGATGTAAAATGAGTGTCATGATCTGAGACGATAGATTATGGTACCTCATGAAGCCATACAATCTTTTTTATGTAGAGGCATACCAAGCCCTCTACTGATCCCTGCTCTCGGATGGGTAAGAAGTGGGCCGACTTGGTGAGTCAGTCAATGCTCACCCATATAAAATTGTGGCCTCTGGACGTACATGGTATCCTTGTCACAAATTCCATGGAGATACCATCCCACTTCCATTCTGATACCTCTAGTGGTTGTCCTAAGCCTACTAGAACCTAATGTTCATCCTTCACTTGCTGACAAGTGCGGCATCATGAAACTAACTATTCCACTGCTTTCTTCATCCTTGGCCACCAGTACTGACGTTGGAGGTCATGGTACATCTTCTTCACACCAGGATGTACCTCTAAAGGGGGTGTGTGGAACTCCCTCAACACCTCCTCTATTAGCATAATTGGTACCATGGTACTTCCTCTAAAAAGGATGATGTACTCCCCAACTTCAGAAAATCTTTCAGAATCCTGTCCTGAGGATATCTGAGCACGCTGGGCCTCGCAGTCAACCTCCCTCAGCTGAGCCTCCCTGACTCATTGAAGGAGTGAAGATGTGATTGTCATAGGCTGGAGGTAGGTTACTCCATCAATTTTCTTTAAGGATAACTACAATGCGGCTAGCTGCTCTGTCACCTCACTTAGGAACTATAGTCCATACCTCCTGTTGAGTGTGTCTGCCACCACATTTCCCTTCCAAAGAGTGTAGACTATCTCAAAGTCAAAGTCCCAAAGGAACTATAGCCATCGTCATTGTATCAGGTTCTGGTCCTTATATGAGAATATATGCCTGAGACTCTTGTTATTGGATAAGACAGTAAACCATTCACCCATAAAGTAGTGTCGCCACATCTTCAACGCAAAGAACACTGCTACTAACTTCAGGTCATGTGTCGTGTAGTTCTGCTTGTGTTGCCTCAGCTGCCATGAGTTGTAGGCAATCAAAGATTTCTCCTACATCAAGACACATCCCAGTCTGATCCTTGATGCATCACAGTAGACTATATACACTATTCCCTCTTCTGGTAGCCTCAAGATGGGGGCACTCGTTAGCCTCTACCTGAGCTCTTAGAAACTCTATTGGCATCTCTCTGACCAAACAAAGGGTTTCCCCTTCTTTGTCAAGGCTGAAAAGGGTGCTGATAATCTGGAAAATTTAGGTATGAATCTTCAGTAGTAGCCAGCTAATCCTAGGAAACTCCACACCTCGGTCACAATCTTGGGTGGCTTCCAAGCAAGCGTTGCCTCTATCTTTTCTGAATCCCCAGAAACTCCATCCTCTAAGATAACGTGCCCCAGAAAGTGGAATTCTCATATCCATAACTGGCACTATGATATATTACCAAAAATCTACTGCTCTTAGAGTGTATGCCAAACTATCTTTATATGGGTGGCATTCTCCTCCTTCAACACTGAGTATACCAATATATCGTCAATGAAGACAACCATGAAGTGATCGTGGTAAGGCTGGAATATCTTTTTCATGAGTCCCATGAACACTTTTAGAGCATTGGTCATGCCAAAGGGAATCACCAAGAACTTGTAGTGTTCATACCAACATCTGAAGGTTTTCTTCGATATGTCCTCATCCCATACCTTGAGCTGATGATAGCCTAATCTGATATCTATCTTTGAAAACCATCGAGCTCCCTTTAGCTGATCAAAGAGGTCATCAATTCTCGATAGAGGATACTTGTTCTTCATGGTCACTAGATTCAGGCACCGATAGTCCATGAGAATTCTCAAACTCCTATCTGCCTTCTTGGATAACAAAATTGGGGTTGCCCATGGAGAAACACTGGGCCTTATAAACTTCTTCCTCTACAAGTCCTCCAGTTTTACCTTCAACTCACGATGGTCCATGGGAGCTATTTGATATGCTGGTGTAGATATCAGTGTCTTCCTAGGGTACAGGTCGATTTATAAGTCTACATCTCTATGAGGAGGTAGTCCCGGAACATCATCAAGAAAGACATCAGCATACTGGTCCACCACTATAGGATAACTCAGACTTCTATCATCAACTAATCCAAGGTTAAGGCTAGCCAATTCATTAGTGATCGGTTGCACCCTCCTCCTAGAGAGTCCATACTAAGTTGAAATGGTTCCATTTTCACTGATGAAGGAAACCTGGTCCCATTATCATGGTCACACCGCACTTTGCGCCTAAAATAGTCGATTTGAGCATGGATTATGGACAGTCAGTCCATACCCAAGATGATGTTGTAAGGCTTCGACGCTGCTACTCAGAGATCCCAACTGAAGGTCTCAACTCCTAGAGTAATATCACACTACCGGAACTAGTGTGTTATCATTGAATCCTCTCTTGTAGGAGTCTCTAATCGTAAGGATCGAGCCAATGACTCCACCAGAATCTTTGATCTCCGGATGAGAACCATGGAAATAAAAGACTGACTGGAATCATTATCTATAAGAACTATAGCTAGGGTAGAGTAGACACAGATTGTACCTCATATCATCTCTAGAGAGTTGTGGTCGTAGGCCTCAGCTACCTGAAGCTGAGCTCGTCCCTGTCCACCTTCTCCCTGAGGTTGGGGTGGACCACCTGGAGGTGGTGGCGGTAGGACCTCAAACTATTGCCCACTGCCAGCTGCACGGCCTGCTCCTCTGCCACGTCTGCCACCCTGCAAACCTCTTCAGCTAAACCTCTATTGCTGACTTGGTAGTCCCTCAATATTCTTCTGATATTCCATATGAGGATTCATACATTCACGATCCATGTGCCCCTATCCTCTGCAATAGTAACAGACTCTAGTCCTCAGATGAACTTCTCTGCCTCATGAGCTCTACACCTCTGACCCTACATCTTGGGGTTGTCCTTTGAAAGGTCTTTCCAGTGTGGGCCTCAGATTCATCTGCCTACTGCCTGTTATAGATGACTCGGTTTCATGTCGTACGGTGGTAACTCTCGTTGTTGGTGCATGTTTAGCGAGGAAGATCTCCACCAATAGTGCTTGCTCTAGCACTCCAGACTACGTTGGTATGTTGAGCGATATCATCGATGCTCTGATCTCCCACTAGAGACCCTTCTCAAAGGTCTAGGCCCAGAATAAAGGGTCTCATACCATGTCAGTGGAGTAGCGAGAGAGGTTAGTGAATCTTGCCCAATACTGGGATACTATCAGGTTTTCCTACTATAAGTGCAGGAGCTCCTGAATACACATAGAGCATAAATTCAGTGGTACAAACTCCACCCTGAAGAGGATCTTAAAGTCCAACCAGGAGATTGTCGCCTTCTCATATGTCTGGAGCATCAAGCTCCACCATCTCCCTATTGTTCCCTAGAAGAGTCTAGCAACTAAGATCACCATCTAGTCTTCTGATGTCTCAACCAACTGGAAAACCCTCACCATAGACTCCATCTAGTCCTTAGCTACCTGGGGATCTCGAATCCTCAAAGGCCTCTATCTCTAGAACTCATTCAAAAAGTTCATTCGGCATGCATGGTCTGCTAGTGGGGCTGGTGGAATCTTCTTCCCTATGGGTAGTGGTGCTGCTAGTACACCACCCGAAGGTTCTATCTCTGTAAGAGGTCCCTGCATGGGCACCTCATCGTTTTGTGGGCCATCATCGTGATCTCTAAATGTAATCATGGATGACTATCTATGTGTTGGAATCCTGTAAAGAAACATGTGTTCCACTGTCAATAAGATATACCTCATGATCTGACTCAAAAGAGATAGAAAAAAACACATTTTCAAAACACATGAAAATAGTGTTTTGATGCACCAGGTTAGAAATCAGAATTTAGGGTTCTGGTGTATGGATATGTCTGTTGTTGCACCAACACTGGACCCCCCGAATTGAAACCCAAACTCAAGACACTTAACACTATTTCCCCATTGAAAACATATACTCTTAGTACTTCTGTTAGAACTGACCACCTTGGATACCAATTTGTCACTACCCATCCCCTAGGGCCTTTTCCATGGATACCCCAAGCCCACCTTCCATAGGCCAGGGGATGGAGACTAAAACCATAAATTAATATTCCTAAAATGGGAAGTCATTGCCTTAAAACCTGTACACGCACAAACAGGGCACTCTGAGCACAAGTAAAGAACAACAGAAGAATAAAGGTACAACCACAACTAAAAACCACCATTGAGTGTAAAAGTAAGTACTGAAACTAATGGGGCCAGTATACAATCCCAATCGGAAAGAAAGTGTAGCAAAAAGTAAAAACAGCTCATGAGTTCATCCGCAAAGGATCCTACCTGAAAGGTAGGTACAGCTCGTCACTATGGCTCTCCACATCAACTGGTCACCTCTGTACACTATCTAGTCATGGGTCCCTAATCTCGATCAAGGATTCCCATCGTCTATACAAGACAAATCCAAGTGTGGGAAATTCCTGTGCAGAGGTGAGTATAAAAATACCCAGTAGGGACCCCGAGACCCCCGGAGGTCTCCCTAAATTCTACAAAAAAAACCACAAAACATGATCTCAATCATAAAGAAAAAAAGTAAAAGATAGCTCACAGTAGGTATATAGCTTAAAGATAATGAATATAGATCATTAGTCATAGAGCTATATCACCTTATTCTATTGAGTGGATTTTTTTTCTAGACCACACAAGGTCTCTAGGTGCTGACCCACAGAGGATCGCTAGGTGCTAACCCACAGAGGATCGCTAGGTGCTGACCCACAGAGGATTCATACGTGCTGACCCACGGAGGATCACTATATGATGACCCACAGAGGGTCTCTAGGTTCTTACCCATAGAGGATCGCTAACTGCTGACCCACAAAAGATCTCTATATGTTGACACATAGAGGATCACTAGACGCTTTATCATGTCACAGTCTGCCACTGGATTCCCGCACTTAGAACGCTTGATTATGGTAGGATCCACTCCTCAAGCCATCGGTCATACTTCAACTTCCACAAAATCCCAATAAGAAGTAACCCGAAGAACCGCCTTGTCATAAGGGTTCCAAAACAATAGACGGCACGTCAATCGGATGTCTGGTCTATAAGTTATGAGCATTTTAGTGTCAGGGGCCCGGTTGGATTTGGGTTTGATCCAACCAGTACGTACTCCAACTTTATCTAAAACTCAAGTGGAGTATCTCAAGAGGGCCGCCGCATTCTAAGGGTTTAAACTCCATAGACGGTTCATCAAACAGATGTCTGGTTTAGAATATAAACACCTTTAAGCAAAACTGGGCTAAAAAGGGTTTGGGTCCGGTCCGACCCAGCCGGACTGACCCCACCTAGTCCACGGGGCCCAACCAGAACTGGTTGGGCTCAGCCTGGTCTGGCTGGGTCCGGTCCGGCCTTCTGAGCCACAGAATCGGCCAGGCCCACCCGGCTGGGTGCGGCCCGCCAGATGGGCGCGGTCCGCCTCCCCGAACGGACTAAGTCTGTTCGGGCTCACCTATTAGCGGCACCAGGGTGGCGCCGCTCCACCTGATCGGTCCATGTGGACCGGTCTATAGTGGGACCCATGGTTGTGGGTATGTCATCTACTTTGGCTCAGAGCCATGGCCCTCCTCCACGGCGTGCCACCACTGTCAATGTTTTCGGTGTCGGCCAACCGCCCCCTATCCACTGCGGTGCCTTCGGGCACCACCACCTCCTCACGGCTAGAGAGAGTCATTCTCCACCTCCATTGGTCATTGGTGCTATTGCACCAGCGAAGCTTCTACAGGCCTCTAGTGAAGCTTTGAAGGTCCGTTTCCTTTTCCCACTATGCCTACGAGCCTCTCGGGATGTTTCCATCACTTTGTAGCCTCCAGTTTTATCTTGCTACCACATTGGTCAGTCGTCAATGAAGAACGTAATCAAAACTGAGATCGGTGTAGGGTTCGGGCCTTGTTTGGTTTGGCCCACGCCCTCCGCATGCCAAGTTATATCATGGGAAGAGTTCAACATAATCAAGGGTAGATGAATCATAAAAACTCTTAAACAAAACCCCTACCTTGAATACATTGGGTTCGCTTGCGGAAGAGGAAGAAGGTCCACGTGCATTGTTGTTCTTTGTTCATTGACCTCCGAATCAATTTCTCAATGGGCGTCGTCTAATCTTCATTCTTCATTGGAGGTGGATGTCGCTAGCATTTTATCAGAGGTTCCTCTCATGGGTATCCAAAACCCACACCAAATATTTTTTTAAATAAGGAGAAAGGAACCTCCCCAATTGCGTTTCATTAATGTGGTTCATTAAGGAAAAGCATTGAATGTTCCATTAAAACCTACAAGCATCGTGGTTACACAACCAAAGTTCATGTCATTAAATGACACCCATTCAAGCCTGACATTACACTGTGGTCTCTCCACCATTTCTCAATGGTTGAAAGAAAATAAAATAACCCATGGAGTTATTTTATTATTATTTTATAAAGTCTGAAAATTAACTTTTCCATATATCTTCTTCTGAACAATGTTAAGCTTCCCTTAAGTGAATCCCAGCACTACGAATTCAACGGTGCCCTAGGATTTTTAATCCAATCACCATTTCAAAAGATAGAGATATGCACTTGTATGTTTACTAAACATACCTTAAAACATTCAAAATTCCGTTCCAGGCTCTCTGGGCCTCGGAATCACATGCCATCAATTTTCGTAGAATCGTAATAATCCCAAATAATTAAAACATATATATGGAAATTCCAAGTCTTTACACTTAAGTGACAAAATAACCTATAAACTTCTCAAAAGGCCATTATATAGCCATATTTCTACCCTATCCTCCCTTTTATCTAATTAGTTCTATTATTGTATCCACTTGACATGGGATAAACGCGGGTGGAATTAACTTTTCAAAAATTTACAAAAATGCCCATCCTCCTCCACTATAAAAAGTCACTCACCCCTCCCACATATTCACACCTATCAAGCCCTTTGGCTCAACCATAATCTACTCAAATAAACTCCCAAAATACCTCCCTTTATCCTAGAATCCTCCCTTAGTAATAAATCCATCCAAGGAATACCTTTGGTGAAAACTAGAAGGAGTTACCCAAAGAAGAGGTAACATCCTTCCTCAAGCTCCCTTGTTTTATTTTCATTCTCCAACCCCCAACTCTTTTGATTCCATTATTATAGAAAAAACATAATATCCTTAATATTCAGAGATGTTTTATTCTAATTTTTAGACCTAAAATTACACACACATCCATCAAATGGGTAATGAACTTACCATTCTTGTGTATGGAAAACTACTGCCTCACGAAATGATGTTGTTTTTTACCACATATCATGGTTGAGAATTATGATGGAAACTCTGTTTTTGTATTATATATATTATATTTATTATGTATTTATCCTTATATAATTATTATATAACATATACCTTCATTCCTTCAATTTTTGTAAATATGATAATTTTATTTGGGGAAGTGTGGACTACCGCCTCCACAAAGCGATATGATTCATTCACACACTACATGGAATGTATTAAGGATGGGTTAAGTTAACATATATGATATATATTAAATAATAATTCTACTATAATTATTACATAAATATATATATACTCATATATTTTATTTACTTTCTTTCTTTTAATACTATAATTAAATGGAAACAGTGTTTATGCGAACATACGGCCTATCGTCCCCATGAATGGTGTATTCAATTTCATATTTATATCTTTCATAGATTATTATAAATAAATATATGTACTAAATATAAATGATATTTATATCATAGTTTAAATTCTTTATATCATGATATAATTATGAGAACCAAAATATAACAAATCAAAACACAAGAGGAAAACAAAGCGATTATTACCAAAAATGTAACATTAACATTAAGTTGTTAATAAATGGGTAATATAAAGTCATAATATAATAATATATGGTAATATATATAAGAATATGGTTCATTTTTAGATTTATAATAAACTTTTATTTATAATACTTGAGTTTTGAATGAGTATGAAGAGAGTCGGGACTTAAAGAAAGGGAATTTCATCTCACTTTTTATTTACATGAGATACATGCCATATTCACCACTCGATTGTTTTGTCCAGTGTATATACTTCACTATGACATGTTATATCATTAATTTAAATTATTTAATTAAATTAAAATCTTTAATTTATGTTATTATTTCATGGGTATCATTATTCAAAAGTTGCCAATGTGGTGAGGGTATTTATCATCTCACTTTTATTTTACATGAGACACAAGCGATGTCCACCACTTATTTCTTATATGTGTTGTGTTTAATGACCATGGATATATTATATTACTATTATACTTAAATTTATGGTTATTTATATATCATTTTTATTAACTTTACTTCATGGGGTTTTTGTTTCAAAAGTTACTAAATCAGTAAAGCAATTCTATCTCAATTTGCCTTCAATGAGACACATGTCATGTTATGAACCTATATTCTTTTACAAGGTATATATACTTCCATTTTAAATGTTATTTCATGAGGATTAATATTTTAATGATATTTTAAGCTTTATTTAATTTCATTTTCTTACATGGGAAGTATAATTCAAAGTTACCGAGTGGTAAGATTTTATTAAAACAATCTCATCGCTTATCGAAATTTTTTATTATTACGCTTCCATTGATGGAATATTATGATCCATCTCTCTATAAAAATCATGAATTTTGTTCAATAATACTTATTCATGATATATTAATTTATTGGTGCCATTTTTCCACTCTTTTAAACTTAGGATAATTAAGAAATTGTTTTTAAGAGTATACAACATTATCTCTATCTTCGGTCAGAAATATGTGTTCTTTTGAAACCATATTTTTTAAAGAGGTTTTCAAAAATGTTTTAAGTCCAATGAGTTTTTAAAATTATTTGAAAATATTCCTTTATATGTTTTCAAATATACTTTCAAATAAATTATTTTCAAAAAAATCAAACTTCCTTTATAATTTTTTCATGTATTTTTGAAGAAAAGGTTTTCTAAAAGGTTTTCAAGATTCATATATAAGTTTTAAAATAATTTTAATTGAAAAGGATTTAAAAAAAATTGAACATTATTTTATAATATTTCCAATTATTTTAGAATAAAAATATTTCAAAATTTTTTATAGGCTTCCTTTATAGTTTTTCCAATTATTTTCATAATAGGGTTTTCAAAAAAATAAAGCTTCATTTATAAGTTTTCCAATTATTTTAAACGAAAATTTTTTCAGAAAAATTCAAGCTTCTTTTCTTATTTTTTGAGGTATTTTTAAGAAAATTATATCAAAAATATTTTCAAAATTCTTTTATAATTTTTCCATGTATTTTCAAAGAAAAGGTTTACAAAAATGTTTCCAAGATTATTTTATATTTTTTCCAAGTATTTTAAAATAAAATGTTTTCAAAATATTTTCAATATTATTTTATAAGTATTTAATAAAAAAAGTTTCAAAATTATTTTTGAGATTCTTTTATAAGTTTTAAAGGCAAAAGGTTTTCAAAATGATTTCAAGATTCTTTTATAAGTTTTAAAGGAATATGGTTTTGAAAATTTTTTATGTTTTAATGATAATTTTTAAATAGAAAAATATATTTCCCACAATATATGGTTTAAATTATTTTTCATGATATGTTTTAAAATTTTGTTCAAAGAAAAGGATTTTGAAAATGTTATATGCATTAAAAATTGATATCCTAAGTGATATTTCAAAATAATTCTCCATATAAGATGACATCCTTGGTTATGGTTATGATTTACTAGGGATATGATCCAAAGACACCATTCATATTATTTCTCTGAATGGTTATATTTTGATGGATTGTTGTTTATAAAACCTATTTCTCTTCAATGGGTTATACCATGATAAATGCTTATGAAACCCGCTTCCTTTCATGGGTTATTCAAGGATGAAATGATTATGAAACCAATCTATTTTATATAGGTTATAATATGATTAAATGTTTATGATACCAATTTAATTTCATGGGTTGTGATATGATGTTTATAAAACCCATCTCTTTTTATGAGTCATGATAAGATGATTTTTTATGGAATACGTATGAATTGTATCATTATGAGAGGGGTGGGACCTATATCTCCCTCAAATGAATTGGATAAATATTTATATCTCATGAGATAATTGTGGGATTCATGTCGATAGGATTAATCCACTATGGAAGAAAGGAAATCCTAATCCATTATAGAGAGATGGGGAAACCCGATAGACTAAGGGAATATGGGGAAAACCAATCCAATATAAGGAAAGGACTGCGACTGGTGATGGTGGTGTGTCTTGACCAGTAGGTATAGTCCCCATGAAGTGCCCTGATAAGTTCCAGCAATTCCTCATTACATATAGGGAATGATATTAGTTTTTTATATGTATTCCACAATTCTATGGATTACTCCTATGTTATTCTTTCATGACTAATGTTCTTAATTTCCTTATGGTTCATGACTAATGAACTGATAACCTTTATACCATTATTCATGTTTATGATATTTCATATGTTGGGTGTGATCTTCTAATATTATGATCAAATTATCATACCCTTATTCTCATATAAATGCTCACATATCTCCCTTGTATGCCCTTACATAGCATATGAGATCACAACTTTTTATGTTTCCCTCCCCAGGTTATAAAGATATATTTTATGTATGATATGTCTAATAGGGGTGATAATCTTGGAGATCATAGTGGGATATAATGTCAGTCACTCAAGTACTAGTGTTTACATTTCCATGTTTCCAAAGGCACTAAACTATTATGGTTTTTATGAATATTTTTGTGTAATGTTTTAAGTATTCCACAAAAAATATGTATTCTCTATGTATATTTACATTGGGTTATTATAAGGATCTTCAAAACAATGATTTACTTTCCTACACAGTAGCAGGTAAGAACTTATATAAACTTCATAACGATACTCATTTTGATACCCCAATTCAATTCTATGATATGATGGCTTAGTCTGGTGATATAAGTCTTCCAGAATACCACTAAAACAATTCTGAACCGCTTATGTCTTAGTTTGTAAACCTCATTCTAATTTCCCTATCCGATGGTCCAATCTAATCCGAGAAACTCAGAATATGGTCTTCCTTTTTCTTCTTCTATTTGGAAAACCTTCTCAGGATTACATTGTCTAGAAACACCTTCTCACTAAAACTTTATAACTTCCCTTTATTCTTTGCATGTAAACAGTGTCAGAACCATCAAAAAGTACAAAGTACTCTCCTACTTTTATAGGTGCACCAAAAATGGATTAAGTGGGAATAGAAAATGTTTTCCCACTTAACAAAACTTCCCAAAACTTAAATCCACCCTTAAATATTAGACACATATTTGACTTATTCATTGATTATCAAGTCTTCTATTTTCTTCTAAAACCTTCTCATATATTCTCACAACTTCACCATTCCTTAAACTTTCTAACTATTCTTAAGTCAAATTCATATTTTCATTATGATTTATCCATTAAGATGAAGACATATGTGCAACAGAAGGTTCTTCATTACTTTTATTTGTAGAAACTAGTATACAAACATCCATTGTAAACATTGAAACAATTATGTCATAAGTTTCACCAAGGTACACTAGAATTATGCCTCAGATTAGATACATATTTGACTTCTTCAATGATTATTAAGTGTCAGATGAATCCTGAAACTTATAAAATTCATCAGACACTGGAATTATGCCTCTGATTCCCTTTAGAAAACACAACTGCATCTGATGATCAGTGTCAGTATTACTCTGATGATTGGTGGCACAGCATATTCAATGGACTGGTATCAGCAACTTTGAATTCAACAAATTCTTTAATTTTATGATTATAGTACATACCAACTTATTTCTCCAAATATTTGTATCTTTTGGATTATTGGTCTGACTGAAAAATTGGCATCTTCATCTTTTTATGTTCCAAAAAAGACTTCTCATCCTTCAAACAATTCTACATCTGGTGATCTCACATCGATGAACTGAAACTGGAAAGCTCAGCATTCTTCTTTCACAAGATTTTTCTTATAATCAAGACTTCCTCATGAATTTGATAACTTTAGGATTAGTGTAGCATCTTATTATTGATAATGAAATGTATTGTAACTTCAAATTCCACTATAATCTTCTTTCCTTAAAACTATAATTTAATCTGATTGGAATCACTTATTCTCCCACTTCCCCTTATAAGGAATGCATCACAATATTTTACCAGAAAAATTATGATTTATGAGAACTCCAAGATCAGAAAAGCATCATCATATTTTCATCGGATCCATGTATACTCTAATACAACTTCTCATTATGATTGACCGTTTCATTTCAAACCCAAAGTGATTCTGATGAACATTTTCTCCCAGAAAGCTTTTTCACAAACTAATTAACCTTCTCAATAATTTTGAATTTAATTTCATGATTATGATGATGATTATGGTCACCAACTTTTAAAAAGTGAGGTGGTTTCCTTACATTACTTAGCATTAAAAGACACTAATTTTCAGCACACACTTCTAACCAAATTGGTCCCAACAATATATTATTATATTTTACATCACATAGGTTATAAAGATGAGTATAACATATAATATGTCTAGAAGGGTGTCTAGTGTGGTGCAGTTATTGAGAAAGGTTCACAAGTATTGTAAAATATGTTTTTATAGTTAATCTTAAAAGAAAATAAACCTTCAGTTCTCAGGATTGTGATATTATTATGATATGTAATTTTTAATGTATAAAAATATTGTGAAATATATGCAAGTTTAGCTTAGGTAATCTCTATTGGTATCGAATTCAGTGCCTAAAGAATGTTTTTTTGAATTGGAACCAGGAGTGCGGGTCTAGGGAATATCATATATTCTTTCTACAATTATCATTGGTGGTTTATCTCAATGGGAGATCTGATGATGAATATTTCATTCTTATAATGTCTTTATTTTGTTTTTATTTTTTTCCTTTTGTGATTTTCTCAATTATGTTTCATTTAAATATCTTGTAATGTGTTAATTCATATTTTATTATAATATTTTACCTTAATATAATAAGGCATTTTTCATTTTAGTTTGATGTTTCATGTAATACAAGCTATCCAACCAAAGGTAATTTCACACTAAAATATGGGGTGTTACAGAAACAACCATATATCATTGCTATTCATCTTGAGTGATCTCAATGAATGGATACCACTATGACAGTGGTGGGTTCATGTAATGACCCATCCAAGATATTTCATCAACCTAGACTCGATCTCCACATGCCCTCAATGAATTCCACAGACATATAGGGATGATGAATAACATCGAGTAACTCAGTAGATCATTGGGGAATTATTTACCCTCTTTCAGAACCAATATAGGTTGACAAAGGATGCTGCCAAAAAACTAGTGTGACATGTCCATATATTGTACTACCCAAAGAATGTAACATATAAATAAGAGACAAATTAAACCTCTAGTGGGGTATTTTAATTCCATTATAAAAAGAAAAGGGAAAAAATCTATCTATATACAGACATATTATCATAATAATTTAAGTATATATAATATAGTTGATAGTCACAAAATAATAAAATAAAAATGATTTAGGGAAATATCGAATGAGACCTCCTACTAATGTTGTCCACCCTCACATAAAAAATTAGTGGATTCTTACTCTACTTCCTCAAAACCATTCAAATAAATTAAACATTCAAGAATATTTCCACACATACCTTCTTGTACTTGAAATTATATATGTGAGACTGTAAGTGTTCTAAGGTATATACATAGGTTTTTAGTATAGTGATCCAGTAAGCACCACCAAGAGATCTCAACTCTCACAAGTGTGTGTAATTAGGTGTATATAGTGAATGTGTTTTTGAAATTAATATATAATAATAACCCATCAAAGTAACATAAATAATGATTATTACATACTAAATATCACCCATTAAATCAATAAATTGCATCAGACTCCTTTAACATCACCAAAAGGGGTTATATAAGAAGTACAAAATCATAACACCACACCACTTAAAGGATTCAAACTGGATTTGAGATTAAGCATAAAATATTATCATAAAAATATAATAATCCTTAAGAAAAATAAAAAATTAAAAAGAACATATGGTCTTCATTGATATAAATAAAAAATCATTTGGACATCCTCTAGTATTTCTAATAGGAAAAAGGTCATCTATACATTCTCAGTATGAGGGAAAATAACCAACGTAGCTATATAATTAGAAATGTATCATAATGTATAAAAAAATAATGAAATGATAAAATAGAGAATCATAATACCCATATGAAATGACAAAATATAGAAGATGATATTTCAAACCATAAATAATGTTAGTGATAGTAAAATATATCCATGCCTAATGATAATCTATGGTATGCAATCAACATAACTGAGTATAGTAACTCAAAAAATCATAATAGAATATTTTAATGGAAGGATAAACATGAATGTTGGTGTAACTAATGGTAAACAAAGACATGTTATAACCCATCACATATTCTATCTCAATTGAAAAAATGATGGTCAATTATTAAAGAGTTAACCCAACTATATGACATGAGTAAACTGACCCAGTTACACATCTAGTATCTCATCGAATCATTACACTGACCCTAATAGGTTATGTTCTACCATTATAATTATCCCAAATTAATGTCATATTAATTTTTCTATCACACTAAAATTTTCCTCAAAATTTTAGTCTCACTGGGACTAAAAAAGTCTAAGGATAAATCCTCAGAAAACACACCCCCTAAAGTACCCTATAACTAGAATGTCACTACAGTCTTAACATTTAACTCTCTACCACCAACACGTAAAACTCCATATTTATCTATAAGAACAATTTTCCAACCACCCACTCACAAAAACACTCACTCTAATATATATAAAAAATAACAACTTCGTATGTATATATATATATATAAAAGAATAATTATCCAACCATCGTACTCACAATAACACTCACACTAATATGTCTCACGCAAAAAAACAACAATGGTACTAATAAAATAAATGGAAGACCATACCAGAATCCAAAGAAAGAAATGGAAGTAAGTCCAAAATAAAACTAAATTTTTAACCTAAGGAATGTTATGAATAAAAATTAACAATTCCTTAAAGGTATGATTGATAGTGTAAGTGATAAATAAAATAAGGAAGGATATAAGAAAAATAAACCTAAATCGATAACAAATAGCTTAGGATAATGTTCTTAACAAAAACAAATTAATAAAACGAAATTGTGCTCAAGAACCAATATCAAATTATGAAATAACTTCCTAAAGATATAAAAAATTTCATAATCAGACACATAATCAACTAAGTATCCCTTTTTAAATCAATACAGTCTAAAAAATATTTTATGTGATGTTTCATATATAAAGTATTGAAATTACTTAAATAATTAATATTACAAAATAAAAAAGGTTATGAAAAACAATAGATACTCCATAATTAATTGACATATTTTGGTAATTGTACTATATATAATAATTAAAAAACATAATAAATCATTTTTAAAGACATTCAATTATATTTTAAAAATCATTATTTCACTTTTATTAAGTTTTGAAAATCAATTGGCAGACATATTAGGGGAAAACCCAATTAAACACCATAGTGGGTTGGGACCGCCTACTTGAATAACACAAATGTTGAGAATGTCCCATCCTGTAATCACTAATAATATAGCTATTAATAATAATTTGAGATTTATAAATTAATAAAACCAAAATTTAAAGTGATACTACATGCAAACAACTCCCAACATTCACCTAACACTTTCAACAGCAAAACCCCAAATTTATAAAATCTATAAAACTACTAATTTAGCCAAAAATATATGAAATCCCAAAGAAAAATCATCTTAAAAATCACCTATATTGAAATGGGTATTAACAAAGGATGATTAACCTTCCTCGACCTCTTCTAGATACTACACTTAAAATCCCTTCATCTCAAATGGATTTAATAATGATCAAGTGAAATCCAATCTTAAATCCCTAATTTAATTGATAAAAATTAAACAGGAAGCAAGGGGGAAGAGAAAAGGAAGGGAAGAGGGAAATAATTCCCTTTATTGGTGATTCAAAACATTCTCAAATTCCATAGATCAAAAGTATAAATGGGGGAATGAAGGATAATAAGGGAGGTTTCCCTCATCCTTTTGTGGAGAAGGTCTATCTAAAGAACCCAATTGAGGTGATTTTTCATAAAAAATCCAAAATACTAAGATTCTTCTTCTTATAATTTTTTTAAAAGGTTCGGGCTAAAGTCTCGTTAATTATTTAAAGCAAGAACCTCTTTCAAACTAATTAGAGGGAGACCCATTACATAGCCCGAAGGCCCAAGACCCAGTGGTCTGAATACAAGGCCTAAAAGCCCATTTTTTCACCCAAAGAGCCCTTCGGTGAATAGTACTTTATAGTACCCGGGCTGCTACAGTACCGTCACCACTACAGTTCCTGGTACAGTTCCTCTTCCACTACAGTGTTACTACTACTATAGTAACATCGCTACTACAATGGACCTATAATGGGTATCTAGTAACCACCTACAACCGCCCCCACCTTCTTCCTTCTACTGACACCAAAATACCTCACATAGGAGCTTCTACACATCTTTCTCTCTCTAACATTCACTTTTAGCTCTCTAAAAATATTTGGAATGATCAATCTATCATTTAAAATCCAAACAAGTTTAAATAATTCGATATTTTTACAATCTCATTTTCATAATTTGAATTTAAATAAAATTTTAATAATTCCTTAATACTTAAAGATGTTACAAACTCCACACCATAGTGTTTTTCATCCCTAAAAAGATTAAAAAGACTCTTGCCTAATATTTTTCACCTCTCCCAATCACCAATTCATAGCCAGCACACTAAATCTTCCCCAAGACACTCACCGTGATTTTGTTTCACAACTACCCCCCCCCCACACACATGAAATCAATCTATAAAATACCTAAAATAATAATACAAAAATATATATTGACATACTTATTTTTTCCCAAAAATATTGATAATCAATATTATCCTAAGAATATAGTGCTCCTCACCTTAAAAATCACCCATTATTTACCATTTTCTACCCATTCACTGGATTACTATATTTACTTGATTCATAAATATAAAATAATAATAATTTAACCAAAATAATTTAAATACATATAAAAAATAATTAAAATGAATTTCATTTAAACTGCTAACCTTTATTTTAAAATCATGTCCCAAGATCACTTTTTAGAACTAAATTTTTCATAAACCTTATCACACTTCAATAATATAATTTTAGAAAAATATTTACTAATTTATTTCAAAATAAAATTCATTTTTGGAAATTAAATATCAATTATAAATAACATTTTTCATTTAAAATTATTTATCTAAAAACCAATTTTCTTTACTTGTAAAATAATAAACTACTTCATTGAAAGTTTAAATATTGAAATTAGAAAATATTTTTAACATCACATAACTCATCATGTAAAAAATTAATACCAATAAAATATACATATGAGTGACTTTCACTAATTAATTTTCCCCTCATAAATTATTTAGGTAAAACAATAATTATATTATTAGATAATTTTAACTAATTCAAGTTTTTCACATTCAAAAAATCACAATATAAAAAATAAAAATTCCCAATGTACCATTTTATAGATGATACATGATCTAATAAAAACTGGCTTCTGATTAAGAATTATGGGCCATTCCAAGTCTCACCCATTTTGTTCCCTAAATACCTATATAAAAATATCTCACTAATACCAATATTTCCTATAATAACCACTCAAACATTCCTAGTAACGTTGCTTTACATAATAGTCATATTGACAAGACATCTATACAATATACCCCCTAAGATCCAACATCTTATCTCTACCTTTAACTAACTTTATCCCATAACCAAGAACACTCTAATACCATTTTTTAATGACCCTAATAGAATATTCCATATTCCTTAGGCATGTTTACCTATCATTTTGGTCTTAAAACTATCATTGAGGGTCTCCATAGATTTTTTATGAATGATTTTCCCTCTTTTAGAACCAATTTGGTCAATAAATTTTTTTATTGAAAATATAGAGTAACACATCCATATAGAATACATCTCAAAAACCTATAACATGTAAATATGTGAAAAAGAAACCCTCCAGTGGGATCCTTTAATCCATTATAATAATATAAAATAAAACCATCTATCCATATATATATATCACTATAATAGTTTAATTATATATAATATTATAGGCATACACAAATTATTAAAATCAATAATCTTGGAGATATATTGAACAATGCCTCCTCCAAATGTTATCCCTCCCTCACTCTATGACACAGTGGTTTCCTAATCCACTACCCCAACATTATTTTAGTCTATAGACTATCTAAGTAGTTATTCTCACATACTTGTTTGTGCCTAAAATTCCACAAGTGAAACTATATGTGTGTCGAGGTGCACATGGGAGGAGTGAGTATAGAGACCTAATAAGAAACAAAAAAGATATCTCAATTCCAATATGTGTATGTAATCAAGCATATTCATTTGTGTGTTATTATGGAATTTATATATAATAATACCCTTCTGGGTAAAATAAATAACAATCATATTACTAAATCATAACTATTTATACACTAGGAGGATCCATATTTACTTCAAGACCAATATTATAATCCCATTAGAATATAATAAATATATTCATGGAAAATATAATAGGTAAATGACATATTTACATCATCAATATGAGAGATAAGATCATATATACATCATATAATAGTTATAAGAGGGAAAATATCAATTACGCATCCTCATAATGAGGAAAAACGACCAGAATACCATATAACCAGAAATTTATCATCATCTATACCACTAGTAATAATTAAGAAGTTGATTCAATGATAAATCATAATATATATATAATGAAAATGTATTCAAGATGGTATGTTAATATATAAATAATGTGTCATAGTTAAAGATAGACATGCCTAATGATAATCTGGGTTATACTAACCAATTAGCATAACTAAAAAGGCTTAACAAAATATCAATATTGAAGTAAAAAACATACATTTTAGTGTAAGAAATGGTAAAACATTCCATATCATAACACATCACATAATATATCCGAACCAAAAATACAAAAGTTAACCATTAAATAATCAACCCAACTAATGAAAACAGTCAAATAATCGGGTTACACATCAAGTATCTCCTCAAATCATTACATTAAACCTAATAGGTTACACTCTACCATGCTAAAAAACCCAAACTAACATCACCTAAATTCCTTTAACATTCTATAGGTTACACTAATACCACTAATTTCTAAGTATAATTCCCTAAAAGACACCCCCCCCCCCTCACATACCTAGTAGTTGACATGTCACTACAGTATTTCCCTCTATCTCTTTACCACTATCACGTCACAGTCCCTAGACATACACAAGATTTAATATTCTATTATCCCACTCACAATGACACTCACACTAATATTTCTCATATCAAATAAACATAATGCAAATAATCAAATAAACCGAAGACCTTAATAACAAACCAAAGGAATAATGAGGAAGAAATTACTAAGTGACACTAATATATCAACCTAAGGAAAACCATGAATAATGATTAATAAGTCATTAAATTTATGAGATAAAGTGAAAATAATAAATGAAATAAGTAAGTGTAGAAAATAAATAAACCTAAATAGATAACTCTAACTTAAATAGAAAACTCTCCAAATGTCCATCCAAAGTTACCCAATAAGTTAAATTTTTAGACTAATAACCCAAACATAGGTCATTACCCCAATCACCCATACCTAGAGGTATAATTTTTGACACATAAAGAAACTGAAATTTAAACAATTCTTTAGTTAAGATAAATTTTGTTTATATTAAGATACTAAATAATCCCTCTATGATCTATTAAACTTAGCCATTACAACACCATTGATAGAACCAATTAATTGAATGTTGGTTTTTTTAATTATAGTTCATTTAGGTTATTAATTAAAATGAATAATCTAATATTTTAATCATAATAAAGATATCAAGAAGGAATGATAAACAAATACTAATAAATTCATTTAAAATTTCCTCAAGAACCAATATTATATAATTAATTAAAACACTAAAGATATAAAGACATCATAATCAAGAACATAAACAAGTAAGAATTATTTTTTAAAACAAAAAAAATAAATAGAGTGTTTAACCATGGATTTAGAAATGAACTGTAATAATAAAGTATATCAATTACTTAAACAATTAATACTACAACGTACTAAGGGATATGAAAAGAATTAAATACTCCAGGAAATAAATGAATTATTCTAATGATGATATTATAGATAAAAAATCAATTTAAAAAAATAACAAATTTATAAAAACCTCCATTTATATTTTAAAAAATGTTATTAAAATTTTATTAAATTTTGAAAATCAACTAACATTCATATTATAGTAATGTCCTAATTAAACACCATAAGGGGTTGATACCACCTACATAAATAAACTATATAAAAATAATTACTTATCTCGTAATATCCAAATAGATCCATAAAAATGATAAACCAAGATTTATAAATAAATAAATCATAATGCAAATATGAATACATGAAAATAACTCATGGAATTCACCTTACACTTTAACCACTAAAAACAACAAATTATGCAACTTTAAAAACTATCAATTTATCCCAAAATTAATGAAATCCTTAAGATAAATTTTCTAAAAACTCAACTCTATTAAAATAGTGATTAAAGGAGTCAGATCAACCATCCTTGACCTATTTCATCTATAACACATTAAATCCCCTTCATTTTATAAGGGTTTCAATATCCTCTAGTGAAACCCAATCTCAAATACCTAAACTAACCAATACAAATCAATGATTTGGAAAGAGAAATAGTAAAGGAAGGTAAGAGGGAAATAATTTCATTAATTTAGATTATATAAACTATCCCAGATTACAATGATCAATTAGATAAAGGGTGAAGGAAAAAAAGTGAATAGGGTAATATTCCTCCCCATCCATGCATGTGGTTTGGCTAAAGGGCCTTGAATGGGTATTACTCCATTGGTCAACTCACTGGGTACCCAGTGGACCTATAACGGGTACCTAGTGGAAACTTACACCCATTTTCTACCTTTTAATAACTCCAAAATACCTCTCCTAGAGATCTTTCACACATTTTACTATCTATAACATCCACTTTAAACTCTTTAAAAATACCAAGAACAACTATAATATCTATCAAAATCTAAAAAAATCAAATGATCCTAGATTTACATCATCAATTTTTTATAATTTAAATCTAAAATATCCTTTTAATAATTAAATAATATAATAATATTTTACAACTTGTGATTTTGGGGGGAGATAAAATGGTTTTAATAGTATTTGCATTCCCCATAGTTAAAGATAGTTGCAGCACTTGGACATGAAGGAGACCATAAAGGGTGTTCACCAGCTACCATCCTCTATAAATTTTTTTAAATAACTTTTTATAAAATAATAGTAATATTTAAATTATTATTATTACCTGAAAAACAATCGCATATAATTGAAATTATTAAATTAAAAAGGCATAAATGAAGTTGGAAACCATGTTCACATTCTTACCTTAGGGGGTACCACCATCTCCTTTCACTTGAATCCTATAGATTTTCTTTCCTATATCCTTTTTTGAAAATGAGGGTTCGAAGGTAATAAGTATCTATTTATAAAAAAACATTCTCTGATGAGAACGAGGCTCGATATAATTTTATTCTATCATTAAATGAAACATTGTATCCTAGGAAATACAAAACTAATAGGTTTTAAATCTGAGGTTTGTTTTGTAAGCTAACAAAAATTTTCCCCAAAACTAAAAAATAGTGTGCACGACATTTAATTAATTAAATTAAATGATTTTGTAAATTAAACAAAATAAAAACTCATCTAATTTATACCATACTTACACCTAGAGATAAACACCATATTGTGTGATTAACATAAGTATTAAAAAATTCTAGGATATTTACTAGGTTAAAATTACAATTTTTTCCTTCATGTTTGATATTACCATAATTCCATTGGAAATTCAAATTCCAAATTATGAATTTTGGGACATTTAAAATAGAATTAATTTTTGATATGTTATTTGATAACCTAAATTAAAATGTTTCAATATTCTTATATAATTAAATTATTAAATTGACTAAAATATTTGGAGATAAATTATGGAAAATTTGATTCCATATTTAAAAAAGAAATCAATGAAATATCATATTTTTTAAGGATTTAAATTACAAATTATTTAATGATTATTTTATAAATAATTCATAGGAATAAAATATAAATTCAGATTCTAAATTATTTGATATACTCATTTATTATTATAAATATAAATTATGAATAGTATTCAAGGGAAATTATTACACAACACAAGTAGAAATTTAACGATATATTTTCAAAGAATATGATATAATAGAATTAATAAGAAAATATGTAAGTATATACAAATTTTTAAAACCTGAAGATTCATTATGGAATTGTATTGAGAAGATTGATAAATTAGTAAGAGGAGAAAAGAAAAATAAAAAGAAACATGGAATATTAAGTGATTCATATCTATTTTAATAAGTTATTTTACTAATCATCCATCATACAATTTATTTTATGAAGTTGATAAAGATATAGTTGATTATATTACTTATTGGTATTTATTATAATCATTATTTCCATTCCATAATAACTCCATCAGCTACTAGAAGTATAACTATAGTAAAAATCAAGGAGGAGTTATTCACCTAGAATTATAATTTATACAAAGAAGAAAACATGATGGAACTTATAAATTAAGTGGGATACTTGTATAAATTAGAGGGATTCCAATAAAGGGTTTGTGGATGAAGCCTTACCTTTATAATTTAATTTGTTAAATGAGTATATTATCTATTCCATTGATGAAAACCATGCACAAAAAAAATAATATTTCATACACTGTGATTGAAACTTGTAAAAATATATATTATTATTGAGTTTCATTTAATTTCATGCATAATAAGGAGGTTGGTTAAAATTATAATGAGATAAAATTTATCCTAATAAGTGATTTAGGTTATGTTGTTTTAAATTTATTTAAAAGTTGAAAAAAATACAAGTAAAAAAATTAGAGAACATTATTTCAACCCTCCACCCTAGTGTTCAACATCCTCACTCCTAAGAACCACAAATAAAACACTAATTTTCAATTATATCACAATTAATGATAATAATACTACCTAAAAAAATTAGATAACTTGATTTAAACATGTCTAGTGAATTCTATTGTTTGATTTATTAATAAATCATTTATCCTCAAAGTAAATCTACAAGACATATTAATATTTCATATACAATTTGAATCATTATCTCATAACTAATATTTCAAAAAAATAAAAAAACATCACATATAATATACAAGGCTTAGAAAGTTACCCAATATAGAATTTTAGGCCTTGCGCTAATTAATGACATACCCAATGCGCCTAGATCTTTACTATAAAATCATATATATTTTTTATATGAGAGATACATTTATTTAAAATTATACTAATATTTTCATTTTTTTCAATATGGGTTTTTGGGATAAGAAAATTATTTATATAATTTTTTAAGAAAAATTAGTTCTTAGAACCTAAAAAACAAAAAATGAATTTTAAGGTTGATATTTAATATGTTTATTTCTCTAGTAAATTGTTGAATAATATAATTTATTAAAATAACACATGTATGATGACAAGTAAAATGGACCAATTTTTCATGGTTTTGATTCATGGTATTGATTTCAATATTATATATTCTTGTAAAAAAAATCAAAAAACTAGTACAACATTCTCTAATAAGTTTTCATAGTGATTTATGCTCAAAAAAATCAATGTTCATCATGGGTTTACACACTAACATCAGTTCCTTATATGAAATTGTAACATAAAATTATGTGAACTTATAATTATAATTGTTACCCTTTTATTTGATTAATTATCATATAGTAAATCCATCACATGGTTAAGGGTGATTTCAACTAGTGAAATATATATTTTTCCCATAGAAATGGATTTCTTTACTTCATTGTAGAAAAAAAATATGTTTTAAGGAAATATTAAATTAATGTGATTTATTAATATTCATTTCATACAATTATTATTATCACAATTATCCATTATACAAGGATTAACAAAAAAATAAGAAAATTTCATATTATTTCATAAGGCATATCACCCCAGTCAAAAATAAAAAATTAGAAGAAAACATACTATTATATTTTTTCATAATAGAACAATAGCCAACAAGCCCGTACCTTAGTGGTAAGGGCTCTTTCTTGGCATCCAAGAGACCCAGGTTCAAAGTCGGGTGGAGGCAAATTTTCAGGGTACTGTAGCAGTAATGTAGCAGTTACTGTTTGGTACTATATTAGTTATTGTTCGGTATTATAGCATCTGGAACTATTCACCCGATTTGGGTCTATGAGTCTTAAGGGCCTTCGGGTTATCAAAGGTCTTCGGGCCACAGGGCCTTCTAGCCGCGAAGACCATGGAGTAGCCCAGTTCACACAGAACAGGGCTCAAAAGAGGATCAGAGCAACAAGAGTAATAGCCACCAGAAGGAGAGCTAACTGGATTGGAAGAATGAGAGGGTATGGCAGCCACCATCGGGACCAGGCACTATGTAGCTTTGTACGGGGCAATGCTAGTCGATCGGCAATGCAAGGTGGGGAGCTAGGTGATCAATGATGCGGAAGCTGGGGTGGGGTAGTTCGGGTGGGCTAGGCCTACGGGTCATGTATTGGGAATGGTATGCCTTTGGGCCTTCGGGTCATGTATTGGGGGTCATCCGAGCCTTGTGCCTTGGGACTACGGGTCATGTACGGGTTCCCCTTCAACCCTTAAAAGGGGGATTATCCATAATAAAATAAAAAAGAAGGCATTCGATCCATTCAGTCATAATAGAACAATAAAAGAAACAAAATAATTTATCAAATTTAATTTTTATAAATAAAGTGTAAAAACCTTGGTTGACTACTTAGACAGGTTTACCTTTGATTCGTGGGGATTGTAAGAAGTGTGGTTATCGATCTGTTGAACTCTCTCCACTTTCTTATTCACTTCTTAGTCATGGAAGATGTAATGTCTTGGAACTTCCTGGTCCTTTAATTAGTCAAATTCTAGTGTTTGGGGTGTCTTTGACACCATCGGTGAGTCAGGGGGGCATCAGTGTCGGTGGTGGGGTGTCACCATGGTGTCACCTATCAGTACCACCGATCAGCAGCGAATAGTGCCACCGAGGGGTGTCGGGTTTCTTTACCCAGTTTTCCCATAAGGTCTCTTTTAAGTTTTATTACCTCTTTTAAAGTGGTTTAAGACCATTTTATGGCTATTAAAGGATATTTTAAATCTCTAAAGAGTTGGGTGACCCTTTAATTACCAAAACGTGTGTCCTTTTATCAGTGTCACACACTTTTCTGCATTTTTCAGTCTCTCATGTTTTCCGATTAATCCCCTATTACGTGTTTTTCACCGTTTAAAGGGAAATCTATCAACTCACATACTTCTAGTGGTCTATCTCCACTATTTCTAAGGAGAATTATTAAATCTTAAATAATTCCAAAGTGTGAAACCACCCAGTTTCATGGTAAAACCAGGATCTCCTTTTCAAGCACTTCAAAATCGCATATCCCGTAACTCTAGGATCGGTAATTTTTATCACATTGAGATCTTCTTCATAGGTCTCTTTTGTTCCCACTTGGTGTTCTTGGAGTCCCTCTTCCAGATACAAGTCATACTTATGTGAGAGTTCTCCTGTTCGGTTCTTCTTTTATTTTCCTACCACGCAACCCCAGTTCTTGGTGCAAGGAGAAAACTTTGATCCTTGCTCATCCAAGTATGGGTCATTCCTTCTTCTCTCTTTAATGTGAATCATGCGAGGTGGGTATGATGATATTTCCTCAGGAAGTATACAAAACCAACTTTAACAAAGATAATAAATAGACTTTTAAAGTATAAAGGGGGGAGATTTTGATGTTGTTTCATTTTACCTTCATTTTTAGGTTGTGAATTGTATGGGATCATGTCCACTGAAAATCGCAGTCGTTAGTGGTCCTTCTTGAGCACAAATGAAGCTCTGTTTTCTGGATGATCTTGTGATTGAATGACTATAACATAGAAACTAATTAATAACATAAACTTGGTTGATTAAATGTATTCCTGATGAATAATAACCCTTGTGTGATCACCCCTATTAACCAAAGGAAAAGAAGAAACTTGCTGAATAGTGTTGGAAAAATCTGAAAAATTCTTTTCTTTGTTCTAGTGATATGCATGGTTGTTCTATTTGATGCTTTGTGGGGTGACATGGATGGGAATAGAATATTTGGTTGAGAGTTTGTTGGTTTGTGAATCTGAGGCCATGTGGAGTCAGCGATAAATGTTATGGACCTAGTAAGTTAGGGATTTGTTTGGTTCTATTACTTCGAGGGATCTCACGGGATCCAATTTTTTGATATTTTCTTTTACAAGAGAATTGGAAGTGAATGCTTGAACACCTGGTTGGTTGTTTTATTTTATTTATTGTTTTATATTGTGTTTATGCCTGTTATTTTCCTGGTAGTGAAGGAATATTTAAATGGAATCACTTTAACATGATAACGAGAATAGGTACAATGGGAAACTATTTTCCAAAAGTGGGTTGTTCTATAGTTGTGGATGTTGTGTACTTGTTCATGTGCAGGTTGGTTGTTGGTTTCGGTACCCTTAGGTTGGGATGATTTCTTGATTATCTATATGTATAAAATTTAGTTATTGTGTTTATTATACGCACCCCACCCATGTTGATAACTTCGTGCCAAACTCCCCCATTTTATGGGGGAGGGTGTTTTTTCCAACATTCCTATCCGTGGATAGTTATTAGCTCCTTTATTCTCCCTATACTAGGTAGCCCAAGACTCTTTGAGTAGGCTGTGACGACCTAAGGTTCATTGTATCCCAAGAATCTTCAGGCAGGGTGTGTTATGGGGGGTTGGCCAAGGTGTGTGCAGGAAGATTTGTTTCCCAAGTGTCTTTGGAATGAGTCTAAGGTGTCTGCGAGCAAGAAGTATGGTTGTGGTGGCCCAGATATATATGGTTAGGAAGTGTGGTTTTGAGGGCACAGGTGTTTGCGAGTGGGATGTGTGGTTGTGGTGGACCAGTTGTTTGTGGACGGGATAAACATGTGTTTGGCATGGACCATATGGTTGTTTTCGGAGGCGGCATTGGGACTGTAATGGGATTTATGGGGGTGGTCTGATGCATAGGATATTCTAAATAACTAGCAGGAAAGTGGTGCGGGGTACACAAATATTGATGTGCTATTACTGTTATTTTACATGGCTTGCGTTATTTAGGGAGTTTACCTTGGTGAGTCTGGGTGGATAGTTTTCCTTTATGGGTGTTGTGGTTACCTCTGTTTTCTCATGGGGAATTAGAATGTCTCCCTACTTGTGCATGAGATATTTTGGTTTCCCTACTAAGTATACCTGTATACTTACCTTACGTATATAAAACTTATTTCAGGTTTCCAGGAGGACTTTGAGGATTGTGCCAGACCTTACTAGCTCAGGCGTCAGGATAGTTTTCATTGATGCTTTTCTTTTCTTTTTCTACTTTCCTTTAGAGTCTATATTTTACCTTGTATCAATTTATTTTGAACATGAATATGGGAATGGATTCTTGGATATACTTTTTTCTTTAGTCCTTGGTTTTGCTGGGATTTACTATCTTATCTCTGAATCTTGTTCTATAAAAAGGGTAATTCCTTCCATTTATGTGATATTTTATACCCTTGGTGCTTGTTGCCACTCTGAGGCCTACTGAAGGTGGGACTCAGAGGTTATTATCTCATCTTCACCTTGAAGAAGGAAGGGTATGGAATCATTCCATCTTTTCCCTTGTCTTGGAGAAGGCGGGTCATGAAGAATTGTATCAGATACTGATGGTTGAGAGATAGAATCGATTTAGGGGTTAAGAACAGTGAGGATTTCATGGGAAGGTAGTGAAATAATGTTAGGTGACCTTGGTGCATGACATAGGCCAATTAAGACTAGATATGACATGGGATTTTAGGGCCCCCAGTAATCCAACGCAAGGACTCTAAGCCTACCGAATGACCAAGTGAGGCTACATTGATTGTAGGGTAGAGACCTTGGGAAAGGTACATACATCATAATGACTTGTATTCCTACTTTAATTGGGGTGTCTTGGGAAAAATTGAAATAAATAATAAAATAGACCCTAAGAAAATTCATTACTACTTGGGCTTAGGCATTCCCTGTTTACCTTGCAGTTATGGTACCTAGACATCATCCATGAGTGGTACGAGTAGTCAAGGTCCGTCAGGTTTATTTGGTTGATCAACGGACGGCTGATCAATAGGAAGAGGATGACCAATGGCAGAAGACACTTCGTGCCTTCCAGCGGAAGACACTGGGAAAGTATGAGGAAAGCGTCTCAAAAATGGATATGGAGAGATAGCTTGAGGAGTTGGGGATTGATTTCAACTTGATCTGGTCTCTGAAAGAGTACTGGGTTCCTCTGGAAGTGATCCAGATGTTAGGGGTGGTGTGTCAATGGTGGATGCTTTACATTGGGGAGAAGAAGGAGGTTGATGTCTCATGAAATAACATTGAGAAAGAGTTTTGGGTAGAATTAATTTCTTCCATGATGAAGGATTAGAAGAGGAAAGAGCTACTCTCCCTCCAACAAGGGATTATGATGGTGAGGGAGATGGGGATCTAGTTCAAGGATCTCCTTCTTTTTTCTTTGGACCTCTTTTAAGATGAGGGCTCATAGGCAAGATGCTTAGAGGAGGCGCTCTAACCTTATCTTCAATATATTTTTACTACCTTTACTCTACGGATGTACTTGGAGGTTCAGAAGAAAGCTGAAGTAGTAGATAGGATGCACACATTGGGACGTGTGCCATGAGAAGGGATCCAATTGAGTTCCTAAAAGGGGAAGTTTGTCAGCAGTAGGCCTTCAGCATCAGGGCCTTCTATGTTTTGGCCAGTGGGGAGGAGACCTCTGCAGTTTCAGTTCGGATCTCCCGGTCCTCGCCCTTTATCCACAGGCCAATTAATGAAGTGCTTTATCTATGGAAGTCATGTGCATCTTCTAAATTAGCTCCATGTCCGAGTGTAATACAGTGGGGGTGGGAAGGTTCAGCACCCAACTCAACAGTAGCAGTTTCCAACCAGGACCTTCCAGTAGTAAGGGAAGCGACCTCCCGCTCTACCTAGGGTGGATGGTTCTAAAGGAGGCTGACCTTAGGGTTCTCCTCAGGGACCTCAACCAGTTCATGGTTGGGGAGGCAGCTGATAGCTTATGGGAAAAGGAGTTTGGAGTGGGCAGTTGCACGCCACAGAGGCAGCAATTCTGGCAGGGCCAGAGGTTGTTCGAGGTACGATCAGTCTTTTTTGAACTCTTGCATGTGCCTTGTTTGATTCAATAGATTTTCACCCATTTGTTGAACCCATTCTAACCCATGTCTTGGGTCTAGATTTAGGGAGAATTTCCATGCCCCTAGTTTTGATAATTCCAGTTGGAGGTCAGACTAGCCTATTTGATGTTTGTCGAGGATACAGACTGATCTTAGGGCCACATCAGTCTAGTGGGGATCTCTTTCTACTGAAAATGAATCTATATGATGTCATCTTGGGCATCAACTGGTTGTTCTCTATTCACTATGTTATTGAATGCTTCCGGAGAAGGGTCGTGTTCTAAAATATGAGTGGCTAGTTTGTAGCTTTCATTGGTGAGTGGATTTACCAGAAGGGCAACTCGCATGTGGAGCCCCTTCTTTCCTTGTTAGCCAAGATATCAGTAAAATCTAAAAACTCAGAGATGGTGTAAGTTCCAGGTATTTTTAGAAAGTTTCTGGATGTCTTTCTCAAAGAGGTTGTGACCCTACCCCCTCGATGTGATGTTGAGTTCGGGACATACTTACAACTCAGTACCCATCTGATTTCGATGGATCCCTATAAGATGGTTCCTTCTAAGTTACAGGAGTTGCAGATTATGGTTGATGACCTGATGAATAAGGGTTTTATCTGACCAATCATGCTACCATGGGGTTCTCCAGTCTCTTTTTCAAAGAAGTAAGACGGTGGTCTGAGGCTGTGAATAGACTACCGAAGACTAAATCAGGTGACGGTCAAGAAATGTTAACCCCACCCTAGGGTCGACGGCCTTTTTTACCAGTTGAAGGGATGAAGTTGGTTCTCTAAGATCAGCCTATAGTCTGGATATCACCAGTTGAGGGTGAAGGATGGTGACAACCCGAAGACTTCTTTCAGATGTAGGTACAAGAACATCGAGTTCATGATCATGTCATTCGGCATTACGAACTCACTAGCTGTGTTCATGGGACTCATGAACGTTATTTTCTGTGAGTATCTAAACCAGTTTGTGGTCATGTTTATCGATTCCTTCCTGATCTAGTCAAGATCATAGGAGGATCACATCGAGCATCTAAGGGAAGTTTTTTAGGTCCTCTGACACCAACTTCTCTATAGATATTTGTCCAACTGAAAGTTCTAGACATAAGAGGTGCACTTCCTTAAACACATGGTGTCTTAGAAGAGAATAGCATTTGACCCATCGAAGTTCTAAGTGATTGTTTCTTGGTAATCACCCAAAAATGTGGTAGAGGTTCATAGTTTCTTGGGTCTGGCAGGTTATTACCATAGGTTCATACCCAACTTCTATCGAGTTTCAGCGTCGTTCATGAATTTGACCATGAAGGACTAGGCTTGAGAATGGAGTGAGAAGTGCCATGAAGCTTTCTGTTATCCAAAAGGTAAGCTGGTCAGTGCCCCTGTATTGAGGTTTCCATAGTAAGGGATAACATTTGAAGTGTTATGTGATGCTTTTGATCTAGGCTTGGGGTGTCTGTTGATGCAGCAACAGGGGTGATCTCTTATAGGTCTAGGCAGTTATGCCCTCATGAACATAACTATTCCACCCAAGACCTGGAACTTGTAACGGTTTTGTTATCACTAAAGTTGTGGTGGAACTACCTTATTGGGTAACGCTTTGTGGTCTTCGTAGATCAAAAAATATTTATATACATCTTCTTCAAGTATGTGACTTTGAGATATTTTACACCTCAAGAAATGGTAAGTTAGTGGCCGATTACTTGAGAAGTAAATCACATAAGGATGTGGTTCGAGAGTCACCAGATGCTTGGAAAGCAATGGAGTAGTTGGTTGCTTTACATCTGGTCATGAGAGTGGAGGATGGTAGAGGATGTCTATTTCAGATGACAGTGCAGTCCTCCTTTGTACGGTCGATGGAGGAGTCTCAGTGGGGAGACTCGGAGGTTTAAGTGATGTGTGATCACATTATCCAGGGTAATACTCTAAAAGTATGGTTGTACGATAGTCATAATCGGATGATTTTCTGTGGGGAGCAATTTTTTCTGGTGGTGATGTGTGAGGGAGTTCTCTGTGAGTTCCATAACTCACCCCTAGTGGTACATCTAGGAGTCTCCAATATGTATCGCGGATTGAAAGGTTAGTTTTGGTGGTCCTAAGTGAAGCGGTTAGTGGTGGAGTTTGTGGCAAGGTGCCTCGTGTATCATTAGGTGAAGGTTGAACACCATGTTCTTGGTGGTCGGTCGCAACCCTTAGACATCCCCGAGTGGAAGAGGGATGACATCTCGATGGATTTCATCACATGGCTACCCAAGGATGAGGGAGGATATGATTCCATCTAGGTTTTGGTGGATCAATTGATGAAATAAACTCACTTATTAGCATTTAAGGAGTCAAGCATAGTCGATGCCTTACCAAAGAAGTATGTGGGTGAAGTTGTGTAGTTACACAGAGTTCCCAAAACAATAATTTTGGATTGGGATACATTCTTTACTTCACGAGTCTTGAAGGGATTACAATGTTATTTGGGAACCCAGCTACACTGTAATGACCCAAATTTTCATTAATGGAAATCCTTCTTGATCTAATTAAATGACTCTTTATGTAAAATGTTTATATAAAATGTCAACTAATTTGGTTTTATGTTAATAATTGTGACCATTTCTAATATATTCATTGAATAGTGATCACCTAATTAGTATAAATATAGGGATTTAACAAATCTAATTTACTCAGACAAATGAAGTGATGGCCTCATCCAGTAGATGTGCCCCATATGAAGCTCATTTGTCAGAGCTCGGAAAGGAGGTGGCATCATTGGGCTTCGCTTTTGACCAAGTCTAAGCCGAACTTGAATATGTTAAGCTCGAGCGGGACCGCCTATGAGAGAAATGGAAGTTGATAGAGATTACCACTCGAGCAATGTTATCCGAGCCACCCCAAGAGTCTGTCATCATCGCACACCTTACCCTTCGGTCTTATGCGGGTGTTATAAGGGGTTATGTAACAAGACCTTATCACTATGTTTATGTACATTATTTTTTTATATAATAATTAATATATTTTCATTTTATTCTTGTTACCTTGTAAATAGTTTTTAAAGCACAAATAGCATTTTTAGATAATGTTCAACTAAGAAATATATTTTGATGAATTAATGGATTTATGAATTAAATAATATTTCAATAAAATATTATTATTATTATTAAATTTATTTTTATTTAATATAAATTATTGTATAATTTTATGAATGCAATAGTAATTTTTATTAAGGTTTGAAATCCATTTTTTTCAAAACCCATGAATTTTCGATAAATGTCGGTATTTATTTTAAATGTTAAAATTAACATATTAATAAAATTATTTAGATAAAATGAATATTATTTCTGGAATCAGGATGTCAAAATTATCCAATGGTGAATTTTTCATGATTTTCTGAGACAGTCAAATTTTTGGGTAAAAATTACATACCGTTTAAATATATAATGTGTTTTATGACATCATAATGACCCAATAGTGATGTAATAAAATACTATAAGACTTATGTTCGGACAATATATGTTTTACCATTAAAATAATGTGATTTTGGGTTTGTTTGACTTATTTTACAAATCATTAATGGACCTCCAAGGCTTATTAAATATCTTGTCTTTTTAAATTGATTTCCTTGGAAGTGTGACTCACCTCCACGTAAGCAACCCCATTATTTTAAGAAGTTTGGACTTTGGACATATAAAACATTATTTTCCACTTCCCTTTTCCAAAACTCATGAGAAAAATCCATGATCTGAATTGTGGTTTGGATTAGTTTAATGTGAGGTGTCCCAAACCTAAATAATAAAGAATCCCCTCACCTTTCCTATATAAACCCACCCAAGGTCCCACTTCCTACTCACTAAAAGCCTTTGGAGTTCATGCAACCTCTTCCCTACTCTCTCTATAATCCTCCCAAGGTGCCCCAATCTCCCAAGAATCCACTCTCAAACCTCTATCAATCCTTTGGAAGCACACTTCCAAGTAAGGGGTTTTTTTCCTTTCTCATTTTTGTCCAATTTTCTTGATGTTGTTATGCCCTTTTAATCTCAATTATAAATGTTGGGGTATGGTTTTGAACCTCCCACATACTTCCCTCTTTATGTTTCAATGATGGGATACCCCTTTCTCTCTCATTAAATTCCTCCCATGTACACTCGTTACTATGCCAAAATTCCAAAAGGAATTTCCCTCTCCTCATTTACATTCAAAAAATTATTTTGTATCATGAATATAAATTCCATTAAAATTGTTGGGACATGTATTTATATAACCCCCTTACTTTCCATTTCATGTACAAATGATAAGACACCCCTTTCTCTCTCATCAACCATTTTTATGAATTTTTGTGTCACGCCGTTATGCTGCCGAAATTGCACCGATTTTCCAAGCCAATGTCATTGTGTAGTGAATGCCATGCCCATTTATCTATCAAGGGTATTCACCTTTATGAACATTTACTTATTGATTATAAAGTTTCATATATGAATTCCACATTCCTTTATCATGGAATAAATGAATATGTTTTATGAATCCCTGTTATCTGATCCATGAGGGACACTTATGCATGAAATGAAATGTTTAAGAAGGGTGGGCCCTTATAGCACTCCAATGCATATTATGATATGTCATGTGCAATGGGTGTTTACTCATGATAATTCAATTTCAACGAGGTTTTACTCGTGCTTCATGTGCAATGGATATTTACTCATGCTAATTCAAGTGCAATGAGGTTTTACTCGTGCTTCATGTGCAATGAGGATTTACTCATGCTCCATGTGCAATGAGCCTTGGCTCATGCTAATTCCATGTTAAGTGTTGTTTCCACATTTCCATGTTATGATTATCATGATTTATCATGCCTTTATGTATATGATTATATTTTGATTTAATTATATGCCTATTGTATAACATGTATTGTACTCCTCATGTTACTCTATTTTATTCCCTTACTGGGCTTTATAGCTCACCCTTTTCTTGTGCATGTCCTCAAGTTATCCCATGTAATGCTAAGTACGAGGGAATGTAGTGGTCATGTAAATGAAGTTTTCAATAAATATGTTGTTTTTAATGTTTTAAGTTGTTATGTAATGATCCTAATCCCCAAAGACACTAGACCACTCGATCTTCTATGTTGTGTCAAATGAATTTTATGTAATAAATTATGTTTAATTGTGTAATAAAATATTAGGGTTTTCATAGTTGGTATCAGAGGATAGGTTTAGTTATTTTTGGGATTAGGATTAGAGAACCCTAGTGAATCCTTAGATACAATAATAAGTATAATAAAAACATCCCTAAGTTTTGGTGAGTTTTTAGTAAGTGGTTTATCAAGAAAATACATCTCTGTCTAGATATGATCGGGTAGAGGAGGCTCTGGCATAGATTTATCCTAGGGTAAAACCTGAAAACACCACTTTGATCTAGACTCGAATGGGAACTGGTGCACGAAAATGGGCCTTATTGCACTCTTGGTTACGACACTCTCAGGGGATATGCTTTGGTAAATTCACAAGCTTAGTATGAACCATTATTAAGGGAATTAAAAAAATTCCCCTAAGAATATATGTTAGAAATTAGATCTTTGATAACATATATTGAAGCATATAGATTCATAAGTTAAAGAAATAAATGTTATTTATAAGTCATCATCTTTTATCTTTGGATTAGCCTTTATGTGTTACCCCTAACTTTCCTTTTATTCTAGCCAATGGTCGATAATAGGAGGACTCGGTCTAACAACCGATGTGAAGATCAATGTGATGACTATACTAATGAGATGCTCAATACAATGGGAATGGGAATTGTGAACTTTGTCATTCTTCTCTTTCAGCTAACTCAATCTTTGAATAAAAACATGGGTCAAGAGGAATGTTCAACCCCCTCTAAGAAAGAACAAGTAGCTATAGAGAGATTCATGAGACAAAGGCCTCCTACTTTTAATGGATCATCTGATCCCTCAATCATTGAACAATTTATCAACTCCATTGAAAATATATTCTCCATACTTCAATGTTCTAAACAAGAGAAGGGTCTCATGGCTGCTTATCATAGGAGGGTGAAGCTGATCAATGTTGTACGTTGATCAAAAATAGGAAGCCTGAGGAGGAGATCGAGGCATTGGAATGGAAGGATTTTCGAAAGATGTTTTTTGATAAATATTTTCCACACACCCTCCGACTTAAGATGGAAAGGGACTTCCTTTCCCTCAAGAAAAGAATGACGAATCTATTGGAGTGTATGAGGAAAATTTCACAAGGCTTGCATGATATGCTTACGGCTTTGTCATTTCCCCCAAATGCAAGGTTTACCGCTTCTTTGGTGGGCTGAAATCTAGCCTACGGAAAGTGCTGGCGATCTGTGACTTCGACAGCTATGGGGAAATTGTCTGATGTGCCCTCAAGGTAGAAATGGAGATTGTAGAATCTCAGGGGTATCATGGGGATAATAAGTGTAATGTGGACTTAAATGTTGGCGGTCCAATGGATAAATCCAATAATGCTAAGAAGATCTAACACCCCACTTTCCAAAGGTGAGGAAAGAAGCACCCCAGAAATTGCCCGAAGGGGAAGAGGAAATGATTTAGGTGTAGAAGAGAAGAGCACCTAGCTGCTAACTGCTGACAAGAAAAACCCACGACTACAACAGAGGAGAGGAACGCTCTATTCAAACCTCAACGCGTTGTTCATTGCTAAAAATGCAAAGAACTAGGGAATCTTGCAAATCAGTGCCCTGATCCAAGGGTTTTTGGAGGAAACCAACAACCTCCAAGGCAGGAAGGGAGAGATTTCGCAATCACTACTACCGAATTGATCCCCGACAACGAAGTGGTGACAGGTATGCTAGTTATTCATTCAAAAATAGTGAACTTTATTTTTAATTCAGGTTCTACGCATTCTTTTATATCTCAAAAGTTTAGTAGAAAAATCTCAGCACCGCCACAAATCATGGAAGTGAAGATGTCAGTGAGTACGGAAAATGGGGAAATCATTGCATCCCATGAATATAACTCCTCCCCTGTCATAATCTGTGGATTAAACTTCCCGGTGAACCTCTTCATACTCCCTATGGTGGAATTTGATGCAATTCTCAGCATGGATTGACTTTCCTTAGGGAAATCACTCTCCATGTGGAGAATCGACCCCCGATTCATTACAAGTGCAAGGAGGAAGATGAATCTTCTTTAGCTCCATCATCTCAAGAGTGGATATTACTGCCCTATGATCACGCATATCTGACTTAGATGATTGAGTCTGAGGATGAAACCATCCTAGAGGACATGCCTATTGTGATGGAATTCGTTGAACTGTTTCCTGAGGAATTTCTTGGTCTTCCTCCTAGATGAGATGTTGAATTCTCAATTGAACTTATACCTGGGGCATTACCAATATCCAAGACTCTGTATATAATGGTTTTTGTGGAGCTTGAGGAGCTAAAGAAATAACTACAGGAGAATCTGGATAAAGGGTTTATACGCCCAAGTGCTTCACCATGGGGTGCACCAGTCCTCTTCATCAAGAAGAAGGATGGGTCAATGCGCCTTTGCATCGATTATCGTGAGCTCAACAAAATAATGATAAATAACAAGTATCATCTCCCATGAATTGATGACTTGTTCTAGTGGAGCATAATACTTCTCCAATGTGGATTTGTGGTCGGGATATTATCAAGTAAGGGTGAAGAAGGAAGATATCCCCAAGACTACTTTTCATACAAGATACGGGCACTATTAATTCATAGTAATTCCTTTAGAACTCACTAATTCTCCAAAAATCTTCATGGAATTGATGAATAGAGTCTTTAGAGATTACCTCAACAAGTTTTTGGTAGTCTTTATCGATGATATTCTGAAATAATCTAAAACCAAGGAGGATTATGGGGAGTATCTAAGAACTGTACTAGAGACCTTGCAGAAGGATAATCTCTATTCAAAGTACAGCAAGTGTTAGTTATGGTTGAAGGAGGTCTCATTCTTGGGTCATATCATCACAATAAATGGGATATCTGTGGATCCCTCCAAAATAGATGCAATTGAGGGATGGCTGAGGCCAACATCAGTAACAGATATCCGTAGCTTCTTAGGGTTAGTAGGATATTATCGATGATGTGTGAGAAATTTCTCACGGTTTTCCAACCCTCTTACCAAGCTAACTCGGAAGGGATTAAAGTTTTCTTGGAGTGATGAATGAAAATAAAGCTTTAAGGAGTAGAAAAGGAACCTTATCCCTACGCATGTGCTCACTTTACCCCCAAGTGTAGAACATTTTGTGGTATTCAATGATACTTCAAAGAAGGTCCTGGGATGTGTGTTGATTCAAAATGACAAATTCATTGCCTATGCTTCAAGGCAATTGAAAGTTCATGAACAAAACTATCCAACACATGACCTTGAGTTGGTTGCAGTGGTCTTCGCTTTGAAAATTTGGCAGCACTATCTCTTTGGGGAGAAGTGTGAAATATATACGGACCACAAAGGCCTAAAGTATATATTCACACAAAAAGAGTTGAACATGCACCAATGAATATGGTTAGATCTGATCAAAGACTATGACTGCTCAATCAAATGCCACCCTGGGAAAGCGAACAAGGTGGCGGATTCCCTAAGTATAAAGGACCCAGCGATTCTACCATTTATGAGAATTGAAAAGAATCCAATCTTCTTAGATTTGATGAAGATGGACATGGGAATCATAAAAAAAATAACATCATCAATCCTTTCACAAATGATTACTCAACCATCACTTTTGGAAAGGTTAAAGGATGCTCAAAAAGATGATGTGGAAATTCAGGAAAAAGTGGAAGCTATCGAAAAGTTAAATCCTTGGAATTTAATGTTAATGAAGAAGTAATCGTGAGATTTGGGAAAAGACTATGTGTTCCATCAATTATTAAGCTGAAGAAGAAACTTTTGGATGATGCACAAAGTTCAAATTTCTCTATTCACCCAGGAAACACAAAGATGTATCGAGATCTCTGAAAGCATTATTGGTCGGATAATATGAAGAAGGATATCGTTGAATATAAATCAAAGTGCCTGGTGTGTCAGCAAGTGAAGGCAGAGAGTCATAAGTCTAATGGGATGATGCAACCATTTCCCATACCAGAATAGAAATGGGAGAACATCACCATAGACTTTGTCACCAAACTTCCAAATACATCCAAAGGCAATAATGCAATCTAGGTTTTTGTGGATCTTCTTACAAAGATGCACACTTCATTGCTATTCGGGAGGATTTATCATTGGATCAACTGGCACGAATATATATCAGGGAAGTGGTAAGGCTTCATAGAGTACCACTATCTATTGTGTCCTATCAAGATCCAAGATTCACCTTTATGTTTTGGAAGAGTCTTCAACATTCTCTGAATACTCAACTGAACTTTAGTATGGCCTATCATCCTCAAACCGATGGCCAATCCGAGCAAACTATCCAGACACTTGAGAACATGTTGGGAGCATGCTCAATGGACTTTCAAGGAGGATGGGATCAACATATTCCTATGGTTGAGTTATCTTATAATAACAGTTTCCAATTGAGCATCCAAATGGAACCATATGAAGCCCTTTATGGGAAAATGTGCAGAACACCGGTGTGTTGGAATGAGGTCGGTGAGCGTAAGCAGCTTGGACCAGAAATGGTCGAATAAATGGTGGAGAAGGTGAAAACTATTCAGCAGCATATCAAGGAAGCCTAGAGTTGACATAAGATTTGTGTAGATAACTGTCGACAATACCTTGAGTTTAAAGTTGGAGACATAGTATTTCTACACATATCTCCATGGAATAAGGTCATGATATTTGGAAATAAACAGAAGTTAAGTCTAAGGTACATCAACCCCTTTGAGATTCTTGATCGTTTCGGGACTGTGGCCTATCTACTAGAACTTCCACCTACCATGGCCAAATTACATGATGTCTTTTATGTATCATTCATAAGGAAGTACATACCATACCCTTCACATGTACTCTCTTCAGAGGTGGTATAGTTAGAGAATGATCTTTATTATGAGGAGAAACCAGTGAAGATCTTAGATCGTAGAGAAAAAGTTATATGAAATAAGACAATTCCCCTCATCAAGGTGTTTTGGAAAAACCAAAAGTTTGAAGAAATAACATAGGAATCAAAGGAAATGATGAAGCAGAGTTACCCACATCTGTTTTAGTATGCGAAAAGAAAATTTCGAGGGAGAAATTTTTTAAGGGGGGAAGATTGTAACGACCCAAATTTTAATTAACGGAAATCCCTCTTGATCTAATTAAATGCCGCTTTATATAAAATGTTTATATAGAATGTCAACTTATTTGGTTTTATGTTAAGAATTTTGATCGTTTCTAATATATCCATTGAACAGTGATCACCTAATTAGTATAAATATAGGGCTTTAACAAATCTAATTTACTTAGATAAAGGAAGTGATTGCCTCATCCAGTAGACGTGTCCCATATGAAGCCCATTTTTCAGAGCTCGGAAAGGAGGTGGTGTCATTGGGCTTCGCTCTTGACCAAGCCCAATCTGAGCTTGAATATGTTCAGCTTGAGTGGGACCGCCTATGAGAGAAATGGAAGTTGATAGAGATTACCACCCGAGCAATGTTATCCGAGCCACCCCAAGAGTATGCCACCATCGCACACCTTACCCTTCAGTATTATACGGGTGTTATAAGGGGTTATGTAACAAGATCTTAGCACTATGGTTATGTAAATTATTTTTGTATATAATAATTAATACACTTTCATTTTATTATTGTTACCTTTTAAATAGTTTTTAAAGCACAAATAGTATTTTTAGTTAATGTTCAACTAAGAAATATATTTTGATTAATTAATGGATTTTTGAATGAAATAATATTTTAATAAAATATTATTATTATTATTAAATTTATTTTTATTAAATATAATTAATTGTATAATTTTATGAATGCAATAGTAATTTTTATTAAGGTTTGAAATCCATTTTTTTCAAAACCCATAAATTTTTTATAAATGTCGGTTTTTATTTTAAGAGAGAAAATTAAAATATTTTGAAAATTATTTAGATAAAATAAATATTATTTATGGAATCAGGATGTCAAAATTATCCAATGGTGAATTTTTCATAATTTTCTGAGACAGTCAAATTTTTGGGTAAAAATTAAATACCGTTTAAATATATAATGTGTTTTATGACATCATAATGACCAAATAGTGATGTAATAAAATACTATAATACTTATGTTCAGCATATATATGTTTTACCATTAAAATAATGTGATTTTGGTTTTGTTTGACTTATTTTAAAAAGCATTAATGGACCCTTCAAGGCTTATTAAATATATTATCTTTTTAAATTGATTTCCATGGGAGTGTGACTCACCTCCACATAAGCAACCTGATTATTTTAAGAAGTTTGGACTTTGGCCTTATAATATATATTTTTCCACTTCCCTTTTCCAAAAACCATGGGCAAAACCCATGGTATGGATTGTGGTTTGAATTAGTTTAATGTGAGGTGTCCCAAACCTAAATAATAAATAATTCCCTCACATTTCCTATATAAACCCACCCAAGATCTCACTTCCTCCTCACTCAAAGCCTTTTGAGTTCATCAAACCTCTTACCTAATCTCTCTATAATCCTCCCAAGGTTCCCCAATATCCCTATAATCCTCTCTCAAACCTCTCTCAAACCTTTGGAAGCACACTTCCAAGTAAGGGTTTTTTTTCATACTCATTTTTATCCAATTTTCTTAATGTTGTTATGCCATTTTAATTTCAATTATAAATGTTTGGGTATAGTTTCTCACCTCCCCCATACTTCCCTATTTATGTTTTAATGATTAGAGACCCCTTTCTCTCTCATTAAATGGATCACATGTACACCCGTTACTATGCCGAAATTCCGAAAGGAATTTCCCTCTCCTTATTTAAATTCAAGAAATTATTTTGTATCATGAATATAAATTCCATTAAAAATTTTGGGACATGTATCTATATGACCCCCTTACTTGAAATTTCATGTACATATGATGAGACACCCCTTTCTCTCTCATCAACCATTTTTATGAATTTTTACGTCACACCGTTACGCTGCCGAAATTGCACCGATTTTCCAAGACAATGTCATTGTGTAGTGAATACCATGCCCATTTCTCTATCAAGTGTATTCACCTTTATGCACATTTACTTATTGATTATAAAGTTTCATATATGAATTCCACATTCCTTTATCATGGAATAAATGACTATGTTTTATGAATCCCTGTTATGTGATCCATGTGGCACACTTATGCATGAAATGAAATGTTTAAGAAGGGTGTGCCCTTATAGCACTCCAATGCATTGGGTTAAGAATAGTATCATGATACCTCATGTGCAATGGGAGTTTACTCATGATAATTCAAGTGCAGTGAGTTTTTACTCGTGCTTCATGTGCAATAAGGATTTACTCATGCTAATTCAAGTGCAACGAGGTTTTACTCGTGCTTCATGTGCAATGAGGATTTACTCATGCTCCATATGCAATGAGCCTTGGCTCATGATAAATTCATGTTAAGTGTTGTTTCTACATTTCCATGTTATGATTTTCATGCTTTATCATGCCTTTATGTTTATGATTCTATTTTGATCTAATGATATGCCTATTTTCTTACATGTATTGTATTCCTCATGTTACTCCATGTTTATTCCCTTAGTGGGCTTTATAGCTCACCCTTTTCTTATGCATGTCCTCAGGTTATCCCATGAAATTCTAAGTACAAGGGAATGTAGTGGTCATGTAAAGGAAGTTTTCAATAAAGATGTTGTTTTTCATGTTTTAAGTTTTTATGTAATGGTCATAATCCCCAAAGACACTAGACCTCTCAATCTTATATGTTGTATCAAATTAAGTTTATGTAATAAATTATGTTTAATTCTATAATAAAAGATCAGGGTTGTCATATATGTTTTAGCACTACTTCCCACCCTCAAATGTATGGGTAGATAGAGAGAACCATCCAGATGTTGGAGGATATACTGCGAGCGTGTGTTGTGGACATAGAAGGATCATGGTTACGAAACTTTCCCCTTGTGGTGTTTGCCTACAATAATAGCAATCAATCCACCATTGTCATGGAACTATTTGAAGACTTATATGGAAGAAAATTTTGTTTACCTGTGTGTTGGATAGAGGTTAGGGAGGTAGGTGTTCTTGGCCTAAAGGTGGTGGAGAGCATGATAAAGAAGGTTCATCTTGTGTGTGAAAGGATGAAGGCAGCTCAGGAATGACATAAGTCATATTCCGATCATAGGAGGAGACCCTTGGAATTCTAGGTTGGGGACCATGTGTTCTTAAAGGTCTCCCCTCAGAGTGGACAACGTAGGTTTGGCAGGGGGTAAGCTTTCTCCCAGGTTCATCAGACACTTCAAGGTGTTGGGATGAGTTGGTGAGGTGGCGTATAAGCTGGAGTTACCACCTTGGTTGGAGATGATCCACAACGTCTTTCATTTATCTTATATTTTTTGGTATTTACACAATGACTCCCACATCCTTGACTAGGGAGAATTGGATATCGAGGACGATGCGACATTTGTGGAGAGACTAGTGAGAATCAAGGATTGCGCGGAGAAGGTACTTCATGGATAGACCATTCCCATGGTTCATGTGTTATGGAGGCATGGTGGCCTCAAGGAGAGTACCTGGGAATGGGAGGCATAGATGCGTGCCCAGTACCCAGAGTTGTACTGAGTTTTTCCCATATGTTATGTTTTGTGCCTTGTTTGTAGTGGATTCTTGACCTTGTTTGCTATGAGATGAGATATTTCCCTTGTTCTCTGAATGTGTGTGAAATTCCTAACTATGAGGAGGAGAGGACCTAATCCATAATCAATATACATTAATGAGGATGCGATTAAACTCACGTAGGTGAGTCAATGTCGCCCAAAGTGGATAGTATCTGGACATGGAGAAAGGAACTCCCCAATCTATATGTCTGGATGGTGTGATCTTTTTGTGTTTGTGTGGTTACTTAGTGTTTCAACAATTATTAATGAGATATATGAGAGTGGTGTTCCTGGATTATGAGGTTCTTCCCTCTAGTTTTCAACACAGGGTGGTTAACTCCTGAGAGGAATCTTAAGGGATGGTTGTTCAGACCTCTTTTCTTCAAGTTTACTCTTGAATTCTTGAGGGAGAGAATAGTTTGAGAGGTATCTGATGTAATGGACCAGACCTTCCTAGTCCATTAATTTGTCAAATTATAGTGTTTGGGGTGTCTTGGACACTATCAGTGAGTCAGGGGGAATCAGTGTCAGTGGAGGGGTGTCACCATGGTGTCACCTATCGGTGCCCTAGATCGGTGCCACTGATCGGCCTCGATCGGTGCCACTGGTCGGCCTCGATCGGTGCCACCAGTTGTCCTTGGTCGGTGCCACCAGTCGGCCTCGATTAGTTCCACTAGTTGGCCTCAATTGGTGCCACCAGTTGGCCTGATTGGTGTCTCACTGATCCGGGTCTCACCGATCGGTGCCACCGATCGGCCCTGATTGGTGCCACCGAGGGGTGTTGGGTTTCTTTCCCCAGTTTTTATGTAAGGTCTCTTTTAAGTTTTATTACCACTTTTAAAGTGGTTTAAGACCGTTTTAAGGCCGATAAAGGATATTTTAATTCCAAAAAGAGTTTTTAGACCCTTGAATTACCAAAACGTGTGGCCTTTTATTGGTTTCAAACCCTTTTCTTCATTTTCCAGTCTCTTGGGTTTTCCAGTTATGCCACTCTTACATGTTTTTCTACTTTTAAAGGGAAATTTATTAACTCATAGTCATTCGGTGGTCTATATCCACCGTTTCTGAGGTGAATTATTAAATCTTAAATAATTCCAATGTGGAAAACTGCCCAATCACTTGGTCAAACCACAATACACTTTTCAAGAACTTCGAAATCGCATATCTCATAACTTTAGGATCGGGACTTTTTATCACACCAAGATCTTCATCATCGATCTCTTATTTCTCTCTTGATTAACTTCGAGTCCCTCTTCTGGATACGATTTATACCTGTGTGAGATCCCTCCTATTCAGTTCTTCTTGTATCTTCTTATCAGGAAACTCCAATTCTTGGTGCAAGGAGAAAACTTCAATACTTGATCATCCATGTATGGGTTCTTCCTTCGTCTCTCATTACTATGCATCATGCAAGGTGGGTATGATGATGTTCCCTCAGTAAGTAAATGAAATCAACTTTAACAAAGATAATAAATATAATTTTAAAGGATGAATGGAGGGAGATGATGATGTTTTTGTGTTTTACCTTCGTTTTTATGTTGTAAATTGTATGGGCTCATATCCACTGAAAATCGTGGTCGTTTGTGGTCTTTATTGCACACTAATGAAGCTATGTTTTTTAGATGATCTTGTTATTGAATGAATATAACATGGAAAAAAATTAATCACATAAAATTGATTGATTAAATGGATGTATAATGAATAATAACCCATGTGTGATCACCCTGGTTAACCAAACGGAAAAGAAGGAACTTAATGAATGGTGTCAGAAAAATATGAAAACCTCCTTACTCTGTTTTGGTGATATTCACGGTTCTTCTATTTGATTCTTTATGGGGTGACATGTATTGGAATGGAATATCTAGTTGAGAGGATGTTGGTTTGTGAATCTAAGGTTGTGTGGATCCAGCGGTAAACGTTCTAGACCTAGTAGGTTTGGGCTTGTTTTGGTTCGAGTACTTCGAGGGATCTAGAAAGATCCCATTTTTTGATGTTGTCTTTTACAAGAGAACCATGAGTGAATTATTAAACCCCTTACTTATTTGTTTCCTTTTAGTTTTTGTTTTGTATTGTGGTTATACCTATTAGTTTCCCATTAGTGAAGTGATATTTAAATTGAATCACTTGAACATGATAACGTGAATGGGTACAATGGGGAACTATTTTCCAGAGGTGGGTTGTGATCTAGTTATGGTTGATGTGTACTTGTGCATGTGTGTGCTGGATGTTGGTTTCAGGGCCCTTAGGTTGGGTTGACTGCTTGATAATCTATATGAATAAAATTTAGTTCTTGTGTTTCTTATACGCACCCCACCCATGTTGAGAACTTTGTGGTGAACACCCCCATTTCATGGAGGAGGGTGTTTTTTCCAACATTACTATGGGTGGATGGTTATTAGTTCATTTTTTCTCCCTCTCCCAGGTAGACCAAGACTCTTCAGGTAGACTATGATGACCTGAGGTTCATTATATCCCAATACTCTTTGGGTAGGGAGTGTTGTGGTGGGTTGGCCCAGGTGTGTGTGGGAAGACTTTTTTCTCAAGTGTCTTCGGGATGAGGCCTAGGTGTATGTGGGAAGTAAGTATGATTGTGGTGGCCCATGTGTTTGCGGGTAGGAAGTGTGGTTGTGGGGGCACAGGTGTCTGTAGGCGGGATGTGTGGTTGTGGTGGCCTAGGTGTTTGCGGGTGGGATAAGCGTGCGGTTGGGACGGCCCATATGATTGTTTTTTTGGGCGGTAGTGGGACTAATGTGGGATTTGTGGGCGGGTCTGATGTGTAGTATGTTCTAAATAACTAGTGGGAAAGTGGTGTGGGGTACCCAAATATCAATTTGATATTATTATTATTTTACCCAACTTGTGTTATTTGGGGAGTGTGCCTTGGTGATGCTAGGTGGATAGTTTTCATTGCTAGGTGTTTTGGTTACCTCTATTTTCTCACGGGGCATTAGAATGTCTCCCCACTTCTACACAAGAGATTTTTGTTTCCCTAATGAGTATAATTGTATACTCATCCTATGTATATAAAACTGCTTTCAAGTTTCCAGGAGGACTTTGAGGACTGTGTCGGACCTTAGTAGCTCGGGTGTCCGGATAGTTATTGTTGCTACTTTTCTTTTCTTTTGGTACTTTCCTTCAGAGTTTCTCTTATAGATTATATCAGTTTATTTTGAACATGCATATGGGAATGGATTCTTGGATTTACTTTTATCTTTAGTCCTTGGTGTTGTAGGGATTTATGATCTTATCTCCCAATATTATTCTTTAAAAAGGGCAATGCCTTCCATTTATGTGATATTTTATACCCTTGGTGCTAGTCACCACTCTAGGGCCTACTAAAGGTGAGACTCGGGGGTAATTATCTCTCTTTGACCTTGAATAAGGAAGGTTAGGGAATCTTTCCATCCTTTCCCTCATCTTGGAGAAGGCAGGTCGTGATAGAAGATTTGGATTTAGACTATACTATACCCATGTATGTCTTAAATGGGATTTGACTATTCCTTTTATGATGGTCTTATTAGTTCCACATGAAGCATGACCCCCAACCATGAAAAGTGGAGTTAGTTTCTCTAGTTTACCCCTTCTATTTCAAAACATTCCAATTCACATCTTGCTATGGGATATGGTGGGTTTCTATTTGTGAACTGACATCAGAACCAGGCCTCTCTATCATCCCATCACCCCTCACATTTGCGTTGAAGTTGATGTCTTGAAACCACCAATGGAATCAATCTATATTGAAATCAATAAGGAGTATTATTGCAAGTAGTCAGTTTTTTTTAAGTCACGGGATGAGTTTTTCTCATCTTTAAATTGGTTGGTCCATGCCCAACCTAATTTTTGGTAAAATTTTGCAATATAAAATATGATCTTTCAAGGAGATGTTGGTCAAGATTTTAAGGTGGCTGTTACTCATCTCAATGGAACCAAGTTCATTTTATCTATTGATCAAACTCTCTCTCCTTCTCTTCTTATATTGAGATAAAATCCCTAGATTGGTGACATTGAATCTTTATCTTGGGCATGTGTTTTGGTGATGGTGGGTGAACTAGGGACATGATGAAGGATTCTCCCCATGAGTTTTTTTAGTGGTGATGCAGTGATTTTTCCAACCTCTTCTAGTGTAGTGAGACCTAGAAGTTCAATCAGGGTAGATGTTTCCATATAAAATGATCAATAATCCTCGAAGATATTATAGGATTCTATTGATAAATTTAATACCAATCACATAATTAATAAAAACATATTATTGGAAATTAAGTATATAATAAACTTTCACTTATATCTATGAAATTTGGGTCGGGATGTACTACTTCATTATAGATGCACTTTGTTTAATACCCTTTAGCCTAGATAGAATATAGAGCTACCCCGATAAGTCTTTGGAGATATAATCAGGTTTCTAAACCTAACAAGGAGTTGAGGAATTGGTTTGAGGGATTAAAAGAGAACTACTCAGATATATAAAAAGAGGTATTTTAGGTTGTGGAGTATAGGTAGAATAAGAAATTTTTTGGGGTTATAAAACCAGTGTAAGGACACAAGTAAGAGGGGTTCATACAGTTGATACCTCCTTTTAGGATGGTTTCAGTGTTGATACCTTATCATTTTCCTCTATAGATTTTATATAGTAAATTCATATAGAAGACAAATACCACTCATATAATAAAAAGGGGATGAAATAAACTTTTGATACGGGTGATTACTCCATTGTTAAATGGAATAAACTCATAGGGTGAAAGGATTATTCTTATTTACCTAAACCTATGGTGAAAATATCAATGGGGAAATATGTGATATTTAAGGATCCTATTTTAAAAACCAAAGATCCTGAATTTGAGGATAATAAAGGGAACTTAAACTAGAATTATGCTACAACGAATAGATATGGAATTGAAAATAAGGATGGATAAGTTATTGATAGAGTTGGTTAGATGATTAGGGAATTCTAATTCATCCCCCACCCAATCACCAAATAGATAAAAATATACTATGATAAATTCTGTAAGGATACTATGTTAGAATGAAATGAGGTATAGAAAATTAATATAGATCTATCAATGGACGGCCTAGATCAAGTGAATAGTGTAAGAGAACCCTAGGACCTTAATAGAGAACTTTTGTAATGGTTTCTCTAACAAATTGATGCTATTTTTATATATTTAATCTTAGAGACTTTATTTATTAATAAATATGTAGTTTTATATAATTTCATGCTAGTTATATTTAATGAAAACTACTGGAATCATCTGGACCTTAACATCAAGAACCTAGCTTGGAAATATATATTGAATCATTCTAACTTTAATTTTTAGTGTGTCTTTTTTTCTATTTGTTTGATAAATTTGGTCTTATGTGTTGTTTTTTTGGGCATCTATTTTTGGTGTTGGATCATATTTTGGGTTAATGGTTATAGGTTTCCACTCAAACCAAAAATAATTTTCTTCCAAAAATATAATAAAAAATGATTTGGTGTGTGTTCAAACTCATGTAAGAAAATTGTTGAAAGGAATAGAAGATCATCTAAGTGATAACCTATAATTAATAAAAGGAATTGTAGAATTTTTATGAATAGAATATTTTTTACATTCATTAGTACGGTAATTTTATAAGAAAAAATATATTTAGTAATTTAGTGAAATATAAAGTGTAATTTTTGAATAATATTATTTTTATTTTATAGAAGGAATAATTATTAGTATGTGTTACATGATTGTTAGGGATAGTCTTTATTTGAAATTGTAGATAAAAATTAGAATAATTAATTATTTTCATTACATAATAAGTAATTAAGGGATACCATACTTGAATATTATATAAAAATAATAATTTAATTAATATTATATTGACAAATTTTTATTATTATTTTTATTAAATTAATTATAGAATTTACATAAATTATAAAAAAAATTATAATATGTTATAGAATATAATTTGAATAATTATGTGTTATAAATAAAATTATTTAATGAAAATTATTCAATAATAAGGGGTGTTCCAATAATTAAAATTAAATTAAATGTTATATAATGATTACCCATGCACTAACATAGTATTGAAATTATAAAAATCTCAATCCAAGTACTTGTGCAACATCATAGGTGATGTAAATAATGTAAAAAATATTATGTCATATGTAAAATGAAAAATAAATGACAGGATGAGAATTAGATCAAAATTAAAGGGTAATTATGATGATCCAAGTGATGATGCAAATTTTATGTTTTTAATTACCAAATATTCCATATATTATCAACTCAAATTATAAGATTACCCTAAAAAACATATAAAGTGGAAATTTCTCTACTTATCTCAAACCATAACTCTTAATAATGAATTATATATACTATTATTCTTTAATAATTTCTAATTTTTACCATTTTTATTATAAATAATCATTAAAAATATATTTTTACCCTGATGGATCAATAAAATTATGAATATTTGAAGATTGATAAAGGTATGTGTCATAATTTATTTTAATTAAAATCCATTTTTTATTTTTTATATGTCAATAAGTGTAAAGAATATTTAGAATCTATATAATTCCAAAAAATTATAAATTAATATTTCTTATTTAAAATATAAAACATGAAAATAATAACTTTATTATTCATCACTTTTTATTTTTTTCATCTTCTCTTCTTTTATCTTCTATTTTCATTTCTTTCTTTTTTTTATGTATCAACCACTTATGGGAAGACTTTTATACTTTTTTATAAGGTGAAAATTTTTATTTAACTTTATATTATGTTCACATATCATCATATTTATCCCTCATGATAGAAATAAATTCATACAAACAAATATAATTATGGGTAACCTAAATAAAAAAATATTATTATTTACTAATTAAATTTTTATTTCAATTAATTTTCTGTAAACTAAACTCTCATGGGTGGAAAATCACTCCATATTTTGTAATAAAATGTGCATATGAATATATGTCCATTCTGATTTAGTATCATTGCCACTATTATTCATATATTTACTTAATAGTGAAATAGTATGAATTTAAAATTTAAAAATCATTTAATCAAGATATATTGACTCTTTTATTCTCAAATTTTAATAAATAGATAAATGAAAAACATTAATATAAATTTTTTAATTCCATTAAAATGGAACCTCAATAGCATGTGGAACCTTAAACTCAATAGAAATGAAACTGTGATGGAATATAATTTCATAAATATTAAATTATGAACTACCATGATAATGAAACCTAAATAACCTCAAACATCATTAACATGGAATTTCATTTTGAAATTCAAATATATTATTATATTTATAAAGGACTATTTTTTAATTATAATTAATCCAATATAAAATTTATAACAAGGTGTAACATATCACAATATATTTTTTTAGAGGGACTGTTGGGTTTTATAGGGGTATAATAACACTTATTAGAGGAAACAATATCAATTTTGAAAACCAAACCAAAATATCCATGATAAATTATAGAAATCATGTATTAAATGGAAATAGAGACATTCTAAAAGTGTACATTTCACAGAATATCCACAAAAGAATTATTCTTCATAATATGTGGATGATTAAGATCACTGTAGTGATATCCAAAAGACATCCAACCTCAGAGATGTATCCATGGATCAAGTTTAATCATCTGACATCGGGATGGGATCGATCTAATCACCACAGCATGTTAGTGCCTCAAGTAAAAAGGAGAAGGGTAAAGATAGATTTGGGTAAAAGGTAGCATCATCCAAGCATTATTCACTAACTTACACTACCATCGTATGGAAATGGGATATTTATCGGGACATCAAGTTAATGCCTCAGCTAACACATGCATCATATGCATGAATTAATCTCCCTTCCCCTTACATCTTATATAATGTCCCTTTTTTAATGATAGGATATATAGAAGATTCATGTCAATAGTAACTATTATCATTCAATTGTTCATGATATTTTGAGACAATGTATCTTTAAGATATGCATATTATGTATATCACAACACATTTCCACCAATTTATTCTTACGATTCTGCTTAAGGATACATTAATGGATAAATATCCTCAAGCATATTTTTAAGGATACATTAATGGATACATATTCTCAAGATTATTTTTAAGGATACATTCAGGGATATATATACTTAAGAAAATTATGCATCATATTCATATTATAGTATATGACATAGCTGGTCACATCACATATAAAATTATTTAAGGCATATCATCTCCTTTGATCTTCCACTTGAAATAAGGCCTAAAATTCTTTGTTTCATTTCACCTTATATTATATCATATACAATAACTTGTGAAACACATATCTAAAATTCTTTTTGATATACTACAAAACACTTTTTTAATGTTATCATCAACTTCACTATGTATCAAATTATATGAAATACATTGTGAATACCCATCCAAAACTCTTTTAGATTAACTCTAAAACATTTTTATAGAATCTCTTTGAGTCAAACTCAATACCTATTCAGTACAATAATAATTATGACACCAAAAGACTTTATATCATTTATAATAAATATAAATCATCATATCTATAAATTTAAGAAAATAGAATCCTCTATAAATAAATCAATGTTACTCATGCTACAAAGTTATTTGGTGTGATCTCCATCAAACACATGTATCTTTATACCTATGTCCACCAGCCACATCTCATACTAGTTTGTATTCATATAATTTACCTTTTTTGAAGACATAAAGTGACCATGGGACATGAAATATTTCAATCCCTTATATCCAACTCATAAGTTCTCGATTCTCCAAGTATAGACTGACCTGGTTGATGAATAAATCAAATAACATTTATCTTTATAGATGATCACACCACATGTCCATCGTATGAATAGATTATCATATCATATGTACTATCTATTTGTGGCCTCACACTCCCCATTCTATATCAATAAAGGGACCATATGTCATACACATCATACGAGAGGGAAAATCCCATCAGGGTTGACCTCCAACAGATGACATGATTAACAACATACCTAGCCACCCCTTAATTAGAAAAGTCACCAACCTCATGTAATGGGGACTCCAATATGATACATTCACCCCTAGTAATCAAATACATTGTGTATGACACTCCATGATGTATACATAGTGGGCCATCCAGTGCATAAAAACCCTTTTTATGCCTCATGAGCATATCCCATATCTTATAAAAGAACTATATTCATTCTAACCTTAACATTGTGTCATCACTTATAATACTTTATTATGAATATTAGTTAGGGATAACTCAAATTCATACTTTTAGAGTTAAATTATCTTTACACTTCATGAAATGTATATCAGTATATACATTTATGTTGATGATGTGAAAGAATGATAATGTGGAGATAGTATTGTATATAATACATTTTATATTCTCAAATTCTTTTAAGAATGATTTATAAAAACTCACATAAGAACTTGTCTATCATATCTTATATGATAGAATACTAAATCAGACTTATGGTTGCTTAACCTTCTAGGTATTTGTTAACTCGTTACATATATATGTAATTTTTGCCTCGTCGCTATGTGACTATATCATAAAACCCTCCCACTAAACTCTTTAGTGAGTAACATATATAAATAAATAAATTTTTAATAATGGTGAGATATATGAATCATATTCCAAATGTACAACTCATTTAACATATTCAAACTCCTTAACTTTACAATATAAAATGTTATGATGTCAGCTCAAATTGTCCACTTAGAACTCTTTTTAAGTTTAGGATCATCAACCTCATAACTCTTTCTATAAAATTTTTTCTTGAAATATAATGAAACTATTTACATTATTTATTACAATCACATCCTAAACTTCTTTACCATAACATGAAATTTACTTAGTTACAGTAATTAAATATCACTCTTTATATTTCTCATTATCTTTATACCCTAGAAGTATTTTAGGATATAAATTGAGATTCACTATTAATTTTGACTGGAATAATCATTTAAAAAGAAGTTATGTTCACCTGTTGTGGTAACTAAATGTAACTCTTTATAATTTTCATCACCATTACATATCCTAAATTATTTCAGATATTAAGTGAAAATAAATTTAATATTTGGCTAGTATAAAATGTTATTTGTTTAATTTGAACTTATCTAAGTCCAAAATCAGATCCCAACATAGTTACCAATAAAACTAAAATTAGAACAAGTTAACCAAAAAACAAGAGTACCTAATATGCATCCCGACCACTAATCCAATAAAATATAGAGTAAAAAATATCAACCCACTCTCATAAAAACTAACTCTTAACAAACTCAATCCTTTAGGGGCTATTTTATGCTTCAAAAACATAATAAAACTATATAAGATGATTGTATTCCATTGAACATAGAAAAACACATCACCATAATAGAGATCAAGAAGGATACCCATTTTTTCATATAGCAGCTCCCCCCACAAGAAGAAGCATCTTATCGAAGTTACAAACTCCATTTTCTATTTCAACCATACATAATTGAGTGACCATGAATTCTCTATTGATCATTGAAAACTATAACACATCGCCATCTTAAGTTAGATGGTATAAAAACCTAAACACCACAGTGGATATTGAAATGAAATCATCCTTGATCTTTATGATTACAAGACACCATCAAAAAAATTAATTAATTCAATTATTTGAGGACCAATAATCCAAGAAGTATCTAAAAAATAACTCTCATTTACTATTAATAGGAATATTTGTTAAATAAAATATTCCTTCTATATCATATATGGTATTCTATGTGTTTGGAGAATTCCCCTTTGAAAAGAATATTATTCATCAAAAATATTCTATTAATGGGTTTCAAATATATATTCCCTCATATTTTACTAAACATACAAGTAAAATCCTTTATCCTTGATAAACAAATTATCCTTATATCATTTTTAAAACATGTTATAAAATATAATGAATCATCAACCATATATATGCAACTAATCATTTCATCTTGTTCACAATAATTATTTTTTAATGAAAAAAATCCCTTATTATATGAGAGAAATGAGATAAAGATACACATCCTTCTATGATCTATCTAAGATGAAAAATATTTTATATTCATAAAATTGATGTAGAAACTCTTTTCTTTATTACCATGAATGGATATTACAAAACCTATAAATATTCCCCTGATTTTAAATTTCTTTATATTTACAACACTTGTAAAAAATACATTTGGTATCATATAACATTTAAAAACAAATAATAAATTTATATAATAGTGATACCCACCATTGAAATTTCATAGAATTTTACAAACGCCTTCAGGTATCTGAAACAAATCCATCTTTTAGAATAATTAATCCTCCTTTGTAATAACACTTTTAGGTTTTGATGACCTTGAATGGATACTTGAACGAACGTTATTAGACTCTCCAAATAACTTTTCTTATTCTAGTTCTAACATTTACTAACTTTTACTATCTACATAGCACCATAACCTAGACATTATATGCTCAGTTTTTCTATTCTCCAATACTTGAGAATAATAGAGTAAACATTTCTTGAACTCAATAATATTTTCAAAAAAAATCCATAAATAATAATAGAATGGGGTCTCAGTACTGTTGTCGTTATCATTAATTATAGTTATTCCTTGGTGTGGTTGTAGCATGTTATATATAGATTTGTCCCTTTTGAATCATAAAATGTATTTTTTTTAAAAGGTGGTGCCTCTGTCAAAGACCAAGGCACAATTTATTGAATAATAAAAAGGAGTTACAAAAGTCCTAAAGATGGAATCTTATTACAATCCTTTTCATAAAACGAGAGAAGATGGCCAGGAAAAACATCAAGATAGGTAATATCTTGATTGATCCCCTTGTTGGAAAGCCTATCAGCAACCATGTTTGCCTCTCGAAAAGCATGAGTAGCAATGTAGTTGAGATCCGTGAGCGAAGCAAGGCAATTCATCCATATAGAAGTGAGCGGCTAGGCAAGATGCACCACCCCCTTCCAAATAGCTTGGACAACAGTGGTTGAATCACTCTCAACCCACAACTTGGTCCAACCCTTTTGCTTGGAAAAATTCACATCATGAATCACTCCCAACATTTTAGCTTCCAAAGCTGAGGTCGTACCACAACTGCCAAAGAAGCATCCATGGCACATACTAGGATAGTCTCTAAAGATGGATCCATAGCCTGCCGGACCCGGGTTCCCTCTCGAGGCACCATCAACATTCACCTTGATCCATCTTGGAAGAGGAGCTTTCCAGAAAACATCAAGGGTGCGTCTAGGCTTCCTGTAAGAACACTCAATTCTAAGACAACGAAATAAAATGTCTTAAATACTCATAATGTAATAAACATGTTTGTTGAAACTTAGAGGATTGGACTGATGGAGCTTCTATTTTTATGCTATTATGATGCCAAATCTGGTATGTTTGTTTATTTATTGATGTTCTAGATAGTCTAATAGTTATTGTTTCAATTTGAATTTTGGTTGGATTTAATGCTTGTAATGGTGATTTTGTGTCTAGTTTTTTATTTTGATGGTTCTTAAAAAATCCATAAAAGTGGTTATCCAAGATAATAAAAAATCATTAAAAGGAAGGATAATATAATTAATTCCTTAACCAAAATAATCCTAAAAGAAACCTCTAGACACCCTAATCCATACTCAATTTTATTACATAAATAAGACTAAAAAGTCTTAGTCAATTTAGCATCTAATTCCTTTTAAACATTGATTGGATCACTATATTCCTATCACAAGCATATACATTCACTTTTTGAATAAATTAAACACTAGTTTACTCAGGAATATATTTCAATAACACATATAATTTATCCTTAATAAATATTCTTAACTTACCATTCTAATAAATTCATTTCATTAATATTCCCCTTCCTATAGGATTGATCTTAAAGTATAAGTTTGATAATGATAATTCTATTATTTACACGAGAATAATGTATTATATGAATATCATATTTTGTTAACATTTAATAAGGAATTATATTAAATATGATCCCACTAAAATGATGACCCCTTTTAAACTCATCACATCTATTAATGATCCAGGATCCATATTTCATCATGACTTGAAAAAAACCATGTAAATAAGACATGGTTTCATCTATTAGATCATAAATTTAAATCATATCATATATGAATCCTAGATAGCTGAGTGGATAAAATCTTTATCCAAATATATAAAATTGATATAAACTCAAAACTATTCCTCTGGTATCTTAATGGTTAGGGGTTCCCAACTAAGTATAACCCAAATAAAATTCCAAGAACAACGAACCTAACAATTATAAACATCGTGTTTCTTTATTATCTTACACAAGATAATTCATAGGAACCTAATAATTAGGGTTTCCCTTAATAAATGATCAATATCATAATAAGTGCTAATATAGAAGGAATCTAACACTTTTTATTTTTAAGGGAATTTAATCTCTCCATCTTATCATGTGTTATTCCCAGGTGTATGAATTCTTCCAAAGATTTAGTTTTTAAACCATATTACCTCCACCAAATCAATTGGTTAGAATTCATATTTATGTGTAACTATTTATCCAATCCATAATTTGTGTTACTCACAGAAAAATAGATTCCAAACATATTTAGACATTTTCAAATGAATCTCATACATAATTTATATAAACTATTTATATAAAGGCTTAAAATTATATAAAATTGGAAAAATCCACAGGAGTAAGCACAGAGTCATAGATAATAAACCCCCATATTTCTAGTTTAAGACATATGCCTCTAGGCCATTGGGATGTCTAACCTAATGTCCCTCCATGCAGGCTTACATTACTGAAGAGATAATCTTTTTCATCATAACTTTAAGGCGTAATATGTATAAATTATATTCAATAACTAAATTCAAGCTAATGACCATAATTACGTAAATGAAAACTAAATATTATGTAATTATGTCTTGTATTTAATGTAGGGATTGATAATTTTTAAGAAACTATTTAACAACTTAAAAAAATCATGCATATTCATAATATTAAAACATTATAATTATGAATAAAGAAATAAATTTAAATCAATGAAAACGTATAATTTTTTAAATAATAAATAACCAATTATGAACAATTAATAAAAATAGATTATTATAAACTAGTTATAATTTTTTCTTATTCATTGCGGACATTCCATATATTTTGAATATAAAATATTTATATTCTTTTATAATATTAAAATTTTCATATTATCTATTATATAACATTTTTACTTTAAGTATGTGACATTTCATGAATAATAAGCATTTTATAGTTCAATTATGTAAACTATTTACCTAATCTATATATAATTTACTTAAAATTGTTCAAACCATGATCATTAAAATACTTTTTATGTGGTCTAAATAATATTCCATATAATTCCCCTTAATCTAAACAATTCAAATTAAGTATCATGAAAAATTCATAATTATAAATATAAGCAATTTGTATTATTTCCTTATTTTTAAATTTATAAAAAAATATAAACTACCCCTTAGAATTTCTAAATAAACACTTTATTTATGAACTATAAATCATGCCACATAATTTTTTATAAAAGTAATTTAATTTTAACTCTTAATATTAAAGAATATTTCATAATAAATATTTCATAAACATTTATTAATTTCATTTAAACAACTTATAATTAATTAATTTATAAAATATTTACAAGTAAATAAATATCCCTAAAAACATTTTAACATTATTTTTAAAAAAAATTATAAATAATTAATTCAATTCATAATTGAAAACTGATAAATATGAAATTTTTCGCTTCAAAAATATTTTACGATTGGCCTAGAGTCATAAAATATGAATAAAATGTCATGGTTCTATCAATTATCAATCATACTTTACAAATGATGACCGAATCATTAAATATGATAAATCCCAATACATAATCATCAGTTATAATTTACGACTGAATTTCTCTATCGCTCACTAATATACTGGTTATCATATTTTATGATATGAATTAGTATTGTATTTGTGATATGATAATCTATTTTGGTGGAAAGGGATGAAATATAAGTTATCATATAATGTATGATTCACTTTAAATTAAAAATTATGGTATCGATATAACGTAATATCGTGAATGAGCATAAATTATGTTATCGAATAATCATAATATGATAGTGTATTTTGAGATTTAGTTATCACATAACATATTATCAAGGGATATCAATGTATTTTGTGTAATTGAATAATCATAACTTCATGGTATCTCTCAATATTATGTTATCTCTTAACATATTCTCAAGTTGGATGGCCTCATATTGTTTTATTACAATGTAATATCAAGCTGACCATTCTTTATTTCAAAACACTATTTCTAGTATTTTATTAACACTGTTGGGTTTCATATGGGTCTAATAAAACTTATTAGTGGTGGAAGAAATTATTTTGATACCCAAACCAAGATCACTATGCTAGATTATAAAAAACATATAAAAATAGGAAATAAATACACTATAAAACAATACCTTTAATTGAAGAGCCACAATAATATCTGTCTTCGTCGCGTGTGGTTAATGAAGGTCACCATAGTCATGAACAGAAGACATCCTACCTCTGGGGTGTTTCTATGGGTCAATATGAATTATCCTATGTTCATATAGTATTAATCAAACCTCCATTTCATGTTATCTCCTCAAGCATAAAGGATAAATTGATTCAGGCATAAGGGAGCTTCATACAAGAAAAAAACACTCACTCAAACTTCCATCTCACGGAACTAGTCTATTTATAGGGCCCTCGAGGATGCTCCTCGAGTGTTTGTACATTAAATAATGCATTATAATTCATGAGTAAATTAATTGTCCAACAGATTCATATTATGCATTAATTCACATCCCTTATCATTACATATTATGAGACAACCCTTTCTTGATGATAGCCTATGTGGAGAACTCATGCGAATGGTAACTCTTATCGTCTGGCTACCCATGCTATATTGAGACAACTTATCTTCAAGATATGATTCCTATGTATATAATTATATATTAACACTAATATATTCTAAATAATATACTTAAGGATATATTAGCATATGAAAATCCTCAAACTTATGCTTAAGGATATGTTCACGTTAATATATCCATATGAATGGTATACATCATATGCATATCATAGGATATGACAAATCCTATTGTGTAAAAAATAGGTAATGTTAGAATAAATTACATTCATTTCTTATTAATATTCATTAATTATATTGTATATAGATCTATTCATTATAATAATATTAGGTAAATTTTTAGTCAAAAGGAAAAAATCTTTATTTTTAACCAAATTGCGTTTTCATGCATTATATAGCTTTATTTAAAAGTATGATTTCAAAATTTTAGAATTTTAATTTGAAAAAATTAATTTCATTTTTTAAATAAGTTTAAAAAAATTAGTTTCAGTTGTAATTTTTAGAATTTTTGGAAAATTTTGTTTTTCAAGGATTATTGAAAAATACTGATTTTTATTAAAAACTATCTTTTATTTTCAAGTATTTACAAGGTTTCATTATATTTTGGATTTTCTTAAAAAAATAATTAGTTCCTTTCGATTGAAAATAATCCAATAAATTTCATTTTAAACAATATTATACTTGAATTTGGTATAAAAATATTTTTAATTTAATAGGGAATTTTTTGGGGAAAACTACTTTCCATCACATTTTGCGGGTTTAATTTTAAATTAAATACTTCCAATTATATGAATTTAATTTAATAAAATGGTTTCCATATTTTTAATAAAAATAATTAATATTATTTAATATGTTTAACTCTTTTTCATAATGAATAGTAAAAATTTTCTACCACATTTAAGGTTAAAATAGGTTTACTCGTGATTAAACTGAAGAGATATGGGTTAAAATTTCATAAAAACTCGATTTTATCCAATTGGATGAGTGTTGTTGAAAACATTTTCTATTTAAGTATTTAAATAAAATACTTCAAAACAATACTTAGAATTTTGGAACCCAATCTTGACTTTCGAGAAGATAAGTTAAATTTTATTCAAATTAAAAACTATTTTTGGATATTTAAATTTAATGGCAAGGTTGGAAGATTAAATTTTATTTTTTCTTGATCAAAAATTATAAAAACATTAATTTTTTCCATTTAACCAAAAAATTATAGATAACAATTTATTACTTGATTTCAAGGTAAAATTTTTTTTACACATAAATTAGGTATTTTTTTAAAAAAAATTTCCCATATGTTTTGTGTTTTTATATTAAAATAAATTTATTCCACCTATAGAATTTAAAACTAATAAAATTGATTCAAAATTTTTAATCATAATGTTCAATTATGGTCATAATACCCCTTTTTTTCATATAATTATGTTAACGGTGAAGGTTAAAATGATTTTAATGTAGTTTAACTATGAGATATGGCTTAAAATGTATCCAACACGTATCTAAATGTGATTTTTTGAGTTTATTTCAACCCTATAACACCTTATATTAAAATTTTGTGTTCCTTGGTGACACTTTACATGAATATGAAATATATATATATTATTTAATCTTTTTAAAAATTCCAAAAAATATCATCTCCTCACTTATAAAAAGAAATCCCCTCTCCTCTACTCCTCACACCTTTTGAGCACTCTATCTCAAAAAATAACTTACAGAATCCCTTCTATAAATATATCCCAATGTACTAGAGTTATTTTTTTATCAAAAAAATAAACTAGGAAGTCTTTAGATATAAACCTAAAGAGGTTGTCTGAAGAAGAGGTATAGTTCATAAGTGAGCATTTTTGTTTAATTTTTTATTCTATCTCAATAAAATATTATTCAACTATAGTGAAATAGTAAAAATAATATTTTATATATACTTAAATTTTATTATATTAATGGAATAACTTATATTCATATCATCTTCTATTGAATGGGAAATGAAACCTCCATTAGTGTGCATAGTGGACCACCACCTCGCAAAATGATATAATTCATTTTTCATCACCACCTATCACAAATGAATATAATGATTGATTTAAAGTATATATATGATATTAATGTCATAATTAACATTATAGAAATATAATATATCTTAATAATGATAACATTGTCTATTAATATGTGTGGATTATCACCTCAATGAAGCGATGTGATTCGTTTTTTATGACCACATCACACAGATGCTATATATAAGTGTATTTAATGTAATAATATGATATTTATGAATTATTCTATGAGGATAAAACGATACTTATCTTCTTTAAATTATGCTCTTTAAAAAATAAAAATGTTACTCACACTACTACAAAACTCGTGTTTAATAGTGCTAGTATTTATTAACACTAGAAAAAAGTGCTCATAAATGGCATCTTTATCAGCATTAAAGAAAGTGATGATAAATTTCACAATTTATCAGTACCTTTTTATCATTGATAAAGGTCCCCTTTATTAGTATTTTATTTTTAGCACTGATAAAAAGTACCATTTATCATCACTTTATTTTTAGTGTTGATAAAATATACTCTTTATCAGCACTTTATTTTTAGTACTGATAAAGGGTACCCTTTATCAGAGAAATATTTTTAGTGCTCATAAAGGAGAACTTTATCAGAATTTTATTATCACTGATAATAGACTGAATAAATAAAATGAAATAATTAAATAAATAAAAAATAAAAAATGATTTTATTAAAAAAATATTACAAATTTTATTAATTAAATAATTATTTATAAAAATGGATAAATTAATTTTACAATATATAAATTATAAATAATAATAAATATTATGTATTAAATATATATATATATATACAAAATGAAAATTAAACAAATTAAAATTTAAAATATGTAAATTGAGAAAAATATTAAACATTTTATTAATTAGATGATTATTGATAATGTTAATAAATAGTATATATTAAATATATAGATATATATTAATGTATATAAATATTATTTATATATTGTGAAATATTTATGCATTATATTTATTAAATAATGGTTTATAATTAAAAATTAATATGAATTAAAAATACTGAAAAACTGCATAGAGTGATCGACTTATAATTGAATGTCGGTTGATTTTTAAATTTAACATAGATCAAATGTGTGTTTTATTGATTTCATATATATGTAATTAAAACATTTTTATATACAATTTACACACACAAAACTTATACATATTCTCAATATTATTAAAGTGTAATTATTTTTAATTTATTCAATTTCACCCATTTTTAACATTCATGCACTTAAAATTGGATATTCATTAACAATGTTAAAAAAACATCTGTAAAAAATATTTATAAAAATATATTTATAAATAAATATATTTAAAAATGTGTATACTATATTTATAATTATAAATAAATGTATATATTTTTAAAAGTATTTATATAATTTTAAATAAATAATTATTAAATTTATAATAAATTTACTTAAACAATGAATATATTTACTTTATTTATATTTATATATATTTATTATAAAATATAATTATACAAATATATATATAATGATATAAATATTGTTTTTAAAAAATATTTATATAATTATAAATAATTAATTATATATTTAAATAATTATAAAATTATAATAAATATATTTAAATATGGAATATATTTACTATATCTGTATTTATATATATTGATTAAGTATAAATATATTTACAAATATTTTTTTTTATAATTATAATTATAAAACCTTTATCAGTGCTTAAGTAATAAGTGTTGATAAAGATATTGCTTTATCACCGCTGCAAAAAGTGCTGATAAAAGTAATACATATTAGCGCTGAAAATTTAGTGCTGAAAAATATGGATTTTATCTGTTATTTTTTAGCATTGATAAAGACCTACCTTTATTAGTGCTAAAAAATTCCCATTAATATGCCTTTTATTGGTGCTTAAATAATAAGTGTCGATCGAAGGACTCTTTATAAGTTCTTTATTAAAAGCACTGATAAAAGTGTCTCAATATAATTAAAAAAAGCTAAGCCATTGAGAACCCTTTGAGGGAACTTCTCATTCATTCTCCCCTTTCTCTAACCCTAATTTCCTCCCACCTTTCCCTCAATCGCTTAACCCTAAGGTCCTAGATCTGTTCAATGGTGTTTCAAATATTTCGATCTCGACCTCAGAGTGCAACACAACATTGGCTCTTCTTAATCTCACCATGATGGTGAATTTTAAGTAGCATCTCCCTTTGGTGGACACCTTCGATAGGTTAATATTAGAGCCTTGGGGGTTTTAATATCGAGCAATGGTATTTTTGATCGTCAAAAGGAACATCGTGATTTGGATTGCTTGAGAGAAAGATATGGTCAGGGCTTAGTCCAATGCCCCCCGTAGCTACAACAGCTTCTAGTTCTATCTCTTCAGGTGGTCCTATGACATCCACATGACTCATGACATTATAATAGTAGTGATTTGGGTTAGTTTTCCAAATATACCTTTACCTTTTTATAATCCAGCAATTATATGCGTGATAGGGAATCTCGTTGGTATATATTTATGTTCTAATAGTAGAACTCAGTCAGTTTCCCACCCTGTTTCTCCCAGAATTTTTGAGGAAGTTGATGTCACGGGAGATCCTAAATTTTATATTTGGATTATACTGGGTAAGAATTTTGATGCAAGCAGGTTGTGTGGTTTGAATCGTGGGTCGATTTCTTTGGTTCCTATAAGAAATTGGGACATTCTACATCTTATAGTAGGTGAGGGACTAAGAACTACAAACAATAGTAGGTTGTTGTTTTTGGAGATAATGGCAAGGTCTTCAAGTATGTTGTTGGGGAAGGTCTGATGGGGTAGAGTCAGTTGGATGTTTCTATTAACCCTTGTAATGTAAAAGCTCTTCAATGCAAGTCTCAGGGGGGCACATCTTCTCAGTGAATGGAAGTTATCAAATTTTATATATTAGAAGCTATTTTTAGGTATTCATCATTTTAGGTCTATATATGCTTTTGAGGTCTATATATACATTTAATTAATAGTAATATAATTTATACTTAAATAACCAACAAAATATTATAAACTCATGTTACTTTCAAAATAATAAAATTAGGTAACTATATATACATTTTTTTGAAAAAATTATACTTTCCAAAACTTAAATAATTATATTTTGTACAAAATTAATTGTAAAAACAATTATTTATAATTAATATAATTTAAAAATATTATTAATAGTATTTTTTAGTTTCATTAGAAAAAATAGTATTATATATATATATCCAATAATATATTGTATATTCAAATAAATTTAAATATGATAAATAATATACAAATATATATATAATTATATTCAAATAAAGTTACTAATATAATACATATATATATAACATATACATATAATATTTAGGTAGATTCACTTTATCTATCTATGTATCGAATGAGGAGTGACCTCCATTTTATATTTTTTGACGGTGGAAGGTATGAACCCCATTCAGCTTTATTGCCTATCTAGGTAAGTGTGAAAGAAGTACACGCCTCCATTGACCTCTTTTTCCAATGATATAAAACCCTATATCTTTTACACGCGCCTGAATAGCTTCTAGTTTCTTAAGAAAGCCTCTAGTAAAATTTTCTTATATTTATTTATTTATTTTCTCTTCTTTTTTCCTTCTTTCTTAATATATTTATATATATTCTATTTCAATTCCATAAATTATGCTTTATCTAACCCAAAAGTTAGATCATCGTGGTTTTTATCCTTTTCCTTCTTCATAAAATCCATGAAAGCTTCATCTGAAATTTGTTTTGGTTTCTCTCTTATCATGATAGAATACTTCTCCACTTCCTTACTCTTTCCAAACATAGCTTTAAGTTGTTATATTCTTTCTTTTGATGCATATTTTCTCAACTTTTCAATAAATTTCTTCTGAGAAGAGTCATTCATCAATCTCATCTTAGAAATCATCTCTTCACCAATTAAAGAAATCTTATCTCTCACAGTAGTTTTAGGATCCTTAATTTTCATAACCATCATAAATTTGACCAAAAACCTATTGATAAACATCATATATAACAGAATTTTCACTTTCAAAGAACCTTCCTTCACTACCTCAGTCGTATTCAAATCATATTTCACCAAATCAAATTTCCTCATACTACAAAGAAAATCCATCACATATATATCTTAAGCATTCAAGGTGTCCCTATCACCTTTCCTAGGGATAAAAAAATTTTGTAACCAAATTACCACTCTTTGGTTTTCTATATTGAGATGGTATACCTTCTAAAATTTTCCTTTTAGAATTAAATAGTGAATCTTCTGCCTTCTTTGTCGAATTTCCCATCATTTTGTGAAAATTATATGTAACAAAATTTTCCTCACCATCCAAAGGAATTTGAACTAGATCTATAATTTACATAATATTCAACTTATATTTCTTATCAAAAAACTCAAAAGATACTACTTTCAATCCATATTCTTCCATAAATTCAGTAGATAATTAAAATTCAGTAACCAAATTTGGATAATGAAAATCAAATTCCTCTTTTTTAACACAAAAATATTCCTAACCTTAGAAAATGATAATTATTTATATTATAGATTCATATTTATCAAACCATATATTCTCAATTAGCCTTTCATTCACAGGAATTCTGGTATAAATATCATTAAAATAAGCATGAGTTTGGATAAATATCAGATGAAATGCCAAAGTTTGGGTGGATGAGAAATAGGGATTTGAGAGCTGGTAGTAAGGAGAAGCATAGAGGAAAAAGAGACGTCCCTACTCCCATATTTATAGCCTTTTGAGAGAATAAATTTTCCTTCCCAAATATAATTGTTGATATTAAAACCCTTATTCTAATCAATAACTCACAAAATTTAAAGAAATGTTTCTAAACTCTTAATTTTTATTAGATTTGTGGTATATGTTTTATCAGTCAAATATTTTTTCTGATAAAATCTATACTTTTGAAAAACTTTTAAAAGTAGAAAAAACAACATAAAGATTATACAAAAAAATATATAAAAGAGGATTAGAAATTTAACTCCTGCATATGAATTTATAAACTTTTTATTGAAACATTGTTTAAGAATATGAATATATTATAATGGAAAAAAAATATTAACAACTATATAACATCTTAGAAACTAAATATTAACTGAAGATTTTATAACAAAAATTTCACCCAGAAAAATTTTATAACAAAATTTTTTTTACAAAACATTCTAATAAAAAAATTTAATGAAAAAATTTGTAACAAAAAAAATTTCTTAATAACACTTTTTCAGAAATTTTTCCATAGAAAAATTTTGTACACAAATTTTTTCTTATCAAAATTATTTTGGAATCTTTTTTAACAAAATTATTTCTATAAATTTTTCTACCAAATTTTTTTTCTAGAAAAATTAAATAAAATCAAAAATTAAAACAAATAAAATATGCACTCTCCCTTTTTTAAGGAATTATTTTCTATAAGAAGATGATTTAAGCAGGGAGAATATATGAATTATCATTTAGTATTGAACATTCCTAGATTAAATTTAATGCATTAAAATATATTAAAATTAAGGGATATTTTAAATATTTCAGATAGTTTTTCTTGCATTCTGATGAATTATAAAATGATATCTCTTTTCTTTATGTAATCTCAAAGGAAATAGAGTCTTATTTCTAGGTTCTTAGCTCGTGAGTGTTGTGTTGGGATTTTACTTAAGGCTATAGAAATGATTTATCACAAAATATTTTTGTGTTATTGTAACACCCCATGATTTTAGAGTATGTCTCTTTTTAAAGTTACTCTTTTCAAAAGCTTACGTTGCACGCAATACTAAACTTAAACGAACTAAATACTATTATTTAAATATTGTCATTATAACCTAGCCGTTAAAACTATGTGAATGAAATATATTAATTAAATTATTAAAATATGTTTTTCATGTTATATATAATTAATTATTTGGTGAAAAATTCATTATAAATAAAAATAAAACCCCTTTTAAAAAATAAAAGAAAATGTTTTTCTGAAAAACTAATTAAATATGAAAAAATGTGTTTCATACCAAGAAATAAAAAAATAAATATTGTTGGACTATATTAAATATATATATATATAATATATTAAATATAATTTTTAAAATTCATCTTATACATTTTCTAGATATGATATAAAAATAAATCAAATTTTACGCATAAAAGAAGTATTTTTCGAAAAAAGTATTTTAGCCACCTTTTGATGGAGAACCTATTTTAAATACAATTTTTGAAAATTTTATATATTTTATTTGATAAAATAAACTTATTATTTTAAATTTTAATATAAAAATTTACTTTGGTTGAATTTTTGATATTTTTTTGATAAGTTTCATGTTTTGATGGATAGTGATAAAGTATTAAATTTTAATTGAAAATAAATTTTTTGTCTATATAATTTATAGTGTTAAATTATATTTTTCATTGGTTTTTAAGTATAATTTGATAAATTTTTTATCATTTAATCTAATTTAGGTCATTAGAATCAATTTCACATTGAAAATTTCAGTCTTTTGAATGTTTTCACTTAAAAAACATGTTTTCTCATTCTCTCAATGGGATTAATTTTGAATTAATTACTAAAAAATCATTTTGAATCTTGAAAAATGGATTCCATATTTGGAATCATAAGGTCTGAATTTATTAAATAGTTCCCTTTTATTTTTTGTACATTATGAATAGTAACTTTAGTAATATTTTTTATTACCACATTTAAGGGTAAATCGGGTATTTAAAGGTAAAATTAATATTATAAATATTATAAAATTACCCTAACACTTATCCTGATTTCAAAAATTTAATCCATGACTCATTTGATGTTTTTTTGTAATTTTATAGTAATTATATTAACCCTCAAAATTTAACTTACATGATATCCTGGTAAGAGTTGAAAGGGTTAAATAAAGGTTAAAAAAGATAAGGATTAAAAAATAATAAAAAACATGAATAATTTTCAATAGATTAATTTATTTTGAACCATAATCATCATATATTCTAAATAATTCATTTTAGATCATTTCTAAGTGAAAATAAATTTATATTAATTTTATATTTTAAGAGTTTCTAAAAGTACCCCTCATCTCAATAATAAAAGGGAATTTCCTCCCTCACTTATTCACGCCAATTTGAGCCTTCAAGATAAACTAATTCCATTACTTTTATCCTCCCAAAGTCATTATAAATTTTCTAGAGGTTTTGGTCTTCCAAAAATACCAACCTTATATCCCTTAAGAAGAGATCTAAAGGAATTCCTTTGAAGAAGAGGTAATCATTTTTACTAAATCAACCAAGTTTATTTCTTCTTCTACTTCCTATTTATGTGTTTTTTCCATTATAAAGTAATAAATCTAGAATCATATCTTTTATGAGATTTTATTATGATTATGGGACAACCATATTCCACCTTTTATCCATCCTATAAAAAATGAAATCACCGAGCGTGCGTATGTATGACTTACCGTCTCCACGTTGTGGTGTTATGTTTTTCATCACCACTTTATTTGGAAGGGAATAATGATGGTTTTAATGGATATAAATAATAAATATAAAATTATATTGATTATATATAATTAATATATCATCCAATTCCTTACCCTTTCACCATTAATGTAATGATACTGTCGCTCGTACGTACGTACGGCCTACCATCCCCACAACACAATGTGATCCATTTTTTATGTTAACCATTAAAGAATGATTATAAAAACATATATAATGAGTAAATATAATATCAATTAACTTAATATAATTATATATATTAATGAAATGTATCCTATGTATAATAAATAGGACTTACACGACAAAACATGCATAGAAAAATGAAGCAGTTAACACCTAAAACAAGGGTAATAGTAGAATATTATTAAAAAATGATATAAGAAGATCATATATGATATCATAAATGTGGAAATGGTTCTATTATAAATTAATAACATGTTTTGAACAATTATATATAAGGTTAAATCACATTAAACTAAACGAAAGTACAAGGTAAGGGATTTTTGTCTCGGTTTTATTTTTGTGGGACACATACCTTATACACTACTTATTTCTTTTGTGTGGTGTATATACTGCCCATGAATGCCTTTTATGAATATTATTCTAAAGATAATAGTATTTTAAAATCTATAAAATTTTATTTCTTTTATAGTGAATACGATTCTACTAATTATAAAGTGGTAAGGGTTAATTTCACAATCTCATTATTATTCAAGATTATTTATAAATTAGTATCTACTGGGGAATATTTATCATCCATGTCCATGTCTCTTTAAAAAAAATTCCAAAATATTTTAACTATTATCCTAAAAAGAATTAATTTCTTTTTACCCATATTCTAATTTTTATAAAATGGTTTGAAATGAATCTTTTTATTGTTTTCAAAATGAGGTACTTTATAAATTTTTTGACAAAAATATGGAAGGAATGTTTTTTTTTTTTGAACTTATACGATGTGAGCAGTTTTTTCCATCATCATGAAACCTTAATGCCTTGAATATTTCTTTAAAATTTACAAGACACTTTTTAATAAAAATGTTTTCTTTTAAAAAAAAATTTTCTTTTGAATAAATTTTTTAAAGTAAAAAAGGTGTATATCTCTCAATAAATGTTTAATGATTTTATTGGAATATTTCCATATATTTAAAAAACATCTGTTGAATCTGATGATTAATTAAGGTTTATATCTTATGATATATTTTAAAATATTTCATTGAATGTTTGTGATTCAATTTGACTGGGGATGTGCTATTTTGATACCATTTGTGGTTATGGTTAAAGTATTCATATTTCATATTCTAGTTTTTTAATATGAATGATTATGTTGTTTATATTTCATTATTTTCATATGAGGAATTAATTAGACTTATTAAGTGGTGGATGGGGCCCTCTATATCCCCTTGATTCATTAGTTGGTCTCATGATACAAACTAGTTTGGGTATTGGATAATGTCTTACCCATTTATGTATGGTATCTTGTATAAATCCTTGACAATATGTTTATGATCTCCGGAATTATGAATTCCATCATTATGAGATTAGTTATTGATATTCCATTTGATAATTCGACTAGTAGAATATCCATGGATAATTTTCATTCTCAAATGATTATTTATACAGAATTATTTGATCGTCTTTCATTCCTTCCATATTATGTTCAGGTTATTAATTAAATAGAATGTGTTTCTATTATACATTTATCCTTAATATTTATGCTTATTTATTCATAATAGATTCCATTGTATGCTTAACCTTACTAAGCATCTAATCCCACCCTTATTTTTTTCCTTACCTTGGAATCTAATAAGTGTACTAAGGAAAGATATACAAGGATATTATAGATGGAATAAAGTTATCCTCAGAATAAAAAAATATATATATGTTGTAATTATTGTATTCATTTACAACAAAAGAATCATGTATATTTCTGGTTTACCAAGACTACTAAACAAATCGGTACTTTGGAATGCAATATAATTGTATTTATGCTAATATAATAAAGTGAGGCACCAGCTCTAGGTTACTGGGGATTGGGTCATTACATTTAGTTTCAGAGCAAGTTTAGTTGAAAACTTTGAAATTATATTTAGGAAAAAATAGAATATAAAACATATCCCTAAGGTATAATTTTAGGATAAGTATAGAAGAACATCCTAAAGTTTTAGTTAGATAGATATTATGTTGTCTTCCTAGAAATAAATCTATGTCAGGATACTACAAGCAGATGTGCTTCTGGAAAAAATGTACCTAGAGTTAAAAACTCTGAAAAGGTGCATCAGGCCTGACCCGGCATAACCTAGTACACAACAATTGGTCTTATTATACACCTATTTTGACACTTTTTGGGGATATGATTAGGATAATTCAAATTTTATTTACAAACCATTATAAAGTATTTGAATATATGATGAAAATAAATGACAATGTTTAAAATTAAGGTGTTTTAGATTGAAAATAAGGTGTCATCATATTCTATAAATGATTATACTTTTTTTTCTCACAATGACTATTATTACTCACACTATGATTTATAGTTTAAGTCAATGGTTGAAACCCAAAAGATTCATGTTAACATTGAACATGATGGAAAAGGTGGTGGTGATGATAAACCAAATGGAATGTTGATAGGAGTAAAAGATATCATGTCATGCCTAATCAGTTTTCTCAAAATATAATTAGAAATGTATACCTTAATCAACTCCCAAGCTCACCAAAGAAGAGAAGGACATAGCTTGATAAGATCTCCAGTGTTGGAGACCATGTAGAAAAGAATTATTGATTTCTATCATGCATGAAATGTGGAAAGAGATACCCAAGAAAGTGTCTCGATGGAAGGGAGAAATACTTTATGTGTGTGAAAGAAGAACATGCAGCAAATAATTGCAAAGAAAAAATAAAGAGTGTGATGGAAGGAAATTAAACTCATCCTAAGAATCCATTTGTAGTTTATTTCCTTTAAATGTGGAGAAAATGGGAATTATCTGAGTCTATACCCTCTTCTATAGGATAAAATCTAGATCAAAGAAGGACCTATGTTGAAATAAATGGATGATGTATTTATATATTGGAGTTATATTGAAAACATTAGTTAAAAGGATATTTATTTATTAACCTTATTTAAAGGATTTCCAAAATATTTATTTTGGAAGTTATATTAATAAAGTTTTATAAAAATGACAACCCATGGGTCGGGTTACAACCCCTTGTGTCTGGCAAGGCTGCGGAGTTAGAACCCACAACCAATGGGTGACAGGGGTGCAGTGTCTAATACTAGCCTACATGAAGTCCTGGTGAGAATTAAATTTCTTTAGTTAAAATATCTGATGGATAAATATTATTTTGATTTTAGGGACATTTGTTTTATTAAATAGATAACCTTGGGATTGGAAAATGATTTGGTGATTAAGCGATTAATTTTATTTTAGAAGATATTCGCTATTTTGGTAATCCTATAAGATCAATATAAACTAAATATTTTTAGGAATAAAGTTTGAATAGTATTTTGGATTCAAATATTATTTTATTGTGGGATTATGGTGATTTAGGTTATTTATGAAAATGGTTATCATATATTGGAGATTATGTTATTTGGGAAATTAAAAATTTTTTTATAAAACATTAAGAATGATTAATGTTATTTGGAAGACTATATAATCAAATCCATCTGAATTTTGGGTTTCAATTTTATACTAGTATATTTTTTAGGAAGTATAGTTATTTTGTGAATGATCTATGTTAAAATTTTGGTGTTACTATTTAATTTTGGAGATTAAAGTTGTTTTTCACCATATAAAGGATTATTATTTTTGGGAAATTATCATATCTTATCCTAACCATTTTGGTTTTGGTTAATGTATAGAGACAGGAGGGATAGATAGTTATACTTTTGTGGATTTTTTGATCTATATAAGTTGATTCAAATTTTTCAGAAATAAAAAAAATCATCTTAAATACTCATCATTTAGAAAAAAAAGATCAACTTGTGGTGAAAATTGGTTAAAGAATAAAATTCTACTTGTCAAGTATGTATGTTTCCTTATGTTCTTATACTAGAAAGTAAATTCATTCCTTAACTCTAGGAAAATAATTTTATAGTAAAAACATTGTTTGTTTAATTTTTTTATTAGTAAATCAATGACCTCTTTAACCCATCACAAATTTATGGTTTTGTGGAGGTATACATTTGGATTACCATGTTATCTATCATGCTTCATCTGAACTTGATAGTTAGGTTTCTCTTTTATATAAAATTTTTCACTTCCCACTAATTTTTTTCCTATTTAAAAGCCTAATTTTTTGGTGACCTTCACATTTACCTTTCCCTCTTATTTAGAGGATGTTTTATTAACCCAATTTCCAATGGGGGTTTCCTGCAAAGGAATTTTGAAGTATCAAACTTTGATTTTCGAAGTGAAATTTCAAATTTCGAGAATATAATTTATTGAAGGATAGAAGAATGTAACACTCCAAGATTTTATGGTATGTATCTTTATAAATTTACTATTTTCTAAAGCTTATGTTTCATGCAAAACCAAGCTTAAACGAACAACTAAATATTATTATTTAAATGTTATCATTGTAACCTAGTTGTTAGAATGTAGGGAATGAGAAGTATAAACTAAATTATAAAAATATGTTTTACACATTATATATAATTAATTATTTGGTGAAAAATTAATTATAATTTAAAATAAAACCCCTTTTAAAAATAAAAGGAAATACTTTTCTAAAAACTATTTAAATATGCGTAAGTGTGTTTTATACCAAGAAATAAACAAATAAATATTATTGGATTATATTAAATATATATATATATATAACGTATTAAATCTAATGTTTAAAATTCATCTTATGTGTTTTCTAGACATGATATAAGAACAAATCTTATTTTACACATAAAAGAAGTATTTTTTTTAAAAAGACAGTTTAGTCGCCTTTTGATGAAAAAACTATTTTAAATCTAATTTTTCAAACTTTTATATATTTTATTTGAAAAAATAAACTTCTTATTTTAAATAGGAATATAAAAATTTACTTTGGTTGAATTTTTGATATTTTTTTATAATTTTCATATTTTGATGAATAGTGAAAATATATTGCATTTTGATTGAAAATAGTATTTTCATATATATAATTTATAGTGTTAAATTATATTTCTAATTGGTTTTAAAGTATAATTAGTTTAATTTTTTATCATTTAATATAATTTAGGTCATTGGAATAAATTTCACATAAAATTTATATATAAAAGTATTTCAATCTTTTGAATGTTTTCATCTAAAAAATGTGTTTTCTCATTCTATCAACGGGATTAATTTTAAATTAATTACTACAAGTTCTGTGTTTTCAATTATGAAAAATAAATTCCATATTTTGAATTATAAGTTCCAAATTTAGTAAATAGGTCCCTTTTATTTTTGGACATTATGAATAGTAACTTTTGTAATATTTTTTATTACCATGGTTAAGGGTAAATCAGGTAATTAAAGGTAAAGATAATATTATAAATATTATAAAATTACCCTAACACTTATCTTAATTTTATTGGATGATTATTTTTTGTCCCTAAGTATTAAATGATCATTTATGTGACTATTTATTTCCTTTTTATGAGAATATAACCTTTATAAGAATATATTCAAAGGAAAGTCAATTTTGTCATACTTTTGTTTTTAACAAGCAAAATTTTTTTAATACGGGGATATATAGGGAATATTTTATACCATGAATAGTATTTTTAAATATAAAATTATTATATTTATCATGATATTTTATTTTTAATTTTTAGGTAATAAATAATTAAATTAAAGTCTTTCATAATGATCGTGTAGTAATTGTTTAATTAAAGGAAATATCAAATAAATGATATTAAAAATACTAAAATTAAGTTAATTTGAGTTGATTAATGTCATGAATTAATTTTTTATATTACTTTGAAATTTTAGTGATGTTTTAGAAGTATTTATTTGAATTTATCTTATTGTTTTGAGGTTTTTAAAAATTCAAGTAATGAATAGTGTCAAAATTTACATTATTGATATTTTAAAATAAATAATATTTTATTAAATGATATAAAAATTATAAAAATATAAAATTCATCCAAATAATTAGGATAAATTTTAAAATATCATCCATGACTCATTTAATGTTATTTTTTAATTTTATTGTAATTATATTAACCCTCAAAGTGTAACATACATGATATCACAGTAAGAGTTAAAAAGTTTAAATAAGGATTAAAATAAAAAGATAAGGATTATAAAATAATCAAAACTTGTCTAATTTTCATTGTATGAATTAATTTAGAACCATAATTATCCTACATTCTAGATAATTAATTTTTGGGGCTATTTTGAATCGAAAAAAAATCTATTAATTTAATATTTTGAGAGTTTCCAAAAGTGTCCCTCACCTCAATTATAAAATAGAATTTCATCCCTCACTTATTCAAACAAATTTTAGGATTATCATTCGACTAATTCCTTTACATTTCTCCTATAAACATCCTTATCCAAGTTCTTGAGGTTTTGGTCTTCCAAAAAGACCAACCCTAGATCATTTAAGAAGAGATCTTAAGGAAGTCCGCCGAAGAAGTGGAAATTGTTTTTACTTACCTATCGAAGTTCATTTCTTCTTATACTTCCTATATATGTGTTGTTTCCATTATAAATTAATAAATAAAGTATAATATATATTATTATATGTTATTATGATTATGGGGAAACCATATTCCACCTTTTATCCATCCTTTGAAAAACGAAATCACTACGTGTGCGTACGTACGGCTTATCATCTTCACATCGCGGTGTAATTTTTTTTTCAGAAACATGTTATTTGGATGGATATAATGTTGGATATAATGGATATAAATAATAAATAAGACATGATTTTGATTCTTTATAATTAATATACTATCCAATTCCTTACTCTTTCACCATTAATGGAATGATACCATCACTCGTGCGTATGTATGGCCTAACGTATCCAGGATGCGATGTGATTCATTTCTCATGTTAATCATTAAATAATGATTATAAAAATGTATATAATGAGTAAATATAATAATTATTAACTTAATATAATTTTTTATATGAATGAAATATATTCTATTCATAACAAATAGGACTTACACAACAAAACATGCATAAGAAAATGAAGCGGTTAACACCCAAAACAAGGATAATAATGGAATATTATTAACAAAATAATATAAAAAATATAATATATGATATAATAAATAGTTATATAGTTCTATTATAAACTAAAAAAAAAATTAAACCATTATACATGAGGATAAATTACATTCAACTAAAGTAAATTACAAGGTAAGGGATTTTTCTCTCACTTTTATTTCTATAGGGCACAAGCCTTATACACTACTTGTTTATTTTGTGTGGTATATATACTGCCATGAATATATTTTATAACTATCATTATAAATTTTATAGTATTTTAATACCCATATATTTTTATTTCTTTCATGGTGCATAAAATTCTACTGATTATAAAGTTATAAGGGTTAATTTCACAATCTTATTATTATTCAGGATTGTTTATACGTAAGTATTTATTGGGGAATATTTATCATCTATGTCCATGTATCTTAAAAAAATAATAATTATTTTTAATATTATACTAAATAAATTAAATCCTTTTTACCCATGTTTTAATTTTTTATAAAATGGTTTTAATGGAATCTTTTTGTCATTTTCTAAACTAAGTACTTTAAGACTTTTTCGACAAAAATATGGAAGGAATGTTTTTTTAACTTATACGACATGAGTTTATTTTTATAGACTCATGAAACATTAATTTATTGAATCTTACTTACAAGTTTAAAATATTATTTTAAGTTAAATTTTTTTCTTTTAAAATTGCATGGTATTTTAAATGAATGTTTTCAAAGTTAAAAAGGGTTATTTCTATCAAGAAATTTTTAATGATTTTATTAGAGTATTTTCATCTATCTCAACATCCTATCTTTAATCTTATACATAATTGAGTTTGATATATTATGATATCATTGAACATATTTTATTTAATGGTTTATGAATCATTTAGACTATGTATGATCTATTTTGATATCGTTCATGGTTTATGGATAAAGTATTCACATTTTGTATGCTAGTTTTTCAATACGAATGCTTGTGTTGTTAATGTTTAACCATTTTCATATAAGGAATGCATTGGACTTGGTAAGTGATGTGTGGGGCCCACTATATCCCCTCTATGCATTGGTAGGTCTCATGAGACAAACTATTTTGAGTATTGGAAAATGTCTTTCTCGTTTATGTATAGTGTCTTGGACAAAGCCTTGATGGTTTGTTTATGATGTTCAGTATTATTCATTCCCTCAGTATGAGATTAGTTATTGACATTTCATTTGATTATTATACTAGTATATTATCCATGGTTAAGTTTCATTCTCATGTGATTATTTATATGGAATTATTTTATCATCTTCCATTCCTTCCATATTATGTTCAGGTTATTGACTAAATGCAATGTGTTTCTATTATACATATGGCCTTAATGTTTATGCTTATTTATTCATAATAGATTCCCTTATATGATTACCCTTACTAAGTATTTGATCTCACCCTTATTTTGTTTCCTTCCCAGGAATCTAAGAAGTGTACTAAGGAAAGATATGCAAGTATACACTAGATGGAATAAAGTTATCCTCAAAAGAAAAGAAAAAAATATGTTGTAATTAGTGTATTCAGCTATAATACAAGAATCATGTATGTATCAAGTTTACCAATACTACAAAACTGATTGGACCTTTGGGACACAATATAATTGTATCTATTACTATGTAATAAAGTGAGTCATCATATCAGGGTTACAGGAGTTTGGGTCATTACATTTACTCAAACTCAAGAAAAATATTATGAGTCTGTGTTGCATCTACAAAACTTGAGCACTTCTAGCTACCACATATTCTACTTTAATAGTGGAAAGTACTACATAATGTTTTTTCTTACAATACCAAGAACCTAAAGACTCTCCTAATAAATGAAAAGTTCTAGGTGTACTTTTTCTATCCATTTTATAACAACCAAATTAAACATCTGAAAAGAATTTAAGTTCAAAATCATTTCTAGAAGAATAAAATAAACCAAGATCCACAGTTAACTTAAGATGATGAAAATTTTATTTCACCAGTTTAATATGGGGCACTTTTATATTTGATTGATATATTTCATATAATAAAATATAAAATATTAAATCTGTATGACTAACTATTAGGTATAGTAAACTTCCAATCATTCATCTAAAGATCTTTTAATCAACTGGTTTCCCAGATTCATCAATATCTAAAGTATTTGTGGTTTTGATAGGAGTACTTATAATTTTAGTGTTTACATATCCAAATTGATTAATAAGATATTTTATATACTTATTTTGATATATATATAAGTTCCTTCTAGTTTTTGTGAAATTTGAAAACCTATAAATAGGTTAATTCTCCCATCGTTCTCATATCAAACTCATATTTCATAAGATCCTCAAAAGAATTTGTGAAATATTTTTGAGTTGAACCCAAAATAGTGTCATCAACATAAATTTTAACTATGATGGTATTTTTAAAAGACATTTTAATAATAAAAAAATTAGATTAACAACACCCTTAACAAAGTTTTTTTGTAATAAAAATCTAGTTAATTTATCATATCAAACTCTAGGGGCTTGTTTAAGTACATATAATTCCTTAGTATGTCGAAATACATGGTATGGATATTTTTTATTTTCAAAAAACAAGAGTTTTTTCTACATAAACTTCATCATGTACATATCCATTAAGAAGTGCACACTTCAACACCATTTAAAAAAGAGTGAAATTTAGAATTATTATATATGATAGAAGTATATGAATAACTTTAAGTCTAGATATTGGAGAAGAAGTTTATTCATATTGTATGCATTACTATTAGTTATAAACTTTAGAAACAATTATAGATTTATTTTTAACTATGAATCCATTTTCATCACATTTATTTCAAAAAACCAACTTTACACCAATTACAAAAGAATCATTAGGTCGCTCAACTGAAGTACAAACTTGATTCCTGTAAAATTCATTGAGTTTATACTACATAGATTTTATCCAATCCTTATCACCTAGAGCCTCATTAAGAGTTTTAGGTTCGAATTGAGATAAACATGCATAATTTTCAACTTTATTTCTTAAGTAATTTCTCGTTCTAACTGGTTGATCTACATCACCAATTATATTATCACTAGGATGATTCTTAAGGATTAACGGATTTCTTGGGTTTGTAAAATTTTGTTTCTCAACTATAGGTTTTTTTTGAGGTATGACTTCAAGAATAATATCTTTAGTTTTCTCTCATGAGAATAATTTTCTAACCGGTTTTGAAAATTATTTTTTTAAATAACATCCAAATATGCATGTTCAGGTTATTTAAAAATAAAAGGATGTGTTTCATCAAATTTAACATTCACTGTTTCATCAATATATTTTGTATTTTTATTATAAATTCTATAAGACTAACTAGTTTTTGAATAACCAAAAAAATATTACTTCACCAAATTTTGGAGAAAATTTATGTGAATTATCTTTAATATTCAGGATGAATACTTTTCATCCAAAAACTCTAAAGTAATAATTTTTTGGATTTATTTCTATACACAACTCATGAGCAGTTTTATTAATAAAATTTCTTATTAAAACATGATTTATAGTATAGTATGTAGTACTAACTGCTTCATCCCAAAAAAATTTAGCAACTAGGTATTCACCCAACATTGTTCTAATTATCTTCTGAATAATTCTATTTCTTCTTTCAACTATAAAATTTTTATATGGAGTTCTAGGTGCTGAGAAGTTATGAATTATACCATTTTTCATCAAAAAAAATCAGATTCATAATTTTCAAATTCTCTACCATGATCAGTATGGATAGTTATCAACTGTGTATTGTTGTAATTTTTAACATGGGCTATAAAAAAATTTTAGTAAAAAAAGGTTTCCATATTTTTTCTAGAAAATATGCCCATGTATATCTAGTGTAGTCCTAAAATAAAATATTACATAGTATTTCTCACCAATACTTCTAGTTTTTTTATGACCATAAAAGTTTATGTGCACTAACTGGAAATCATTAAAAGTTGAAACTTCACTAATAGATTTAAAACTTGAATTATGTTTCTTTTCAAATTGATAAGGATAAAAAAAATTAGAATAATTAAACTTAATCACCAAAAGATATATAACTAGACCTTTATTAGTGATTTTAGCTAAATTTCTAAAATTAGAGTGTCATAAACATCTACGCCAAAACCAAGATTGATCTTTCCTTGCACTAAGCCAAGTTAAATATGGGATCCTAAGGTCTTTTAAGTTATGTGTGTATACATTCTCATTTCTATCAGAAAAAAATATATATTTGTCTTCTAAAATCTGTACAATACATTAATCATTCTTGAATTTCCCAAGATAACACTAATCATATAATTGGATTATGATACTATGGTTTTTCATAAGTACTACAATATAAAAAATATTTTAAATTAAATATTTTCTAAGAAGAATGATATTACCAATACCATATATTTCTCCTTTTCATTTTTAATAAAATTTACTTTTCCACATTTCATCTTTATAATCCTCAGTAAGAACTTATTATTTCCCACCATGTGCTATGAATACCCACTATCCATGTACTAACTTTTTTCCTTTTGGTACACTTCTTATTTAACTAAAATTATAAAAATTAGGATTTTGGTACCCAAAATTGCTTGGGTAAAACATTGTTAGGTTAAAGTATTTTAGGAATCCATAAATGTAAAAAAAAAATCTATTGTACAGTTGATAATTCTTTAGAAAAATCTTCTTTATGAAATCTTAAAGATTGACCTCTATTTAAAGAACACGTGTTCTTCCAATGTTCACCACTTTGGAACTTAGTACAAAAAGGTGCACTTTTTAGAAAAAAATAGTTGTTTTGAAAATGTGTCTTTGATTTTTTTAAACCTATTCTAGAAATATTCCTATGAGGTTTTTTTTATATACATGTTATCAAAATTTTCTTTACTGGGTGTGAATTTTGATAGTAATTTCTTTAGACTCAAAATTTCAGAGTTTAGTTGAACAGATAAATATCGATTCTCATTGGATGTAGTAGATGTTTATTTTTTAAATTATTTTTAAAGATTTAATTTTTATATATTATATTATTCTAATTATTTATTAAATTGTGAAATTTCAATAGTATGTTTTGAAATTCTCAAACTTTCTTTGGAAAAATATGTTTTGAAACCTTTGATTTTTTTAGAAACTTTACTATATTATTTTTATAATAAAGTAAAAATCCTAGAAAATTCTTCAAAACTAGGTAAATTATTATTTTCTTTTGATGAAGTAGATTATTCCTAGAAATATATAAAATTATTTTAAATTTTAGAATCAGGATAATTTTTATTGAGAGTAAAGTTGGTTAAGGTTTCTGCAGATACCTTATCCATGAAGTAATTGTTATTCTTTGGAATTTATGCTAGAAACCCAATGTTATTATAATTATCACTATCACTTTCTAAAGAATTATCTTAAGAACTAGATCCTCCATTTTCCCTAAAAGTGTAAGAAACTTTCATACTTTTCTTACTCTTGTACTTGTAGAACTTATTTGAATTTATATTAGAATTTATGTCCTTATATTTTATTTTCGGTCTTGGATAGTCTAACCTTATATGACCAGGTTTCTTACATTAAAAATAAATCATCTCAGAATAATATTTATTCTCATGCCTATCTTTGAAATTCTTCTTACACTTGTATCTAAATCCAATCTTTCCAACTATCTTATTCATTCTCTGAGCTAATTGGGAAAGTTCATTCTAACTTTATTCAGAAGAACTACTTTCAGTCTCGACTCTAACCTTATTATTTTTATAATAATTGTAAAACTTTTCTATAGATCTAATTTTATTAGAAACATCTAATGCATAATCAAAGTCTACTCCACAATATTTATTTTTCATCATTTCTACATCTCTCTTCAATCTACCCTCATACTACAAGAGAGTTATATTTAGATCATCTAAAATAAATTTTTTAATTTTCTTTGTATCATCTAGAGCAATTCTTTTATATTCCCATTCTCCAATAATAATCTTAATGATATTCTCAAACAAAATTTCATCAATAATATCTTTATCACCGAGAGATTTTAAGATATTTACAGTCATCATAAACCTCTTATGAATATTTTCAACAGATTCTCCAAGTTAGAAATAAAATGATTGGTAGTATACTCTCAACATATCTCTTCTAGTCTCAGTAAATTTGAATGTTCCAAAGTGTGTAATCTCATGATTTTTCAAGATAATATTATCATATTTATATTATGATATTTTAATATAGATATTTCTAGTCATAGAATATAGAAAATTATTTTTTTCTCTATAATTTAGTTTATATTATAACTTCTCATGATCAATAAAAGTAGAAATTTATTTTTTAGAAATTTGATAACTTCTAATCAATATAAAAAAATTATCTACCCCGATATTGATAAAAAATGTTTTCTTATGGTCTCTCTAATATTCATAATCTATGGCATCAAAAATTGGTGGTCTTATAGGATTTATATTCTAAAGAACTACAATATTAAAATATGTTATCTTTATAAAAATAAAAATACTTTTATACCAAATAAACATTAGTATAAAAAAGTTTATAATAAAGAATTTAAACAAAAAAAATTAATATTAGAAACTTTATTGAATATAAGTGTATCAATTATAATAAAATTTTTCAAGATAAAGTAGTAGAACCAACTCTGATACCAAATGTTGGAACAAAGAGTAATACAATGGATACAAGAGGGGGTGAATTTTTGTTTATAAAATAAAACACACAATTTTTTTCAACCTACTTATTATCAAATATCATATAGACATTTTGTTTGATCTTTAGAGTTTATAAATCAAACAGACAGTTCGTTCAAATTTCAAAGTTTAGAAAAGTTTATAAAATATAAAACTTTTTTATACAATTTTTATAGTAAAAATAAAAACTTATAAAAATAAGTAAAATAAAATTTTATAAAACAATCAATAAAAATATATGAATTTTTTATAACAATGATACATGCTTTAACCTTTAGAGTTAAGGAAGTATATAACCCACACTTTACGTATCAATAGTTTTAACCAAACTATAAAGGACTTTTTTCCTTAATTAAGGAATCCCTCAATACTAAGATTGATAGAACTCTATTACCCTAACCATAGTAACCCTCAATCATCAAGATAAAATAAGACTTTTTCTTCCTATCCCCAAAAGTCATTGATTACTCTAGATTGTATTGAAAATTAAAAAACATAGAAATGTTTAGGTATTTACAAAATATCCTCACAGTGGATACCTTAAGAAAAAACTCACTGAAAATTACAATGAAGTGATCACTCAAGTTAACAAGATGTTACAAAAAGCTTTTCAGAAACTATTAGATTATTAGTGATGAAAAAGATCCATCCTCCTTCATAACTAATACTATTTATAGGTAAATATTAAAAGGTCATATTTAGTAAATCTTAAAGGTGGTTGAAATGACCTCAGAACAAACTCATTCTTTACAGCTCAGTATGTTCATCTGAAGCTTGTAAGTGTATACACCATCACAGTGTAACAATATTTCATCCAGTGGAATGAATTTTTTCATCCATAAAAATTATATATCTCTATCTAAAATATCTAATGAAAATTCCATCTATAAAACATGTCTACTTTTATCTATAAAATTTTTATCCAATATTTTTAATAGAACTTCTCCAGTTTGGACTTAGTTATATTCTGACTGAAAAACTTTTATAAATCACCTTCCAGAAATATATGATCATTTCTTTTGAAATTTAGAACAATTCCATCTAAATATGGTAATTCATTCCATCCAATAAATTTTTATTTCTCTATCTGGAAAAATAGATTTCTTGTATAAATATACTTAAAACTAGGGAAGTATAAAAGTTTGTAAAACATATACTTTAAATAAAGGTATTGTTTTTTTTTCAAAATAAGGTTAGAAAGTTTTGAAAGATATTTCAAATCAATAGAAATAATAAAAACATTATATTTCATATATTTAGATTTTAGTATGTTAATGTAATAACCAATTTCCATCTCCTTTTCCATCAAATGTGAAACGAAATTGTCATTCATGTGTATGTCGGACTACCACCTCACAAGTTGATTTAATTTTTTTTCGATCACCACCTCTCACATCTATTCATAATGACATATTTAAAGTATATATATAATATTCATGAAATAATTAACATTTTTGAAATATAATATATCATCTAAATTCTAACCTTGTCATCCATTGAATAATTATAATGTCATTCATGTGTATGTGTGGATCACCCCTCCACGAAGTGATGTGATTCATTTTTCATGAACACATCACATGGATGTTATATATGTGTGTGGGTTTAAAGGATAAATATGATATTTATTATATAATAATAATATTAGAATAATAAGATTATACTTACCTTCTTTCTGGTATTCTCTTTGAAAAATGCAAAGGTTACTCATACGTACATGCGATATACCGTCTACATGATTTTAACATAATTTATTTTTATTAACAATATTTAAAGGTTTATTTTAAAATTATAATTTATGTAAAAAAATTATAATTAAATCATGGTTATTATTTTTTATATGGTGGAATAATGACCTCTTTGTCTATAGTCAAACTACCAAATCCATTTTGAATATATGAGCCAAATATCATCAAAACATCCAACGTGAAAATAATTGATTAAGTAATTATATATAACATGATAAGAGATAAAAATAATAAGAATAATAAATATAAAAAAATTTCTTAAGAAATTAAATAATTAAAATAATTATTTTATTTTGTAAGATATTGAACGCACATGACGATTCAGACTCGAGGTAAGGGACACTTTGATTTTAAAACCTCATTTTAAACATTTCCAATATTTTTTTAAATATTTTTTTATTCCATATCCATATTATTAAAATTATTTTATGGATGTATTTATATGGAAATAAATGAATTATAATATAAATTATATGTCACTTTTGACTTTCTTTCAAATGTTTTTAAAACGATACTTTTTACATATTTCATACGGAACATTTTGAAAAAAAGAAAAAATGAATATTCAATTTTAATATATAAAACATAAATAGTTTTTACCACCATCATAACTGCTATTTTATGTTTGGATTACTTTATAATATTTCATGTTTTATTCAAAGAAATACACTTTTGACCATTGTTCTGATTATTTTCAAAAAAATGGAATAGATATTTCGATATCCAAAAATAATTTTCTTATGAATGAAAAGAATATTTTTATACAATATTTCATGTGTTATAATTATGTTATAGTTTATGATAATTAATTATGCGATAAGTGATTTCATTATAAACCCAGGACAATTGGTTCTATTATATGTTGGGCGGAGAAGAAAAGAAGTGATGGCAAGAGGGGGGGTGAATTGCCTTTTAAAAATTAATTAACAATTTAAAATCAAAGTGAAAGTGCAACGGAAATAAAGGAGGCAAAACACACAACTTGATAACGGAGTTCGGCTTAAACCCAAGCCTACGTCTCCACTCCCAACTCAACCGTTGAGATATTTACTATCGCTTGCTTTTTAATGGTTTTAGCAAGAAACCCACTAGACTTTAAGGTTAGTCTAGAACCTATTACAGCTTGCTTTTAATGGTTATGCAAGAACCCACTTGCTTTTAATGGTTGATCAAGAACCCACTAGCCTTCTTACAGGTGAAGCCTAGCTCACCTATGACACAAGCCTTTTAAAGGTAAGGCTTGTCTAACCTCTTCACACCTTGAAGGTGGTGTGAAAACCCAAAAGAGAGGATGAGAGAAAGAGTTGGGGGTTTGTAGGCACAAACCCAATTTGATCCTCAAAATAAATAAATAATGAAAAACCGTAATGGGAGAAGCCTTGGGCGCCAATGGATTGATGAAGTTGATTAAGAGCGCTCCCAAGCTTCTATGGTGGTGCTCCTTGGATGTGGAAATGTGTTGGAGCAATTGGGGGTTCTTTGAAGCAATCCGCCGGAGGTTAGCCAAATGATCAAAATGTGTCCCGTGGGCTTACTTATGGCTTGGGTGATGTTCCGGGTCTTCCTAGTCCTTTATTTATAGAGGGGGAACCCTCATATGGCCTTTGGAGGTCTTTGGAGCCGTTGGAAAAGGCTTCGGAGCCGTTGGGAGGCAAGTGGACCAGCCTGGTCAAAGGCCCAACGGCTAGTTTGACTGGGTCCACCGGCTGACCGGTGCAGAGCCACCGGTTGGCCGGTGCTTGCAAACTGGAAGAGGGCTTGAGCTCAGGCGCCACCGGCTGGCCGGTGAGGAGGCCACCGGTTGGGCGGTGCTGAGGCAGTAGCAAACACTGTTCTGGCTGGGTGCCACCGGCTGGCCGCTGGTGGGACACCGGTTGGCCGGTGGTCTGGACAGAGGGATGCCTTCTGTCCAGGCCTCCATCGGCTGGCCGGTGGACATCCACCGGTTGGCCGGTGGACTGAATTTCAGTCCACTTTTGCCTTCTTGCTTTCTTGGCCCAATTCCTTGGCCACCTGAAATCATGCCTATCATCCAAAAACACTTAACACAATATTAGATAAAAAAAAGAGTGATTGTGATCATGAAAATTAAACCATGAGGGGTTCGAGAGGTACAACAATCTCCCCCTATTTTGATGATCACAATCACCAAAACAAATAATGTAAAAATGAAATGAAAGGCATGCTTTAAAGTTGGTTACTTTCCAATTTATCCTTTAAATAATGAGAGAAAGATTTCTCCCCCAATCAACCAAGAATTTCTCCCCCTTTGTGATTATCAAAATAGCACGGGGCATAAAACTTGATTGAGGGAAAGAGTTGAAAAAACAAAATAGAGATTTTAAACCAATTGAAATTTTTTGAAATTTGAATTGAAAGTTTTGAATCGAAATTTGAATTGAAAGTTTTGTATTGAAAGTTTTGAAATGAGAATTTTGAATTGAAAGTTTTGAATTGAAAGTTTTGAAATTGAAATCAAAAAGGTTTAAACAATCCTAACTCCCCCTAAATAAAAACAACAAATCATCGGGGAGAGGATTTTGGAACCGAGACGAATTTTGGTCTGGTGAGACTCGCTAAAAGGGATTTTTCAATCCACACTTGTCTAGTGGCGGGTCTTCTACTATAAAATTCATCATTAAATAAAATAGTTTTAGGCCTACCATACCGGGCATTTTTGCAATCACACTCATAAATTAAGTTCCCGGGTTTTTTGCAATAGTTACAAAATTTGTATTGGGAGATCCCCCTTACAAAAATAGTTGGAGCATGGGAAGAGGAAGCTTGCTTGGAATAGCCAAGCCCTTCGGTGGTTCTAGATATGCGTTGGGAACCTAGCAATTTGGTCAAATTTTGTTCACCTTGGGTGAACTTGGCTAGGGATTCCCTTAAATCTTTGATTGTTGATTCCATAGAATCAACATCGGGAAGGTTTTGGACCTTAAGGGTCAAGTCTTCCTTCTCTTTGAGAAGTTGTTCCTTTTTGGAAGAGAGTTTTTTGAAATTCTTTTTTAAAGAAACAAATTTGGAAGAAAGTTCGTGAAAAACTTCCTCCAATTGATCTCTAGCATGTTGGAGATCCTCATAAGATAAATGATTAAAAGAATTTGAAGAACTAGAGGAAGAGGAGTCGGAAGAGGTTACCTCATGAAATGCCATTAGGCATTTGTTACTGTTGTCACTTGAGGAGGAGGAGGAGGAGGATGTGGAGCTATCACTCCATGTGGCCTTGAAAGCCTTCTTCTTTTCCTTTTGTTTGGCCTTTTTCTTGTTGAGTGGGCAATCGGGCTTGTAATGGCCTTTCTCGCCGCACCCATAACATTTTACCTTGGGCTCGGATTTTTCGTTGGGTTGAGCCTTGCGGGATTTCTTCTTCTTGTGCTTCTTCATGAATTTGTGCATCTTGCGGGCAATATTCTCCATTTCGGAATCGCCGCTTGAAGAGGAAGATGATGAGGAGGAGGAGCTTTCTTTTTGTTGAACTTTAAAGGTGATGTTCTTTGGAGTTTTGATCGGTTTGCCTTCCTTTTCAGCTTGCCTCCTCATAGTGATATCGTAGGTCATGAGGGATCCGATGAGCTCTTCGACCGGCATGTTCTTGACATCCTTCGCTTCTTGGATTGTCGTGACTTTCGGTGCCCATGAGCTTGGTAAGATCCAAAGGATCTTCTTGACCATTGTTTCTGCAGACACATCATCACCAAGAGATTTTCTACCATTGCAAATGTCAGTAAAGCGAGTAAATATTTCAGTAATATTTTCATATGGATGCATGGTAAAAGACTCAAAATCTTGACGGTACATGTCCAATCGAGTATCCTTGACTTTGTTGGTCCCCTCATGGGTAACCTCCAAAAGTTTCCAGATTTCATGTGATGAGGTGCATGTGGAAACTCGATTGAATTCATTACGATCAAGGCCGCAATGTAGAGCGTTCATGGATTTTCCATCAAGCTCGAAATTTTTAATATCGGATTGGGTCCATTTGGATTCATCGGGAGAGGAGAGAGAATAACCATGCATGAAAATTTTATAAATGGGATAACCAATACTTCTAAGAAAAGTGGTCATGCGGGTTTTCCAATAAGTGTAGTCGGTTCCATCAAAAAATGGAGCATGACCCAAAGAATAGCCTTCGAGGGCGAAAGAGGTTGAGGCCATCACAATGGATCTTGAATTTGAAATCGGTTAGGGTATTACTCAAATTTTTCCTCTGATACCAATTGTTGGGCGGAGAAGAAAAGAAGTGATGGCAAGAGGGGGGGTGAATTTCCTTTTAAAAATTAATTAACAATTTAAAATCAAAGTGAAAGTGCAGCGGAAATAAAGGAGGCAAAACACACAACTTGATAACGGAGTTCGGCTTAAACCCAAGCCTACGTCTCCGCTCCCAACTCAACCGTTGAGAGATTTACTACTGCTTGCTTTTTAATGGTTTTAGTAAGAAACCCACTAGACTTTAAGGTTATTCTAGAACCTATTACAGCTTGCTTTTAATGGTTATGCAAGAACCCACTTGCTTTTAATGGTTGAGCAAGAACCCACTAGCCTTCTTACAGGTGAAGGCTAGCTCACCTATGACACAAGCCTTTTAAAGGGAAGGCTTGTCTAACCTCTTCACACCTTGAAGGTGGTGCGAAAACCCAAAAGAGAGGATGAGAGAAAGAGTTGGGGGTTTGTAGGCACAAACCCAATTTGATGCTCAAAATAAATAAATAATGAAAAACCGTAATGGGAGAATCCTTGGGCGCCAATGGATTGATGAAGTTGATGAAGAGCGCTCCCAAGCTTCTATGGTGGTTCTCCTTGGATGTGGAAATGTGCTGGAGCAATTGGGGGTTCTTTGAAGCAATCAGCCGGAGGTTAGCCAAATGATCAAAATGTGTCCTGTGGGCTTCCTTATGGCTTGGGTGATGTTCCGGGGCTTCCTAGTCCTTTATTTATAGAGGGGGAACCCTCATATGGCCTTTGGAGGTCTTTGGAGCCATTGGAAAAGGCTTCGGAGCCGTTGGGAGGCAAGTGGACCAGCCTGGTCAAAGGCCCAACGGCTAGTTTGACTGGGTCCACCGGCTGACCGGTGCAGAGCCACCGGTTGGCCGGTGCTTGCAAACTGGAAGAGGGCTCGAGCTCAGGCGCCACCGGCTGGCCAGTGAGGAGGCCACCGGTTGGCCGGTGCTGAGGCAGTAGCAAAAACTGTTCTGGCTGGGTGCCACCGGCTGGCCGCTGGTGGGACACTGGTTGGTCGGTGGTCTGGACAGAGGGATGCCTTCTGTCCAGGCCTCCATCGGCTGGCCGGTGGACATCCACCGGTTGGCCGGTGGACTGAATTCCAGTCCACTTTTGCCTTCTTGCTTTCTTGGCCCAATTCCTTGGCCACCTGAAATCATGCCTATCATCCAAAAACACTTAACACAATATTAGATAAAAAAGAGAGTGATTGTGATCATGAAAATTAAACCACGAGGGGTTCGAGAGGTACAAAATTATAAACCAGGGATTGGTGGTTCCATTATAAACCCAAAATGGGTGATCCCGATATAGCTCTCCAATGCATTGGGTATTTGTAAGAGTGATTATATGAGTGATATGAAAATGATATACCAAGTTGAATAAATGATCAATATATGATTGTTATGGATTTTTATAGAAATGATATGATTTTAAAAGGTAATCTTTAAGTTTATGTTTAAAATAAAGTGTATGCTACTTCTTATGGGTGAAATGTATAACGTTTTGAAAACATTTTCATGAGTTTTTAATTATTGTAGAGAAACTTTTATGAGTTTTATTTTTAATTTAAGATTTATTATGAAGTATTTTATGAAATTATTTTGGAATATATGTTAATTTATTTGGAAATAAAAATTTTATTTTTATATCAAATTTTATTTTGAAAAAGGTAATTTTTTATTCATGGACTAACAAGTTTATTTCTTTATTTTTATATGTCTCTTACTGAGATTTTTGTGCTCATGTAACATTTTAAAAATTCTTTTCATAGGGTTTTAAGGATGAGTAGGTATAACGATGCGTTCAAGATGAAAATTTTGAATATGTTTCATGATAAGTGAACTTGTTATATATTAAAAGTTTTTTATTGTCAGAAAAATAGATACTAAGTGAAAGTGTCTAGTTTGTTATGTAATATTTATTTATGTAAGCATGATAACCTAATTATCTAAAATGATAAACCCAAAATATATATATAATACAAGAAAAATGATTCTTATTTAAAGATATAATTTAGGGCATACCATCTCCTTTAGGAACATCATCACATAAGTATTTCATAACGAATGTAAGGGGTTCCAAAATATTTCCCTTTACAATGATATAAAATGTCTCTATAATTTTATTTAAGAATGTTAATTCTTTAAGAATGATCTATAAAATATCTGTATTAATATATGAACATTATGTTGGTCCCAAAATGTTGTAAGATACAACACTACAAGAGGGTGTTAATTGTAGTAAAAAAACAACTAATTTTTTCCCCACTCTAATGTGTAAGTTAGATGATATGATCTTCTGATCAAATAAATGTATATCAAAGTGTAAATATACTATAATATAAATATATTGGTATTTCAAATAATTTATAAAAAATATAACAATAAATGTGGAATTTAATTATACAATTCTATGTAAAATAAAACAAAGATTAATGAGTAAAAACTCAAATATCCCCAAAAATGATATCAATTAAAAAAAATCCAATCAAGGAGCCCTTTTCATTTAGACCAAATCGATAGGTTCTTAGTCACATGAACCAAGTTATTTATTATCATAAGTAACTCCCTAACATTAAACCTATTTGATGTTATCATCGCCTTATCCTCAGACACTTTGTCTTCCTAACCACAGAAGCCTTGATCAACTTGATCGAACAAACTGTCTTATTATCCCCAAAATCCCTTAATCGACCTAATCATAAAAAATTAATTCTTATCCTTGGAATCCATTGATCATGATGGATCAGACAAACCATATTCCAGAATGGAATCTCTTCAGTCTTAATTATTTTTAAAATAATTTATATAAAAATAAAAAATAATATATTTACAATCAAACCTCATTGACGATAGCTCTTATTAAACATAGAAAAATATTTCAAGAGAGCACTCAAAAATAATGAGATGTTTTCATGGTTTCACTTACAATTATATTTATAGAACTTTTAAATAAATTTTGATCCTTGAATTTTCAAGTTAAAATTATATATTTCTACATTAAAAACTTCAATGGTTAGATTTTGAGTTCTTTAGGTTCAATTACAAAAGAATTGGGTGCACTACACCATCGACTAATGGATTTAACTTAAAAATCCATTTTAAGATGTGTTTAACATAGCATTCCATTACAACACACTAATTTACATAGGATAATGTTAATTATAGAGTCATATCATACTATAAATTAACTACATATAATGGATTCACTAGACATTAAACATTAAGACATTATGTTTGTACATCGAAACTCAAACTACATACTATAAGTTAAATAAAATTCAAATTAAGTGTGTTGTGATTTATAAACAAAATTTAAAAAAAGTGGATTTTTAACCCAATAATATCCTCCTTTTTTATGATCATAAGGTGTATAATTAAAATGAAAGTTTGATAGACTTTATAAATATAATACTCCCTTTTTCATCTTATAGGAAATTTATAGGATTAAAAATTTCTTTTTTCAAGATTCTGTGTAAAAAACATGTCATTATCATTAGTATAAAACCTCACAATCTAAAAGAAATTATGCCCTAATAAAAAATTACTAAAATTATCTCCTATAAATAATGAAAAACTTACCAAAATTCTCCCCCATAAACAAGAAATAACCTACTAAACTTATCCTCTATAAAGAAGGAAAATTTACCAAACTTCACTCCCAAATTTTCCCAATTTTGGATTTTCAAAAAAATACACAAGAAAAAAACATTAAGGTCTAGAATAAAATTTATGTATGGTAAAATAGATTTAATTTTTAGGTTTTTGAAACTTCTCCCCCATAGTAATTCAAGAAAAAATTTCAATTTTTATTTTTAGTAATATTAAGCTTTAGTAATGTTTGGGAATTTTCTTCCTGTGTAAAGATTTTATTCTAACTCAGAATGAAACCTTTTTATAATATTAGTAACTATTAATAGGATCATTCAGTAGATAACACAAATAAATAGAAAATTTAGTAATATTATTCATCAGTTGGTGGTTGGAAAGGGAAACCCTTCATTAGAATATAATTATCAGAAATTTAATATTTTTTATGAGATTTGGATTCCAAATCTTCCAGCTTCTTTAGCATTCTCATTGGATATTTTCATGACCTTATCAGCTCCTTAGAAAATAATTTCTAATATTATGAAACCTTTTCTTGGAAATATAAATTTTCTTTAAGAATATCATTATCATTAACCAAAATCATAAAGTCTATGTGAAGTTCCATGATGTTCTTATAAACTTTCTTCACATTCTAGAAATAAACCTTACATTCAGAAATAAAATTGAATAAATCACTTTTAAAGCTCATTTTATCATCAACAAATTGTTTCTTTATACTAGATGTTTGAAATTATATATATTGGTCATAATTATAGTTGATATTAGTATTCATGTTAGAAATAATTTTATCATGGAAAATAGATTTTCCAACTATTTGGAAAAAAATCCATTCCCTTTTCAATTTTTTCTATATCGGTCAAATATTATGAATAAATGATTTCTAATGATCATTTTTCATCAAACTTGACTTTATGTTGATTCTTATATTCACCTTTTTTGTCAACATAACTTTTTTCATGTCTTTTAATTTTGTTCAAAACCATATATATCACCTGGTGACTTCTCTCCTTCAGGTTTTGGTGATTCACCAACATCATTCTTGAAATTAATTCTTGATTTTAAAAAATATAAATTTCAATAATAACATACATTCAACAGATATAGATTTTTATTTTATATATTTAAAATAGATTAACTATTTTATGGTGGATTAAACCGTAGCTTCACTAGGTATTCTGAATCTCATCTTTTTCTATTATAAGATTTGAGATAGTTTCAGATGAAGCCTAAAGCTCATCTTTTATTGATTTATCTTTTCCTTTTCCGATAACTGATTCTATGAAACTTAATTTATTTTTAACTTTAGTAACATATTCATTAGGGTCCTGAATGGTCACTTGTAGTTGTGAAAGTTTGGATTTCTTTTCATTTAAAGAATAATACCTTTCTGCATGCCCTAGATTTTTTATTATCTCACATTCCCTATGAGTAAACAAAGTTGATTTAGAAATCCTAAAGTAGGACTTTATATCCTTCAATTATTCTAACTGATGATGCATTAACAATGTTTCCTCTACCCACTTTTCACCAAAACATTTTTATAAGCCTCTCTCTTTTTTATTTAAGATATTTACTAACCTTTATTTTATTTTTTAGGGGTTGAACTACTGGGGAATGTTATTTTTATTCTGGTACTATTATTTATTCCTCATCCACAAAATATTTCTTTCTATAATTCTTCTAGAATTATGTTTTTAGAATTTATTTTTTTTCCTTATAACCAATTTCTTTCTTCTTTTCAGTGGAAATAGGAGGTTTAACTTTTGTGATCATTTTAAAAAACGTTTTCAAAGTGGATTCAAAAAATATTTTCATCCATGAAACTATTTATATGTTTGGTGAAAAATATTTATTTATTACATCTACTCTAAAATATTTCACTCATATAACCTTTAATGTATTTACCAACATCTAGTTTGAAGTTTGAGGATATGGAAGTATTTTCAATTTAACCATTTATGTGCACACAACTTCAATGTACTCCCACAATAATTTTACAATGTTGAACTTTCTCATATTACACAATAATCATAACACATATATTACAATAATCACGATTGTATTTTCATATCCTTTTTTAGGAAACAAGAAACATTTAACCCATTGGAAGACAATCCTAGATTTCGAGTCAAGATGGTTCATTTTAGAAACTCTATTCATTAAATAGAATAGAATTTCTTATTTCCTTTATTTATTAATATATATATATATATATGAGTATAGAAGTTTGTGTGTGTTGAAATAGTATTATCTTTCTAATGGTCCTTGTTGTTAAAGTGATATATTTTTCTAAAATTGAAAAAAAATTATTTTCTTTTACCCATCAAAATTTTCAAAGATTATTGATCCCTAAAACCGATGGACAATAACAGTTTAGAACATCTCACACTCTTATAAAGTTAGATATATATAATTCCATCCATGAAAAGTATCAACCTTTTTAATAGATAATTATAATTGAAAAACTAAGAATGGTCGATCATGCTCTCTAGGATAATTTCTCCAATTGCAATTCCTTTGGAAAAATAAATTATTTATCCGTAGAAGCTTTCTCATGAAATTATAAACATAAACTCTGGATATATATATATCTTAGCAAAAAAATTTAGTAAACAACATAAGGGGTCCACACCCTCTTTTATAGGCAGCGAATCCCGACATTGAACTCAGGCAATCCGATAATCCAATCTCTCATCGGAATTTATGACATCAAATATCATAAATATTTAAGTTTCAAAATTATTAAATAAAATTTATCCTTTTATGAAATAAAATTTTCAAATAAAATCATGAAAATGTGTATTTCATTTAAAATTGTTGAGAGAAAATGACTACCCAATTTAACAGGTATTATGAAAATTAGGAATAAATGAATTTGGACCTTTTAAAATCTATCATCTAAAAATGAAACTTGGTATAATTATATATAATTTGGCTCTGGAATAAGTTCAAAGACAATATTCCTCTATTTTATTGAATGAAATGGTAGAAAAAAATTCATTAAAGTTAGATAAACAAAACAATAACTCACTCTTGACACGAGAGTTAATATTTAATTAAAAACTTTCAAAATATTGAAATTTAAAAAATAATGAAAAATTGTAATAGATGTATGTTCTCTATAAATAAAAATATTATAATGTACAATATATTGAATTTTAGTTGTTGGTAAATGTCAAAATCATTTTATTGGATATTATGTTCAAGGAAACTAGACCTAATTAGGTCCAAAAGTATTTACAAATAAAACATTTGGTACCCACACATGTCTAGTCATTTTATGTTCAAGAGAATCAAACACCTTTGAAATGTATTCTCAAAATTGATCGAGGGATTTCACATTGTTCAAAGAGAATCTATTCTTCTAGTGTCCACCTATTTGAAACTTCATGCAAAAAATGAAACTACTTGGGACAAAATAATTGGACATATAATTCTTCCTTCCAATAGATTTTCTTCCTAGTTCAAAAGTTGTATTCTTTTATTTTAATAATTTGTACATCTTTTCAAAATATTTTCTCCTCATTTTAAAGTTGGTCAATAACTTCTTTATAATTTAAACTTCATATTTTAGTCTCAATACTTCATTTTTATCTTATATAGAGGATAAAGTCTTCCCTTTATTCTTATAAGTTAGTTTTAAAATTTTATTTTTTGAATTATATAACTCTAAGATAAGTTTAGTATTCTCATTCTTTTCTCTGGACAACTCTCTAGTAAACCTAGAAAATTATACCTTCTATTAAGCTGCTTCAATTTTAATTTCTGATTATTTCACATGGAGTTTTTTATAAGAGCCCCCAAACTTAGTAAGCTCACCTTTCATTTCAGTAATTTTTTCTTTTATTATAGTGTATAACTTAAGGATTCTTTAATAGGTATCATAAATTTTAACTATACATTTCTCCATATTCTCTTTAGTTTGAGGCACTACTTCTACCTCATCATAAAATTAAGATTCACTATTTGATGAATATGAAAACTTAGGTTGAAAATATAAATCAAACAAGTCATCAACTATCATTTTCCTTATAAAAAAAATTTATTTAAGAATCATATATCGGAAAATTCATATAAAAATCAGTAATTCTACTATTATCATCACTATTGTCTAACAAACTATCAGAAGAATTAGATGCTTCCCTGGAACTCTATGTGTTTGATGCCTTCATACTTTTCTTTACTTTTCTTTTATGATATCTCTTAAAATATCTTTATTCCTTTATTTTAAACCCTATACACTCTGGTTGATTATACCTAGTCTTATTACACTCATATCATGTAGTTTCTAAGGATTATTTCTCAAGTTTATCTCTTTTTTTTTCAAACTGATAATTTCTTCAGGAATTTTTACTATCAAACATTCTTCTAGAAATTTGAGCATATTCCTCATCAATAAGTTTAGAACTAATATCATCTGAACAACTTTTATAATTTTTTCTCTTTGAAGTACTTTTCTTATAAGATTGAACTCTATAATTCAAAGCCCCATAAGTTGAGGAAAATAAAAATCCATTTTTCTTTTTATATTTCTTAACATATCTCTTTAAATAATTTTTATATTGCATTAATGTATTAATCAATTCATCAATACTTAGCTTCATGATATGTTTTGTGTCATCTATCACTATCCATTTTTATTCCCACTCCTTTGTAAAGATATTAATTATTTTCTCAACTGATCATATGATACTACATCCTTTCAATGAGAATACAAAATATTTACTATAGTCATAAATTTTTGATGCATCTAGGCCATGGTTTCACCTAATAGAAAGTAAAAACTTTGATAATCATTCCTGATCATATCCTGTTTCGTTTAATAATTTTTAAAGTTCCAAAAATTTTAACCTACATCTTTTTCCAATTACCATTATTTATTCAACAAGATGATACTTGACTATAGATATATATTTGAATAGAACATAATAGAATATTTTTCATATTGAAGTTGAGTTGGAACTCTACTCATTTAACCTGATTAAATTAATAAATATCTTTCTCATAAAATTTATAACTTCTAATAAGCATCATATAATTTTCTACACCATTTTTTATCACATATGTCCTTATATGATCTATTTAGTACTCATAGTATCCACCATCAATAATTGGTGATCTTTTGGGATTTATATTATCAATCAATCCAACAATAATTCTTGTTATATAGAAACAAAATAACTTTCCTCTTGGATACATTAGTGTAAATAAAATATTATAAAGTTTGATAAAACAAACAAACAAAAAAAATAAGAGTCTAACTCACAAGTAAGTTAAGCTCAAATATCAAGAGACAATATCTGATACAAAGTGTTCTAAAATTTGAATTTATATTTATATATTACAATTAAAATTTCGTTTTTTTTCATGGATTTCATGGTACATTGTATGTGTTTATTGTAAATTTAATTACCTTTTTTATAATTTCAATATATTTTTATTTTTTCCTAATTTTTCCTTGTTATAGGAAGGAATATGGGTCATTGATCATGCTTGATCAAACTTCCATGTGTGCGCCTAAGTGAGCTTTTTTAAAGTGTGATTGATTTTTTAACTCACCTCACTACCAATGGGGTGCCTCCATGTTTCCATTTTAGTTGCGCTACTCATGGTTACTTGAAAGGTCTCTTTGATCTCGATTGTCTACATGTCGCCTTCGTTGCACCTCATCTGCACCACCTGATGCTTCACATGGGGTTCATAATTTATCCCCACCTTATATTTTAGTATTCTAGGTTTTTTTTCATTCAGTTCATATAGTGTGTGCTCTGAGAAATATTGGATAAGAAAACCCCTGGTTTTGGTGAGATCTCAAAGATGAAGGAAGAGAGTTGTGGTCCTAGTTCTTTCTATGTGTTCCTTTGCATCTGGAGTTTTGTTTTACTGCAACTGTACATCTCCTCTAGTGAAGACTCACTGGTGACTTTGACTAGGAACCAAATCTAGTCGGCCTTATATGAAGCATGGTTACTGTGGATTTACATATTCAATCTTAGCCGGTTTTCAGTATATAAATATGGATCTCTAAGTGATTTATGTTTGGGTTTACACTATTGTATCCTTTATGAATGGTGAGTATGTGATTCTTTCCATAAGTAAATAGTGCTAACTCTACGTGATGGAGTTCATCACCGCAAACTGGTTTAGCAAGGCTGGGATTCTTGGATGGATTATATGGTAATTTTACTTCCTTGGTTTCGATTCTGTATTTTCTTATTTATGTTTATTTAATAATAATATTTCCTAGGTGGTGTTTTCACCATCTATGTAGGATCACATTGATCCAAAGAACATTATATATTAGTGTTATTTCCTATTTTTCTTTTTTGTTTCAATGTGAGAATTCATCTTGTATCTGAATCATGATTTTTAGAGAAAACAATTTTTTTGAATGCTTTGTAACCATATAAAACACCTCAATGGATCTTGGATATTATTAAGGACACCCACATCATTACTACACTCAACAATTGTTGATCCCAAAAGGTTGTAAGATACGACACTATAAGAGGGGGTGAATTTTATAGCAAAAACAACTAATAATTTTTGTCTCACTCTAATGTTTACATTTATTTAATGATATTATATTTCAATCAAATCAATGTATGTCAAAGTACAAATACAATGGAATATAAATATGCCAGTAGTTAAAATACTATATGATGAATATAAAAAACAAGATATAATTTAAACATATAATTAAATATAAAACCAAATATATTATTGAGTAACAAATCAAATACCCCTAAAAGGATATCAATTACCAACACAAATTCCAATCAAGGTACCCTTTAATTTTAAAGAAAAAATATGGGTGGTTCATTATATAAACCAAGGTATCTATATTCACAAGGACCTCCCTGAATTTAAACCAATCATAAGGTATTGGTATCCTATCCTAGAATACTATGTCTTCTTAGTAACAGAATCCCTAGATCAACCTAATCGGACAAACTGTTTTCCCTATCCCTAGAATATTTTTCTCAACTTGATCAAAAAAACATTATTCCCATTCCTATAAGGCCTCAATCAGAAAGGATCGAGCCAAAAAATCTCAATGAATAAACAAAGAATGAATTCAACATGAAAAACTAAGAGCTTTACAATCAAACCTAATAGCTAATTTCACTTGGTACACTAAAAAAAGTACAAGTGGGAACTTACAAGCAATGGGATGTTTTCATGTATTTACTCAAAATCAACTTTCTAGCACTTATAAATCGTTTCTGATCCTAAAATCCTCAGGATGAATTTATAAACATATGCATAAAAAACTTGAATGGTTGGATTTCGAGTTATTCAGGTTCAATTGCTTCAAAATTGGACGTAGCTCACCATCAATCAATGGATGTAGATTCAAACTCCATTTCTTGATGTGTTTAGTTCAAAATTCTGCTATAATGCACTAATTTTCATAGAATGAAGTTCAACACAGATTCATACCATACTAAAAATAAATTACATCTGATAACTTCACCATATGTTAAACGTTTTCATGTTATGTTTTCACAAAAAAACTCAAACAAGAATCTACAAGTTAAATAAAATTAAAATTAATTGTATTGGTATTTTCAAAAAAAAAAGATATGAAATCGGTTTTTTGACCCAACACTTTCTTCATGAATACTCTAAAATTATCTTTCATTTTTTTGTTAATGATGAATTGGTTATATAAAAAACCAGAAACCATACTCCCAGATCCTACGCTAAAATCCATAACTTTACATTTTTTGCTATTATGCTGATAATCAGGACCCAATTGTTTCCATCAAAACCTTACAACCTCAAAAGAGAACATGGTTTACTTACATTCTGCAAGACCGTTTAGGTTTATAGTTTTATAGAATTAGTAAAAACTCTTAAATAATCAATTCACATCAACTTAGACTCATAAACAACTAGTTTATAAAGTTTGACATTGTCTCTCATTATACCCAGTTTTTCTTGTTTCAAATTAGGTCATCGACATCATCCTTGTGAAATAATTTATATAAAGAAATCTTTTAACATCATTATTTAAAACCTGTGGAAAAGGAAACATAATAAGGGTGAGATTGGATGTTCATTAAGGGTAAACATAATAATTAACAATTTAATGTCATTAATGAGAATAAAAGTGCATAAGGTTATGATGACATAATCAAAGTTCATGACAAAATCCTAAAAGAACTCATACCCATCAATACTTAGACCATCAAAATATGAAAACAAGGAAATGAAGAGTCACCATAATTAATAATCATGAGCCATATGATATCAATATAGATCATTAGAAACATTATAAACCCATAGAAAGCATAAATAACACATAAAGGTATCTTGGGACATAATTATACTTTTAATTATTATAAATGGAATAACCATGCAGTTGAATCCCATATATGCCACTCTTACAAATAGAGTACCCATACGGCAGACTTCCATACCCAATGCATTAGAGGGATATCATAGACCCACCCATCATTGGTCTATCATGGAACCACCCATCATTGGTTAATCATGGGATTACCCGTTATTGGTTTATCATGTAACCACTCATCAAATGTCCAAGTACCATAACACTTAAAATATTGAATTTCATCAAAACTAAATGTAACAACCAAAAACCCATTTGATAACTTGATTAACCCATGTAAAAGAAATGAGTTATATAACAATATCTTTAAAACATGATTAACCCATACAAAATAAATGGGTTCTATAATAATCTATTTGAAACATGAATAACCCATGGAAAGGAAATGGGTTAAAAATCTCTTTGAAACATGATTACCCATGGAAAAGGAATGGGTTCTATAAAAATATCTTTGAAACATGATTAAACCATGGAAAATAAATAGTTTCCACAACAATATATTTGAAACATGATTAACTCATGTAGAGGAAATGGGTTCTGTAATAGTCTCTTTGAGATATAATTAACCCATGGAAAGGAAATGGGTTCAATAATAATATATTTAACACATGATTAACCCATGGAAAGGAAGTGGATTCAATAAAAATCTCTTTGAAACATGATTAATCCATAGAAAATAAATGGGTTTAATAATAATCTCTTTGAAATGAAATTAACCTTTGGGAAAAAACTAGGTTTCATAATAATATCTTTAGAACATGATTAACCAATAGAAGATAAATGGGTTCCAAAATAATCTCACTAAAACATGATTAAAACATAAGAAATAAATTGGTTTCATAACAATATCTTTGAAACATAATTAACCCATTTAAAGTAAATTGGTTCAATGACAATCTCTTTGAAACATGGTTAGCCTGTGGAAAAAAATATATTCCATAATAATATCTTTGAAACAATCTTAATTCATCCATAAAATAATGAGGATGGTATCAATAAAAAATATCTCTAGTGTTGGATAAGTAACAACAAGTATTTTTGATATTGATAAATGTAAATACCATGAAAATATAATTAAAATGTTATTTAGTAAAATAATCTTTAAAAATTACAAAGTGTCCCATACCACCTTCAAACATTTAAATCATAATCCCCATGAAGGAATAAAATTAAATGAATATTATAATATCATGATAATAATTATATTCGTGATATATCATTTAAAAGTATAAGTATATACACCTCATAAAATAAAATATGAGTATAATATAACAAACATCACAAAGAAGGTAAATTATAACAAAAATCCACTACCGCTTTGGTAACATTGAAATCATAAACCTTGTGAAAGAGAGATTATAAAATGGATATTTAAATACACATAAATTAAATTATAATAATCATAAAATAAATTCATGGTCATTATATACACCACACAATAAAAATAAGTAGTGAATATAGAATAAGTCTCACGTAAATAAAAGTGAGACTAAAAATCCTCTTATAACTATGTTAACATCTTAATTGGAAACCCCAAAAGTAATAATAATAAAATAGAAAATTTAAATACCATGAATATAAAATAATTAATAATATAATATATAAAAAGTTTCAGTATATACACCATATAATACAAATAAGTGATGAATATAGTGTATCCCTGAGAAGTAAAAGTGAGACAAGAATCTCTTACCTTGAGTCTACTTTATCATGTTTGTCCTCTATATTCCTGGATAATAAACTTATGGTAATTATTTACTTTCCTCATAACCATTTAAAAGTTTATTATTACTTTAATTTCACTTATAAACAAGTTATATACAATTACTTAATCAATAATTTTTAAGTCGGATGTTTTGACCATATTCATCTTATGTATCAAAACTGACTTTGATGGGTCGACTATGGACAATGAGGTCATTATTTAAATATCTATAGAATAATAAACATGAAATAATTATCACATTTTTAAATCAATTATACTTTTAAAATCATAAATGAAATATGGTTATGAAAAATGAACCAATGTTATGATCATAGAGATGGTAGGTCGTATGTACGCAAGAGTAACATTCCCATTTTCAGTGATCATTATGGAAAGAAGGTAAGTAATGTTTATATTTTCATAATTACATTATATAATAAATACCATATTATTTAATTTTAAATGATTATATGTATCATTATTGTGATGTGGTAATGAAAAAATAAGAATCACATCCCTTCGAGGTGGTAGTGGTCCACACGTCCACAAACGACGTTATCACTTTTTCAGTGTGTGAAATAAAAAGAAGAAAATGATATGTTATATGCACAGATATATAATTATGTCATTAATATCATAAATATTTAATTTATATCATATATTTTTATTAAAACCATCCTTAATAAATGCCATGTGAAGGGTGAACGTATCACATTGCTTTGAGGAGGCGGTTGTCCACACATCCACAAACGATGTTATCATATTCCCATAAAATGAAAAGCATGAAGATATGTGTTATATAATAATTAAAAAAGAATTAATAAATTATAAATATCATATATATCATATAAATATATTATTTACATCATAATATCCAACCATAAGATGTGGTAAATGAAAAACAAATGACATCGTTTTGCGGGGCGATAGTTCGTCGTACACACAAATGATGATTTTGTTACCCATTTGATGGAAGTGTGTGTAGCTGTAGTTGGAAACATTAACATAAAAAATATTAGTATATTTAGGATACTGATTTTGTTATATAATCATGTAATAATAATTATTTAAGGGTTGTATAAAGAAATAAAACAAAAGTGATCATTGAATAATGTTACCTCTTTTTCCGGTAACTCTTTTTGGTTTACACTAAAGGACTTACATAGATTGATTTATGATAAAAGTGAGTATTATAGGATTATAGATTGGATTTTTTTTATATTATTTTTTCAGGGTTTGTACGAGCCAATGGGCTTGATAGGTGTGAATAATTTGGGATTATGAGTTCCTTTTTATAGTGGAAAGGGAGTTGCATTCTTGTAAATATAAACAAGTAAACACTATTGGGAGGTATTCATTACATCATGTACCCCTAAATAATGAAGAAAATTATATAAAAATGGGTATATGGTATAATAATATCTATATAATGGGTTTTTTGACATGTCTCTAGTTCATTTTTATACTTTAGGGTTAAATTTTAACCACTAAGTAATCTTGTTTTTACCTTAATCCATGTAATTAATTTTAATTAATTTCACTAATATTTTTGGTCAAAAAATAATTTTAAATTATTAGAATTTATAAATTATTATGATACAAAATATGGAATTAATTTTTCTAAATTCCAATTACAAAAGTGGTAGAAATTAATTTAAAATTAATCTTGCATACGGGACGACAAAACGGGTTTTTAAAGAGAAAAGTTCAAATGTTTGAAATGGTTCTATATCCAATTTCAATGTGAAATTGATTCCAATGATCCCAGTTGGTTTAAATGATATAAAATTTATCTAATTAAAATTTAAAACCAATTAAAAATATAATTTCACCCTATAAATTATTTAGATGATAAAATGGTTTTCAATTAAAATTCAGTGTCGTTCACTATTCATCAAAATATGAAAGTTCTCAGAAAAATACCAAAAATTAACCCAACATAAATTTTGATATTAATATTTCAAAATTTAAGTTTATTTTTTAAAATATAAATTATAAAATTTCTAAAATTTAGTTTTAAAGCAAGTCTTCCATTAAAAGGCGGTAAAACCGCCTTTTAAAAATATATAGCATTTTATGCTTAAACTTGAATTTATTATTATATTAAGCCTATAAAACTTATTGGTTTATTTTCAGAAAAAAATTATTAATTATATGACATAAAAATTTCATTAATATCTCTCAATAATAGTAATTAATTTAATTTATTAAGATAAAACGGCATTATTGTCATAAAATTAGTTTTTCATAAAAATGCATCATTTATATTTAATTAGTTTTTATTTTCATTTTGAATTAAATGGTCATAAAAGAATTAAATATATAAATATTTCTAAACCATATATTCATAAACTTGTTAATCATATTCATTCCTATCATTCCAACGACTAGGTGATAACTATTATGTAAAATAAACAAAATTAATAGTATATTGTTATCCGGTAAGACTCAGCCTTACATGTAACAAAAGTTATCGAAGAAACTCAATGTTAAGTGAAACTCAAGATAAAATTATTGTTTCTTACATTACAATATAAACTATTCATTTCATGTAACATAAGAGATCAAATAATTTAAATTAATTTGAGAGAATATATTTCTTAAAATTTCGAGATGTTACATCTTACCCCCCCTAAAATGAATTTCTCCCTTGAAATTCATCTTGGTTATCAAAGGATTAACATTTTTATAATTACTTTATTGAAACCCATATAATAAAAAGAATTAATAAAAAATCCTATTAAGAATCAAAAGGGGGAATATAAAGGTCTCCATAAGTTACGCATAACTATGATTCCACTTAGGGGAAACATATGTGGGAATGGAGAAAAGAGTAAATAGTTATAGAGAGTGATTGAGGTCATTGAACATAAACAAGTTAATTATCAATGGAAATTTAAGGGACTCAAAAATATAAATATGTGATTATAATAAAGACCATCGGTTCATCAGAATTGAAGGTACTAGGATAATACTTTTGTTTTAAGATCCTTTTTATTAGAGTTAAATAATTATCTTACCATATAGACCAAGAGAAAAAGAAAAAGAAAATATACTTACTTTATGGGTATAATTTTTTCCTTTGATCAATTTCCACCAAAATCTCTTAATTTTCTCCAAATGATGAGTATTCAAAATGATTTTTTAATTTTGAATCACTAAAATCAACTTTTAAAGACTACATAACTATAAAAGGTATAGTAAATATATTCCACCTTTATTTAGACATTAACCAAAACCAAAATGGTTAGAAAATTATAAGATAATTCCTAAAATTAGTAAACCTTCAAATGATACACTAATCTTCGAAATTAAATAGTAATACCCAAAGTTAAAACTAAATTATTCCATAAATAACTATCCTTAAAATTCTTCAAGCATTTCCTGATGAATTTTGAAACCCAAAGATTAGAAGGATTTTATATAATATTCTTTAAAGATAAATCTACCATTTTCCCTCATATAAAATCCCATATTTTTTCAAAAATAAACTTAATCTTAACTTGTAAAAAATCATACTAACCAGAACACCGTGTAGGCTAGTGGTAGTGTGTGAATCCATTATCATCCTTCAGTCAAGGGTTTAAGCCTAATGACCTATCTGGATGTGATAGGTTTTCGCTGAGCATACGCCCCCCCCCCCCTTTCTTTAATACTAAAAAATAATACCTCCCTAAAACTACTTCATTTTAATCGTATGGGTTACAAATAATTCATCCCAAAAAAATATATCTAAAAATTTCATTAATCACTTTAATATCTCATTGCTTAAAACCTCAATAGGGTGTCTAATACTTTGAGCTTATGATCATATTTAAGCTTATATACCTATAAAGGTATCCATAAATCTTAATATAACCTCATATAAAAACATCATATTCTAAAAATTTATCTAAACTAACCTTTGATGCCAACTATAACACCCCAGAACCCGCACTCCCGAATCCTATGCTGAAATCCATGACTTTACATTTCTGTCTATGATGTCAATAATCATGACCCAATTTTTTCCCATAAAAACCTTATAAACTCAAAGGAAAACATGGTTCACTTACATTATTGAGTACCTTTTAGGTTTAAAGTTTTATAGAATTAAAAAAAACTCCTACAAAAACAATTCACATGAACTTGGACTCATAAACAACTGGTTCATAAATTTAAACATCGTCTCACATTATACCAAAAACATTTAGTTTCACATTAGTTTATGGACATCATCCTTGTGAAATCCTTTATAGACATAAATCATTCAACATAATTCTTTAAAAACCTAGGGAAAAAGAAACATAAGAAGGGAGAGCTCATATGCTCAGTAAGGGTAAACATAATCATTAAAAATTTAATGTCATTAATGAGAATAAGAGTGAATAATGGTATGATGACATAATAAAATTTCATGAGAGAATAATAAAAGAACTCATACCTATCAATACTTAGACCATCAAAATATGAAAACATGAAAATAAAGAGTCATCATAATCAATATTCATGAGCCATGTGATATCAATATCAATAATTAGAAACATTATAAACACATAGAATCATAGATAACACATAAAGTTATCTTGGTACATAATTATACTTTTTATTCTTATAAATGTAATAACCATGCGATCGACTTCTATACATGTCACTATTATAAGTGGGATATACATTCAGTCGACTACCACACCCAATGTATTATAGGGATATCAAAGACCCACCTATCATTGGTCTATCATGGAACCACCCATAATTGGTTTATCATGGGACCACCCATCATTTCTTTATCACGTAACCACCAATAAAATATATAAGTACCATAACACATAAAATCTTTCATTTCATAAAAACTCATTAGAGAAACCAATAACCCCTTTCATAACTTGATTAACCCATGGAAAAGAAATGGTTTCTATAATAATCTCTTTGAAACATTATTAAACCATAGAAAAGAAATCCATTCTATAAAAATCCATTTGAAATATGATTAACTTATGGAAAAGAAATGGTTTTAGTAAAAATATATTTAAAACATGATTAACCCATGGAAAATGAATGGGTTCTATAACAATATCTTTGAAAAATTATTAAACCATGGAAAATAAATGGGTTCCATAACAATATATTTGAAATATGATTAACCCATGTAAATTAAATGGGTTCCATAACAATCTCTTTGAGACATGATTAACCCATGGAAAGAAAATGGGTTCAATAATAATCTCTTTGAAATATGATTAACCCATGGAAAGGAAATTTGTTCAATAAAAATATCTTCGAAACATGATTAAACCATAGAAAATAAATGGGTTAAATAACAATATATTCGAAACATGATTAACCCATGGAAAATAATTGGGTTCAAAAACAATCTCTTTTAAATAATATTAACCCATAGAAAAGAATTGAATTCTATAACAAACTATTTAGAACATGATTAACCTGTGGACAAGAAACAAGTTCCAAAAAATCTCGTTGAAACTTGATTGAACCATGGAAAATAAATTGGTTTCATAATAATCATTTTGAAACATGATTAACCCATGTAAAATAAATGGGTTCAATAACAATCTCTTTAAAACATGGTTAGCCCGTGGAAAATAAATGACTTCCATAACAATATATTTGAAAGGATCTTAATCCATCCATAAAATAATAAGGATGGTATAAATAAAAAATATCCACAATGTAGGATAAGTAACTAAAATGTTTTTTCATATTTATGAATGGAAATACTATTAAAAACTCATTAAAACATTCTTGAGGAAAATAATCATTAAACATTGTAAAGTGTCCCATACCACCTTGAAACATTTGAATCATAATCCCTATAAAGGAATAACATTAAAATAAAATTATAATATAATGAGAATAATTATATTAATTATATATCATGTAAAAATATAATTATATACACCTCATAAAATAAAATAGGTATATAACATAAAAAATGTCACAAGGAAGGCAAATTGTGACAAAAATCCATTACCGCTTTGGTAACTTTGAAACAGTAAACCCCGTGAAAGAGATATTATAAAATAGATATGTAAATACCCATAAATTAAATTATAATAATCATACAACATAGTCATCATAATTATATACACCACACAAGAAAAATAAGTGGTTAATATGGAATAAGTCTCGCAAAAATAATAGTGAGACTAGAAATCTTCTTACAACAGTGGTAACATCTAAATTGGAAACCCAAAAAGTAATAATCATAAAATGAAACTTTTAAATACCATGAATATAAAATAATTTATGATATAATATATCAAAATTAGTAGTATATATACCACATAAAAGAAATAAGTGGTGAATATGGTGTATGCCTCATGGAAGTAAAAGTGGGACAAGAATCTCTTACCTTGAGTTTGATTTGTCGTACGTGTCCTCTATCTTCCTGAATAATAATCTTATGTTAATTATTTACTTGATTCAGAACCATTTAAAATTTTATTATTACTTTTATTTCAATTATAAATAAGTTATATGTGATTACTTAATCAATAATGTTTAATTTATATATTTTTACCATATTCATCTTATGTGTCAAAACTGACTTTGATTGGTCGACTATGGCCAATAAGGTCATTATTTAAATATATATAGAATAATAAAAATAAAATGATTATCAAATTTTTACATAAATTATACTTTTAAAATCATACATGAAATATTATTATAAAAAATGAACCAACGTTAGGATCATGGAGACGGTAGGTCGTACATACGCATGAGTAACATTCCCATTTTCAATTATCATTATAGAAAGACGATAAGTAATGTTTATCTTTCCATAATGACCATTATATCATAAATACCATATTATTTAATTATATATTATTATATATATATATATAATTCTTTTGATGTGGTGATGAAAAAGGAATAATCACATTGTTTCGAGGAGACGACAGTCCACACATCCACGAATGACGTTGTCACTTTTTCAATGTGTGAAATAGAAAGAAGAAAATGATATCTTATATTTATAGATTGAAAATTATGACATTAATATAATAAATATTTCCTTTTTATAATATATTTTTATTAAAATCATCCTTAATACATTCCATGTAAAGTGTTAATGTATCACATCGCTTTGAGGAGGTGGTAGTCCACACATCCACAAACAATGTTATCGTATTCCGACAAAATAGAAAACATGAAGATATGTGTTATATAATAATTCCATAAGTATTAATACCTTATAAATATCATATATATCATATAAAAATAGTATTTTCATCATTATTTTCAACTATAATAGGTGGTAAAGGAAAAAATGAGCGACAACGTTTCGCGAGGCGGTAGTTCGTCGTAAACACGAACAATGATTTCAGTACCTATTTGATAGAATTATGTGTAAGTGTTGGTATAAAAATTAACATAACAAAATATTAGTATATTTATGATACTAATGTTATTATATAATCATGTAATAATAATAATTTAATTGTTGGATAAATAAATAAAACAAAAGCGATCGTTGGAGAATGTTACCTCTTTTTTGGGTAACTCCTTTTGGTTTACACTGAAGGAATTCCTTGGATTGATTTATGCACATAGTGAGGCTTATAGTATGAGAGTAGGGATGTTGGGAGATTATTTGGGTAGGTTTTTTATGATCCAATTATCTTTATAGTTGTGAATAAGTGGGGAGGATGAGTGCCTTTTATAGTGGAGAGGGAGTGACATTCTTGTAAATATTAAAAGGTAAACACTATTGGGAGGTCTCCATTACATAATTTTCCCCCAATAATGAACCAAATTATATAAATTGGTTATAGGGTCGAAAAACTTCTATAAAATGGGTTTTTTACATGTTTTTAGTTCATTTTTATACCTTAAGTTTAAAGTTTAACTACTAAGTAATCTTATTTTTACCTTAATCACTGTAATTAATTTTAATTACTTTCACTAATATTTTTTGTCAAAAACTAAGTTGAACTAATTATAAATTACAAATTGTGATGATACAAAATATGGAATCCTTTTTTCTAAATTCCAATCACATAATTGGCATAAATTAATTTAAAATTAATCTCGTATATGGGACGATAAAGTGGGTTTTTAAAGAGAAAGGTTCAAAAGTTTGAAATGTTTTTATATACAATTTAAATGTTAAATTGATTCCAGTGGACTAAATTGGTTTAAATGATATAAAATTTATATAATTATTCTTTAAAACCAATTAAAAATATAACTTAACACTATAAATTATTTAGATGAAAAAACACTTTTCAATTAAAATTCGGTGTCATTCACTATTCATCAAAATATAAACATTCTCAGAAAAATTTAAAAACAAATAACACAAAGTAAATTTTGATATTATTATTTCAAAAATGAAGTTTATTTTTTCAAATAAAAATTATAGCATTTTCAAAATTTATTTTTAAAATAATTCTGCCATTAAAAGGTGGTAAAACTGCCTTTTAAAAATATATAGCTTTTATGCTTAAAATTGGATTTATTCTTATCTTAAGAATATAAAAATTATTGGTTGAATTTAAAAAAATATTAGATATATAAAATATAAATTTCATTAATATCTGTTACTAATAGTGATTAATTTAATTTATTAAGATAAAATGACATTCTAGTCATAAAAATAATTTTTCATAAAAAATCATCCTTTATATTCAATTGGTTTTTATTTTCATTTAAAATTAAATGGTCACCAAAGTATTCATTATATAATCATGTTCAAACCATATATTCATAATCTAGTTAATCATATCCATTCCTTCCATTCCAATGGCTAGGAGATAACTATTATGTTAAATAAATAATTTTTGTACTATATTGTTGTCTAGTATGACTCGACCTTACGTGTAACAAAGGTTATTGAAGAAAATAAATGTTAAATGCAACAAAATATAAAATTATTTTTTTGTAAAATTAAAGCTAAAATATGCATTTTTTCTAACACAATCTATCAAAGAATTTAAATTAATTTGATAGAATATATTTCTTAAAATCTCGAGATGTCACATCCTACCCCCCTTAAACTGAATTTTGTCCTGAAAATTTGTCTTGGTTATCAAAGGATTAAAATTTTTAGAATTACTTTATTGAAAACCACATCATAAAAAGGGTTAATAAACATCCTCTTAAAAAGGGAAATTGGGAAACATAAAGGCCACCATAAGTTATGCATAACTAGGATTCTACATTGGGAAAACATAGGTGGGAATGGAGAAAAAATATAAATAATTATAGAGATTGATTGAGTTTATTGATCATAAATAATAAAATGATCAACGTAAATTTAAGGCATTCAAAAAAAATATGTAATGATCAAAAACACCATCAATTCATCATAATTGAAGGTTTTAGGATAATAATTTTTTTTCAAAATTATTTTTCCTATAGTTAAATAATTTTATCACCATCTATAACAAGATAAAAAGAAATGTGAAATATAATTACTTGATGAGTATAATTTCATCCTTTGATCAATTTCCACCAAAATCTCATCCTTTTCTCCAAACTATGAGTATTCAAGATGAGTTTTTAATTCCTAAGGCACTAAAATAAACTTTTAAATACCACATAACCATATAAGGTATAGTCAATATATTCCACCTATCTTCAGAAATTAACCAAAACCAAAATGTTTATCATATGGTAAGATAATTTCCAAAATGAGTAAACCTTCAAATGATTCACTAATATTCAAAATTTAATAGTAATACCCAAATTTAAAACCAAATTATTTCATAAATAACTGTCCTTAAAATTCTTCAAAAAAATATGATGAAGTTTTAAACACAAAGATTAAAAGGATTTAATCGTATATTCTTCCAAGATAAATCAACCATTATTCCTCAAATAAAATCCCATATTTTTCCAAAATAAACTTAATCTTAACCTGTAAAAAATCATGCTAATAAGGACATTGTGTGGGCTAGTGGTAGTGCACGAAACCCTTATAATCCTTCGGCCATGGGTTCAATCCCCACTACCTATCCAGATGAGAAAAGTTATCACCAAGCATATGGGTTGCCCCCCTTTCTTTAATCCAAAAAAATAATTCCTCCCTAAAAAAATTAATTTTAATCCTAGAGGTTACGAATACCTCATCCCAAAAAAAATTATCCAAAAATTTCATTAATCACTTTAATATCTCATTGCTTAAAACCTAAATAGGGTGTCTAATACTTTGAACTTATGATCATCCTTAAGCTTATAGACCTATAAAGGTATCCATAACTCTTAAGATAACCTCTTAAATAAACATCCTCATCTCTAAATTTATCTAAATTGTACTTTGATACCAATTGTAATAACCCAGAACCCGCACTCCTAAATCCTATACTGAAATCCATAATGTTACATTTTTAGCTATGATTTTGATAATCATGACCCATTTTTTCCCATCAAAACCTTACAACCTCAAAGCAAAACATTGGTCACTTATATTTTGGAGGACCTTTTTTGTTTATATTTTTAGAGAATTATGAAAAACTCGTACATAAAAATTTCACTTAAACTTGGACTCATAAACAATTAGTTTATAAGGTTGACCCTCATCTCCTATTATACCCATATTTTTTTCACATTAGTTCATCAAAACAATCCTTGTGAAATTCTTTATAAATTTAAATAGTTCAACATCATTATTTAAAAACTGGGGAAAAGGAAACATAAGAAGGGTGAGTTCATATGCTCGGTAATGGTAAAAATAATCATTAACAATTGAATGTCATTAATGAGGTTAAGAGTGCATAAGGGTATTATTACATAATAAAATTTCATGAAGGAATAATAAAATAACTCATACCCATAAATACTTGGACCATCAAAATATGAAAACATGGAAAAGGAAAGAGTCCTTTGAATCAATAATCCTAAGTCATGTGATATCAATATCGGTCATTATAAACATTATAAATCCATATCAAGCATAGATAACACATAAAGGTATCTTGGGATATAATTATACTTTTCATTCTTATAAATGGAATAACCATGCGATCGACTTCCATACATGTCACTCTTAGAAATGGAATAGCCATATCAATGACTTCTATACCCAATGAATTGGAGGGATATCATAAACCCACTCATCTTTGGTATATCATAGAACTACCCATCATTGTTTTATTATAAAACCACCCACCATTGGTTAACAACATACCCACCCATCAAATTTCTAAGTACCATAACACATAAAATCATCCATTTCGTCAAAACTCATTGGAACAAACAATAACCCCTTTAATAATTTGATTAATATGTGGAAAATAAATTGGTTCTATATCAATATCTTTGAAACATGATTAAACCATGGAAAATAAATTGGTTCCATAATAATATCTTGGAAACATGATTAACCCATGGAAAAGAAATGGGTTAAATAACAATCCCTTTAAATGTGATTAACACATGGAAAAGTAATGGGTTCTATAAAAATCTCTTTTAAATGTGATTAACCCATGTAAAAGAAATGGGTTCCATAATAATCCCTTTGAAACATTATTAACCCCTGAAAGAAAAATGGGTTCCATAACAATCTCTTTGAGACATGATTAACTCATAGAAAGGAAATGGGTTCAATAACAATGTCTTTAAAACATGATTAACCCATGGAAAGTAAATGGGTTCAATAAAAATATATTCGAAACATGATTAACCCATGGAAAATAAATGGGTTCAATAAAAATCTATTCAAAACATGTTTAACACATGAAAAATAAATGGGTTCAATAACAATCTCTTTGAAACAAGATTAACCCATAGAAAAGAAATGGGTTCCATAAAAATCTCTTTAGAACACGATTAACCCATGGAAAAGAAATAGGTTCCAAAACAATCTCATTGAAACATTATTAACCCATGGAAAATAAATTGGTTTCATAACAATCACTTTGAAACATGATTAACCCATGTAAAAGAAATGGGTTCAATAACAATCTCTTTGAAACATGGTTAGCCCATGGAAAATAAAGGCTTCTATAAAAATATCTTGGAAACAATCTTAATCCATCCATAAAATAATGAGGATGGTATCAATAAACAAATATCCCCAATGTTGGATATGTAACTACAAGGTTTTTTATATTTATGAATGTAAATTCCATTAAAATATCATTGAAACATTCTTGAGGAAAATAATCTTTAAACATTCAAAAGTGTCCCATACCACCTTGAAACATTTAAATCATAATTTCCATGAAGTAATAACATTAAATTAATTTTATAATATAATTATAATAAGTATATTAATGATATATAATGTTAAAGGATAAGTATATACACATCATAAAATAAAATAGGTGTATAACATAACAAATGTCACAAGGAAGGAAAATTATGACAAAATCCATTACCACTTTGGTAACTTTGAAATTATAAACCCCATGAAATAGAGATTATAAAATGGATATTTAAATACCCATAAATTCAATTATAATAATCATACAATACATTCATGGTAATTATATACACCACGTAACAAAAATAAGTGGTGAATATGGAATAAGTCTCATAGAAATAAAAGTGAGACTAGAAATCCTCTTACAACTATGGTAAATTCTAAATTGGAAACCCAGAAAAGAAATAATCATAAAAATGGAACATTTAAATACAATGAATATAAAACAATTCATGAAATAATATGTTAAAATGGGTGGTATATACACCACACAAAAGAAATAAGTTTTTAATATGGCATATGCCTCATGGAAGTAAAAGTGAGACAAGAATCCCTTACCTTGAGTTTGATTTGTCATGCATGTCCTCTATCTTACTGAATAATAAACTTATGTTAATTATTTACTTGATTAAAAACCATTTAAAAGTTTATTATTACTTTTTTTCACTTATAAACAATTTATATATAATTACTTAATCATTAATGTTCTAGTCGGATGTTTTGACCATATTTAGCTTATTTGTCAAAACTGACTTTGATAGGTCGACTATGGACAATGTGTAAATTATTTAAATATCTAAAGAATAATAACCATGACATAATTATCAAATTTTTACATCAATTATCCTTTTAAAATCATACATGAAATATGGTTATGAAAAATGAACCAACGTTATGATCATGGGGACGGTAGGTCGTACGTACGCATGGGTAACATTCCCATTTTAAATTATCATTATGGAAAGAAGGTAAGTAATGTTTATCTTTCCATAATGATAATTATATAATAAATACTATATAATTTAATTATATATACTTATATACATATATATCATTCTTGTGATGTGGTGATGAAAAAGGAAGACTCACATCGCTTCGAGGTGGTGGTAGTCCACACGTCCACAAACATTTTTCAGTGTGTGAAATAGAAAGAAGAAAATGATATGTTATATGTATATATAGATAATTATTTAATGAATATCATTGAAATATCTTACCCCTCCTCATTAGACTGATTTAAGATGGAATTTCTACTTGGCCTTATGTGACATCCCCAAGGCAACAAAGGCTGGAAATGAATTCCAAGGGCTTCAATACCATTAGGGGATGATTTTCCCTTTTAGAAATAAACAACCCAAAAAAACAACATAAAAAAATATCCACAAAATTATGAATTATAACAATGTATACAACTGAATATCAAGCCCAACTACAATTATAGTACCACATAAAAAGACTTCACATGGTTTCACCTAGGTCGCCACACGGTTTGGCCAAACCGTACACCTGCCCATAAGCCCCTATTTCACCTTTTACAGTTACTAATATAAGTTTCATGGTTTCCACTAACCATTATCAAACTATACACCTTTAGAAAATTCCCAAAAAAAATTCAAAAGTATTCCAAACCCTCCCAAACTTTACCCATACACTTTACATACTTAAAAGAAAAAATAAAGGGCTACTTAATTGAAACCTGGGGTGATAAATTCTCCCCACAATTGGCCTTTTGGTCCCTGAAAATTAGAGAATTGTCATTTCTCTGAAAGAGTTATGTACATTGCTTAATTTTTTCTTTCTCTCGTTCCCAAGTTTCTTCCTGAATCTGACCATGTTTCCACAAATACCACACTATACTGATGCTTTTCCCACACAATAGTTTCTCTTACTTATCCATAATCCATATCAGCATATGAACCAATGAAGAATTCGACTCTAGGTTAGCATGATCCCATCAAATCACATGGGCAGGATTAGGTTGATACTTTTTCAACTGAGATACAAGAAACACATTATGCACTGAACTGAACTGTGGTGGAAATTCCAACCTATATGCCACCTAACAAACCCATTCAAGTATCTTAAAAGGGCCTATGTATTTAGGAGATAACTTTCCCCAATTTCAAAAATGATGATGCCCAATCCTTGGAGAGATTCTCAAAAACACATGATCACTCACCTCGAATAATAATGGTCATCGATGATAATCTGCATATGACTTTTGATGACTCTGATACATCTTCATTATTTTCCTGATCAACTAAATCTTATTCATTTTATTTTAGAAAAGGCTTGACCCAATAAGTGAATTCTCACCTATTTCCACCCAACAAAGTGGAGAACAAAAAGGACTCCCATACAATGCTTTAAAAGGAACCATATGTATCGAGTCTTGGTAAATTTTGTTATATGAGAACTCCACTAATGGTATGTGATACTCCCCTGATCCACAAAAATCCATTACACAAGTCCTTAGTATGTATTACAACATTTTCATCATTCATTCGGATTTTCCATCAATTTGAGGATGATATGCCATACTCATAGTCAACTGAGTCCCAAGATCTTAATATAATGATTTCTAGAAACGAGACATAAAACTCAAATCTCTGTCTAAAACTATCAAAACTATTACGCCATGCCTTGTTACCACTTTTATAATATAAATTTTGGACAAGTCTCCACCATATGTGATTCACAAATAAGGATGAAATGGGTCGACTTTGTGATCTGATACACTATCACCCATATGGAATAAGGTTTCCAAACCATTATTGGGATACCAATCACAAAATCCATGGATATTAGTTACCATTTCCAAATAGGAATAGGTAAAGACTAAAACATACCCACTGTTCACTAATGCTTGGCCTAAACTTACTAACAAGTTAAGCATCTCAAAAAAATTATCCACTCTCCTTTTGGTACTGACCTACCAAAATTGTGGTTTCAATGAATTATAAATATTTTGTATTCTAGGTTGAACAAACCATATCTGATGGTGGTAAGAATGAAGAATTTGTTCCTGAAAATCCCTAGGTACGACCATATGATTTCTGAACCACAACACTAAACTCTCATCCTTCTTTTATCCCTCAATGGTCTCCTCACTATTTAGTTTTATCTCGTAGAAACAAATTCTGAATCATACATCTATGACTCTTTAACTATCACAACCAAATTAGGAATGAAAGAAATTGGAAAGAAAACTATAAAATCACCTCTATCTTCACATTCCAAGTTCATATCTATTATCATTGACATCAACTACCACTAGTCTAAAGCCTCTTTTTCCAACTAAGCATGTGAATTTCTGCTTAATGCATATGCAACTGAATTTCCTTTACTCAATGTATATATCAAGTCAAAGTCAAACATTTGGATATACTTTATCCATATTCTTTGTCTTAGGTTCAAATCACTTTGTGATCTTATGATCTCTAAACACTGTAAATTTATCACCAAAGAGGTAATAACGCCAAGTTTTTAAAGCATGAACTACAGTAGATAACTCAAAATCATGTGTTGTAGTTCTTATAATGAAAACATGGATGTCTTGAGCCATAAAAAACAACATGATATCCTTATATGAGAAAAAATCCCAACCCTAATCCCAGAGCATCATAGTACACCATGTACCCTTGTCCTGATTCGAACAATATCAAGATTGATGTTGATGTAAGGTGGACTTTAAACTCTTGAAAATACTTCTAAAATTAATCATTCCATTGAAATGGAATATTTTTTCTTTTCAAATCTTTCATAGGTGAAGCTGGTCATAAAAAATCACAAACAAAGCATTGATAATAACTAGCCAATCTGATAAGACTATTTATCTCAAAAACATTCTTTGGTGGTTTCTATGAGATGACAGCCTCTATCTTTTCTGGATCCACAGAAACACCTCTTTTATAGAATAAATTTCCAAGAAAACATACCTCTTGAATCCAAAAATCACACTTTGATAATTTTTCATACAAATAATGATATTGTAATATTCCCAACAATGTCGCCAAGTGTTGCTCATGCTCAATCCTTGTCCTTGAATACACCAATATTTCATCCACAAACACCACCACAAAAGGATCTAGATACCTCTAAAATGTTTGATTTATCAATTCCATAAATAAATCGTAAGTTGGAAAGAGATATCTCTGATGATGAGATGCTTGGGGCTATGCATCTTATTCATTCTACTAAGGCCCTGGGACCTAATGGGTTTCATGATCTATTTTTAAACGTTTCTGGCATATTGTTGGCTCTGATGTTGTTTCCCTTATGAAGGAGCTATGGGTAAGAAGATTCCCCCATGAATCCCTAAATTAAAATCTTATCACTGTTATCCCTAAAACCCAGTGCCCTCAGAAAATCATGGAGTTTCGACCAATTAGTTTGTGCAATGTTGTGTACAAAATTTTTTCCAAGCTCTTGGTGGCCAGACTTAGGGATTGCCTCATGCTGCTTGTGACTGAAAACCAAAGTGATTTTGTTCCAAAGAGATCTATTACTGATAATGCTGTCATTGCATTTGAATTATTCCACTCCATGAAAACCCATTCCTCTTCCAAAAGAGGCATAATTTCTATGAAATTAGATATGATGAAATCCTATGACAAAGTGGAATGGCCTTTTCTTGAAATTGTTCTCTCCAGGTTGGGCTTTGGGAAGAAATGGATCTCTGTTATCATGAACTATGTTACGTTTGTCTCCTTCAGAATTAATATTAATGGGGACCCTTTAAAAAAATTAAACCTTCAAGAGGTTTGAAACAAGGGGATCCTCTTTCACTGTATCTTTTCATTCTAGTGGTTGATGTCTTTTCGCATCTCTTTTTGAAAGCAGTGGATCAAGGAGCTATTCATGGTGTGAAGGTATGTACAAATTCCCCTCCTATCTCCCATCTCTTCTTTGTAGATGATAGTATCCTTTTTTCTCATGCTACCCCGCAAGAATGCAGTTTAGTGATGAATATTATTAAGTTATATGAAAGGGATTCTGGACAATGTCTTAATCCTTCAAAATCAAAGTTATCTTTCAGTAAAGGCGTCTTACTAGCTAAGAGGGAGGAGTTGCAGTGGATGAGCATCTTTCCAATGGTTGATAAACATCCTAAATACCTTGGCCTCCCAACTCTTTCTAGTAGGTTAAAGAAATAAGTGTTCGCTTCTATTATGGATAGGGTGGATAATTTGATCTATCTTTGGTCTAGTATGAAGATATCCAAGGTATGAAAGGAAGTTATGATTAAGTCAGTGGCCCAAGAAATCCCATCTTATGCTATGTCTTTATTTAAATTCCTAGAAACTCTTGTTGATCAAATACATTCCCGGTTGGCTAATTTTTGTTGGGGATCTCATGAGGGAAAACATAACTCTCATTGGACATCTTGGGAGAAACTGTGTGTTTCGAAATTCTGTGGAGGCCTCAGATTTAGGAATCTCGAATGGTTTAACGAGGCTCTATTGGCAAAGAAAGGGTGGTGCCTTCTCTCAAATCCAAATGTCATGTTCTCAAAGATTGTGTGAGCAATATATTTTCCTAATTCTGACTTCTTGCATGCCCGGTTGGGGCCATGGCTGAGTTTTTTATGGTGAAGCATTTGGGGTGAAAAATATCTTCTTGACATTTGGTTTCATTTGGATAATTACTGATGGGAATGATGTTAGTGTGTGGAATGATTTGTGTATGGAAAATGGTTTCAACCATAAAGTTTCCTCAATTTTTGTACCAGGTTTCGAAAATTCAAGGGTGCGAGATCTCATCAATAACGCGCTAGAAGAATGGGATTGAGGGAATATTTGCAGGTGGTTTAATGAGTTTGATCTTCTTCTCATCCTAAGTATTACTCTCACACTAGGTATGGGTAATGACCAGATTTGCTGGACGAGGGAAGCTCATGGGAGGTACTCGGTTCACTCACATTGCAGAATGCGAGTTCAAGGCTTGGCACATGTCATTTTTGAAGGTTTTTGGTGGTAGTTATGCTCTAGTGTCCTTCCAACTCATGATTTTTTGGTGAGACGTCATCTTGTGGAGGACAAAAGTTGTCCTTTATTCCTCCAAGAGGTGGAATCTCCTTTGCATGCAATTATTTTCTATCATGGGGTGGAAGGGGTGTGGAAGGATTAGAGGATGGATGTTGGAATGTTCTTTGATCCTTCATTTGGGTTGGTCCAAAACCGTTTTAATTGGGTGGGATCATTGGAACCGAGAGTGGTGGGGCTGATATTTACAGTTGCTTGGCTGGTTTGGACTAGAAGAAATGAATGTATTTTCCAAATGAAGGTGACCCAATATCATATATGGGTCATGAGGGCCATGGAAGGGATGAACTATTGGAAAGAAAATTATGTGGCACCTTCTTCGGGCGACATGCGGTAGAAGGATCCCTGTTGGTCCCTCCCCCCCTCTCCAGAGGGTTTTCTCAAAATTAATACTGATGTTGCGGTCTCTTCTCATTCTAGGGTTGGTATTGGAATCATTTCCCATAACAGATCTAGATAGATTGTGGAAGCTCTTTTTTGGGAATTGAAAAACTCTTGGAGTCCTATGGTGGTGGAGGCCTCTACCAATCTCCATGGGATCCTTCTCACCCATTCAAAAAATTGGACCAAGGTTTTGGTAGAGTCTGATTTCCTTGAAGTGGTTAATGCTCTTTCAAAGAGGGATAAGGACACTAGGGTTTTGGGCCTTATCTTGTGAAATATTTGGTCCTTGTCTGAAGGCTTAATTTAATGTAGATTTTTTTTTATCAAATGGGTTGGTAATCTTGATTCTCATCATTTGGTGTGTTTTGGGAAATCACGGGGTGATTATTGTTGGGTAGACTCGTTTCTTGATTGGCTTTGTAGGTCTGATTTAATTGACCAAAAATTTATCTTTTCTTTTCAAAAAAAACATACTCATAATGGCTATATCTACTCCTCAAATCAAAGTTTTATTTGGAATATCCTATTTCTAAACTGGTAATTGATGATATCCTAGTCACAAGTCAATATTGGAGAACCAATGGGATCTCCTTAATTGATAAAATAGATCATCAGTGCCTGGAAGTGTATATTGATTCATTATCATAACGTGGTTATGTTTATGATACTCAGCACAAAACCGAAGAGTGTTATCCACATTTTTGACAAACAACACCAGTACTGCCCATCGAAACGTGCTAGGATGAATGACCCATTTTATTTCTAGCTCCTCCAACTACACTTTCAATTCCATTAATTTTTTTGGTGCCATCCAGTAATATTGAAGGGAAATAGGACTGGTTCCAGGAAGGATATAAATCGTAAAATCCACTTATATTATGGGTGGAAACCCTAAGAAATTCTTCAGAAAGACATCCAAAAATTGACCAATAACCACTGGAAAACTACTATTCTCGATCTCTTCCATTGATGCTAAAATCAACACTTATGATTGGTATGATATTTTTCCAACTGTTGGTTCCAAAAATCCCATTGCACCTGCCTTTACATTCCTTTCACATATAAATATATAAATTGTTCCAATTGTTGGTTCCAAAAATCCAATTTCACCTGCCTTTACATTCTTTTCCCATCTAAAGATATGTTAGACATCATCATTAGTCGTAAAACTAACTCTTCATGTATAACAATCGATATGATCCTTAAACATTTTCAACCAATCCATTCCCAGGATTATGTCATAGACATCCATCTCCAGTACCTATAAATCTCATATCAAATCAGCTCCATAAATTTTTATATATCATGCATTACACATAAAGGATCGACATTATATTTGACCAAGAGGAGTTTACAGTTTCAAAATATAAGGAATCATCTCAACATTTAAACTCATAAGATCAATAGCACGAGAAAAAATAAATGGATGGGATTCGCCCATATCAAACAAAGCTTGTATAAGTGTAGAAATTAAAATAATCATACCTATCACCATTGATGGTCCATATTGATCATCCATAATAACTTTCTCAGATTTATATAATTACTTACTCACTGCACTTTGTTCTTTATTTCCCTATTGATATTTTCCTTCTTGAGGAGTCATGGTATTCCTAGAATCATCATGGATTGCTTGGTTTTGTTGATGAGAATTATTCTACCCTCATCTTGTAAAATCTTATGACATCTACGACACATGATAAGTACTCTAAATACTTGACCTCAGAGCACTGTGACAATAACGCTAAAGATGACCCATCTGGTTGCAATTTTGGCATGCTCTAGGTGATTCCATACAATCTCATTTCATGTGGTCCAAGGAACCACATTGGAAACATCTTGGATTACTCTTGGTCTTGGGAGGAAGATTCATTGATCCAGTAATCTGATTCTGAGTCATACTCCCACCTTGAAAATAGGTTTTCATCTTCTAATTTCTCCTAGTATGAGAGTTCCCACCATTTACCATAGGTATAAACATGCTCCCTCCACATGTAGGTCCTGATATTTTCCTTTATACCACTATCACACTATTGAATTTCTCTGTATAATCCATTATTCAAAGCATGAAAATCTTCGATCGAATCCCATACTTCTTCCCTTATTCAAAAATGTGCACCTTCAAGGATACACTAGTAGAAAATTTGGGTGCAAAGCAAACTAAATTAATAAATTTAGCTATGTACTCTATCACAAAAATGTTTTCTTACTTCAGGCTGAAAAAATATATCATTATTTCAATCATGAATGTGTGAGGATATAATTTTTTATTAAATAGTTCTTCAAAATCCTCCCATGTTATTCCTTGGTCTAATCAATCCTAAACTACTAAATCCCACCACTAATGTGAAATATCTTCCAGTATATATATCGCTATATTGACTTTCAACTATGCTGGTGTTCCAAGGAAATCAAAATTTTGATTCATCCTATTCATCCACACCTCTACCTTCTTTGGTTCCAAATCACCCCAGAATATTGGTGGATTCTACTTCTAGAATTGAACGGAATGATCCACTTTCCTTGGTTTATTCCTCATGTCCCCTATATCAATATCCTAAAAGGCTTAGAGTATAATTTGAACCAGTTGTTAGTTCACCTATGGCTCAGGTGCAACCACGTTCTCAACAGCTTCCTCCGCTTTGTTTTTTCTATGCCTACCAGGTTCCATTTTCTAAAACAAAACAAATTTTATAAGTATAACTATCTAGAAACATAAGACTTAACAATTTAAAATTTACCACATCACAACTATCATAACAAGGATTTCCCAAAAGTCAACACTTTTCCTCTTTAAACCATTTTTTAAAATTCCACCATGCCTTTAAAAAATTAAACCATTTTCAAAATATCACTTTCATGTTGTTTTCAAAATCTCACATTTGAAAATGATCTCGGTACTTTTAAAAAATCAACATTTTTTCACACAATCATAAATCATTTCTCAAAATGAAATATGCACTCCTTGTGGGAAGTCATTTTTATTAATGCATATCATTCTCTTCTCATTGTCTAAACTCGTGGCAATGAGATTAAAACTCCTATAAGTGTCTCCAAAACACTTATGTACCCAACTCCCTAGTAACTTGAAGTTCGGTATAAAAAGGTTAGCTGCATCTTTTAATGCTCTAAATTTCAATTCCTAACAATCCTACTCCTTTCTATAATCCCAACTTAAGAACCAAACTATAATGAATTTCAACTCCAAGACCAAAACAAATGATACCATTAGTAATTAAAGGATCAAACAAGCTAATACCATTTTTTCAAAAATGATATTTGGACCGACAAAGATTGATACCACTTGTAACATCCCTCCCCTCCTCATTGGCTTGAGTTTAGGCTAAATTTCTAATTGGACTTAAACGGCATCCCAAAGGTGCCAAATTTTAGCAATGAATATCAAGGGATTCAATACCACTGGGGGACAATTTACCATTTTTAAAAATTAACAGCTCAACCAAACACACCATAAAAAATAACCACAAAATGATGTGTGATAAAAATGTATACAATTGAATATCAAATCCAACTACAATCAGAGTACCAAAGTGGAATAATACTAATCATCAAAGTACAAAGAATAAGAAAAAACCAACAAACTAAAGGACTCCAAGAGATAACTCCAAAGCTCCCAAAATGATCCATGCTCCAACTCTAAAATACAACCCAAGTATCACAAAGAACCACTAAAAAATGTGATACTTTACCTTTACCTATGTCTCAAAAAACAATATCTATGAAAGTACCAAAGTTTCAAATCAAGGGTGATTAATGAAACTCAATAGGTTTTCCTTGAATTACTTCCCTACTCATTCTACTAGGATAGAACATGTTATCCCATTTATATAAAACAATTTATATAAAACAATTTGAAACAGTTTATATCATAATATAAAACAATTTCCATAAAAAAATAATTTCCAAGGAAAATAACTAAACAAGTCATTTAACCATTTCTAAACTTCAATTGGAATTATCCATCCCTTTTCACAATTACCCACACACACAATTAACCTCACAAGATTTGTGTTTACCATTGATGGTGGAACTTCACATCCATAACTCATCCCTTTGATATTGGTACTTCATGACCAATACCCATCCCATTCAACTCACTCTTAACCATTTAAAACAACATCCATGCCAACATACTCTTTTCCAAACCATTTTAATAATAATATCCTATTTTTAAACACTTTTCTATGAATCAAAACTAATCAACCATTTTAAAATCATCATTTTAGAATCATGTTACCACTTTCAATTTCCACCAAAATGCCTAATTTTCACAATTCCATAAACCATAACCAAAGAGAGTTTCCATAAAGAATTTAAAAACATTTTCACAATCAATTTCTAGAAAAATAATCATTTTTAAAATAATCCTTCAGGTTCTAATAAGATTATTTGAGAGTGAAGCCACCTACCTCAGGAATTATGATGAAGATGAATAACGGCGCAAAAAATTCAAAAAAACCAGGTTTAATCTCTAAAAAACTAACTTAGATCTCTTTCCCAAACATCAATACATCTATATCTTATAATTATTGGCATCAAAAATCATATATCTATCCCCAATAGACTAAATCTAGGATTTTGATAGAGGTAAGGAAAGTATATCTAAGAAAAAACTACCAAAAATGAAGACTTTACAAGGGAATCAGGCTTCAAAACACTAATAAAATCCTTTAAATAATTTTTTATTTGAAGGAGAGAGACTCCACAGAATTTTGGAGGAATAAAATATGACTTAGGTCTAAAAATTGTGAAAAATAAGGGGTTTAGAGGTAAAAATGAGTGAGATCCACTTTTTTAGGATCTCACTTGTAAACCATGCATGGTTAGTTACATGGTTAGGAAAACCGTGCATGAACCATTCACCAGCCTATGCCTTAAGAATCACCTCACATGGTTGGCCCACATAGTTAGACAAATTGTGGCCCAACCATGCAAAATCCCTCTATCCCACTTCACACGGTTTCACCTGGGTGGTCGCACGATTTGGAAAAATTGTGTACCTAACATTGTGCCTACCTAGAAGCCAATATTTCACCTTTCATAGTTTATAGTAGGAGTTTCATAGTTTACAATAACTATACTCAAACTATTAACCTTTAGAAAATTCCCAAAAATAGTCCAAGTATTCCAAACCCTCCCAAACTCCTCCCATACACTTTACGTACTTAAAATGAAAAAAAGAAATTATTACTTACTTGAAACTTGGGGTGATACAATAATAAATATATCATTTATATCATATATTTTTATTAAAATCATCCTTAGTATATTCTATTTAAAGGGTGAATGTATCACATTTCTTTGAGGAGGCAGTAGTCCACACATCCACAAACGATGTTATCGTAATCCCACAAAATGGAAAGCATGAAGGTATGTGTTATATAATAATTTAAAAAGTATGAAGACATTAAAAATGTCACATATATCATATAAAAATATTATTTCCATCATAATTCCCAACCATAAAAGTTGGTAAAGGAAAAAACAAATGACATCATTTTGCGAGGTGGTAGTTCGTCGTACACACGAATGGTGATTTCGCTACCCATTTGATGGAAGTGTGTATAGGTGAAGGTAAAACCCATAAAATAATAACACATTAGTATATTGAGGATAATATGGTTATTATATGAGTATGGATTAATAATAATTGAATTGGTGGAGAAATAAATAAAATAAAAGTGATTGTTGAAGAATGTTACCTCTTTTTCAGGTAACTCCTTTTGGTTTACATTAAAGGACTTCATTGGATTGTTTTCATCCCAAAGAGAGGATTGTTGGATTAGAGGAGAGATGTTGGGAGATTATTTTATCAGTTTTTGGATGATAAAAATGTCTTTAGTGGTGTGAATAAGTGGGGAAGATGAGTGTCTTTTTATAGTGGAGTGGGAGTGACATTCTTGTAAATATAAAAAGGTAAACACTCTTGGGAGGTATCCCTTACATCATGTGCCCCCAATAATGGTAAAAATTAGAGATAATTGGGATATGGTCTAATAATTTCCATCCAATGGGTTTTTTATATTTTTCTAGGTTATTTTTATACCTTAAGTTTAAATTTTAACCACTAAGTAATCTTGTTTTTACCATAATCGTTGTAATTAATTTTAATTAATTTCACTAATATTTGTGTTCAAAAACTAAGTTGACCGTATTAAAAATTATAGATTATTCTAATTCCAAATATGGAATAAATTTTTCCAAATCTCAATAACATAATTGGTAGAAATTAATTTAAAATTAATCCCACATATGGGATGACAAAATGGGTTTTTAAAGAGAAAAGTTCAAAATTTTGAAATGATTTTATATGAAATTTCAATGTAAAATTGATCCAAATTCCCTAAATTTGTTTAAATGATATAAAATTTATCTAATTATACTTTAAAACCAATTAAAAATATAATTTAACACTATATATTATTTAGATGAAAAAGTAGATTTCAATTAAAATTCTGTATCATTCACTATTCATCAAAATATGAAAGTTCTCATAAAAATACCAAAAATTAACCCAAAGAAAATTTAGATAATAAAATTTCAAAAATGGATTTTATTTTATTAAATAAAACTTATAAAATTTTCAAAATTTAGTTTTAAAACAAGTCTTCCATTAAAAGGCATAAAACTCGCCTTTTAAATATATACAGCTTTTTATGCTTAAAATTGGATTTATTCTTATCTTAAGTATATAAAAATTATCGGATGAATTTAAAAACATTTTATTAAATATATAAAATAAAAATTTCATTAATATCTCTCGCTAATATTGATTAATTTAATTTATTAAGATAAAATGTCATTTTGGTCATAAAAATAGATTTTCATAAAAACCCATCCTTTATATTCAATTGGTTTTTATCTTCATTTGGAATTAAATAGTAACCAAAGGATTCATTATATAAACATGATTAAACCATGTATTCATAATCTAGTTAATCGTATTTATTTCTGACATTCCAACGTCTAGGTGATAACTATGATGTTAAATAAATAATACTAATAGTATATTGTTGTCTCGTAAGACTCAGTCTTACATGTAACACGGGTTATCAAAGATACTCAATGTTACGTGCAACTCAAGATAAAAGTGGTGTTGCGTATAATGAAATCTAAACTTTTCATTGCATTTAACACAAAATATCAAATAATTTAAATTAATTTATAATAATATATTTCTTAAAATATCAGGATGTTACAGGTTAGCTTAATGGATTCATTTTCTTTCATTGGGGTTAATGATTGTGAACTTACACTTAATGTTGTGTTTTTATATGAAAAATTATATATATTTTGTTCATTTAATATTTAGGATTTCTGAACATTTTCTTATCTTGATTGGTGGATTAGAATTATATATCTCTTAATTGTAATGTGTTAATACCATATTTTATAAAGAAATTATCTCATCATATTGTGTAGGATGCCTTTATCATTATGATAAGAAGCCATGGTAGAATCTTTGGCTAAATGAATATGATGTAACAATTGGTTCTGGATTATTATATCAATTCAATGCTTACATATATGTTTATTTTTATTCTCAATGATTTAGATTCAAACTTCTGTGTTATTGATACATAAAAAATTTTATCTCTTGTTCACTCTCTATTTGATCCATTACTTAGAATTATTTTCTCAACCCTCTTTTATCCTTGATAATGACCCTAATATTAAATAATTATTATGATCAGTAGAGGGTCATCATTTAAGTTATTATCTTTTTCTTGTAAGATGAAAATTTTCAGGATTTTATAAATTTTTTATGATTATGTTATATTGATGTGATGATCTTCTAATAGGAAAAATAGTGTGGCTTTTGGAATGTTAATTTTTTTAATTTTTATAATTAATAAACCTCTAAAACTATAAAATGTTGACATGGTATGTAAATGTTGTAATATTTATAGTAAAACATGTAATCTTATCTTATTTTATGTCCAGTTTATTATAGTTTTATCAAATAAAGATTTATATATATCTAAGGGTTAGGAAATGGGCATGTGAACAAAGGTGGAAACATTAATAAGAGTTGTTATGATCAATTCAATGTGAAACAAAACACACATATTTATCACTATATCTTAATATTTTTCTTAAATTATTAATATTATGTATTTAATTTTTTATATTTTATAAAGGACTATGGTATAGGTGGTAGAAACAAGTTAAATAAACATCAAGTGGGGGGAAAAGAAAGAAAACTGTTCCAAATTAACAACCTAAATGGTTAGAGTTGGAGTTGAGAAGTTTGTGGATATTTTAGATAAAATAACTCAATTAATAACTTATAGTACCAACATGATGCAATATTTGGCCTCTCCTTATCAAAAAATATCAATTGTGGATTACTTCAAGCAATAAAATCTATAAAAGTTTGGTTAATTCTAAAATCATATAGTACTTGAAGGTTAGATAAAACCCATAAATTATAACTATTATAAGCTTGTTTTTATGTTTTTTGAACAAAAACATAAACAATTTGTATTAAAATACATGATGAATAATGTTTTGGAGAATATATATATATATGATTTTATAGTTTTAATGACCTGAGGTGTTATAAATAAAAATTCCCATTATGTTTTAATGAAACGTTTTATTATGTAATATGGGTATAGAAAACACATGCACTTATTTTGTTTAATTATATACTATTAGATCTAAATGACCATTAATAATAATTAACATTGATAATATAGTCGTTGAATAGTGATCACATGATTAGTATAAATATAGAGTTTTAACAAATCCAATTGACACAGACAAAAAGAAGTGATGGCCTCAACCAGTAGGATCATACCCTATAAAGCCCATTTATCCAAGATTATGAGAGAGATAAAATCATTGGAATTTTCCCTTGACCAATCCCAAGTTTATATCCAACAACTTAAGCATGAGCGAAATTTTTTATGGGAGAAGTTCAAGCTCATTGAGATCACGGCCCAAACCACGTTCGCTGAACCACCTCATGAAAGTCTCACTGTCACGCACCCTAATCTTAGGGTGTTTGCTGGTGTATTAAATGGATATGTATCAAGACCCCATAAATATGATTATATACATTATTTTTTATATTATTGAATATATTTTCATCCTATTATTGTTACTTTATAAATGATTTTTATTTTGATACAATAAAACACAAACAGTATTTTTGGGTAATATTTAGATTCAATCAAGGAATTTATTTTGATGAATTAATGTATTTTTGTAATAAATTATATTTTAATAAAATAATTTTATGAAATAATTTTTATTAAATATAAATAATCCTATAATTTTTATGAAGTCAAATGTAATTTTTATAAAGGTTCAAGAACTATTATTATCAAAAAAACCCATCATTTCTTAAATAAATGTCGATTTTATTTGAAAAGTAAAAAATCACATATTTATAATATTATTTAGATAAAATTAATATCATTTTTATAATCATAATGTCAAAATTATCCAAAGGTTAATTTTTCATACTTTTCTGAGGCAGTCGAATTTTCAGGTAAAATATCAAATATTGTATAAATATACTTTGTGTATTATGACATCATAATGACCCAAAAGTGATGTAATAAATACTATAAATGGGATAAAAGGCCAAATATATGTTTTCACTTTAAAATAATGTCATTTTATGTTTATTTTATTGATTTTATAAAGCCTTTTTGAATCCTTCAAAACTATTAATATATTTTAAGGTTTTAAAAACATTTATTTAAGAGCATGACTCACTTCCACATAATAAAAGGTATAATTTTATTAAGTTAGGACCTTAAACTTATAAAATAATTAAAATGAACCCTATTTTTTAGAAACCATGGGCAAAAACCATGGGATGGTTTGTGGTTTTGGTTATTTTATTATATAGATTCCAAAACCTAAGTTTGATCAATAATAAATAAATCCATACACTTTTCCTATATAAACCCACTCAAGCTCCCATTTATCTTCACTAAAAATACTCTTTTCACATCTTTACTCTTCCCTCTCCTCTCTATATTCCTCCCAAGGTTCCCCCAATCTCCAAAGATGCTCCTCCCAAACATTTGGAGTCACACACTCAAGTAAGGGGATCCTCACCTTCTATTCTTTATTCAAGTTTCTTTATTATCTAATATCTTCTATTTCCAATTCCTATTATTAGGATATGTATTTACATTTCCCTATTAATGTACATTTTATTTTCAAATCATGAGATGCCTTTTTCTCTCTCATCAACCAATTTTATGAATTTTTAAGTGACGTCGTTATGCTGCTGAAATTTCACTGTGATTTTTCATAAAAAAATGTGTAGTGAATACCATACCCATTTTTTATCACAGGTGTTCACATTTATACAATAATACTTCTTTGATTTGGGACTTACATTTATGTATTCTACACTCCTTTATCGTGGAATAAAATATTATGATGAATGAATCCATGTTGTATGATCTATGTGGCACACTTAAGAATGAGAATGAAATGAAAGTGATGGGTGCGCCTGGAATTATATAGTGATTCAATGCATTGGGTAATGTTTAGTATCATGAGAAATCATGTTGGGATAGGAAATGAACCTAAATCCTTTATGTGACTTTTTTCATCATGATGCCTTGGCAGTTATCCTTGACCTATGTTTATGATGCAGTGTTTTAAGTTGTTTTTACATTTCCCATATTGCCTTTTATAATTATCATGTCATATCATTGTACATGTTTATGATTCCTACTCTTATTATTACTAATTGATATTATTACTTCATAAAATGTATTCTTCACTTCAAGTTATTCCATTTTTATTCCCTTACTGGGCTTTATAGCTCACCCCTTTCTTATGTATTTTCCCAGGTTATCCCATGCAGTTTTAAGTGCGATCATGTTAAAGAATTTTTCAATAAAGATGTTGTATTTCCTATTTTAAGTTGTTATGTAATGTACCTAATTCACAAAGACACTAAATTATTGATCTTATGGGTTGTATTAAGTTTAAAATTATATAATAAATCATGTATTAATGTGTAATAAAGAGTAGGGTTGTAATAGTTAGTATCAAAGGAAAAGTTTTGTTATTTTTGGGATTAGGATTATAAAACTATAGAGAAAGACTTATGAATAAGACTACATGTAAGAAAACATCCCCAAATTTTGTTAAGTATATAGTAATTGGTTTATCAAGAAAATACATATCTATCTAGATACTAAAATTGGACATGGTTCTGGAACAGATGTACCTAGGGGTAACAACTCTGACAAGGTTCGTTAGGCCTGACTCGGTATAACCTAGTATACAACAACAGGTCTTACTGTGCACCTGGTTTGACAATCCCAAGGGATATTCTTTGGTAAATTCATAAGCTCATTACAAACTATTATTAATGAAACCAAAAAAAATGTCTATAAGAATATATGTTAGGAAATAAATCATGGATAACATAGATTAAAGTCTATAAATTTATAAGTTATACCTTTAATGTCATTGGATTCCCCTTATGTGTTTAATAGTTAAAATACTTATCCCTACTTTTTTTATATTCTATCCAATGGCCGGAAATATGAGTAATCAGATAAACAATCAATGTGATGGGCATTGTGATGACTGATCCAATGAGATGCCCAACCTGATGGGAACAGGAATTGCAAACTTTGTGATGATACTCTCTCAGATGACTCAGGTTCTAAATAAAAACTTGGATCAGAAGGATCTCCCAAATACCCCTAAGAAAGAACAAGCAATAATTGAGTCCTTTATGCAAGAAAGGCCTCCAACTTTCAATGGATCATCTGATCCCTTAATTGAGGAAAAATGGATCAACTCCATTGATAAACTCTTCTCAATATTTCAATGTTATGAATAAGATAAGGTTCTACTAGTTTTCAATCGTATGAAGGGAGAATATGATCGGTGGTGGACATTGATTTAGAATACTAAGCCTAAGGAAGAGATAAAAGTGATGGGGTGGAAGGAATTCTTGAAAATATTTTTTGATAAATATTTTCCTCACACTCTATTACTTATAATGGAAAGGGATTTCCTTACCCTCAATAAAAAATTCAACGAATCTATCAGGGTGTGTGGGGAAAACATCACAAGACTTGCATGATATTCCTTTGTCTTTTTCATTGCCCCTGAATTCAAGGTTGACCCCTTCTTTGGTGGACTAAAATCTAATCTACAAAAATCCCTGGCGACCCATGATTTTGATAGCTATGAGTAAATTGTTCAATGTGCCCTAAAATTTAAAATAGAGATTAGAGAATAGCATGAGTTTAATGGGAATAAAAAGTGAAAAGTGGAGTTTAATTTTTGTGTTATGATGGATAAATCTAATAGTGCTAAGAAATTTCAACATCACACTTTTCAAAGGTGCAGAAAGAAACACCTCGTAAATTCCGTAAGGGAGGTGAGGAAATTCTTTAGGTGTGCAAAGGAAGGACACCTAGATAATGATTACTATCAGGATAAACCCACCAATGTGATGGAGGAAAATAATGCTCTGGTCAACCCTCATCATATTGTTCATTGCTTCAATTTCAAGGAACCAATGCACTTTTCAAATCAATTACTTAAGCTGAGGATTTTCGGAGACAACCAACAACCTCCTAAACAACAAGAAAGATCTTTTTCCATCACAACCGTTGAGGTGGATCCTGAAAAAGAATTGGTGATAGGTACGCTAATTATTCATTCAAGAATAGCGAATGTACTTTTTGATTTTGGTTCTACGCATTCCTTCATATAACAAAAGTTTAGTAGAACTATTCAAACACCACCACAAAGTGTGGAAGTAGAGTTGTCGATGAAAATGGAAAATGGGGAAATTATACATGGGGCATTGCCATTATCCAAGACTCCATACAGAATAGTTGTTGTGGAACTTGAGGAGCTGAAGAAATAACTACAGGAGAATATGGATAAAGGGTTTATATGCCCAAGTGTTTCACTATGGGGTGCACTAGTCCTCTTTGTCAAGAAGAAGGATGGGTCAATGCGCCTTTGTATTGATTATCATGAGCTCAAAAAGATCACGATAAAGAGCATGTATCATTTTCCATGGATTGATGACTTATTTGATCAGTTACGTGGAGAGAAATACTTCTCCAAGGTGGATCTACTGTTGGGATATTTTTTAAGTTAGGGTGAAGAAGAAGGATATCCCCAAGACGGCTTTTTTTATAAGGTACAGGAACTATGAGTTCATAGTAATGTCATTCAGAATCACTAATACTCTCACAATCTTCATGGACTTAATTAATAGAGTCTTTAGAGATTACCTCAACAAATTTTTGGTATTTCTTATAGATAATATTCTAATATACTCAAAAAGAAATGAGGAGCATGAGGAGCATCCGAGCACTGTGCTAAAGACCTTATAAAAGGAGAAGTTATATTCCAAGTACAAAAAATGTGATTTCTAGTTGAAGGAAGTCTCATTCTTGGGGAATATCATCATTAGAAATGGGATATATATGGAACCTTTAAATAGATAAATAATTGAAGGATGGATGAGGCCATTATCTGTGAAAGATATCCATAACTCCTTAGATTACACTAGTGCAGAAAATGTTTTTTACGTCACCATTTTTTACATCGGTTATATATAACCGAAGTGATAATCTGTGAAACGTGGTTTTTTATATCGGTTATTTTATAACCGACGTAAAAAATGCGGCTAGTATATTTTTAATGTCGGTTATTTTAATAACCGACGTTACAAATCACGCGCATTCATTTTTTACTTCAATTATAAATTAACCGATATAAAAAACCAAAGTGCGGGGTTTTTTACGTCAGTTATTTGATAACCGACGTAATAAACGAGATATCTACGAGTTTTTTACATCAGTTATTTTATAACCAACGTAATAAACGCTGCTTTTGAGGCCTTTTTGACATCAGTTATTTTATAACCGACGTAACAAAATAACCCGCAGAAGTTTTTTACGTCGGTTATTGTATAATCGACGTAAAAAACTATGATTTCTGATGTATTTTTTACGTCGGTTATTCTATAACTAACGTAAAAATCTGTATCTGATACATTTATAACATCGGTTATTATAATAATCGACGTTATAAATGTATAAAATAGTTTATAACGTCAGTTATTAAATAACTGACGTTATAAAACATTTAAAAAATTAACAAGCCCCGTGGATTGTCATTTACGATTTTTCAATCGACAGTCCAGCGGCTCGTCTCTCTCACGCAGTAAACCCTAATCGGCTTGTCGATCTCGCTGCGTTAAACTCGTTTTGCCTTCATCATTTATCATCTTTACTCTCCTCGGATCTATCATCTCAACTCGCAACATTCAAGTAAGCCTTCCACAAATTTATTTCGTTCATTTTTTTTCAGATGGTCTATATTTATGTTTTGCAATTTTTGTGTTTAAACTAGGTAAGATTCTTCCATTTCAAACCCTCTTACCTCTTTTTGCCATCATCATATTATTTATCTTCCCCAGATCTATTAGATCGACTCGCAATATTCATGTAAGCCTCAACTACTTCTATTTAGTTTGTTTTTGTTTCGCAAATGCCCGACATTGATGGTAGTTTTTGTTGTCATTGACAACTAATGATCTCATTCACCTATATTACTGCATAGAATGGTTATTGATTAAATGTACGAATTCGGAAATGATATTTCATGTGTTGTTGTTGCTTATGTTTATCCTCTTTTATATGAGAATCTATTAGACATATAATGTAATGGTTTTTGACCTCTATGGCCCTTCGATGCATCGCTATGTCTCATGATTCCAAATAAAAATGGGTTCTGCTGAGGAATTACCCTAGTATTTTTTGAGGCCTTGGCCAAGGCCTTGACAGTATGTTTAAGATTTCTAGAATTATCCATTACCTCATTATGATATTAGTTATTGAGAAAACTTGTGATCATTTGACTAGTTGAATATCATTGGTTATTTTTAATTATCATACGATCATTTAAGTAGCCATATTTAATAATATTTAATTCCATCTCTTTCATGATGAAGTATATATTAAATGCATGTGTTTTTAGTTGTTCACCATGCCTAGTTTTTATATGTAAACCATTGTTTGGGGGGTTGTCCGGGGGGTGGGGGGCTGTCCAGAGGGTTGGGGGTGTCCAGGGGGGTGTCCAATGGGGTGGGTGGGTGTGGGGGGCTGTCCAAGGGGTGGAGCCTGTCCAGAGGGTTTTAGGGGTTGTCCGGAGGGGTGTCCAAGGGGGTCGGGGTGGGGGTGGTGTCCAGGAGGGGTGGGGATGCTGTCTGGAGGGGTGGGGTGCTGTCCAGGGGGTGGGGGGTTGTCCAAAGGGTTGGTGGTGTCCAGTGGGGTGTCCAAGGGGGTGGGGGGCTGTCTAGAGGGTTGGGGGTGTCCTGGGGGGTGTCCAAGGGGGTGGGTGGGTGTGGGGGGCTTTCCAAGGGGGTGGGGCCTGTCCAGAGGGTTTTGGGGGTTGTCCGGGGGTGGGGGTTGTCCAGAGGGTTGGGGGTGTCTAAGGGGGTAGGGGGTGGGGGTGGTGTCCAGAAGGGGTGGGGGTGTTGTCTAGAGGGGAGGGGGTTGTCCAGGGGGTGGGGGGCTGCCCAGAGGGTTAGGGGGTGTCTAGGGGGGTCCAAGGGGGTGGGTGGTTGTGGGGGGCTGTCCAAGGGGGTGGGGCCTGTCCAGAGGGTTTGGGGGGTTGTCTGGGGGGTGGGGGCTGTCCAGAGGGTTGGGTGTCCAGGGGGGTGTCCAAGGGGGTAGGGGGTGGGGTGGTGTCCAGGAGGGGTGGGAGGTGTTGTCTAGAGGGGTGGGGGCTATCCAGAGGGTTGGGGGTGTCCAGGGGGGTGTCCAAGGGGGTGGGTGGGTGTGGGGGTTGTCCAAGGGGTTGGGGGACTGTCCAAAGGGTTTTGGGGGTTGTCCGGAGGTGGGGGGTGTCCAGAGGGTTGGGGGTGTCTAGGGGGTGTCCAAGGGGGTAGGGGGTGGGGGTGGTGTCCAGGAGGGGTGGGAGGTGCTGTCTAGAGGGGTGGGGGCTGTCCAGGGGGTGGGGGCTGTCCAGAGGGTTGGGGGTGTCTGGGGGGTTTCCAAGGGGGTGGGTGGGTGTGGGTGGTTGTCCACAGGGGTGGGGGCCTGTCTAAAGGGTTTTGGGGGTTGTCTGGGGGTGGGGGTGGTGTCCAGGAGGGGTGGGAGGTGCTTTCTAGAGGGGTGGGGGCTGTCCAAGGGGTGGGGGGCTGTCCAAAGGGTTCGGGGTGTCCAGGGGGGTGTCCAAGGGGGTGGGTAGGTGTGGGTGGTTGTCCACGGGGTGGGGGCCTGTCCAAAGGGTTTTGGGGGTTGTCCGGGGGGTGGGGGCTGTCCAGAGGGTTGGGGGTGTCCAGGGGGGTGTCCAAGGGGTTAGGGGTGGGGTGGTGTCCAGGAGGGGTGGGGGTGCTGTCTAGAGGGGTGGGGGCTGTCCAGGGGGTGGGGGGCTGCCCAGAGGGTTGGGGGTGTCCAGGGGGGGTCCAAAGGGGTGGGTGGGTGTGGGAGGTTGTCCAAGGGGGTGGGGGCCTGTCCAGAGGATTTTGAGGGTTGTCCGGTGGGTGGGGGTGATTCTCAGGTTTACTCCATTTTCTCCTATTTTCTATCAACCATGTAGGTGCCATGGTTTTCTTTGATTCAATGGAATTTAAAACTATTATATCTAACTATATTTTGTTTTAAAAATAATATTCAAGCATATTTTTTTAAATACCCATAGATTTGTTTTATATTTCAAAATTGTTTTACATTCAAATTATGATTTTTTTCATATAAACATATATTTGTATTATCTTAAAAATATATTTTTTTTTATATTTGTTATAGGTAATAATGAGTCGAAGTTGGATTACGACACATCGAATGAGAAATGAATATGAGGAAGGTGTTGATGCCTTTTTGAAATTTTCTAAACGAAATGTTCCAAGTAGTGACATTTTTTTCTATCCATGCCTGAAATGTTTGAATATGAAGAAGTTGAAAAGTAGAGAGATAAAAGATCATCTGATTTGTCGTGGTTTTAATCCCAGTTACAGCCCTTGGATTTGGCATGGTGAAACTGAATGGAATGTCACTAATGATGATGATTCGTAAGATGGTAACTCCGATGGAATTGAAGAAATGATTCGCGATATTGTAGTAGAACAAATTGAGATAGAACCGACAGTTGCGCGTCTATATGGTGATACTGAAAAACTATTATATTCTGGTTGTACAGATTTTACGGTTTTGTCAGCGGTGTTAAAATTGATTAACCTGAAGGCGAAACATGGATGGAGTGGCATAAGTTTTACAGAGCTGCTACAATTGCTGAAAGACATTCTTCCAAAAGATAACAATCTTCCAGATTCACATGACAAGGACAAGAAAATATTATGCCTGATGGGATTGGGATACAAGAAAATACATGCATGTCTGAATGACTGCATTATATATAGGAAGGAATGTGAATTTCTGTCAGAGTGTCCTAAATGTGGGACATCATGGTATAAGGTGAAAGAAAAATCGCAGGCTGATGTAGAGATTACAAAGCTCCCTTCAAAGGTATTTTGGTATCTTCCTATAATTCATCGTTTCAAATGTTTATTTGCTAATTCACATGATGCAAAAAGGTTAAGATGGCATGCTGATGAGCGGGTATGTGATGGAAAAATACGTCATCCATCTGATTGTCCACAATGGAAGAAAATTGATGCGCAGTATTCTACATTTGGAAGTGAAATTAGAAATCTCATACTAGGGTTGTGCACAGATGGAATGAATCCATACCGAACCCTCAGTAGCACACATAGTTCATGGCCTGTTTTATTGGTAATTTACAACCTCTATCCTAAAGTTTGTATGAAGCGCAAATATGTCATGTTGAGTATAATGATCTCTGGTCCAAGGCAACCCGGCAATGATATTGATGTTTACTTGTCATCGTTGATTGATGATTTGAAACTGTTATGGGCTGATGTTATTAGGGTGTATGATTCTTATAAAATGGAATATTTTCAACTGAATGCAGTGCTTCTGTTCACTATAAATGACTTCCCAGTGTATGGAAATTTGTCTGTATACAGTGTTAAAGGGCATAAAGCATGTCCAATTTGCGAACAACAGACGTCATATTGTCAATTGCATCATGGGAGGAAAAAAGTGTATATGGGTCATCAAAAGTTTTTGCCTATGGATCACCCTTATAGAAGACTGAAAAGGGCATTCAATGGCTCACAAGAATTTGATACTGCTCCAAAACCTTTATCCCCTAATCTGTATTTTGAGAGGGTGAAAAACCTTGATGTGACATTGGGAAAGACACGGAAATTTGGTAATGATAGACATATTTGGAAGAAAAGGACAATATTGTTTGAGCTACCATATTGGAGGTATCATGAAGTTAAACATAATATTGATGTCATGCACGTGGAGAAGAATATTTGTGATTGTTTGATTGGAACATTGTTAGATATTAAAAGAAATAAAAAAGATGGGTTGAATGCAAGATTATACTTACTATCAATGGGAATATGTTTGGAGTTGGCTCCCACTCCTAAAGGAAAACGAACATTTCTTCCCTCGGCTTGTCATATATTATCGAAGAGGGAGAAAATTATCTTTTGTCAGTGTCTTTGTGATATCAAAGTGCCTCAAGGTTATTCTTCAAATGTAAAAAATTTTGTCTCATTGAAGGACTTGAAGTTGATAGGTATGAAATCACATGATTGTCATGTCATGATTCAACAAATTCTACCAGTTGTATTGCGTGGAATATTGCCCATTCATGTCAGAAAGACTATAATGAAGTTGTGTTATTTTTTCAATTCAATTTGTAACAAGGTGATTGATGTGAATGCTTTGAACATTTTGGAAAAGGATGCAATTTTTATACTTTTTCAATTGGAAATGTATTTTCCTCCAACTTTTTTTGATATAATGGTGCATTTAATGATTCATCTGGTTCGAGAAATAAAGCTTTGTGGACCTGTATATCTTTGTTGGATGTATCCTTTTGAAAGGTATATAAAAATATTAAAGGGGTATGTTAAAAATACATATCAACCTGAAGCCTCCATTATTGAAAAGTATATTTCTGAGGAGGTAGTAGAGTTTTGTATGAGCTACTTGGTTGCGGCGCAACACATAGGTTTGCCTCCATCTCGCCATGAACGAGTTAATAATGAGGGAAAGGGGATTCATGGCTTGAAAGTCAAATCATTATCAGCTAAACAGATGAAGAAGTTAGAATCATACATCTTGAATAACATAGCTGATGCTCAACCGTATATCACATTTCATATTAATGAGTTGAAACAATGTCATCCAAAGAAGAAAGAAATGTGGATTTTGAATGAGCACAACAAAACTTTTTTGTCATGGATTAAAAATACTTTTCTTGGTAGATCAGATGTATTAGAGACATTAAAATGGATAGTTGGTGGTCCATGTTTAAATGTGATAACATGGTCCGGTTATGACATTAATGGCTTTACATTTCATACAAAAGCTCTGGACAAGAGAAGTGCGGTTCAGAATAGTGGTGTATTGGTGTTTGCAGAAGCAATGCATTTTTCGTGTGCTAAGGACAAAAACCCAATTTCTGCATCAAGTGCATATTATGGAGTGATTTAAGACATATGGGAGGTTGATTACTTTAAAATTAAAGTTCTTTTTTTAACTGTGAATGGTTTATCGGTAACAATAGTGTCATACACGATGAATTTGGAATGACACTTAATAATCTGAATAGATTGGAAGACACAACTGATTCTTTTATAATGGAAACATATGCAAAACAAATTTTCTATGTAGTAGATCAATCAGATATGCAGTGGGCTGTTGTTTTACAAGGGAAAAAACAATATGTTGGTGAGGATGAACTTGATGAAGATGCTGATTTATTTGAGATCCCTACTTCCATGGAAATATTAACAGAACATAATGATGAGCATGTTGAAGACATGGTTTGTGCCATAAGGAACGATCACGATGAAGGAATTTGGGAAAACAATCCATTTGTACATTCCTAAAATTATAGGTAACATATGTTTATTTCTTGTTTACATTTATTTTTTTCATAAATGTTAGATATTGTAAGTTTTTTATTTATTAAAATATGTTTTTAAAAAAAATAAGTATAAGTTTTTGTTTGTTTTAAGTTTGTTTACTTTACTTTATCATGTTTATAACCATTACATGAATTATATATCTATTATTTTTGTTCAGTGACAATTATTTTACCATGTTTACCAGGTTTACCATGTTTACTATGTTTACCATCTTTACCATCTTTACCATTGTTTAACATGCTTACCATATTACCAATGTTTACTATTACGTAACTTAGTACACTTTTCTATTTTCTGATTACATTAGTATTAAAATATTTGAATTTGTATATTTGTGAACTAACGTTTGTTTTTTTTTTTATTTGAAGGATAATGACATATCATTCAGTTGATCAACCACATGATTCTGGAGAAGAGCATATTGGTTATACCTCTGGGGATGAACATTCACATGGTAAACGTGGGTGCACACGTTTACCAAAATTATCACTTACCCGTATGCAGGATCAGAGGATAGTCATTGAGTTTGATGGTGATGATATTCCTAGAGGTTCTAATGCAAAATATTTTAAGATTTTTGTAGCAACTCAAGATAAGATCAAAGTAAGCATTTTGTATGATGACTGGAGAAGTGTGGATAAAGCGATAATCTCTCAGTTGTGGGAGACGATTTTGGTAAGATCTTTTGTTATTGTTTGACTATTCTTTTAATGTTTCTAGTATATATAATATTTTTAACCTCTTCTTTATCAGATGAAATTTGATATTCCTGACACTGGAGGAGTCAGGAAGAAATGATTATCGTTGGCTGCCAGGAGATGGGGGGATTTCAAATCAACCCTCTCATATGATTTCATTTATGGTCATAGGAGTCATGACAATCCATGTCGTATATATCCTTTTATAGATGAAGACACATGGAGACACTTTTTTGAAAGTAGAAGAAAAGAGTCATTTTTGGTAAGGGCAATGTAAACTTTTATAAAATTTCTTATATAAATGGTCTTATTAATGTTTTGTTAATGATTTCTTATTCTTAATTTATAGCAAACAAGGAAAGATCGTCAGGAGATCCAATATAAAAATGTATACCCTCATATTTTATCTCAGGGAGGGTATGCATTTTTGGAAGAACAAATGATGGTGGAAAATTTTCAACAACTAAGAGTTGAGTCTTCAAGCTCTGGAGAGGTGGCCCCTCCATCCCCTCCATCTAGACATGAAAAATGGAAGAGAGATCGGAAGGAAAAAAAGGGCAATATCTTTCGGAAGAATAAAGAATCGTAGCTGAGAGGATTGTAAGATATCTATTTTATTTATTTAAGTTAACTATTTTATTCATAAAATTTCAATAATTACAGAAATGTTCAATTAATTAATATAGGACTCTTTTGAGGAGCAGAGTTCACAGGGGACATTTACAGCTACTGGGAGGGAAGATATTTTATCTGTAGCATTGGGAAGGCCCGAACATCCTAGTCGTGTAAGAGGATATCTGGCAGGTGTATCGGTAAGAAAAGTGTTGCCACGTTCTTCAACTTCTAACGTTGAGGGGTTTATAAAAAAAATAGAATCCTTGGAGGCTGAAGTTCATAATATTAATGCGACAATGGAGGAAAAGATTAGAGCATCGGTGCAATCTATGTTTGTAGACATGCAAAGACAATTTCAGACTGCAGCTCCCAATCCTCCACCTCCCCCTGCAGACCCCATTATTTATCCTCCACCTCCGCCATTAGCTCCCACTCCCCCACCTCAGCCTGCGGACCCCATTTTTATCCTACTCCTCTGCCGCAGCTTCCAACTTATTGCGAGTTGTATGTTGATGATTCTCAACATCATATAGTAGCATATGGGTTGGTATATTGTATAGTAGATACAGTTCATCATCAACAATTAGAGGTAGAAAATCAGAGGGTCACTGTACAGGATATTATAGATAGATCATCTCGGGTACCATTACCTACAGATGAGGTGGCGACAGTTGGACATTGTATCGGCCATTTTTTAAGTTGGTCATCCAGACTTCTTCGACTCATTACCATAGTGGTATGAATGTTATATCTTTTGTTTTATTTTTTTATTAAAGTTGTTTTATCATTTGAAAACTAATATATTTTTCAATTTATTTTTACAGGAATACTTCAAAGGTAAAGAAATACTGTATAGACAACAATAAAGACAAATGGCTATGACATCAGATACAAATTCTAGTAGTCTTGACAGATTGTCAAGATATTCAAATTTGTTGGCGGGTCATTATGAGTTTCCAATGGAAGCTCTTGTTTGTGGACGTGAAATAAGTGTGGGGATTATGAAAATTGATATCATGGAGCTTGTTACTAGAGATAAGTTGGGCATCAACGTGGTGCAAATTTTTTTCATGTAAGTCTTAACACCTTTTCCTTGCGTTATATTTATTAAAAATGTATACTTATGTATGTTTTGTATTAGGTATCTTTATAAAATTTGTGAGAGGAATGAGCTGATAGATGTATATGGATTCATGGACCCGCAATTGATTTCCCCTGAAACATGTGCATTGAATGAGGAACAAAGAATGGTTTATATTGCTGAAAGACTTGAAAAGAATATAGTCACACAATGTTGGATGATGCCTTTTTGTGAGAGGTATGAAACACATCTCTCTCAAAGAGTTAATTATCTTTTAACATAAAAAACCACTAACATTAAATTTCCTTTTATCAGTGATCATTGGATGTTAGGAGTTTTTTGCCCAAGGGAGAAAGCACTTTATTGGATATGCTCTGTCCATGATGATGTGCGGGAAAGTTTTAAGAATATATTGGAAAAGTAAGTTTCAATTTCTCAATAGTTTTATATATTATAATGAATTTTAAATTTACCCCATTCGTATAATTTTCTAACAGTGCATGGGACTACTTTCGAAAAAACACAAAGAAAAGGAGTACAAAGATCAAATATGTAAATGCGAAGGTAAATATCCATTTATAATTTTTGATTTTTGATTTATTACATAAAAATAATATATTGAATTTACACTCATTCAAACAGAATTTTCATGAACAACAAGGCGTCATCGAATGCAGATATTATATGTTAAGATTTATGTATGAAATAATAACAACTGGGACAGTTGTGAATTTTGACCTAGTAAGATTTCCTCTTAAACTTTGCGATAATATTTCAATTTGATTTATTCATTATACACGTTAACTACTATACTTTTCATTTGTATCTTTTTGATGACCCTCAACCCTATACTGTTGAAGACATCAAACACTTACAAGTGGAGTGGTCAAATTATTTTACAGGTTTGATTGAATTTTAGTTGTTTGTAATGTAAAATGTAATTTTGAATATTGTCGTTTTAATTGTGTATTTGGTAGTCGTTTAGGTTGGATTTAGTTTTTTTTAAGTTGACAGTGTATGTTTTGAATATTATATATGTGAATGTTTAATTTTTCTCTACTTCTTGTTTTGGTCTACTTATGATGGTTTTTCTGGTATGGATTCTGGTCTGGGGGGAGGGGTTCCAAGGGTGTGGGGGCGTGTTCAGGGGGGTTGGGGGTGTCCAGGGGTCTGGGAGGGCTGTCTGGTGGGGTGGGGGCAGTCCAGGGGGGTGGGAGGGCTGTCTAGGGGTGTGGGAGGGCTGTCCAGGGATGTGGGAGTGCTGTCCAGGGGGTGGGGGGTATACATGAGGGTGGGGGGTTGTCCATGGGTGTTTGGGGCTGTCCAGGGGTGTGGTGGGGGATCCAATGGGGTGGGGGAGGGCTGTCCAGGGTGTGGGGGGGGGTATACATGAGGGTGGGGGGTTGTCCCGGGGTGTTTGGAGCTGTCCAGGGGGTCGGGGGGCAGTCCAGGGGTGTGGTGGGGGCTGTCAAGTTGGGTGAGGGGGTGAGGGGTGCTGTTCAGGAGGGTGGGGGTTGTCGAGGGGTGTTTGGGGCTGTCCAGGGGGTCGGGGGGCAGTCCAGGGGTGTGGTGGGGGCTCCAATGGGGTGGGGGCTGTCAAGTGGGGCGAGGGGGTGCTGTTCAGGAGGGTGGGGGATTGTCGAGGGGTGTTTGGGGCTGTCCAGGGGGTCGGGGGGTAGTCCAGGGGTGTGGTGGGGGCTCCACTGGGGTGGGGGCTGTCAAGTGGGGTGAGGGGGTGCTGTTCAGGAGTGTGGGGGGTTTTCGAGGGGTGTTTAGGGCTATCCATGGGGTTGGGGGGAAGTCCAGGGGTGTGGTGGGGGCTCCAATGGGGTGGGGGCTGTCAAGTGGGTGAGGGGTGCTGTTCAGGAGGGTGGGGGGTTGTCGAGGGGTGTTTGGGATTGTCCAGGGGATCGGGGGGCAGTCCAGGGGTGTGGTGGAGGCTCCAATGGGGTGGGGGAGGGCTGTCCAGGGGGTATACATGAGGGTGGGGACTGTCAAGTGGGGTAAGTTTTATATGTTATCAATGTAAATGCTTAAATTTGATTTAGTTCTTGTTTTGATATCCTTCTGTTTTTGTGGTACGATTTCTTGATTTGGTTTCTGGTTGATTCCGGGGGAGATCAGAGGACTGCATTCAATTTTTTTTTTAAAAAATGACTTCCACGTTGGTTATTTTATAACCGACGTGATAAAGAAATCGAGAAGGGTTTATCACATCGGTTTTTTTTAATAACCGACGTGAAAAACACATGTGGCATGGTTTATCACGTCGATTATTTTATAACCGACGTGATAAAAGGCCTCGGAAATGGTTTATCACGTCGGTTATTTATTAACCGACGTGATAAAGCCCCCCCGGACTGGTTTAGAACGTCGGTTATTATATAACAGACGTGATAAACCATCTACCAAGAGTTTATCACATCGGTTAATTAATAACCGATGTGATAAACCGGGGGGCGGAGTTTATAACGTCCGTTATTATATAACCGACGTGATACCTCCCTGGTTTATCACGGCGGTTATATAATAACCGACATTATAAACCCCGCCCACCCAGTTTTTCACGTCAGTTATTAATTAACCAACGTGATAAACATCGCGATGTTATGTTTTTTACATCGGTTTTTAAATAATCGACGTAAAAATGTTATTTATAACATTGTCCGTATTAACGTCGGCTAAAAACCGACGTAAAAATGAAAAATAACCGACGTAAAACACGTTTTCTGCACTAGTGTTAGCTGGGTATTATCATATATTTTTGAGAAATTTCTCACGATTGTCAAACCCTATAACCATGCTAACTCAAAAGGGAGTCAAGTTTGCTTTAAATGGTAAGTTTGAAGAGAGCTTCAAGGATCTAAAAAGAGGGTTATCACTACACCTATGCTTACACTACCCACAAGTGGAGAAGTTTTTATAGTATTCAGTGATGCTTTGAAGAAGGAGCTGAGTTGTGTATTAATGCAGAATGAAAAAATCATAGCCTATACTTCAAGAAAGTTAAAAGTTCATGAATAGAACTACCCAACACATGATCTGGAGTTGTATGAAATGATCTTCTCTTTGAAAATTTTGTAGCATTACCTATTTAGGGAGAAGTCTGAAATATATACGGATCACAAAAGCATAAGGTATATATTCACATAGAAAGAGATGAATATGCACCAATGAAGATGGTTAGAGATGATCAAGGACTATGATTGCTCAATCCACTACCATCATGGTAAAGCGAATAAAGTAGAAGACTCTCTAAGTAGAAAGGATTGAGAAATTATATCATTAATTAGAATTGAGTGGGATCATATCTTCTTAGATTTAGAAAGGATGGACATAGGAATCATAAAGGGAGGAACATCATCAATCCTTTCACAAATTATTTCTCAACCTTCCCTTATAGAGAGGTTAAAGGATGCTTAAAGAGATGATTTGGGAATTTAGAAGAAAGTGGAAACTATAATAAAAGGGAAATCCTCATAGTTCAATTTTATTGAACAAGGTGTTGTAAGATTTGGGCCAAGAATATGTGTATCATCAAATAATGACTTAAATAAGGATATGTTGGATGATGCACATAGCTCAACCTTCCATATCAATAAGGGAAGCACAAAGATGTATCGAGATCTCCGAGAATACTATTGGTGGGGCAATATGAAGAAGGAGATCATGGAATATACATCAAGATGTCTTGTATGTCATCAACTAAAAGCAGAAAGGAAAAAATTCAAGGGGATGATGCAACCATTACTCATACCAACATGGAAATGGGAAAGAATCGCCATGGACTTTGTCTTTGGACTTCTGAAGACATCCAGGGGAAACAATGTTATATGGGTTGTGTTGGATCGTCTTATAAAGACTGCACAATTCATTACGATTCGAGAGGACTTCTCACTGGATCAACTTGCACAAATATACATCAGAGAAGTGGTGAGGCTGCATGGAGTACCACTATAAATTTTTTCTGACCGAGATCCAAGATTCACCTTTATGTTCTGAAATAGTCTTCAACAATCTCTAAAAAAATATTTGAACTTCATCACGACTTATCACCCTCAAACTGATGTCCAATCTGAGCGGACTATCTAGACACTTGATGACATGTTGAGGGCATGCTCAATTGACTTCAAAGGAGGATGAGACCAACATCTTCCTATGGTCGAGTTATCTTACAACAACAGTTTCCACTCGAGCATCCAATTGGCTCCCTATGAATCCCTTTATGGGAAGAGATTCATAACACCTGTATGTTGGGATGAAGTTGGGGAACAAAAACCACTAGGTCCGGAAATGTTCAAAGAAATGATGGAAAAGGTTAAGACCATTCAATAGCACATCTAGGCTGCTCAGAGTTGACAGAAGATCTATGCGGACAATCATCGATGAGACCTAGAGTTTGATGTTGGAGACATAGTATTCCTCCACGTCTCTCTATGGAATAAAGTCACGAGATTTGGGAAGAAGAGAAAGTTTATTCCAAGATACATCAGCTCCTTTGAGATTCTTGATCACATCAGAGCGGTGGTCTATCGACTAGCACTCTCACGTAACCTATCTCAAGTACATGATGCATTTCATGTATCCCTCTTGAGGAAGTACATACCAGACTCCTCTCATGTACTCAATCCAGAGGTGGTACTGTTGGAAACTGATCTTTCTTGTGAGGAGCAGCCGGTGAAGATCTTAAATTGTAGAGACAAAGTTCTACGAAATAAGACAATGCATCTTGTCAAAGTGTTGTGGAGAAACCACAGGTTTGAAGAAGCAATGTGGAAATCGATGAAAGTGATAAAATAGAGTTACCCTCATCTGTTTTAGTGTGGAAAATGAAATTTTCAAGGGTGAAATTTCTTAAGGGGCGAAGATTGTAACGACCTGAGCTGTTATAAATAAAAAATCCCCTTATTTTTTAATTAAATGTTTTATTATGTAATATGGATATAGAAAACACATGCACTTATTTTGTTTTATTATATCTTATCATATTTAAATGACCGTTAAACATCATTATCATTGATAATATAGTCATTGAACAGTGATCACATGATTGGTATAAATATAGGGTTTTAACGAATCCAATTGACACGGACAAAGGAAGTGATGACCTCGACCAGTATGATCATACCCTATGAAGCTCATTTATCAGAGCTTCTGAGGGATATAGCATCACTATAATTTTCCCTTGATCAAGATCAAGCTTAGATCCAACAACTTAAGCATGAGTAAAACTGTTTATGAGAGAAGTTCAAGCTCATCGAGATCACGGTTCAAACCATATTCGTCGAACCATCCCATGAAAGTCTCATTGTCACACAACTTATTCTTAGGATGTTTGCTGGTGTATTAAAGAGATATGTATCAAGACCCTAGAAATACAATTATGTATATTATTTTGTATAGAATAATGAATATATTTTCATCCTATTAATGTTACTTTATAAATGATTTTTATTTTGATACAATAAAACACAAATAGTATTTTTGGGTAATATTCAAATTCAATTAAGGAATTTATTTTGATGAATTAATGAATTTTTAAAATAAATAATATTTAAATAAAATAATATTATTAAAAAAATTATTAAATATAAATGTCATATATTTTTTATAAAATCAAATGTAATTTTTATAAGGGTTCAAACACTATTATTGTCAAAAAAACCTAACATTTCTTTAATAAATGTCGACGTTATTTTAAAAGTGAAAATTCACATATTTAGAAATTTATTTGGATAAAATGAATATTGTTTTTGGAATCATAACATTGAAATTATCCAATTGTGAATTTTTCATATTTTTCTGAGACAGTCAGATTTTTGGAAAAAAAATTAAATACTGTATAGATATACTTTGTGTATTATGACATCATAATGATCCAAAACTAATGTAATAAATACTATAAATGGGATTCACGTCCAAATCTATATTTTCCCTTTAAAATAATGCGATTTTATGTTTATTTGATTAATTTTATAAAGCCATTGTGAATCCTCCAAAACCATTAATATATTTTAAGATTTTAAAACCATATCTTTAAAAGTATGACTCACTTCCACATATGCAAGAGTATTGTTTTATTAATTTCGGACCTTGGTCTTGTAAAATACTGAAAACCACCCCTTTGGTAGAAAGCATGGGAAAAAATTCACTCTTTTGCTATATAAACTCACCCAAACTCTCATTTCTCTTCACTCAATTTCCTTAGAGCACGTCTTTACTCTGTGATCCCCTCTCTGGAGTCCTCCCAAGGTGCTCTCAAGCTCTCAAAAAGCTCCTCCCAAGTATTTGGAGTCACACACTCAATCCTCGCATTCTATTCTTTATTCAAATTTCTTTATTCAAATTTCTTTATTCAAATTTCTTTATTATCTTATGTTTTCTCTTTCCAATTCTTATTATTGGGATATGTCTTTTCATGTCCCTGTTACTGTCCATTTGATTTCCGAATGATGAGAGACCCCTTTTCACTTGCGTCAACCCATTTTATGAATTTTTAAGTGATGTCGTTATACTATTGAAATTTCACCGCGGTTTTTCATGCCAAAACAATTGTGTAGTGAATACCATGTTTATTTCCTATCAAAGATGTTCACCTTTATACACTAATATTTGACTTGGGACTTACATGTATGTATTCCACAGTCTTTGATTATGGAATAAAATATGATGATGAATGAATCATTGTTGTATGATATATGTGACACACTTAAGCATGAAAATGAAATGAAAGTGACGGGTGCAGTCAGAATTATATAGCGCTTCAATGCGTTGGGTAATGTTTAGTCTCATGAGACGTCAGGTTAAGACATAGAGTGAACATGATTCCTTTATGGAACTTTGTCCATGATGTCTTGACAGTTAGCCATGACCTATGTTTATGATACAATGTTTTAAGTTGTTGTGACGTTTCTCATGTTGCTTTTATGATTCTCATGTCATATCATTGTTCATGTTTATGATTCCTACTTTTTTATGCATCATTGATATGTTGATTATTTAACATGTATTATTCACTTCATGTTATGTCATGTTTATTTTCTTATTGGGTTCTATAGCTCACTCTTTTCTTATGCATGTTCTCGGGATTATCTCATGCAGTTTTAAGTGTCAGCATGTTAAAAATGCTGTTTCAATAAAAATAATTGAATTTCATGTTTTAAGTTGTTATGTAATGTACCAAATTCTCAAATATACTAGACTTCGATCTTTTGGGTTGTATTAAGTGCAACCTTATGTAATAAATCATGCAAGTGATATTTATTAATGATGCCATTGTGTATTTTTAAATTTATAAGGATCTTAAAAAATCATCTTAGAATTATCCTTACATTAAGTGAAAAAATGTTATATATACAATTCAATAAATTTGAATTTTTGTTGCAATATAATTCCATGGGCATATATTGAGGGTTGAGGGTATAGAAGTGAACCCTCCTAAGATCAAAGTGATGGAAGAATTTCCATGTCCAACTAATGTAATAAAATTATATATATATATTTTGAGGGTGAAGCCATTTTTATTGAACATAAAAAAGAACACCTCTTTTAGAAAACCTGGAAAAGAGGAACTGCAAAATGGAAACAAGAATGATCCGGAAGTCCAAAGGAATCAAAAATACACAACACATCCCTTCCAATCAAAACTAAAAAAGCAGGAGGGAAGGAAAAAAACCCAAGTCTGGAAGAAAGATCATTGGATTCCTTCATGGTCTGACAGGGCAGTCCGTTGCCAGAGCCACCTCGGGGGCAGTTGTGGTGGCAGCGGCGGGGGCCGCCGCAGCCGGCGGCGATGCTGCTTCGTCGGACTTGCGATCATCCTCCATCTCATTCATCAGTTCCGACAGTCTCGCGGCTAAGCTCTGCTTCGTCGCCGGAGAAACCCCATGTTTTCCGATGATGGACTCCAGGACGGCCTCCGACAGCTGCTTGTTCCGTATCACGGCGGCCGGAGCTTCCGGGATGCGCTCGTCCTCGCTGAAGCTTACCGATAAAACCCCAACCGGGGATTGCGTAAAGAGGACGGAGGATCCCGGCGGGAAGTTCTGATCCTTGAAGGCTCGGAGAAATTCATCCACGGCTTCGGCCTCAGCCTCGGTGTACGATCCAACGGATTTCCAGTGGGCCACGCAGTTCTCCGTCACCTTTTCGGAGTACTGGTGGCCGGAGAGGGGGAGGATCATCTTCACCCGGGTGAATTTCTGGAAAGGGCCCGTGACGATGTCCCTGAAAAAGTCAACGGAAAGGGTCAAATCCTCGGCGCCCTTGCCCTTCCATCTGGCTCCCAGGGAGGCGACGGCGGCGTCCTCGAGGTAGACGGCGATGGCCGTGAACTTCACGAATTTGCCCTGGATCTCCAGGCCCCTCACCCCTGCGCCGCCGAGGAAGAGGGTGCGGTGGGACGCCGGGGGCTTGGCCGCCGCCGGGAAGACGTGGCCTTCCACGTCGAGTTGGGGAACGGAGGGCGGCGGAGCCATTCGGTGCCGGCGGTGGATCTGGGGGTGACGGCGGAGGTCGATGGAGGGGATGAATACAGGGCGAAAAGGGGTTTAGGTCAGACGTGGGATTTAAAGCGCGGCGAAGGAGGGTGACGGGCGGGATAGTAGGGTAGGTGAGCCCGAATCACGTGGGAGGGGACTGGTTGGGAGATGGGGTGGGGTCGCCGCCGATCCCTCCCCCTACGGCTGAAAATCAACGTTGATTTCATCATGAGATTCTGGAAGAAGTCTCAAGATTATAATTAAATATGTAATATTATTAACCAATTCCAATAGTCCAAATCAATTCATTTTTTATTAATTTTTAATAATTCACCTTTTAAGAGATAAGGTGGAACTATTACAAAACTCGTATTCTATTATTAACCACATAACAAAACTATTATTGTTTGAAATTTCTTAAAATAAAACATTTGATCTGAACCATATGAATCGCTAATGGAAAGTAATGTCGAACATCATCATGGTGGTATCAACTGGGGGAAAGGAAGGGAAAGGGAGTGTGTGATTCTCATGTCAAAGAGAAAGAATATGAAAAGAAAATGAGGCTTTATTTTACTAAGAATAAAGTTTTTTTTTTCAATAAAACCCATGTCTTTGCACCACCCTTTATCACGCATAGAGGTCTCAATACTTCCTTACGGAAACAAAGATCTCTCTGGCTCAAATGATGATCATCCACAACTCTCACCGCCTCCATTTATAAGCATGATGGGCGATATAAATGTTTGACACAAGTCTCGCTTAATGCCAACACCCAGCCGCAATGACCACCAATAAACATTACTAGATATTTTTCGGCATTTGTGAATGAAGTTTGTTGTAGAAGAACATTTGCGATGAGAGTCTGTCGCAAATGTGTCGTTGCAAAAAACAACGTCGCAAATCAAAAATAATTGCGACCGGCAAAGCGCATGTCGCAAATATTTTTTGTTTTGTATAAAAAATAACAATTACAAATATCCATCGCAATTAATAGTATTTGTAAAGGACAGTTCATCTGTCGTAAATACCTATATTTAAAAAAAAAATACAAACAATTAAAAAAACATATAATTAAAAACATTTATATATATTTAAAAATAAGTAAAACAATGAAAAAATAAAAACATTTGATAAAATTAAAAATAATTAAAAAAAATATTACTCAATTTATTTTCATTGGGTTATATTACTTCTTTATTGTATTTGATATTCTTAGATTATGTGTATAATGACTTGATTATCTTATGTTTTATTTCCACTATTTTATGTGGATTTATATTTGATACACATATTCAATTCACTGATTAATTCTCACTTCAATGTTATGATCATTGTAAGGGTTGTTCGTCTCAAATTGTCTTCTTTGGGACATATGTCAAGTTATGCAACTATTTTCTTTTATGAGGTGTATTTACTCCCCTTAGATATGTTATATCATGAAGATATTTATATTATTGGTATTTAATGTTTCATTTTATATTATTCCTCTCATGATTTTATAATTCAAAAGTTACTAAAGTGGTAAGAGATAAACGTTTCAATCTCATTTTAATCAGGATTTTTTATACTTCAATTTTAATTGAAGTAAATTATTTGATAATTTCATAATAAACCCCTTTCATTTTCGTCTCCTTTGTTTATTCATGATGTTTTTTAAGTAATAGTACCATTTTATTCTCTTTGGTACTTAAAATGATTGAGAAAATGTTTTTAATAAAATCCAACTTCATTTCTCTCTTTAATAAAAAACCATTTTCTTCTAAATCTATGTTTTCTAAAAATGTTTTTAAAAATGTTTTACTATGATTATTTAATATCATTTTTACCCATAATTTGATTTAAAAAAATAAAAGGAATCTTCCTATCATTTTCTGAACAAGGTACTTTTTTTCTCTTCTTACAGAAATGTGAAAGAAATCTTTATTTTTAACATACTCAGCATGAACAGAACCTTCCACCATTATAACCACTCATTGCTTTAAAGATTCCTTTACAAGTTTAGAATGATATTTTTAAAGAAAATGGTTTTCCTAATATTTTGGAAATTTTTAGTTTTCAAAAGTGATTTTCAAAGTGAAAGAGTTATTTTCCTCAATAATGTTTTTAAAGATCCTTTTATAGTATTTATATTCATCAATGAAAATAGCTCTTTATTTTACATATACTCTACTGGGGATATGTTGTAATGATATCGTCCTTATTCTTTCTCTGGATGGTTTAGGATCAAATTGACTAGGGAAAGTATTGACATTCTCTTTCTTGATTAATTTTTGTAATCATTAACTTTCCCTTGAAATATTCACTTTCGCATGATCATTGAACATTACATTTCCCTTAAATATCCATATTATTTATCATGGATATACTTATTGCTTAAATTGTATATCATTTCTACATACAATATTTTACTTTGAAAGTTATATGATTGACCGAAGAAATTGTTTTTTAATATGTATTCCTTACTCAATACAGAAATTTGTTGATAATGAATATTTTTCATGAATTAAATTGATCATTCGATATATGAAGAATGAGTTGGACATGCGGTTACCAATGTTGTCCAGTTATAGATATCCCCTCGATGCATCAGCAGTCTCATGAGACAAATCAGTTTGCTAGCCTTATTTAAATGGGTTTCTGGTGTTAACCTACCCGCCAGTTAAACTATCATGACACAAGGTCTTGATAGTAAAAGTATCATGATGTCTGAGATCATGACATCCAATATTAAGTATTTAATTCATTAAGAATTCATTTATTATTATCCATGAGATTATTGCATCGATATTATCCATAGATTCATTTTGTGCTCAAGTTATTGATTATATAGCATGTGTGTTCAATTATTTACATTGCTATATTGATTATGCATTATATAATCTTGATAGTCATGTTATTAATTAAATGGAATGTGTGTTCATATATTTACATTTTCATATTGATTATGCCTTATTGAGTATGCTTTATTTATTCATGATGGATTCTATTGTACTTAACCCTTACTAAGAATTTGAGCTCACCCTTATTTTGTTCCATTTCCCTAGGATATGAAGGAGTCTTTAAATGAGTTCAAAGATGCAGAATATTTACATTCACTTTGTTGTAATTTTTGTATTCAAATGTTATATGAGAATCATATATGTATCTAGTTTACCAAGACTACTAAACTATTCGGTTCTGTGGGATGTGATTGCTTGTATCTAGCACCAATGTAATAAAGTAACCACCAGTTCCAGACTACTGGGGTTGAGGTCATTATAGTTGGTATCAGATAAACTTTAGTAGAAACCTTGAGAACTAGATTTAGGAAAACATGTATTAGGGAATATAACCTTATAATAGAATTTTAGGATAGGTACAAAAGAATATCGTAAAGTTTTGGTAAGGATGATATTATGTGGTTTTCCTAGTAATACATCTCTATCTAGATTCAATAAGTAGACATGGTTCTGGAATAGTTATACCTATGGGTAATAACTCTGGAAAGGGTGCACTGGGATTTGACTCGATCATCACCTAGTGCATGACAATGAGCCTTACTGTGCACCTGGTTTGACACTCATGGGGGATATGCTTTAGATAATTCATGTTTTATTTAAAACCATTATAAAGATTTTGAATGGATGATGACCATGAATGACCTTGGTTAAACCTAGAGTTTCTTAGGTTGATAAGTATAAGTTTGATCATAAGTTTAATAGAATAAATACTAACACTGCGATTTTATGTGATGGGAATTTAAGATGATTAAGGATATTTTGGAAAACATATTATCGGATCAAATATTTTATTATTTTGAGGTAATTAATGATATTTTGGGAGGTAATTTTTTAGGTTGAGGTATATATATAATCATTAGGTTTAACATAAACGATTATTTGGGAATAATACAATTAAATTTTTGTGGATACAAGTTAAATGCTATGAGATAACCTTTGAGGTTAAAATCTTATTTCATGTTGAGGTTATTGAGGATATTTGGGATATAGGGTTATTTATTTGTGGAATAATCTAAGATGAACCATTAGTGGAAATTTTGAAGTAAAATGTATGATTTCTTTATATGAAGGTTTGTACATATTTGATATTATCTTACCTTGTGGTAACCATTTTAGTTTTGGTTAATATTTAAAGATAATAGGAATAGAATATTATTCTTTTATGGATCTTATGATCCATTAAAAGTTAATTTTAGTGCTTCAGACATAAAAAATCATATTGGATATTCATTTCTTGGAGTAATAAATGAAGAGAAAATTGATCGAATCATGACAATGATGAGCATGAATCACGTGAGCTTAGGGAACCTTCCAGGTTTCTCTGATCAGTGCATTCAAGGTGCATTCTATCTAAAGGTAGGTAACCACATCCTAGTCTCTTGATGTTATACTACATGTAAAAATCCTCGTTGCATGACATTAAATTTCATGATAATAGTTCTTCACATTGAACAGATCACCCCCTATGATGATTTTATAGTCGAGAATCACATGTTTTATTCCTTCACCTAGAAATGTGTTCAATACACATTAGCTTAGCCTTTAGGTTTCACCCCATGGACCTTGGGATCCCTATATCTTGGTTTCCCCTATAGAAAACTAGTAATGTGGACTTGTTAATCCAAATGGACCCCACTAGGATTCTCTGATGAACAACACAATGGCTCAGAAATTGTGCTTAGTAGATGGTTTGGTACCAGAGGAGAGCCCCCCCTTAAATTTGGGAGTTATTATCCCAACTATGTGGAATATGGGCTTCCACCATTATTGATTGTTGAACTATACTCACTAAAATCCACCTCCTCTTGATTCAAATATTCTTGGGTTATGATTTACACTTTGCATAACCCAACTATTCGAGTGGATTTAGATACCCTTGATGTTACACATTTGTGCATCGTACCCATTATCAAAGCGATATTATAATATCATATTCTTATAATCCTCAATCCTAGGGTATGAATCTCTAGTGAAGACACAATTGTTATAATATAGTCATTTATATCAGTGATATGTTTTAGTCACATGACATTAAACTTCATGAAAACATCCTAATTGAACAATGTTAAACTACATGAAATATGTTCCATCCTACAATACCTAAAATTACTTAGATCAAGGGCATCTTATCCATAAATCTGTGCTATAGATGAATGTTTTGTTTCCATACCAGAATGAGATATGGAAATTCCATTTCTCTGTGTATGAGCCTGATCCGCATAAAGGGACCCTTAGTGGATCATGATGTTGAGGCTCACTAAGGTAAGAGGTAAAAAAAGATGACCCTCCCTGCATATGAGCCAAATATATGTGGGGGTCTCTTTTTGTAATAACTACATGTGGCTTGATTCTTGACCTATCAGGATATGTAGTGATGATCAGACATATTGTCCTGGGCCCAACCGTAGGTTTACCACCATAACAACCTTCCCAGGTGCTTGATCCACTTTGAAAGATGTTAACCTCGATTGGTAACAAGACTTTAGAAATACCCCCAACCAGTGAAAAGCGTCCTTAAGGATATCTCACAAAATTTATTATTGGTCCCTATATCCTTACTGCATGACATTAAACAACAAGGAATATATCCTTTTTACATGTCATTAAACTACACAACATATGTGTCCCCACTTCATTATGTTAAATCATGAAGATCATCTATCACCATCACTCCTTATCAAAGGACTGTAAGAGCCTGATTCTGTTCAACCAAAGTTTTGGATGCTTCTATAATCTTTATGAGAACCTTAATCCGTAAACCACAATTCATGTCTTGAGTATCTCAAATTGTTTTAAACCTTCCATGGCCCTTGGAAAATGACACTTAGATTTAAGGGATCCTTTGTTTGACTATGCATGTCCACCCCTAGCTCCTGAATATGAGCTTCTAACCAGTTAAACATATATATCTTTGCTTTTAAAAAAGGGGTTTTGATCATTGTGAGCCTTGGTATCATCATAGTGGATATATTCATCCTAACAATGATCACATAGTAGAATATATGTAACTCTCCAACCCTAGTTACCCAGAGTCGGTGAATTATTACATAACATTGACATGATCACAAGGGATCAAATCCCTAAAGACCGATCAATTTAGTAGCCATGGAAGTACTAGATACAAACATAAGTTTTACATTACATTATGAAATGAAAAACAACAACATTGTGTCTCCGTTTAACACATTAATCTCCCTTAGACTATCCCTACAGGTCAGTCATAATATACTACGTCACATCCTAGAAAAAATAAAACATAGAAAGGGGTGAGCTCAGATGCTTAGTAAGGATAACAATATAGCAGAAACTTTCATAAATAAGCATAAAAATTGAAGGAAATGTATAAGACTGAAACAAAAGCCTTTTAAACTTAAACATCAGTATAATATGACAAAGATAAATCAAATAATTCCATTTACTTATCCACATGGATATTCTACTAGTCAAATAATCACATGTAATATAAATATCCAATTTTATAATGATAGAATGCATAATGCCGGACATCATAACCACATAGTCAAGGCCTCGTGCCAAGACTAAAAATAAGATTTTGTCAAGGCCTTGTGCCAAGACACTAGTTTGTCTCATGAGACCTACTGATGCATCAATGAGCTATAATAGGCTCCACCTGTCACTTACTAAGTCCAATGCATTCCCCATATGAAAAGGTTGGAACATAACATAAACATTCGTATTTAAAACTAGCATACGAAATGTTAATACTTTAACTATAAACCATGAATGGTATAAAATAACACATCCATATTCAAACATATCACACAAAATTCAATACAATATGGAATATTGTATCATAACAAATCAACTTCAAACAAGTGTAAAATCCATCAAAGGATGTTGACATAGATGAAATCAAAACTGTTTGAGAGAAATATCTCTTTATATTTTGAAATCATTTAAAAGTCATGTAATTATAAAAGAAAACATTTATTTTGAAAATATTTTTATATTCTTGTATGGGAAGCTTTGGTGGTGTTATAATGGCGGAAAATAGCAGCACCCGCTGTATAAGTTAAAAAAAGAATTCTTTCCTTAATTTTGTCGAAAATGTCGTAAAGGACCTTGTTTGGAAAACGACGAAAAGTTTCCTTTTATAAAGATTTTATAAAAATTCAAACAAGGGTATAAATGAATTTAATCCATAGTCTAGGAAATATTAAAAATGTTTTGAAATACATTTTTAAGAAACACATATGTGGATGATAAAGAGGTCTCAGTAGATACTTACATATAAACGACCTCAGATAATGAAGAGATTGTAGAATTAACCCTTAACTTATACTTTTCCTTGATCGAGGGTATGTTAACCTTATGTATAATAGTTAAATCATTTTTATTAAATTATATAAGAACCACATACATAAATATGATATCATATATGATCTTCTAATATTTCTTTGTTAATAATATTTCGATAGTATCATTGTTTCGGGTGTTAACTGATTCATTTTCCTTTATATTCTTGGTTACGTAAGACATGTTTTTTATGGATAAGATGTATTTGATTCATATCCAGAATGATATTAAGTTCTTAAAAATTATTTTTAATCATAAAATGAAAATTATTCTTGAATGGTTATGATGGGGATTGAATTTCATCACGTTCGTAGAGACGGTAATCCGTACGTACGTACGAGTGACGATATCATTCTATTGATGGTGAAATCATATGTAATTGGATGATATATCATACATAAAGAATCATTAACATGTTATATTTATTATTTAAATTGTTTATACTCATTATTATACCCATCCAAATAATGAAGTGTTTGAATAACAAACTACACCACGACGTGGAGACGGTAAGTTGTACGTACGCACGTATGGTGACCTGTCATTCATAGGTTGGATAGAATAATGAATATGGTTGTACCATATTTATAATAAAATCACAGTATGTATAAGGTAATATAGTTATTATTTTGGTATGGAAATAAAATAGAAAGAGGAAGTGTAAGAAGAAAAAACTTTGAAAGAGGTGGTGAAATTATTACCTCTTCTTCGGGTGTTTCCTTTTGAGTTGATCAGAAGGGCTCATTATGTTGGATTTATGATCAAAGTAAGGAATCTAGGTAAAAATGAGGGTAGTTGATAGGATATTTGAGTAGGGGTTCGCTGAGCCAAATGGCTTTGGAGGTGTGATTTTGAGAGAAGGGGAAGTACCCTTTTATAAGAGAGGTGGGGGTCACTTTAGGAAAATCTTGAAATATCATTTTATTATACAATCATATTCAGTTTAAAATGGCTCTAAAATGATTTATTTCGAGGCCAAGGTGGGTATGAGTCGAAAAACTCTCAACCAATAGGTTTTAGACAGGTTTAGGTCACCATATAAACCTTATCTTTTAGATTTTACTCTTAGTTAAATAGTTTAACTTTTACCATGTATTCATGTGTTATTATAATAAATGGTTAATAAACTTACTATAAAAAGCCAAGAGAACCCCAAGTGATTCATTATTAATATATCTAACCTTATCTAAGTCCTTTGGTCAAGCCTCAGATTTTTAGGAATATTATATCAATTAATAATATAGTATTTGTTTTAGAAACTCATTTATGTCAATTTTGACACTATTTGGTATTTTGTTTTTGTGAAAGTCATAACAACTTTATCACTTCAATTTTTTTTATTTAATCAACCCTAAAATGTAATATTAACCTAGAAAATTAGTGTAATTCATCAAAAGTCCCAATTTACATTTATTTGGATATTTATAATATCAATTATTTTAATATTTCATTAATAAGGTAATTACTGCATCATTATTATGTCATAAATAAATTTAATTATTTAATATCTAAAAATTATAAATAAAATACCATTATGTAGGAAATATTTTTAGATTTATAATGAATATTTATAGTTGAATTTATCATATGTATAACCCTATATTAAAAATTGTTTAGTTATTAAACCTTGAATTTAACACTTTTAACTCTTCTTTAAATAAAATAATAATAAATGTCCTAATATAATCCAAGTGGACCAAAAGGATCATATTTTATTCCCAAGGTTTATTTTGTTTGAAAAACACTTATCCAATAGAATTAGGACATGTGTTAGGGTAATTAGAATATCATTTTTACCTTTAATTACACTTTACTTTTAACCGTGGTAAATAAAAGTCAAAAGTTACTATTCACAAAAAATTATTTTCATTTTATTGAACCAAATTTTACTTACTGATGTCAACTGTGTCTCTCAAATTTTTGAAATTAAATACACAAAAGCGGTAAAATTACGTTTTATGCAAATTTTCAAATGCGCCTAGAAGGTGGGTAAAAAACAGTAAAAAGTTCAATAAAATTTTATATATCTAATATTATTATAAAATGAATCCAATGAATTGCATTGAACATATGTAGGTATTATGTATATATTTTTACCTAAAATAAATTTAAATAAAATAACTAATTATTTAAATAAAAATTTGGTTTTAAACAATAATGCAGTGCTTTTCATTATTCATCAAAAATTGAAAGTTTTCAGAAAAATACCAAAAATTCACCATAAGCTAATTTTGATATTCTGAATCCAAAAATGAATTCCATTTTGAAAAATAAAATTTATAAATTTTCAAAAAGTGGGTGTCACTATTCATAACGACTATTTTGATTGGTCCAGGTGTGCTAGAACTCAAAGTTGCGTACAACACAAGCTATTACATTATTCAAAGGGAAACATACCATGGAAGCTTGGGGTGTTACATTCTCCCCTCATTAAAATAATTTCCTCCTTGAAATTTCTAGAATATTAATACATAAAAAGATTCAGGTGGTTCTTCATCATAAGTTCCTTGGGTTCCCACGTTGCCTCTTCCATATTACGGTTTCTCCATAGAACTTTTACCAGACGAGTCATCTGGTTTCTCAACACTTGTTCTCTGATATCAGGAATCTTGATAGGCTCTTCATAATAAGACATACTGGGTTCTATTTCTATTTCTTCATAGGTGAGTACATGCGTTGGTTCAGACATGTATTTTCTCAACAGTGATACGTGGAACACATCATGAACTTTGGAGAGACTTGGCGGCATTTCCAAACGATAAGCTACAACAACAATTTGTTCTAGAATTTCGAAAGGTCCAATGTACCTAGGACTTAATTTTCCCTTATTACCGAATCATATAACACCCTTCTATGGAATAGATGTACCTAGGGGTAACAACTATGACAAGGTGCATCATGCCTGACTCGGCATAGCCTAGTACATAACAATGAGTCTTACTGTGCACCTAGTTTTACACTCTGAAGGGATATTCTTTGGTAAATTCATAAGCTCATTATGAACTATTATTAATGAAATCAAGAAAACATGTCCCTAAGAATATATGTTAGGAAATAAATCGTGGATAACATAGATTAAAGTCTATAAATTCATAAGTTATGAAATAAATGTAATTTATAAGTTATACCTTTAATGTCATTAGATTCCCCTTATGTGTTTAATAGTTAAAATAATCATCCCTGATTTTTTTATATTCTAGAAAATGGCCAGAAATATGAGGAATCATATAAACAATCAATGTGACAGGCAATATGATGACTGATCCAATGAGATGCCCAACCTTATGGGAGCGGGAATTGAAAACTCTATGATGATACTCTCTCAGATGACTCATGTTCTAAATAAGAACCTAGATCAGGAGGATCTCCCAAATACCCCTAAGAAAGAACAAGTGATAATTGAGTCCTTTATGCAACAAAGGCCTCCAACTTTCAATGGATCATCTGATCTATTAATTGAGGAACAATGGATCAAATCCATTGATAAAATATTCTCTATATTTAAATGTTATGAATAAGAGAAGGTTCTAGTAGCTGTCAATCATATGGAGGAAGAATATGATTGGTGGTGGACATTGATCGAGAATACGAAACCTCTGTAAGAGATCAAAGTGATGGGGTGGAAGGAATTCTGGAAAATGTTTTTCGAAAAATATTTTCCTCACACTATCTGACTTAAAATGGAAATGGATTTCCTTAACCTCAAGAAAAATATAAATGAATCTATCAGGGTGTATGAGTAAAACTTCACAAGACTTTCATGATATGCCTTCAAAATTTTCATTACCCCTGAATGCAAGGTTGAACCCTTCTTTGGTGGGCTAAAATATAGTCTACAAAAATCCCTGGAAACCCATGATTTTGATAGCTATGAGGAAATTGTTCAATGTGCCCTCAAATTCAAAATGGAGATTAGAGAATCTCATAGGTTTCATGGGAATAAGAAGTAAAAAGTGTAGTTTAATTCTGGTGTTCTGGTAGAGAAATATAATAGTGCCAAGAAATTTCAACATCACATTTTTCAAAGGTGCAGAAAGAAACACCTCAAAAATTTATTAAGGGAGGTGAGGAAATGATTTAGGTGTGGGAAGGAAGGACACCTAGATAATTATTACCGACAAGATAAACCCACCTATGTGATGGAGGAAAGTAATGCTCTGGTCAACCCTCATCACATTGTTCATTGCTTCAACTGCCAGGAACCAGTGCACTTTACAAATCAATTCCTTAAGCCAAGGATTTTTGGAGACAACCAACAACCTCCTAAAAAACAAGAAAGATCTTTTTCCATCACAACTGTTGAGGTGGATCCCAAAAAATAAGTCGTGATAGGTACACTAATTATTCATTAAAGAATAGAGAACGTTCTTTTTGATTTTGGTTCTACATATTCCTTCATATCACAAAAGTTTAGTAAAACTATTTAAACACAACCAAAAAGTATGGAAGTAGAGTTGTTGATGAAAATGGAAAATGGGGAAATTATTGCATCCCATGTATATAACTCCTCCCCTGTCAAAATTTGTAGGCTGAACTTCCCAGTAAACCTTTTCATACTCCCTGCGGTGATATTTGATGCAATTTTGGGTATGGATTGGATTTTCCTATATAGAGCCAACATAAATTTCCACGATAAATAAATCACTCTCTGTATTGTGAATCAACCCCGATTCTATAAAATTGCAAGGAGGGGGTGAATCTTCTTTAGCACCGACATCTCAGGCATGGATATTCTTTCCCTATGAGAAAGTGTATCTAGCTCAAATGATTGAGTATAAGGAAAGAATCATCCTCAAAGACATACCTATTGTGAGGGAATACACTAATGTGTTTTCTAAGGAATTTTCTGGCCTTCCTCCTTGCCGAGAGGTTGAATTTTCAATCGAGATAATACCCGAGGCATTGCCATTATCCAAGACTCTATACAGAATAGTTGTTTTAGAACTTAAGGATATGAAGAAACAACAACAAGAGAATATGGATAAAGGGTTTATATGCCCAAGTGTTTCACTATGGGGTGCACCAGTCCTCTTTTTCAAGAAGAAGGATGGGTCAATGCACCTTTGTATTGATTATCGTAAGCTCAACAAGATCACAATAAAGAACATGTATCATTTTCCATGGATTTATGACTTGTTCGATCAGATACGTGGAGAAAAATACTTCTTCAATGTGGATCTGTGGTCAGGATATTTTCTAAGTTAAGGTGAAGAAGAAGGATATCCCCAAGACTGCTTTTTTTTATAAGGTATAGGCACTATGAGTTCATAGTAATGTCATTCAGACTCACTAATGCTCCCACAATCTTCATGGACTTGATGAATAGAGTTTTTAGATATTACCTCAACAAATTTTTGGTAGTACTTATAGATAATATTCTAATATACTCAAAAAGAAAGGAGGAGCATGAGGAGCATCCGAGAACTGTGATAAAGACCTTATGAAAGGAGAAGTTATATTCCAAGTACAAAAAATGTGATTTCTAGTTGAAGGAAGTCTCATTCTTGGGGAATATCATCATAAGAAATGGTATATCTATAGGCCCTTTAAAGAAAGAGATAATTAAAGGATGGATGAGGCCATTATCTGTGATAGATATCCATAGCTCCTTGGATTAGCTGGGTATTATCATCGATTTGTGATAAATTTCTCATGATTGTCAAACCCTATAACCAAGCTAACTCAAAAGGAGTCAAGTTTTCTTTGAATGATAAGTTTGAATAGAGATTCAAGGAACTGAAAAGAGGCTTATCACTATAACTATGCTCACACTACCCACAAGTGGAGAAGTTTTTATAGTATTCAGTGGTGCTTCGAAGAAGGGATTGAGCCGTGTGTTAATGCAGAATGAAAAAAATCATATCCTATTCTTCAAGGAAGTTAAAATTTCATGAACAGAACTACCCAACACATGATCTAGAGTTGTATGCAATGATCTTCTCTTTGAAAATTTTGTAGCATTATCTCTTTAGGGAGAATTCTGAAATATATACGGATCACAAAAGCATAAAGTATATATTCATATAGAAAGAGATGAATATGCACCAATGAAGATGGTTATAGATGATCAAGAACTATGACTGCTCAATCAAATACCATCCTAGTAAAGCAAATAAATTGGCAGACGCTCTAAGTAGAAAGGATTGAGTAATTATATCATTAATGAGAATTGAGTGGGATCACATATTCTTATATTTAGAAAAGATGGACATGGGAATCATAAAGGAAGGAACATCATCAATCCTTTCACAATTGATTGTTCAACCTTCCCTTATGGAGAGTTTAAAGGATGCTTAAAGAGATTATTTGGGAATTTAGAAGAAATTGGAAACTATAATAAAAGGTAAATCCTTAGAGTTCAATTTTATTAAAAAAGGTGTTGTAAGATTGGGGTCAAGACTATGTGTATCATCAAATCCTTACTTAAAGAAGGATATGTTGGATGATGCACATAGATCAACCTTCTCTATCCATACTGGAAGCACAAATATGTATCGAGATCTATGAGAATACTATTGGTGGGAAAATATAAAGAAGGAGATCATGGAATATACATTAATATGTATTGTATGTCATAAACTAAAAGAAGAAAGTAAAAAATTCAAGGGGATGATGCAACCATTACTCATACCAAAATGGAAATGGGAAAAAATCACCATGGAATTTGTCACCGGACTTCTAAAGACATCTAGGGGAAACAATGTTATTTGGGTTGTGTTGGATCATCTTATAAATACCGCACAATTAATTATGATTCGAGAGGACTTATCACGGGATCAACTTGCATGAATATAAATTAGAGAAGTGGTGAGGCTTCATGGAGTACCACTATCAATTTTTTCTGATCGAGATCCGAGATTCACATCCATGTTCTGAAATAGTCTTCAACAATCTCTAAAAACTTAATTGAACTTCAACATGACTTATCACCCTTAAACTGATGGACAATCTGAGTGGGCTATCTAGACACTTGAGGACATATTGAGAGAATACTCAATTGACTTCAAAGGAGGATGAGACCAACATATTCCTATGGTTGAGTTCTCTTACAACAACAGTTTCCACTCGAGCATTCAATTGTCTTCTTATAAATACCTTTATGGGAAGAGGTTTATAACACCTGTATGTTGGGATGAAGTTGAGGAACAAAAACTAATAGGTCATGAAATGGTCAAGGAAATGGTGTAAAAGGTTAAGACTATTCAACAGCACATCTAGGCTGCTCAGAGTTAACAGAAGTGCTATAAAAACAATCAACGATGAGACCTAGAGTTTGATGTTAGAGACATAGTATTCCTACACATCTCTCTATGGAATAAAGTCATGAGATTTGGGAAGAGTAGAAAGTTTATTCTAAGATACATCAGCTCCTTTGAGATTCTTGATCGCATCAGAGTGGTGGTCTATCGACTAACACTCTCACCTAACCTATCTCAAGTACATGATGCATTTCATGTATCCCTCTTGAGGAAGTATATAACAGACTCCTCTCATGTACTAAATCTAGAGGTGGTACCATTAGAGAATGATCTTTTTATGATGAGAATCCGGTGACGATCTTAAATTTTAGAGAGAAAGTTCCACGAAATAAGACAATGCACCTTGTCAAAGTTTTGTTGAGAAACCACAAGTTTGAAGAAGCAATGTGGGAATCGATGAAAGTGATAAAATAGAGTTACCATCATCTGTTTTAGTGTGGGAAATGAAAATTTAAAGGGTGAAATTTCTTAAGGAGCAAAGATTATAATGACCTGAGCTGTTATAAATAAAAAATCACCTTATTTTTTAATTAAATGTTTTATTTTGTAATATGGATATAGAAAACACATGCACTTATTTTGTTTTATTATATCCTATCATATTTAAATAACCATTAATCATAATTACCATTGATAATATAGTCATTGAACAGTGATCACATAATTAATATAAATATAGGGTTTTAACGAATCCAACTGACACAGACAATGGAAGTGATGACCTCGACTAATAGGATCATACCCTATGAAGCTCATTTATCAGAGCTAGATCTATATGGGGAGTCTCTTTTTGTAATAACTACAGGTGGCTTAATTCTTGACCTATCAGGATATGTAGTGATGATCGGGCATACTGTCCTGGTCCCAACTGTAGGTTTACCACCATCACAACCTTCCCAGGTGCTTAATCCACATTGAAATATGTTAACCTCAATTAGTCATGAGACTTTAGAAATACCCCCAACCAGTGAAAAGTGTCGTTAAGGATATCTCGCAAAATTTATTATTGGTTCCTACATCCTTACTGCATTACATTAAACTACAAGGAATATATCCTTTTCACATGACATTAAACTACAAAAATACTACCACAAAACTGGGTTTCTGCAGCGCCACCCTTTAACAGCGCTAAAAAAAGTGCTGATAAAGGGGACCCCTTTATCAGTGCTTTTTTTAGTAGTGCTGATAATGGGGGGATTTATCAGCGCTTTTTCCCAGCACTGATAAATTTTATATTTCAAAAAAAATTATCATGAAAAATAATATATTGTTGTATAAATATATTTATATTGATATAAATATAATATATATTTTTTAAATATGTTTTAGAAAAGTATAAATAGACTACTACATTTAATATATAAGAAATTTAGGGAAAATGGCTTTAATTTTTTTTAGAAAATATTACTAATTAATAATTTACTAATTATCACCGATTAATAATCATTTAATAACAATTTGAAAACACAAAAAAAAATCAAAAAAATCAATAAAATATCTAAAATACGTTGAAAATGTAACTCAAACTTCAAACGACCATAACTTTTGATCCGAGTGTCCGTTTGAGCTCTACAACATATCAAATAGAAGCCCGCGAAGATATTTATTAATATACAAATAAATATAACTATATATATATATATATATATAAATAAATAAATGTATCATTAAATAGATAAAAAACGAAATAGATTAGTGGTAATGGTGTAGGAGCGCAATGGGGAGGTCACGGGTTCGAGTTTGGGTGGAAGTAAGGAGGGGCGCGTGGGCAAGTGTAGGATGCGCATGCAAGGGTAGCGCACGGGAGTGGGAGGGGGATTCCTAGTGCTGATAGGGGGGGGGGAGCACTGTTAAAATATCCCCTCCGAATATAAATTATTTTTTATTTTTTTGACGTTTATCAGCGCTAAAAAAAGCGCTGATAAAAGGGGTGTTTATCAGCGCTTTTCTGAGCACTGATAAAAGGGACCCCCCTTTATCTTCTCCTCAATTAACAACGCTTTTTTTAGCACTGTTAATGCGCTTTTCCTAGTGCTAGTAAAATCCATGTTTGTAGTAGTGAAAATACGTGTCCCCACTTAATGGTGTTAAATTATGAATATCATCTATCACCATAACTCCTTATCAAAGGACCGTAAGAGCCTGATCCTGTTCAACCAAAGTTTTGGACACTTCTATCATCTTTCTGAGAACTTTAATCCTTAAACCACACTTCATGTCTTGAGTATCTCAAATTGTTTCAAACCTTCCATGGCCCTTGGAAAAGGACAGTTAGCTTTAATGGATCCTTTGTTTGACTATGCATGTCTGCCCCTAGCTTCTGAATATGAGCTTCTAACCAGTTAAACATATGTGTATTTTCTTTGAAAAATGGATTTTGATCATTTTGAGCCTTGGTATTATCACAGTGGATCTCTTCATCCTAACAACGATCACATAGTAGAATATAGGTGATAAAAAGGGAAAAGTAGGAAGAATAAATTTTTGTATATTATGTATAAATTTATGTAAAAATCCAATGAGAAGAAATACAGTTGAACATGTGGGAGTAGTAATAGGAGGGAGATAGATTAAGAAGATGAACTCTATAGAGAAGACTAATCTCCTGAGACCCAATCCAAATCCTCCCAAGGATTGACTCCCATCAATCAGATGCAATTTACCCAAATAAATCCACCCCTCACCTGCTCCCAACTCCCCCATTTAATATCCCAACCAACAAATAACAACCCTTAACTAATAGGAAAAGCACAAGACTACCCCTGTCAGTTACCCAGACTCTTAGACAACCCACTTCTACACACACCTGACAATAGTAGTGGTGTAAAAATGCAACCACTTTATGAGTAAGAAAACCACATTATTATAAAACCAATATATCAAGAGACTAAATCCATATTCTACCTTCATAATAGATTATATGAGAGGAAATTACATAATCATTGTTGGGATTTTCCCTTAATTTTTAGTTTTGATGCGCATAAAAGAGCTAATTAGTGTTTAACCAATCCATTAACCGATTCATGGTATTAAGATGTGTTTGATTTTAGAAAAAATTTACTTCTTACATTTTTCAAAAATCTATTAGAATATATAAATGGAAAAATAAATAAAAAATGAAAATGGTAAATTATTACAAAAAAAACTTATTTTCATGTTCTGGATAGATAACTCCTATACTTTTTTCTCCACATTCCAAATAATTTTATTACATACTTTCTAATAAAAATTAGGTATGTGTTTTCTGTTTTAATTTTCAAAAGATGTTTTAAAAAATGTTTTAAAAAAATGTATTGAATTATGTAGATGGAAAACATACAAAAAAAATATTTTCATGTCATCAGAAAAATGAAAACACAACATGGGATAAGTAACATAATTATTTTCCCCTATAATTCAAAACATTTCCTAATGTAATTTTAGAATATGAAAGTAATAATATTTATCCAAAACAACACCACCTAAGTGTTTTGGATACACGAGAGGAGCATGTTATAGTGTCATATGATTTTTAAAGAACAGGCTAGGATTTTTTTTTTGTTTAGAAACTAATTTTCCCCAAGGCACACATGCACTTGAGAAAAAATCAGCTCATACAAAATACTAGTTAGATACTGGGCCACATGATCATTTTTTATGCACTGAAATTTTAGGGTTTCATCAAGGAGCGTATGAATAACAAAAATGAATAGATAAAAAAACAAAATGCATAGATGACACTGAGGAGCATAAGTACTTGGACCACTGATTGTACCCTATTACAAGTATTGAATGTCCATATTTCAATCATAAATAACAAACTTAAGAAAATTCATGAATGTAGAATAATATAGGGTATAAGGTTTTAGATCAAATCAAAGCCACTAAAAACCATATATTTTCATGTTTTTTTATTTAAATTTACTATGTTATTTTATCTTTTAAAATAGGAATAGAATGTTTTTGAAATTATGGATAAAAAAATTCTTGTTGCAATACATTGTCAATGATATCAAAGAACAACTCACAAGATTATTTCAAACCAAACAATATTTAAAATAAATAGAAGGCTGACCATTTTTATGCAAGTAGGGGGTTGTGTTTGTGAAAACAAGCACTAGAAAATGCATTATATTGGAATGAGGAAAAAATATATCTTTCACATTTAAAAGTATGAATTCCTTTTAAGAAGCATACTAAAGATTTCAAAAACACCAATCAAACCTAGTCTTTTTTGGGTAAGGCATTAATTAATGATAAAGCTGTTGTACTTGAAGTTACAGAATAAATATATTGTGATATATTTTAAGTTAACCTATTTATCATATTGATAGCGGGTTTTAAAATATGAAAATATATATTAATACTAAAGATATATAAATTTTAATTCTATGTATGATTGATTGATACTGCACTTATTCTAATATCAATGAAATCCCAAGTCAAGATAATCATACCTTGAACAACTCCTGACTCTAATGGAACTTCTGCCTCTAATGTGTGCATTCAACCATGCCTAACCCTCAATCTCTCTAATCTTGGCCTTCATGATCACACTCTATCCTAAACTACTACAAAATGGGCCTTTAATAGTGTAGGAGAATCACTCACTACCAGAGTGAGATTAAAATTCCTAGGCTTTTATCAGTGATGATAAAAGACAACACTTATCAGCTCTTTTATTTAGCAATGATAAAGGGTCATACTGAAGTGTGATGTTACAACACACTACAACACTAGTGTAGTGTGATGTAACAACACACTACAACACTAGAAACCCCACCAGAAATTGGAAAAATAATATACCGATACAAAATTTAAATGGAGTAATATTTACAACACAAATACAATAAGAAAAAAATTATATTATATACATTCCAAAAATTGGGTTATATAGTTACATAACTAGAATTATTACATGCATTAAAAAACATCAATGTTCCTTTGTCTTTTGATCCTGACCTAACTCATGCTATTTCCGAACAAAGAACCCATAATCGAGCAAAAGAACACACCTATATAAGAAAAAAATTCTTATGATAATAATAATATAAAGACATAAATTAATAGAAAGTTTTAATTTTAAACAAAATTTTGAATCATACTAGGAACATTTTTTATTGGATTGAGTTAAAGTTGATTCATGCACATCACACCATTTCTTGTTTGTTTTCAAGAACTATCTCTATGAAAATTAACTAAATAAGTATAAGATAAAAATGATAAGGAAATTAATTATGTAATAAAAGATAGAATGATGAGAAAACAATCTAGGATCGTTAGCTCTGTTTTGGCTATGTGATGCATGCTTTAAACTAAAATGACACTTATATATTGAAAAGATGCACTTAGAGTCATACCAGTCACATTATGCATCAGATTGAGGTCAATATGATTTCAACACATCCTAAATGTCTTATCTATAATTTTCCTAAATTATCAAAACAATCTGAATGTGTTTTCTCAGTTTTGAGTATGTCACTTATCTTTTTTACTAAAATGTCATTTTAATCCAGAAACACGCACTTTAAGTCATACTGATCACATCATGTATCAGTTTAAAATGAGACTAATCCATACACATCAAAATTGACTTAAGAATTATTTTATTAAATTATCAAGACAATCTGAGTGCATTTTCTTGGTTTTCAGTGAGTTATACTTTTTGAACTAAAATGTCAATTTTAAACTGATAATAGACACTTTGAGTCATATCAGGCACATCGTGCATCAAATTGAGGTGTAGATGATTACTGCTAATCAAAAATTACTTATGTATCGTTTTACTAATGTATCAAAATAATCCTAATTCATTTTCTTGGTTTTGAGTATGTCAGTTGTCTTTTTTACTAAAATTAATGTCACTTTTAAATAAAAAGTCACACTTGGAGTCATACCGATCACAACGTGCATTAGATTTAGGTGAGGATTATTCCTACACATCCTAAATTACTTATGAATTGTTTTCCTAATTTATAAAAACAATTTGAATGAATTTTATTGGTTTTGAGTATGTCACTTGTCTTTTTTACTAAAATTTCATTTTAATAAGGAAATACACACTTTGAATAATACCAGTCACATCATGTGTTAGTTTGATATGAGATTTATTCTTACATGTCAAAAATGACTTATGAATAGTTTTCATAAATTATTAAGACAATATGAGTGTTTTTTATTAGTTTTTAGTGAGTGACACTTTTTGAACTAAAATTTCAATTATAAATAGATAACAAGAAATTTGAATCATAACGGGAATATCATGTATCAGATTGAGGTTAGGCTGGTTACTACACATAAAACATAACTTATAGATCATTTAACTAAAGTATCAAAATAATACGGATGTGTTTTCTCAGTTTTTGAGCATGTCAATTGTCCTTTTTACTAAAATTAATTTTGATTTTAAATAAAAAGACACACTTGGAGTCATAACAGTCACACCATGCATTTGATTGAGGTGAAGATGATTCCTAAACATCACATATGACTAATGGATAATTTTCCTAAATTATCAAAACAATTCGAATGAGTTTTCTCAGTTTTGAGTATGTCACTTTTCTTTTTTATTAAAATGTCATTTTAAACTAAAAACACACACTTTGAGTCATACTGGTCACATCGTGTGTCGATATGATGTGAGACTAATTCCTACACATAAAAAATGGATTATGAATCATTTTCATAAATTATAAAGACAATTTGAGTACTTTTTCTTAGTTTTTAGTGAGTGACAGTTTTTGAACTAAAATGTCAAATTTAAACTAATAATGGACACTTTGAGTCATACTGTGCATATTGTGTATCAAATTGAGATTTGGATGGTTACTAAATGAAAATAATGACTTATGGATCATTTTAATAAAGTATCAAAACAATATGAATGTGTTTGCTTGGTTTTGAGTTTTTCAGTTGTCTTTTATACTGAAATTAATGTCAATTTTATAAAAAATGACGCACATGGAGTCATACTGGTCACACTGTGTATCAGATTGAGGTTTGGAAGATTCCTATACATCCCAAATGACATATGAATTGTTTTAATAAATTATAAAAACAATTAGAATGAGTTTTCTTGGTTTTGAGTACCTCACATGTATTTTTTACTAAAATGACATTTTAAATTGGAAACATACACTTTGAGTCAAACCGGCCACATCATGTATTGGTATGAAGTGAGACTAATTTATATACGTCATAAATGACATATGAATAATTTTTCTAAATTATGAAGACAATATGAGAAAAGTTTCATAGTTTTTAGTGAGTGACGCTTTTTGAATTAAAATTTCAATTTTAAACTGATAATGAACACTTTTAGTCGTATCGTGAACATCGTGTATTAGATTTAGGTGTGCCTGATTACTACATATAAAAAATGAATTATGTATCATTTTACTAAAGTATAAAAACAATCTAAATATGTTTTCTCAATTTTGAGTATGTCGGTTTTCTTTTTTGACTAAATTAATATTAACTATAAATAAAAATAAGCACTTGGAGTCATACCAGTCACACCATGTGTTAGAATGAGGTGAAGATGATTCCTACACATCCCAGAGTCTCAAAACAATCCCAACTTCCAATGTTACCATGATTTCATTATTATTTATTTTTCAAACTTCCAAAACTACATATTTAGTCAATGGCCTTATCCAAAAAAGATTTTTCACTAAGAACATCAACTCAATATGCAGTGTTGAAAGTTTGACAAAGAATGCCAATGGAAATCATGGTAACATTAGCATAAAGTAATATGTTACCTATTGTGTGGATTTTTGTAGATATTTTTAAGAAAAATATGGCTTCCCAAAAGATCTATTAAAAAACTAAATAAGTATTTGATAAAAATGATAAGGAAATTAACTTAAAAATAGTAAATAAAATGATGAAAAAATTAATTAAATAAGTATGATAAATTCACTTTTTCATGATGGTTTTATACATTCTTGACACATTTCCTTATTTCCATTATATCAGTTGTATCCTCAAAGTCCAATTTATCAGGATCATGAGCATCTTCGAACACACCATCCCAACCCGAATAAAATAATCCACCTGCATAAGAAAAAATTATTATGTGAGTAATAATAAAAAGAAATAAAGTAAAAGTAAATATAAAATAATAAATTAATTATATGGAAAATTATTTTACTATGAAAAAACCAATATTACCTCTATGATTGACCAAAGGCAATCTCGTTGCTCTTATTTCAAAGGTAGTGGAGAGAAATTGAAGGAAAGTGATAAATGCCAACACTACTAGGGTGAAAACAATTTGAGGGAGAAAAATTATGTGGAAGTTTTGGTGAAAAAATATATGAATGATGGAAAAAAATATTCTAAAATAAAAAAAATGTGAAAATAATAATTCTTGAAAGATCTGCAATATATATATATATATATATTAGATAAAAATGTTAAGAAAATTAACTTTCAAATATTAGATAAAATTATGCCAAAATTAATTAAATAAGTAGTAGGAATTAACCTTTTCATGATGGTTGTATGCATTCTTGACCCATTTATTTATCATTATCTTAGTTACATCCTTAGAGTCCAATATCTCATGAGCATGAGCAACTTCAAACAAACCACCCCAACTCAAACAAAAGAATCCACCTATATAAGATAAAAAATATTATGTGATTAATACTAAAAAGAAATAAATTAAACATAAATATGAAATAATACATAAATTATATGAAAAATGATTTTACTATGAAAACATCAAGATTAACTCTATGTTTGAGAAAAGGTAGCATTGTTTCTCTTTTTACAAAGTTAGTGGAATGAACTTGAAAGAATTTTATAAATTCCAATAGTGTAGGGGTGGAAAGGGTTCTGAGGGAGAATATTTCTGTGGAAGTCTGGGTTCCGAAAGGCAAGAATAATGGACATAAATCTTCTACAATAAACAAAATCTATATGGAATAATGAAAATTAAATCAATGCTTCATTATATAATTTTTCGTTAAAATAAAGAAAGTATGTCATAACATTACCTTTACATCTTCACAAAGGGGTTCCTTCATTATGGTAACACCCCAAAGATTTACAAATAAATTTAATGTAGAATTTATGAAACAATGAATCCTTGTAAAAAAAACACTTTTTTATAGAATATAGTTATAACCTATTTTTTAAACATATATTTTCCACTTCTGTGTTTTGAATTTCAAAAAACGGACATAGATGGTAGTGATCAGTAAGATATTTTTAGTCTGATAGGATCAACTTACATTTTTGGTGAATAGTAACTTGACCCTTATAAATAGTAATGTACCCTTATGAATATTAATATGACCCATAAACTCACCCATGTAAGTATAAATAAAATTTATGCACCTTATAAATGAGAGTGAATATTTTAAAAATTAATAATTATGTGTTGGTATTTTTGTGAGTAATGAATATTTAATTACAATTTTAAATTAATAATTTGATTTAAAATAAAATTAATTTTTATAAAATTTATTACTAAATAAATATTTTTTTCTATGATTTTAGGGTAATTTAATAAGATCTTAGTTAATTTTTCAGGGTGTTATAAAATCAGTTTTAGTTTTAAAAAACTATATTTTTCAAGTAAATGATGATTTTATTTAAAAATTAAATTTAAAATATTTAGAAAATTATTTTGATAAAATGGAGTCTATTTTTGAATTCTAAACATAAAAAAATGGTTAGATTGAATTTATGGGATTTTTCTGAAATACTTGATTTTTTTTGTGAATATTGAAATTTGATAATTTACAAAATATGCTAAATAAATGAATTTCTGCATCATGCTTGAGTCAGGAATGATGTAAATGGCCATTTTTTTGAACTTACATGCACTTATTACTATTTTTGTTCACAATAATCAACCCTATTTCTTATCTTGAGAAAAATAATAAAATAATAAATAAGATATTCAAAAATCACTCATCTCCTCCATTATAAAAACCACCCTCACCCCCTGTTCTCTTCACTCCTCTAAGCCTTTAATCTTCTAAAATTTCTACCAAAATACTCTTCCCTAGTCTCTATCCATGTCCATGAGCTCTTGGTATTTCCAAAAGACCAAAACCCCATCCCTTAATGAGGTTCTCAAGGAGGACATTTCAAGAGGTAAACCCTATTCTTTTTTCTTTTAATTTCATTTTTAATTTATTTTATTTTATTATCTTATCCTCACCTCCTATATACAAATTATCATGATAACTAAATTATCATATATATACTGGAATGATATCATGTTAATGTAATACCCTTCCTCAAACTACTATCTCTTTCTCTTTCTCTCATTTAAAAAAACGAAATCATCATCTGGGAGGGGTCGATTTACAACCTTTGAGGACGACGGACCTTTGTTCTTCAATTTATCCTTCAAGTATGGTCATGAAATAATTTTTATGTTTGAAATAGATTATAAAATATATATTATTTATTATTTAATTTTTTAAACCAGTATATATACATAATAAAAATTCATACGACAAAACTAGTTCGTAATAATCGAAGTATCGCCAAAATAATCTAAATGATCATCACTAATGTTCTATCTAATAACTAATACTAATAACATATAACAAAAATGAATTATATCACCATTTAATCGTATGTATGTTCATTAGTATCATATAAATTCAATTTTGTATAATTATACCAATTCCACATGAACTTCCATACTCATATACAAGTATACCGATCATGAAAACCAAGGAATCAAAGGATCTCAAGTGATAAAATTGTATCTTATAACTCATCCAAAAGGCCATAATTGAACTTAATAAAATTATAATAAATAAAAAAAATGTATATAAGGTTATGAATTAATTATTTAATTCATTTAATTTGATTATCCAGGATGTTAAGGTCAAGTTCATAACTCATTCAAACATAAGGTAAGGGTTTTCTACCCGAACCTCCATTTTCTTTAGGGTTACTCTTTGTCTCTCTTAATCGAAATTAAATTCTTAATTATTATTTTTTACTCCTCATAAATTCCATGTTATTTTATTTTATATATTTTTACTAATCATAATCCTTCTTTATTTTACGAAGAGTTAAATGTTTTCTAAATATCTTTGTCAATTCTTCTCGATAAACAAACCCGATTCAAGGGAACTTCTCAAATTTGTACCTATTTTCAAGGGTACTATGTAATATGTTTTAAGCCACAATTAATTTTATAAAATCACTCATTTAAGAATTAAAAAACTACTTTATTTAATTTCTGGTTTTATTCAAATAATTTTCCAAAATAACTATTCTTTTCAAAGTAAAAGTGTATTTCTCTAAAAAATTCCTAGATGATTTTATTAGAGTATTTTTATCTATTAAAACACCTATATTGAATTTTATTTATAACTGAGGTTAATATCTTATGTTTATTATCTACCATATTTTATTAAATAGTTTATGATCAGTTTGATTGTGGATTTTCTCTCTTGACACCATTCACCATACCACTCAGAATGGTTAGTTTTTATGTGTATAGATTGGGGAAAGTTATTTGATGTGTTCATGTTGTTTAAGTTTAGCCCCTTTAATACGAGGAATTTACTGGACTTAGAAATCTATGGGTGGGTCCTTCTATATCCCCTCTATACATTGGTATGTATCATGAGACAAAGCAGAACTGGGTCTTGGCTGAGGCCTTACCCTAGTATTTTCAGATGTCTTGGATGAGGCCTTGACAATATGTTTCCAATGTCCGACATTATGCATTCCCTCATTATGGTATTATTAATTTATAAACAATATGATTATTCAACTAGTATAATATCAATGGTTATGTTTCATTCTCTTATGATCATTTATATGGCCTTATTTAATCAGCTTTCAATCCTACCATATTACGCTCAAGTATATTTTTAAAGGAATGTGTTTTTAGTTGTTCACCATGCCTAGTGTTTATTTTTATGATAACTTCTACTGTATTAATTACCCTTAATGAGAATCTGAGCTTACCACTTTATTATGTTTTATTTTTCCCCAAGTGGCGAAGATGAATATTATGAATGACTTTCAGGGATAATATAGGAGTCATAGATGTTTCCAATGGAATTGATATTATGTATTTCATTTAAAGTTGTAATGTTGAACTTATGTCTGTATCTTGTTTTCAAAAACTACTAAACTTTTCATTCCTTTAGGATACATATTTATTGTAGTCATTCCAATATATTAATATAAGGCACTAGCTCTGGGAAACTGGGGTTTGGGTCCTTACAGTTGGTATCAGAGGAAGTTTACTAGAAAATTTGGAAACTAGATTTAGAAAACATAGATTATGGAACAAAACCCTAAGATAGACTTTGCGGATGAGTATACAAGAACATCCTAAAATTTTGGTAAGGTATATATAATGTGATTTTTTCTAGAAAATACATCTCTGTCTAGATACTACAAGTGGATGTGGTTCTGGCACAAATGTACCTAGGAGTTAAAACTCTAACAAGGTGTTCCGAGATTGAATTAGAGTAACCTAGTATACGACAATGGGCCTTAATTCACACCAGGTTTGGAACTCCCATAAGATATGATTAGGATAATTAAAATTTTCTTTAAAAACCATTATGAAGGATTTAAATGTAAATATCTCCTTAAAGTAACCATTCTTATGATTATGATATTAGACATGTATAAAATTTAAATTTATGTTAAGTGTTTTACTAGTCCGACATTATACATTGTGATTCATAACCTAATTTATTTTACTACATTATTTATAAATGGAGCATAGTAGAAGGAATGTGAATTTCATGAACGCACATATCCCATGCATGGATTGTTCTCTTATGCAAGATAATGATGCTAGTATTGGAGCTATGATGGTTTCTAAGCAGCTTATAACTATACTGGGATTTCTGAATCAGGTTATAAATAATAACCTTACCTTTATAGATAATCCCGATCCTCAACATGGAGGAGAAATGTTAGAACACTTTATATGAAAACAAACTCTATAATTCAATGGTACTATGAACCCATTTGTAGTGGAGTAGTGGAGTAGTGGATAAGTTCTTTAGAGAAGATATTTCTCACTTTGGGATCTAATGAAAGGGAGAAGGTTGTCATGGCAATTTATCATCTATCAGGAGATGCAGATTAGTGCTGATAATTAATTAAAAACACAAATAAGGAGGAATAAACCTAATAAATGGAATATAGGGACTTTTCGGAAATATTCTTATAAAAATATTTTCCTCAAGAATAGTGAGCATATATGGATATGAAATTCTTGAGTTTGAAACAAAAAGAGGATGATAACGTTGCAAATTATGAAGCTAGTTTTAAAAGTCTATCAAGGCATTTCATGGACTACATACATAATCCAAGGAGAAATATTGATTGATTCTTTGATGGTTTAAAACCATTCCTTAGAAGAGAACTGGTTTCCCAAACTTTCTCATCATACGAAGATATAGTCTCATGTGCAATCAAGACAGAGAAATAATTCTATAAGTCTCATGAATTTAAAGGAAATCAAGAGAAGAATAGGGTGGTAGAGGAAAGAATTGATAAAGGGAAGAATAAAAGGATTATTTTTCCAACATGTGATACTTGTGGAAAGAAACACCATGAAGCCTGCTTAAAAGGAAAATGAGTCTATTACAAATGTAGAGAAGAAGGCCACCGATCTCGTGATTGTAAGGGAAACAAAGAATCTAACAATGCTCAATGCTACAATTTTAAAGAGATTGGAAATTATACCAATTATTGTCCTAAGTGTCAAGGAAACATTCCCCATATAAGGCCAAGGGAGCAAGTCCAAGCTTATGCAATCATAACTACTGAATTTGAAGTTCATAATAATGTAGTGGAAGGTACTATAATCTTTTCCTCAAAATTGTCCAATGATTTATTTGATTCTGGATCATCACATTTCTTTATATATTCCCAATTTTCTTTAAAAATTAGATGTTTTCAATTCTCATTAATAAGGGAGTTGTTAGTCAAAACCCTTAAGGGAAGTTTCATTGCAACAAATATGTGTTAGGAAGTCCCCATTATGGCATATAAATATGCTTTATCTACTTATTTTATCATCATACCTATGGTAGACTTTGACATAATCCTCGTCATGGACTGTATTTCAAAATATGATGCGAAAATATATTGCAAGAAGAAGGAAATTATGATTTTTGAGGAAGGTGTAGAATACATTATCTTTTGAGCAGAAAAATCACCATCTAAATCTTATCTAGATCCACACCCAATAGCTCTACTAAATGAAATTCTTAAGGCAGAAGATAAAACAATATCTATGGGTGAGAAAAAAATCTTAAAATTTATGATGTACCTATTGTGAAAAAATATGTTGATGTATTCCTAGAGGATTTACTTGGACATTCACTATAGTGATAAGTTGAGTTCTTTATTGATTTAATCCATGGTGCAAGGCCTATTTCAAAGACCCCTTATAGAATGGACACAATAAAATTAGTAGAGTTGAATAAATAACTAGAGGAATTGAGTGATGAAGGATTTATCCACCCAAGTGTTTTTCCATTAGGATCCCATGTTCTCTTTCTCAAGAAGAAAGATGGATCTGTGAGGTTTTACATTGACTATAGAGAAATCAATGCAATTAAAATAAAGAAAAAGTATCCCCTACCTCGAATTGATGATTTTTTTGATAAAATTCATGGAGACAAATATTTTTTGAAGATTGAACTTCGATCTGGATATCATCAGTTGCATGCGGGGAAGGAAGATATTCCTAAGACAACATTTCAAACTAGGTATGGGCATTACAAGTTTACAGTAATTCCTTTTGTAATGACTAATGCACCTTCTATTTTATGGATCTAATGAATAGAGTTTTCAAGGAATATCTTGATGAATTCTTTATGGTATTTATTGATGATATCTTTGTATACTCCAAAACCTACAAAGATATTGAGAATCACTTGTGCATTATTCTGAAGACTCTTAAGAGAAACGAATTCTATGAGAATTTTAGAAAGTGTGAATTCTGGCTTCAAATAGTTTCTTTGATTGGCCATATTATCTCTAAGGATAGAATCTTATTTGATCCTACAAATACAAAGGTAGTTCAGAAATGACTTACTCTAATAAACCTAACCAAGGTACGTAGTTTTATTGTTTTAGCTGGTTATTATCGGTGTTTCGTTCAGAACTTTGCCCAATTAGCTAACCCATTCACCAAGCTTACTTGTAAAGGGGTTAAGTTTGTATGGACAAAAGAATGTAAAGATTTTTTTGAAGAATTGAAGAAGAGATTAGTGAATGCTTCAATCTTGACTCTACCATTGGGAAATTGTGGATTTTTGATTTATAGTGATGAATCAAAGAAAGGACTTAGTTGTGACCTTATACATAATGATAGAGTTATTGCCTATGGATCAATGTAGTTAAAAATTCATGAACAGAAATATCCAACTCATGATCTTGAGTTATCATCTGTGATATTTTCTCTAAAGATATGGAGACACTATCTCTATAGTGAAAGATGCGAGATATATAAGGATCACAAGACCTTAAAATATATCTTCTCATAGAAATAACTCAACATGAGTCAAAAGAGATGGCTTGAGATACTCAAGGATTATGATTGTTTCATATAGTACCATCCAGGGAAGGTAAATAAGGTGGTAGATGCATTGAGTAGGAAATATCCTAGAGTTTTAAATAAAATTATAATTGAAAAGGATCCAATGTTCATGGATCTAGAAAGGATAGATATGAGAATTATTAAAGAAGGAGAAACACCACTACTTTTTTAATTGGTTGCCCAACAATCATTATTGGAAATAATTAAAAGTTCTTAGTCTGATGATGAGAATCTTCAAAAGAAAATTAGATGTGTGAATGATGGGAAGTTGGCTGACTTCGTGTGTGACGATGGAATTTTGAAATTTGGGAGAAGGCTATGTGTTCCCTCTATACCCGAGCTAAAAAGGGAGTTATTTGATGATCATCATAGTTTGAATTTCTCTATACACCATGGCATCACTAAGATGTATATATATTTGAAAAAACATTTCTGGTGGGACAACATAAAATGTAAAATAGCTGATTATGTATCAATATGTTTATTATTTCAATAGGTGAAGGTTGAAAGACAATATCCTAGAGGTTTCATGCATCTTATACCTATTCCTAAATGGAAATGGGATGATATCACCATGGATTTTGTCACTGGATTACCAAAAAAATCCAATAAGGAATGATGCAATATGGGTAATTATGGATCCACTTACCAAATCTGCACATTTCCTCGCTATAAGGAAAGATTTTCCACTGGATCATCTTGCACGACTCTATATAAATGAAGTCGTGAGAATTCATGGAGTACCTATCTCAATTGTGTCTAATCATGATCCATTATTTACATCAAAATTCTGGAAAACTCTCTAAAAATCTTTGGATACTGAGCTTCATTTGAGCATTTCTTATCATATTCAAACTAATAGGTAGTTAGAAAGGACGATCCAAATAATATAAGACATGTTGAGATCATGATCATTAGATTTTCAAGGTATGTGGGATCATTATTTTCCTTTGGTGGAGTTTTCTTACAATAATAGTTTCTATTATAGTATTCAAATGGCACCATATGAAGCATTGTATCGAAAGAGATGTCGTACACCAATATGTTGGGATGAAGTTGGTGAGATAAATATTGTAGGCCCAGAGTTTGTGGAGGAAGCAACAACAAAGGTAAAGACTATTTAAACCTATATCAAACAGCTCAAATTAGAAAAAAATATCTATGTTGATAATCTAAGGAAGGATTTTTTAATTTCAAGTGGGAGATCACGTTTTCTTGAAAGTATCTCCATGGAAGGGTGTTATAAGATTTGGGAAGAAAGGGAAAATGATCCACAAGTACATTGGTCCTTTTAAAATTATAGAGAGATTTGGAGTGGTGGATTATCATTTAATGATGCCACCTATCTTTTCTAAGGTACACAATGTATTCCATGTATCATTTTTTAGAAAGTACATGACAGACCCAACACATGTCCTCACTTCTGAAGGTATAGAATTGGAACCTGACTTATCTTACTGTGAAGAGCCTATCCGGATTATGGACACTAAAGAACCGGTGTTGAGGAATTGGACGACTCGACTGGTAAAGGTACTTTGGAAAAATCATAAAATTAAAGAGGCGACGTGGGAACCTAAGGAGCTTATGATGAAGAACTGTCCAAATCTTTTTATGAGGTAACATTCTGGTAATTTCGAGGACAAACTTTTTGTGAGGGGGGAGAATGTAACACACCAAGGATTTAAAAATAAATTTAATATAGAATGTATAAAACACTGAGTCTCTGTGAAACAAACACTTTTTTGGAGATAGTTATAACCTAGCTGTTAAACATAATTTTTCCGCTTCTATGTTTTGAATTTCGAAAAACGGACTTACACGGTTGTGATCAGTAAGATATTTAGAGTATGATAAGATCAACATAATTTTTTTTGTGAATAGTAAATTGAACCTTATGAATAGAAATGTACCCTTATTAATATTAATATGTCTCTTAACCTCACCTGTGTAAGTATCAATAAAATTTAGATGCCTTATAAATGAGAGTGAATATTTTAAAAATTAATATTTAAGTGTTGGTATTTTTGTGAGTAATGAATATTTAATTAAATTTATTAATTAATAAATTTATTTAAAATAAAATTAATTTTCATAAAATGTAATCCTAAATAAATATTTTATTTTCCTATTATTTTATTATAATTTAATAATATCTTATTTAATTTTTCAGGGTGTTATAAAAACAGTTTTAGTTTTTAAAAAATGTATTTTTCAAGTAAATGATGATTTTATTTAAAAATTAAATTTCACGTATTTATAAAATTATTTTGATAAAATGGAGTCTATTTTTTAATTATACACATCAAAAAATGGTTAGGTTGAATTTTTGGAATTTTTTTGAAATACTTGAATTTTTGGTGAATAGTGAAATTCGATAATTTACAAAATATGCTAAATAAATAAATTTCTGCATTATGATTGAGCCATTTATGATGTAAATGTACATTGGTTCGAAATAAAATTCAATTATTACTATTTTTATTCACAATAATCAACACTATTTATTTTCTTGAGCAAAATAATAAAATAATGAATAAGATATTCAAAAATCACTTCTCTCCTCCACTATAAAAACCACTCCTCACCCCTCTTCTATTCAATCCTATAAACCTTGAAACTTATCAAAGTTCTACCCAAATATTATTCCCTAGTCTATCCACACATACAATATCTCTTATTATTTCCAAAATCCCAAAACCCCATCCCTTAAGGAAGTTCTCAAGGAGGATATTTCAAGAGGTAAGCCCTCTTCCTTTTTCTTTTAATTTCATTTTAAATTTATTTTCTTTTCTTATCTTCTCCTAACCTACTCTGTCCAAATGATCATGATAACTCTATTATCATCTATATACTATAATTATATCATGTTAATGTAATATCTTTCCTCAAACTACCATCTCTCTCTCTTATTTAAAAAAAATGAAATCATCGTTTGGGAGGTGCCGATTTACAACCTTCGAGGATGATGAACCTTTGTTCTTCAATTTATCCTTAAAGAATAGTAATGAAACCATTTTTATAGTTGAACTAGATTATAAAATATTTATTATTTATTATTTAATGTTTTGAACCCATTATATATACATAATACTAATTCATACGACAAAAATAGTTCGAAATAATCAAAGTATCACCAAAATAATCTAAATGATTATCTCTAATATTCTATCTAAAAACTCTTCCTAATACCATATAACCAAATAAATTATATCACAAATTAATATTATTTATATTCATTAGTATCATATAAATTTAATTCTATATAATTATATCAATTCCACATGAACTTCCAAACTCATATACAAGTATATCAATCATGAAAACCAAGGAATTGAAAACTCTCGAGCGATAAAATTGTATCTTATAACTCATCCAAAAGTCCATAAATAAACTTAATAAAATTATAATAAATCAAATTAATGTATATAATTTTATTAATTAATTAATTAATGTATTTAATTTTATTATTCAGTATGTTAAGGTCAAGTACAGAACTCATTTGGACATAAGGTAAGGATTTTCTACCCGAACCTCCATTTTCTTTCGGGTTACTCATTGTATCTATTAATCCCAATTAAATTTTTAATTATTATTATTTAATTCTCATAAATTATGATTTAATTATATATATATATGTATCAATCATAATCCTTATTTATTTTTTGCGGAGTTAAATTTTTTATGAAGATCTTTCTCAATTCTTCCCAATAAACAAGCCCGATTCAAGGGAACTTCTCAAATTCATACCTATTTTCAAGGGCACTATATAATCTATTTTAAACCAATTTTTTTAAAACCAATCATTTAATCATGGAAAAACTAAATTAGTTAATTTCTGGTTTTATGCAAATATTTTTCTAAAATAAATCTTCTTTTCAAAGTAAAAGTGTATTTCTCTAAAAAATTCCTCAATGATTTTATTAGATTATTTTTTGTCTATTTCAACTACTATGATGAAGTTTATGTCTTATTGTGGTTAATATATTATGTTTATAATCTAACATATTGTATTAAATGGTTTCTGATCATTTTGACTATGGATGTTCTATCTTCATACCATTCACTATACCACTCAGAATGGTTAGTGTTTAAGTGTACAGATTGGGGAAAGTTATTTCATGTGTTCATGTTATTTATGTTTATCCCCTTTCATATGAGGAATTAATTAGACTTAGAAAGTGAAAAGTGGGGCCCGATATATCCCCTCGATGTATTAGTAGGTATCATGAGACAAAACATAATTGTTTCTTGGTCGAGACCTTACCCTAGTATTTTCAGACATCTTGGACGAGGCCTTAACAATATGTTTCAGGTGTGCGATATTATACATTACCTCATTGTGGTATTAGTAATTGATAAAAAATGTGATTATTATACTAGTATAATATCAATGGTTATGTTTCATTCTCTTATGATCATTTATACAACATTATTTAATCAGCTTTCATTCCTGCCATATTACGCTCAAGTATATTTTTAAAGGAATGTGTTTTTAATTGTTCACCATGCCTAGTGTTTATTTTTATGATAACTTCCGCTATATTAATTACCCTCACTGAGTATCTGAGCGCACATATTTATTATATTTTATTTTTTCTTGTGTGGTGAACATGAATATTATGAATGACTTGTAGGGATAATATAAGAGTCATAGATGTTTCCAATGGAATTTCTATTATGTATTTCATTCAATTTGTAATGTTGAACTTATGTTTGTATATTGTTTTCAAAAAATACTAAACTATTAATTCCTTAGGGATATGAATTTCTTGTAATCATGGAAATGTATTAATATAAGGCACTGAATTTGGGAAACTTGGGTCTAGATCCTTACAATTATAGTCTATTCTTTAATGGGATTGGTAATATCATCATGTACAGAAGACATTGCCTACATGAGTAGTCAAAAATTTAATTTAGATTATGTTAATACAGTAGAGAATATATAATATTATGAGTAAAAATAAATCATATTAAAATAAAATTTTCCATTATAATTGAAATCTATCTATTTTTTAAAGGTTTCAGGGATTTGGATCCTCTATAAAGAATCTAGATCCCCTCTTTGTGGTACACTCAAATGTAAAAGATATCATCTACATTGGGAACAACATGAACTGATTGTGATCTCCCAATGAAAGGGTCATCCTCAATTGAATTTTTATCTGTCCTGACACTTGTTTTAGTTACCAATAAGAAAATCAACTAATTCTTGTTTGCTGGATCTGACACATAAAAAACTTGCACTTCTTATGATGACATTATGAATGGATCACCTTTTTTATCCTTCCATGCTGAAATTATCCTTCACGAATCCCATTTCATCATCTTTCACTACACTCCTATTATCAACCCACATGCAATGAAAAATCACCCCTTGAAATATTTTATAATCTAACTTGTTTATCTATTTGGTAATTCTAAAATATGGCATATTTTCATAAATTATATTTCTATCATTGGAACCAGATATGTGAATTTCTTTCACCATAAGTGTAACACCACTTTTTTCATCATACTCCATTAATATTATTCTTTTGTATTGAATGAACAACCATTTATTAAAAAAATAGTGTAAGATATAACATTTTAATTCGGTCCACTATCCATCCATCGAATTCATTTATAAATTGAATTTGTATTTTCAGATAACTCCTTATAAATTTGATACCAAAACCATCCTATAAACTATTGATTATGTGTAATTGATATCCATCCTTCAGCCCTTCATGAATTCCAATATCTAATAATTTTTTTGTGGGATTAAATGTATGGATCAACATCATCAATATTATGTAAAATTCAAAGGTGTACTTTCTCCCTCTCTGTCAAGGTAACTATAACAATATCTCTTTCAGAAATCCTTTTGCCCATAAGGCATCCGTTGTGATGAGAATTTGGGAGACTGATGTTGTCAACATCTGATAGGTAATCAGTATGGAATTCAATACCTTCTTCAACAATATATCATTCAACAATACAAACTTTTGTTCAACTTCAATTCTATACATACCCTTTAAAAATCTTCACATACTGTTCAATGGGGTAAATCCATCTGTAATGGATATGACCACATAGTCGAACCTCTCTAACCAAGTGAACCATTAGGTAGAACATTATATCAAAGAGTTATGTTGGGTAGAAAATATCTAATTCACCTAATATGATTGAAACCTCCTTATTCATGATTGGAAACTTCATCGAGTATATAAATTTAATGCACATGGCTTTGAAAAAGTATCAGAGTCTGGTTAATGTATGTCATACTTTTTTAGGTATAATTCAACAAAAAAACATTCATAAAATGTTTCATCAAAACATGATAGTGATGTAATTTTAGTTCTTGTAACATCAAATTATTCATTGACATGACATTATTGATATTTGATTAATACCCCTCTTGAACTTTTACATTATCAAGGAAAAGTGTAATTTTTCCTCTATGTATAGAGTGTAAGCTGCTGGAGGAAACAATTCCACCCTTTACCCTTCACCAGTGCCAACTATTCCTTTATCCCCATGTCGATCATGTCAAACCTAGCCTTGATACCATATTTTTTTTCAGGAACATTTAGTAACATTCCAATAACACTATCAAATTCATTTTTTTCTACATGCATGACATTATGAAAATTTATAATGCACAAACAATTCCAATATGACAATTCATAAAAAATGGTCACTTCATCCAACATGATTTCATAAGGTTTTTCTAAAATGGTTTAGCAAAAATAGTGTCAATATCATTTCATTTTTCAAATAGTTGATCACCCATTAGTGGATATATTGTTGTACCTTATTTTATATTCCCATTAAATGATGTTGTCCATGATTTGTATTTATGTCTCTGAGGTAAAAATTTCCAATGTCCTAAAAATACTGTCTTTGAGGAATGTTTCAACCGAACTGAGTGTGCGCATTCTTTAGAAATGGAACACCCCAACATTCCTTTAATGTTATAGCCTGATAAATTACCATAAATGGGTAATTAATTTATCATCCTTATAACATGGACCTCAATGTGAATTATTCACTTCTATGAGAATCATACATTTTAACACCTCTATCCCACATCAATTTCATATCTTCAATCAACGGAGCCAAATAAAAATCAATATCATTACTCAGTTTCTTTGGTCGAGATATAATTAGAGAAAACATAATGTATTTTTTCTTTATACATAACCATAGCGACAAGTTATAATTTACCAACATGATGGGCCATGTACTGTGAGTACTACTATTAAAAAAAATGATTTATTCTATCTGTAGATAATGCAAAATGAAAGTTTCTTTGCTCATTTACAAATTTAGGATGCTCATAATCAATTTTATTCCACTGAGGAGAATCTTATGGATGAAATAGGTTCCCATATTTAATTATTGTGTTTTCATTCCATGTTAATTGTATCGCAGTTTCCTTACATCCATATAGTCTTCTAAACCATGGAATGATAGGGAAGTATCATAAATATTTTGAATAACTTGATCCATTTTTCTTGTATCGATCCACACCACACTTTGGTAATTTAATGAGTGATTCATGGTCCTTGTGAAATAATATTCAATAATTTGGACAAGCATGTATTTTTTAGATATCATTCCCATTGAAGGTATCATTCATTTAATATCATATGTTCGACATGAAAATTCATTTTCTTATGGTAGAATATAATTCAGGAGACCAAGTAGTTATGTAAAGTTGGTGTCACTCCATCCACTTCCAAATTTAAAATTATATAACTATAATATATTTTAAAAAGTAGTGTATTAAGTACAACCAGTATACAATGATCTCTAAGCATAACTATTTAACTTCTCAAACAACTTTGGACAATCACGAAGTTCATCTTTAATTTCCATTTTTATTTCTTTCATAAAATCTCCATAATCATTTACATTGGTATTCACATCAAATGATCAATAAATCAGAGTATCATCCCAATCGGTGTGCACGTTTAGTTTTCCCCATGTTTAGTCCAACATTTATAGCTCTAATCTATTATGTGACAAATCAAATGTTCTTCCAACTCTTATAGACTAATTTTTTTTGAATAAAAACAACATAAACACAAACAAAGTATTTGATAAGGTTCATATGCATACTCTATTTCAAACTTGATGAACTCTTTAACTCCATATTCATACTATTTTGTCAAATGATTAGAATGCATGTTATAAACGAGTGAAATAGAATAATTAAAAATGAGTACACTTTAAAAACATTGAAAAAAATTGATATGTTTTATTAATTAAATATAAATTATCAAAAAAATATGGATATATTTTTAAATAAATATGAATACATATTTAAAATATTAAAACATAGTAAATAAATAAATATAAATAAATAATTTAAATTGATTAAATTCCCAAAAAATAAAAAATAAAAAATAAAAAATATTATAACTGAATTAATACCTAACTATAATAGAATTAACAATAAATAAATAAAATTTACCAATAAAATACATGATATATTAAATTTATCATGTTATTATGAAATTCTAAAGTTAATACTAAAATGTGACTAAATTACATAAATATTTGGTGTATGTTTTTCTATATAAGATTTCATTAATTATGTAAATATTTGTGTGTGTGCTTTGTATATAATTAATTAATTACATATATGAATGTGAAATCAATATAACACACCTTTGATATATATTAAATTTAAAAATCAAATGACATTCAACTCGATGTAATTAATATGTATTTTTAATTCATATTAATTTTTAATTATAAACCATTATTCATTAAATATATAACTATTTAATGTAAAGCATAAATATTTTATATTATATAAATAATATTTATATACATTCATATATATATATTTGTTTAATATATACTATTTATGAATATTATCAATAATTATTTAATTAATAAAATTTTTAATATTTTTTACCAATTTAATCTTGTTTATTTTTTATTTTTTAATGTTCATTTTACATATATCTATATGTTTAATATACAATATTTATTAGTATTTATAATTAATATATATTATAATCGTTTTATTCATTTCTATCAATAATTATTTAATTAATAATTTTTTAATAATTTTTTTGATATATATATTTTTATTTATTTAGTTATTTCATTTTATTTGAGACCTTTATCAGTGCTAAAAATAATGTGATGATAAAGGGAACCCTTTATTAGTGATAAAAATAATGACATGATAAAGGGTACCTTTTATCAGTGCTAAAGAAAAAATCTTACAAAGGACACCCATTATCAACATTAAAAAAAGGACTGATAAAGGGTATATTTTATCATTGCTAAAAAAGTGATAATAAACACTACCCTATATCAATGCTTGTTTTAGCACCGATAAAGGGCACCTTTATCAGTGTTTTTACAAGCTCTGATAAAGACTAGTTCTATTAAAAGCCTATTTTGAAGTAGTGCTAGAACCCTATAGACAGGGAACATCGTGAGTCAACCCTCTGCGAACACTACTAGCCCTCAACTTCTAAACGAGTGCCAGTGGTCCTTGTTATTAAAACTACCTCGAAGAAAATTTCTATTGCTACTGGAATGGGGGTTAAATGCCCGCCTGATACTAGCCTCCTTGGGTGGTTGAACATCGTGCCTAATGATAACCATGTATTCCATAGATATAACAACAAAACATGAAACATCCTATAAGTTCTCCAAAGCCACCTACCCCCGAATAACGGAAAGGGATCTACCACAATCAGTTCCACACTGACCAAAACCCTGATTGCCTGAACACATTTGACACACTTCCCAAATCCCTACTCCTTGAGATTCCCTTTTACCCACTCTCTTGAGGCTCAAATCCCAAATAAAGTATCTTCTTGATAACCTCATCCTTTTTTTACACCTTAAGATACATAGAGAGCATAAAAGTAGTGACTACATACCTGATCAATGTGCGCAAAGACTCCTCCAGACACCATGCTTTGGACTCATCATCTATAAAAACATTTGGTTAAATGTGTGAGAGGTCCTTTAACTTTATCCCATGTTACCATACACTCAAACTCCACTACTAAAGGGAGTCAATCTCCTATATCTTGGATTTACTCATCATCGATGACATGAACTCCACCCAAAACTCCCTCTAAAAGTTAGAACACAAAAAATATACCTCTTTGCGATCACCACGTAATAGTTTACAACATTTATTTGTAACTACATGCATATGAATAACTACCAATGACACTAAAAACTCTCCCCATGTTTGTATTAGACTAAAATCATTCTCAAGATCCTCAAACCACTGCACTATCTCCACATCTGAGATTCTCCCCTCATACCTCCCCAAAATCTGTCGCTAAAAGGAACACAAATCTCCATGACAAGCCTCATCCTCCTCTATTAGGTCAAACCTACGACAATCAAAAGGATCATCCTACTGAACCTCATCTGAATGATCTATTCATGTATGAAGAACAAGATCCATTAATGAAAATCAAGGAGAAGTACTCATCCTAGTAGCATAGAACTATATCAAATCTTATTTGATTAATTCATTTTAATATTCTATAGATTATCCAATTAAACATGAAAATAGTCAATCGTAATAAATATACCTATCATACGTATCTATCCTAAAAATTGTCCAACTCAATTTGTCATTCAATAATATTAGAGTCTGAGCACTAGATCACAGGGCCCTAAAATCTCATGTCATAGCCAATCTCTCTATATTATGTCACACACCAAGATCATATGGCACTTTTATCCTACCAAACCATGAAAACCTTATAGTTACTAACTCCAAACTCGACCATTTCTCCCAACCATAACATTTTATACAACTCTACCCCTACCCCTCCCTCCAAAGACACCTCAATGAAGGTAGAGTGATAATGACCCCTAAGTCCCACCTCCAGTAGGCCCCAGGTTAGCAATTAACATTGAGGGTATTAAAATCTAACAAATGGGGAGGAATTTCTCTCAATAATAAAACATTATTGGGGGATATGATAAAAACCACCAAAAAAATAAAGGTAAACCAAGAACCATCCCATAATACATGAATAAAGTATATTGATACACATAGAATCTTCAAATATACAAAAGATAAGTTTGTGACCATGATACAAAAACAGCTCCAAACCCAAGCTATCAATGCCCATATCGGTCCCCAAATTCCACCTAGAAACCTAAAAAATAGTTTATATATGTAGCTTTAGCATAAAATGTATACTCATTATGGGTATTATAACATCTCGTTGCCCTATTTCAGGAAATTCCCTTCTCTTTTCTTATTTTCCTATTTAATTAGGTGTGTCTTTGGACCCCCTGGGGATAGAGAAATTTTTTTGAGAAAAATTATCAATGTTCAAGGATGTATTTTTGTTTGAATTAAGGAATCTAGGTATAAACATCTAATTTATTTGAGGGGTTCTCCCCATGTTTAGAGAACACATGAGTAAGTTTTTGGTTTTGTGTAAGAATCTATAGTTTTTGGAGACTTCAGGAGAAATACACTCCGTATAATGGGAGTACATGATGTGTAAGTTATATAGGGTATATTTTGTGAACCCGATACACAACGTGAAGTGAGTACATTCTGTGTAATAATAAAAGACCAATTTTTACTAAAATGAAAATGGGGTTTTCAGCATATCTAAGTCCCGAGGATAACATGATGTTTAGATGGAATACACACCATGTAAATGCCGTGGTGTTAGATTTTATGGAACCATAATAGTTATATGTTATTTAATTCATCCATAAGACTTGTTTCTATTTACCTAGAGGGTTTCTATGATAATTTTTTGGGTCTTTATTTCATCTGAATTGATTTGTTCGGTGAATGTTCATCATAGCGATTGGTTTGCATCTCTCTGGGTGAGTAATCTCTTCTGGTAATTTGTTACTTTGATCATGGTAGCATCGTTGCATTATGTTATCAGATTCGTTGACCTAAGGTGGTGTTTCTTATTGTTTCCTTTTAGATCTGTGGTGTGATATTGTTTCAGGGGCCATTTTCTTTGTTGGTTTTGGTGTGGTGGGTGTGAATTCTTGATGTATGTGTTGTTTCCTCTTCTCCACCAAAACTTTTGTTAAATTTGATCAATTATAAGATGTTTAGATTGAATATAGGTCCTCTTTTTTTGTTTTTATTATGTTCTTCTTATTGGTGGATCCTTTTGTGGGCATGTGTGACCCCATATTTTGAGGTTGGTGGTTCTATCTCTAACCTATGTTGGTGAAATGAATTGATCATGTTTTTATAACCTATTTAATAAAATATATGGCATGATATTATTTTTTTTGTCTGAGTGGAACTAGTTTTTTTATAAAATATGGTTTTCCCTAGGTTTTGGTAAATGGAAATGGTTTTCAATGAATTTTGAAATGGTTTTATGAAATGGTTTTCAAAGCATGAAATGATGAAATGGTTTAATAAACTCATTTGGAAAATAGACCACATGGGAATCCTTGGGTTCTTAGGTAAAATGTATAGTAATAGGTATTTCCCACTATCAGGGGGGGTTTGCTCATGGGTCTTTCCTCTACTCACTAAGCATGTTATTCTAGGGACTTATTAGACTCATGGGGGGTTACTTTCTGGGGTGTTCCTCTACTCTCTCGACTTGATGAATATGTATAGTGTCTTGATGCGCACATGATTATCTATGTTAGGTATGAGTTTACTAGATATCCTGACCTAGTGTGATCCCTGGTATGATGCTACCTATGCTTCCGCTTTTGGTTTGTACTTTTTTTCATACATCCATAGATTGGATATGATGCGTGATGCATGATTTGTTTTGACCTGATATATCTTCTGTAATATATTGTTATGAAAATCTTTGAAACTAATTTACCTGATTTATTTGTAAAATTGGAAAGAGTTTAAATTAAACTCATTTTTCCATTCTTTAGATATAAAAAAATTGTTGATCTGTTATCATGCCTTTTTTTCTTTAAATATGATCTTGCTTGAATTATATTTCAAAGACATGATATGGAATACCTAGGTGAAACCCTACTAATACTATTATCTTACAACCTGCATACCCCTTTGGTGGGGAATATACCAAGTTATGTCATTTGATGTAGGGAACTACAAGGAACTTTAGTGAGGTGGTGAGGTTTTTTGTCAGTTGGGACAGGTAGCTTGTGGTGTGATGGTGGGAGTATGCCCATTACATCACATTTAGTAGTTGGTTTTCCTATTTCTGTAGTTCTTTGTGGTTTTAACTCTTCCTAGATATTGTTTCTATTCATGATTTTTTTTGGTTTCTTATTTTTATTTCCTATTATGATATGTAGCTTTATATTTTCCATTGTTTTCTCTATTTTATATATTTTCCATTTTATTACTTCAGGTAGGGAGAAATATTTCCCTCTTTTATTGTTCGATTTTTGAGTGCTAGTCGTCGACACATGGGGATCATAAATTCCCTTTGGGTATGTGGAGTATCAGGTTAGGTAACATTTTGAGAGGGTATTTAGGTCAGTTTGTTACAAAATGGTATCAAAGGTGGTCTTTCCTCAAGAGTCATTGTCTTGTGGTGTTTGGTAGAATAAATGTAGGATTGTCATGAATTCAGAGGTATGTCCTGGTGAGTGCCTGGCTAGCACGTTCCTTGATGAGAATCAAGTTACCATGAGATGTTGGGATGTTTATCTCTTATTTTGAGTTCTTTATGTTAATATTAGTATTTTCTTATGGGCTTTCTATTTTGAACTGAGATTGTTTTGTGTCTGATCATTTCTTTGGTTTTGGTGTGAAACAATATTCTTTAGAGACATGTTCTGTGAGTTCCTCAGGAGGGTGAATTTGATGCTTCTCAAGGGAATCATCCAATGGATCAGAACACTATTGAGGATATCATGAAACTAGTTTTTTTGTTGAAAAGAATGTGCTACTAACTCAAAACATAGTTGTTGAGGTATAGCTAGGAGCTGTAGGAGAAAGAGATAAATCATGAGAGTTTTTTTGTGAGAAACCACCATCATTCAAAGGTATTAATGAACCTCAAGATGTGGAGGAATGGATTGAAAAGATTAATAATATATTTTATTTACTAGATACACCTAATAGTATCAAGGTAAAGTGTGAAACGTTTATTCTTGAGGATCCTAGAAAGAATTGGTTGGATTCCATGGTATAAGGGGTAGACACGTGGAATTTTACTAGAAGGTATTAAGAATTTATTCTTCTAACATATTTTCCAGAGTGGCTGATGATTGGAAAATATCTGGAGTTCCTCTCCCTTTTTTTAAAAGGAAAGGGGAACCATTTATTAGAAAAGAAAGAAAGAAACTACAATAGTCTTAAGGAGGGGATTTTATTACAATATTTTTCATAAAGATGGAGAAGATTGATAGGGAGGTCATCAATCCAAGTGATTTCATGGTTGATTCCCTTATTGTAAAGACCATAAGCAACCATGTTTGCTTCATGAAAGGCATGAGTGATAATATATCTAATTTCCAGGAGTGAATAAAGGCATATCATCCAATGAGTGGTAAGTGGAAAGGCAAGGCACACCACACCATTCCAGATAGCCTGTAAAATAGTGGTTGATTCACTTTCAATCCATATGTTTTTCCAGCATTTTTGTTTCACAAAATCTACTGCATGAATCAAAGTCAACATATCAGCTTCCAAAGAGGAGTCCGAGCCGTAGCTTCCAAAGAAGCATCCATGACAATGGCCAAGAAAGTATCTGAAAATATCACCGCATACCACAGGACCTGGATTGTCTTTAGAGGCTCCATCAACATTTACTTTGATCCAACCTGGGACCAGAGATTTCCAGAAAACCTCAAAAGTGTGCCTTGGATGCCTGTAGAGACCTTTGACCCTAAGTCAGTGAAGGATCGCAAAGTCTCCAACAGTGTTGTCACAAGAAGCTTTCTAAATAGAGGCTTCATCCCTAATGGTGATGAGAATCCATGTCCGACCTACATTAAGATTAAATGAGTATTTTTTGTGGATAATAGCCTTTCTATCCTACCATATGACCTGGATGAGCTCAGAAACAGTGGTTAAGAAGAGATTCCTGATTTTTTGCAAAAATTCCAGCTCAATACAATGTTTTATTTGGGAGAAAATAGAGTCAAAGGATAACCATATGTAGTCAAACATTTCAGTAATATAATTCCAAAGGTAACAAGAGAGAAATAGATGATTGGTATTCTCTCTATGTTGGTGAAAAAAGTGACATTTAGAGTAACGCTGGATACCAAAAGACTGGAGAGAAACCTCATTAGGAATGCGGTTGTGAGCAATACTCCAAACAAGATTGAGTCTCAAGGGTTTAATCAAAGGTTTGTCAAAGAAATTCAACCAATGAAATCTAGGGCCTGAATTTGTGAAATTGTGGTTTTAAAAACTTTTGGAATCAATAATACCATTATGGGTGGGCTCCCATATGAGAAAATCATCAGAGTTAGAATATGGGTAATTATCAACCACATGCATGATATTATCTAGGAGATTGAAATTACAAGATTGCATCACATATTAATAGTGCAGGTGGTGTTGTCAGGAGGTGCATTAGGAGATAACATGGATATAAGGGGGGTGCTAGTATAATTATCTAGCCAAAAATTCATGGAAGAATCAATTCTAACCATCCATCTAGCATTGTTAATGATGTTAGTGAAGGAAATTCTAATGGATGACCAGATCGAAGAGTTATCATAGTTCAAATTACCCTTCTTTAATTTCATAAGGAACTTATTTTTCAGAAAAGAAACACAGTCAGAGTTATTATTGATCAATCTCCAGGTAATTTTGGATTGAAGGGACTCATTAAAAAGTTTGAGATTTTTGATGCCAAGGCCACACTTCTCAAGAGGTTTACAACAGGTGGACTAGGGGATAGTAAAAAGTTTCCTTTCAAGAATGCTACCAGTGAAAACAAAATTTTTGATGTAAACATTAATTTTTTTAAGGAGACCGACAGTCCATTTATAGACCATCGGCGAGTAGACCATTTTAGAGACAATGGTAGATTTCACAAGATAGATCCTGCTAGCCATATAGAGGGATTTACCTTTCTAGGAGGAGAGTTTATTGATAACTTGGTCAACAACTGTGGTGAAGTATGTGGATTTAGGTCTTCCCCAAAAAATGGTAACTCCCAAGTAAGTGAAAGGTAAGGATCCTTCTTTGATACCTAAACTATTGATGATGTTATTTTTCCTAACAGGGTAAAATCTTTTTCCAAAGAAGACAAAATATTTGTTCCAAAAAATAGATTGACTAGAGATTTCTTCATAATGAGCTAAGGAATTTTTTAGAGTTTGAATGTTTCTTTTGTCCCCTTGTAAGAAATGATAATATCATCGGCGTATAAGATATGTGTAGGAACATTTAAGTTTTTGGACGCCTAGATGGGTTTAATATTGTTTTGAACTACAAGGCAAGTGAGAAATATGCTAAGATAGTCTTACCAAATAACAAAGAGTATTACAGATAAGGGATCACCTTGCATGAAACCCTTGGTGCGTTTGAAATATCCTTTAGGAGAGCTATTAAAAAGAATGGAAACTGCGGTCGAAGTAAATAAGGAATTTATTCTACTGATAAAAGTTCTATTAAAACCAAAAGCCTGTAGAACATTAAAAATGAAACTCCAATCAATGGTGTCAAAGGATTTCTTAATATCATGTTTTATTGAAATATTTCCTCCTCTATTAACTTTATTTAAAGATTTGGTGCATTCCAAGGCAAGGTAAATAAAGTCCTGAATAGACCTTCCCATGATAAACTCAAATTGATTCCAAGAGATAATTTTAGAGAAAATAGAAGAAATTCTGTTGGCGAGAAGGTTATTAATAATTTTGTAAAGAGAGTTGATGAGAGAAATAGGATGGAAGAGATGAATTTCAGAAGCATTGTCCACTTTAGGAATTAGGGTGAGGAATTGATCATTAAGGCCATGAGGTAGGATTCCATTAGAAAAAAAAGGCTCTGACAAGTTTACAAACATCTATGTGGATGACCTCCTAGAATTGTTAAAAGAAACCATTGTTGAATCCATTGGTACCTGGAGCACTATTAGAGTTGAGACTGAAGACAATGTCTTTAATTTCATGATCAAGAGGGATTCTCAAAAGAAAAACATTGTCTGTTTCATTTACCATAACAAGGATGACCTCAGGGAGGAGGTCCTTATTAACACTTGGGACATTAAAAATGTTGTCAACTTAGGAAACCACATGATTAGGAATAGCTGCCTCAGAGTCCAAGATGGTATCATTGTCCCTGAGGAAAGAAAGAGGTCTGAAAACTTTTAGAATTATTTGAATAGAATTATAGAACTTAGTGTTTCTATCACCATCTGAGATCCATTCAGTTTTGAATACTTGCTTGCGTATATTATCTTTAAGAATTAGAAGAGAATTAAGTTTCATAGAGATGTTGATTTCATTTTTGCGGTCTAAATAGAAATCAAATATGGTGGAGATATTTTGAATTTGGTTAAGCTCATTCTCAAGGATGTAAATATCCTTGCCCATTTGTTTAGATTTATCCACACACTAAACTTTGAGACATTGTTTGAGGTGATTTAGCTTAGAGGTACAGTAAAAAGTGTCATAGTTATGCTTCATATATTACCAAAAAAAATTATGGGGTTAGAGAATTCCAAGTCATCAGACCAAGAATTATTGAATCTGAACGGAACCATGAGCTTAGTCCTTTTAGGGAAAATACTAACAAGAACGGGATGGTGGTCCGAATTTAGTTTGGGCAAAGTAATGCTAGATATATCCCAATTTTATAGCACCAGGAGGTTTGTGAAAGCTCTATCTATTTGGGGAGTTCCCCTCTTTATATCAAGGAGAGTGTTCAGTGTTGGTGTACACCAACCAATTTGTTGATATGGTTTCTTTTTCACTAAAGGTTGTAAAGAATGACTAGTTGGAAGCTCAGAAATACCTACAGGGTTTCTGATGAGATATCATTCACTGGTATTTGTGATGAATCTTTTGAAAAATGTGGAGATAGTGGATAGGGCTATGATGGAAGAGATGAATACAGTAGGCAAGGTTGGATATTCTTCCCCTTATCTTTCATATAGTGGTAGCTTTACTGGAATTCCAGGGGAAAAGAGGAAGTATAAGGATTATCATAGGAGTGGTAGAGGTGGTTCTTAGAAACATTCCTCTTTGGATCATCCATTTTTAGCTTGTGGTGTGCCTCAAACTTGATATTAGTTTGGAAATACAAGAAACACATGATGTTCTTATCCCCCACTTATAATGATGTGTAACATCTATGGGCGTTATAGTCATCTGCAAAATTTCTGTAAGGCTATGCCTACTCAATATAGTCAAGGATCATTGGTTCCAAAGGCTAGTATGGAATATTCAGATGCTTCAAAGACTATAGGGCTCCATCCACATGCCTCAAGAGTTAAGCACCTTAACACAGTATATGAGTTCCTAGTGGAGGTAGTCACAGGCCCATCGATAGTGATATGTACCATCTTTATTGTATCCATAGTTTTAATTTATTTATTTGATACTATTGCTTCCCAATCATTTATATCTGTCCATTTTATTGATATTATTAACCTTATAATGTAACTCATGTCTTTTTTTATGGAGTTATAAACACCTGTTCGGAAGAGAAAGAAACATAGGTTTTTGTCTCCTTGTGTGTTATCGATAGCTGATACCGATCTAGTCATAGATTTTTTTTGTTCTTGATCTGGATCTATTCTATATCATCATTTAGATGGATTGTCTTGTTTATATTCATGATTAGGTTTATTGGTATCATTGGCATGTCTCGTTTCTTTTGCTGATGGGAGCTCAAGTTTGTTTCATATAGAGTGGGATCTGAGGTCTGGTCATATAGGACCTTATCAACTAGATATTGGGAGTTTTTTGTATGATTTTCCAATTTATCCTGATGAATTTTCTTCTATTTTTGATCTTCCATCCATTGTTCAGGGCTTTCCTAACATTTTCCCAGATGATTTCTATGGGATTCCTCTAGGGAAGGAGGTAGAGTTTATAATTGATCTGGTTCCAGGAACATAGCTAATATCAATACCTTTATATAATATGGCACTAAAAGAGTTGAAAGATCTCAAGATTCAATTGGATGATCTGGAGGCATAAGGTTTTTTTCACCCTAGTGTTTCAAATTGGGTAGCCCCGATGCTCTTTTATGAGAAGGCAGACAATTCACTCTGGTTGTACGTTGAATATCAGAAGTTGAACCAGGTAACAATTAAGAAAAAGTATCCTTTGCCTCATATTGATGACTTGTTTGATATGTTAAATGGGGAAAAGTAGTTTTTAAAGTTTGATCATCAGATAGGTTATCACTAGCTTAGAGTTCAGGAGTATTATATAATAAAGACAAATTTCAAGAGTAGGTATGTCCATTTAAGATATATTGGGATGGTGTTTGGTCTGACTAATGCTCCTAAAATCATCATAGCTCTGATGAATCAAATATTCCATCACCCTGTTGAAACTTTTTGTGGTAGTGTTCTTGGATAATTATTAGGTTTATTCAAGATTATATCGTGAGCACGAGCACCATATGAGTTTGGCTTTTGAATTATCGAGGAGTCACCATTTGTATGAAAATATTTCAAAATGAAACTTCTATATTTAAGAAATGAAATTATTGGGGAACATAATTTTTTAGAATGTATTATTAGTTGATCTTGAGAAGGTAAAAACTATCTTGTCATGGAAAGAGACACAAAATTTCTTTGAAATTTAGAGCTTCCTTGGTCTTACTGGATACTACTGATGATTTTTCAAGGATTTCTCAAAGTTATAATTATCTTTGAATACTCTTACCAAGAAAGTGGTGAAATTCATATGGGATTAAAAATGTCAGTATTATTTTGATGAGTTAAAAGGAATTTTGCATCACATATTATTCTGATCTTACCCAAGCCTGGTAAGGGGTATCTGGTTTTCTATGATGATTCTGGCACTATTTTGGGTTTTTTTTTCATGCAAGATGATCATGTGGTGGCTTACAAGTCTTGTAAAATTTGACCCGATGATAAGAATTACCCCACTCATTATTTAAATCTTCCCATAGTTATGAATGTGATCAAGTGTTGGTCAAATTATCTTTTTGGGGAAAGAGTCACAATATTTTCCAACCATAAGAGTTTAATCTATATATTTTCTCAAAAAGACTTAAATATTAGATAGAGTTAGTGGGTGGAATACCTTCAGACGTTTGAATTATATATCACCCACACCCCAGGGAAGGGTAATGTTATTGCATACACTCTTAGTAATAAATTTCCATCACAAAATGTTTTGGAATTGAAGGAATAGTGGAACCTTATGGGTGTTTTCCTTTATTGCATCTGGATGCTCAGGAGGATGTTTCATGTATGGTTATGACCAGTTTTTAGTTATTATATTCTCTTCTTTAGTCTATTTTGTAGAATCAATAGTAGGATGATGATTTCAAAGAAATTTGAGAAATCATATATGGTGGGGAGAATTTTTCTGGTTGGTCTCTTTATTCAGATGGTATTCTCAGTTTTGGAGATCATTTTTTTATCCCAGTATCCATGAGGAGCTTAGTTTTTTTGGATTGACATACTTCATCATGAATAATTCATCTAGGCTCTACAAAGACGTATTATGACATGAGATGAAGATTCTGGTGGGTGGGTATGAATTGTGACATTGTTGATTATGTGTCCCTCTATTACACATGCCAATATATTAAGGTATGGAATTTCAAACCTTCTGGTTCTATACAGCCTCTTCCAGTGCCGGTTTGGAAATGGGGTGAGGTATCCATGGACTTTGTTGGTAGATTACCATGAACTCCCCAGAAAGGAGTGTTACCTAGGTGGTGATTGATCAGTTAAAAAGGTTAACTCATTTTATTCCAATCAAAGGCACAATATAATTTTAAGATATGGGTATTTTTTATGTGTTGGAAGTGATGAGGTTACATGGGGTTCTTTATGCCATTGTTTCAGACAGGGATCCAATGATTACTTCAAGGTTCAAGAGTAGTCTCAAAGAGATGGTGGAACTCAAGTAAGGTTAAGTACAACTTATCATCCACATACATACGGTTAGACATAATATTCTATTCAATTTCTAGAGGATATTCTCCATGATTATTTCTTGGATTTTTGTAGACTTTGGGATATCCATCTCAGACTAGTTGATATTTCTTATAACAATAGTTATCAGTCGTCAATCAGAATGACTCCTTTTAAGGCTTTTTATGGTCACCTGTGTTGATCACCTCCTTGTTGGGAAGAGGATGGAAAAACTTATTTAGTGGGACCAAGTTTGGTTTAGGAGGCATATGCGAGGATTCAAGATATAATTTGGTGTTTGGTTATGATGTAGAGTTAATAGAATTATTATGAAGATCAACAACATCATCCTTTAGAGTTTTTCATATGTGATCAGGTTTTCTTGATGGTTTCTCTTGGGTTGGGTCACCATTGACTAGGAAAATAGAGAATGTTGGATTCGAGATATGTTAGACCATTTGAGGTCATTGAGTGGCTTTGGTAGGTTGATTATTGTTTGGAATTACCATCTCAGTTGATAGGAATTCATGATGTTTTACACATATCACTACTTAAGAAATACTGTCCTGATCCATCTCACATTCTAAGTTTGGAAGAGATTGATTTAACTCAAAATGTTTTTGTTTTTGAGAAACCAGTTTAGATAGTTGAATCACATGTGAAATTATTGTGTGAGAAGTCGATTATATTGTTCAGAGTGTTATAATGGAATGAATCATATTCTCATGACACTTGGGAGTGCGGGTAATTGATGAGGTAGAAGAAGACTCATCTATTTACCAAAATTCATTCTTCTATATGACTTCCTTGGGATATAAAGTCTTCGGGTGAGGAGTTTTCAATGTCCTGTTACATTCTTTAAGGCAATTCCCTTATCTTTTCTTGTTTTCCTCTTTAATTGGGTGTGTCTTGGGACTCCCAGGGATGGAGAAAATTTTATAAATAAAATGAATTCATGTTTGGATATGGATGTTTGTTTCAATTAATGGAATCTATTTATAAATGTGTAATGGATTTTCAAGGTTATCCCCGAGTTCAAAGAATGCCAGAGTCAGGTTTTGGTTTTGTGCAAGAATTTCCAATTTTTGCGGACTGCAGGAGAAATAAACACCATGTAATGGGAGTTCAGGATGTATATGTTTTGAATGGAATATTTCTCAAACCCAGTACATATTTCGAAGTGATTACATATCATGTAAATATTACATTCCCTATAATAATAAAAGATCATTTTTTAATAAAAAAAGATGTGTTTTTTGGCGTATCTGGGCCCTAAGGACTACACAACGTGTAATGGGATTACACATTGAGTAAATGTTACCGTGTTGTATTTTAGGTTACCATACAAAGGATATGTTATCTCATTTATTCACAAGTATTGTTTCTCTCAACCTAGAAGGATTATACAGTGATTTTGGGGCTCTATGTTCAATCCAGATTGACTTGTTCAGTGATTGATCACTATGGTGGTTGGTTTGCGGATCTCTGAGTGAGTAAGCCGTTATGATTCTTTATTTATTTGATCAGGTAACTCCATTGAATTGTGTTGTCAGATCTGTTGACCCATGGTGGTGTTTCTTCTTATTTCCTTTTAGATCTGTGGTGTGATCTTGTTCTAGGGGTTGTTTCATTTGTTGGTTTTGGTGCAGTGGGTGTGTGTTCTTAAGGTATGTGTCATTTCATTTTCTCTACCAACCCTTCATTAAAATTGTAACAATTTGAAGATGTGTAGATTGATTATAGGGCCTCAGTTTTCATTATTATGTTATTTTTGTTGGTGGATCCTTTTGTGGGCATGTGCGACCCCATGTTTTGAGGTTGATCATTTAGTTTCAAGTATGTGTTGGTGCACTGCATTGATCCTATTTTGATTAAATTTTTAATTAAATGAATTGAATGATATAACTAATTTTCTTTGTGTGTATGGAACTGATTTTTTTTTATAAAATATGGCTTTCCCCTAGATTTGGTAAATGGAAATGGCTTTCAAAGCATTGTGAAATGGTTTTATGAAATTGTTTTCAAAGCATAAAATGAGGAAATGGTTTGATGAACTGGTTTGGAAAATAGACCACATGGGAAGCCTTGGGTACTTAGGTGGAAGGTATAGAAATAGGTCTCATCCACTCTCAGGGGGTTTTTTCATGGGGCTTTCCTATGCTCCTTAGGCCTGTTGTTCTAGGGACTTGTTAGACCTGTTGGGGGGTTCAGTTGCTGGGGGTGTATATCTACTCTCTAAAAATGATGAAAATGTATAGTTTCTTGATGTGTAAGTGATTGTATGTATTAGGTATGAGTGTCCTAGTTGTACTGACCTAGTGTTCTCCTTTGTGTAATGATACATGTGCTTCTACTTTTGATTTGTACTATTTTGTTATACTGCCATAGATTGGATAAGATATGTAACACATGCTTTGTTTTTACATGATATATCTGAAATTATATATGGTTATGAAATAATTTTAAACTAATTTACCTTATTTATTTGTAATAGTGTAAAGAGGGAAAATTAGATTGTTTTTTACAATATTTTAATATAATAAAACTATTGAGCTATTATCATGGCTTGTTTTCTTTAAAGTTGAGAATGCTTGGATTATTGTTTAGAGACAAGATATGGAACACTTGGGTGAGACCCTACTGAGCCTGTTGTCTCACACCCCGCACAACCCTTCAATGGTGCATAGTCCTGGTTATGTTTTTTGATGTAGGGAAAGGAAAGGTGTCGTAGTGTGGCAACGAGGTTTTCCGTCAGTTGGGATGGGTAGCTAGTGGTGAGATGGTTGGAGTCAACCCATGCTATCACATAGATTAGTTTTTTCCTGTTTTAGTAGTCCTTTGTGGTTAGACCTATACTTGGAGGATGTGTATACTCTTGAGTTGTTTGGTTCCCACTGTTTCTTCTATTATAACATATATCTCTATCTTTTTTATCTTTGTCTCTGTTGTATATGTGTTCCATGTTTTTGCTTTAGGTTGGGAGAAATCATTCCCTCTATTATTGTTAAATGTCTGAGTCCTAGTCTTCAGTTTGTGGGGATCAGGATCACCTTTTAGGTATGTGGTGAATCAATTCATGTACCAATTTGAGAGGTTATTCAGGTCTGTTTGATACAAACACAACCAAGGCCTCAAGTTCACATGTGTAAACAACATTCTAATGTGCTAGTGAACAAAAAATTGAACCAACAAAACCATTAAATGAAAAATAACTAGAACCCATCCTAACCATAAATTGCTAACTAAATCACACATCCAAAATAGTAATATAACATCAATATAATAACAAATAAAGGTGACCCACTTCCACTTCCCCACTAATTTTCCGCTCTCACACCCCAATGTCGAACACCCCGTGCTCCCATACCTTATGTACATATCACACCACAACCACATCTCATAAAATCTTTCCCAAAGAAACCTTGTCCATATCTGATGTGGGAAGAGATGCATCCCTACCTATCCCACCCTTGAAAGATCTAACATCTAGTGCTAGCATCAGGTATCATCACATCACATATCACTCGAAGACACCAGGGCCACATATCACACCTCACCCATAGACACCTAGGCTAATACAAAATATCTCTTCACATAACCAGATAAGTAGGATATCATGAACATGAAGGACACCAACCTCGTGCCCACCTCCTTCCATGCATGACCCCCACCAAAAATCACTCCCCATCACAACCTCATCACATTAAATCTCACCCAAAAACACTTGGTACATAACTAAACAACTCACCTGAAGGCACCTGATCTATCATTATTGAAGGAAGAGAATGAACGAGTGGGTATCCAACCATATATATCACCACCATATAAGATGTTGGAAAAAATAGCCAAAACCCATAACCTCTGAGAATTATTAAGGTTATGAAACTCGGTTGAGGTGAGTATAGAAATAACATAATCATACAATATATATAGATAGTATACAATACCCATCCTATGGGTTCACAAAAAATGCACTAGCACACACCACATTGCCATCATTACACTACAAGCTAACCATCACAATCAATGCCTCCACTAAATGCAACACATCACACCTCCACACATAACCACAGAATATTTCCCACTTTAGTTATAGGTTCCACCACTTTTATTCATTTAGCCATTCCATTTCACATTACACATCTAATTCATTCATTCAATTCATTTAATCAATTTACCACTCATCATTTCTAGACCATATTGCTTATTTATCATATATTTTGTTTTGTTTTATCCTCACAATTCATTCCATGGTTAACCAAGAAACTATCACAACCATGCCATGCCACAACCGGTCCATCTCACACAACCATCACCACAACAAAATGCATCCACCATCATCTCCAAATCATACTAGCCCGACCAACTCACCACCAAAACTACACATATTACATCATAACCACATCACACAATACAAACACCTCACACAACAACCAAACACCCCCATCACGCATCATAACCACCATAAAGCACAACACATCATCACCACTTCACACCACAAACAATGTGCACCACATCGAACAACTATCCACATCAAATCGATGCCAACCAACCACCACATCACAACCCCACACAAGCCACACACCACAACCAACCTCCACCACCATTTCACAACAACCCATAAAACACAAGGAAAGACAAGAACAAGAAAAATAAATAACACACATCCTGACATCCATATTTACTCATGGGATTTCGCCACATTACTTCTTTATTTAGTTTGAGTATTATCACACAAACTAGGTTTTTCATGGGAAACCCATTTTTAGCCACATATATATTCTTTATCCTTTTATTCACGGTGTGTTGACACAAAAATATACCAAGGGCCTCAACATATATCATCTATATTGTATAAAAGGATCCCCAAAACCATTATTTTCAGTAACACAACAACATGACATAATATCATTGATGATAATGTCAAAGTAGTCAAAACATGTGATATCTCCCCATACCTATCAATTTCTGTTTTTCCAATTAATTATATTTATTATGTTGACCCTTACTATCCACCCAAAAAGAACGTAAAATCATGTAATCTACACACATAGAATATAAACAAGAGAGAATAAGGTTTCCTTACCTAGAGAAAGCTTTCTGATCTCACTACGCACTATAGAGTGAAGAAACAAACTGTCTGAAACCCACAACTGCACCATGAGATCTCACAAAAACTTGTACCACATCAAAGGATAATTAAAACATTGCCCAACTATCCCTTAAATTGATACCACATTTCCATAGCGAATCTATGAGGAATGAATGATGGGGAAAAACCAAGAAATGGAGAATGGATTTCCACAAATTACCAAAAGACCACCACAAGAACTCGAGGATCAATGTGGGGGAATATGGGTTGAAATATCTCTTGAAGGTGCCTAGGGTTCCTATAAAATGATAGAAAAAATGGCCTAGTGAGGAGAAAAATTTTCCAATAAAAACATATTTACAACCTCGAATCCACCCCTTTCACATCGTGAATTACGGATTCACGTTGTTAATTCCATGGGGGTTGTGTATTAAAATCTGTGAAACCATTTCAAAGAGTGAATCTCTCATATATTTAGATTTTATTAAATATTAAGTCACATTAGATCCAATTAATTACACTTCATGAATTACCCTTTCACCATATGAATTTGTTTCATGCTTCACACCTTTTCTGAACAAAATCTGTAAACCATCTAGCTTTAAAAGATGTGAATCATCAAAAAATGATTTGAATCAGCTTCACATCATGAACTACCTGCTGTAGTACTCCTGTAGCTCCATCCTCCCCCAAAAACTCATGAAACCTCCCCCAAACACCTCTATCCACCAACATTGGCAATGAAACTGGTGAGGAAGGAAAAAACCATTACACAATAGATTTGATTTATCTTTATTAGATTGAAGGATTGATGTAGTGATGATCATCAAGACAATTAAGACATCGTTATATATTTTCTCTAGAACCTCAAATTTTATGACAGAAATTCCTGTAGATTATTAGATCATGTGTGGATGATCTAGAGGGATCACGTTTCGATTACTTTGAGCAATCGTCACTGACCATAAATGGTTTTCAAACACATCGTCAAATCAAATGAGGTATTTTTTAGTTTATTTTTTGTGATTAATTCATTCATGCAAGATCCTTAGGTTGTAATTGGTTAACTCTTATGGTGGCGATGACGTTACAACGTTGATCTCAACATTAATATTTTTAATTTCTGATTTTTCAGGCATCTGCTGCATGCCAACATCAATAATTGGAATTAGAGTGATGTCATCATGGTTAAAGTCAATGAAAAATTAATCATTTAATAAATTCATGTAGAGGGAACCCCAAGGTTCTCAACATTGTATATGGTGATCCAATCCGATATCAGATGAGCGGGATATGACCATTCAAATATCAAAAGATGAAATGAAACCATTCTTGTGGGTTTATGATGAAAAATGATTATATATATATATATATGTTTTTATCCGGATGTGTGTGGAATAGTATTTTCCATTTAGGTTTGGCCAGAATACAGTGTTTGGAACTATTTTGGTGGAGAAAATCCTCATTATTTAAGGATATGTATATTTTATTTTAAGATTTTTCAAAATCCTATAAAGTAGGATTTTTGAAAAAAAAAGCAAAAGATCTCACGTTGAGAGGGACTGACCAATAGAAAAAGCCAAAAAAAATTGACAATGAGAAGGGGGTGGGAAACTGGCTCTTTTGGAAGTCATGAATTTTTTTTAAAAAAGGGACTATCAACCAACCTTCCCATGGAACCACTTCCCCCCACCTGGAATTACCACCACTGACCACCTAGCACCGACCACCTCCTCCCACAACCATTATTGCTGATCCCCAGTGCTATCACCGAGCCACCCTACATTCTGGACTACTCCTATGTTCCATTGCATTGTGTGGCTCTGCATTTCATCACTGCTCATCCTCTGGTCGGATAGACCCTACACCCATCCTTGTCATCCGACCTTGGACAGCCTGCGAGCCACCTCTTACAGAGCTGACTCGATGCACCGAACACCACTTTTCTGGAAAACTCACTACCGCATAGCCGCTCCCACTAGACCCCCTTTGGGCACCACCTATGGGCTGACCTACGACGAGGGCAGTTTGGGTCCTTCCTAACCCATATAACCCATTTTGAGTCATGGATAGATCCGAAACCCATTTGGGTGATTTTTTGGCCTAGAAGTGGTTCGAGAACAAAAGTTAATATATATATATATATATATATATATATATTTCAAAAATTATATAGACAATTATTTTTCCCTATATTTTGAAATAAAGTCATGATATTAACATTATGCATGTTGGAATTCATGGAAGCCTCTATTCCTTCATCACTTATCTTTGGTGTCTCTCCTTGGTATCCTACAACCATATACATATTCCTTTGAAAGATTCATAAACTCCACCTAGGGGTTGGAGTCTTGCCTGATGATATGTTTTCTTGACCCAAAGAATTTTTTGATTAGGCTTGAAAATCATGACGAGTATGCTCTAACCTGGTCCAAAGGTAAGTGAATGTTTGATGGATTTCAGCTCATTTTTTCCAAGGGTCCTATGATTTCTATATGAGATGAGACCTGTCAACAGTGATTATTTGTGTAAGTCTTCTTGTTTTACCATTACTTTTTCAAAATCCTAGTATTCTGAGTATGATTGAAAATTTAGTCGGTCGATTCTTATATTTCCACATAAGGACGTAAGTTGGATGTCATACATTGACTCCATTTTATCTACATATAGGTTGATGTATCAAAACCTATAATTGATTCTCTATATATTTAGGTTGAAGAGGAATTCAGATCTATTCATGTGATACAATTTGAATCATGGTGTGACCTTTTTCTTTATACAAGAGGTTGGGCCACCTCAGCCAAGAATTTCATCATGCTTCCAAATAATAGGTTATATTTTCTAATTTACAAGTAGCTTATTAAGGTGTCAAAGTTAGTATTGAGTTTCCTATTGAAGGGAGTTCATCTCTCCCTGCCACAAGAGTTTCTACATAAGGTGGATCACCATCCTCGAGGATGGGGGTGGCATAGGAATCTATTAATACAGGTCTATCAATTAAGGAAATTTATTTAGATCCAAAGCCTTTATATTCCAAGGTTGTGTTGCCTTTTCTATTTCAAATTAGTAGTTCTGAGGTGATTTATACTTATTGTATAATTGGTCCTCAAAACATTTTTGATGGTATTAGCATAAGGGAGGATCATGTTAACCAAAATATTTTTCAGGAGGCTTTGGAGGATGGAAACATTGATTGAATGAATCATGCTTCAATACCCAGTAGCCTCGATCATCGTTTTACAAATCTAAGGGCAGGGCCAAGATATGTCCCATCTGCTGTTTCCATGCTGAAGGTAGAATACAACCATAATCATCCAATTTTGGAGACCTCCAACAGATTTTGGGAGTTTGGAACTTCTACCCCCAAATCATGATGAAGATGAATGGTAGAAGATGAAAGCTAAGGTTCTGTGTATAACATATATCAATAATGTACAGAATTGTATGTTCATTTTGAAGAAGACATCTGGCATTGAATCTTAGAACAAGTTCATGACATTTGATAATAATGTAAAAAATTCAAAGGAGGGGTGGAACAAAGAATAGGGAAAACTATAATGGGAAAGTAATCATGGTGGTTACATGGATGCTTATGATTCTAGGAAGGTACTTGATACCCAAACATGATCTTCTGACATACAGAAAGAGGCTCAAGTGGAGGATTTTCTTCAACCCTATTCCATGGATGGTAAGAAATCTGTTGTGGACTTAGATGGATTTATGAAGCTAGGGAATAGGGTATGTGAATGTGAAGACTATCCATATTTTCCTATGCATTCAGTCACAAGATTAGCCAATAAATGTCTCCCTCAACTAAAGATGGTCCTTGAAGTCACTAAAGCTCCAATCTAGGATCTTTAAGTACAACCAGACAAAAATAGTTCATTCCCCAAAATCATTAATGATGACATGAGAAATCTAGAATATGAAGATAAAAATTTCCCTAGAATTTATATAGTAAAATGAATTCTTATTTCCTAAAATTTAGTAGAGATTATCCTAGGGAATTCAATGTAGCACGTACCACCATCAAACTAAAAAAGGATGAGTGTACTAGATTTTATGAGGAGATATGTCCTCAGGTACTTGATGAATCATGTGGGTAGTAGTTTGATTCGTAGCATAATTTCATTTTGCATGATTTTGATAATGACCAGTTTGGTATGAATGATTACTTGGTGGTTGTGAATATGATGTGAGATGCTCGAGGTGGCCCAATCTTAATGGTGTAGGGTACTAAATAATAATGTTCTTTGGGGATAATTAGAATATGACGAGTATGGATAGTGGATGTAGGTAGTCAATCAATGCTATAAAGAGCATAACCCACTACTTAGACAACACACTCAAGGAGGGGTGTGATGGCCAATCAACACAACAACCCACTCAGGTTGATGCACATAATTGGGGGATTTTTGATCTTGGATCACCAATCTAACTTGTATATTGTCACTAAAAGAATTCACAAGAGAAAGGGGAAAATGGAACAATCCTCACACAATAGAGAGAAATGAAGCATAAGCTCTCAATATAAATCTTGAATCATTCAACATTACAACACCAACTCCACACATGTCATCATGTCAATGTCATCTACCAGTTTTATATTATCCTACCGCTATTGAAATTAATTATTTCTCAAATATTTATCATAAACACCCAAATATGAGGAAAGATTATAAAAATCGAGTTTAAAAATAGCTACATACTCACCTTGAAATTTGATTTTGTAATAAATCATATCAAGCACTAAGTATGGTCCATCTCTATGTATCCTGCTATTTGATTTCTATTTCTTTTGAAACCATTCTATCATTTTTGTTTTCTCATGGTTTTTAATAACATTCCATTTTCCTTCCATATTAATACTTTCCCTCAAATGCAATGAAACTTGATCCATAGGGGTAATGAGTCTAAATCAAAAAGGAGTTCCAGTTGGATAAAATTGAGTTATAGAGTGATCTCCCTTTTTGTAAGAAAACTCCAAACGCGATAGACACTCCTTATAATCATTTGGAATCAGAATGTTGTTAATGTATCTTTGGATTTATTATATCCCTTTAATTGGTAGAAAAAATGGTAGCTCCTCCTCAATAATGACACCATAATACACCTGCGGAAAATATTCCATGATATTTGATAAAGAAGGTTTTATGTGGTTAGTGTTAGCATTGAAAATTTGTACATAAGTAAATATGTATTTGTCCATGAAATAAAATATTACTTAACCTCTCTCTCCTCTATCATCACATTTTCCACACAATGACTTTTCTTTTCTCACTTGATTTTTCTTTAAACTCAAAATATTTTCTTCTCTCATTCTCAACTCTCCCCATATTCTATCCTTTTTTTTATTTCTATTTTTTTCTTGATCACTTTTCTTTATTATCTCTCAAAATATAACCTTACCAAATTTTTTTGGGGAAATAGGGATGAGGGTTATATTATCCCTTTAGAGCACAAAAAATGATGATTTAGAAAACAGTCCTGTAACACACTGATCATATTAATATGGATGACCTATAAGTAAGTGGAACACCTTCATTGGTACCACATAAAATAGTACCTCATCATTATACATCCAAATGTAAAATAAAACCTTAACTTATTTAGCGACCTTCAGCTCTTAGAAATCATTCAACCACTAAATTTGGCATGGATGTTGGTGCTTCAAGGTTAGGATTCCCAAATACTCCACCAATTCGGTTCTTGCCACATTGCTAAAACTTACCCTATTAATGATGACACTACATACCTTCTCATTGATATGGAACTGGGCATGGAAAAATTTCTCCCTATGATCCTTCTCATCAGACATCATTTGAGCACTCAAAACCCGCCTTATGAAGAGAGGCTAACCTTCTTTGATAAATTCTCCATTATCGATTTTTGAGGAATCATCCAAATCTTATTTCAATATATCTCCATAGGTATCCCATTATCTGTAAAGTATTAGTATAGTAGAGTTACTAGCTCTGATACCAATTGTAGGATCGAATAGTAAAATGAGATGCTCAAATACAAGGGGGGGGGGTAAATTGTATACTTTAAAAATTCTTTTTGAACCTTTAAAGTTGTTATAGAACTTTATTAAGGATAGATTATTTAAAATTAAGGGAATCTGTTTCTTAAAGTTAGCTTTTAACTTTAAGAAAACTTATTTTAATAAAGTTAAAAAAATTCACAAATCCTCTTAAAAAAACCTTTTCTTAAACTTTAAAATCTTAAGATAAAAACTTAAGGAAGATTTTCTAAAAAGAAAGATTCTACCTTAAAGAGTATAAAATCTTTAATATAATCAGGGAAATGGAATCAGAAAGTATAAGAAACTTATACTGTCTAACTTAACAAAGTTAAAATTATAGTGGAATAAATAACAACTTGAAATAGAAAACAAGTAACAATAAGATTATTTTAACCCAAAGATAAGGGTATCCAAAAAACTTGGATAAAGGTTCCTTGATTTATACTTTCAAGAAATTAAATCTTACCCAAACCTAGGTAAGACCTCAATTCGAATATCGGTATCTGTCTTGCTATCCCTACAAGCCCTCAATTTAGAAGGAAATCAGAACCTCTGTATTCCAAACCTGGAACCCCATGATCAACACGATCAGAGTCTGCACAAATCAAGTCTGAACAAGTTGTTCATGACATCTAAACAAAGCACTGAGATTTTTAAGAGACTCTCTCTCTAGAAATCACTTCAAAGTGTTAGATCACTTCACAAACTTTTATCACATTTCAATTCACTTGACTCCTTTGCTCGTTCAAATGAACTATTTTTATAGGCAAAAATTCTCAATGGACGGATCCACTCCAACAGTCATATTTTCCTTAAATTTCGGAGGGACCTGGACACGTGTCAAATAGACAACAGTTAGTTTATAATAGATTGTATGACATCGTTTCATGTATAAGATATGATGTTAAGTTTAGGATAAATGTTAAGTATAAGAAAACTTAGAATTAAATAATATTGAAATGATACATTAAGAAAATCTAACATTATCAGGAAAAAAAATTCTTAAGAAAATGAAAATCAGATTGAGAAAATGGTATCACTGTTTTTGGGTACCGGTATCATGAAAAACGATATCGTAATAATGAAAATAGTATCATAGATTTTCACGTGACAATAATATTACAAAAATGGTATCACAGATTCACCGGTATCACCAAAACAGTGTGATATAGGCTTAAGTAAAATGATATGACAGAATTGTAAGTAAAACGTAATGACAAAGATGTAAGTAAAACAGAATGAAAATTTTGCAAGTAAAACGGTATGACAGAATTATAAGTAAAACGCAATGACAAAGATGTAAGTAAAACGAAATGACAATTTTTTAAGTAAAACAGTATGAAAAAATTATAAGTATAAAGGAATGATAAAATCTTAAGTAAAACAATAATGATAAATTTGTAATTAAAATGTAACGAAAATTTTGTAAGTAAAAAATAATGAAAAATTTATAAGTAAAATGTAATGACAAATTTGTAAGTAAAACATAATGACAAATTTGTAAGTAAAACATAATGAGAAATTTGTAAGTAAAATGTGATGACAAATTTTTATGTAAAACATAATGAAAAATTTGTAAGTAAAACATAATGAAAAATTTGTAAGTAAAACAGAACTTAAGAAAAAGTGTTTGGGATTTTCAAAAAATAAAACTATAAGAAATTGAGAATTCATAAGAGAACCTTATTGACTTAAAAATCTCCCCCATTTTGGAAATCATAAACAACTTTACTAAGGAATAATATATTGACTTTGATAAACAAGTAAGGAAAACTTATCTCTCCCTTTGAATAAGATTTAGAATGAATATGACTAACTCCCCCTTAGGTTGTGCTTCTTAAGGATTGTATTCTTGAACTTTAGCATCCAGTTTTATTTCTTAAAGAAATATATCCCCCTTAGATAAAAATCTCTTCTTAAAAGAAACTCCCCCTTACATAGGAATTATTCTTTCTTACCATACCCCCCTTAATAGATTCTCCCACTTTGAAGTCTTCATTAAATTCTTCCTTCAAATAAATTCTCCCCCTTTGTGATTTTCAAAAAGAAATAGAGAAGTATAAAATGTACCTGTACATTTAAGGAAACATATATGTGAAAACAAAAGAAAGATATGCAAGAAAAATTTTACTTTAGAAAGGAAGTTTAGGTTATAACAAAACATCAGAATGTTAGAAAAAAAATCATCCATCCTTTTTCTGCTCCGATAACATTTTCTTCAACAAGGATTTAACTTTATTCACTTCCTTATGATATTCTGGAAGCTTCTTCAACAAAATATCATGATCCTAGTTCTTCTTTTATAAGGACAAGATCCTTTCTTCTTGGGCTTTGATTCTATCATCTTGATTTTTAATGAACTCCTATTGAGAAGCCATATTTTTCACTAATCCGGATCTGACTTCCTTTTCAATGCTTATAGACCAAGCAATGGAATTGAGTTGGCTTACTTTCTCAAATATGGATGCTTTGACTTTGTTGAGCTCAGATTCACAAGTATTGAAAGCTCTGTTTGTGGAATCCATGAAGTCCCTGAACTTTCTAAGCTCTTCATTGATGGTTTTGGTGTGGTGACTTTCTTGCAAGTTACCTTCTAAGCTTTATAATCAATAAAAATATTTTTTAAATATACTTCTTGCTTAACCATAATTTCAATCAGTATATTAATAGATTCTTTCTTTTGGTTCAAGGTCTCTTGCATTATTTGACTCTAGGAATCTATATTTGCAAGAACCAGAATAGTTTTGACCAACTTTCTTCAGTAAAGCTTGACAAAGTCTTGCTCAATAGTAGATGAGGATTTGGAGTCTGAATCATCTTTTCCTTTCTCAGTTTCTCTGGGAGTCAAGTAATCCAGTTTATCTATCCTTTTGGAAGACTTTTGAGGCATTTATTTATCAGATGAGGCAACCAAAACACTATTTCCTTTGTCAGAATTTCGAACTAGGGTTTGTTCATCGGATACTTGAATAACATTAATATCTCCCTGTTCATATTATTCCTCTTAAAGCTCTTATTCTTGAGTTCTTTCTTGTCTTTATTCTTCCTGTATCTCTACCCATACATCATCTTGTTGTCCAACCTCTTCTTCCTCTTCTTATTCCACTTCAACTTCAAGTTCAACTTCTTCTTCAATATTTTTTTCTTCAAAAACGGATTTAGAAATTGAAGTTTGAGGTGTTCCATTATACTCTTCCACTTCCCTTAAAATATCAGCACTATCTTCTTGAAGGATCTGATCTTCCATTACTTGAAAAGGTTATGATATTGTTAAGAATTTATTTGATTTATGGATTTCCAAATTGACAACCAATTTCTTAAGAATAAATTGAGATTTCGGTACTTATTGAAATTTATTCTCTACTGCTTTCAGTAAGGACTGATACACTTGAGCTTCTGAGGATTTATTATTTAACTTATTATCCTTATTTTATTTCTCTATATTTTTAGCTTGCATAATTTTTGAGGCCATAGCCTCTGTAGGATTTAAGCCAAAGGAAGGATAACCTTCCTTTCTGGTAGCTTCCATCTCTCTCCACCTTGCAACCATTGCATCAAAATAGGCTTTTGGATTATTTACAAGAGGAGGTGCTGATACCAGTTTAGTAGGAACCTGTGATGGCAGACTTGTTTCTTCAGGTTTTCTTTTCTTAGGAACTGATTTTGAAGATTCCGAAACATCAAACTTATTCTAAACAATCATTTATTCATTTTTTTTGATTCTGGTAAAAAATATACCTTCACTCTCCTTAGAGTATCATCACTGAGAAACAAAATCTTGAACGACTTAGAGATTGATCTTCAAATAATATTCAGCTCTTGAAGGCACATTACAATTATCCTTGAGATTGTTGCTAGATACATAAGTATTTGGGACCTGATGGTTCTACCTTTTACTGCATGGATGGTGAGGAAGATGTACTTGATCAAGTTGATCTTCCTTACATTGATAATAAAATCTAATAAAAATATATCATATATCTTTAAAGAGTCCTTATCCCCTTTCCTAGGAATAATAAATCCTTTTATATAGAGGGTTACTAGCTTGTGATTTTTTGTAATATTAGTAATCTTCAGATGATTAATATCCTTGAGACCGAGGTAATATAGAGCCTTGTATTTATCAAAAGAACCTTCCTTTGTGGGAAGTCTGTGAGAGCATAGAATAGCCTATCCTTCATAAGGTATCTTGAGAACATTTTCTGCCTTCTTATAAGGAACTGTTTAAGTCTTATCATAACATTTGAAATTAAACATGTACTTTCCATCCTTTTCAAAGAAAATAAAAGATTCATAGAATTTTATGACCAGGTTAGGGTAAACCAAATCCGAACTTTTCTCCTTATCCACACATACACTTTTCCATCCTTTAGTTCTTATGACCTTAGAGATGAGGGAGTCATACTTTGAAAAGAAATTAGGGCATACCAGTCTTTCCTTAAAGATCGACCAGTCCTTTATTTCCTTGATAATTGGAATTTGATCTGATGAGGATTCAGGAGTCATTTGGAGAGTAAGAAACCGAGGAAACACAATGAAGGCTTTGAAGGCAACAAAACTTCGGTAAAGAGAGAAAAGAAGATGATGTGGCACTCATAAAAGAAGCACCCTTTTTATAGACATAACAATGACATTTCAACTTCTATAAGATAATCAAACGACTGAGATTAACTTGATCTGATTGAGGTTAAAAAATTAAAAATAGATTTTTGAAATACCAACAATTTAAAGCTTAAATAAATTGAAGAGTAAGGAAGTGTACCTTATGGAATACTCTGAAGAATTTATCAGTATTATAAGAATTCTCTTGGAAGTTTTAGATTCCGTGAATTTCTATTCCATGAATTTCCTTTCTGTGAATTTCCATTATGTGAATTTCCATTCCATAAATTTCCATTCCATGAATTTCCATTCCATGAATTTACATTCCGTGAATTTCCATTCAGTGAATTTCTATTTCGTGAATTTTCATTATGTGAATTTCCATTCCATGAATTTCCATTCCGTGAATTCCCATTCCATGAATTTCCATTCCATGAATTTCCATTCCGTGAATTTCCATTAGGAAAAGAAAGATAATATAAACTTTTTTAGAGAAAGATATATTTTCTTAAAGAAATATAATTTTTCTTATATAAAGAAAAAGAAATAAAAAAACAAGCATATGTACTCCCTCAAAAACAAGGAGTATTTTAATATTAAGAGATGATTTAAACAATAAATAGATATGAATGATTACCTTACAGTGATCATTCTTAGCTTCTGTTTAATGTATTCAAATCTATCGGATGATAAAGGTTTTGTAAAAATATCAGTGAGTTGTTATTGCGTTTCGATGAATTGAAGAATAATATCTCCTTTAAGTGTGTGATCCCTAAGAAAGTGATGTCTAATATCTATGTGCTTTGCACATGAGTAATGTGCATGGTTTTTACTTAGATAAATGGAACTTGTGTTATCACACATTATTTGATTTTTATTAAAACTCATACCATAGTCTGTGAGTGTGTGTTGCATCCACAACACTTGAGCACAACAACTTCTAGCTGCTACATATCCAGCTTCAGAAGTGGAAAGTGCTACAGAATGTTGTTTCTTGCAAGACCAAGAAACTAAAGAATCTCCTAAGAAATGAAAAGTGACATATATACTTTTCCTATCCATTTTTCAACTACTAAATTCCGCATCCGAGAAACTTTTAAGTTCAAAATCATTTCAAGAAGAATAAAATAGTCCCAAATCTAAAGTTCCATTTAAATAATGAAAAATTATTTTCATAGCCTTTAAATGATATTATTTAGGATTTTATTGGTATCTTGCACAAAATTACACCAAAAACATTAAGTCAAGATGACTATCTATTAAGTAAAGTAAACTTACTATCATTCCTCTATAAGATGTTTGATCCACTGGTTTCCCTACTTCATCAATATCAAGAGTGTCAGAGGTTCTGATAGGAGTACTTATACTCTTAGTGCTATCATACCCAAAATTTTTAAGAAGTTATTTGATATAAATATATTGATATATTTAAGTTTATTCTAGTTTTTGAGAAATTTGAAAACCTAGGAAAAATGTTAACTCACCCATCATACTCACCTCAAACTCATATTTCATTAGATTCGTAAATGAATCAGTTTAGGATTGCTGAGTTGATCTGAAGATGATTTCATCAACATAAATTTGTACAATAAAAACACCTTTATTTTCTTTCTTAATTAAAAGGGTTGGATCAGCAGTTCCCTTAACATAGTTATTTTGAAGAAAAAATCATGTAAGTCTATCATACCATGATCTAGGGGCTTGTTTTAGTCCATATAAAGATTTTGTAAGTTTGTAAACATGATTAGGATATTTTTTATCTTCAAAACTAGGGGGTTGGTCTACATAGACCTCCTCCTGTACATAACCATTGAGGAAAGAACACTTCACATCCATTTGATAAAGTTTGAAATTAAATAATGCTGTAAAGGATAGAATAATATTGATAGATTCAATTATTTCTACAGGAGCATAGGTTTCTTTATAGTCTATGAATTCTTGTTGGTTATAGACTTTAGCAACTAATCTTGCCTTATTTCTATTAATAATTCCATTTTCATCGCATTTGTTTCTAAAAACCCATTTTACTTCAATAACAGAAGTTTCCTTAGGTCTTTCAACCAAGGTCCAAACTTTATTCCTTACGAATTCATTGAGTTCATCTTGCATGGACTTTGTCCAATCTTTATCACCCAGGGATTCATCAGGAGTCTTTGGTTCAAATTGGGAAATAAAATCAACATGTTCAACTTCATTCCTTAAAAAACTTATAGTTCTTACTGGTTGATTAACATTACAAATGAAATTATCACTAGGATGATTCCTAATTAACAATTGAATTGGGTTTTGTAAAAATTGTTCATCAACATAGGGTAGAAAATATTTAGGGGTAAATGTATTAGAAATATTTTCTTGAACATTTTCCTCATCTGAAGGATCATCTATCAAAGGTTGGTAATCATTTTTAGAAAAAATATCAGAAAAAATTTCAGGTTGTTTGAAAAAAAAGGATCAGTTTCATCCAATTTAACATGTATTTTCTCTTCAACAGTACACGTTTTTTTATTAAAAACTCTATATGACTTAGAGTTAGTAGAGTAACCTAAGAAAATTCCTTCATTGGATTTGGGTGAAAATTTAAGTAAGTTATCATTAGTATTCAAGATGAATACTTTGCAACCAAAAACTTTGAAGTAAGAAACTTTTAGTTTTCTACCATTCTATAACTTGTAAGGTGTTTTATTAAGAAAAGGTCTTATTAAAACTTGATTTATAGTATAACAGGCAGTAATTACGGCTTCAACCCAAAAACGTTTAGCTATAGAATATTCACTCAACATGGTTCTAGTCATCTCTTGAACAATACAATTTCTTCTTTTGACAACACTATTTCGTTGATCAGTTCTTATGGCTGAAAAGTTGTGAGTAATACCTTTCTTACTACAAAAAGTTTCAACATCTGAATTTTCAAATTCTCCACCATGATAAATATGAATAGTTATCAATGGTAGGTTTTTCTCATTTTTAACTTGAGCTATAAAGTTTTTGAAATAAGAAAAAACTTCATATTTTTGTGCAAGAAAATAGACCCAAGTAAATCTAGTGTAGTCATCAACTAAGACAAACACATAGTATTTTCCTCCAATACTTCCAGTTTGTGTTGGACCAAATAATTCCATGTGAACCAACTATAAGGAATTAGAAGTTAAAACTTCACTTAAATATTTAAAGCTAGATTTATGTTTCTTGCCATATTAACAAGGATCATAGACTTTTGAAGTATCAAACATAAGATCAGTTAGATCCTTAAAAAGTCTTTTCTTAGAAATTTTACTAAGATTCCTTAAGTTACATTGTCCTAGTCTTCTATGCCAAATCCAATATTGATCTTAAATTTCACTAAGTCAAGGTAGATCTGAAATTCTAAGGTCTTATAGGTTTAAGGTGTACACATTCTCATGCCTAAGGGAAGAGAGAATAAACTCATCCTTGGAATTGTGAACTAAAAAGTTATCATTTCTAAAATTCACAAGGTAACCTTCATCACATAATTGGATTATGATAATGAGGTTGTTCTTAAGGCCTTTTACAAAAATAACATTTGAAATAATATATTTACCGAGAAGAATAATGTTTCTTATACTAACAATTTCTCCTTGAGAGTTATCTCCAAAGGTTAATTTTCCACCTTTAGTCTTTAAAATCTTTCCAAAATAGTCTTTGTTACCAGTCATGTGTTGGGAAAATACACTATCCATGTTCCATATGTTGTTTTTACTTACTTAATTATCCTAAAAAAATAAAGATTTAGGTTTTCAGAATCAAAGATTGTTTAGATCCAGAATTGTTAGATAATAAAATCTTGGGTATCCACATTTGTTTAGAAAAGTAAGCTTTATGAAACCCAAGGGATTGAACTTTATTTAAAGAGTAGTTATTCTTACAATTTCCACCACTTTTAAATTTAGTTCAAAAGGGAGCTCTTGAAGGAACAAAATAATTGTTTCTAAAAATTGGGTTTCATGAGAATAATCAACTCCTTGATTATTATAATGAGGTCATATTTGAGAATACATCTTGTCAAAATTTTCTCTACCAGAAGTAAAATTTTCAAGAAGTTATTTCAAGGATAATATTTCAGACTTTAGTGTCAAGAATAAATTCTTATCCTCTAGAATAATATATTTAGAGTTAAATTTATCCTATAAAGCATCTTGTTCTAAATTCAGATTTTTAAGATCCTTAGAAAGTTTATCCTTCTTAGAATTAACTTCCTTAAGTTTCTTAGAAATATTTTATAAATCATTATTTTTCTTGTCAAGATCTTTGGTAAGATCCGAAATTTATTTTTTTAAAATAAATTCTATAGAATTTTTTTTTCAAGATTCTTATAAACTTTAAAATTTTTTATTTCAAGAAACTTAGAAAATATATAAAATTACTCATATGAAGGTAAATTATTATTATTTTCTGATGAAGAGGTTTCTTTATCTAATGAAAAAACTTTATCAAGAAAATTTTCACTTAAAGACATATTGGTTAAGGATTCAACAGTTCGTACCTTAGCCATAAGACAATGATTTTGAAATGAAGCTCTGGTTATTAGACCAATATTATTTTTCTCAGAAGATTCATATTCGGAAGATTCATCAGAAGAGTCTCCACCACTGGAACTCCAAGTGTCATTGTCTTTCAAGACATTCTTATGCATTGATCTGTAAAAATTCTTCTTGTTCCTTTCAGAATTCCTATCCTTATTGTCTCTTTTCTTAACCAAGGGGCAATCGGGTTTGATATGGCCAGTTCTTCTATATTCATAACATGTAACTTTTCCATATTTATTTTATTTTCCATATTTCTTCTTGTATCTATATTTAAAGTTCTTCTACCAAACAATCTTGTTCATCCTCCGAGCAAGATTGGATAACTCATTTTATGAAGATTCACTTTCACTATATTCATATTGAATAAAGACATTATTAGATTTAGATCTTGTAACTCTCTCAAGAGTCTTAGATTTCATATGATTTGAAGTAGTTGTAAAAGAAACACCTCCGTTTCCATTCTTCTTCTTAATATTATCAGAATCTCTCTTCATTCTGGTTTCATATAGGAAAAGAGTTACAAAAAACTCATCAAGATAGGGGGGGGGTGGTGGTGAATTGTATACTTTAAAAATTCCTTTGGAACCTTTAAATTTAGTATAGAACTTTCATAAATCTTACTTCTTTAAACTTAAGGTAATCTGTTTCTTAAAGTTAGATTTTAACTTGAAGAAAACTTATTTTAAAAAAGTTAAACAAAATTCACAAATCCTCTTAAATAAAACTTTTCATAAACTTTACAATATTAAGATAAAAACTTAAGGAAGATTTTCTTAAAAGAAAGATTCTACATTGAAGCATATAGAATCTTTAATATAATCAGAGAAATGGAATTAGAAATTATAAGAAAGTTATACTGTCTAAATTAACAAAGTTAAAATTTTAGTGGACTAAAAAACAACTTGAAATAGAAAACAATTAATAATAAGATTCTTTTAACCCAAAGAGAAGGGTATCTGAAAAACATGGATAAAGTTTACTTTATTTATACTTTCAAGAAAGTCTGTCTTACCCAAACCCATGTAATCCCTTAACTCAAAGATCAGTATCTGTCTTTTTATCCCTGAAAGCCCTCGATTTATAAGGAAATCAGAACCTCTGTCTTCTAAACCTAGAAGCCCACGATCAACACGAGCAGAGTCTATACAAAGCAAGTCTGAACAAGTTGTTCACGCCTGAATAAGTTGTTCAAGACATCTGCACGAAGCACTGAGAGTTGTAAGATACTCTCTCTCTAGAAATCACTTCAAATCCTTAGATCACTTCACAAACTTTGATCACATTTCAATTCACTCTACTCATTTTCTCATTCAAATGAACTATTATTTATAGGCAAAACTTCTCAACAGTCATATCCACTCCAATGGTCACATTTTCCTTAAATTTCAGAGGGGCCTAGACACGTGTCAAATAGACAATGGTTAGTTTATAATCGATTGTACGAAATAATTTCATGTATAAGAGATGATGTTAAGTTTAGGATAAATGTTAAGTATAAGAAAACTTGGAATCCAATAATATTGAAATGATACATTAAGAAACTCTAACATTATTAGGAAAACAAATTCTTCAGAAAACGCAAATCAGATTGATAAAACAGTATCATAGTTTTTGGGTATCAGTATAATGAAAAACAACATCGTAATAATGAAAACAGTATCATATATTTTCATGTGACAATAGTATTACAAAAACAGTATCACAGATTCATCGGTATCACCAAAACGATGTGATGTAGGATTAAGTAAAACAATATGACAGAATTGTATGTAAAACATAATGACAAAGATATAAGTAAAAAAGAATGATTTTTTTAAGTAAAATGGAATGAAAGAATTATAAGTAAAACATAATGACAAAGATGCAAGTAAAATGGAATGAAAATTTTGTAAGTAAAACATTATGAAAAAATTATAACTATAATGGAATGATAAAATCTTAAGTAAAAAAGTAATGAAAAATTTGTAAGTAAACACAATGAAAAATTTGTAAGTAATACATAATGAATTTTTTTTTAGTAAAATGTAATGAAAAATTTGTAAGTAAAACGTAATGAAAAATTTGTAAGTAAAACGTAATGACAAATTTTTAAGTAAAATGTAATGACAAATTTGTAAGTAAAACAGAACGTAAGAAAAAGTGTTTGTGATTTTCAAAACATAAAACCATAAGTAATGGAGAAGTCATAAGATAAACTTATTTACTTAACATTATCCATACTTATTGAAGGTCACTGTGTGTCGGTTTGGACATTCACCAGCAAAGTGACCCATTCCTTAACATTTGAAACATATAATATCCCCAATCCACAATTGGGTAGCCTGAAAAAAAGGTTTATTTGGTGTAATAATTACCTCATCACTTTTACGATCAACCACCTTTTTCGACTTTAATGATTCTCCAACACCCTTCCTTGAATTTTCACATAGAGTGAATGGTATAGTGGTTTTTCTCATGTTGCTCCTCCTTTTTATTTTTTTCTTGATCTTGGTGTCTTTGTGGATCATATCTTGTCTCTCCATATGGTGGTGCATCTCAACTTGATCGAGAATCTCCCGATTGAGCCCATGTAAAAACCATGCCATGGTTGCCTTTATATCCTCTACAATGCTTGCTCAAATCATGGAAATTTTCATCTCCTTATAGTAATCGTCAACACTCTTACTCCATTGGGCCAGTCCTTGAAGTTTGTTGTAGGGATATCTATGCTAGTGTGAGGTAAAAAATAACTTCTTTATGGAAAACATCATGTCATCATAAGTACTGATGGAAATCTTCCATATATAGCCCTATCATTTTTGATTTTATCCCACCAAATTAAAGAAAAAACAAAAAATTCATGGGAAGAATGTTTGTACATTTTCTTCTTAGGGTTTGAATGGCATGAAAACACCTCCTCAATCCACATATCCCACTCCAATTATTCTTCCAGATCTCTTTTCCATTAAAATGAAGGGACCTTCACCTTGATCTCACTAATTAGTTCATCATCATATGGTATCCTTTGGCCTCCTCTTGGTTATTTTTAGAACCTCCTCCTTTTTGGGGAATATTTGAAATCACCATCAATGTTTTCCATATTCTCTTGTAGGATATGGGGGTGATGTAGTGCCAGATAACACCATGGGTTATCATGGATCATCCTTGGTCTTGGTTGATTCTCTAGGTTTTCAATCCTTTCATGTATAACCTCTAACTTCCTATCAAGATGCTTTTAAAAATTTCTCACCAAATCTTTCATTTGGAGAGGTGTATCTCCCGGTGCAAGAAATATACTTCGACTTCCTTCATCATCAACATAATCAATTCTCTTCCCACGATCTTCTACCATGATATGTTACAAAAACAAAAAAAGACACAGGGAGAAACACATACAATGATACACACTCACTCACACATGTGAAGAAATAAACACACACACAAAAAATATATACACACTCACACACACAAGATGCACACACTCACATGAACAAGGATACACAATCACGCACGTAAGATATACACAATCACACAAACAAGGATACACACACACACTATCACAAGGATACACACTCACACAAACAAGTTTTACACACACACATTCACACAACACTCAATCACTCTCACACACACAAGTTATACACACTCAATAATGTTGTTTTTATTTCTCTCCTTTCTCTTCACTCAATTAAAATCCCAAGCTCTTAAAAAATCTAATACCTTGTTTAGGGTGATCATGTTCCACCAATCCTCCCCCAATCAATATTGTTATGTGGATGGTTTAACACAAACCGTTTGAGTGGTAAAGGGTTTAAAAATGGTAATGGGTGGAAAATTGGGTATAATATATGTATAAAATGTGGAAAGGGCTAGGAAGGTGTGGTATGCGAGGTTTTCTTAATCGTGCAAGATAAAAAAATTTAATTACACTATGAACCAGATATTATAAAAAATAATTGGGAATGTGATGTATAGAACTAGAAAGTGCTAATAATGCAAAGAAAAAAGAAGAAGTAATTGTATTTACTTTTTTTCTTTTTTTCTGTCAAATTTCCCCAAAAAGTGTTGTGCTTAATGTTTTAAAGCACAAGTGGATGAACATAGAGTAAGATTTTTTTTAAATCTCCCAAAGAATGGATGTGATTAATTTTGAAAAGAAAAAAATGATGAGTGTAGAGATGTTTTTTTTGGGATACAAATCACATATAGAGAATTAAATGTGAAATGAAGATGGATGAGTAATTAGCTCAGTGTAAAAATATTTCAATCTTTCACAACATAGGCCAATTAAAGAGGTTTTCAAAGATTTGTTTTTATTTTTTTGAATGGGTGGATAATAAGGAAATATGAGAAGGGTAATGAATATATGGGATATAAAAAGGGTGATTAATACTTACTGTTTCAACCAGATATTTGATACCAAATGATGTGGGATGCTCGGGGTGATCTAATCATCATGGCGTAGGGTGGAAGATAAGGGTGTGGCTCGAGGATAAGTGGAAGATGATGGGTTTGGATAGTGGATGGAAGTAGTCAATCAATACTATAAGGTGCGTGACCTATTACTAAGACAGCACAATCAAGGAGGGGTGTGATGAACAATCCACATTACAATACACTTGGGTTGAGGGATGAAATTTAAAGCTTTGTTATCTTGGATCACCAATCTAACTTATTGATTGAAAAGGTATGAATGAAAAAGGGAAAGGAAAAAAACAGAACAATCCTCACACAACAGTGAGAAAAGAAGCATAAAATCTCTATATAAATCTTGAATCATTCATCCTTGCAACTCCAATTCCACACATTCCATAAATTCAATGTCATCTTCCAGTTTCATATTAGAATCCTATCACCTTTTTCATTGATAATGGTATCCAACATCTTCCTGAAAATTATACAAGATATCTATTCTGAAAATATAGGATTAACATTTCTAGATTGAAGAGTAATGAGGAACATAGATTTCCTTCATCTTCATCTGGATCATGAGATCCATGACCTTTCCTGGATGTATCAAACCAAAACCTTGTCATAATTGTAGTGATTCGGGTTTGGCCCTATCACACTTTGTAATATTTTTGCATATATTTCCAAAGCTAAGAACTAAGACGGCATGCAATTTCGCGGCCTGATGTGTTCAGAATAAATTTTATAAAAATATTGAATATTGTTATGCTATTCACGTGGAGGAAATAAGTTATCTCTTAAATGGTAGCTCAGATTAGAAAACCAAGTCCACAGTTTAGTCTGGAGCATGCTGTTTACCCTAGTCTGGGTATAAGTTTTGTGGGAATAGGCTCATTGTGGAAAAAGTTATTGAGGGGATTTCTATAAATAAATAAATTAATTTATTTAGGGCGTCAGATCAAATAACTTCTGAATTGAGTCACAGATCTAATTTCTAAGACCACAGTTGAGTCTAAAACATTGTGATTACCATAGGTGCGACATAAATGTTGTCAGTTTTGGGTGTTGGGATGAAGGCGAGTCAGGCCGGGGTGTTAAACAAATATTTGTTTTAATTTAATTAAAACAAACATCTCTCCCATCCCCTTCTCCCCTTTTCTGTGCAAAATAGGAGGATCATATCCCTCCCTCTCCCTCTTTGGTGATGTAAGACCCAACCTAATCGATGAAATGAAGCACCGTCGATCTCGAATCTTGACAGCGGACACACCCAGATCATGCAACAGTAGCTTTGGAGCGCCGATTCGACCTTGAAGCATCAGCGCTTCGCCCTGTGGCCAGTAGATTTGAGTTTTAATCCTAAAACCTCTTGTTTATGCTTAGCTTTTATTCAAATCATCGAGTGACGCTTGAATCCGTGTAGATCGCATCCTGAGGTTTCCAGATTTGGTCTCAGAATATTTTTCCGACCACGAGAGTGGTCCCGGTGGTCCACAGAAAGTGGTGGTGGAATGACGGGTTCCAGTGAGGTGGTGTAGAGGCCGGGTGTAGTGAGGTGGTGCAGAGGCTGGGTGCATAGGCGCAATGAATCAGAGGATGGAGCCAGCGAGTGGTTTGGGTGCACGGGCCGTGGGCCGGAGTGGCCGGCCCGACCAGAGTGGGCTGAACCGGCCAGAATGGGATGAGGGGGCTTTAAACCCTCGTAACTTCTAAACCGGACATCCTATTTATGTGCAATATTTGGAAACATGACCCTTTATTAGAGGTGAACCTTTTGAGGTCAATTTGAGAACTTTATATTTCAGTCTTGAGTCTTGGTGGCACGAAAAATCCAATTAAAATAATAATAATATAATTAATATTATTTTGGAGATTCTTTTATCGTACGTATCTCCTATATCCGATGCCTGATTGATGCACCATCATTGGTGTTTCGACCCTGGGTTTAATGCAGAAGTTCAAGATATATTTCTTATACTGAAATCAAAATTGAGGTGCAGGCCCCATAATGACCCGTTCGGGCTTGTTGCGGTGAAAGGTTCCTTTTTCCCTGGTTATCTGTTTTGGAAAAGTAAATAGCCTATAGTGTGTTTTTTCACATAGAACATAATGGAGGCCAAAGTTTGGTCCTAGGAGATGAGGTGTGTAGGAGATATTGTGTGGGACGCTTGGACCAGCGTTGCCTTTACCAGCAGGGTTAAGTGGGTCCCCCTAGTTCCTGTTTGTGACATTTTGATCAGTTGGGTTGAGTGGGTCCCCTTGGTCCTTTAGTTATGAGGGTTTTTAGTATCACATCCCCTTCACTAGACTATGAAACCTCTTCGGCTACTATGAGGGTTTTCAGTATCACATCCTCTTCACTGGACTGTGACCCCTCTTCGGCTTCTTTGCGTACGTGCAACGTGTGTTTCCCACTTTCTAGAGTGAGTTTTCTTAATCCACTTCCATATAAGACTTAGCAAATTTAGAGCATGTATCTCCCCGAGAGGCTCGAAATGATCCTCACATCCCTTTTCGTTTCCTTGGTAGGGTTTTTGTGTCATCGTGACCAATTTTTACCTGTGTTCTGATCCTCTACCAAGGATGTTCCAGTAGGGTAAAAAGCCCCCAGTGAGCCATGGGCGCAGATTCCCTATCTGTGTGTCGAGATGCATTTCTTCTATGATCTATCATGAAATTTTCCTCAGCGGAGTTCTCAAAATTGGTGTGACCAACACTACATGGGCGTTGATCCTCTACTAAGTGAGTTGTTCCAAATTCAGGCTATTGAAAGATACCCCTTTCTGTGTTTGGTGTTTTTGGCTAGGGTTTAGTGTCCCCCAGTAGACCCTGTGTGTGATCCTCTACCTGAGGAGTTGGAGTTGGTTTAGTCACTGGGTGACTTCTTCTGTGGCACTGTCCATTGAGAATGTCCTCATGTACAAACACCATGAGGATTTTCCAGGTTGTTCCATTGGTTCATTTTACTGATAGAGTGGAATCTCACAGACAAGAGTTATATAGAATAACTCAGCTCTTGGAGTGTTCTTCTAGTGGTTTTCTTTAGAGCCTTGATTAAGAACCTGTCGCTAGTGATGAGGTCGGAACCTCATGAGGCTTGGTGCCCAAAATGAGTATAACTGGTGTTCTTTCTAGGCGATTTCTAGGTTTGCTTGTGGTGTTGTCACTTTTAGGTTAATGCACTATGTGGTTGAGATGACTAGTCATGTTTAGCTGAGGATGGTCTTGAGATGAAGTTTCTCTCTCATTTGGGTTCCCTCAGGATTGGATGAGTGGAATGTTTCATTTCAGTTTCTCCATTTATTTTGTGTTTTTAGGTCACCTACTAAGTATATTTATACTCACCCCTACATAGGATTCACCCGCACATGTATTTTGTCTTGTGTAGACCACAGACCTTTCGACGGAGTCCTAGGAGGACCCGAAGCAGGCAGAGCTTAGTGATTTGGACCGACTGGGGTGTACCGCAGCTTGGCCAAGGATATTTTTGGAAGTTATTTTGATAGTGATCCCCTCCATCTGAGTAGGCTGTATGTTTTTACAGTTTTCTTTTGGTGGGCCCTGTATTTTCCCTTTTTATATTGTTTTTGTACTCTGTTTGGGAATAGATGCATGCATGCATTTATTTTCTATCTTTATATATATCTGCACTGTTTAATGGAGGTTTATGTCAATGCATATGTATAGATATGATAGGCTAAGGCCTCCCATTTGTGTGATATCCTAGTCAGCGCTAGTCGCTAGTCCCTGGACTATTGGAGGTGGGATTGGGGATTCATGGCTCAAGCCCCATCGGGTTGGGTCATGACATAGTGGTATTAGAGGAGTTTCTACCTTTGGGACCTTAGGGCATAGTTGGTCTAATTGTGAGCTTGGTTTGGGTTTCATAATGATAGTTTTAGAGTTCTTTGAGTTCATATTTCAGGTTCGGGACTCTAGTGTCGGTGCAACGGCCGAAATATCCATTCACCAGGATTCTAACCTTTCTTTCGACATGGGACATTAGGACACCGGTCGCAAGGAAAGATGATACATGCATCAAATAGGAAAGGGTTTTGGGTTTTTCCTATCCTTCTTGAGTTATCCTCCCATATATAATCTTTGATCATGGTGCGTCTGGATTATATTTTTGGATTCTTACATGATGATAGCCATCTAGGGTTCTGTGGTGGGATTTTAGTGATGATTCACCCCGAGTAGAGGCTTCAGAGCAGGGAACTGGTTTTGATGCGGGACCTCTAGGTGTTATATCAGTTGATCCACCACTTTTCAAGTAGTAGGTTGTACTGGAAGTGCAAGACAAGGATGTGTGTATGCTGAGTGCATTGCAAGAGTTCCAAAGGTAGTGACCTATGAGGTTCCGAGGTGAACCAGACCCCCATGCAGCTTATGACTAGCTTGCAACAATCACATGTGTTTTCCACCTTATGAGGACACCTCCCGATCAGATGGTGGTCCTAGCGGCGAGCCTTTTTCAAGGTTTGGCTGGGTGCTGGTGGAGTCTTTTGATGCAGACCCATGAAGGGGAGACACTCTTTTGGGAATAGTTCGAGTGGCTCTTCAGGGAGGAGTTTTATCCAGTCACGCTAAGGTCAGTGCATATCTAAGAGCATCTACAGCTTCGACAGGAGACCAGGATCATGGCAGATTACTCGTTGAGGTTCATAGACCTGTCACGTTACTCCATAGATATGGTTTGGGATACATTATTCTAAGCACGAACCTTCGATCAGGGCTTACGCCATGAGATCTGGGTGTCGGTGGTGCCGTTGTGCATTCCCACCTATGATGGAGTGTTGGAGCGGGCCTTAGTGGTAGAGAGCTTACTAAAAGGATATAATCCAACCATCAATACTGGGAACAGGGGAGATGAGACCTTAGTAGCTGGTTCGGTAGATGGTAGCTGATGGTAGGCCCAGGGGTCTGGGCATGTGCGATGTTTCAGGAGGCAACCCCAGGATGGAGGATCTGAGGCTCAGGGCTCTCAGGGACCTCAGGCTGGTTTTGTTCAGCCATAGGAGAGGCGGTGTTATTCTTGTGGTGGCCAAGGAAATGTTTTTAGAGTTTGTATGAACCATCATGCTACTAAGAGGGAGACAGTTGGCGGACCACCTTGTCAGAGGTAGCATTTCAAGCACGAAGGTCTGTAGGGTGGCATACATGGAGGAGGAGTTGGTGTAGTATCTAGAGGTGGCATATGGTATGAGTTTTAACAACCACCACCACCCTCAGGTGGTCTACGCCAGGCTCAGTGAGCTGAATGACGAGGGAGAGGAAAACTGTAGGCCGTAGAGGTCATTGAACCAGAGGCTCTACGAATGGATAGAGGTACCCTATGTGTCCTTTATACTTTCTACAGTAGTTTTGATAGGCATGGTTAGGTGTTACTCTTTCCTTTCTATTTCTTTATTGAGGATTTCTCATGGCATTGGTAAGAACCTGTGTTGGTGTTGTTCATCATAGATTCAAATGCACAAGGAGGGGAAATCTTTACCCCACCGAGACATGTTTTTGTGATGTAACTAAAAATGTGTGGTCGAGTTAGTTCTGCCAAAAGAAGATAGTGTCAAGGTGTGGTGGACGTGTCCCTCTGACTTGTGTGTTTAGGGCGGGGTTGTTTGTTGGGAAGTTTGTGTGAAGGGCCTTGTAAGACCCAGTGTGTGTTGGGAATACCTATTTTTTTCATTTATACCATCGCATGTACGACGTCATATTGGTATGCAAGTCGCTTGAGGAGGTCATGGTGTGGTTTGACGTGACTTTAGACTCACAAGAATGAGTGACGCTTTCCCCACTAAGACACATTCTTGTGACATGATACAAAACCATGCAGATGAGTTAGTGACGCCCAAAATGGATAGTATTGAGGTGTGGTGGATGATTCCATTTGGATTGTGTGTTCGGAGTTGGTTTTTTGGTATCTACGTCAGGTTAACACGGTTGTTTACTACTAGACCCTATGATTGTAGGAGACCAGGAAATTGGTGTTTCCCTCCTATCGTAGTTGAGAAGATATGTGACTAGTTGTACGATGTTGACCTAGGATGAGCTGGACTTGGGTATGGTATCCCTTGTGATTCCCTTGAGTGTGTTCTTGTGGGAATCATGGGAACCCTTGGTGGACTTTGTGGTGGTCTTTTGGAGTTGTGGTACCTCTTGGTGCGTGTTTGTTATAATACAGGGACCTTGGGTGAGCTCGCTGGCATGTGAGTCCCAGCGGAGAGCTCAGGTCCTTTCCCATGTTCCTAGGCTTTAGCTTTTCCGGGACGAAAATCCTTAAGTTGGGGAGGATATAGCGACTCTGGTTTGGCCCAGTTAGACTTTTTAATATTTCTTCATATATGTATAGAGCTAGGCATAGATATGACGTGTGAATCCATGGTCCGGTGTGCCTAGAATAAATTTTATAAAAATATCAAGTATTTTTATACTATTCACACTGAGGAAATGGGTTATCTCTTAAACGGTAGCGCATATTAGAAAACCAAGGCCATAGTTGAGTCTAGAGCATGCCGTTTACCCTAGGCAGGGTATAAGTTTTGTGGGAATAGGATTTATATGGAAAACGTTTTCAAGGGCATTTCCATAAATAAATAAATTTATTTATTTTAGACGTCAGATTGAATAACTCTTGAATGGAGTCTAGGATATAATTTCTGAGACTGCAGTTGAGTCTGCAACATCGTGTTTACCCTAGGTGCAACATAAAATTTATCAGTGCTGGCTGTCGGGACGGAGGTGAGTCGGGCCTGTGTGTTAAGTGGATATTTGTTTTAATTTAATTAAAACAAAGATCTCTCCCCCCTTATCCCATTTTTTGTGAATGAAAGTAGGAGAATATCCCCCCTCTCCTTCTTTGGTGAATGACTACCCAGTAAAATCAATGAAACAAAGTACCATCGGTCTCTGATCTTGACGACGGACGCACCCAGATCATTTAGCAGCAGCTTCAGAGCGGCGATTCGACCTTGAATCTTCGGCGTTTTTTTCCGAGGTAGGAGGATTTGAGTTTTAATCTCTATCACCCTTTTTTATTCTTTGTTTTTGTTTAAATAATCGATCAAATTCTGATTCTATGTAGATCACATCCCAAGGTTTCCAGATATGGTCTCAAAATATTTTTTTGACCATTGGAGTGGTCCCGATGGTCCGCGGAAGGTGGCAGTAGTGTGATTCCAGCGAGGTAGGTTCTGATGAGGGGGGAATGGATGATGGGTTCAGAAAGGTATCATGGAGACCGGGTGAGGCAGAATGGAATCTAGGTATGGTGCTGCAGGGCGCTGGAGGGTAGAGCCAGCAGGCGCTTGGGGTGTGCGAGCTGTGGGATGGCACGACCGGGCTAGACCGACCAGAATGGGCTGAGGGGACTTTAAACCCTCATAAATTCTAAAATGGATGTCTGATTTACATGACCTATATGAAAATGTGACCCTTGCTTCTAAGTGTACCTTTTGAGACCATTTTGAGAATTTTATGTTTCAGGCTCAAGGCTCAGTGGCTTGAAATGCCCAATTAAAATAATGATATAATTATTATTATTTTGATGATTCTTTTATCAGATGTATCTCCTGCATCAGATGTCTGATTGACATGTTGTCATCGGCATTGCTACCCTGAATTTAATTTGGATGTTTCAAGACTGATTTCAAGTGCTGAAATAGAAATTGAGGTGCGGTCCCCACAATGACCCATCCGAGCTTGTTGCGGTGAAAAGTTCTCTTTTCACCGATTATCTGTTTTGGGAAAGTAAATAGCCTATCCTAAATGTTTGTACACATAGAATGTGATGGTTTCCATGGTTTGGGCATGGGAGATGTAGTGTACAAGAGATTTTGTGTGGGTCACTTGGGTCAGTGGTGCCTTTACCAGCAGGGTTGAGTGGCCCCCCTTGATCCCTACTTGTGACCTTTCAATCAGCTGGGTTAAGTGACTCCCCCTAGTCCTTTAGTTACATTGGATTTCAGTATCACATCCTATTTACCAGACTATGTTCCCTCTTCATCTACTATGAGGGTTTTCGGTATCACTTCTTCTTCACTGGACTGTGACCCCTCTTGGGCTACTTTGCGTACGAGTAGTGTGAGTTTCCCACTTTCTAGAGTGAGTTTTCTTAATCCGCTTCGACATCAAATTCATCATATTTGGAGCATGTATCACCCCGAGAGGCACGACATGATCCTCACATCCATTCTTATTTCCTTGGTAGGGTTTTTGGTGTCAGTGTGACCAATTTTTACCCAAGAACTGATCATCTACTTAGGATGTTCCATTAGGGTACGATGCCTCCAGTGAGCCCTGGGCATAGAATCCCTATCTATGTATCGATAAACATTTCTTCTGCGATCTATTGTGATGTTTTCCTCAGCAGAGTTCTTAGAATCAGCATGACCTACACTATACAAGCATTGATTATCTGCTAAGTGAGTTGTTTCATATTTGGGTTGTTATGGGATTCCCCTTTCTATGTTCAGTGTTTCTGGCTAGGGTTTAGTGTCCCCAAGAGGACCCTAGGTGTGATCTCCTACTTGAGGAGTTGGAGTTGGTTCAGTCACTAGGTGACTTCTTTTATGGTGCTGTTTTTCGAGCATGTCCTCTCAGACAGACACCACGAGGGTTGGTCGGGTTGTGTCATTGGTTCATTTTACCGATAGAGTGACATCTCTCAAACTAGTGTTATTTGGAAAGTCTCAGCTCTTTGAGTGTGCTTTTGGTGTCTTTCTTTAGAGCCTTGAGTAGGAACCTATCACTGGTGATGAGGTCAGAACCTCATGAGGCTTGGTAACCAAGATGAGTATATCTGGTGTTCTTTCTAGGTGATTTCTAGGTTTCCTAGTGGTGTTGTCACTTATGGGTTGACACATATGTGGTTAATCTGACTAGTCATGTTTAGTCAAGGATGGTCTCAAGATGGAGTTTCTCTCTCATTTGGTCTCCCTCTGGCTCGGATGAGCGAACTGTTTCCTTTTAGTTTCTCCTTTTCTTTTGGGGTTTTTGGGGCACCTACTGAGTATCTTTATACTCACCCCTGCATGGGATTTTCCCACACATGTATTGTGTCTTTTTCAGACCACATGAATTTCAACTTAGTCCCAAGAGGACCTAGAGCAGGTAGAGATTAGTGAGATATACTGACCGTGGTGTACCAAATCTTGGTCATGGATATTTTCAGCAAGGATTTTAACAACGATCCCCCCATCAGAGTAGGTTGGACGCTTTTCCAATTTTCTTTTTGTGGCCCCTGTATTTTCCCTTTTTGTACTTTTTCAATACTCTAGTTGGGAATAGATGTTTGCATGCATTTATTTTCAATTTTTATATATATCTACACTATTTCATGGAGGTGTATGTGGGTGTGTGTATACATGTACGATAGGCTAAGGTCTCCCATGTGTCTGATAGCCTACCCGATGCTAGTCGCTAGCCCCTGGATTAATGAAGGTGGGATTGGGGAGTCATGGATCGATCCCCATTGGATTGGGTCATGAAAATAACATTTTCTGCATTTTTCCTTCAATTGAGGGTCTTGGAATGAGGTATCATCTACCCTTGCTCATACATGATTCTGAATTTGGTTTCTGTTTCTTCTTGGTTTTAGATATATTTTTTTGGATAGCTATAACTGTCTCTATATTTGGAAAATTTCCATTACACGCGTTATGTTTTGATCTGGGTGATTTGTGAGGGTTCACACTAAACCACTGAAAAGTGTCTTTTCTCAAAAATAAAAAAATAATGATTTGGAGGAGGAAATAGATAGTCTATGCATTTTTTATCGTCCTCATTTTATGTATAAGGGCCTTTGTATCCATGAGATATATATTGAATGTGTATCTCAAATTCACAATAACTCTCATAATTTGTGAAAGTAGTTTATATATTTTGTCAAGAATGTTGTAAGATACAGACTACATAGAGATGAGTCAGTATTCTAGAAGAGATGTGGATACATAAGACCGGGGTGAAAACTATGATTCGAGTCAGACTCAAATCAGGTATTATACCCCTAGGTTCAATGTTTATCCATTGAGTATAATTTATCAACCAATACTAGATGCCCAAGACTAGTCACATTTTTATTTTAATTTATGAATTGTTAATTTTTTTTAATATGTGTGAACACATAAAATAATAAACAATTAATTCATTGGTTAAAAAAAATAAGATGTGATGCATGTTTTTCTATTTATTTTATAGTCAGTTGTGAGTGTAATCACACAATATTTCACATTAGATAGAAAATGAATTCATTCATATAGAAATAATAAAAACTATCAATGTAATATTAGGTCATAACACCTTTTTTCATTGGAATTTGAATGAAAATAGGTGTACGAGGTGATCATCGACCATAGTTGAGGGTACCTCTTAATACTCGAGTGTTATTATGGGAGTGATGGGTAAAATTACCTAATGATCTAAATAAAGAAGCATCCATAAATATTTTTTTTCACATTATAGGAAAAGAAATGAGTAAATCGTGTTTATAATTTTGAGAAGCTAGGACTTCACTCAATAGTTCATGAAGCCGGGAGTTAACATGGTTGGACAATAAAACGTTTACCTTGAAACTCTCTAAGTAGTATAATAGACATTTATTAGACTATTATGATATATTTTAGGGATAATTTTCACTAGAATGATCAAGAAACTAATTATTTAAAATCTAGTTGTGAGAGATACTAGGGTTTGATAAAGTAGTGGGATACATTTAGTTATTTAATCAGTAATAAATATAAAAGTACTAATATGCTGGTGATTATTTTTGTAGAATAATACTAAGAAATATCCTAGATAAACTATGATTAATTTTGGAAAAATTACATGTCCTATCTAGCATGAATTTACAAGTGTAGAAAATGTGTTTGTGAAAAGTACTATAATATTGGAAATTCTATGTATGAGACTCCTCACTAACCATTAAGACACCTTAGGAAGAAAGTCTATGAAGGATACTTACAGGGGGATCATGTATGAAACAATTTATTCTTATATCATAATTTTATCATCAATGTATAGTGATTTGTGGAAACAATATTTGGACATGAGTGATATCGCATATTGTCTCATCTATAATAATCATGCAAGGAGAAAGTGAACTATGATAATAATGAGATGAAGATTTTACTAAATACATGTAAATTTAATGATGAATCATGATCATTAAATACATCCCTTTCTCATATAATTTTTATCAAATTACGATAACTTCATTTAAGATTAAAAAATGAATAGTATGAGAAAAACGATTCATTACCTTTTGGGTAAAGGTTCACAAAGATTATAAGAACATAAATAAAGAATAATATTTAGTTCGTAGGGTGAAAAAGTTGGAAGACAAGTCAAAAACGCCAATGGAAAGGGTGACCCCAAATTCACTTTCAAAACTTCCTTTAAATAAAAGAGGAAATTCATTAAATATCAGTTTATTTCCAACATGTGCCGTTAGATATTTCCATTGAATAATAAATGCAATGAATTGAAGTATAAGAAAGAAATGTCTTCAAATTAGAGTATATTCACTAATTTATTTATGATGTTTATTTCATACTTATAGGGTATTAAATATAGCATGCTTATAAAACAAATTCTAATTTCCATCTTAAAGGATTATTATTGAAATTGTATTGATTATTACCAAAACATTTATCTAGCGTGTCCATTGGACACAAGAATACATTATTCTAGTTTTTGAATGATTTTTTTTGTGGTGTATAATAATCAACTAATAGTTTATTAGTACTTTAATCATTATCAATAACTGATGAATATAAAATGAAAGACTCAGTTATACCCAATTATGGGAAGATAATTCTTTTTCTAGTAAAAACTAAGTAATTTAAAATGATATACCCGGTGCGATTTTAGAATATTTAGAGTTAGAAGACCTTATGTATTATCGATACTTATACCTATTTAATCTTGGATAAAGAATTATTTAGAAATACAGGCATGCCACAAATATTTAGGACATATTTCACTTGAAGAACATAAACTATTCCAAGGTTAATCTAGTGGTAAATATATTTCATAAGACCACTTTAAGTTTTTTTAAGGAAGGTGAAAGTTATGTACGAAATATGCATGGTTAGAGGATATGAGTTGCTTCAGGCCTATGTGCTGAATTATATCTTGACAAAGAATTCATCTATCATGAAATGTAGAGTGGATTTATTACTCAACTCAAATTTCCATATACACATAAAATCTATTATGTTCATAAGAAGGATCAATTATGAGTCTTACGTGTTAACATTGATCAAGAAAATGTAGCATGGAGTAATTCCTATATGAAAATTTTCTTATAAACATTAGAGTCATGATGCAAGTAAAAGGAGAATCAATGTTAAGGTTTATATACATTGTAGATATTTCTATTTTTTTCAATAAATTCTTCACAAATAAAGGAATTATCCCCTAACCATATGCCAAATATAATGAAAAATTGATATCATATGAGTTAAAGTGTGATATAAATCCATAATGTCATTAACCATGTGTTTAAATGAAAAATGATTGTCAAGGGAATAAACAATCTTACATCAAGAAAAACACAACGTGCATATTTTTCAGTATCCCAATGTTTCTTGAGGATATTATAGAAATAATTATAATAGAAAAGAGATATTCAAGTTATAAACTATATTTATATAAATAGGTTCACATCACTATTTTAGATAGAGGGAGAATGATTGACTTGGAATTATTCAATGCCAAAGATGAACAAGTAGTTGGGATAAGAACAAGTTACACATGTGATTCTGGAAAAGGAATGCTATAAAGGCATATACTGTGTAGGAAGGATAATACCATGGTAATGGTTTTATATTCACCATGGAAAGTGATACATTATTCATTGAGAATAATAAATCCTATAAGTAATCAGTAAATGAAATTAATATAAGACTGAAAAGTTCAATTAAAATTCAATAATTGAATAGATGCATCAGAGTATAGGTGATTAATATTTTGAATGTTGCAAATCTTGATATTGTTATGGTATTCAAGAGAAAAATTACATGGGTGGTACAAGAGTGGTACCAAAAAGGCTCGATTGGTTATACCAAATCATCATGACTAAATCCATTATAATTTTACTTTTCATAGATAATTTTTATGGATATTTCATTGGTCTTTTTATGTTAAGGCCACCTTTCTTGAAAAGTTTATATATAATAAAACAAAAAAGATTTGGTGGCACCATAGAATTACAAAAAGGGGTAAAAGTCACTAAATTATAGTTTTAGATTAAAGTAAGTAATAAAATGATAGAATATTCATTGAGAACGAATTATTTATATGTGTTAATAAAAGGTCATTGTGAGAACCACTATTTCCCAAGAAAATATATTTGATAGAATAAAGAAAACAACTACTGGTCTTATAGTTTGTTAAGATTAGAATAAAGATAACTCTCCAAATATTGACTTAAAGTACCAACCTATGTTCTAGGGAATTATACCTATATATATAGATCAAATGGTTGCTCGAACCAAGTCAAAGTACATATACAGACATTGTATTGAAAAATAAAAGTTTTTACAATTCAATAGAGAATTGTTACCAATGCCATATATAATAGGTATTTTGATAGTAATGGACACTATTTTTAATAGGACATAATCCAGTCTTCCTTTATATCAATATGATATAATATCATAGTCAGGCTATGTTAATAATAAAGAGAAGCTCATTCAATCTAGTGGTATCCATATCTACAAATACCGAGTATGTTGCAGTTTCTGATGCAGCTAAATAATTAGTGTAAAATAAGAAATGATTGTTATATTTCTTTTAATAGTACCTAGTAAGTAATGTTTTCTCATAAAATAATTTATGATAATTATAATAATGCTACAATTAATGATGTTAAGTTTTGAAAGTGGGAAAAATTAATTTACTCAGGGGCATCATCTCTTGAGGAGTCTAACACAAGGCGGTGAAGTCAAAAATAGAAGATTATCCATGAAGAAGAGATGTGGAAGTCCCAAAAACTAAATCCATAACTCAGAAGAAGAGTGATTATATCATGTGAGAGCTAACAAGGATAGTTAGCGAGTTGTCTCTAGTGTAAGTGGAAATTTTGTAACAGTGGGTGACCTAGACCTAACTAAATAGTACCTTTTTTTACCATATTATATAGTGTGTTATACATGTTGTAATACCTCCATAATAGTGTTGATATTTCTACATCCACTATTTATATGGAAATTCCATATATTATTTTTCATATCAAAAGGTTATAGTAGTTCCCAGTATCACAAGAAGGGCTGTCATGCCTAGTATCACATATAGGAATGCCATGTATGTATCATATATATATAAAGGGTAACCATTCCTATATCACATATATATATAGGGAAACCATTCCCTTATCACAATAATAGAAGCGACCCCATTTCTATATAGATATAACATACACAAGTGTTGTTTTTCCCATTTAGATATAACAAGGTTCTTTATACCCATATAATATAACAAGGGTCATCATGCCTATACATAAATAGTGATAAGCATCATTGGATTTAATACAATCCAATGTGTAAGTCATAACACATTAACATTTAATAATAACAAGGGTATGACCATTGTTTCATTTAATCAGGTGACATGGTCATACCACTCACATTCAACTCAATTCATTATAATTGATAAGGGTGTTGGCCATGACACTCTACAACATTTATCTACTATCAAAAATATAATTTCATTTAAAAGTAAATCCAAAAACACCAGAGGTGTTTTAGATTTTTAACCATGGAATATAATTACGCATGTAAGAGAGAACACCTAAAGGGATGGCTCACTCTAAGGTGGAAGATATCGATATGAATTGGGTTATAAAAAGTCATTAGGTTCCAAGAAGGAATTTTTTTTAAGAAATATTCAATTTCGTGGAAACGCATTGTGAAACTGATGTGTGGAACATATCACATATTATAGAACATCAATAATTGAAGGCATAAATTCTAGACCACCCTCCTCAAGCTCATGGTACTCTCCTCATCCAGTATCGACCCTTTGTTTGGCATGAATCAAGAGAAAAAAGAAGAACAAATGAAATCACTGAAAATAGTTAATATGAGAATGCATTTTAATAACTCTATTGAAAGAAAGAAAAATAGATAAAGGTGAAAGATGATCGAAGAACATTTTAAGAGGAATCCAATGCGACCAGCAGTTCTTGATTCCAATTCTGCATAATGAATCCAGATCAAAACCAATTAAAGAAGTATTTTGGGTATAAGGCCCCAGCCTTAAACCTTACTTAATCTTGAGTTATTACAAGATTACACATTGAGGATCTTTTTAGGTTTAGAGTTTTAGAGAATTAGATCATAAAACTTGAATTACATTCCACTTATAAACAAGGTGGTTACATAAAGATAGTATTCTTCTTTCCCATCAATGGAAACATATTTAAAATAAAACATGGATTTTTTCTTGACACTTCCTTGACACTATCATCATATCATGTACCTTTCCATTGACCTGTGAAAAAAATTTCAAAAAAACTTGGGATGAGCATAAAAAGCTCAGTAAGGGATATAAAAATATGGAAAGGAAACATGGGTACATATATACATAAGAATGAAATCATACTTTACCCATAAAACATAAGCACTTTAACATACCTCATCAAATCATGAATAAATCATAGAAATCATAATACATAAAGGTAACTTGAGGCATTCATAACATTCTTACGTAGGGAGTAACCCTCTTGGTTACATTTGGAATACCCATCACAGCATATTCCCTAAATCTCTTCGGAGAAATCTTAACGTTTCACTCCTTCGCGTTACCCAATGCATTGGAGAGCTATATCGGGCTCACTCGCCCTTAGTTTATCACGGAAACACCCGTCTTCATAATAATTCCCAAGAACCTCAACATAATCGTATCACATAAAACATGCATAAAGGAAACATAACAATTCCACCTTTCAATCACAAGATCTCAATACAACACATTGATATAAAAAACATTATGAAAACCATTTTCAATACCAAAATAAAAGAAAAGTTAAACATGGTATTTATTTTTCTTTAAAAAAAAGTTATGGCTTGTATAGGAAGCCAAAACTCAAATAATGGTCACGGCGGTGGAGAAGTCGTTGTCGCCGCATACGTACGACAAAAACATTCCCTTTTGTCATTTAGTAAAACGCTACGTATAAAAAAAATTCCTTTTGGATAAACGTAAAAGTAAAAGGGGTTTATACACTGTATAAAATAAGGTTGTGTATAAAACAAAATATGCCTCAATTAAAGGAGATTGAGACGAAGTCCTATACCTCGGGTCCGACTTGACTCGGTCGTTCTTTAATCTCCTTAAAATCGGGTAACTCTCTTTGGTTTGAGCTCAAAGGATTCCTTGGGAAGACTTCTGCCCAAAGTGAGGCTTCAAGTAGTAATAAAGGGATGTGGAGAGACAAAATGGGTAGGGGTTGGCCGATCCAAATGTTTTGGGAGTGTGGGTAAGGAGGTATAGGTGGGGGCCTTTTATAAGAGGAGAGGAGGGGCACTCTTGGAAAGTAAAGAAATGTTGCATTATTTTAAAATGGGTTTCGGATTCAAAAGGTCCCACATTGATATAATTATAGGGTAAGGTGATAAGGGTTCTAAATCCACCCATCAAATAGGTTTTGGACATGTGTAGTTTATAGATTTTACATTATCATTTCATTTTATTTAAATCCTTTATTAATGAGGTAATCGCTGCATCATCATGATGTCATAAATAATTTAATTTATTTAAAGTCTAAAAATTATAAAAAAATACTATTATGTAGGAAATCTTTTTATCTTTCAAATTACTATTTATAATAAAAAATCTGACTTGTATAACCCCATGTAAAAATTGTATTAGTAAAACACATCTTGTTTGTGTCATTTTTACTTTAACATTAAATAAAAAGTTATTTATGTCATTTCCCAACCAAAGTGGCTCCATGGGGTCCCCAAGTTGACCCATGGATTGTCTTGGTCGGCCATGACACATCCAATGAGGGCAGGACATGTGTCAAGCTCATCTCATATTATTAAAACATTATTTTTACCTTAAACTACACTAATTACCACTATTCGCGATTAAGAACTTAAAAGTTACTATTCACCAAAAAATTATTTTAATCTCATTGAACCAAATTTTACTTCTTAATGACAACCATGTATGTCGGATTTTTGAAAATAAAATCACAGAAGTGGCAAAGTTTCATTTAAACGAAAAATTAGTTTCTTTAACTACCACTTAGTGGTTTCACTATTCATCAAAAATTGAAGTTTTTCAGAAAGATATCAAAACTTCACCCTAAGCTATATTTGATATTCCAAATTCAAAAATGATGTCTATTTTACCAAATTCAAAAAATGTAAGTTTCATTAATTAATTTAATAACTAATTCCCGCTGTCAGGACAAATAGCGTGTTTTTATGAAACAATAAGTATCAAAAGATTGACACTAGTTTAAGTCCAATTTCAAAGTGAAATTAATTCCAATGACCACCATTGGATAAAATGGTAAAAATATATTCTAATTTAACTTCAAAACCAATTCAAAAGATAATATAATCATATAAATAAATTAGATTAAAAAGAGGTTTTGAATTAAAATACAACATTTTTCACTATTCATTAAAAAAATGAACTTTATCGGAAAAATACCAAAAATTCACACAAAGTAAATTTTGATGTCCCAATCATAAATAATAAGTTTATTTTGACAAACATAGCTTATAAAATTGTCAAAAGATAGATTTAAAAAGGGTTTGCCATCAAAAGGCAGTAAAACAATCTTTTAAGAATATTAGTGTATTCCATGCATAAGATTGTATTTATTTTCATTTTAAGCCTCTAAAACACTATCTTAATCATTAATAGACATAGATAAAAATATCTATTATTCATTATTTACTTGGGATGTTACATCCTTCCCCCCTTTAGAAAATTGTGTCCCCGCAATTTATTTACTTATCGAATAAATGTGGGTACTTTTCCCTCATTGCATTTTCAGATTCCCATGTTGCCTCTTCCATCATGTGGTTTTTCCACAAAACCTTTACCTGATTAATCACCTTATTCCGTAACACTTGCTCCCCGTGGTCAAGAATCTGGACCGGTTGTTCCTCATAAGATAGGTTCTCTTCCAGCTGAACTACCTCTGGACTCAAAACATGAGATGGATCTGGCATGTACTTTCTCAGCATCGAAACATGAAAAACATTGTGTACCTGAGATAAACTCGGAGGTAAAGCCACTCGGTAAGCAATGGATCCAACTCTATCCATAATTTCATATGGTCCAATGAACCTTGGACTCAGCTTTCCTTTCTTACCAAATCACATCACACTTTTCCATGGCGATACTTTGAGAAAAACATGATCACCTACCTCAGAAGAGAGATCCTTCCTCCTGTTGTCTGCATAACTCTTCTGCCTACTCTAAGCTGTTATCATGTGTTTCTGTATCAGCTGAACTTTTTCTGCCAACTCTTCTACCAATTATGGTCCCATCAACTTCCTTTCACCCACTTCATCCCAGAAAGCTGGAGTTTGACACCGCTTCCCATATAGTGCCTGAAATGGTGCCATCTGTATACTAGAATGAAAACTGTTATTATATGAAAATTCAACCAAAGAAAGATGTTGGTCCCAACTTCCAGGATAATCCATCGAACAAGCCCGTAGCATATCCTCCAAGGTCTGAATTGTTCGTTCTGACTGCCCATCTGATTGAGGATGAAATGCTGTACTAAAATTTAATTCAGTACCCAACGACTTCTAAAGGCCTTTCCAAAAGTTAGAAGTGAATCTGGGATCACGGTCAGATACAATGGAGAGAGGAACTCCATGTAACCTGACTATCTCATTAAGATACAAACGGGAAAGTTGATCTAGGGAAAAAGTATCACATATAGCAAGGAAATGAGCAGATTTAGTCAAGCGATCAACAATAACCCAGATTGCATTATTACCTCGAGATGTCTTCGGTAATCCCACAACAAAATCCATGGATATATTCTCCCATTTCCACTCTGGCACTGGTAAAGGCTGAAGCATCCCTTTCGGTAAATGCCGCTCTACTTTAACCTGCTGACAAGTCAAACAATTCACAGTAAAATCAGCAATATCTCTTTTCATTCCATCCCACCAGTAATACTCCCACAGATCTCTGTACATCTTAGTACTGCCAGGATGCACTAAAAACGGAGAACTATGAGCTTCACATAACAACTCTCTCTTCAACTGTGAATCACAAGGCACACACAATCTCTTCCAAAATCTCAAAACGCAATCATTATCAATTTTGAATTCAGGCAACTTACCTTTCTGAACCAGCTCTACCTTTTTCTGCAACTCACTATCTTGCTTCTGTGCTTGCTTGATTCTACCTGATAGAGATGATCTCACTGATACCTGAAACAAAATAGAAGAACATCCTGCGCCAAAAACTTCTATGCCAAAGTTCATCAAATCCTTAACCAAAGGATCACGTTCCAAACGCAACATTGTTAATGAAGCATTACTTTTTCGACTCAAAGCATCAACCACTTTATTTGCTTTTCCCGGATGGTAATGAATTGTACAATCATAATCCTTGATTAATTCCAGCCATCTCCTCTGTCTCATGTTTAACTCTTTCTGAGTGAATATATACTTTAAAATTTTGTGATCAGTATATATTTCACACTTTACTCCATACAAATGATGTCTCCAAATTTTTAAAGCGAAAACAATAGCAGCTAATTCCAAATCATGTGTAGGGTAATTTACCTCATGAGTTTTCAATTGTCATGAAGCATAAGCAATTACCTGATCATTCTGTATTAGGACGCAACCAAGTCCTTTCAATGAAGCATCACTGTAGATAACAAACTCACCATTCTTGGAAGGTAGTGCCAAAATGGGATCTTTCACCAATATTCTTTTCAATTCTTGAAAACAATCATCACATTCTTTTGTCCAGATAAACTTAACACCCTTCCGAGTTAGCTTAGTCATTGGACTAGATAACTGTGAAAAATTTCTAACAAACCTTCGGTAATAGCCTTCCAAACCAAGGAAGCTACGAATCTCAGTTACATTTATGGGTCTTGGCCAGTCTTCCACAACTTTTGTTTTTGCAGGATCGACAGTTATCCCATCTTTAGAAACAATGTGACCAAGGAAAGAAATTTGTTGCAACCAAAACTCACACTTGCTGAATTTTCCATACAATTTATTTTATTTTAAGGTTTGCAAGATAACCCTTAAATGTCTTTCATGATCCTATTTACTTTTAGAAAACACCAAAATATCATCAATGAAAACCACCACAAACTTATCCAAGAACTAATGGAAAATTCTATTCATTAAGTTCATGAATACAACAAGTGCATTGGTTAGCCCAAAAGGCATTACTAAAAATTCATAATGGCCATATCTTGTATGGAACGCGGTCTTCAGAACATTTGCTTCCTTTACCTTCAGCTGATGGTACCCCGATCTCAAGTCAATCTTTGAAAAATACTGAGCTCCCTAGAGCTGATCAAACAAATCATCGATATGAGGCAAAGGATATTTGTTCTTAACAATGATGTTATTCAAGGATCTATAATCAATGCAAAGTCTCATTGAACCATCTTCCTTTTTAACAAATAAAACAGGAGCACCCCATGGTGATGTGCTATGTCGAATGAAACCTTTCTCTAATAAATCTTGCAATTGCTCCTTCAACTCTAAAAGTTCAATTTGAGCCATTCGATAAGGGGGTTTTGAAATTGGATTAGCATCAGGAACTAATTCAACAGTAAACTAAACTTCCCGATCTGGTATTATTTTAGGAAACTCATCAGGAAAAACATCAGGATACTCATTTACCACTGGCACATCATTAATCTGAACAGTTCCTTTATTTTCAACGATGTGTGCAAGGTAACATTCATTTCCATCTTTTACAAGTTTCTTGGCCTCTTGATAAGTTATCAACAGTAAGGGTTCATTCTTGTACACAAACTGAAAGTCTTTCTGAAAAGAAACTTCTTTAGCTCTACAGTCAATCTTAGCATGGTAAATAGAGAGCCAATCCATACCCAGGATAACATCAAACTCTACTAGAGGTAGAACAATAAGGTTTGCAAACAGATAAAGATAGAAAGATTCTTATAAATTATTTTTGCCTCAACATTTCCCCCAGGTGTTTTTACCAAAAGTTCAGGAGTCATTTCTTGAGATGGTATTCCCATTTTACTAGAAAAGGTTTCAGAGATGAAAGAATGTGTAGACCCCGAATCAAACAACACACTGGCATAATCTGAAAAAACAAACAAAGTACCTGATACAACTTCATTTGATGGCCCTACATCTGCTGAAGTAGTTGCAAAGGATTTCACCACCCCTTTCTGCTTGTAGTCTAACTGCTTCCCATCACTCAAGATCTTTGTCAGACACTCGTTTTCATAGTGACCCATCTCATTGCACTTATAACATTTCACTAACTGTAAATCAAATTTGGTCTTACCTTCACCTTGATCTTTTTCAGTGCAATCACGAGCCTTATGTCCCATATTACCACATCGGTAGCACTTTCCCGAATTCAGAATACATTACCTAGCATGCCTTTTTCCACATTTATCACAAACTGGAAACTTAGATTTCTTACCATCAGACTTTTTTGAAGAATTCTTCCTTTTCTCCTGCCACCTCGGTCTCTTCTTCTGCTGGTTGTTATAGAACACTTGATCATTGGAAAACTCTATTTCCACCTTCTTAGCACATCTAAAAAGCTTTTCATAACTTTTAAACTCACGAGAAGCTAATTCCCTTCGATATTTTGGCTTTAATCCTGAGTAAAAACGTTTGATTTTACTATCAAGGTCTCGGATAAAATTTGGAGCATACCTTTCCAATCGGGTCAACCTTTCTTCACAGGTAGCCACTGAGTCTTCCTCTTGCCTCAATTCCAAGAATTTCTTTTCCATCCTAAGTCGAACATCCTTAGGAAAATACTTCTCAAGAAACATACATTTGAATTCATCCCAGTCAAGTGCATCAATCTCATTGGCATCCCTGATATTTTTAACCATAGACCACCACTGATCTGCCTCACCCTCCAAACGGTAAATAGCAAGGCTAACCTTTTGATTGTATGAACACCCCATGACATCGAAAATCTTCTCTAGTGCTTTAATCCACCCTTCAGCTAACACAGGGTCAGATGATCCTCTGAATGATGGGGGATGTTGCCTCATGAAATGTTCCACCACTGACATGTTCCTCTACGGTTGATCTGGCTGATCTAATGCATGGATACCACCACCATTTATCACTTGATTCAACTGCACCATTACCACAAAAAACTGTTCAGTTCCAATTCTGACCATCTCAGGATGCTGATTCGGAAGGTTATTTCCTTCTGTATGCCTTCCTAGCAATGCTTCCCTGTTTCCTCTGCGGAAAACCATTCTGAACAAACATGTCTTAGATGAAGCAACATGGTAATCTTCAAATACTATATCACTTCAATTTGACCATAAAAAAAATATTTTTTGGATAATCATTTAATAGAATTCTAACTCCTAAAGTTATCTAAACCGACCTTTGATACCAACTATAAGGCCCCAGTCTTAAACCTTACTTAATATTGAGTTATTAAAAGATTACACATTGAGGATCTTTTCAGGTTTAGAGTTTTAGAGAATTAGATCACAAAACTTGCATTACATTCCACATATAAACAAGGTGGTTACGTAAAGATAGTATTCTTATTTCCTATCAATGGAAACATATTTAAAATAAAACATGGATTCTTTCTTGACACTTCCTTGAAACTATCATCATATCATTTACCTTTCCCTTGACCTATGAAAAATATTTCAAAAAAACTTGGGATGAGCATAAAAATCTCAGAAAGGGATATAAAAATATGGAAAGGAAACATGGGTACATATATACATAATAATGAAATCATACTTTACCCATAAAACATAAGAACTTTAACATACCTCATCAAATCATGAATAAATCATATAAATCATAAGACATAAAGGTAACTTGAGGCATTCATAACATTCTTACGTAGGGAGTAACCCTCTTGGTTACGTTTGGAATACCCATCACAGTATATTCCCTAAATCTCTTTAGAGAAATCTTAACGTTTCACTCCTTCGCGTTACCCAATACATTGGAGAGCTATATCGGGCTCACCCGACCTTAGTTTGTCACGGAACCACCCTTCTTCATAATAATACCCAAGAACCTCAACATAATCGTATCACATAAAACACGCATAAAGGAAACATAACATTTCCACCTTTCAATCACAAGATATCAATACAACACATTGATATAAAAAACATTATGAAAACCATTTTCAATACCAAAATAAAAGAAAAGTTAAACATGGTATTTATTTTTCTTTAAAAAAAGGTATGGATTGTAGAGGAAGCCGAAACTCAAATAATGGTCACGGTGGCGGAGAAGTCTTTGTCGCCGCATACGTACGACAAAAACATTCCCTTTTGTCATTTAGTAAAATGCTACGTATAAAAAAAATTCCTTTTGGATAAATGTAAAAGTCAAAGGGGTTTATACACCGTATAAAATAAGGTTGTGTATAAAACAAAATATGCCTCAATGAAAGGAGATTGAGACGAAGTCCCATACCTCGGGTCCGACTTGACTCGGTCGTTCTTTAATCTCCTTAAAATCGGGTAACTCCCTTTGGTTTGAGCTCAAAGGATTCCTTGGGAAGACTTATGCCCAAAGTGAGGCTTCAAGGAGTAAGAGAGGGATGTGTAAGGGGTTGGCTGAGCCAAAGGCTTTGGGAGTGTGGGTAAGGAGGTAGAGGTGGGGGGCCTTTTATAAGAGGAGAGGAGGGGCACTCTTGGAAAGTAAAGAAATGTTACATTATTTTAAAATGAGTTTCGGATTCAAAAGGTCCCAAATTGATATAATTTGAGGGTAAGGTGATAAGGGTTCGAAATCCACCCATCAAATAGGTTTTGGACATGTTTAGTTCATAGATTTTACATTATCATTTCATTTTATTTAAATCCTTTATTAATGAGGTAATCGCTGCATCATCATGATGTCATAAATAATTTAATTTATGTAAAGTCTAAAAATTATAAAAAAATACTATGATGTAGGAAATAGTTTTAGATTTCCAATGAATATTTATAATAAAAAATATGACTTGTATAACCCTATGTAAAAATTGTTTTAGTAAAACATCTCTTGTTTGTGTCATTTTTACTTTAACATTAAATAAAAAGTTATTTATGTCATTTCCCAACCAAAGTGGCTCCATGGGGTCCCCAAGTTGACCCATGGATTTTCTTGGTCGGCCATGACATATACAATGAGGGTAGGACATGTGTCAATCTCATCTCATATTATTAAAACATTATTTTTACCTTAAACTACACTAATTACCACTATTCGCGATTAAGAACTTAAAAGTTACTATTCACCAAAAAATTATTTTAATCTCATTGAACCACATTTTACTTCTTAATGAAAACCATGTATTTTGGATTTTTTAAAATCAAATCACAGAAGTGGAAAAGTTTCATTTAAACAAAAAATCAGTTTCTTTAACTACCACTTAGTGGTTTCACTATTCATCAAAAATTGAAGTTTTTCAGAAAGATACCAAAACTTCACCCTAAGCTATATTTGATATTCCGAATTCAAAAATGATGTCTATTTTACAAAATTCAAAACATGTAAGTTGCATTAATTAATTTAATAACTAATTCCCACTGTCATGACAAATAGCGTGTTTTTATGAAACAATAAGTATCAAAACATTGACACTAGTTTAAGTCCAATTTCAAAGTGAAATTGATTCCAATGACCACCATTGGATAAAATGGTAAAAATATATTCTAATTTCACTTCAAAACTAATTCAAAAGATAATCTAATCATATAAATAAATTAGATTAAAAAGAGGTTTTGAATTAAAATACAACATTTTTCACTATTCATTAAAAAAATGAACTTTATCGGAAAAATACCAAAAATTCACACAAAGTAAATTTTGATGTCCCAATCATAAATAATAAGTTTATTTTGACAAAAATAGATTATAATATTGTCAAAAGATAGATTTAAAAAGGGTTTGCCATCAAAAGGCAGTAAAACAATCTTTTAAGAATATTAGTGTATTCCATGCATAAGATTGTATTTATTTTCATTTTAAGCCTCTAAAACACTATCTTAATCAATAATAGACATAGATAAAAATATCTATTATTCATTACTTACTTGGTATGTTACATTGGGAGCTCAAAATGGGAGAGGAATGATGTTCTGTCACTGTAAAAAGTTAATAGAAATAGGGGTAATATTATTAAACATTTAAATTCATTTTTTTCTTTTTACACAAAAAATAGGGGTGCATGGTTTGGCTGCATGGTTGGAAAAACCATGTGAAAATTTTGATTAAACCACTGCTTAAGGAGGGTAACCTACACATTTAGGCCATGTGGTTTGAGAAACAATGCACCAACCATGATAAATAGATATGATAAAAACTACAGACCATCCACATGAGTGTGTAGTCCAATATATATAGTTTCCTCAAACTGTGAAGTCCTATGATACTCATTGTTAAGACCTGCATGGTTAGGGGTAACCGTGTGGTCTATCCTATGTGGTTTCTTCTAATGGTAAGGCTAGTCTATTTTCCCCAAAAATTTGGGTTCTAGGTTCTAAAAAGTCCCTAGAAACCCCCTTAAACTTTTATAACCTCATTATGATTCCTTATTAGGTCCAAAACAAATAATTAGGCCAAATTTAAAATGATATATACCTGAGATAAAACCTGGTTCTTACAGTATTCCCCACTTAAAGTAACTCTTCATTGTGTTCAACTTACAAGGGTGATGAAATGTTGTCTGAGAACTACTCTGAACATTGAGAACGTACGTCGGCCTCCCACTCCCAAGTCTCATTATATACTTGGTCATGATACCATATTACTCGTACTAAAGGGACAAACCATCCTCGAAGAGCCTTATTGATCTGATCAATGATGCATATAAGATACTCCTCAAACAAAAGATCATCATCTAAATCTACCTCCTCAGGATCGAAAGTATGATATGATTCAAAATGATATTAACCACCGGTCTGGTAAGGTATATCACTCTATTGAACATGGATAAGGAGACGATTAAGATGATCAAGTATTTACACGGCTTGGTTGAGAGGCTTTCCTTTCGGCTAATCAGGGTTCCATCACCAACATGTTGACCTGAATTCCCAAATGTACAACCCTGGTTGGAAAAAACCATCCATTTAAAAACATTACAAAAAATCCTACTAACCAAAGGCCTGGAGATACCTTCATTCGTGCCTTATAACCACACTAAGCATATTACTTGGCCTCCAAGATGGACCAATAAGAGCCTATGCTATACCAAACTTGTCAAGAATGGAAGAAATGGGGGTGTATGGTAGTTGGCCGAGTCCCACTTTGATAAAGGAATATACTGATCCAATATTTGAGTGAAATGATCAAGTGTAGGTTCAATTCCTTCTTTAACTTCTCCTTCATAATGATAATAATGTCTCATTCCAAGGTTAGAGTCTTTTCAGGGTTATCTTGAACATTTTTTCATAGGAAGAAATTAATCATATATATCCCCAATAAAGGGAATTCCCTTAACCAATAAATATCCCATAGGCTTATCCCTACCTCACCATGGGTCATATGAAAATAATTAGTGTTGGTGAACCAACGACTGATCAATTCTCTAAGAAGTTTCGGTTGACAATATATGATGAAATAAGAAATCTATATCACCACATAAATATGGATAACATGAAATTCATCAAGAAAATTCTATGTATATCTTCCTAACCCAAAATGGCCATTCCCATTCATTAGAAAAGCTACCACTTGGGAACAAATCCCAATTCAAACTCCATCTACTTTTTTGGGTTGTCTAGATAGGAGAAGAGTATGTTTGAGTAACTATGAAAAATAGTTTGATGAGTGAGATCATGAAAATCTAGACCTAGAGGGGAATTAGAAAATATATAGGATATCCCCTGGAATGGTGCCAAAACTACCTGACTGTCCTTGAAAACTATTGATTGAATACATTCAAGAGAAGGTGAAAACTAATGATACAAAATATTCTAATCGAAAAAAATGAAAACATCATCTAGGAGGCCAAATCTATATAAAGGTATTTTGTGTGATAGGGGATAGTTTTGAAGTTTAGTCATAAGAATACCCTTTAAGACTTTATTTTTAGAAAATACAAAGTACCGAGGATCAACATTGCGGTTCTCAACAATCACGACTCTCTAGACAGCCTCATCAGAAGATGTTTTCGAACTAAAAGTCATCTGAACAAAACATTAAGCATACATAAGAAGAGTTGTAACCCTGAATAAAGAATCAATTGAGTTGATAAAAAAAAGAGTGCATAGCTTGGGCAATATCATGCGAATTGCATGACCCAAATAAGGGTTCAGGATCACATGACTTCTTACAAGTCTTGTGAATCACATTCCCCATGTAACATTGTGCGATCACATGATCCTTTTTAAGACTTGAGATCATGTGACCATATGAAGTTCACACAAATAAAATAAATATCATGTGATCACATGATAGCACCATAGACTCAATAAACATGTGAAGTGACATCGTAGCCAGGAACATGCAACACAGTTCAAGAGACTTAGTATTGATTTCTTAACATTTTTGTTTCATGAGACGTTAGGACAAGGAAATCACGTAAAGAGGTTAGGAAAAAAATCACATGATTGGGTATCATGAACAGTTCTCATGATGGGGTTATGAAAATCAGTCTTTCAAATAAATCATATGAGAGAGGAGATCATGAGAGATTTGGAAGCATGGGTAAAAAGTGAAATGATTGGCCTCCTACTCCCCTAATTATAGGTATTCTCATGGAATATGAATGGTCTCTTGTAAGATAAAAAGTTTTTTTTATAATAATAGTCAATAGAATCCCAAGAGACTTAGGTGATAATTTACTTCCTCAGAACTGAGTCCTTGTTCCTTAGGACATTGCTTTTGAGGTGGGGGGAATTTGTTGATGCCCTCCAAATGAGCATCAACAATTTTAGGATTGAATAAATAAACAAATAATAGGTATTATTCTCTCTAAAAAGGAAAGTAAGGATCAACATGACTATATAGATATTAATCACTTGGGTCACACAAACCATGTGACCTTCAAAAGGACTTGCGATTGAATGAACCTAGGAGCATCATGCGAATGGGTCATGCACTTCACATAATCTGTTCATGATTTTGAGAATCCCTTGTTATAATACCTTTTATTCTCACAAAGCTTCTAAATAATCCCTCTTGGTCTCATGTTGGCTTTCAAATGATCCTTGATGGTCATGTGAAGCCCCTTAGGTGAGATTTTTGATCATACGACATGTTGATCAAAAAATACTAGAAAACCACCCAATCCATTTATAAAATATAAATTGAAAAATATATAAGCTTCATTAAAAGAGAGTTATGTTGATTTTAAAATTATGCGGTTATGTGCTTCATGTAATTTTTATATTATCACACAAATCCCCTCAGAAAATATTTCATTAATCATGAAAAATCCTCTTTATCAAGTGTCTTGATCTCATGAAGGACATTAAACATGTCTGTTTAATCATGTGAATCATTAATGCACAATTGATGGGTGAACACCATATAATTTATAAAATAAAATCTAAAAAATATGGGATCCTTATGCGAAGAGAGTTACACTATTTTTCATGCAAAGGGGTTATGCACTTCGCATGATCAATTAACCGATCATGCAAAGGCCCTTCAACATGCCCGCTTGATCTCACGAAGGGACCCAAATATGCCATAATGATATCACAAAAGGTCCTAGACATTTCATCCTAATCTTGCGAATGATCTTTATCATGTCAACTCAATAATGTGAAGGGTATTTGGATTATGAATTCGTTTATGCAAAAGTTATTTTGTCATCATAGATTGATCACATGAAATCCCTTTGGCAAGCCATGGGATCAAGAAAGATGGAAATGATGGTGTAGAGACCCAATTTTTACCATGTAAGACTTTATAATATTTCTATATATATTTTGAGAGCTAGGTGCTGAGGAAACATGCAATTCCAAGGCCCGGTGTGCACGAAATAAATCATACAAAAAATTAAGTGTTATTTTACTATTCATGGAATGGAAATGGGATATCTCTTAAACAGTTGATCAAATTAGAAATATGAGACATGGTTCGGTCCATAACGTGGTGTTTACCCTAGGCGCGACATAAAATATGTCAGCATGGGATGTTTGGACCCCTAACTCATTAGTGGTACGTTAAATGGACGAATTAATCTATTAATTCATTCATTTAATAGATCAAATCCAAATAACTATAAAATGATAACTCATATTATAAATATGAGGCCGTCATTGAGTCCGGAGCATGCCGTTTACTCTATTATGGGTATAAGTTTTTTCAGCGCAAGCCTTTTGTAAAAAAAGTCATGGAGGAAAAAACCTTATATAAAATAATTAAATTAAATTGTTTTATTTGAAATGCTACTTTGAATAACTTACAAACGGAGAATCATATTGGAAACCTGAGACCTCCATTGAGTTTATAGGGTAGTTTTTATCATAGGGGTGACCTTAGTAGAGAGGGTTCAAGAGATTCAGATTTTTCATCCACTAGTAGTTTTCTATAAATAGGAGGTTAGAGGAATGAGCCAGGGTTGGCTCATTTCTCTCTTGGACGACAGAGCTCTGGCCGATGACAATTAAACATCTGAACTTCATCGGATCGCGATGAAAATTCAGATGCTGATAGACCAGAGTACAATGAACGTAACGACAAGACCATATTTGAGGTATGATTTTTATTTTGGATTTTGTAGCCCCCTGTTTGAATATTTTGTTGTCATTTTTGACTTATGTTCATTTCCGCTACTATGGAATCCTTTAACAATGAACAAAAAAATAACAAACATCATCTGTTTTAATTTATGATTTCCCATTATTCACACTCTTTATCAATTTTTTTTCCGTCTTGCACAAATGATATCCGATCATAGAGTTGGACACGTATCTGTGAAGCCCTCGACCCGAGGAGTCCCAATCTGTGCTTAAGTTTGAGTTTCGGGTGCTGGAGGAAGAACAACATCCAGAAGAAGTGGAAGTTACTTTATTCCATGCTGAAATGTCGATGGATCGTTGACCAGAGGCTGGCACTGTGAAGGTTTCATCCCAGGGTGTCTAGATCTGGTCTCAGATCGTGATTTGGATCACCGGAGTGATCCCGATGGTCTGTAAAAGCTTTTCGGTGGTGGATTCCAGGGAGGGGCTCCAGAGGGCGCAGTGGAGGGCATGGCAGTTCGAGCTGGACTGGCTGGTTCGGGCCAGTCTAGGCTAGTTCAGGCCAATCCAGGCTAGTTCAGACCGAGGTCTTTAATAAAACCACGTATCTTTAAATACGGGGGTTTGTTTTTCATGCTGTATGTGGCCACATGATCCTTATTTTATGGTAGAACTTTTGAGGCCATTTTGAGATCTTTTTATCTCGAGCTTGAGGCTCGGTGATACCAAACATCCATTTTTAATAATAATATAATTATTTTTATTTGACGATTCTCATACCAGATGTAACTTCTACGTCCGACTTCCGATTGACGCGTTGTGACCCAGGAGTTGAGGAGGAATTTTCAAGGCCAATTTTGGGCACTTAAACTGAAATAGTGGTCTGAGTCCCATGGGGGCCATTTCAAGGGTTTGTAGTGGAATGTGACTTTTTCACTAGTTATCCATTTTAGATGACCGAGTAGTCGATCTTGAGTGTTTTTTGAGAGTATTGCATTGACGTGATCCACCCGATTAAATTTGGGACCGAGGAATTGGCCCCACGGGAATCCTTTCAAGCGTAAAACAACGTTTTATAACTTCTACATAAGAAGTACATTTGGGGAAAGTGAATCGTCTACCTTGTGTGATTTTCTACAAGGATTTTAATGATATGATCCATTTGGATGTGCGTAGCCTTTTCGTGATCGGTAGTGATTTAGCACCGATTGGGCGTTTGTGGTGAAAATCACCATTTTCACCAATTGTCCATTTTGGACGAATGAATAGCCGATCCCCTATGTTTCTAAAAGGGGATCGCAAGGGCATGATCCATGTGATGTGTTTCAAGATCTAGGTGTGGGCCCCATAGGGGAACTATTTGCGCGCAACATGGTGGAATGTAGCTTCTTCACTGGGAATCCGTTTCGTGCGAATGAATAGTTGATCCTGTGCAATTTTCTGCAAGCATCGCAATGGTGTGATCTGTTTGGTTATCCAAGTCCATTTTCAATAGGTATATCAGGAGACTTACATTTTCAACCTATGGATCAAGAACGAGCAACATACACTCATTATCCTTTTGGATAGAGGTGCCATGTACTCTGGGAGCACACTGTCATGCATTGTGGGTACTAGTTCATAGTTTAGTCCCTGAGTATGGATAGGTACATGGCCAAATGATGAGGCGGGGTCACACGTCATGTGGGCCCCGCACGTGTTGTGAATGACTTTATGAATCATCAACCTCTCGTATCTCTTTATTATGAAATCATATTTTGGTCTATGAGTAGCCTATCCTGAGTGTTGTTCATCATAGAATGTGATAGTTCCCTCTGTTGTGCTTTTGAGGTATGATGGAAAATGTTACAAGTATGATGCCTATCTAAGGCGACGCTTGATGTGTTGGTCGTGACACCTATCTGAGGCGATTATCAATGAAGACAGTGATGGAAGTGATGTTTTCAGAATCACCAAAGCAGTACAGGACTTACCCTCCAGCAGGGTTGGGCAGTGAGGTTCATCGTTTACTCTTCCAGGCTTACCCTCTAGCGCGGCTGAGCAATGAGGTTCTCCATTGTCTCTTTAGGGATTACCCTCTAGTGTGGTAGGGTAGTGAGGTTCGCCAGTTACACTTTCATGACTTAACCTTCAGTGGGGCTGGGTAGTTAGGTTCATCATTTACTCCTAAGGTCTTACCCTCTAGCACAGTTGGGCAATGAGGTTCACCATTCACTCTTCAAGGCTTACCCTTAAGTGTGGCTAGGCAGTGAGGTGTGCTGGTTACTCTTTCAAGACTTACCCTCTCGCAGGGCTGGGCAGTGAGGTTCGTTGTCTACTCTTTCAGGATTACCCTCCAGCTGGTATGGGCAGTGGGTTCACCAATGACTCTTATGAGCATACCCTCAAGCAGGGATAGGTAGTGGGTTCACGAATTTGTGACACGGTGTCTCGACTGTGCGACATAGTGACGAGATGTATTTGATGTGACTTTGGACTATCAGGAAAGAGGGGTGATTTTCCCAGTAAGAGGAATCCTTGTGACATGAACTAAAATCATTCTGGCAAGGCAGACCCACCCAAAGTGGATAGTATCAAGGTGCGATGATTGTGCCCCTTTGACTTGCAGTTCAAGGAAGACGAGTGGGATGCTGGACATCGATGGTGGTTACATGAAGAACTATTGGAGACTCTTTTCACGGGCTGAGCTAGTGAGAGGGAGATACACTTAATCTCTTGTTTCGGATTTTTTTGTTGAACTATCATACACAAATATACATACATACATACATACATATATATATATATATATATTGTATTTGTAGTACCCACTCCTTGGGTTTTAGTTACTCTTCTTCCAGGAGAGGTGAAGACGTGTGGGGTATGACATGTAATTTTTGCGTCTATCTTATCATGGTTAGAAAAGTCTACTCCCATACTATAGGTAGAGAAGACTCGATGAGAATTTCATCTTCTCACCGTTTCTAGCTCCTCGTGTTTGAATGGGATTAATTCAATCTCTAGTAGGGTTGAGCTGTACTCTTTTACTATACCTTTTTCTATCTACTGCTTCCCTATTCAGTACCTCTATTGCTACTACCTTGAGCCTTCATGGCATTATATTGAGTATTTTTATACTCACCCCTACTTGGGATTTGCCTACAATCAGTGTGTCCTTTCAGACGATGGACAAGTTGATCGTGACTTCAGAGGAGCATAGAGATATAGGGTGCTTGGACCGCATGTGGTGGTTGTATCTTGGGATCAAGGAGTGTGGATCTCTCAGCTATTCTACTTTTCCACCTATTGTCGGGTTATGGAACTTTTCTGGTTGGGCGTGTATTTTACCCTTTTCCTTTCAGTTTACTTTTCTGTAATTGTACTATTTATAGGTTGATGCATATTTGTGGTTTATTTATAGAAATGTTGTATCTTGATTTCCTTTCCATCTACACTTTTGAATTGAGTTAGCCACATATGTGTGTTTAGGTACTTAGGAAAAGGCCTCCCTAAGTTTGTTGTGCCTTCAGCGCTGGTTGCCAACACCTGTCCTATTGAGGCGGGCTTGGGGTAGTTGTGCCTCGAGACTCGGTATGGATTGGGTTGTGAAAAAAGTGGTATCAGAGGTGGTTCATTCCTTAGGATATTGTCTGGACAATCCCAAAAAAGGAATTGGTTGGGTTTTAGGGAAATAGTGTCAACATGTCTCGAGAGCAGCTCTCAGTTCAGGGAGTCCAGTGATGGTGGAACGACCAATGTAGCCATTCACCAGGACCCTGATTACATGAGTGTCGACTCGGTCTGCTGAGATACTTGTTACTGGGAAAAATGGTACATGCATCATATAGTATTGAGTCTTTGACTGCCCTTCTTGAGTCAGCTCCCCATAATTGTTGATATATATATATATATATGCTCATTTGACTGTGATACTCCTTTATCGGATTTATGACTCCTCTATGATTAAATCCATCTAGGATACTATCTTGGGTTTGTGATGAAGATTTTTTGAGCGATGAGGCCTCAATTCAGGATCCATCATACGTTTCCCCTTTCTCCAGGAGGGCAGGTAGCAACACCTTCACCTCTAGGGAAACAAATAGTACTGACAACACATGCCAATGATGAGTTCGGGTTGAGCATGCTCTGAAAGTTCCAGTATTAGAGACAATTGAGTTTCCAGGGTAATCCAAACCCTTAGGTAGTGAAGGGTTGGATGGAGTTGGTGGTTCACCTATTTAGGCTTGTTGGGACACCAAAAGGTTAGATGGTGGCTTTGAAAGATAATATTTTTCCACAGAGCAGCTTGGAGTTGGTAGAGCCATGATACTTAGATGCAAGATGAGTAGGTACTCTAATGGGATGACTTCTAGAAGCTATTTCACAAGGAGTAATACCCCTCATTCTTACATTTCATATACTTTTAGGAGCTACTGGAGATTCAGTAGGGAGTAATGACAATGAATGAGTACGTGACTAGGTCCACAGACCATACTCGGTAATCTTTGTACGTGGTCCATGATGGAAACTTCCAGACATGGAAGTTTGAACAAGGTATCCATAGAGGATATTCACACCAACTTAGTTCCCTTGTGAATCCCCACCTATCTCAGTGTGCTGTAGTAGGCACTGGTGACCGAGATATTTTTGTCAAAGGGGAACTAGTTGTCTGGTTTTGGTAGTGGGAACAATAGAGTTGGGACGTTTTTGTCATCCAAAAGACATCAGTTGGTATTCCCTCGACGTAAGAGAATTCCCCTTGAAAATACTCAGTCACATGGTTGGGGACAATTTAGAGCATTGAGATAGCTCAGGGAGGGATAGTTCTATGCTTGTGACAGACGAGGTCACGTGGCATGAGACTACCCGAGAAAATGTGCTAAGATTTCCATGAAGTTGGTAGATGAACCTCCATGATAGAGGAAATTCCATGATCAGGGATATCCCAGGAGAGGACATGGTGGTCCTTAGGGAGGCAGTGCTAGAAGAAGAGTAGGAAGAACTATGATTGGTGGATAACATCGCAAGGTCCTTCCACCACCACTAGGTAGCCCACATCAGGCTCAGGAAGCTGGCGGTTAGGGCTACAAGTAGCTACATGCTATGGAGGTCTATAATCCTACTGTGCATTAGATAATAAGAGGTATTCTTTGTGTCTTTTATACCTTCATTAGTAGGATTTGTTATACACTACATGAGGTACTCTTTTCTTCCAACTCCTTACTCGAGGAGTAACTAAGGGTGATGCGGAGGTTGGTGTAACCCTATGTTGGTGTTGTTAGACATAGATTTGAATGCATGAGAAAGTGGGGTTCTTCCCCCACTGAGATGTGTTTTTGTGATGCAAGAAAAAATGATAGGGAGATTTAGTGTCACTCGAAGAAGATAGTATCGATGTGTGGTGGACGAATCCCTTTGAACTGTGTGTTCATGGAGGGGTTGTGCAGTGGAGTGTCAGAGAAGGTATTGAATTTTCCAGTAGAGTCTTTCTTCTTAAAATCCCATTGATTGAGGTTACACTAGTGGGTTTGAAAAAGTGATTGTTTTGGGAATTACTCAACTTCCAAGAGGGGAAAATACGTGTGGGGTATACCACGTGCTTTCTGTGTCTAGCCTCTTGCAGTTGGATGAATTTTCTCACCTACCCTATTCATTGGTACCTTGCATGCTCGATGTCAATCTTGATGCTATTATCAAGTACAGGTCGAGGTTATGGAAACTCCATAAATAGAACTACATGACTTACTATGTGGTGCTGGAAACAATAGTCTTATCCCTGAGAATGTAGAGACACTATCTTATGGGAGAGAGATTTGTATTTTTCTCAGACCAACAATGTCTTAGGTGCGTCTTCACCAAAAGAGACTTGAACCTGAGAGGACGATGATGATAGAAATTCCTACAGGACTATGCCTTTGATATAGTATATACTCTGGGAACAGACAATGTTGTAGTAGATTCTCTTAGTAGGAAGTCTCAGGCTCACCTAGTGTAGGAAGTTTCGTAGTAGTTAGATTCCCTACAGCTGACCCTGGTGGAGAAGAAGGGTATAAATTTTCTTCAGTCGATGGTGTTTAATGCTTCACTTCTCACGCTTGTTAGAGAGTCTCAGTTGTGATGCATCGACTATGAAATATTTCATGACCAGATATCCTTGGGTGTTTCACCAGATGGATATTCTGAATGAGGGAATCATGAGACCCTATTCCTAGAAAAAACCATGATTCCAATCATAACATGGAATGTAGAGGTTTGGCCGGGTAAGTAAACTATCCCTCGAGTTTCTTCGGGCCATTTGGAATCGTGAAAGAGATGACGAGGTTGCATACCACCTTACCCTACCCCACAATAGCTGGAGTGGGCGCACAATGTCTTCCACGTGTCACAGCTGATGAGATACATTCATGCTCTTATGCACGTCATCAAAAGAAGTAGACCTTATGAGTACAGACCATCCCTTTGGTTTGTATGTTGTGACAACATGGTAACGTGCAGATTTTTCCTGGGAGCGGTAGAGATAGATGTGAGCTCAGTATGACAATTTTTTTTTCCTATTTTTTCTTTTTAGGGATGAAAATCTTGAAGGAGGGAATGATTTAGAGACCTGGTTTTCACCCTGTAATATTTTGGAATATTTCTACATATATTTCCAGAGCTAGGAACTAAGAAGGTGTGCAATTATGAGGCATGGTGTGCCCATAATAAATTATATAAAAATAGTAAGTGTTTTTATACTATTCACAAAAAGGAAATGGGATATATCTTAAATGTTTGATCAGATCAGAAATATAATACCACAGTTGGGTTTGAAATGTGGTGTTTACCCTAAGCGTGACATAAAATATTTCGGTGCGGGACGTTCGGACCCCTAGTTCATTAGAGATACATTAAATGGATGAATTAATTTATTAATTAATTAATTTAATAGCTCAAACCCAAATAACTCTCAAACGGTAACATGGATTGGAAATTTGAGGCCATAGTTGAGTCTGGAATGTGTTTTTTATGCTAGGGGGTATAGGTTTTTTCGGTGCAAGCATTCTGTAGAAAAAGTCCCAAGGGAAAAACTGTAAAGAAAATAATTAAATTAAATTTCTTTATTTGAAACGCTACTTTGAATAACTTCCAAATGGGGGCTCGAATTGAAAATATGAGACCACTGTTGAGTTTGTAGCATGGTGTTTACCCTAGGGGTAACCTTAGTTGAGAGGGTGCGAGAGATTCAAATTTCACGTCCGCTGGTAGTTTCCTATAAATAGGAGGCTAGAGGATTGAGCTAGGTTTGGATCATTTCTCTCTCAGATAGTGGAGCTCTGGCTGATAGAAATTTTACGTCCGAACATCATCAGATCACGATGAAACTTCAGACACTGATAGATCAAAGTGCAATGAATGCAATGATAGAACCAGATTCAAGGTAGGTTTTCTATTTCGGATTCTGCAACCCCCTAGTTGAATATTTTATCGTTATTTTTGACTCATGTTCATTTTTGCTGCTATGTAATCCTTTCACAATGACAAACAAACAATGACCACCATCTGTTTTAATTTCCAATTTCCCGTTCTTCACATTCTTCGCATTATTAATTGAAAAACTTTTTGTCTTGCACAAACGACGTCTGATCGTGGATTTGGACCTGTATCTGTGAATCCCTCAACCCAAGGAGTCCTGATCTGTGGTCGATTTCAAGTTTCAGGCACCATAGGAAGCGAAAATGTGAGCGGAAGCTGTGGTTACTTTACGCCATGCTGAAACATCAACAGATCGTCAACCAGAGGCAGGCACTGTGAATGTCTAGTACTGGGGAGTCTAGATTTGGTCCTGGATCACAATTTGGACCATTGGGGTTATACCGATGGTCCAACGAAGCTTTCCGGCAGTAGGTTCCAGCGAGGGGCTTTGGCGGGTGGTGGATGACGACGGAGCTATAATGCGGCGGTTAGGGTCTATCCAGGCTTGTTTGGACTGGGTTTTTTTTAATAAAAAACCCCGCATCTTTCAATTAGAGGTTTTGTTTGGCATGCCATCTACAGCCACGCAATCCTTGTTTCATGGTGGATATTTTGAGGCCATTTTTAGATCTTTTTATCTCGGGCTCGAGGCTTGGTGATAAAAAATATCCTTTTTTAATAATAATAATATAATAATTATTATTCAATGATTCTCGTACCAGACATAACTTCTGCGTCCAAATTCCGATTGACATGCCGTCAAAGGCATTGTGACCCTGGAGTTGAGGCGGAATTTTCAAGGATGATTTTGGGAACTTAATTTGAAATAGTGGTGCATGTCCCATGAGGCCCGTTTTGGGAATTTGTAGTGGAATGCGAATTTTTCACCGGGTATCTGTTTTGGATGATCGAGTAGTCTATCTTGTGTGCTTTCCCATGAGGATCGTAATGGTGTGATCCACCTGACTAAACTTGGGATAGAGGCATGGGCCCCATGAGATGCCTTTCGAGCATAATGCAGCATTTTGTAACTTCTTCATCGGAAGTCCATTTGAGGCAAGCGAATAGTTGAACTTTTGTGATTTCTGCAAGGATCAAAATTGTGTGATCTATTTGGATGTGCGTAGCCTTTTCATGATCGGTAGTGATCGAGAACCGATCTGACGTTTGTGGTGAAAAAGACCCTTTTCACCGGTTGTATGTTTTGGATAAATGAATAGCTGATCCCGTGTTTTTTTAAGGGTATCACAATGGAATGATCCATGTGATGTGTTTTGGGATTGAGACATTCACCCCATGGGGAAATATTAGTGCGCAACACATTAGAAAGAAAATTCTTCACCGGGATTCCATTTTGAGAGAATGAATAGTCAATCCTATGTGATTTTCCACAAGGATCACAATGGTGTGATCTGTTTGGTTATCTAGGGCTATTTCGAAGAAGAATTTTTGGAGACTTATGTTTTCTCCCTTCAGATCTGTAACGAGCAACATGCACTCGTCAAACCATTTGACTTGATGTGCCATGTACTCTCAGAGTACACTGGAAGGCCTTGTGGGTAATAGTTCACAGTTTAGTACCCAAGTATGGCTAGGTACATGACCAGATGATGAGGCAGCGTCACACATTGTGTGGGCCCACATGTGTCATGTACCACTTTAAAAAATTTCTACCTCTCATATCTCTTTATTCTGAACTCATATTTTGGCTTGTGAGTAGCCTATCCTGAGTGTTTTTCCACCTAGAATGTGATGGTTCCCTTAGTAGTGGATTTTTAGGTATGATGCAAGATTTTCTAAGTATGATTCCTATCTGAGGTGATGATTAATGTTCTGGGTGAGACACCTATCTGAGGAGATGCTCTATGACAACAGTGATAGTAGTGATGTTTCTAGAATCACCAGAGTAGTACAAGACTTACCCTCCAACAAGGCTAGGTAGTGAGGTTCCTCATTTACTCTTTTGGGCTTACCCTCCAGTGTGGTTGGGCAGTGAGGTTTTCCATTCTATATTTAGGGCTTACCCTCCAACGTGGCTGGGCAATGTGGTTTTTCAGTTACACTTTCAGGACTTACTCTCCATCAAGGCTGGGCAGTGAGGTTCATCGTTTACTCTTTAGGGTTTACCCTCCAGCGTGACTAGGAAGTGAGGTTCGCTGTTCACTCTTTAGGTCTTACCCTCCAGTGCGGTTGGGAAGTGAGGTTCTCTAGTTACTCTTTCAGGACTTAACCTCTAGTGGGGCTGGGCAGTGAGGTTTTTCATCTACTCTTTCAGTCTTACCCTCCAGTTGGGCTGGGCGGTGGGTTCATCGATGAATCTTTTGAGCATACCCTCCAGTAGGGATGGGTAGTGGGTTAATGACTTTGTGACATGATCTCTTGACTGTGCATCATAGTGAAAAGATGTATTTGATGTAAATTTGGACTCTCCAGAAATATGGGTACTTTTCCCACCAAGAAAATTCCTTGTGACGTGACCTAAAACTGTGCGGGAAAGATAGAACCACCCAAAGAAAATAATATCAAGGTGCAATGATTGAGCCCCTTTGACTTGCAGTTCATGGTAGATATGTGAGATACTGAGAATCGATGGTGGTTACTTCTAGAACTATTGGAATATCTTTTTATTGGCAGAGATAGTGAGATAGAGATCTCATTAATCTCTCATTTGGGCTTCTTTTGTTGAGCATATATATATATATATATATATATATATCATATTTTCAGTACCAACTCCATGGGTTTTGGTTACTCTCATTCTCGGATAGACGAAGATGCACAGGGTATTCCACATGTTTTCTATGTCTAGATTCTTGTGGTTGGACAAGTATACTATCCTACTATAGGTATTGAAGACTCGATGAGAAGTTCATCTTCTCACCGTCTCTAGATCGCTGTGTTTGGTTGGGCATACTTCACTCTCTAGTAGGGTTGAACTATAATATTTTACTGTAACTTGTTCTATCTAATGATTCCCCATTAAGTACCTCTCTTTCTTCTCCATTGAGCCTTCGGGGAATCCTTCTGAGTATTTTTATACTCACCTCTTCTTGGGATTGTCCCTCACTCAGTGTTCCCTTTCAAAATAATGACAAGTTTATCGTGACTTTAGAAGAGCATATGGATACTGTGTGCTTGGACTGTGTGTGGTGGTCCTAGATTGGGATCTAGGAGCAGGGATCTCTCAGCTATTCTACTTTTCCACCTATTGCTGGGTTGTGGCACTTTTCTAGTTGGGCATGTATTTTCCCCCTTTCCCTCTCAGTTTACTTTTCTGTACTTAACTTATTTATAGGTCAATGCATATTTTTGGTTTATTTATAGGAGTGTTGTATCTTTTTTTCCTTTCCCTCTACACTTTTTCATTGAGTTGGCTATGTGTGTGTATAGGTACTTAGTAAAAGGCCTCCCCAAGTTTGTTATTACTTCGGCGTTGGTCACCAATCCCTAGCCCATAGAGGCGGGCTTGGGGTAGTAGCGGCTTGAGCCCTGGTACGGGCCGTGTCATGAAAAAGTGGTATTAGAGGTGGTTCATTCCTTGGGATATGGTTTTAATGATCCCTAAAAAGGAATTGGTTGGGTTTTAGGGCAAGAGTCTCTGTGTCTCTTGAGAGCGACTCTCAGGCCAAGGATTCCAGTGATGGTACGATGGCCGACATAGCCATTTACCGGGATCCTGATTACCTGCTTATTGACTCAGCATGCCGAGACACTTGTTGCAGAGAACAATGTTACATGAATCATATAGGATTTAGTCTTTTAATGTCCTTCTTGATTCATCCCCATCATTGTTGATATATATATATGCTCATTTGACCGCGATACTCCTTGATCAAATTCAGGAAGCCTTCACGATGAAAGACAACCAAGATACTAGCTCCGTTTCATGATGAAGATTCCATGAGAGATGAGGCCTCAATTCCGGATCCATCATACATTTCCTATTTCTCCAGGAGGGTAGGTAGCACCACCTCCACCTGTGGAGAAACATAAAGTACCAAAAACACATGCCGATGACAAGCGCAGGTTGAGCACACTCTATGAGTTATAGCATCAGAGACAGCTAAGGTTCCATGGTAATCTAAACCCTCAAGCAATGAAGGGTTATCTAGATTTGTTGGTTCACCTTTTTAGTCTTGTTTGGACACCAACATGTTAGATGGTGGCTTTGGCAGCAAGTATTTTTCCATGGAGGAGCTTGGAGTTGGTAGAGCCGGGATACTCAAATGTACGATGAGTCATTACTCTCAAGGTATGACTTCTAGCAATTGTTTTATGAGGAGTAATACCCCTAATACTTATGTTCTGTATGGTTTCAGTAGCCACTAGAGCTTTAGTGGGGAGGGATGATAGTGGATTAGTACGTGACTAGGTTTGCAGACCATACTCGGTACTCTTTGGATGTGGTCCATGATGGAAACATTCAGACATAGAAGTTTGAGTAGGGTCTCAGTAGAAGAGATTTTCACCAAAATAGTGTCCTTGTGAATCCTCACCTATCTTGGGGTGTTGGAGCTCGCACTGGTGACAAAAAGATTTCTGTCAAAGGGGTGCCAGTTGGCCAATTTTGGCAGCAGGCGCAATAGATTTGGGACATCTGCCATAGCCAGCGGATGTTAGTTTCAAGGACTTAGTCATAGGAGGCCTCCCCTTGATAAGTATTAGGCACTTGTTTGGGGAAAATTTAAATCACCAAGATGGCCTAGGGAGGGATAGTGCTATGCTTGTGACTGGTGAGGTCATGTGGCATGAGACTACCTGACCAGATGTGTTGAGCTTTCTAGGTGGTTGGTAGATGCACCACCAAGGAAGAGGCAATTCCATGAACATGGATCTCCCAGGTGAGGACATGGTGGTCCTCAAAGAGGCAGTGATGGAAGAAGAGTAGGAAGAACAATGGTTGGTGGATGATGTTGCAAGGCCCTTCCACCACCACTAGGCTGTCCACGTTAGGCTCAGGGTGTTGGCGGCTGAGGCTGTGGGTATCTACATTCTATGAATGTATATAATCCTGCAATGCATTAGACGATAAGAGGTATGCTCTGCATCTTTTCTACATTCTTTAGTAGAATTCATTAGACACTGTGAGATGTACTCTTTACTTTCAACTCCTTACGTGAGGAGTAACCAAGGGTGATGCGGAGTGTCGGTGTAACCTTGTGTTGGTATTGTTCAATGTAGATTTTAATGCATGAGAAGGAGGGGTTCTTCCCCCAATAAGACACATTTTTGTGATGTAAGAAAAACCTTGAGGGAGATTCAGTGCCACCCAAAGCAGATAATATCAAGGTGTGGTGGATGAATCCCTCTAACTTGTGTATTCATGGAGGGGTTTTGCAGTGGAGTGTCAGAGCAGGTATTGGATTTTCCATTGGATTATTTCTTCTTGAACTCCCTTTTCTTGAGGTTCCACTAGTGGGTTTGGAAGAGTTCTTGTTTTGGGGATTACTCTCTTTCTAAGATGGGAAAAGACGCATGGGGTATGCCACATGCTTTCTATGTCTATCCGCTTACAGTTTGATGAGTTTTCTCACATTCCGTGTTCGTTGGTACCTTGCATGATCAATGTAAATCTTGATACTATTATCAATTACAGGTCAAGGTTATTGAAACCCCATAAAAATAACTACATGACTCACTATGTGGTGCTGGTATTAGTAGTATTCACCATGAGGATATCAATATGCTATCTTCTAGGAGAGCGCTTTGTGGTTTGCTCAGACCACCAGTGTCTCAGGTGCATCTTCACCCAAAGAAACATGAACCTAAGACAGTGATGCTAGTTGAAATTCCTATAGGACTATGACATCAAGATAGTATATACTACGGTAATGGACAAAATTGTAGTAGATTACCTTAGCAGGAAGTCTTAGACTCACCTAGTGCGGGAAGTTTCGAAGTAGTTAGCTTCCCTACAACTGACGATGGTGGAGCAGAAGGTTAAAACTTTTCTTCAGTTGATGGTGTGGACTCCTTCACTTCTCGAGCATGTTAGATATTCTCAGTTGTGATGCATCGATTGTGAAATCTTGCGTGACCAGATATACTTGGGTGTTTCACCAGATGGATATTTTGAAGGAGGGAATCACGAGACCCAGTTCTAGGGATAAACCATGATTCCAGTCACGATGTGGATTGTAGATGTTCTACTGGGGAAGTGAACTATCCCTTGAGTTTCTTCAGGCCGTTCAGAATCATGCAAGAGATGAAGATGTTTCCTACCACCTTGACCTACCCCCCAATAGTTGGAGTGGATGCACAATGTCTTCCTTGTGTCGCAACTAATGAGATACGTGCATGTTCTTATGAACTTCATCGAAAGGATGGGACCTTATAAGTACGGACCATCCCTTTGGTTCTCATGTTCTTCCTGTATGGTAACGTCCAGGTTTTTCCTAGGAGCAGGAGAGCTAGATGTGAGATCAGTATCCTAAGTTTTTTTTCAAGTTTTTATTTTCGGGGATGAAAATATTGAAGGAGTTAATGATGCATAGACCCAGTTTTTTTCTGTAAGACTTTGGAATATTTATACATATATTTACAGAGCTATGCACTAAGACAACAATAAATTATAAGGCCCGATGTGCCGGGAATAAATTATACAAAAATATTTAGTGTTTTTGTACTATTCACGCAATGGAAATCAAATATCTCTTAAAAAGTTGATCAGATCATAAATCCAAGACTACGATTAGGTCAGGAACATGGTTTTTACCCTAGGCATGACATAAAATATGTAAACATGGGACATTAGAAACCCTCGCTCCTTAGAAATACATTAAATGGATGAATTAATTTATTAATTCATTAATTTAATAGCTCAAACACAAATAACTCTCAAATGGTAACTCAAATTAGAAATCCAAGGCCACTATTGAGTCTGGAGCATGCTGTTTACCCAAAGAGGGGTATAAGTTTATTTGGATCATGCCTTCTGTAGAAAACGCCCCGGAGGGAAAAATCATAAATAAAATAATTAAATTATTTTTTTATTTGAAATGCTACTTTGAATAACTTCTAAAAGGGGACTCGGATTGGAAATCTGAGACTGCTGTTGAGTTTGTAGTGTGGTGTTTACCCTAGAGTTGACCTCAGTTGAGAGGGTGAAAGAGATTCAGATTTTGCATCTGCTGGTAGTTTCCTATAAATTGGAGGTTAGAGGAATGAGTTAGGGTTGAATCATTTCTCTCTCAGATGGCGGAGCCCTGGCCGATGGAGATTCGACATCCGAAAGTCTTCTGATCACAATGAAACTTCAAACGCTGATAGATCAGAGTTCAAAAAATGCAACGGCGAAACCAAATTCAAGGCAGAATTTCTATTTCAGATTCTACAGCCCCCTGATTGAATATTTTGTCATCATTGTTGACTTTTTTCATTTTCACTGCTATGTAATCCTTTAATGATGACTAAACAAACAACGACCATCGTCTGTCTCAATTTATGATTTCCCGTTCTTCATCACAAAACTTTTTGCCTTGCACAAACGACATCTAATCATGGATTAGGACCCGTATCTGTGAAGAAATTGACTTGAGGAGTCCCGATCTGTTCTTGGGTTTGAGTTTTAGGCGCCGGAAGAAGCGCATAAGAATGCAGAAGCGGTGATTACTTTACACCATGCCAAAATGTTGACAAATGGTCGATTGGAGGCTGGTGCTGTGAAGGCCTCATCCTGGGGAGTCTAGATCTGGTCTCGAATCACGATTTGGACCACCAGGTTGATCCCCGTGGTCCACAGAATCTTTCCGGTGATGGGTTATGGTGGGTGGTGGAGCGTGGCGGACGGCGCGATGGGTGTGGCGAAGCGTGGAGGATCGAGCCGGACCGGCCGGTTCGGGCCAGTCCATGCCGGTTCGGACCGAGGTTTTTAATAAAAACCCCATATCTTTCAATCCGAGGGTCCATTTTGCATGCCGTCTATGGACACATGATCTTTATTTCATTGTGGAAATTTTGAGTCCATTTTGAGATATTTTTGCTTGGGGCTTAAGGCTCGATGATACGAAACTTAAATTTTTAATAATAATAATATAATTATAATTATTCGACGATTCTTGTACCAAACGTTACTTCTGTGTATGATGTTCGACTGACGCATCGTAAGAGGCATTGTAAACCTGGAGTTGAGGTGGAAATTTCAATGCTGATTTCGGGTGCTTAAACTAAAATAGTGGTGCGGGTCCCATGAGGCCCGTTTTTGGTCTTTGCGGTGGTATGTGACTTTTTCACTGGGTATCTGTTTTGGATGATTGAGTAGTCGATCTTGTGTGTTTTCCCATGAGAATCAAAATGGCACAGTCCGACTGAATAAATTTGGGACCAAGGAGTGGGCCCCACAAGACACCTTTCGAGCGTAATGCAACATTTGATAACTAATGCATTAGAAGTCCATTTTAGAAAAGTGAATATTCCACCTTGAATTATTTTCTGCAAGGATCACAGTGGTGCGATTTGATTGAAAGTGTGAATCCTTTTTCTGATCGATAGTGATCGAGCACCGATCGGGTGTTTGCGATGAAAAGAAACCCTTTCACTGGTTGTTCATTTTGGATAAATTAATAACTGATCCCATGTGTTTTTACAAGGGGATCACAATGGAATGATCAGTGTGATGTGTTTTGGGATCGAGGCATGGGCCCCATGGGGCACTATTTGTGCGCAGCATGGTGGAATGAACTTATTCATCAAGAGTCCGTTTCGGGCGAATGAATAGTCAATCCTGTGAAATTTTCAAAAATTATCTCAATGGTGTGATCTGTTTGGTTATCTAGGGCCATTTTCAAGAGGATGTTGGGAGACTTACATTTTCACCCTTTAGATCAGTAATGAGAAACATGCGCTCGTTAACCTTTTGGCTAAAGGTGACATGTACTCTGGGAGTACACCAGAACACCTTGTGGGTACTATTTCATAGTTTAGTACCCAAGTATGTCTTGGTACATGTCCAAATGATGAGGTGGGGTCACATGTCGTGTGGGACCCACATGTGCCTTGTACCAGTTTATGAATCTTCTACCTCTCATATATCTTTCTTCTAAACTTGGATTTTGACCTGCGAGTAGCCTATCCTGAGTGTTTTTCTGCATAGAACATGATGGTTTCCTCTATAGTAGATTTTGAGATATGATACAAGATGTTTCAAGTACGGTGCCTATTTGAGGCGATGCTCGATGTTCTGGGCGTGATGCCTATATGTGGCGATGCTCGATGACGACAGTGATGGAAGTGATGTTTTTAGAATCACATGATTAGTATAGGACTTACCCTCCATTGGGGCTGGGCTGTGAGGTTTGTCGTTTACTCTTATGGGCTTACCCTCGAGTGCGGATGGGCAGTGAGGTTTTTAGTTCTCTCTTTAGGGCTTACCCTCCAACACAGCTGGGCAATGAGGTTTTCGAGTTACACTTTCAAGACTTACCCTCCTGTGGGGCTAGGCAGTGAGGTTTGTTGTTTACTGTTTAAGGATTACCCTCCAGCATGGCTGGGTAGTGAGGTTCTCCATTCACTCTTCAGGGCTTACCCTCCAGCATGGTTGGGAAGTGAGGTTCTTCGTTTACTCTTTTAGGAGTTACCCTCCAGTGGGACTGGGTAGTTAGGTTCGTTGTCTACTCGTTCGGTCTTACCCTATAACTGGGCTGGGCAGTGGGTTCTCCAATGAATCTTCTGAGAATACCCTTGAGCGGGGCTAGGTAGCGCGTTCACGACTTTGTGACACGATCTGTTGACTATGTGGCATAGTGACAAGACATATTTGATGTCACTTTGGACTCTCAAGAAATAAGGGCACTTTTCCCACCAAGATGCATCCTTGTAATGCGACCTAAAACTGTGTGGGTGAGATAGACCCACCCAAAGCAGATAGTATCAAGGTGCGATGATTGAGCCCCTTTGAATTACAGTTCAGGGTAGACGTGTGTGATGCTGGCCATTGATAGTGGTTACTTCTAGGACTGTTGGCGACTCTTTTTTTGGGATGATCTAGTGATATTGATATCCCCTTACTCTCTTGTTTGGGCTTCTTTGGGTTGAGTGTATATATATATATATCATATTTATAGTACCCACTCCTTGGGTTTTGGTTACTCTCCTTCCAGGAGAGGTGAAAACACGGGGGGAGTGACACTTTCTTTCCGTGTCTAGATTATCATGGTTGGAAAATTCTACTCTCATACTATAGGTAGGGAAGACTCGAAGAGAAGATAATATTCTCACCGTCTATAGATCCTTATGTTTGTATGAGCTTACTTCTCTCTCTAGTAGAGTTGAGTTGTAATCTTTTACTATAGCTTGTTCTATCTACTACTTCGCTATTCAGCACCTCTCTTACTGATCCCTTGAGCCTTAGGGTCATCTTATTGAGTATTTTTATACTCACACCTACTTGGGATTTTCCCGCACTAAGTGTGACCTTATAGACGATGTATAGGTCGATTATGACTTCAGAGAAGCATAGGGATATGAGGTTCTTATACTGCATGCAGTGGTCATATCTTGGGATCTAGGAGTGGGACTCTCTCTGCTGTTCTACTTTTCCACCTATTGCCGGGTTGTGGCACTTTTCAGGTTGGAAATATATTTTTACCCTTTCTCTTTAAATTTACTTTTATTTACTTGTACTGTTTATATGTTGATACATATTTTTGGTTTATTTATAACAGTGCTGTATCTTGTTTTCCTTTACCTATATACTTTTTCATTGAGTTGGTTGCATGTGCGTGTACAAATATTTAGGAAAAGGCTTCCCTGAGTTTGTTATGCCTTCGATGCTGGTTGCCAACCCCTGGACTATAGAGGTGGGCATGGGATAGTTTTGGCTCGAGCCCTAGTACAGGTCGGGTTGTGACAGATGAAATGATCATGCTATCACTATTTATCACATGATGCAAAGACGACTCCATTGATGACACATGAGGGGATCATGAAAAAGCATATCTAGGAATTATCCCTTCACTAACTCTAGCAGAGATATGATAATTACATGTCATGAAAAGTGGTATAGATTCAAGATGAAGATGCCTATAAAATCCACCCTTAACACATAGAAAAAAATACACATGATAGAAACAAAAAACTTTCTAGATTGAAGGATTTCATGATCTTAAGAGTCTTCTGATTGACCAAAGTCTAGTGAGTACCTTTAGGGGTTACACGATATGTGTATACACTTTGTGTGATCATTTAATTGATCACATGAAAAATCTATAGTATGTTAGTTGGATCATGTGAAGCACCTTTGGAATGTCATCTTGATTATACGATTCCTTAGTAAGAAAATGCCTAACAAATTTTGGGGAGTTTATTGGAATATGGTTGTAAATTATTAGAGATTCATGAAAAGGAAGATACACTGTTATTTTTTTCTTGCGAAGGACTTACACACTTCTTGTAATTAGTTCCATAATCTAGTGAAGACACCTTGGACATATCATATTGGTCATACGATAACCCTCACTCATCTTATTTTTTTATCATATAGGCCCCTTAGAAATGTTAGTTGGGTTTATGAGAAATCTCTGGACTTGTCAGCTAATCACGCGACAACCCACACCCATGTTAGCCGAATCATGCGACATCCCTCAGAAATGTCAACCTTGTCATGTGGAAAACCTATTACATTCTAACCATGATAGGAATACAACTTTTAAATGTTTAACTTGATCATGTGAAAGGCCCCAAACATTCCATATTCTATCATGTGAAGAACCTTGGACATGTCAGTTGGATCACACGATAACCCCCAATCACGTTATATCTATCATGAGAAAGGCCTTGTAAATTCTATATTTGATCATGAGAAGATCCCTGGATGTGTCAACCATGTTAGGAAGACACTTTGGACATGCCAAAAAGACACCCCATAAATGTTAGGTAGGTAGCCCTGGACATGTTAATGGTTGATAATTCCCATTCATATGGAAAGTTTAAATAATTTAATAGGTTTAGGAACTCATGAATCCTCAGTGTTGTTATGGGATCCTCATACCATCCAATAATTCTCATCTGACCACTCATGTTTCCCACTCTTTATCCATTAGAGGATAAGATCCGGACATCACTAGTGAGCATCCACTTTGGCATAAACCCCTCAATATTCCATTTACTCTAATTCATAATACCAAAACCTGTGGGTATACCACTATTACTCATACATAAATAGAATAGGGAATCCAACTAGACTATAAAGGCTCTGATTCCTATTATAATAAGGATACATAAGACGCCTTCCTATGGCCCAAGCTTCATATCAAACACTTTTTCAGGGCTACTTCAGTGCATAAGTCCCACATCTATATACACTAAATCTGATCAATTTTTATCTCTTGTTTCTCATGCCAATCATTGATCATGTGATATTAGGCATTTTCAATAATCATTCCACTAAAATCATAGAAATCCCCCTAATAATTGTACCTTTAGTGTGTAATCCCAGTTCAATAATATGGTATAAATTCCTATTTATATGGGAATCCACCTTGGTGTAGGTCCATAAGGAATTAAAATATTGATAAACCCACTTGGTGCATGTCCCTAATAGAATAAACATATTGATACAATCTTGGGTAATAACCCTCACAAGTATTAATTATCATTCCCCACCCATTAAAATGTTGAGGATAAATTGAACTATGAAGACTCTGATTCATGCTATAAGCAGGATACGTAGGATGCCTTCATAAGTCCCGATCTCTATACCCAATGCCTAAGTTTCATCATATACCAAATCTGCACATGATGTTAAAATATATTTATGAGACCTAAACAAACAACATTGGTTTTGATTCCTATTCTCATAGGATACGTAGAACGCCTCTTGGAGGTTCAATCCCATTATTGAAACACCGATTGCCTTCTTGGATGGTAGTAAAATCCAAAGTGCCTAGTCATATAAATTCAAAACATAAGAAGTCACCCATTACTAAAAAATAATAGAAAAAATATGGAGAAAATCTGATACATATAGATGGAATCACCAATAGAACCCTCTTTTCATATAGAAGGATTTAACACACGATCATTTTATGAGGGTAAACAACACCATATCAGGATTTAGGAGAGATTCAAGAACATATATAAAATCTATAAGAGAGTCCCAAAATATGCAATAATTTCCTCGAAATGGGTTTGATGTGACCAACCTCCCATCCTATCAACCAATATGATTTCCCAAGTGTCATTGGGTTTGAAATCCAAAGTGACCACCTGCCTTTGGAAAGCAGGACCATAACTTATTACAGATGCGGGATATGTTGGGAGTTTCTAAGAGAGATGAAAATGGTGAATCCAACATGAATTATTGTACAACCACACTCAACCACCCTCACAATCAATCATCTATATCTAATTTTTTGGAAGAAAAAAATGGTTAACTTGATGTGAATATGAAAATAAAAAACAAAAAAGGTTTTCACACGTTGAGTATTTCACTCAAACCTTGGATGGAAACAAGTATATAAATTTTCTAATTAAAATTATATGCCAATGAATGGATTTAAAAAGTGACAAGGGCTATCAAGGACCCTTTTTCACTAGCTTTATTCTATGACCAATGATGTGCGAGGTCTTAGTTATAAATATATTCCATGATATATATGGACCCCGAGGGGTGTAATTAAAAAAATAAGTGAATGAAATATTATGGTATTAGGATTAGTGCCTCAGTTACCTGGAAAAGGTATTTGTGATGGATTTAGATAAGTGTCCCTAATAACCCACGACATAACTTGATATTACTTAAACCTATTGGACTAGTTTAGATAATTTTTGGGCAAGTGTTTCTCCTCGGTGGAGATGTGAGTGCTTGGATAGGTATGCCCTAGGTAGATTGAAGTTAGGTTGGGTGAGTAGACCGACCTAAGATGAACTGGGTATTGAGATGGGATTTAATCCTTCTCTTTATAGTGGAACATGTATGGATTTTACTAGGAGGCTAATGAGGCTTTTATTTGATTATGACTATAGTGAGGGATGTGATGCCCTATGAGTATCAGGCTTGGCTCAAGAGGTGTGTTTGAGATTGAGTGACCCTTAAAGGGTGTCTGTGTTATGATGTGACATAGGGGATCCTGTGGGTGACCTAGTGATATATCAACCTCAAAGAGGTTGTATGAGGGTAATGGGTACTCATTATAGTGGGAGTCACCTTAGAACTATAATCAATGATGTGTGACTTATATGACCACAATGACTATGAAAGATTGTACGCTTAAGAAACCAACTAATGTTATGTAAGATGGTTTGAGTGGATGAACATCCTAAATTTTATTATTTGTGTGATTTGATATTCATAAGGGATGAACTGCCCTTCAAATATGTATATTCTATGTATGGACTACCTAGGTTATCACCTATGAATCAATGTTTTCCTATTGATATGGAATGACTTAGACATGCTCCTTAGATTCATTCATTGAGCCTGATACTATATGAATGACTTGGTAAATCTCATTGGATTCATCCTTTGGGTATATAAGAAACTCCTTGGGATTAATCCTTCGGGTCTATATGATTTTCCTAGACTCTCTCCTTGAAATCATTAGTATGGATAAATCTGGGTTGCCTAGGACTTACTCTTAGGAATTGATCATGAGACTGGTATTACTAAATTTCCTAGGGCCACACCTTACAAATTAGTTCTTTCACATGTTATGAGGTATCTGTTGCGATTAATATTGTTTGGTATGGTTCTATTATATACTTAATGAAATTATGGAAATGGTCAAAGATGGTATAGTCGAACCTGAGTGTCACGTTAGAACTTGAGGATCGAAGTTGGTTATTTATTTATGATTTCACACTATATTTATTTAGTTGAGAATGTAACATGAACAAACAATGAATTACTGGTTATATACGAGACCATGTTGGTGGTTCCCTATTTTGTTTTACTCACACATTTCTCAAGAGACCATTACACTTAAGTACTCCAACAGACATCACTAATAGTTGGTTCACACTACAAAAAAATAGTATGATTAGAAGGGGTTATTTTTTTAATTAAGAGGGGGTTAAAACCCCCTATAATACTTTAGCATCAGTTGTCTAAAACCTCTGCTAAAGTATATTCCTACTCTTATTAGTGTCTGTTTCACGTAATCACTGCAAGGTTAAAAAAATTTAGAGGGTCTTATTTTAGAGGGGGTTTAAACCCCTTATATTTTTTATTGAAAAATCAATTTAAATAACCTCTAATTATTTTTTTTAAAAATTATATGAATTTGGATGGAGTTTTCAAACTACCTCAAAATTAGTTGATTATTTTTAACAGAAAACTATAGGCACTTTCTCGATCTGTATAGCCCATCGCCCAATAAGGTTTGAAACTAGGTTCCTTCTATATTAGCCTACATAATTAACCACTATGATATATGATATATTTGTAAGTAAAATATAAATTTATATTTATACATCTATACACACGCAAATATGTTCTCAAATAAATATATTTACAAATAAATTTATATTGGTCACACAAAATAATGTTTATTTAAATATTAATTTGTAAATACATATTATGTGTCTGTGTGTACAAATATAATATATTTATATATTTACTATATTGACACACTTGTTTTTATATAATGTCATTATAAATATATTCAGATAATATATTTATAAAATTTATTTAAATACACATATATAATTATATACTAAATACATTTATATTATATATAGATATATATTTATAAAATATATATAATTATACAATATATTATACATTTATGCAAAATTAATTATGTTTTTGTTATATACAAATATATATAATATATACACCGAGTAAATTACTGATATTATATATACATGTTTTATTAAATGCGCATGTGTGTAAGTATTTGTATAATCGATTATTATTATTAAATATATTTTTATATTAAAAACATTATAGGGGGTTTTATGGGATGAATTCATTTAATACATTATGTTATATACTTAGATTATTTATTTTTTTATTTATATTATAATTTATTTTATAAATTTATGATATTAAATATATTCATATTATAATTTATAATATATTAAATATGATTTTATAAAAAAATAAATAGTATACATTTATGTGTTCATATTTTTATATATACAATATATAATATAAAAAAGATTAAATACAATCATATAATTTATTTAAATAAATATATATCTATATAAATTTTTTATATAATGTATTTAAATAAATTTTTATAATATATATAAATATATATGTGCTTATTGTTAGGTAGCCACTGAATACGGCCGCTGATTTCAACTGGGGTGGGTTACCCACCCCCACCAATCAACCCTTCCACCTACTATTTCACTACCTATAAATGGGAAGTACAACCCCCTTGGTTTTAGAGAGACATGAGTAAGTGATATAATACCATTGAAACACCGTAATAACATTTATTTCTCTCTATTCTACTTTATTATCTTTCCTGATACTCAATTTCTCTCTATTTTATTCTTCATTTTGATATCATGTTATCAGCATAGATGCTCAAAAAAGGAGAAAGGTATGTTTTTATTTTAAACCTTATTGTCACCACCTGGTTGGATGGTTCTAATTATTTATTCTTTTAATATTAAACCATATTTTTACCACCAAGTTGGATGATTCTAATTATTTATTCTTTTCATCTTAAACATTATTTTTTTACTTTTTAGTTGGAAGGTTATAAACATTTATAGAATATTATTTATTTATTACCAGATTGGAAGATCTATGTCGTTTATTTAATTACCACCATAATGGTTATGTTTTCACCTACTCCGATGATTTTAATTTATTTATTTTTCACTACTTGATTGGATGGTCTAATTAATAAATCAATATAGACAAGAAAGTTTTTAATGAGTAATGCGATGTATTGACTGATTTATTTCAAACCCCCATGTGAAATATTTATTAACTGATTAAGGTGGGATATATATATAATATTAAATTATAATATTAACCTAATTTTAAAGTTTTTTATACCATTTTATTTTCTTTAACCCAAATGTAAATTATCATTATATTATTATTTTAAATAATAATAAAGTTTCTATATCCCCATCTCTTATAGTTATCATCATGTAAAATCTTAAGAAACTCAAATTCACCACTCTTGATATTACCAGAAGTAATTACATACCATAGAACATGGACATTTAATTGAATCTAAAATCGATGGATCTCACATAAACTATTAAATAAAGTAATTATAAATCCCTCCAAAATAAAGAAAAGTTGACGGTTTTCCTCAGAAGACAGATTGATGAGGACTTGAAATGTGAATACCTCATAGAAAGAGATCTACATAAGCTCTAGAAGAGTTTGAATGTAATACTCTAAGAATTTATAATATTTTACTTTTACAATAAATTTAATTTTTTTGTTAGCATGATTTATACACAAAGTTAATCTTACACTACACACAACACCGAGTTATCTTGCATTACACGTAAGACCTAGTTTTACTGCCTTTTAATGGAATACATATTTTAAAACTAAATTTTAAAACTTTTATAAATTTTATTTTTTAAAATAAACTAATTTTTTGAATTTAGAATGTTTAAATTTGATTAGGGTGATTTTTTGGTATTTTTATGAGAAATTTCATTTTTTGATGAATAGTAAAAAATACTACATTTTAGTTGAAAACATTCTTTTCATCTAAAGAATTATTAATGTTAAATTATATTTTAAATTTTGTTTTAAATTCACAATATATAAATTATATATCTATTAATCCAATGAATTTCATTATAATCATTTTTATATGTAATTTAGATATAAAGACCTAATGAACTATTGAGCACTTTCACTTTGAAAACCCTCTTTCTCTCTACATAGGCGGGATTAAAATTAAACTTAATTTTGCTACTTTGCGAATTGAATTTGGAAAAAAGGAATTTTTTTTTTGTAATCAGTATTATATTTATAGTATAATAATATAAAATTAATTTTTGATGAATAAATATTAGTGAAAGTGATTAAAATTAATTACAACGATTAAGGTAAAATTAAGCTTAACAAGGGACTAAACCTTAATCATAAGGAACAAAATGACCTATACACTTAACCAAAAACTATTTATAGATAATATTTTTACGATATACTATCTTGGTTCTAATTTTATGAGTTGGTGGAACACATGTTCATGAAAGTGACCCATATAACAAGTTAAGTAATAAAAAAGACAAAATAAGAACCTTCCTTACCTTTAACTATTATAAAGTTTTAGAGTTTGGAAGAAGCTACATAGTTTTGATTATAAAAATTATCTTGAAATTTAAATGATTTTTTTATCATGATAATTTAATTATAATTTTTAGAGATGAATCAATTACATTAAATTCTTAACAAACGCTAATCCATGGATTATTTAGTTAATAATTCAATAAAACAAATGATACTAAAAACTTTAAAAGTAAAGTAAATTTAATGAATTATTGTGTTAAATTATTATTTTAGAAAAATATATCATGTTACATAGATATTAAATTAAAATATTTTAATTCCAATAATGTTTTTATATTTTTAAATTAAAATTAAATAAATAATGTCAAAATCGACATGAATGTTACTTTACAATAAATGATATTTTATTAAATGATTTAAAATTAATAAAAAATTTATATTATTCCAAATTGAATTATGAGTGTTAATAAATATAAAATATGGTACATTAATTGAAAAATTTATCTTTTATAATTAACATATTGACCCATATATAGTAAAAACATTGTTAGTATGGTCCGAGTTGAAATAGTGTTTTTGCGCGCAACATGCACTTGTTTTAAAATTAATTTCCCACACTTGTGGGATTTATATTTTTTAAATTAGGTATAATATTTATAATTAATATGGTATATATTTTATAATAAATATCACATTAATTTAGTCTTAATGGTTAAATTACTTAGGTTAGAAAACTAGTTACTTTAATAAAAATCAAAATGATAAAATTGGGGAAACTCAGATTTTAAGGAAATAAATTATAAAAATTCACTTATTTTTGTGTGGTGGAAGTTTTTCTCAACCATAATTCCCATTTAATCCATTATTTTTCTATTTTTGAGGTACATTAGGGAAGATAGACCTCCCAATAGTGTTTACGTTTTGGTATTTACAAGAATGCCACTCCCCCTTCATTATAAAAGGCATTCAATCTTCCCCTTCCTCACAACTATCAAGCCGCATTGTATTATCCAAAATATACCCAAATAGTATCCCAAAAACCCTAATGTAAACATATAATCCTAAAATTAGGATAAAGGAAAACCAAGTAATCCATTTGGTGCAAACCAAAAGGAGTTACCTAATAAAGAGGTAACATTCTTTAATGTGAATTTTTGTTTTATTTATTTCTACACACATTAATTTATTATTATTCCATGATTATATAATAAAATCAATATCCTAAATATAATGAGATTATTTTTTGTTGTTTTTTACCTACAATTACATGTAATTCCATCAAATGGGAAAATAACTTACTGTTCGTGTACGACAAACTACCACCTCATGAGATGGTGTCATTTATTTTTCCTTTACCACCTATTAGGGTTAAAAATTATGATGGAAACCATATTTTTATATGATATATATATGATATTTATTTTTTATTAATAACACTATAATTTTTATATAACACATGCCTTTATGCGTTCTATTTTGTGTAAATACGATAACATCGTTTGTGGACGTGTGGACCACCGCCTCCTTAAAGTGATGTGATATGTTCACACATTACATTGAATATATTAAGAAAGAGTTTAATTAAACATATGTGACATAAATTAAATATAAATTATATTATTGAAATAATTACCTTTCTATAAATATAATATATCATTTTCTTTATTACATTTTTTACACACTAAAAAGTGATAACTCTGTTCGTGGACGTGTGGACCACTACTCCTCAACGCGATGTGACTACTTTTACATCAGAATAAGTATATATATAAATATATATTATTAAATAATATGCTATTTATGATATAATTATCATTATTTAATGATATAATGTTACTTACCTTCTTTCCATAATGATCATTGAAAAATGAGAAAGTTACTCATGCGTACGTAAGACCTACCGTCTCCATGATTATATCATCAATTCATTTTTCATAATAATATTTCATGATTGGTTTTAAAATTATAATTTATATATAAATATGATAATTATTTCATGATTATTATTATGATTAAATCTATATAATGACCCCTTTGACCATATTTGACTTTCCAAATTTTTTTTGACACATGAACTGAATATGGTCAAAACACATGACATAAACATAATTGTTTATGTATTTATATAAAAAATTGTAAAAAGTGAAGTAAAATTAACAATAAAATTTTAAAATATTATCAATAAAATAAATAATTAACATAAGTTTATTATTATGTAAGATAAATACACACATGACAATTTAGACTCAAGGTAAGAGATTTTGTCTCAATTTAAATTCAATTGAGGCTTATTTATTATTATGCATTGATTCACTTTAATTTGGTGTATATACTAACCCTTTGTATTTTAATATCATGATACAATCATATTTCATGATATTATATGTTTCATGATATTATATGTTTCATGATTAATTATATCAACCAAGGGGTTTGAATTGGAAATTACCAAGTGGTAAAAGTTATCTTTGCAATCTCAATTTCTTTTGTGATTGTCAGCTTTCTCTTGAAACAATCATTTTATTATGATCATTTTTATAGTACATTGAATTTATCTTAAATATCCATATTCTCATGTAATTAATATCATTATTTCTTAACTATATACCATTTTTACATGTGGTTTCCACTTTGACAGTTATTTTATCAGCTAGGGAATTATTGATAAATCTCTATTTTTTATTCATTACAAATATTTGATAAGGAACATTGTTTATGATTTAAATTAATTATTCCACTATATGAGGAATTATATTTACATGCACAATATGGTTTGGGGATTGGTTAATACAATCCCTATGGGATGGATACCGATTAATGCAAGCCTTACGAGTTGGGGAATTGTTTACAAAATCCCTTATATGCATCAGTAGTCCCACTAGATGAAATTGGTTAGTGAAAAACCTTTTCATTTTTTTACCAAAAGAATATATTGGTATGATATGGGTTGGGGACCGGTTAATGTAAGACCCTCAATGAATCGGTAGCCTCATCAGATGAATCATTTGGCCAAATCAAAGTAGTTTTAAACTGTCTTGAGAATTGATCTTGATGGTATAGTGGTTCATGTTTTAGATACATGACATAAAATGTTAAAGAATTTAATTCATTTAGAATTAATTTAACTTATTATCCATATGATTTTCATTATGATAAAATTTATGGATGCATTTTATTTTTAGACTATTGATTAAATGAAATGTGTTTCATTTATTTACCTTTCCATATTTTTTATTCCCTATCCATTTATTTGAATGGAAAGTGTTATTAGTTATTTACCATGTCATGTTATTTATTCTTATTGATTCATTATTGATTCTCCTAAACTTACCCTTACTGATCATTTAAGATCACTCTTATTTTTATTTCTATTCCTAGGTTATGAAGAGGAATCCTTTTAATGAGTTTCAAGAATATATTTTATTAGCCTTTTTTGTGTATTATGTTTTATTTTCTATTTACCAATATAATATGGGTATCATGTATGTAATCTGGTTTTCTAAAACTACTAAACTATTCGGTCCCTTGGGTTTTGAAACTTGTATTTATTCCATTATAAAATAGTAAGGCATTGGCTCTGGGCTTCTAAGGTCAGGGCATTTCATTAAAAGAGATGCATGATCATCAAAAGGAGGTTTTTATTCATATGATCCATGATAAATGGAATGATTTACACTTCCAAGACTATAAAAGTTCATGTTATTATAATTCTTCCATGTATATAATTGTATCACCACTAAAGTACTATGGTAATGGAATTATGAATGCCGATATGCTTGAATAGATATAAATGAAATTACACACATCTCAGATCACCCTAGATAAAAAATATCACTTGAGAGGGTATATAAATATTCTGATCTTATATCATCATTACTTGTAGGAGAAAAAATAGCAATCTTTTTATTAAAAATCACTAGTCTCATCCTATTGATTCAGAAGTATAATTTTCTAAATAAAATTCTATATTTCATGAAATTAATCATGAAAGAATTTGGGGATATGATTTTAATTATGTACGTGGTTTTGGTGGAATATTTGGTCGAGGAAGTGAACCATGGTCATGCTCAAAATGAATATTAGAATCAAATAGATATCAACTCAATCACTCTGAGGAATCCTGAATATTCATAGTATAAGTGTGGCTGTATTGGACATTGGCCTTGAGTTTATTGAACCCCAAATCATTTTGTAAGATATATAAAGAAGCACTTGAAGAAAATAATAAAACAAAAATTGAAAATACATTCTCTAAAGGAAAGAAAAGGAGGTTATTTTTATTGAGGATCATGATCTATAAAATAATGATTTCACTTACCTAGAAGTGGGTGATTTTATTAGTGATTTTGACGAGATGATAGATAGAAAAAATTCAAAAAAATTGCAATAGTTATTATATATGATATGGTGTTTTTTAATATGATTATATTTTTTATGTTTTATTATTTTAAATTCATAATGTTTTTATTATAATATTATTTTATTTGATTTTAAGTATTAAAACAGATTGCATAAATAGAATATATATTTTCGAACAAGATAGTAGAACAATGAACAAAATTCATAAAAATAAAAAATATTTTTCTAATCTTAAACTGAAAAGACCAATTATGAATACTATATTAGGTCATGAAGATCTAATAAAAGGTCTGAGTAAAGAGATTTTTTTATTTACCAAATGGGAAAAAGTTATTTATGATATATGAATTGTTTTCCCTAAAGACCAAAATAAACTTGTTAAGTTTCAATAATATATATCAGAATTGGAATGACACCGAAAATATATTACATATAAATGAAAAGTACATGTTCATTACCATTAATAAATCCAGTAAGAGTCATGCACTATAAAAACTACCAAAATTATCTTCTAGATTGTATTATATATATATAAGTTCAATTGGATCACATATGGTAGTAAATAATGGACCATAAATCATTAATATGTGGCATGTTCGATTAGGAAATCCATATTCTAAAATGATAAGAAAAATAATTTAAAGTTATTATTGAAATTCAATAAAGGTCCAAAAGATCTCTATACTAACAAAAATTCCATGCGAGCTTTGTTCTCTTGGAAAGATGACTTTGAGAGCATCTTTAACTAAAATTAATGTTGAAATGCCAAAATTTCTTGAATGAATTCAAGGGGATATATATATAAATATTTCTTCATCGTGTGCACCATTTTAATATTTTGTGGTATTAATTGATGTGTCTAGTAGATGGTCACACATATGATTTATATCAACATGTAATATAGAATTTTCACATTTTTTTTAAATAATTAAATTGAGAGTAAAATTATCTAATTATTTCATCAAGAAATGATGTATTGAAAATGATGGAGAATTTAACCCTCAAGATTTCAATGATTATTATATGATAATGGGGATTACTGTGGAGAATCTAGTCACCCATGTGCATACACAAAATGGTTTAGCTAAATCACTGATAAAACACCTACAACTTATTACTAGACCACTCATAATGAGAACAAAGCTACTAAGATCCATACAAGGTTATGCAATATTTCATTCCATGAAATTAATATGCATCAGAACAAGTGAATATAATATTCACTATCCACTCTAATTGGAATTTGGATAATATCATAACATCTCCCATTTAAGAATATTTGGTTGTTCAGTATATGTACCAATTACTCCCCCACAATGTATAAAAATTGGATCTTAAAGGATGTTGGGAATATATGCGGGATATAAATCTCTATCCATCATCATATAAATTTAAAAAAAACTGGTGATGTATTTACAATAATTTTTTTTGATTTTAACTTTAATGGATATGTATTCCTAATATTAAGGGGAGAAAAGAAACAAAGAGTAGAGATTTTTTGGAATGTGAAAACATTATCTTTTATTAATATTCTCACCCAACAATGTGAGATGGAAGTGAAAATCATTTTACATTTTTATGAGATGTAAAATTATTTTTCTGCTTCATTTACTAATTCAAAGGGTGTTATTAAATCACACATGCTGCCTATAAATACATTGCCTTGAATTGGTGTCACAAAGATACAATTACATAACAATGTTACAAAAATGTAAAAAAAATTCCTGAAGTGTGGAAGACCAATTGGATCTAAGGATAAAAATCCTTGGAAAATTACAGGAATAAGTATAATTTAAAACCCCTTTTGGAGGTGTTTGTTCCAGAAGAAACATGTAATTTATGTGTTATTAAATAAACACATGATGAGAACTATAAAGAGAATTGAGAACATATAGAAAACCCAGAAGGTTTTTATAATAATGAAAATCTCTTAATTATTTCACTACAAGTGATATATGTAATCAATGTAATGTGGAAAATATTGATGAAATATTTTCATATTATATGCCACATGATATAGAAAATGGATATCCTGAACCAAGGAATATTATGGAATGTAAAAAATAACCTGATTGGAATAAATGGAAATATTCAATGCAAGTTGAAGTAAATTTATTTAATAGGTGAAGGGTATTTGTACATATCATTCTCATACCAGAAGATGTGAATCCTATTAGATATAAATGGGTTTTGTGGGTAAACTTAATGAGAAAAATTATATTAAAAGATAAAAATATTGTCTTGTCACACATGGTTTTTCTACACCACCACAGTTCATATTTTTTTTATTTTCAAATGACACTTTTAAGGGGTAAGTGTGAACCCAAAATAACTCCAAGCAGAGATAGTCCACTAAAAAATCAAAAACCAAATATCTACCATTACAAAGTCTATGAAAACCACTAGATACCAAAATTAAAATTGAATCAATAAAAAAAATCATCACTAGTCCTGATCAATTCACACCTAAGTCGATTACATCGCTACAAACCATCATCAACATCACAGTAACATCGTCATCTCCATTCACGTCGCAAGAGAACAGTAGAACCAAACAAGAAGACCTCAAACTAGGGAAAGAAAAAATAGGATGGAACTAAAAAAATATGAACTCATAAAGTGAACCTCCTCAAGTAGCCACACTGACACTCCCTTTAACATCAGCCCCGAGTAACAAAACGCCAGTGACCATCCACTAGAACCCTACAACAAGACAAGAAATGGAACTCTCAAAATAGAAAAGAAACCTTCCAGTAAGGCTAGTGGTCTATTAAGGAAACCTTCATTGAAGAAGATCATGACTAGATGGACATCCTGTCATCACACCACCTTCACTGTGCTCAACCTTGCCGTACCACCGACTCAGCCATTTTCCATCAACACATTTCCACACAAACTAGATGCTCCTCTCCTGAATCACTAGGAACCCGCCACCACAATGCACAACACACCCAAAAACTCCTACAAACCATCACACCTGATAGACATGGAAGGGGGTAGTGGTATTAGAGGCCAGAGAGGGGTGAGCGACGAGACTCTCACAATATTCCATCAATCAAGAACCATCACGTTGAAACCAGAACACCAAAAAAACACCCCAACAAAGATGAAAGGTAGGAAAAAATCAACAGGAAAAAAGGAGGAAGAAATGGGAATGGAACCCAAAAGAAGGCCAAGAATCCTAGGGGATGAAACCCTATAGAGATCAATGAGATAGAAGAAACATGGTTTAGAGCCCAAAAAAATGGGGACGCGACATTGAGAAATCCACAACCACCTATTCTCTAAAACCAAAACCTCAGAGGATCCATTGTTCCATATCCGAACAAGAAAGGAATGGTGGAGATCAAGGTCATAGTGTGGAGGAGCCAGCCTAGAAGAAATCTAGAGGATGACGGAGAAGAGGAAGGTGGGGGAAGGAAACCCTAGTATAAAAAGCGAAAATAACCAAGAGCCCAAGGATATGATAAAGTTGGAGATAGTGGAGAACTAGAAAGGGAGCCTCCATCGCCACTGAAGGGAGATCAGATCCCTAGAAGGAGGAGCGATCCAAAATTCCGAGTTCTTCCAGGTGAGTGAGGCACCATCTCTAATATAGAAGTACACTGTTTTTTTCAAAGACCCAAAATTGATTATGAGGAGATATATTCTCCTGTTATGGATGCTATTACTTTTTGATATCTAATCAACCTTATAGTTACTGAAAAGGATAATATTCATCTTATAGATTTTGTTATAGATTATTTATATGGGTCACTTGATTATAGTTTATATAATATAATACTCAAAGGATTAAAAATACCCAAAGTATTGAAATCAAAACCAAAAGATATATATTCAATTAATTTGAATATATACTTGTATGAATTAAATCAATCTAGTCGTATGTGATATAATCATTTAATAAAATCTTTGATAAATAAAGGGTATGTAAATGACCCCATATTACCATGTCACTACAATAAAAGAGTCCTTTAATAGTGCTAGAATATGACTTTATTAGTGATAAAAAAGCATTGATAAACAATGTGTGGTTAAAAGCCCAAAGATTTTATCAGTGCCAAAAAATGATGTTAAATCCGCCCTTTAACAGAACTAAGAAAAACACTATTTAACAAGTCCTTTAACAATTCTTTTTAGGACTATTAAAGGCCCATTTCAACAAAACTTTTATTCGTACTTTTAAAGGGGGCCTTTAAGAGTGCTTTTTTAGCCCAGATAAAGGTAGCACTATTAAAGGGGGTAAAATTTTGTTTTTTCAGACGTCCATGTGATTGACCCCTTTATCAACGGTTCCAAGACACCTTTAATAGTAGTCCCTCCACCTTTATCGGTGATTTTCACCCCACCTCCCCTTTTATCAGTAATTTGTGAATTTCGAGCCTCATGCGTGCCCACCGAGATTTGAACCCTGCACCTCTCCTTTGAAGATGGAATGCCTTTACCACTACACCATGTTGTTTTATTGTTTGTTTAATTATATTTCTATATATATATATATATATTATTCATATATTTATATAATTATTTTTAATTATATTCATACAATATATATGTGTGTGTGTGATATATATATTCTTATATTTATTTAAAATGATTATATTTTGTATTAATTTACATATACTAGTATATAATATAAATATATTTATGTTTATTAATACACACATATATTTATATATAAACACTATAAATATATTTTTATAATGTAAAAAAATTAGATATTGTTTTAAATACGTTTTTAGTATATGAATTTATTTACATATATTAGAATATACATTTTTATGTAAATATGTTGATATTTGTATTTATATGAGTAATTTATTATAAGTAAATATAATAAAACATGCATATATTTAATTATAAATAAAATTAAGTTGTGAAAAATACAAAATTTCAAAACCATAATATCAATATGAATATAATACTTGGGAATAAATTTTGTATCCCCCTAGAAAGAAATTAATACCCCCTTAAATGAGTCTGAAAATCCATCGAATAATAAAAAATTGGAATACCCCAACTAAAAACTCAGTTTTAGAGGCCTTTTGGACTTTTTTTGGCATTGAAAAATGTGATATAGGTTTAACTCTATCACTAAGGGTGAAAATCTTGTTGTAGACGTTGATTTGATATGTGGGTGAGCCCAAACAAGAACCCTCAAAAAACGTTATGGCCGTTTGAAGTCTGAGTTATGTATTCAACTTATTCTAGATATTTTGTTATTTTTGTTATTTTTTAATCTTCAAATTGATATTAAATGACTATTACTCAGTAATAGTAAGAAAAATATTAATTAAAAATATTCTTTTAATTATTTTATAATTCATTTTCACTAAATATCTTATATGTTAAGTGTAAATGCCTATTTACCTTATCTAAAACATATTTTAAAACATATATATGATAATTATATCTATATAAATAAATAAATTTATTAATTTATTATTTTTAATGAAAAATAATTTTTCTGAAGTATACCATTATCAGTGCTACTAAAAAATCATTGATAAAGGGGGGTCTTTATTAGTGCTTCTAAAAAATTGCTAATAAACCCTCCCTTTATTAGTGTTTTTTTACAAGAAATGATAAAATACCCCATTTATTAGAGCTTGTAAAAAATAACTGATAAATATTCCCCTTTAGTAATGATTTTTAGCACTATTAAAGACCCCCTTTAATAATTCTTCTTTTAGCGCTGACAAAAGGGGTCTTTAACAGTGATTTTAGCTAGCGCTGTTAAATCCCTATCGCTGGATATACCCAGTTTTGTAGTAGTGTGTGTTTTTATTAAGAAAAAAACATCTCGATATCTAATTATTGATATTTATTTCAATGATTTAAATTTCATCAAAACTCTAGAAGAGATCAATAAATAAATTAGAAACTTAAAGGATGAATTTTAAATAAAAGACCCGGGAGAAACTGAGTATTATCTTGGATTACAAATTGAACATATGGAAAGTGGTATATGTTTGCATTAGTAAAATTACACTAAAAAGGTATTAAAATTATTTAATATGGATTAAGTGAATCCTTTAAGTATTATAATTGTTTTTTTTGACTTTAAATATCAAGAAAGATCATTTTCTATCATGTAAAGAAAATGGAGAGTTGGTTGGTCCATAAGTACCATATCTTAGTTCCATTAGAGAAATTATGTATCTTTATAATTACACACATCCTGATATATCTTTTAATACTAATTTATTGAAAATATTAAGTTTATCCCCTACATGAATAAACAATAATGTAATTTAACATTGTTTTCATTATCTTTACGACACTATTGATTTAGTTTTATTCGATTATAAAAAATCTAAAATGAAGACGGTTGGTTTTATAGATGTAGGTTATTTGTTAGATATGAATAATGTGTGGTCACAAACTAGTTATGTGTTAAATGTTATAGGTAATACCATATCTTATAGATAAAAAAGAAGACACTCATTGCAATATCTTCAAATCATGTAGAAGTAATAGATTTACATGAAACATGTTGAGAATGTGTTTGGTTGCTGTCTATAACTCAACACATTTGAGAAGTAAGTGGATTGTTGACTGATTTCAGCCCAAAAATATTATTCAAATATAATGCTGTATGTATCACATAATTAAAGAAAGTATTCATAAAAAATTATTGGAAAAAAATACCACTCAAAATTTTTTTCTTCAAAAAAGAGTTAATGAATAACAAATATATCAACATGAAATATGTTTAATCCAATTACAATGTTACCGATTAATTTAAAAAGTTACTACCAATTATTATCTTTAGAAATCTTTTGAATGATATATAGATGTTTAGATTTATTTATTTTTAATTTATTGTAACTTTTTTGGGGGAGTCTATGCAGTGTAATCGTTTCCTTATTTGGAATCATCCCATTGGGTTTTTTAAACAAAAGTTTTTAATGAGGTAGCATCAAAACACATAATACATTATTAAGGGTTTTCATCCCAAATGGGATTGTTAGGAAACTGCCAAATGTGGTTACTGATTTCAATGGGGGTGGACTTCCCACCCCCACCAATCCCTCCTTCCTACTACTATTAAATTACATATAATTGGGTAGTAAAACCACCTTGGTCTCAGAGATATATGTGTAACGACCCGAAATTTTGAATAAATCTTGTTTCCAAATTTTGTGTGTTATTTTATTTTTTTTATACTCAACAAAACTGGTTCATTGGATAACATGAGTATAATTAAAATGAGACTGTTGGGTTTTGACTGTTATATGACCATTGGTCAATATGACCGCTGGAAACTAAACATTTCGATATTTTTCTCTAAATACAAGTGATCTTGGTTAATTAATATAGAAATAAGATTTGATGGCCTCACCCAGTAGTCTTGGACCGATCGAAGCCCATCTAAGAGAACTTGGGAAGGAGGTAGCAGCAATGGGCTTTGCTCTGGACCAAACCCAAGTAGAACTTCATCGTATGAAGCTATAATGGAATCGCCTTCGCTAGAAGTTCAAACTGATAGAAATTACTACTCGTGCGATGTTGGCCGAGCCTCCCTCAGATTCTCTCACCTTAGCACACCTTACACTTAGGTCCTATGCTGGTGTGATAAGGGGATATGTAAGGAGACCGTAACTTCCTTGTGTAATCCATTTTTTTAAATAAAAATTTTGATTTCTTCTTATGATGAAGTTTATGAATTTTTAAATGTCTGGATAAATATAGTATGCATATTTTTGGTGAATTTTAGAGAAAGGATATTTTAAAAAATGTTTATGTAAACCTTAAATAATTAAAAATGTGTAATGATTTTCAAAAAATGGTCTTCTACAATTATCTTCAGTACGAAATTTAGAGTCTAATAAGATCAACTTAATTTTTGATGAATAGTAAATTATGAATAGTGATTTTATGCTTAGGATTAGTAATGTGACCAAATGTATTAGTAATCTCACTTAAATAAAGCATTAATATAATCTAGGCACCTTGATTAAGTAATGTGATTCAATAAAATGGTTAAATAACAGTTTCATAAATTATTAGTCAAGTATTAGTTTTTTCGAATGAATAGTGTTTTTTTAATAAAAAATTTACTTAAAACTATTTAGAAAATTATTTTTATAAAATGGATTTAATTTTTGAACTCAGAGCATTGATATTATGTTAAGGTAATTTTTGGGGATTTTTCTGAGAAAAATGAATTTTCGGTGAATAGTGTATTTATTTAAAAATTAAATTAAAAATATTTATAAAAATATTTTTATAAAATGGAGTTCATTTTTGAAATCAGAATATCGATATTTGGTTAAGGTGAAATTTTGGGATTTTTCTGAGAAAGTTGAATTTTCGATGAATAGTGAAAATATAGTTTTAGGGTTCTGGTATGTTTAATGACATGATAACTGTGTCATGATGATTTCATGAGATATTTTATTGGTTGGAAAACCAAAGGTGATGAATTATTTTATGGGAGGACCCATGTGCCCAATACCATTGGCAAATACCCTGGGCAAGCCCATGGTTTTGCCAAAACCACCAATGAGGTGTCCCTTGGCCATTAATGCCTTGTCCCCCCACTTTCCCTATAAATACCAAGCCATCCTCTCATCCATTCGACTCCCAACTCTCCCCAATGAATCTATGGTCTCATTACCTTTCAAAGAGTCCTCCCAAGGTGCCCCCAATCCCTCAAGGTCCCAACCTTTGAGTTTTAAGAGTTACGTTTTAAGGTAAGGGATCCTAGCTCCCTCTTTCTTTTCAAGTAATCTCTTTTATGTCATTTATTTTATGCTCCATGCTCTTATGTTTGAGGATGTTCTTTTACATTCATCCTAATGTCTTTTTCATGTTCATATGATGAGAGACCCCCTATTTCTCTCATCATTTCATTTTAATAATGTTAAAGTGGCGCCGTTAGGCTGCCAAATTTTTAAGGGATTCGTTCACCTTTCTCATTTTTCAAAGTTCTACTTTCATGTCAAGTCTTTCAAGTTCCTTTTTATTTTGTTGGGGTATGATATCTATATCTATCATACTGAACTCTTATTTTCATATGATGAGATACCCTATTTGATCTCTTCAATTCAGTATTTTGAAGTTTTAAGTAGCGCCGTTAGGCTGCCGAATTTTTAAGGGACTCGTTTACCTTTCTCATTTTTCAAAGTTCTACTTTCATGTCAAGTCTTTCAAGTTCCTTTTTATTTTGTTGGGGTATGATATCTATATCTATCATACTGAACTCTTATTTTCATATGATGAGAGACCCTATTTGATCTCTTCAATTCAGTATTTTTAAGTTTTAAGTGGCGCCGTTAGGCTGCCGAATTTTTAAGGGACTCGTTTACCTTTCTCATTTTTCAAAGATCTATTTTCATGTCAAGTATTTCAAGTTCCTTTTTATGTTGGGGTATGATCTCTATTTCTATCATACTGATATTTTATGTTCATATGACGAGAGGCCCTATTTTATCTCTTCAATTCAGTATTTTGAAGTTTTAAGTGGCGCCGTTAGGTTGCCGAATTTTTAAGGGATTCTTTCACCCTTCTCATTTTCAAGATCTATTTTCATGTCAAGTCTTTCAATTTACTTTTTATTATGTTGGGGTATGATCTCTATATCTATAATACTGAACTATTATTCTCATATGATGAGATACCCTATTTGATCTTGTCAATTCATTTTTGGTTGAAGTTTAAGTGACGCCGTTAGGCTGCCGGATTTTCATAAGAGAAATCTAATTTTTGTCTTCCTTCCATGTTTTTCATTTCAAATGGTATGTCATTAAAATTTCATTACCATGTTCTTAAATCCTTTATATTCTGTTCCCCTACTGTTTTATGGATCATTTATGAGTGTGTTGTTGAGTCAATAAGGTTTTTCTTATGACTTTTCCATTCCTTCTTGTTTTGAAAAATAACAAACACCTTATCCATAAGGAAAAATGATTTCTTAAGGAAAATTGATTTTATAAGGAAAAATGATTTCTTGAGGAAAATTTCTTTTATAAGGAAAAATTCTTTCTTAAGGAAAATTGCTTTTATATGGAAATTTATCTTTGTCATTTTTTTCTTCATCCATATTTTTTCCTAAGTATAAAATTTGGATTCATTTCTGTTTTCTCGGATTTGTTTAAAACTTTGATATAAAGTATTCTGTTTGAGGTTCCGAATTCTGGATAAGAACTGTAAGGAAGTTTCACTCCGGATTCCAGATGAGAACTGTAATAAAGTATCATTCCGAATTCTGGATATAAACTCTGACTAAGTTCTATTCCAGATTCAGGATACGAATTCTTATGAAGTTCGATAACGAATTCTCAATACGAATTCTAATGATTAATTCTCATTACGAATTCTGAAGAAGAATTTTCATTACGAATTACAATGAAGAATTCTCATTACGAATTCCAATGAAGAATTCTCATTACGAATTCCAATGAAGAATTCTCATTACGAATTCTAATGATTAATTATCATTACGAATTCTGAATAAGAATTCTCATTACGAATTCTATTGACGAATTCCCATTCCAAATTCTCATTTCGAATTCTCTTATTAAACAGAATCTGGTTATCTTTGTTTTATACACTCTGAATTAATTCAGACTCCGAAAAATATTTTGGTTAGACTCCGAAATTTTATCCTGCCTACATTTCTATAATCTGTCTACTCTTTATTATTTCCATTACACTTCGAATCTTCACTCCGAAGCTTTCATTCCGAACTTTTAAGTTAGAATTAAAACGATGTCGTACATTTTTTTACACTTGTTTTGTTATAAAATGATGTCATCTATTTTGTTATAAACTAACCATTGTCTAAGTGACACGTGTACATGTCCCTTCGATCTTTAAGGAAAATATGACCGTTGGAGAAGGAGCTGACCTTACCTATAAATAGGAGCTCATTTGAAAGAGCTCGGTGCTGAAAGGCTGACAGATCTTCGACTCATGTGATTACATGCTTGAAGTGATTTCTAGAGAGAGTGGCTCCTATTAACTCTCAAAGCTTCGTGCGACTCCGAATGTTGGTGATTACATTCGAGGACTTCCGGGGATAAGAAGACAGAGGTGCCGACTACCTTGAAGTTCGAGGGCTTCCTTGCTGAGGAAGACAGAGGTTACCAACTACCTTGAAGTTGAGGGCTTGCGGGGATAGCAAGTCAGAGACTCCGATCTTAGTATCGAGGGCTTACCCTGGTGTGGGTAAGACATACTTGCTTGAAAGTATAAATAAAGGGACCTTTATCCAAGGTTGTTGGATACCCTTCTCTTTGGGTTAAAAGACTTATATTTTGTTACTTATAGTTTAACTACTTGTTTTTATTTCCGCTGCATTTTGTATCTCAAGGAAATTATAACTTTCTTATACTTCCTTACTTTTACTCTGATTCATTTAGATTCTATACGCTTTAAGATAGAATCTCATATTGTAACTCTTGTTAAAGTTTCAATTTCTGGAACCATATTTCTGGAACCCACTTTCGAAATCTCATTCCAAGTTTGCTTTCGGTGTTAGAGGTGTTGTGAATTTTCTTAGTTTAACTTTGTTAAACTTAGCCCTTTCCTTTTCTTAAGGAAAACATAGTTAATCGTATCTAACTTTAAGGTTCCAAAGGAATTTCTAAAGTATACAATTCACCCCCCTCTTGTATATTGAGCATCTACATCATTATTTCGATCCTACAATTGGTATCAGAGTAGGTCTCTGAAATACTTATACTTACGAATAAGTTTTTCTTGCTCATTTTCTCATTCCGAACTTTTCTATTCCGAAAATTTCCAATCCGAACTTTGTTATTACGAATCTTTGCTACTAACAAGCTTGTGTATCGAAGGCTTCTAGCATGGCAGGAATTAATGTTGGTTCGATTGAAAATCTAAATCCTATAAGACCACCAATCTTTGATGGTTATGATTATGAGTACTGGAGAGATCGCATGAAGAATTTTGTTATCAACACTGGAGTAGATAATTTTGTTATGCTTACTGGTGATTATAAAATTCCTGACAAGGAAGTTAGAACTTTTACTAACCAGGAAAAGCAGGAATATCAACTCAACTATAAGGTACGCAATACTCTACTATGTTCAATGAATAGAAATATATATAGCCAAATTTCTTCTTGTGAAGCAGCTAACTGTATCTGGAAGAAGTTAGAGGTTACACACTTTGGGACTTCTAAAGTGATTGAGACTAGAAGAGCTATGCTTAGAGCTGAATATCATGGCTTCAATTTTCCTTATGGAGAACCTATCTGTAAAGTTCAACAGAGATTCATGACTATAGTCAACAATCTACAGTCTATGGGAGAGAAAGGTTTAGATGATGAAGCTCTTGTGGATAAAATAATTGATATTATGCCCAATGAGTGGGAATACAAAAGAACAACTATAGATGAGAACATGAAGGTCACTCAGATCTCTCTTGATGAGCTTTTTGAAACTCTTCTACAACATGAAACCAGAATGAAGAGAGATGCAAACAATATCAAGAAGAAGAATGGAAATGGTACTGTTGCTTTTACTACAACTTCAAATCAGATGAAAGCTAAGACTCCTGAGAGAGTAACCAGATCCAAGTCTAAGAAAGTTATTTTCCAATCCGAATCTAGTGAGAGTGAAGTCTCGGAAAATGAACTAGCAAATCTTGCTCGAAGGATGAACAAGATAGCTGGCCAGATAAATTTCCAATCTAAGTATAAGAAAAAGGAAAGGAAAGATAAGAAAGATGGAGAAGTTACTTGTTATGAATGTAAGAGAGCTGGACATATTAGACCAGATTACCCTATGCTCAAAAAGAAAGAAAGAAAAGAAAGGTATTCAGACAGGAACATAAAGAAATATTATAAAGCCAAAGCTAAGAAAGTCTTGAAATCCAATGACACCTGGAGTGCCAGTGGTGGTGACTCTTCAGATGAATCTTCTGATTATGAATCTTCAGGACAGAAGAATCTTGGTCTTATAGACATATTACCTATTGATAATCATTGTTTCATGGATAAGGTACGAAATGTTGAATCATTGACCAATGTTTCTTTAAATTCTAATGATAGTAAGTATTATAACTCTTCTGATGAAGAATCATCTTCTGATGAAGAAAATACTTTACCTACTTATGAAGAAGCCTCTAGATTTTCTGAACTTCTTGAGATTGAGAATTCCAAACTCAATAAGAAACTTGATAAGGCAAACTCTAGGAATTCTATTCTTACAAAAGAGATATCAGATCGTTCTAAAGATCTTAATAAGAAAAATGCTGATTTTGAAATTATTTCAAAGAATCTTGAGGAAGAAAGTTCTGAGAAGAATAAACTTTCTAAAAAGTTAGAAAAAGTAATTTCTAAGAAAAATGTTTTCGAGCCTAACTCTAGTTCAAAAACTAATGATTTTGAGGATTAAAACTTGGTTGTAAAACTCAAGTCCGAATTTTTTTCCTTAAAGAAGTGTTTATCAAAATTTACCCATGGTAAGGAAAATTTTGATAAGATGTGTTCCCAAATACGACCTTTAAGAAATAAATCTGGATTTGGTTATACCCATGATAAACCTATTTTCAATAACAATTATTTTGATCCTCAAAGTGCCCCATTTTTCACCAAGTGTCAATGTGGTGGTCACTGGGCAAAGGATTGTTCCTTAAACAAAATCCAATCTTTAGGATTTCACGAAGCTTACTTTTCTAAAAAGATGTGGGTTCCAAAAATTTTATTATCTGGAAATCTCGGATCTAAAAAAGTTTCGATTCCGAAAGTCTAATTTTCTTCTTAATTTCAGGAAAATAAAGAAAGTACCAGCAACAATAAATGGTACATGGATAGTGGATGTTCTCGGTACATGACTGGTAACAAAATCTATTTTGAAAAGATTATCAAAACAAAAGGAGGAAAGGTAACTTTCGGAGATAATGCTAAGGGAGAGATTTTTGGTATAGTTAATATTGTTCTTCTTGGTAAAACCTTGATTTCAAATGTTCTTTTTGTTAAAGGTCTTAAGCACATGTTGATGACATCATATTTGGTTCAACTCAGCAATCTTTGACTGACTCCTTTGCAAGTCTAATGAAATCTGAGTTTGAAATGAGTATGATGGGTGAGTTAACATTTTTCCTTGGTTTTCAAATTTATCAAAAACCAGGAGGAACTTACATATCTCAACATAAGTATATTAAAGATCTTATGAAAAAGTATGGTTATGAAAACACTAAGAGTATAAGTACTCCCATTGGTACCTCAAACTCTTTAGATCTTGATGAAGCTGAGAAACCAGTAGATCAAACATCTTTTAGAGGTACGATAGGAAGCCTACTATACTTAACAGCTAGTCGACCAGAATTAATGTTTTCAGTATGCTTATGTGCAAGATATAAATCTAATCCTAAGGAATCTCACTTAAAGGCAGTAAAAAGAATTTTTCGCTACCTTAAGGGAACCATGGATCTAGGATTATTTTATACTTCTGGAAATTACTTTGTTCTTAAAAGATTTTCTGATGCTGACTTCGGTGGATGTAGAATGAATAGAAAAAGTACATCCGGAACTTGTCACTTCTTAGGAGATTCTTTAGTTTCTTGGTCCTGCAAGAAGCAACATTTTGTAGCACTCTCCACTGCTGAAGCTGAATATGTAGAAGCTGGAAGTTGTTGTGATCAAGTGTTGTGGATGCAACACACACTCACAGACTATGGTTTGAGTTTTACCAAAACTCAAATTTTGTGTGATAACACAAGTGCCATTGCCCTTATTAAGAACCCTGCACATCACTCCCTTGCAAAACACATAGATATTAGGCATCACTTTCTTAGGGATCACACACTTAAAGGAGATATTATTCTTCAACTCCTTTTCATAGGGGGAGTACATCTGATTGTTAGTTTAACAAAGTTTTTTTTTCAAAATTTTGTTTTCAAATTTTTCAGAACGAAGATTTCCAGAATGGAATTTCCGGAACAACAATTTTCTAGAATGGACATTTTTGTACAAAATACTTCTGGATTGAAAGTGTTTGTATTGGAAAACATTCAGAATAGAAAATTTCGTACTGGTATTTTCATAATGGAACTTTCGTACTAAATCTTTCATAATAAGTTTTTCATTTTCAAAATTTCATAATGAATTTTTCGTACTATGTTTTTCCTTACTAAGTTTTTTTTTCTTCGTACTGAGTTTTCTGTAATGAGTGTTCCGTAATGATTTTTTCTTACTAAGTTTATTTTCCATAGTGAAGCTTTTGCGAACTCTCTCTTCTCATAATAAAGTTTTTTTATATTACCCATTACGAATAATCCTCCTAAGCTAATCCGAAAGGTATGATTACCTTACTCAAGTTTTCATAGTCATATTTTACTTGCTGGCATTTTCTTGTATTATGTTTTCGGATTATAGTTTTCATAATTCCCTGTTTTAATAAAAACCTCAAAAAGATCGGATTCAAGTTTTCAACCGTTAGATCTGATCTCAGTTTCTCCCAACCGTTAGATCAACTGTGGAAGGTGAACCGTCATCTCGTTGTCTATATAAAGGGGACCCGAATACTCGTCCCACATCGGTTCTCAAGCTCTCGCATCTCGAATCTCTGCCTCTCTTTTTTTTAAGGCCGTTCCAAACTTCAGTTGTCTCCGTTACGATCTTCTCAAAGGTTTTCAAATCCGAATGTCTGTGGAAGTATCTTCTCAAGATATGTCTTCAACTAAGCCGATCTTGAAGTGGTTAGTTTATAGAGAGAGGCTGGTTCATCCGGATTTCTTTAACAAGTATGGTTCTCTTATTTCTAAGAATATCAAGCTTTATGGTTGGGAAGATGTTGCGGTGTCAAAACCCGGGAACCAAGATGAAGTGTATTCAGACTTACTTGTTGAATTCTATGAGACAATTTCTTTTCTTCAGGAAGATGGTAATGACAAATTGTCTTTTAAGTCTTATGGGAAGACTTATAAACTTTCATATGCCAAGGTAGCCATCTTGGTAGGCCTAAAGAATGAAGGTGAAGTTGAGTTTGTTTCTCATGTATTGCCGGATTCTAAAGGTAGTTTCGACAAGGAAAAAGCTTTAGAAACTCTTGGACTGGCTAATGACAAGGCTCCGAAGATTGCTAGTTTATCTATAAATTTCCGGATTCTAGAGCTATGGGTACAAGGTCTTATCGTACCAAGGAAAGGTGACAAAGATAGCTTGAAGAAGAGTGAGATCTACATCCTAGATTTTTTGATAAATCTGAGGAAGTTTAACTTGATGAAGCACATTCTTATCACTCTTGAAAATTTAAATAAAGGAAATCTGAGAGCTCAGATTATCATGTATCCAGCAATCCTCTCGAAGTTGATAGTTCGGTGCCAAGAATCTTTCAAGGAGGATTGCAAATCTAAACTAAGAGTTTGCAAGATTATGCTGGTGAGCGATGGTACTCTTAAGAGAATGCTTGTAGCTTTTGACAAGGAGTCTGGACATTTTATTGATTTACCTGCTCAAGGAGAAGCAGTTCCGAAAGATGCTGATCCATAATCCTCTAAGACAGTAAGGAAGAGAAAGCTGAAAGAAGTGTAAGTAGAAGCAGAGAATCCTAAGACTAAGGAAGTCCATTCCGCACCTCCAAAAACAAAGAATAAGAAAGCCTATCCTGATGAAGTTGTTAAAAAGTGGAGAGCAGATAAAGAGAAAAGGAAAGAAGGGGATCCGCAGTTCGGATTAGACCCTGTGGAGGCTAAGGCCTTGAAGGAGAGAACTGCAGATAAGCTTGAAAAACAAGTAAAGGAAAAGAAGCTCAAGAAGAAGATATCTAAGGCTGAGGTAGCTCAGACTTTGTTGAAATTCAATGAGATGGTTTTAGTAACTATTCCTATTCCGAGATCTTTCTCCTTGGAATCTCTACCTGAGAGTCCAGGAAGAAATTTCGTTGCTCCGGAAGAAGCTGTTGCTAAGAATTATGAGGAAGTAGAGGAAGTTGAGAAAGTGGAACAAGAAGAAGATGGTGCTGAAGGAAGTGGTGAAACCTGAGATGTGCTGAAACAAGTAGATGATTACAAGGGGACACCTTCGGAACACTTATCACTTCGAACTTTAGAAGCTGAATCTTCGAAGCTAGTTACTCCAACATGCTTTGAATCAGAAAACAGACTCCGTGTCTATGGTCATGGACAAGTGCGTTGAGATTGAGGCTCAGTTCAAAACCTTCTTTGTTGGATACGAAGCTCATAGAAAATATTGCAAGAAGATGACAAACCGGTCGAAGAAGACTGTTGAAGAGATGAGGTTATTCGATGAGTTTCAAGATAATGTTAAAGATGCCTTCGAGACTGAGGACAGGAAGATAAATGAGCTCACTTCCTCCTTTGAAGAGAAGCTGACTGATGAAAAGAACTTCCGGATTCAAGAAGTCAGAGATCTGAATGGGAAGTTGAATTCCGTTTCTCAAAACTGGAAATTTGAAAGGGATCATCGGATTGAGTTTGAACAGAGGATGAAGGCTCAGGAAGAAAAGATCAAGGCTCAGGAAGAAAAGCTGAAATCTCAGGAAGAAAAGATTGAAGCTCAATCTGCAAGGATAATGGTCTTAGAGAAGCAAGCTGAAGAAGATCATAAAGACCTGAAGAAGATCAAGACTATTCTTAAGGGGCTCATTTCAAAGGAAAAAGATCCGAAATAACCAAATCCGATCTTTTTGTTGTATTTTTTTGTTGCCTATATTTCAATGAAATTTGTGCTTGTCGTTCCTTTTGTTGTTACTACTAATGTTTCAGGTAATTTGTAATTTCTTTCCATTCCCTCAATTTCTTTTTGAAAATCACAAAGGGGGAGAAGGAAAAGATCCTTAAGAAAAAGAAGAACTCTAATAAGAGTTTATCAAAAGGGGAGAAGGAAAATATCCCTAAGGAAAAATAATTCTAATAAGAGTTTGTTTAAAGGAGAGTTTTTCATTTAAGAAGACTTTATTATTCATAACGAAATGTCACTCCGGAAATCTGAATACGATCCTTAGAGTTTCAAGGCCTAAGGGGGAGTTAGTCGTATCCATCAATATCCTTAAAGCAAAGGGAGATAAGCTTTATTGTTTTTATTTCTTCCTAGAATTTATTTTTTGTAAGGATGTTTTGTGCTTTCCAAAAAGGGGGAGATTGTTGAGTCAATAAGGTTTTTCTTATGACTTTTCCATTCCTTCTTGTTTTGAAAATCACAAACACATTATCCATAAGGAAAAATGCTTTCTTAAGAAAAATTTCTTTTATAAGGAAAAATGCTTTCTTGAGGAAAATTGATTTTATAAGGAAAAATGCTTTCTTAAGGAAAATTGCTTTTAGAAGGAAATTTATATTTATCATTTTTTTTCTTCATCCATATTTTTTCCTAAGTATAAAATTCGGATTCATTTCTGTTTTCTCAGATTTGTTTAAAACTTTGATATAAAGTATTCTGTTTGAGGTTCCGAATTCTGGATAAGAACTGTAAGGAAGTTTCACTCCGGATTCGAGATGAGAACTGTAATAAAGTATCATTCCAAATTCCGGATATAAACTCTGACTAAGTTCTATTCCAGATTCAGGATATGAATTCTTATGAAGTTCAATAACAAATTCTCAATACGAATTCTAATGATTAATTCTCATTACGAATTCTGAAGAAGAATTTTCATTACGAATTCCAATGAAGAATTCTCATTACGAATTCCAATGAAGAATTCTCATTACAAATTCCAATGAAGAATTCTCATTACGAATTCTAATGATTAATTCTCATTACGAATTCTAATGATTAATTCTCATTACGAATTTTGTTGACGAATTCCCATTCCGAATTCTCATTCCGAATTCTCTTATTAAACAGAATCTGGTTATCTTTGTTTTATACACTCTGAATTAATTCAGACTCCAAAAAATATTTTGGTTAGACTCCGAACATTTATCCTGCTTACATTTCTATAATCTGTCTACTCTTTGTTATTTCCATTACACTTCGAATCTTCACTATGAAGCTTTCATTCCGAACTTTTAAGTTAGAATTAAAATGATGTCGTACATTCTGTTACACTTGTTTTGTTATAAAACTATGTCGTCTATTTTGTTATAAACTAACCGTTGTCTAAGTGACACGTGTACAGGTCCCTCCGATCTTTAAGAAAAATATGACCGTTGGAGAAGGAGCCGACCTTACCTATAAATAGGAGATCATTTGAAATAGCTCGGTGCTGAAAGGCTGACAGATCTTCGACTCATGTGATTACATGCTTGAAGTGATTTCTAGAGAGAGAGAGAGGCTCTTATTAACTCTCAAAGCTTCGTGCGACTCTGAATGTTGGTGATTACATTCGAGGACTTCCGGGGATAGGAAGACAGAGGTGCCGACTACCTTGAAGTTCGAGGGCTTCCTTGCTGAGGAAGACAGAGGTTACCAACTACCTTGAAGTTGAGGGCTTGCGGGGATAGCAAGACAGAGACTCCGATCTTAGTATCGAGGGCTTACCCTGGTGTGGGTAAGACAGACTTTCTTGAAAGTATAAACCAAGGGACCTTTATCCAAGGTTGTTGGATACCCTTCTCTTTGGGTTAAAAGACTTATATCTTGTTACTTGTAGTTTAACTACTTGTTTTTATTTCCGCTGCATTTTGTATCTTAAGGAAAGTATAACTTTCCTATACTTCCTTACTTTTACTCTGATTCATTTAGATTCTATACGCTTTAAGATAGAATCTCATATTGTAACTCTTGTTAAAGTTTCAATTTCCAGAACCATATTTCCGGAACCCACTTTCGGAATCTCATTCCAAGTTTGCTTTCGGTGTTAGAGGTGTTGTGAATTTTCTTAGTTTAACTTTGTTAAACTTAGCCCTTTCCTTTGCTTAAGGAAAACATAGTTAATCGTAACTAACTTTAAAGGTTCCAAATAAATTTTTAAAGTATACAATTCACCCCCCCTCTTGTATATTGAGAATCTACATCATTATTTCGATCCTACATGGGTGACCCATGTCCCCTCTCTTTTCAATGTTTTCTAAAACCTCGTAACATATCTGTTATGCTGCAGAATTTCCATCTCAAAATGTCTCTCTCTTTTTTCTAAAGTTATTTTATTTTATTAAGTGAATACTCAAAGCTCTATCTTCTATAGGGGTATTCACATATATACCAATTTTTTCTATTTTAAATTCTGGGATTTACATACATGAGACCCACCTTCCTTTTCTGTGGGTTTTAAAGTGACACAAAGATCATGTCTTTAAAACAGTTTTTAAAACGTTATGAATATGAAATGAAACCCATTTCTTTTATGCTATATGAATTTTTTATGAAATGATTGATGATGATATATGTGGATCACATGATGATAAAGACAAATTTAAGGGTTCTCCCTGATAGCGCTCCAATGCATTGGGTAAATACTTAATCTCTAGAGATGACCATTTAGACTGATACCTTGGTGAATAACCTTGGTAATTTTTATTGACACCTTGGGGATGGACCTTTGTGAAACGAAAATGATTGTATTTGTAAAATGTTGTAGCCACATATTAAAGTTAGGAAAAACATTATTTTATTATGATATGCCTCATTATTTCTTTATCATTCCTTAAAGTTCTTTTCATGAACTTATTGAAGTATCTCAAGTTCACATGTAAAATGTTTCTCTTGTTTCCCTTACTGGGCCTTCTGCTCACCCTTTCTTTTGATGTATGTCCCCAGGTTATGAGATGCAGTAATGAACCTAGGATGAACATAAGGAGAATCCTTTCAAGTGTTTAAGAAGAATGTTTTTTTGTTTCATGTATTAAGTTCCTGGTTTCCAAGACACTAAACCTTAAAGATCCTCTGTTTTGTATAATGAAATGAAAGTTTATGTGATAAAAAGGCGAGATGCTATAGTTGGTATCAAAGGATGGTTTAGATATTTGTGGAAATTAGGATATGAAATATTTAGGAATAACCATATAGAAAAGTTTAAATATAGGAAACCTTCCTGGTATTTTGGTGAGTATTGAGTAAGGGGTTGCCAAGAAAATACATCTTTGTCTGGATACGAGCAGGTAGAGGTGGATCTGGCACAGATGTACATATGGGTAAAACCCGAAAACACCACTTTGAGCTAGACTCAAACGGGAACTGGTACACGACAACGGGCCTTGGTGCACTCTTGGTTATGACACTCCCAGTGGATATTCTTTGGTAAATTCATAAGCTTAGTATGAACCATTATTAAAGGAACAAAGATAAAATAAAATAAAGATTCACATAAGAATATATTATCATGGATAACCTAGATTGGGACCTAGGGGATCACAAGTTAGGGTATACTTTTCTTCTACAAGTTTATCCTTCAATGCTTTAAGTTTCCTTTTAATGATTATTGGATAAGTATTTAAGACCCTAATTGTACTTTCTTTCCTTAGTTAATGGCGGGAAATGGAAGAAAATGTCCCAACAACCAATGTGATAGAAAATGTGATGATTTCCGTATTAATATGAAAGAGATGATTAGGGGATTAAAAGATGATTATTATTTTGGAAGACGTTCAATATTTTGGGAACCCTATTTGATCGAGGTAAATAGATTACTACGGTATTTTATTTGAGGAGTAAAGGTTGAATTATATTTTGAAGAATCGATGAATTTAAGGTGAAATTATGGTATTATAGGTTACTTATAGAAATGATTAACCTATCTTGGGGAAAATATGTTTAGGTTAGTTACTTTTGTTATAAGATGTTAGGAGTGGTTGATGTTGTTTGGACATGAATGATAAAGTTTATCTTGGAAGACCATGTTATCAAGTCCTTCTTGTATTTGGGTTTCAATCTTAGTTTGGGTTATTTTGATAAATTTTAAGGATAGTTATTTATGGAATGGTCTATGATGAACTCTGGGTAGTACTGTGGAACTTTAAAGATTTAAAAGTAGTTTCCCTTCCTATGGGATTCTTTCTTTTTAAAGAGTTGTTTTATCGTTCCCTTTCTGTTTTTGGGATAAATGTTCAAAGATAGATAGTTTTTATTTTGTGGAATACATGATTCTCTAGAAGATTATTCTTGTGCTTTTGATGAGACCAAGTGTTTTTGAATGGTCATCATTTGGAGAAAAGATTAGTTTTGGTAGAAACTTATTAAAGGATTAAACTCTACTTGAAGGTAGGTATATTTCTTAATGTTTTTATTCTTTGTAGTAAATGAATTCCTCAAAACTATGAAAAGGAACATAAAACAAAAAATGTTGTTTGTTAACGTTTCCTACTAGGAAATCAAATACTGTTTGACCCATCATAAGTTTGTGATTTTCTTGTTGTTAACTTTCTCCTAATCATGTTTTCTATCACTCTCCCTTAGAAAACGACCCTTGGTTTTTTCCTCCATGTCCATGTTTTCCTACATGGAATCCTAGTATGGGTTAACTCAGGTGACCTTTTAACTTCCCTTTCTTTCTTTTAAAGTAATAGTTTTACTGACTCCTTTTCCGGTGTGTGACTTTCAATGAAATTTCAAAACCCAGTTTTAAATATTGCGAGGATGCAATTTCTTAAGGGGGGAAGATTGTAACGACCCGAAATTTTGAATAAATCTTGTTTCCTAATTTTGTGTGTTATTTTTTTTATACTCAACAAAACTGTTTCATTGGATAACATGATTATAATTAAAAGGAGACTGTTGGGTTTTGACTGCTATATGACCATTGGTCAATATGACCGCTAGAAACTAAACATTTCGATATTTGTCTCTAAATACAAGTGATCTTGGTTAATTAATATAGAAAGAAGATTTTATGGCCTCACCCAGTAGTCTTGGACCGATCAAAGCCCGTCTAACATAACTTGGGAAGGAGGTAGCACCAATGAGATTTGCTCTGGACCAAACCCAAGACGAACTTTATCATATGAAGCTAGAACGGAATCGCCTTCGTGAGAAGTTCAAACTGATAGAAATTACTACTCGTGCGATGTTGGCCGAGCCTCCCTCAGATTCTCTCACCTTATCACACCTTACACTTAGGTCCTATGATGGTGTGATAAGGGGCTATGTATGCCTTGTGTGATCCATTGTTTTAAATAAAAATTTTGGTTTCTTCTTATGATGAAGTTTATGAATTTTCAAATGTCCGGATAAATATAGTATGTATATTTTTGGTGAATTTTAGAGAAAGGATATTTTAAAAAATATTTATGTAAACCTTAAATAATTAAAAATGTGCAGTTATTTTCAAAAAATGGTCTTCTACAATTATGTTCAGTACGAAATTTAGAGTCTAATAAGATCAACTTAATTTTTGATGAATAGTAAATTATGAATAGTGATTTTATGCTTAGGATTAGTAATGTGACCAAATGGATTAGTAATCTCACTTAAATAAAGCATTAATATATTCTAGGAACCTTGATTAAGTAATGTGATTCAATAAAATGGTTAAATAATGGTTTCATAAATTATTAGTCAAGTATTAGTTTTTTCGAGTGAATAGAATTTTTTTAATAAAAAAATTAATTAAAAATATTTAGAAAATTATATTTATAAAATGGATTTCATTTTTGAACTCAGAGCATTGATATTATGTTGACGTAATTTTTGGGGATTTTTCTGAGAAAAATGAATTTTCGATGAATAGTGTATTTATTTAAAAATTAAATTAAAAATATTTATAAAATTATTTTTATAAAATGGAGTTCATTTTTGAAATCAGAGCATCAATATTTGGTTAAGGTGAAATTTTGGGATTTTTCTGAGAAAGTTGAATTTTCGATGAATAGTGAAAATACAGTTTTAGGGTTTCGATATGTTTAATGATATCATAACTATGTCATGATGAGGTCATGAGATATTTTATGGGTTGGCCAACCAAAGGTGATTAATTATTGTATGGGAGGACCCATTTGGCCAATACCATGGGCAAATACGATGGGCAAGCCCATGGTTTTTCCAAAACCACCAATGAGGTGTCCCTTGGCCATTAATGCCTTGTCCCCTCACTTTCCCTATAAATACCGAGCCATCCTCTCATCCATTCGACTCCCAACTCTCCTCAAAGAATCTATGGTCTCATTAACTCCCAAAGAGTCCTCCCAAGGTTCCCCCAAGCCCTCAAGGTCCCAACCTTTGAGTTTTAAGAGTTACGTTTTAAGGTAAGGGATCCTACCTCCCTCTTTCTTTTCAAGTAATCTCTTTTATGTCATTTCTTTTATGCTCCATGATCTTATGTTAGAGGATGTTCTTTTATATTCATAATAATGTATTTTTCATGTTTATATGATTAGAGACCCCCTCTTTCTCTCATCATTTCATTTTAATAATGTCAAAGTGGCGCCGTTAGGCTGCCAAATTTTTAAGGGATCCGTTCACCTTTCTCATTTTTCAAAGTTCTACTTTCATGTCAAGTATTTCAAGTTACTTTTTATTTTGTTGGGGTATGATATCTATATCTATAATACTAAAATATTATGTTCATATGATGAGAGACCCTATTTTATCTCTTCAATTCAGTATTTTGATGTTTTAAGTGGCGCCGTTAGGCTGCCGAATTTTTAAGGGACTCGTTCACCTTTCTCATTTTTCATAGTTATACTTTCATGTCAAGTCTTTCAATTTCCTTTTTATTTTGTTGGGGTATGATCTATATATCTATCATAATTAACTCTTAATTTCATATTATAAGAGACCCTATTTGATCTCTTCAATTCATTATTTTTAAGTTTTAAGTGGTGCTATTAGGCTGCCGAATTTTTAAGGGACTCGTTTACCTTTCTCATTTTTCAAAGATCTATTTTCATGTCAAGTCTTTAAAGTTCATTTTTATGTTGGGTTATGATCTATATATCTATAATACTTATCTTTTATGTTCATATGATTAGAGACCCTATTTTATCTCTTCAATTCAGTATTTTTATGTTTTAAGTGGCGCCGTTAGGCTGCCAAATTTTTAAGGGATTCTTTCACTCTTCTCGTTTTCAAGATCTATTTTCATGTCAAGAATTTCAAGTTAATTTTTATTATGTTGGGGTATTATCTCTATATATATAATACTTAACTCTTATGTTCATATGATGAGAGACCCTATTTTATCTTGTCAATTCATTTTTGGTTGAAGTTTAAGTGACGCCGTTGGGCTGCCGGATTTTCATAAGAGAAATCTAATTTTTGTCTTCCTTCCATGTTTTTCATTTCAAATGGTATGTCATTAAAATTTCATTACCATGTTCTTAAATCCTTTATATTCTGTTCCCCTACTTTTTTATGGATCATTTATGAGTGGGTGACCCATGTCCCCTCTCTTTTCAATGTTTTCTAAAACCTCGTAACATAGCCGTTATGCTGCAGAATTTCCATCTCAAAATGTCTCTCTCTTTTTCTAAAGTTCTTTTATTTTATTAAGTGAATACTCAAAGATCTCTCTTATATAGGGGTATTCACATAAATAACAATTTGTTCTATTTTAAATTCTGGGATTTACATACATGAGACCCACCTTCCATTTCTGTGGGTTTTAAAGTGACACAAAGATCATGTCTTTAAAACAGTTTTTAAAACGTTATGATTATGAAATGAAACCCATTTATTTTATGCTATATGGGTTGTTTATAAAATGATTGATGATGATATATGTGGCTCACATGATGATAAAGACAAATTTAAGGGTGCGCCCTCATAGTGCTCCAATGCATTGGGTAAAGACTTAATCTCTAGAGATGACCATTTAGACTGATACCTTGGTGAATAACCTTGGTAATTTTTATTGAAACCTTGGGGATGGACCTTGGTGAAACAGAAATGATTGTCTTTTTAAAATATTGTATCCACATCTTAAAGTTATGAAAAACATTATTTTATTATGATATGCCTCATTATTTCTTTATCATTCCTTAAAGTTCTTTTCATGAACTTATTGAAGTATCTCAAGTTCACATGTAAAATGTTTCTCTTGTTTCCCTTACTGGGCCTTCTGCTCACCCTTTCTTTTGATGTATGTCCCCAGGTTATGAGATGCAGTAATGAACCTAGGATGAACATTAGGAGAAGCCTTTCAAGTGTTTAAGAAGAATGTTTTTTTGTTTCATGTATTAAGTTCCTGGTTTCCAAGACACTAAACCTTAAAGATCCTCTGTTTTGTATAATGAAATGAAAGTTTATGTGATAAAAAGGCGAGATGCTATAGTTGGTATCAAAGGATGGTTTAGATATTTGTGGAAATTAGGATATGAAATATTTAGGAATAACCATATAGAAAAGTTTAAATATAGGAAACCTTCCTGGTATTTTGGTGAGTATTGAGTAAGGGGTTGCCAAGAAAATACATCCTTGTCTGGATACGAGCAGGTAGAGGTGGATCTGGCACAGATGTACATATGGGTAAAACCCGAAAACACCACTTTGAGCTAGACTCAAACGGGAACTGGTACACGACAACGGGCCTTGGTGCACTCTTGGTTATGACACTCCCAGTGGATATTCTTTGGTAAATTCATAAGCTTAGTATGAACCATTATTAAAGGAACAAAGATAAAATAAAATAAAGATTCACATAAGAATATATTATCATGGATAACCTAGATTGGGACCTAGGGGATCACAAGTTAGGGTATACTTTTCTTCTACAAGTTTATCCTTCAATGCTTTAAGTTTCCTTTTAATGATTATTGGATAAGTATTTAAGACCCTAATTGTACTTTCTTTCCTTAGTTAATGGCGGGAAATGGAAGAAAATGTCCCAACAACCAATGTGATAGAAAATGTGATGATTTCCGTATTAATATGAAAGAGATGATTAGGGGATTAAAAGATGATTATTATTTTGGAAGACGTTCAATATTTTGGGAACCCTATTTGATCGAGGTAAATAGATTACTATGGTATTTTATTTGAGGAGTAAAGGTTGAATTATATTTTGAAGAATCGATGAATTTAAGGTGAAATTATGGTATTATAGGTTACTTATAGAAATGATTAACCTATCTTGGGGAAAATATGTTTAGGTTAGTTACTTTTGTTATAAGATGTTAGGAGTGGTTGATGTTGTTTGGACATGAATGATAAAGTTTATCTTGGAAGACCATGTTATCAAGTCCTTCTTGTATTTGGGTTTCAATCTTAGTTTGGGTTATTTTGATAAATTTTAAGGATAGTTATTTATGGAATGGTCTATGATGAACTCTGGGTAGTACTGTGGAACTTTAAAGATTTAAAAGTAGTTTCCCTTCCTATGGGATTCTTTCTTTTTAAAGAGTTGTTTTATCGTTCCCTTTCTGTTTTTGGGATAAATGTTCAAAGATAGATAGTTTTTATTTTGTGGAATACATGATTCTCTAGAAGATTATTCTTGTGCTTTTGATGAGACCAAGTGTTTTTGAATGGTCATCGTTTGGAGAAAAGATTAGTTTTGGTAGAAACTTATTAAAGGATTAAACTCTACTTGAAGGTAGGTATATTTCTTAATGTTTTTATTCTTTGTAGTAAATGAATTCCTCAAAACTATGAAAAGGAACATAAAACAAAAAATTTTGTTTGTTAACGTTTCCTACTAGGAAATCAAATACTGTTTGACCCATCATAAGTTTGTGATTTTCTTGTTGTTAACTTTCTCCTAATCATGTTTTCTATCACTCTCCCTTAGAAAACGACCCTTGGTTTTTTCCTCCATGTCCATGTTTTCCTACATGGAATCCTAGTATGGGTTAACTCAGGTGACCTTTTAACTTCCCTTTCTTTCTTTTAAAGTAATAGTTTTACTGACTCCTTTTCCGGTGTGGGACTTTCAATAAAATTTCAAAACCCAGTTTTAAATATTGCGAGGATGCAATTTCTTAAGGGGGGAAGATTGTAACGACCCGAAATTTTGAATAAATCTTGTTTCCTAATTTTGTGTGTTATTTTTTTTATACTCAACAAAACTGTTTCATTGGATAACATGATTATAATTAAAAGGAGACTTTTGGGTTTTGACTGCTATATGACCATTGGTCAATATGACCGCTAGAAACTAAACATTTCGATATTTGTCTCTAAATACAAGTGATCTTGGTTAATTAATATAGAAAGAAGATTTGATGGCCTCACCCAGTAGTCTTGGACCGATCAAAGCCCATCTAACATAACTTGGGAAGGAGGTAGCACCAATGAGATTTGCTCTGGACCAAACCCAAGACGAACTTTATCGTATGAAGCTAGAACGGAATCGCCTTCGTGAGAAGTTCAAACTGATAGAAATTACTACTCGTGCGATGTTGGCCGAGCCTCCCTCAGATTCTCTCACCTTATCACACCTTACACTTAGGTCCTATGATGGTGTGATAAGGGGCTATGTATGCCTTGTGTGATCCATTGTTTTAAATAAAAATTTTGGTTTCTTCTTATGATGAAGTTTATGAATTTTCAAATGTCCGGATAAATATAGTATGTATATTTTTGGTGAATTTTAGAGAAAGGATATTTTAAAAAATATTTATGTAAACCTTAAATAATTAAAAATGTGCAGTTATTTTCAAAAAATGGTCTTCTACAATTATGTTCAGTACAAAATTTAGAGTCTAATAAGATCAACTTAATTTTTGATGAATAGTAAATTATGAATAGTGATTTTATGCTTAGGATTAGTAATGTGACCAAATGGATTAGTAATCTCACTTAAATAAAGCATTAATATATTCTAGGAACCTTGATTAAGTAATGTGATTCAATAAAATGGTTAAATAATGGTTTCATAAATTATTAGTCAAGTATTAGTTTTTTCGAGTGAATAGTGTTTTTCTAATAAAAAAATTAATTAAAAATATTTAGAAAATTATATTTATAAAATGGATTTCATTTTTGAACTCAGAACATTGATATTATGTTGAGGTAATTTTTGGGGATTTTTCTGAGAAAAATGAATTTTCGATGAATAGTGTATTTATTTAAAAATTAAATTAAAAATATTTATAAAATTATTTTTATAAAATGGAGTTCATTTTTGAAATCAGAGCATCAATATTTGGTTAAGGTGAAATTTTGGGATTTTTCTGAGAAAGTTGAATTTTCGATGAATAGTGAAAATACAGTTTTAGGGTTTCGATATGTTTAATGATATCATAACTATGTCATGATGAGGTCATGAGATATTTTATGGGTTGGCCAACCAAATGTGATGAATTATTGTATGGGAGGACCCATTTGTCCAATACCATGGGCAAATACGATGGGCAAGCCCATGGTTTTTCCAAAACCACCAATGAGGTGTCCCTTGGCCATTAATGCCTTGTCCCCTCACTTTCCCTATAAATACCGAGCCATCCTCTCATCCATTCGACTCCCAACTCTCCTCAAAGAATCTATGGTCTCATTAACTCCAAAAGAGTCCTCCAAAGGTTCCCCCAAGCCCTCAAGGTCCCAACCTTTGAGTTTTAAGAGTTACGTTTTAAGGTAAGGGATCCTACCTCCCTCTTTCTTTTCAAGTAATCTCTTTTATGTCATTTCTTTTATGCTCCATGATCTTATGTTGGAGGATGTTCTTTTATATTCATAATAATGTATTTTTCATGTTTATATGATTAGATACCCCCTCTTTCTCTCATCATTTCATTTTAATAATGTCAAAGTGGCGCCGTTAGGCTGCCAAATTTTTAAGGGATCCGTTCACCTTTCTCATTTTTCAAAGTTCTACTTTCATGTCAAGTATTTCAAGTTACTTTTTATTTTGTTGGGGTATGATATCTATATCTATAATACTAAAATATTATGTTCATATGATGAGAGACCCTATTTTATCTCTTCAATTCAGTATTTTGATGTTTTAAGTGGCGCCGTTAGGCTGCCGAATTTTTAAGGGACTCGTTTACCTTTCCCATTTTTCATAGTTATACTTTCATGTCAAGTCTTTCAATTTCCTTTTTTTTGTTGGGGTATGATCTATATATCTATCATAATGAACTCTTAATTTCATATTATAAGAGACCCTATTTGATCTCTTCAATTCATTATTTTTAAGTTTTAAGTGGTGCTATTAGGCTGCCGAATTTTTAAGGGACTCGTTTACCTTTCTCATTTTTCAAAGATCTATTTTCATGTCAAGTCTTTAAAGTTCATTTTTATGTTGGGTTATGATCTATATATCTATAATACTTATCTTTTATGTTCATATGATTAGAGACCCTATTTTATCTCTTCAATTCAGTATTTTTATGTTTTAAGTGGCGCCGTTAGGCTGCCAAATTTTTAAGGGATTCTTTCACTCTTCTCGTTTTCAAGATCTATTTTCATGTCAAGAATTTCAAGTTAATTTTTATTATGTTGGGGTATTATCTCTATATCTATAATAATTAACTCTTATGTTCATATGATGAGAGACCCTATTTTATCTTGTCAATTCATTTTTGGTTGAAGTTTAAGTGACGCCGTTGGGCTGCCGGATTTTCATAAGAGAAATCTAATTTTTGTCTTCCTTCCATGTTTTTCATTTCAAATGGTATGTCATTAAAATTTCATTACCATGTTCTTAAATCCTTTATATTCTTTTCCCCTACTTTTTTATGGATCATTTATGAGTGGGTGACCCATGTCCCCTCTCTTTTCAATGTTTTCTAAAACCTCGTAACATAGCCGTTATGCTGCAGAATTTCCATCTCAAAATGTCTCTCTCTTTTTCTAAAGTTCTTTTATTTTATTAAGTGAATACTCAAAGATCTCTCTTATATAGGGGTATTCACATAAATAACAATTTGTTCTATTTTAAATTCTGGGATTTACATACATGAGACCCACCTTCCATTTCTGTGGGTTTTAAAGTGACACAAAGATCATGTCTTTAAAACAGTTTTTAAAACGTTATGATTATGAAATGAAACCCATTTATTTTATGCTATATGGGTTGTTTATAAAATGATTGATGATGATATATGTGGCTCACATGATGATAAAGACAAATTTAAGGGTGCGCCCTCATAGTGCTCCAATGCATTGGGTAAAGACTTAATCTCTAGAGATGACCATTTAGACTGATACCTTGGTGAATAACCTTGGTAATTTTTATTGAAACCTTGGGGATGGACCTTGGTGAAACAGAAATGATTGTCTTTTTAAAATATTGTATCCACATCTTAAAGTTATGAAAAACGTTATTTTTATTATGATATGCCTCATTATTTCTTTCTCATGGCTTAAAGTTCTTTTCATGACCTTATTGAGGTATCTCAAGTTCACATGTAAAATGTTTCTCTTGTTTCCCTTACTAGGCCTTCTGCTCACCCTTTCTTTTGATGTATATCCCTAGGTTATGAGATACAGTAATGAACCTAGGATGAACATTAGGAGAAGCCTTTCAAGTGTTTAAGAAGAATGTTTTTTTGTTTCATGTATTAAGTTCCTGGTTTCCAAGACACTAAACCTTAAAGATCCTCAGTTTTGTATAATGTAATGAAAGTTTATGTGATAAAAAGGCGGGATTCTATAATATGAGTGAGAGATATACTACCATGGAAACGCCCTAATAAAAATTCTCTCTCTTTCTCTCTCTCTCTCTCTCTTAAAATTTCTTCTCTATCTTGATACTCAATTTATCTTTATTTTAGTCTTCATTTTCATAAAACACATAGATATATATATATATATATTATGATTTTTTTGTTAAATAATTTATATGGAGTTTTGAACCCCCCATTTTTTTTAAGAATCAATCATAATTTAGTTATGGTGATGTAAAAACCGATGCTAAATATTAATTTAGCAGTGATTTTGTAATAACAACCACTAAAATATTATAGGTTTTTGAAAAAAAAATTAAAAATTTTATAGGGGAAAAAACCATCTCTAATCACTTAGATTTAACGGTTTTTTAAACTGTAGCTAAACTTACAGACTAGTTGCAGTTTCGAACCCCCTTTATAATTTTTAAAACTAATTATATTTTAGCAGAAGTTTTCATAACCACTTCTAATTGATGAATAAATTTAATTTATAGGGGGTTGTTCATAACCAACCCTAAATAAATGCCACTAATATATAGTTTTTTTGTAGTTTTAGGTTGGAAAGAGGATCAAGATTTTATTGTTCGGCAGGATAGATTGGGTAAAGTCAAGAGATAGATAAGGCAAGTCTTGAGGATAGTAGTGGAGCCTCACATACATTCTATTTATTTATTTGATTTAGTGTATTAAAATCGGCCCAATGGGTGATCATTCATTGTATACTAACATGACTGTGAGTCTGTATAACTATATGACTCTGTATTTCATTTGATATAATATGATTTTTTATTGATTATGTGTACTCTAATGTATGTTTATGGATGATGTTTGGTTATTTTTCCATTGTTATTTCTACACTAATACAGGGGTACAGTCTCCCCATGGTACTACCCAAGACCCCCACTCCTAGTAAGAAACCTCTAACGTATGGGGAGGTGTTCTTGAGATCAAATAGCGACTTCTCTGATCTTGGAAATGCCCAGTGGATGAAGTTCGGGGAGGATGTTACAAAGTGGTATTAGAGAATCTTTTTATTTGTCTTACTATTTAGGGATATGGTATATAGGGAATAGGGACATGTTTGAGCTTGTGATAGATGTTGGAATGTTTTATCTCAAACAAATTTTCTAATATAAAGCGCAAGTTACCAAGGATATGGAATTACTATTATTAGTTTTGATTTTCGCGTTGTATGATATAACCCAGTGTGATGAACTTTAGTTTTTTGGGATTTATGAAGTGTTTTGGATATTATCCTTTTGAAAAAATATTTGTTTAAAAGAATCATTCTTATCATATGGAGTTCACATGATATATATCTACTTGTGCATGACTGATAATACTGACAATGAGGGTTCATTTGTTTAAAGTGTCAATAAAACCATATATCCTATTTTCCCCTATAACTTTTTGGTGGAATTATACTCAGTTGGGCCACAATATATTTTATTATGGTTAAAGATCATGCAAATATTATTATGGTATGCTTCTTGATTATGGATATATAGTTCCTCTAAATAGAAATGTATAGTGAACCATAGTGGGTTGATACAGACATTGGACGGATTCATGATAGTTAACCCCTTGAGGGTGATCATGGTAATTGTTCTAGACATATAAATGGGGTTATTTATTTAAAGTGACAACATTAATCAATATGGTGTTTTCCGATATAGATTATTTGTTTCATTATACTTAACATAACTATTTTAATGTGGTGTACTTGACACATGTCATCATAAAATTATTCCTTTATATATATATATGTGTGTGTGTGTGTGTGTCGTGATGTGATCATGGTCCTTGAGGGGGTGGTATCATATAAAAATTACAAGTGATTATTAGTAGCCTAGTAGACTAGTGACTTGTCATTTGATTCCTGATACATGTATACATACATGTGAGACCCTAGAGTGGGTGTTTTGGTATATGAGTTGTTGATATGTATTATAAATGGTAAAATAAAGGTGTTTACCATGAGATATGAAATATGTGATACTTTATTATGGGATAGGTGGTAGAGCCTTAGTAATTTGAGATGCATCTTAAGATGTTATTGAGATATGTTCTGTGATTGAGTAGCATGATGTTTTCTACTACTCTTGATATGGGATGTGATATACGAGGGTAATCTAAGAGAGTGGGTTAACCCAATCTTGTTAATGGATTAGAGATAAAAGCATGAGTAGATTATTTAGGTTACGATATTGGTTCATGTAAGACGCGACTAGGTATGTGGTGAAGTCATAGAAATCCCTTGGGCTGCATGAAAAAAATAATTTGAGGTGCTTAGGTATAAAGGTTTGGTTTTGAAGGGAAGGATTAGTGAGATTCCTAACTTGGTGATTTTAGGTGTGGTTCCCAATGACATAATGGATCATGATCCTAGATGGTAGTATCTAAGATGGTTATATCATGATTATATGATTTCAATTTTGGTTATAACACCAGTTTGGCGGCTAATAATGTGATATATTTCAGTGTATGTGAATGCCTTGGTTTTGAGGATAACCATTGAGGGTGCTTCAGACTAGACAAGAATGACATGATTTTAGCATGTCTAGTGGTTTAGGCATGTGATCCTGGGCCTTTGGATGTGTGAATCATGGTATCTTGAGTTTGATTTTGTTATTGGGCTATAGTAAAGTGTAAAACCATTGACATTGATGAAATTGAGGTGGTATGTGCTGGTTGCATGAAGTACCATTTGAGATGGATTTGTGAGCTGTCATGTAACAGATGAATAATTTATAGAATTAATTAAATGATCAAGAGATTGTTTTACTAAGGGTTTTGAAGAAATTAATAAGCGTCCCTCTGTAATGAGAGGTGACACTAGGATTGGATCAAGTTATATGGTATGAACGACCCAGGTGTGAGCCTTGAAAAGTACCATTGGGGAGGCAGATGGATGGGATCTGTCGATGTTGTGTTGGTGGAGCGGTATAATGGAAGCTATTTTGTGGGGATAACACCATTGGATGTGAAGGGCATGACCCTAATTATGGATAAAATTTGGAACATATTGAGGATGGACTTAATGGTGAGAGTTAAGAATAGTTTGTGATTGATGTTTCTTGTTGGAAATCAGATACAACTGGGACAATCACGTCTATTCATTATGTATGGTAATGGATGGAGCATTGGTATAGAGGTATGAACCTCATGTTGGTAAGGTTAGGTGTGTGATGTGATTAGTCATTGGATGGTTTAGGTGGTGTTTGGATATTGGTGGGAAGGTAAATTTAATTATATTTGGTTTTGTGAAGAGTACCAGATTTAATATTTTATATGTGATGTTGGATGGAGTCTATGATATGGGATTAAGCTCAGGGTGGTTTTGATGTGATTTGAGTATAGGCTAGATCTATGGTTCACCAGTGATCAAGGTGAGAGAATGATAATAGATTTGGTTTATTGAGGGTACAATAGTATAATTACACTAAATGTTATGTTTATACTTTGGTTTTAGTGTTTGGATGATCTCAAAATGCCCGTGAGAGTAAACCATTGAAATTGGGTAATGTAATAGTGCATCATCAGGTGAGACTGAGTATATTTAATAAAGGTCAACTAGAGGAGGTTAGAGTGATGTTTTTGTGTGATATTATATGTTATGGGTTAGAAACCACATCAATTACATCATATTATTTGTGGAATATGTGTTTTGAGGATCAACTAGGTATTTTTAAAGAAAAGATGGCATGCCTGTGCTTTATACTATGATGGTGTAAGATCATTTGATTCAATTCAAAATCACATATAAAGAGTTTTTTCAAGTATAAATTGATTATTTTTATGTATTATTGAGTGTGGTATTCTAGAATATTCACTGAGAATATCGTTGGACTGTTGAGATTGTATTTCGGTAGGTGACCTTGATGGTGGAGAGCATGATGGTTCAGAATCAGCCCTTATGAGACAAGGATTACAGTGGGGAGTGCTATGATCCTCATGATATATTATTGATGAAACCATGATTTATTAGGATATAAATTCATGGGTAATAATTTTTTCTTTGTTTTGATGATGAAGATGAGTGGTGGATCACATTCAATAAATAGTGCACATTGTGATCAGAGTTGTATAGTGGAAGCACAATCAACATTCTGAGATACAACACAAAAAATTGAGCATGAATTGGAAAACTGGATAGGTTAGGAATAATTATTTAGGGGCCAAGAATGCTTCTCAAGGATGATAAGTTCTATAGTTTGGAGTTTTTAAAACCCCCCTCCTTTGTGAGTTATGAAATTTAAATGTAATTCAATTTTTTTTGAATTCTTGACCATGGTTCATTTTTAAAATTGACTACATAATTTAATTTTCAAGAGTTTTAGAATCCTAAAGTGATGTTATTTGATCAAGATAAAGTCCTAATAGGTTCCTCATGTGCTCAAAAAAATCACAGTAGCTTTGGGTTTAATTTTATAAGTTTTAGAAGGATTCTTACCTAGTGCCCAATTTGGGGTGAATAGTTTAGAGAAAACCATATAGTACCCTCTAATTATGGATATATTTAGTTATTTTTGTTTATGAATGGTTGGTTTTCAGGGTAAGAGAATTTTTAAGGGGTAATCATGTAAATTTATAGGGAAAATCATGTAATGTGGCCTTGTGCAGGGGTGTGGAACATGGTTGGTGCATAGTTGTAGTGAAACTGTGAATAACCTATAATTTCAATTTAGTGGAATTTTTCATGTTTTGTGCATGGTTTTATAAACTGTATGTCCAAAAAGTTCAAGGGGAGTTTCTTGATATGGTTCCATCCACATGATTGGAATATGGTTTGGAAAACTGTGAAACCAAACTATACAGCTTTCCAAATTTCATTAAAAAGGGAAAAATAACTATTTACCCCCCTAAATATTTAAGTCTTCCCCTCCCCCTCCCTTTCCATCATAAGAAAACCTAGGGGGATCTCTCCCCCTCTTTTACTTTAATCCCATTTGATCAAGGGGTATTTTTGGGGTCATTATTTGGTTATTTGAGGTATGTTCCCATCATTTCTTCCTCTATTTCTCTTCCCCTTTCTTAGACTTTGATTTGAATTATTGGGGATTGGGTTCTTATGATTATTCCACATATTAATGGTGTAATTTCTCAAATATGGTGGGTAATTTATATGGAATAACTAGAGGATGTCCTGAGATGATTTTTTTCATTCAGTTTCGATGAAGTTACTTTTACCAATGATTTTTATTAGTGTTTTTTACTAAATTAAGTTAATTTGGTTATTGAACAAGTTTGGTTATTTGGTATTTTTTTTCTGGGATGGTGTCAAGAGCATACTATGGAACTTTTTTGAGTAATTGGTCACCATTTTAGGGAAACATGGGAACCGAATGAGTTTTTTTGGTTATGCCTATTTTTATTGAATTGGTTAATAAACTATAAATTGTTTAATTAAATATAAATGATTATGATTAATTAAATTGGATGTTTTCCATTAAGTAGGGCCTAACATGGGTTAATGGTGTCTATTTGGACTTATAAAAGCCTAGGTGAGAGATATATGGTGGTTATTTAAAATAAACATATTTGAGGTTGAGGTATGTGGTCTTTTTTCATTTTCCCTATGGTGTTATACGTGATTTATATGTCATATGGCATGTGCGGTCTTTCCACCAAGAGTGGTTGACCTGTTAAAATTATAAAAATTATCTAATTAAAATTAAATACATATGCATGGATTTTTAAAAGTGACAAGGGTCTTGAAGGACCCTTAAACACTGTCTTGATGCCTCGGTCACCGATGGCCGAGGTGTTATTTATAAATATATAAAGAAACCCGAGTCTTTGTGGAAGCATAAAAAAAGTTATTTTAAAATATTAGGTCTGGATTTATGTTATAACATCAAATTTAGTATATCATAGCCTATATTAAACTGTATTACATGTGAAAATTAAATAATAATGAAGAATAAAAATGTAAAATTAAATAAAAGTCATACCTCATTCGATTTAAATCAGAAACACATTTCACTCTTGATCGAAGATCAGCACTCAAAGGAGACAGACCCAAAACCCTATAGATCATACTAAGGACTGATAGAAGCTTTAATAATCATAAATATATGAAATATGGGTGTTATCATATAGAATTTAATCCTCTTCAATGTTGTCAAAATCATGGGAAATAAAACTATCGACCCTCAAAATTGGATCATATTATTCTTGATCTTCCATTTGATTTCTCTATTTAGGAATTGAGAGAGAGGTATAGAGGAGAGATAATTTTATAAATCACTTCTCACCCTCATTTTGGGTCTTAAAAATTATTAAATACTTAGGTTCTAACTTCTATAAATTTAATTTAGGCCCTTATGGAAGTTAACTCTTTAAACATACCCAAAAAGCTGACAAACTACACTTAAAACTTTCCAAAAATGCTGAATATATTTTATCACATACTTGTAAACCTAAATTGTATTATGTAATAAAGTATGAGTCATTAACTCAACTCAACTATAATCTCCCATAACTATAAAATGAACATTGAATATTAAATATTTAAAATTCATTTGAAAAATATTTATCACTATATCCAGTGAATAACTTTTGAATATAATAAGTAAATAAAATAAATGATTATTATTCTAAACTCACATAATATTGAATTTATTTATGTTATTTACAATCATATACACTTGAACATTACTTGAAAATCATTGTGGGGCCCACCATGTCTTAAACTCATATTCACTAGAATTGGCCAAGATTATGAATATGATTTGTGTGTGAGCCTATAGGACCTTATCTCAATAGAGTGATGGATACTCATAGACTAGAAGCAGAGTATAGAAACCCATCAAGGCCCCTAAGGAGATAAGGCTTATTCATAACAATGCTAACCTCCTACAAATACACGTTTTGTAAAATAATCTCTTTATCTCATAATGAAGGACACACACTTCATGTCATCATCATTTTTTGATTTAATTATTTATAAACATACTAGATAAATTTAAATTTAAACACCATGTCCATGGATTTAATAAATGTACTACCATCCTGGTCAATAGGGCCCAAGACATATCATACCTTCAGAAGTGAACAAATATTTATTGAACATTTAACCAATTACATTCCATAAATGATGCACCCAACACAAGATACCTCTCCACAACATATATTCCATGGTTTTCATCCCAAATAAAAGAAGACGATCTAATGGTACACATTGATAATGATCTCAAGTTGAGAGACCAATACACAAGCTCATAAATAGGAACAATCAATGAAACTAGAAACATGTGGTGTTATTATTGGTGGGTCTATCCTTATAATATCATATACTTGAGATCATGAAGTGAGAAATTCATGAGAATAATTTCCAATTATTATAATCCCCCAAAACCTGATGGTAAGAAATCATCAGTGTCCATTCATTACAATGTATCTTGACCATATGACATATGTTTAAGATTAATGCTATAATATCTCAAGGTTCTAATTATAGCTGAGAACAAATATAACCTATTAATATGAAAAATAATATAAGGAAAATAACATGTAAATAATGAATGTAGAATATTTAACACTATTATGGTAAGTATACATCATTTATAACTCTCTATATACATGATTTGGAAATAAAATTGTACCTTTCATGTTGTTCCTATAAACCCCACTTTAAAAACACACCCACTTTCACTAGAGCCAACTTGTTAACAACCAAAATGCTATCTATCACATGATAAGATCATTCTTCTACCAAGTTATGGCTTTGGACATTCTTCATACCACATTTTACTACATGGTTACTCTACTATCTGCAACTTCACATTCTTTGTAAAAACTTTCCAATAGATTATATCCATAAGTATTACCTTTTTATTTACTATTTGATAATCTTGAAATCATGGTTAGTACCTTTGGTATTATTCCAAGAATTTAAACAAATCATAGAATATTTTATACTTATTAGGATATATCAAAAGCCGTAACATACTCAATATTTATAGATATTGATACCATTTTCTTGAATGAAATTCTATTTCCCATTTAATTTTCCAAGATGTGATATTATATCATATTTATCTTGAAAAGGAAAGATTTTTTTCCTTTGAAACTAATGTTCCATTATCTAAAATTACTAGGTATATATCCCTTTTACTTCATCATGTTCTTGTTGAATATATGATATAGTACATAGAATGATATATCCGATAAATCCATTTATTAAACTTTTGGACTTCAACTCACGATTTTAATCTGTTACTATATATCATACACATAGTTTTAGAGATATCTACGCCATGTGAAATTGGTAAAAATTATCTCTTGAATTTTTACAATTATAATTTTAAAACCATGTTAGTATATGTACTTTTGCTTAGTCTAAGAAACCCTTAGATATATCTCATTAGATCTTGTTACCTATATATTATGTTGTTACTTTAAGTCAATCTTTAGGGAGTTAATTTAAATACAGTCTTAACTAACTAGAATACTTATTGTTTTTTTCTATATGTTTTCAATATATTTCCCTTGGAATATTACTATGCTCCTACTACCTCTTTCAGACACATGAAATGATTTCATTCCAAATGAATATTATATATTCATGATTCTTGCATTAATCCATTAATGGAACTATAAAAGTGGAATTACATATCAGAACTCGATGATTTTACTACCCCTTTCTGGCTGAGTTGTATAGAAACCTTCCAAGAAAGGTGATATTGACTTCCAATGCTCAATATTTTGATTATAAAAATCTGACATGATAAGTGGAATTATAATGGATTTAATCATGAAGACTTGGTATAACCAAATAAGACTTATTATTATGATACGTGTACCACCCATGTAAATTTTCTCTTAAATAACCACTAAATACTTTATATCAATTAGATAATTCATAAAAATACTAAACTAATTTTGGTATATAGAATCCATTTTTTGAATAAATATGAACTATTAAAACATAGCTTATTGTTTTTTACTACTTTCTTATAGAATGAAAATTCATTATTCTAGTTGAATAAAATATCACATTTATTTGGTGATAATAAAACCATCTCACTTTGGTTTTATCTTTCTTATAAAGTACTTGTCAATAGAACAATCCTTTCCTACAATGTCTTTGTGGAATTTATTATTATGCCAACTATTTGTACATTTTGAGCCTTAACTTGACCCAAGTCAATTTATCTCTCACTAACTAAAATATATATATGCACCCTTTTTTAGAAATATAGTTCATATATTGACTATTACTTTTTTATCTTAGGTATTTATATAACATACCAAACAATTATAGTATAATTATGTGATATACAATTTGTGTATTTCTAGATGCATGTTTTTATAGAGTCAGCCTTAAAAAACTCTTTGCATCAAGTACACATGATTTATTAAATAATGGATTTATTTCATACTATAGCTCATATGATATCCATTTCTCATTATAGTTCACATATGGTTATGGGTTAATACTGCTATTTGAAAAGAATGTCTCAAAAAGTTAATGTAATATTTTTCATAACTTATAAAATTAATCATTAATATTAATTTTAATTATATAATGGATATGATGTGTATAAAAAATATGATTTTATTAATTAATCCAATAAATATTTTAATGATCAATGTATTCATGTAAGACTCATCATCAATCCTCCTTTTAGTAACATCACAACTCTTATGTGTATTAGAAAATGCGAGTTTAGGAATAAATCCACTCTACATTTTTAATGATCAATGGATACTTGGTTAAGATATAATTTAACAATCTCACACATATGATTCAATATATTTTCCAATAACATTACATTCTTCACTTTTACATCCCTTAAAATCTTAAAGGAATCTTGTGATGTATGTGAATTTACCAGTAGATTCCCATGAAATAGTTCACACATTGTAACTGAACTAATTCCATAAGTTTTGTTCAAGGATTTTATTTATAAAGGTATATTTTTATAAAACCTGATAAGTAGGTGTGATTATTATACCTAAGGTTCTTAGCTCTAAGGAGTCTAATTACTATTCCAAGTATATCCTTGAAAACCACTTATAGTTTTAATTAACAAAGATTTATCTTCCCAAATATAGTATGAATATTAAATTTTACTCATAATTTATTACTGATAATTCATGTGTTACTGATCTATTAGTTATGGAATCCCTAATTTTTATTACATAAACATTTAGTTAGATTTTACCAAACATAGGATCTTTTAAAGTTTAATTTCTTGGAAAAAAGGTACATAATACATGTAAAATTAAAAAATTATTCTAATCCAATTGAAAGGATTCATAATAGGTTAATCCTAATTAAAATTTAAAAATATCATAACTTGGGGACATAAATAAAATGAAAGGGTGAGCGTAAGATCTATTAAGGGAAAACAAGAGAAACAATTTACATCTGATCTTGAGAAATATTGATAAGAACTAGAGGAATATCATTATGCCATGAAAAAAATCATGAGGCATATTATAATTAAAATAACATGAATAATTAATTTTCAAATCTGGCAAAAAATTTATTTTATACATTTATAATCATATGATCAAGGTTTTTCAGTGTGGTGTCATAAAAATTACCAATTTTATTCACCGAGGTATCGTAAAACATGTCATCTCTAGAGATTAAATTATTTACCCAATGAATTGGAGAGATATCAGGGCAAAAAATTGATATGTATTAATTAATTTGAGACACATATATTATAATAAAAAATTTCATAAATAACACATATAGAATAAAATAAACAAGTTTCATATCAAAATCATGGATTTTAAAATAAAAGTGCTTAAAAACAAGATCTTTATGTCATTATTAACCCCTGAAAAAGAAAGGTGAGTTTCATGTATGTTAATCCCAGAATAAAATAGATAATTTTGAAATATAGGTGAATAAAATTGAAAAATCAAGATATTTGGGTATTCAAAAAATAAAATAAGATAATTTCTTGAGAAAAAGAGAGAAAATTTGAGAAGAAAATTCCGCTGCATAATAAGTATGAAACATGGTTTTAGAAAATGGTAAAAAGATTGCAGAAAAGGGTATAACATTAATAAAAGAATGTTAATATTAAAGGTATAAAATAAAATTTATATAATAAAATAATTTGGAAATTTTAAAGACATACCACATAAGAAGGGAACTTGAATGAAAATGAGAAGTTAAGATTTCCCTTACCTTGAAGAGTAAGTCCTAAAACTCACATATTGGGGCCTTGGGGGATTGAGGACACATTTTTAGGACTCATTGAGAGGTAAATATTTTAGTTCTTTATTGGGGGTGAATTTTTAATGAAATATAAAGGATAAATGGTTGGGTATTTATAGCAAAAGATGATGATTTTTTTATTAATTTCCTTGGAAACCTAGGTAGTGGTAAATGAAAATCCATGAGATTTCCCTTGGTATTTTCCCATGGTATTGGACACTTGGGACACCTATTATGATTTTTTAATCCAAAAGTGTTTACCATAATGTTATATTAATTATTACATAATTATGATTTCATTAAACATACCGAAAACTCAAAATCACATTTTTACTATTCACCAAAAAACAGAATATTTTAAAAAATTATCATAAATTCATCCTAACCTAATTTTGATGTGAATACTTAAAAAATGATGTTTATTTTATCATAATAATTCTATAATTATGAGAAATTTAACTTTTAAATATAAAAATCCATATTTATTTAAAATAATAGTGGATAGAAAGTGCATAGTAAAATGCATAATAAAATTTCTAACACTTGAAAAAAATAAAAATATTTTATCATTTAAATTCAAATAAGAGTGTTTTAATAATAAAATTTAATTAAAATAAACATTATTAATAATACATTAGTTTATTATAATAATTATATCATTTCTAAAAAGTATAATTTCTATCCGAAAAATAAAATTTTCAAATTCGTTATATTTTTAAGAAAAACTAAATTGAAAATGGAATTTATGGATTTTTTCTATAAAAATGGATTATACATAACATAACTAAGGACTTGAATCATAAAACCTTATATCACCTGCATATGGCCTAAGAGTAAGGTGTGTGATGATGATATATTCATGGGACAGTTCAGCTAACATCGACTGAGTGGTAATTTCCACTAACTTGAACTTCTCCTGTTGGTGATTTCATCCAAGACCCAATTGTTGAAGCTCAGATTGGTCTTAGTCAGGAGTGAATCCTAGTGATACCATCTCCCTCCCAAGTTCTAAAAAATGGGCTTCAAATAATATGACTCTACTGGTTGAGGCCATCGACTCTTCTTTATGTATCAATCTTTATTCATCAAAATATTACTTATAAAATCTATAGAAAACATTAAAATTATTATCAAGAGTATAGTTCCCAATGGCCATATTGACCAAAGGTCATATAAAAGTCAAAACCTGATGGTCACATTTCAATTTATTCTCACTTAATTATTAATTAGATATAGTTTTTTTCATATAATATAATATAACACACATTTTTAAGAAACAAAAATTATTAAAAAAGTCTGGTTCATTACATTATTCCCCCCTTAAGAAATTTTATACCCAATATTTCAACTCATTATCTCAGTTGAGAAAAGGTGTGGGTACTTCCACCTCATTGTCTCATTTGATTCCCAAGTTTCTTCTTCATTTTATTGGTTCCTTCACAATACTTTGATGAGGTTGGTAGTCTTATTATATAGAACCTTGTCTCTACGGTCCAATATCTCCACCGGCTGCTCTCATAAGAGTGGTCATTTTACAGTTGTACCACATTAGGATTCAGTACATGTGAAGGGTTAGTTATGTAATTCATCAAGAGAAATACAAGGAAAACATCATGAAATTGAGCTATATTTGGTGGAAGTGCAAGCTGATAGGCCACTGCACTTATGTGATCAATGATTTTATGTGGGCCAATATACTTGGGGATAAGATTCTCTTTCTTTACAATCCACATGTCTCTATTCCAGGATGATATTCCAAGGAAAAATTTGTCTCCAACACCAAAATCCAAGTCCCTTAGATGATTTTCTTCATAGATCTTCTTCCAAATCTAAGCATCCTTTATGTGTTATTGGATGGTATGGACCTTTTCTGTCATCTCATGCACACGATTAGGACTAAGAAACATTTTTCTCACCAACTTCATCCCAACATGTAGGATTTCGACATCCCTTCCCATATAGATATTCATAGGGTGACATTGAATACTTTAATGGAAGATATTATGGTATGAGAACTCAACTAATGGGATATGTTGACCCCATCAACCTTTAAATTCCATTTAGGATGTTATCATCATGTCCTTGAGTGTATAAATAGTACTTTTAGATTGGCCATCATTTTGGGGGTGATAGGCCATATTGAAATTCAATTCGGTACTTAGATCATGTTGAAGACTTCTCCAGAATTTTGATGTGAAACTTGGATCACAATTAGATATGATAGAGATTAATACCATATGAATCATTACCACTTAAATTATATCTTAATTTTTTTTCAAGAGTGAAATATTCCCAAATAGAGATTAAATGGTAAGTCTTGGTGAGCCGATCCAATATAACCCATATTACATTGTTTCATTTGGATGTTCTCAGGAGATCAATGATAATGTACACAATGGTATTTTCCCAATTCCATACTGGTATGTGTAGTGGTTGTAATACCCTTTTTGGAAGTTGTTGCTCTGCCTTAACTTGTCGACATACCAGACACTTGTAGTGTAGTCGAAAATATACCTTTTCATGTTATCACACCAATAATTATCACAGAGGTACCTATACATTTTTGTCCTTCCATAATTAATAGAGAAAGTATATCTATGAGTTTAATCCATCAATTATTTCTTTATTTCGAGAATATATAGAACACATAGTATTTTAAGAAAATTTTAGTAAAACTTCTTGATCAATATTGAACTCAGGAAACATCACATCCTTCATAGCCACTATATTATTTTGAAGCAAAGGACCATCTCTTTTAGATTTCTTGATCTTATCTAGTAATGACGGTTGATAAATAATTTGGGATATGGTTGATGATGTCCCTTACCTTACAATTCCGATGACTAGTTTTACTAGGTCTTTGATCGAAAGATCTCCTTGAATACTCATTTCCATAACAATAAGGTCTTTCCTACTTAATTCATCAGTTACTTTGATTTCACTTCTAGGAGGATAATGAATTGAACAATCATAGTATTTAATAAGTTCCAACAATATCCTCTATCTCATGTTCGGTTCCTTTTGTGTGAAAATATACTAAAAACTTTGGTGGTCTGTGTATATATCAAATTTATCCCTGTAAATATAGTGCCTCCATATCTTTAGATCAAAAACAACCACAACCAACTCCTTGTAATTCATAGGATAATTATGCTCATGAGGATTCAACTGCCGAGACACATAATCAATAAATATGTCATTTTCATGAGGATGCAACCAATCCATTTTAGAGATGCATCACTAAAAATAACGGATCCTTATCTAATAGAGGGTTGAGTTAACATGGGTTTAGTAACAAATATATTGTTCAACTCTAGGAAATTTTCTTCATACTCCTTTTATGGATAAAATTATCCTCTTTTCAAGTTAACTTGGTCATTGTATTATATAGTTATGAATTTTTTTTCAAAAAACTCCTATAATATCCTACTAAACTAGGGAAACTTTGAATCTCAGTTACTATTATAGGATGAGTCCAATCCTCCACAACCTTTTTCTTGGAAGGTTCAACTGATATTTCTTCATTGGTTACAATGTGCCCCAAAAAATCAACTTGTTATAACCAAAATTTACATTTATAAAAATTTCCAAATAACCTCCCCTTCCTCAAAGTTTGAAATATAACCCTTAGATTATCCTCATGCTCCTCACAAATTTTATAATATATCATATTATCATAAATATAAAATACCCTAAAGTTATTAAGGTAGTCCTTAAATACTATATTCCTAAAATCCATAAAAATAACAGGAACATTATTCAAGCCGAAGGGCATAATAACAAACTCATAATGTCTATATCTTGATCGAAAGGAAGTATTTGGAATATCTTTTTTCTTCACCCACAATTGATGATAACTATATTGAAGATCAATCTTGGAGAATAATTGATCCCCATGAAGCCAGTCAAATAACTCATCAACACTTGGAAGATGGTACTTGTTCTTCACTGTGATCCCATTAAGTCCTCTATAATCAATTCATAGACACATTGATCAATCCTTATTGTTCACAAAGAGAACATGTGCTCCCGAAGGAAACACACTTGGTCAGATAAAACCCTTTCTCCAGAAGATCTTGGAGTTGTTTAATTAATTCCTTATGATCCACATTTTCCATTCTATATGGGGTCTTTGATATCAACTATGATATAGGAATGATTTAAATGGAGAACTCTACCTTTCATTCATAGGGAGGTCCAAGTAACTTCTAAGGAAATAAGTTAATGTATTCCTAAATGATGTGGACAATTTCTATTTATATACTTTCTTTTTCTTATTCATCTTCATCGATTATATCCATAAAGAAGGCTATGGGTGGTGCTTCTAGACAAATTCCAGGTAACAATATCTATCCTTTGAACACAAATTTCAATTTTACATTCAATTCTAATTATATTAACTTTCTTATTCAGTTGATCTTAACATTATACTTTGATAGCTACTTCATCCCTAGTATAATTTCAAATTCTAGCATGGGAATGACTACTAGATTTTTATGGAGATTATGCTCGCCAAAGTAAATACTAGAGTTTCTAAACAATGTGGATGCTTAGATAATACCTCTAGGAGTCTTGATTGATAACTCTACTTCTAGTAGTTCAGGAATTGATTCTATATTCTTTGAAAACATGAAAGAAATAAAGGAATTCATAGAACCGGAATCAAAAAAATTACTTGTGATATTTTAGATAACAATGAGATTACCTTCCACCACATAATTTAGAGATTCAATATAAAATACAATGATATAAAAAGTATTACCTTGCTCTCCTGGACGATGCTGAGGTGGAGGGTGATTCCCCTCCAATAACTTTGTTTTTGGACAGTGATTGGTGAAGTGACCAAGCTATCCACACTTGAAGAATTGGACTTAAGGTTGGTCCTGCACCATCTTAACCTTTTAGTTAGTGATGATAAGTTGAGGCTTCAACTCACTATGATAGTTCCCAGGAATATTTCCATCTCTTCCACACTTGTAACATTTCCTTCTCCCAAGCAAGCAGTTTCCCAAATGCTTTTTCTCACACTTGTTGCATGTGGGAAGTTTCACTTGATTTCCTCTACTTCCATTATCAAAGTTCCTCCATAATATTGGATCTATTGATCTCCTCTTATCATTAGATTTTTGAGGCCACTATGTCTCACTGAACTCTAGTTCAACCTTAATATCACTCTACACTATCTCTTCATAGTTTTCATAGTCTCGATTGGAAAGATTCTTCTGTAGATGTGGTATTTTTCCACTGAAGAATCTATCAAACTTTATATTAGGGTCCATGACAAAGCTATTGGTGTAGTGATAAATCATTGTAAAGTTTAAAGAATTTATTACCAAAGATTCATTTTCCTTCTTCTTTAGCACAAGTAATTTCTTCTCCATTTTTGTTCTCATTGAATGAGGGAAATATTTTTTGAAAAAAGTTCCCATGAACTTGTCCAACTCTATTTCATCAATCCCCCTCTTGGATTATTTTTTTAACAAGTTTAAACCACTAATTAGCTTATCCCTCTAAGTGGTACATAGCCAGGGTGACATTCTCTTATTACTAATAAAGGAGTACATAAAATATCTTTTCTATAGAGATTATCCACTATTTAGCAATCAATGGGTTGATAGATCCACTGAAAGAAGGTGGTCATTGACACACAAAGAACTCAATATAATTTTTTTCCCTTCAAGGTGAATATGGTCTCTAGGCTTGATTCAATTTATTGATCATAACCCGAGTTAGTTGATTAATCATTATCATGAAGTTTTCCATTCCAGATTCTATTAGAAGGCTGTCAGCGCCTAGTCCATTGGACTCACCATTTATGCGGTTTCTCTAATTTCCCACCATTTTATAAAAGAATAAAACCTTAGTGTGAAACATTTTTCATTTAATAATATTTTAATTATAAAATAATTTCATATCTTAAAACATCATGTCTAAATATGCTATTATTTAACAATAATTACATTTTTTATAAATCCATTAGAATGGTTCATAAAAATCTTGTGATTAACCAAACATATCCCTTGAGAGTGTTAAAATAGGTGTAGAGTAAGGCCCATTTTCATGAAAGAGTTTATAACGATTTAGGATTGATTCACCTTGTCATAGTTATTACCCCTAGGTATATCTGTTCCAGAACCACATCCACTTGTTCGCATCCAGACATAGATTTCTTTGCTCAAAAAACCATTTACTTAATACATCAACAATATACCAGGATATTTTACAATATTTTAATTTATCCTTAAGGTTATTTATAAAGTTTAAAAATAATAATTTACACAAATAACTAAACCATCCTTTTATACCAACTATGACAAACCTCATTTTTATTACATAAACATTTCATGAAATTATACAAAATAGAGGATCTTTTAAAGTTTAGTTTCTTGAAAAAAAGGAAAAAAAACATGAAAACTTAAAAAATTATTATAATACACTTGAAAAGATTAATCATAGGTTCATAGTAAGTATAATTTCTACATATGACAACCCAGGGGCATACATCAAAGGAATGGATGAGCACAAGGCCTAGTAAGGGAAAATAAGAGAAACAATTTACATGTGATCTTGAGAAATATTGATAAAAAGTTTAGGAATATCATTATTGAATGAAAAATAGAACATGAGGAATATATTAAATAAAATAACATGAATAAAAACTTTTAAATGTGGCTAAAACATTCATTTTATAAAATCATAATAATATCACTAAGGTTTTTCATCGAGGTGTCATAAAAACTACCAAGGTTATTCACTAAGGTATCGTAAAACATGTCACCTCTAGAGATTAAATTAGTTAACCAATGAATTGGAGGGATATCAGGGTACACCATTCATATATATTAATTAAATTTATCCACATATATCATAATATAACATTTCATAAATAACCCATAGAGAATAAAAGAAACATGTTTCATATCAAAATCATGTATTTTTAAAGAAAAATGCTTAAGGACATGATCTTTATGTCATTATCATCCCATGAAAAAGGAAATAGAGTTTCATATATATTAATACAAGAATTAAATATATAATTTTTACATCAAGTTTAGTACCCCTATAAAATAAATAGTTTTGTGTATTCATAAAAAAAATACGGTAATTTATTTCGAAAAAGAGAGAAATTTTGAGAAGAAAATTCGAAAGCATAACAAGTATGAAACATGGTTTTAGAAAATGGTAAAAAGAGATGGAAAATGGTATTACATTAAAAACATAATTTTAATAAAACATATGATACAATAAAATGTTAATAAGAACATATGTTTTGAATTTAAAAGACACACCACATAAAAAGGTAACTTGAAAGGAAATGAGAAGTTGAGATTTCCCTTACCTTGAAAAGTAACTCCTAAAAATAAAATATTGGGACCTTGGGGGATTTATTAAACCTTGGATGGACTAATTGGGAGGTAAAAATATCAGATATTCATATATTATGAATTGTTATTGAAAGCTAATGAATAAATGGGTGGGTGTTTATTGCAAAAGAGGATGATTTGTTTATTAATTTCCTTAGACACCTAGGTAGTGGTAAATGAAAAAACATGGGATTGCCAATAGTATTTTTTAATAGTATTGGAAAATTGGAAAAAATATTATGTTTTTTAATCCAAAATAGTTTTCTAGAATGTTATATTACTTATTACATAATTATGATGTCATTAAACATACAAAAATATCAAAACTGCATTTTTATTATTCATTAAAAAACAAAATATTATAGAAAATTATCATAAATTCACCCTAACTGAATTTAGAAGTGATGATTTAAAAAATTAGGTTTATTTTATAATGATAATTTTCTATATATGAAAAACTTACCTTTGAAATATAAAAATGATTTTTTGTTAAAAAAAGTAGTGGATATAAAATGCATTGTAAAATTTCTGACACTTGAAAAAAATTAAATTATTTTATAATTTAAATTTAAATCAGAGTGTTTTAATCATAATATTTCATTAAAATATACATATTTAATAATACCTTTGTTTATTATAATAATTATATCTTTTCTGAAAAGTAAAATTTCTATCAAATAATCAATTTATCAAATTCATCATATTTTTAAGAAAAACTAAACTCCAAATGAAATTGATGGAACAAAAATTTTATTGATAAAAAGGGATTATAAATTAAGTTAATAAGTCCTTAACACATAAACTCTTATAAATACTACACAATACCTAAGAGTAAGGTGTGTGATGATGATAGATTATTGGGGTGGCTCGACTAACATCACCTGAGTGGTAATTTTCACTAACTTGAACTTCTCCCAAAGACGATATCATTCAAGCCTCACTTGCTGAATCTTGGATTAGGCTTGGTAAAGATAAAATCCTAGTGATACTAACTCCCTCACAGGTTCTAAAAAATGGGCTTCAAATGAAACGACTCTACTAGTTGAGGCCATTGACTCTTATTTCTGTATCAATTTTCTTTTTTCAAAATATTACTTATAAATTATAATGATAATGTTAAAATTATTATAAAGATAATAGTTAGAAATTTTCATATTGACCAATGGTCATAATTGAAGAATGGTCTATAGAGGTCAAAACCTAATGGTCACATTTCAATTTAAATCACTTTATTATTAATGAGGTATTGTTTTTTTGTGTACGATATAATATAACAAACATTTTCAAGAAACAAAAATTGTTAAATTTTTTTAGGTCATTACATTATCTTGATACGAAATAACATTAAAATAATTCATTCCAAAATTTTATAGTAGAATTCAACATATAATTATAGTTTTTTAAGAACCATTCACTTGTAAATAAAAAACGTGTTTTTATTCTCTCCCCTGAGGTAAGTATCATCTGTTCTCTACCGCTTGGAAAATAAACCTTGACCTCTGGTATTGTTTCTTAACTTCCTTGGTTCTTGTATTTAGAAAAAATATGTGATTAACATATTTTATCTAATACCAAATAATTATAAATTAAATATTACATTTAATGATGAATATACCTATAGTATAATCTCGCTCTTTCTTTTTCTTCAATTCATTGAAGTTTCTATTCCAAAAACCTATTTTTACACATGCAAATAAAATATCCACATATTCAATGATCTTACTCTTTATCTTTGGTTTTTTAGAAATAAATTTCAAATGTTCCTTTTGTGATGTACTTGTAGTTGGACATTTCCGCATTATATTTATTATTGTTCACCTTAGTAATTAAATATTTAACTTTCATTAAATTATAATCTTCTTGGAAAACATATCCAAAAATACATTTAAGTGTTTTATCCATATTATTAATTTTATAATTGTCAAAAAACTATAGAAACTGGTCGGTAAGTATGAGATAACGAGATTAATTAAAAGTTATTCATTTAAATTGAATCCCAATTCTCATTATCAATCAATGTACTCTATCATTTTGAGTATATGAATAATAGATTAAGTTCCATCACTAAATATATACATGATCAATGCGATCATAATCTCATTTAACTCTTACTTTACTTTCTCTTCATATAATTCTCATAGATGAGACAACATAGTATAACCATCCATGTCCTAATGTTTCTTTTTCAACTCTTTGGACATTGATGATAGCATTATGATACACACATCAAATGTATCAATCATGAGTCTCATATAAGCATCCTTATCATTATAAATTACTAATGGGGATTATCTATAAGTAGATACTCCAAAGAATATAATTTCCTTTCATATTATAGAATCATGGAAAATCATCTATACCAATCATATAAATTTATTGGTGAAAAAATGTTGTTTTTACAATATTTATAACAATGTATCTGCGGTATTACTTTTACTTTTTTATAAAATAAAATAGAATAAGATAAGTACTTTTATCTTGATTACTAATTATTATAGACATTAATTATTTTTTATCCTTCAAGTCCTCTCTATATTTTATTGAATTCCAGGAGCCCTAAATTACTAGATTCAGAATACCCAATCACTTGATTATTATATTGGAAAGGATCCTTAAAACCTCTCCTCATTGTCCAAGCTATGGTTACACCCTTATTTATAGAGTCTTAAGGTAGGATTTTGATAGGTCAACCACATTAACGAATGAACCCTTTATTTATTGAGTGTAATCACATATCCTATAAAGGGAAACTTTGAAACCCTTAACTCTTTATGTCTAAAATTGAAACAATATGGAAATGGATATTTCTTTACTACTAACTATAGTTAAGTCAACCCACCAATCTCCTATAAACTCTATAGTGGTAAGAGGCACCCTCAACTAGGAATGATGAATTCCTTGTACACCCGATTTTGTTTAAATTTAATTAGTGGAAGGTATTTAAGGATTTAATAATTACATTGAGGAGTTTTAGTTTTTCTTAGTGAATGTAATCCATTCATATTTACACTTTTATATTCTATGTGATAACAATAACATCTTTACAATTATAAAAATAGAAAAACATTCACCAAACATGCTCATTTTATCTATGCATGCTCAATTATTATTTTATGTGATATTGCATATAAACTACACAAACATAAAATAAAAAGGAATGCATAAATAAAATTAAAACAACATGATAATAATCCACTTATAATAGTTGATCCAATGAGATAATAATGGATCAACCTATACCCTAGGGTTAACTCATTGAGTCACGTCACATATGACTCAAGTTGCAACATTCACCCCATTAAATGCCTCAATGTATCATATGATGTCTTTCCAAGTCTCAATGTGAACTTGATTTACCTTTCTATAATTTCATTTTACAATGATACTCTCACATAGGTGAGTTGATCTTAGGGATACTAGATATAGAAAAATAATCTTTATTATTGATATCCGTATATAAATTTTGAGGCAAGAGATGATGAAAAAAATCACCATTTATTAAATAATTTTTACATATATTCACATTTAAATAAATAAATAAATAAATAAATAAATATGGAAAAACGTAAGTTAGTCTATGGATCTTAATCAATCGATAAACATTAAACATGTGTAAATAAATTAAATTTCAATTGAATTCAACTCGAGGGTATTTTTTATGAAACTAAATAATTAAAATAGTTTTAGTTAATAAAACACTTATCACACAATCCCAAAATTGTTTAATTAAATTACATATATTTTTATGATTTTTTGGAATTTATCTTGGCTACCCAGGTAATTTTAAATCCCCCAATAATGTTCTAGTTTGTGGGAAAACCTGGATGGGGTGGGAGGGTCTGGCTGACCCAGCTATTTGTTGGGTCAACTGAAAGATCTATGACTCTAAAAGGGGGCATGAGAATTGGATGGGGTGGCACCATAAGGTGATTATAATATCTTAAAAACATTAAAAACATGAATCTACCTATTAGTTATTGCCTTTTCCATGTCCCCACCGTGGGGGGGGGGGAGATCCATGTTGACGCGATGTCAAGTAAGCCCCTCCCATATTGATTTTCTTTTATAAATTAGTGTATATGTGGATATACTATCTCACAATTTTTTTTGTAGGGGGGGAGGCTTCTTAAAATTCATGGGGGGTGTCTAATTCATGCCAAAGTCTCTTTTTTAAGGTTTTAATTTGTTTTCCAAAATCATATATTTTAGATTTTTTTTAAATTCCATGTAAGGAAACCCCAACCTTTATATGCATATATATGTATTATATATATTCCAGAATAGACTCAACCACAAATCACATAAAAATTAATTAATCATGAAGAATAAAAATGAAAAATTTAATCAAAATCATACCTCATCCTATTTTGATCGAGAACATGTTTCACTCATCGTCGGGGATCGTCACTCAAAGGAACTAAACCCGGAACCCTCTAGATCATCAACACACATTTTAAAATCTTGATAGATCCTAAAAATATGAAATATGGGTGGTATCATGGAGAATAAAATTCTATCTGACATCATCATGATCATGGGAAATAAAACTATCGATCATTGAACTTGGATCAAATGATTCTTGATCTTCCCTTCCCTTTCTCTCTACAGGACTTTAGAGAGAGGTTTAGAGGAGATATAAATCTAGAAATCACTTTTCAAACTCATTTTTGGTTTAAAAATTATTAAATAATTTGGTTATGACTTTCATAAATTATATTTAAGTTCTTATAGAAGATAACCCTGTAAAATTCTCAAAAAATGAAGAAAATGGAAATTAAAACTTTCTAAAAATGTCACAAATATTTTATCAGATACTTGTGACACCTAAATTTTTTTACATGATAACACAGGATTCATTAAATAAAATCACATCTCCCATAAATTTTAAATTAATGTTAAATATTATATATTTTATGTTCATTCTAAAAATAATATTCATTATATTCAACTAAAAACTTGGGTGTATACTAAGTAAATAAATTCAATGTTTATTATTCTAAAATTGGATAATATTAAATAAATAAATTTTCTTTATGATCATATAAACTCAGAAATTACCCACCACCATTGTGGGACCCACTATTTTCTAAACTCTAATTCATTAGAATTGTGCAAGATTTAGAATATTCCTCCTATTTGTCCCTCTAGGACCTTATCTTGATAGCAGTGAGTGATACTCACAAACCAAAATCAGAGTCTAGAAACCCATGAAGGCCCCTTAGGAGATAAGTTGTTGTGACATTAATGAAAACCTATTATGAAAACATGTTGTGTAATATAATATCTTTTTATAACAATATGTCTTAAATTGGGATTTAAACTTCGTGTCACCATCCTTCCTCAATTTATTTATTCATGAACATACTAGATAGACTTAAATTTAAAAGAAATAGTTATAGATTTAATAAAGGTACTACCATTCTGGTAAATAGTTTCCATGACATCTCATCCTTTTAGAAATAACAAAATACTTCTTGAATATTCAACCAATGCCATACCATCAATGACACAAAATGAAAGCTACATCAACAAAACATAAATTTCATGGTTTTTATCGTGAATGAATGTATGAAATCAAATGGTAAACATTAATAATAATCAGAATTTGGGAGACCAATGCATGCAATCATAAATATAAACAACCCATGAAACCTAAATCATGTGGTGTTCTTATTGGAGAGTCAGTCGTCATGATCTCCTCTACATGATATCACCAAGTGTGAGCTTCATGAGAAGAATTCTGAATGATTATGAACCCCCAACTCGTAATAGTCAGACATCATATATTTCTAGTCATTATTATATATATAGACCATATGCTATATGTTTAAGATTAATTTCATAGTATCTCAAGGTTCTCATTATATTTCAAAAAAACTATAACCAGTTGATACAACAAATAATCAAAGGAAATTATAATGTAAATAGTGGATGAAAAAGTGTTGATAATATTATGGTAAGTATAATTTATGCCTAACTCTCTGTATACATGATTTAGTGATTAAAAATTAATTTTCAAGTTGGGTTTAGGGAACCCAATTTTATAATAATATATTCATTGATATGCAAGAACAATGAGGGATGTTATTTAAATAATTTGAATTAAATGTAGTAGGGTTTTGATTAATTTATTAGTTACCTTGATGAGGGATTTGTGTTGAATTAGGATGAATAGACCTAGTAGGTCACGATTGAACTTGAGATGACTTAGAGCCATTGGTATAGTTTTGATGATCACAGGGGCAGTGTTCCTCCCCTACTGATATATGAGTGCTTGGTTTGGTATGCCTCTAGATAGATTGATGTTCGGTTGGGTGAGTATAAAAGCCTAGAATAACCTCGTTATTGGGATGGACTTTGTGCCTTATCTATAGAGAGGTAACTATATGGATTTGACTGTGAGGAAACTGAGACCATTATATGTTTGTGAATATGATGATGGATGTGTTCCCTCCATGTGTCAGGCTTGGCCTGAGAGATGAGGTTGAGATCAAAGGACCCTTGGATGGTTTGATTATTATGATGTTACCTAGGAGAACCTATGAGTGATCAAGTGATATATCGAACCATGAGAGGGTGCATGTGGGTAATGGGTATTGATGATTTTAGGTGTCACCTTAGAACTTTAATCAATGATGTGAGTCTTATATGGTCGTAGTGACTATTACAAGTTATGCATTTGAGAGGATGAAATCTGTTGTCTGAGAAAGGTTGTGTGTATAGACAACCTATAATTTATTATTAAATGAAGAGATATTTGGGAGGGAATTCCTACCCTATGAGATTTATATTTTGTGTATGGATTTCCTTGGGTACCACCTAGGGATTTATATTTTCCTATAAATATAGAATTCCTTGTACATGCTCCTTGAATTAGGCCATTGAGCGAGATACTCTATGAATGAATTTGTGAAATACCCTTGGATTGGAATATTATACCTATTATATAAAGAATTAATTAGAATATATTATAGTATTTTTCCTTAGAGTATATAAGGAATTACTAGGATTCTAAAATTTTTTCATCAGGATTATCTGATTTCCTTGGAATCACTTCTTATAATCGTCTGTATGCCTAACTATGGACTTCCTCGGAGTTTATTTTAGGAATCAACCATTGAATTGATACTACTATATTTACTTGGTTCACTACTAGTAATAAATTCTTTCACCTATTATGATATGGTTTTTGGGACGTGATATTGGTTGGCATTGTTCTATGACGTGCTCAGAGACACTCTGACACTATCCAAAGCAAGTATAGTTGATCTTGGGTGTCACATTATAACCCAAGGATTGAAAATGGTTATTTATTTAGGATTATTCATAATATTTATTAATATAACCATTCTATATGGATATACACTAAATTAATGGTTATGTAAGGGACCAAATTGGAGGTTCCCTACCGAGTTGTACTCACACCCTACTCGAGTGGCCATGAAACTTGAGTACCCAATAAGACTTCACTGATCACATGTTTAGGTTGGGAAGATGTCCATGATTTGATATTTTTAATAGATATACTAGATAGAGTGAGTATATAGATGAGGTATGAATCAAGGATGGAAGTGAAGACCCACATACATTTTATTTATTTATTTCATTTAGTGTATTATGATCAGCCCAGTGGGTGATCATTCATTACATGCTAGCATGACCATGAGTCTGTATGACTATATGCTTCCACATTTGATTTGATATAACATGATTATTTATTTATTTATTTCAAATAATTTTATGGATGTTTATGGATGATGTTCATTTTTTCCAACTACAATTTTTTACTTTTACATTGGGGTATAGTCTCTCTAAACTGTTACGTTAGACCTATACTACGAGTTGGAAGATTCTGGAATACATGGAGGTATTCCTGAGGTCTAGTAGTGAGTTATTTGGTCTGGACACCAATAAGTGGTCACCGATCAAGGGATAATGTTGCATAATATATGAGTCTAAACTCATTGAGAAAATTATTTAACAACAACATCTCATTTCCATCCTTTGAAATAATAGTGTAGCCCTGTTTAGTCATAGACAAAGTGATTCACTTCTGTAACCTTGAATTAAAAGATACAGATCATCCTATAAAAGTATAAATAAATCATAATATAAACTTTTTACTATAAATATATTTAGAAATATTTTAATTTTTATATCCATCAAAGAGTGGATTAGATTTTTTATAGTACTAAAATAAATTTTATATAGATTTAAGGCAGTACAAAAATCCACTTGATTGTATCCTAGTGATGCTTCCTAGTATTAATGAGAAATTAGATCATATTTTCTACTACAAGGATACTGGCTATCCTTGTACACACTATAATTTACGTCAAGATTAAAATTTATGAGTAGTATGGTATCATATCCATCACCTTGATTTATTCCTTATATGATGGACTTGATTGGTGGTCTACTTCAATTGATTTGGGAGATTAATACTCACTAGTTTAACTTAGTCTATGCTAAAACATTTTAGAACTATACTACCCTAATAGGATCATGCTATCCAACTAATGGAGGGGGGGAGAGGGTTGAATCAGTGTAGACTAATTTTATCAAATTCTTTCCAATTTCAACCTTCCCCCTATTTTAGTTTTGATACCCTTATATTGGTTAAGATATATGGATCTACTTTTGATTTTCCAAAACACAACACCACATGCGAAGTAGTAAATAACATAGTGGTCACAATGTTGTATTTTTACAAGCTTCAACTCTGATATGGGAATCAAATATTTTATGTATTCAGGTTGAGTTAAAGAAAAATATATACACTATATTATAGAAGTGAGTACATAATGATATCTCTTGAAAAGCCTTAACTATATTTCGATAGTTTTATAGTCCCCTAACTAGTTTTTTATAATGGTCCCCACCAGTTTACAATGGTTACTCCCAACTCACTCCTAAACAAGATCTCAAATATAATCCATGATATCACTGCATCAAATGATCAAATATTCATCCTTAGTATAAAGTCTTAAATAACCAAGAGATAATCCCTTATTGTCATATGCACATTGGTATCTATATCCCAAATCAAAATAAATCTTTTCATAATTATGTTACCACTAATTGATCAGTATCAAAAAAATCATGTCATAATTCTTCTAAAAAATTACTTCTTTTCCTTATGATATTGAGATATCATAGAATAGGACTTTGTTCCTTTTTCCTCTTTTTCTTCTTTCTTCTCCTCTACCTTCAATGATAATGGGTATGTCATATCAATACCTTTCTATACTTCTTATTAAATTTTTTTATTTCTATTCTTATTGTTATTTAATGTATTAGAAAATTAATAATAAAGTTGTATTATTTTCTCAATATTCTCTCTCTACCATATTCATCTTATTATCCCTCTCAATAATATATTTTTTACATGAGACAATACCAAATTACAATAATTAAATTTTGGACATTCCAATTAATGTGTGGAAATCATTATTATGTAATTTTAAATACCTAGAGTGAAACACATAAATTTTATCCAATGATCTCTAATCTATAATTGATCTTGCGAGATTATCTCCCAAGAATGTCAACTGACTTCTGAGACATACCTATGACCATAAAAAGTCAAAGGTTATTTCATGGTAATTCCTCCATATTTAATCTTCATAAATGATTTCAATTATTCATTATTTAACTTCAAAAAATTATCAAACTACAAATATGTATATTTATAAATACATAAATTCACACCAGTAATATGGTTTACATGCATAGAAATTTGTGGTGTAATATATCCCTCACGATGTGATTGAACTATCACCTTTATCAAGATCAACTTAGTGGCTACATGCCATATCATATCATGGAATGAATGAAACCTGTGATTATCATTCCATAGATTAATATGGTGTAACTTTATCCTTTAATTGTAATTTTATTTATATTTCCGGAACCATTACTAACTGTACCACAAACTAATATTCATCTGTAGCTGTTTTTGAGTGAAATTATATTCTCCATGATTCAAACCTACCTTTTTAAAATTATTCTTGTATAACAATATCCTTATTGAACCATGATATTTAATTCATTAAATAATGAAATATGAACTGTCTAATTTAATCTCTAATAATATCATATTTCGCTTAAATGTAAATCATATGTAAGGAATGGAATATCTTTATGTCACAAAACCTATAATACTTTTCCAAACTTTCATTTTGTAAAATCTTAAATATTCTATGAGACCTCATAAATCCTCGCATATCATTAGAAAAATATTATGTATACTTTAAATATTTTACGTACCGTAGTATGGTGTTTTCCTTTTCTATATTTTAGTATACACACTAAAATATCTTACATATCAATGGAATATTTTATCCTTTGTGTCAAATTATAGTTGGTAATATAAATAAACCTTGTATATAAATGTAATTTTTTTACCTTTGTATTATTTCAGTAGGAACTTAACACAATTTGTTCTGTATGCATTCAAATATCTTACATACCATGTAAGGTTCTTTCTGTTTCTACATCCCAGTATTCACTCTATAAAATATCTTACTTATCATTTCAATATCATTCATTTTCCAAATTCATCTTGTTCTTCTAAATAAATCTTAAATTTTCTCAATTATATTTTGTATCCCATAAGATTTTTTAATTTTAAAATTTCTAGAATGAGACATATATTAGAGTTCTTATTATGTATAATTTTTAGAATCTTATGTATCATAGTGAGATTCAACACTTTACCAATATTTTATTTGAAGAAACATTTCACATGCCTCTGATAAAATTTCACCTCAAACTCAAAATTTTAGAACTTCTTAAAATTCTATCAAAATATCTTAAAAAATCCTCAAAGAATATCAATTCAATTATAGTCCACCCAAAACAACTTTAATGAATTTTGGAATTATCATAATATTTTCAAATCTTTTCAAATTTATTTTCAAATCCTTATAGCATATGAGTATTATACTTTGAGTACATCATTGGATCTTGAAATCCATATGAAATCCAAATTAAAACTTTGAATTCTATAATCACCATCCAAGTATGTTAATCAATGTTTCTAGAAACCTTTATTCTTGATACCATAGGGATGGATTCTTACTATCCCATCCATTTTGATTCTTCTCAAATCCAAAATCCAAAATCTTCTTAATAGCCAACCTTTTAACTTTATAAGGAACATGTTTTAGACCAATATTGTATATACCACCATCACATTTCATTTATTTATCATAATATTAGATCTAAAATCATCTAAGGTGTATAAAATACTTCCTTGAATCTTAATATCCAAGATATCCAAGTAGCAATAGCCTTGACCATTTTCATGGGTAGTATCTCAACCTTCATCTTTATTTCCAACATATGAATGGATCTATAATATTCAATGTATTCCACCAATATATATATTCTAGTGGAACTCCAAACTGTATCTAATACCTTAGACTTATTTATCCATTTTCCTCTTCCTCTATAACCCAAATTCATCACATGTTGACGTTACTCTGAATTGACATATTGAAAAAATGCAACACTCTTTGAACATAATCAATTTGGGTAATTCAATATCAACATTTGTATTTCTTTCAATTCAAATTTCAATTTTAAAATTAAATATAATTCCCCCCTTATTGATAATAAATTCAATTGTGTATAAGTAAGGGGAAATCTGAATTTCATCATTCTTTAAGAATGACTTTAAATTTCATCTTCACCACTTTAATATCCCCTTATTGAAAGTTATTGTTCGATACACTTGAGAGAATAGTGGAATCATATTTCACATATAAATGAGCCATAAAATAATAAAATCTAATACTGTATAATCTAACTTAGTGTAGAAAAAAGGGTGATTAACTCATACATAAATTGTATCCCCAAACTATTTACCATGTGATAACTACTCACTAATCTCTTTCCAAGGGACGTTTCAAGAAGATTTTATAAGTATTTTTTTACCTAAACTAAAATAAAAAAATGTATATAAAATATTCATGTTCAAGATGATTTATCCCTGTTAAATATATATTCCAATTTAACATACACTCCAACTTAATAATTGGTTTTTATTCCACCCAAAATCGGAATAAGAAAAGTGATTTCCATACTCAAACTTTAACATTTTCAAGAAATTCTAAATTCTCATGAGATAATAATTTTTTGTAACCTAATCATATTATTAACTCCCCATAAATGGATACACTTTATCCTTATAAATAATAGATTATATTATTTAGAATATAATATGAGTATATCCATTATGACACCACTTGAAAATTTTTAAGGCTATAAAAGTCAAAGAACTCCATGATAGACAAATATTCTTACTGTAAACTATTCAAAATTTTAATCAAGTTCTTCTACTAAATGAATAACCTTCAATTCCTTGAAAAAATAAATATCAGCAAAAAAATAAATGTGAATAAGGTGGATTCTCCTTATATTTTTAATCATAGAAATAGGGATGATATTCATTTTAAACCCAAAAACCTCTTTCATTATAGATCTGTATTTATGATAACTCTTCATGATATCACCTTATTTGATTTTAAAAGCTTTATATTCCTTAGTTAGAATGGTCTTATTTATTCTCAAAATGTTCTTTTCTGTGGAGTTATATTTTTTCACATTATTTAGTAAATCCCCTTCATTATTTTGTGATTTCTCTAACTTCTTTACATTCTACAATTTGGTTGTCCATATGAAAATATATTCTTTTGAAACATGTACTGATTTATTGGGCTTTCCATATGTATTTAATAATTCCTCTCCATAATTTTTCATCAACTCCTTCTGATCTAGTAGCCAATTCATACATTTTTTAGGAGTGTTCCCAACTTTTTTTCACCTTATACACTATTTCTCTTTATAGATGTATTCCACAAAACCAATCCTATTATTTTTTATTATATTGATTCTATTTTTTATTCCAAATTTCTTCCATCATATTTAATGATTATGACCTATTTAAAAAGTTCCATGATGTGGTGTTTTCTTCTATAACATGATCATATATTCTTTGATGTAATATACCTCTTATAATTTTTATAGGTTGTTTTTTTCAATAATATTATTTTTTTTATATACCAAGGATAACTCACCTTATATTATCCCTTATTTTTTAATCTTTTGTGGTATTCTATTCTCATTAACATATAAATTATTTTTGGTAGGAATAAAATAGAATTCATCCTCAAAGTCAGCACTTCTGTTTCAAATCCCATAGAAACATTCAAGACATTCAAATATTTTTTTTGTGATTTGTTTCCTTTTTGGTGTGATTTGATTATAATTAGTATTTATCCCACTTTATACTGTAATTGTATAATCTCCTTGAGTTTAAATGATATAAAAATAATCAATTTATTTATTCTCAATCCTTCCTCAACACTAATAGGGACTGATGAACCTTGGTCTTTTCCCGTGAACCATAGTCTATCCAAATTTTATAGCTTGATGATTTTAGATAAAATTCCATCATTTTGGATTTTTATTTGGTTGATTTTCATTTTACACATGCTCAAATCCACCCTCGACTTAATAGTGTATTTTTATCATTTTTATCCATATAAATTTTTCCAAAATTTTATTTAAACCCTAAAATACTTATTTAAACTACATTATTACATGAAATAATTTCTAGGACATGGGTTACCTCTTGTTTTGATCTTTAGATATGTGTAATATGGGATGAATTCAAGATCTTCTTGAAACTAATAAGAGCATTTTTTAAAAAAATAATCTTACTATAACCTTTAATCATAGCATAATTTCTACGAGATTCAGGAAAATATTCATCTTGGGTGATTTCTTGATTTCTTAAATTAACCTCCATATCAAGAAATTTATGATTAATAATGTTTTTATAATCTTCAAGTGATTTCATACTATCTTCAAATTCTTTTCTTATTGTGTTCATATGATCTTCATGTATATTACTTTTCTTTTTTAAGGAATGATAATATATTTTTTTCGTTTTCCCTTTATCTTAAATTGAGTATACCTAACATAAATGATAAATCATTGAGTTTATTCCAATGCTTGTATATTATCTTCAAAGAATGTAATGTCCCCAACCCAGAGGCCACTAGACTGGTTTTTAGAGTAGGGTTACCACATGAACTCAGGCATGCATCCCTATATACCAAAGGCTTCCAGCTATCTACAAGGTTACAAAGTAGATAATAATAAGTAATAAAGTAAAAAATAAACAATAATAAATAAACATGCATTACCAACCATTTACTAAAAGTGGGTACAAGCCCATGAACAAATGGTAAATATGATGTCTCTTGTCATATAGTTCCAAGTGCAAGGAAACTCAAAATAAATACAAACTAATGAATCCCAAAAATGAGTCCTGAAACTGAGTTCAGATCACTCATCCATGCACACCCCATTCCTAATCAACCCACTTGTGTAGGGACCTTCCCCTTTTCCTAACCAGAAACCATGAAGTCTACTCAAGTACAAAATGATAGCCTAAGAAGGGTGTGAGTACAACTCAGTAGGAACCAATGGTGTCTACAAAATATCCAGTCTAAAAAGATAGTGTATCCAAGTACTAAGATAAACAACAAGATAGAAAGGGGGTAAACTAGGTTCCATTAGTCAATAAGTTCACTTAATCAATTTTCATCATTTATTCCATGGGTTTGGAATTTTCATTAGTTACACTACGATCTATGCCAATAAACTATTATGAATAATGGGATAAGTAAACCTTCCTATATCACTAAGGTAAACATTTCAAAAACAATTTCCATCACACTTACCTTGGATCCTCGGTCCAAGTAGTTTCATCAAATGAAACCGTTAGGGGAATAGAGCCTAATTCCTCTCCCTAACCTTTTAATTTAAGGGGGTGAGGTTTATATCTTTGGTACAACCTAACCTATGGGTGTAGATCCTCAAATACGATACCCCACACAACACCAAGACATGCACACATGCTTCTTTAATCATCTACGACGTTTATAAAAAATAACCCTAACCATCTAACAAATTTTTCGTTTCAATAAACCATACTCAATTAACATGCATAACAATAAAAATTTATAATTCATTAGATACATAAACCATATTAATTCCTTAAACCATTTACCCATTTACCATTCACAATTCATGACTCACTAACCCATTAAAACTACACCAAGTGCACCCTTATTCCATGTTATAAATTAAAAAAAATTATCCTCAATTTCATTTACAAACAATATTAACCAACTAAAAACAATTATCATGGATTCCTTTCATAAGAATGGGTCAATATGTCAAACTCATTTATTATGGTATCCAAGATATAAAAATCCAACTCTACACTTAAGATTTTAATTTTTAGGTTCAAGGAGAGGAACACCCCTAGGTGGATCTTAACCCGTTTAAATCATAATCAATGAATTCCATAGGGATCATGAGGGGTTAAATTCATCATTTAGCCAAACAATTTCCAAATTATAACCAAGGGAATCAAATGCACAGTGCAAAGGCACTATAGTAAAACCACAAACAGATAAACCAAACATCAATACCATGGAATATAAATTGTAAACCACCTACCAAGATTTAAAAGAAAACCACATGTTTAACCTTATCCTTTGATTCAGATCTGAGTACCCCTTAATGCCTTAACCTAAGATCTGCTGGAAAAAGAGGATTTTAGGGGTTCAGAAGAAGAAGAATGGATACACAGTCCATAATCTAAAAAATAGAAGGAAGAGGAGTGTTAGATTCATCCAAATATATTATTCTCACCCAAATAAACTCTATGAAACCTAAAAATTAAGGAGATTGATCCATGGGAAACCTTGGGATTTTTGGTTCATCAAAAGGGCTGTTAGAGAAGAAATGAGGAAGAAAATCAGTTAAGGGGTTCATAAATCATGAGGGGTAAAAATGGTAAAACTAAACTTTTTTAATGGGTGCATGGTTTGGATGCATAGTTGGACAAACCATGTTCCAACTATGAACCACTTCTTTCCAAGAGGGGGCTATACCTCATGGTTATATGGGGATTCAACACATTTTGGAAAACCTTGCATTGACCGTGTAGGTTGGCTCTATCCAAGCGCACATGGTTTGTCCTTACCCCCTACATGGGTTTCTTCAAACTATGCACCCCTCCACCAGGAAAACATGGTTAGGGAGCACAATTACAACTAACTATGAACTAAACTTTCATCATGCACTATATTGACCCATTCTCCCTTCTTTCATGTCCCGAACCCCTAGAACACCCCCAATCTCACACAAAGACTCAAGGGACATTTCATTAACCAACTTTAAGGTATTTAAACCATAATTTTTAAATAATTACATACTTGAAGATGACCAGGATATTTAAAAATCCCCACATTATAATTTTAATCCTCAAGATACACTTCCAAGCACCACTAATCTTCCAAAGAAAAGATATCGGGCCACTGGGACTGTATATCCATTTCCCTCTCACAAGTTTCTTCTTGAGTATTACCATGATTACACAAAACTCAAACCAAAGAAACAATATTTCCCTGAAAGTATTTTTCACTAAAATCCACAATAAGAACCACATTCTTATCAAAGGATGCATCTATATCAAGTTAAACATCTTCAATATCAATCACATGAGATGGGTCGGAGTGATAATTCTGAAGCTGTGACACATGAAGAACATTGTGCATGCCACTATACCACTATGGAAGAGTCAATAGATATGCCACAATTCCAATCCTCTCAAAAATATCAAATGAACCAAAGTACCTTGGTTCCAAATTAGCCTAATTTCAAATCTGATCGTGACCCAACCTTGGAGGCACCCAAAGAGACACACGATCACCCACCAAAAACTCAAGTGGTCTAAGATGCCAATATGCATACAAATGTTTCCTACTATAAGCTGTATCCATATGATTTTGAATCAAATGAACTTATTCTGATGTATCCTAGACAAGAATAAATCCTAGAAACTCTAATTCCCCTACCTTCATCCAACAAAATGGATATCTACATGACCTCCAATAGAGATCCCCAAACGGTGAAACCTAAATCACTTCCTGTTAACTATTTTTATAAGTGAACTCAAAAAGTGCCAAGTACTTCTCCCAAAATCCACTAAAATATATAAATCATGACCTCAACATTTCCTCTAACACCATAATAGTATGATCTGATTTTCTATCCGTCTATAGGTGAAAATTCATAATAAAAAATACCTAGGTATCAAGCGCCTTCTGTAACCCCTGCCAAATGCACGAAGTAAAACATGGGTCACAATCTGAAACTCTAGTTCCTGGAACCTCGTTCAAATGTACTATATCCAAAACATAAAACTCACCCAACTAGTCAATGATTAAGGTCTCTTGATTCAGTAGGAAATGTTCCACCTTGTTCAAATGATCCAAAACTACCCAGATTGCATCATTCTTCTAAGGTGTCCTTGGAAGAACCACCACGAAATTCATTATCACATCATCCCACTTTCATTTTGGAATTGGAAAAGGATATAAAAAACCACCTGAATGCTAATTCTCAGCCTTCAATTGATGAAAAGTATAACTTCATGTTACAAAACTTACAATCTATTTCTTCATCCCTGACCAGCAATACTACCTATGAAGATCATGATACATTTTGGTCAAACCAAGATACACTTCCCACTTTGATGCATGAGACTCATGCATAAACTCTTCCCACATACATTTAGGCATGATAACATGACCGTGAACATAAATTATCTCATCGTCACTAACCATCCTATCGGAAGGTGGATCCCCAACTTCAAGACTTTCCCTCAAAGACAAACACTCCAGATCCTCATACCACATCTCCTTGATCTGGATTATAGGGGTATACTCAACTATTAAGGATTCAAGGGACATCTATCCTTTCCCATACCAAACCTCTAGGTGTATCTCTATAAACAATTCCATCATCCTCCACTCAGAACTAGATTCCTGAACCTCATGGTTTTAAGTCTTCTGACCCAAAGAATATACAATACTGCTCTAATTTACCGGTGTGGATACCAATTCAAAATTTAAGGACTATATATAATCAACCCATATTCACCTTTGAAGATTCAAATCACTATGATAGAAGATATACTTAAGGATTTCATGATCGATATACACAATAAAGCTCTCTCCCAATAAGTAACATCACTAACACTTCAAGGAGTAAACAACTAAGGAAAATTCAAGATCATGTGTTGGGTAATTTCATTCTTGAGGCCTCAGCTTCTAAGAGCCATACACCACAAAACGATCATTCCACATCAAAAATGCACTAAGTCCAACACTAGGTGCATTTGTAAATAAGGTATACTTCTTACTCAGATTAGGTAGGATCAAAATTAGTGAAGTAGTAAACCGCTTCTTTAACTCTTGGAAGGAACTATCACATAATAAAAATCATTCAAACATGATTCCCTTCTTCGTTAATCCAAAAATTAGTGCTACCAAATGGGAGAGGTATCTGATGAACCTTTAATAATAGCCTTCTACACCCTGAAAACTTCATACATAAGAAACCTTCTTGGGATACTACCAAGATACAATATCTTTCAATTTCATGGGGTCCATGAACACACCTTCCTATCATATGAAATGACCCAAGAAATGTACCCTATCAATCTAGAAATAACATTTTTATAGCTTGACATATAGACTAGGATATCTTAGTATACTCAAGATGATGTCACGATGTTTGGTTTGATAATCATGAGTCTTAGAGTACACTAAGTTTTCATCCACAAAAGAAACTAAAAACTGATCTAGGTACGAGTGAAAGATCTATCTCATCAGGTCCATAAACACTGCTGGCATATTGGTCAAATCTAATGGCATCATAAGAAACTCATACAACCCATAACTTCTACCAAAGGTAGTTTGAGGTAGATAAGAAGTTATCACCCTAAGCTGATGATACCCTAATCTAAAGTCGATCATAGAGAACACTAAATCACCTCTAAATTAGTCAAAATATATCATCAATTATAGGAATAGGGTATCAGTTCTTAACCATCGTCTGATTTAGATTCTTATAATTGACACAAAACCTCAAAGTTGTGCTAGCCTTATTTGAAAAAAACATTGGAGATCCCCAAGGTGGCATACTCAGAAGAATAAACCCCATGTTATCCAATTTCTCCAATATAGGTTTAAGTTCCTAAAGTTATATTAGTTCCATTCTAGTTTGAATAATAGAAATTGGTTCTTCCCATAGTAGCAACTCTTTTGTGAACTCAACCCATCTCTTGGGTGGAAATCCTGAGATGTACTTAAGAAAAGAATCCTGAAACTAGTCCACCACAAGAGGAAATACAAGATTCTCTACTTCCTCATCACCAAGCATAAGACATGCCACTTTGTCTATGATCTCACCCAACTTTTGTATAACTATCCATGCACATCTGGATCAGACATCCCATTCCTCATAGTGGACATAAGTATTACCTCCTAGGGATGTTAATGTTACCCTATGGTTGTACCAATCAATATGGTTATGGTAAGAAACTAGCCAATCCATCCCTAAAATCATATCAAAGCCTCACATTTTGAAAAGAAACAAGTCCCCCAGAAACTGGTAACCACCATTCTCAAGGGATCACTCTATACATTGTTGGATATATTTTTTCTCACACCCCTAATAGTTTTTCAATTAACAAAACCCCACATATATGTTCCATTGTTAGGCCCAAAACCCCCCAAAAACTGAGCATATATAAAATAATTTGAGATACATGTTTCGAATAAAACACTATAAAGTGTAGAAGTTATAAGAGTCGTACCTCAAATTGTCAATGTTCTATCCTTTCCACCTACAAGTTCTCAATGAACTGTATGAAATTGACCTTATATTCTACCTAGGGATCTAGTATGGGTTACTATAACTTTACTACCTTAATGATATGATCACCATTGACCTAGAGTACCACACCTACCACCCTAACTAGTGTGGCTAGTAGAACTTCAACTGCCTGCCAGATATGGGGTAACTGACTTCCTACCTGCACTCTATGTTGTCGTTGACCCTCCATTAGTTACAAGATGTTAAGGGTTCCTATATAACCTCTAAAAATTTTCCATACTTCTTCAAGTTTGGCACTCCACCAGTGGTTGGGGGAACTGACCAAACATGTATCATGTCTTGCCACACTGATATCAAAGCACGTAGTCACTACCCTAAGAGGATGGTCCTCTTATCTAACTACTTTTCACACCACTTATCTAGTGAATACTCTCAAAGCGATTCTTCCTACCCTCAAAAGTTGGACCATTAGATCATTCAATCAGAATCACATAGCCACCACTAGAAGCCTCCCTTAGGTTCCCTTCTGAAATAAGGGCCTGATCAACCACCTCAAAAAACCTCTTTAAATGAAAGATATTCACCTGGGATACGATACCATGTCTATGTCCATCCTAGAAGAATATCACCATAGTCGTCTTTTCCCCTACCAACTTTGGGACAATGTGTTGTAAGTCAGTGAAGCGATCAGTACAATCCATCCCTGAAATAGTCCCCTGTTTCAACCTCATAAACTTTACAACATTCACCCATCTCGAGGTCTCTAGATAGAAGTGTTCTAGAAACTCATATTGGAAATATTTCTATAACATACCATTAACTTGCGAAGTCTGAACTAGAATATCACAACAACGCTTAGATGGTCCCCACGATATATAACCTACCATATTCACTATATTCTTAAGAGGAGTCTCCAAGTGATCCAAAATAATCTAAATATACTATATCTAGAACTTTTCTTCCTCAAGTACACCTTCTACAACATGTTTTGGAGGGTGTTGAAACTGAAATTCTCTAGTTAGATTAAACATACTCGGCAGACCCGCCCTGGGTCCTGTTCCATCATCTGCATAAAACAAGAAAATTTCTCATGAATCTGCTCCCCTACTCTGTTACATTGAACCACTGATACCTCCTAACCCACTTCTAGAAGATCATTCTCAGTGATATCATCTTGTCACCCAAGCCTTACCCATCATTGTGGTGGCATTTCACTATAATTCCAAACACACATTTCAGAACACTTAACATAAAACATTTATATTTTGAAAAAAAGGAGGATCTATACTATCCATAAAAAACTTATCCTAAATACACTATTCTAATAGATATAACCACATATTTATCACTAACCTTATCCATCCCTACCACGGGTCATGGTGAACATAGGGTAGGCTAACTCAAACATCAATAAGTCTTTTAATTAAACACCCATTTTATGATTTTCACTTATAAAACATATATCTTTCTCTTTTAGTCATGTTTCTATATTTCCAACCCATCACAAAAATATTTAAAACCATCCATGAATCTTAATTAGGCACTATTACTAAACCATTTTATTAGATTATTTCTATTTACACATTCTTATCATCTTTATTGGACACCCTTTTCATTCAATTTTCAATGGAAAAGATAAGAATTATATATCTCATATACCACAACACTTTCCAATGTGTTCCTACCATGATGCATGCCACATATATCCCTAGGTTCCCAAAATGATGAAAGAATGCATAACCTTATTCCATTTTGTCTTTGAGAAAAATATCATAAAATAGACACATCACACAAAAAGTGTATCAGACAATGGGGGAATGTCAATCAACCATAATAACACACATTAGGAACAATAATCCCACCCTTGTTACTTGGGTTTCCCCCATATGTGGGTTAGTTAATCCCAATCATGAGATCATTTCCAAGACTCTAACACATCATAATTTTCCATCTACCATCCCTAAATTGTAAGACAATAGAAAATAACCTTCTCTAATACCACTCTGTAACATCCCCAACCTAGATTCCACAAGACCAGTTCCATGAGACGGGTCACCACATGACGTTAGCCGTGCCTCCCCATATACCATAGCCTTACCACTATCAGTGAGGGTCTAAATAAACACATGGGGAGACTGTTACCTATTTATTATAGTATTCAATAGTTGATAATAATATGGAATATAGAAAACAATAGAAAATAATCAATACAAATGAATTACCAACCATTTCCGAAAACTGGGTACAAGAAAATGACAAAATGGTAAATATTATCTGTCATGTAATATAGTTCCAAGTTCATGGAAACCCAAAATAAAGAAAATATAAATAATAAATAAATGGGTCTCAACACCAAGTCTAGATCCCTCATCCATGCACATCCCATGCCTTATAAACCCACTAGTGCAGGGCCCTAGCCCTTATCCTGAGCTGCAAACATGAATTATGCTTGGGTACCCAATGGAAGCAAGAGAAGGGTGTGAGTAAAACTCATTAGGAAACCACCAATAGTGTCTACAAAATATCCACTCTAAAAAGATATTGTATATAAGTAATAAGATAAATAAAAAGATAAACAAAGGGTAAACCAGGTGCCCTTAGCTAACAATTCCACTTAATCCATTTTCATTATTTCTTCCTTGGGTTAGGAATTTTTATCTCTTACACTATGCTCTATACTGTTCCACTACTAAGAATAAGGGGATAATCTAACATTCTTATCTCACTAGGGTAAAAATTTCACAAACAATTTTCTTCACACTTACCTTGGAGCCTTGGTCTAGGTAGTCTCATCAAATGAAACTATTAGGGGCATAAAACCTCCGTTCTCTCCTTAACCCATGTATTTATGGGGGTGGGGTTTAGGACTTCAGTCTAACCTGACCCATGGGAATAGATATTGAAGTCCAATACCCCACACAACACCAAGCCATGTGCACATGATTCTTTAATTATTTACTACATTTTTCAAACATAACCATAAAAATCTAAAAAAAATTTATTTTCAATAAACCATGCTCAATTAATATGCATAAAATTTAAAATTCATTATTAATTCAACACATAAACCATATTTATTAATTAACCCATTAACCCATTTTCTATTCACAATTCATGACTCACTAACGCATTAACACTATACCAAACTCCCCCTTTATTCCATGTTATCAATTAATCACAATTATCATAAATTTCATTTATAAACCATGTTAACCAACTAAAAAAAATTCTAATAGATTCTTTTTATAAGCCTGAGTCAACATGATAAACACATATTTTATGGGATATTAATCATAATAATCCAACTCTAAAGTTACATTTTAATTTCCATGTTCTAGGAGTGGAACACCCCATGAGTGGCCGTTAAGAAGATCAAATCATCCACAATACATCCTCTGAGGATAATGAGGGGTTTAATTCATCATTTATCCAAAAAATTTACCAAATATAACCAATTTCATCAAATTTAGAATGAAAATAAGTCATATCACAACCAAAAACACATAAACCAAACATCAAGGAAATGGGATATAACTTGTAGACCACCTACCTTGATTCTGAAGACATCCACACACTCGAAATTTTCCTTTGATTCAGATCTGAACACTCCTTTAATCCCAAACCTAAGATTTATTGGAAAAGGAAGGATATAGGGATTTAGAAGAATAATAACAACTACACATTCCCTAATCCAAAAAAGAGAAGGAAGATGATAGTTAGACTTATCTGAAGCTTTGATTTGCACCCAACGACACTCCAAGCATCCTAGAAATAAAGAATATCGATCCTTGGGAAGCATTGGTCATTTTAGTTCATCACAAGGTCTACTATAGAAGAAATGATGAAGAAATTTGGGTAAGGGGTTCATAAATCCCAAGGGAAAAAATGGTAAAACCACACTTTTTATGTAAGAACCCAGTTTTTCACTAAGGTATGGATCCTTTAAATTTTAGACTAAATATTTACTTTGGGCCTAATATAGATTCCTAATGAGTTAGTAGAAGTTTTAGGGGTGTTTGGGGATTTTTCAGAGCCCAAAACCTATCTTTTTGGGAAAACTAGCCATATCGCACGGTTAATGCACAGTTGGCGCATGGTTTGGTTAACCGTGAAGAAGGAAATATTCAGATAGAATCATGTCACACAGTTTGTACATGGCCGTGCAACCTAATTATAAAAGTTCCCATTATGACTAGGTAAAGTTTAAGGATTTGTGCATAGCTTTTCAAACCATGAGGACAAACCATGCACATGCCATTTTTTGGGTAAATTTTCTTTTTTCCCCTTAATGATCTAATTAGATCCTTCCTTCTTCCCTAATCCAAGAACCAGAGGTATTAACACATTTATTTATTTAATTTGTGATTTATAATGTAAAAATCTAGGTATTGAAATATATTATACTTTCAAGATCTGACCTAGCTTTGGTTTGTCATGTTGGATGCACAACGATAAGTACTTGAGTCAGTTTAAGCCTTTCCTCTTCTCTCTTTCTCTTGAACTAGCTATCAGGTATGAGCATTTTTCTAATTTTCTTAGATCTACTCCAATACAATCTAAATCAAGGGCCAATAATAGAGTATTATAGTCTTATAATCCTAAAGTGGGTGGTCTATAACTCATCCATTAAGTTCATTGATTTTGGAATTGTCATGTGGGGCCCACCGATTTCATCGGGTGCCGTTAATAGAATTTATATGCCATGATTATAATAACTTAAACTATATAGATATTATCTTTCTATATATGTGATTAAATATTAGTGATTATTCCCACAACTCCATCTATACCGTGTAGGATATTATTCCATAATTTGTTTTTTAAGTATTTGACATGTTTGAGCCACCATTCAGGTGTGACTTTTCTTGATTCTTCTAAGGGTAATATTTTCTATATTAAATGGATTGATTTATATTACAAATTTTATAATGGAAATTACCATGTATGTTCACCACTTTACCTTCCTAAAGAAAGTGATTGAATTGATAATTAAATATAAAATGGAAATAGTCAATTATACTAAGTATATGACTTGAACAGAGTAAATTTTAATGAATAATAGGTTTTTATGTCTATAACACCCCTTTATACATTAATAGAAGGTAGAGGAATTAAACTTAATTATTTAATATTCTTCAGATGTAATTAATAAATGTTTCATGCTACTTGGCTGTGTCACACTAATGAAATGAAAGGCCTGGACCAAATGGACTTGTTGATTTATAAAGGTTGCATGGTACTTGACCTTATGAAACTAATGAAAGGAAAGGCTTAAACCAAATGAAATATTACCCGACTTTATAATAAAATAGGAATGGACTGAATCAATCTCACCTTAGATTCTAATCAAATAATTCCATAAGAACTCGAGAACCCTATTTTGATTCAAGGATACAACTTTCTTAGGTTGAGACCCACCTTGATCATAATTCTTTTCTATTATTTAGATGCCTGGTATGGCACCATAGGATCCATTAATATCATTATAGTATTTCTTGTATACACTCCTTGGATCTAGCATTGAAAAGTAGGTGCCATGGTTAAATCCCATCAGACCCAGTCATTTCTTAGCCCCGTTTTACCATGGACGAACTCCTTGAACTTGATAGGCATCTCATTATGGAATTCCTTGGACCATGATCCTTGGATTACACTCTTAGACCATGCTGGGATATATTTATTACTGAGTTGGTGACCCTTGAGGTCTACATAACCTTGGTTATTACCTTGGAAATTCACTATAAAATATCATTATAGGTTGCCTTGTTTCCACTTATAACCTTTTCAATTGATAACAGGTGACTTATTTTTAAACAGGTAATAATCAAATAATGAATTGTTTATATGTTTAGACAGTATCTGAGGGATGAAGCAGGTACCTGGGTATTTAGTTATATTGTACTGCTTTACTTTATATATGCATGCTTGCGTACTGTTACATTTCCATTACATGATCCAGATGTTATAGACACCATTGGTGGTGGCCCACTGAGATTTATCTCACACCCCTCCATGCACCGTTTGGTACCTGAGGAAGATTACATGAATGTAGGTGTTGACAAAGGGAAGCATAAGACTCCAAACACTTGATTTTTTTACTGTTTAGTATGGATCCTGATAGAAGATGATTGAGTCAGATGTTGGGATGCTTGGGACAGTATTTTCTTTACTTTGTAATTATGTGAAACATGTCATGCCTGCTATCTTGTATCCATGTTTTCCAGTTATCTAGTGACATGACATATCATCATTAGTTGTTTTATGCTTGTATATTATTCCAGTTATTTATATTATTGTTATTGTTGTATTATTTTTCGATGTGCCTTATATTTACTTATATTAATTTTGATATTTAATAATGTTTTCTTTCATCCGCTGCAATAAAAATTGGTAATGAGCTAATAGTCTCCCCATGGACACACCCTTGTCCCTCACTTCTATTCGACAACCTCTTAAGTTTGGGTATATGCACTTGAGGCTATGTGACCCATCGGGATCGAGGCACCCATTAAGTGGAATCTGGGTTTGGGACGTCACAACATAGTATCATGAGAGTTTCCTATATTTTTTTTACTATTTGGAGATAATATAATGGAGATTTGGAATGCTGTTAACTTGGCCCTAAGCCATGCTTGTGCATCATGAAAGCATGTTCGGGGTAAAATATGAGTTTCTTAAATTATAATTGTTGCTATGTTTTTCCAATTATAGTTGATATTATTTCATCGTTGGGTGACACACATTCAGTGTGGTGTTGTTGATTATTACTCTATTTGAGGATTTTCTTTCATCCTTGGCCCGATGATATGAGGGAAAGAAGAATTGTTACATGCATCGTTATAGGTACCTAGAATTCACATGTTATGCATATTTCCATGCCATATAGGTGCATTTCACTACTTTACATTTCTTGGTATGCCTATGATTGTTGAGTGATGCTGTGATAGTTAGATTATGATCTTATTACTACTGGTTTTGATTGAGTGATTACCTATCTCAATTCATGAGGTTTATGGGCCCTCATGGGTTGGAATGAGTAATTTACCGAGTTAAGCCATTATGCTATAAGTAAATGGCTTTCATTTCTAGTGATAGGTGTATGGGTACTAATTAAAAAGAAATAGACATCCATTATAAAGTGAATCATGACATCTAAAATGATCTGTTTTCTCATACTTATCCCACCTTTCCATGTTTATGAAATGTAAAGGAGTGAACCTGTTAATTAAATGTAAAATTAAATGAAACTTATACTTGGGCACTTGCCGATACCTGTCCGTCTAAGCAGGTAGTTTGGGTAGTATGCCTTGGGTAGTGAGTTTTCCTATGTCTAGCTTTCTCTAGGGATGATATATTTATACTTAACCTTATTATAAGGCATGTTCTTAGAATTTTTTGGCCAATGATGCCACAAAATCCTCATATCGTATTCTTGGAGGGTGGCAATGACCATGCTCTAGACGTGGTGGGCCCTGAGCCACCAGTACTGCCTCCCAGAGTTCAACTTGAGACACCACCTATTGTAGATGATTTGGGAACTGACACTGAAGTTTGTGATAGTTTTATACATCTGATTTAGTCCATGCATGGTTATCCATGTCTTTCACCTATGATGGATGTTTTGACTCTTGAGTTCTAGTAGCCACTCCCTTTTACTTTCTCATGGAATGGTGGTATGTATCCTGACGAGTCTTTGATATAAGCCACCCTATCTATCTTTGAGAATATATAAATGAGTCCAAAGTGGAGAGTCAATCTTGTATATACATGCATTGGGATTCGACCAAGTGTTGGTGGGTTGTGATTACCTAGGCCGGTCGTCATCAGGGAATGTTATGGGTTGATTTGTAGACTAATATCTATGATCAGTTCTTTCCTCAAATGTTGAGAACTAACAGAGCCAAAGATTCTATTCATCTTGATTAGGGTTCTATGTCATTCATGGATTATTCATCACGTTTCACTGAGTTACAATGTTTTTCACTGCTTCTATATGGTGATGTGCTTCTATATGGTGATGTCCTAAATAATAAATCAGGATCTTATCACTGAGAATAAATTAATGGATGACAATAATACTGGGTATAGAGGATTAGTGCTGAGGTAGGCCAGTAGTTCTTCCAGTGGCATGAAACATTCCCTTGCAGTTTCTCATTAGAGAAATGAAAACTAGAGTGCCTATTTTGATATCTCTATAGAGTGTCATCAGTGTGGAAGAAAGGGGCACAAGAAGCATCAGTGTGATAGAGAACAAATGGAGTTCCAGGCTTGTAGATGTATGGGTAATCTCAAGCATTTCTATAGGACTTTTCCACCATCTTCGAGTGGAAAAGGATTAGTGCCATCTCCACCTTCAGGAGAATGTTATTTTACGCCATGTTTAGTGGGGAGTTGGAAAAGAAATGGTAGGTTTGGATGAGGATGAGGTCAAGGCTATGGTAGCAAGACCCCTGAACACCAGCAACACCAATATATCTATTATGATCTTTGTAGTCCATCTATTGTATGGGGATATGGACCATGTTAGTTGCATGCACTACAACTAATACCCGTGGATCAGGCTGCAAGACTATATATAGTATGAGGTACTATCCTAGTGGAATCTAATATTGTATCTGATTTATTTGATATAGGTGCTTCAAAATATTTTATCTCTATATCTATCATGTAAATTCTCAGACTGGAGATACAATATTAGTATGGTGTAATGACCCTAGATACACTAATAGGGGTACGAACAGAGGGTATACATGAGTGTAGGGATTTCCCCCTTGAGGTAGTCAATTTCCATTTCTTATAGAACCAATTTATTCTCGATATGATAGGATTTGATTTCATTCTTGGGATGGATCAGTTGGATCATTATCAAAATTTTTTAGACTGCTATTTCCATAGGGTATCTTTTACATCACTAAAGGGAAACAGTTATCTACATAAGGGTGAGTGAGATGTCCAAGATGGTAGAGCTGGACTAGAGCATCCTGGGATAGGTGGAGTGACTTACCAGATCGTAAATTAATTCATGGAGGATCAGGGTTTACATAAGTCTAATTTTCCTCCAGTAGTGGATCATTTCAGGGGTGTATTTCTAGATGATTTTTGTAGCTTACATTATGGGAGAGAGGTAGAGTTTACAATCGATATTGTTTTAGGAGAAACTCCTGTGTCCATTTCTCCATACAAGATGAAACATATAGAGATTTATGAGACCAAACAATCATTAGATGATTTATAGGTCAAAGGCTTTATATGGCCTAGTAAATCCTCTTGGGGTTCGTCCATGTATTTTTTCCAAGAAGGCAGATTGAAACTTACATCTATGCATGGATTACCATAAGTTGAACCAACTTACGGTCAAGAACAATATCTACTACCTTGAGTATATTATCTCTTTGACCAGATCCTAGGAGTTAGGGTATTATCTAAGATCGACCTAAGATCGAGTTATCATTAGGTGTGAGTAAGGACATTATACATACCTCACACAACATTCTGTAGTTGGTATGATCTCTATGAGTACCTTGTTATGCCGTTCAGTATTAGGAACACACCCTCTGTTTTCTTAGCTCTGATGAATAGGGTGTTGCACCCCTATTTTTAATTTTTTGTTATCCTATTTTTGGATGAAATATTGGTGTATTATCACACTCATAGAGACCATGAAAAATATCTTGAGATAATTTTGAGTGCAGTGAGAGAACATCATCTTTACTCCAAGCTTGCTAAGTGCCACTTCTAGATCGAAAACGTTCACTTCTTAGGTTATATTATCTTAGAATATGGCATGTCTATTGATGCACATGAGCCTCAACCAATTTGGTGAGGACTTCTTAAGTGCATCCGGGAAACCTGAGATCAAATTCAGGCGGAGGAATATTTTTGGGGTACTATAGCGGGAATTAGAGTAGGAACTATAGCTGGAACTATAGAAGGTATTGTAGTAGGTAATATTTGGTGCTGTAGCATCAGGGACTATTCTCATGTTAGGGCCTTCAAGACATCTATTTGGTCCCCGAGTCCTTTAATTCCTTTGGGCCACCTAGGCCTTTGTGTCAGTAAGGCCTTTAGGACACCTTAAGTGTTGATAAAAACCAAACAACCTAAAAGGAGAAAGATTCAGAAGGAGTATGATCAAGGAGATTTCACCATAAATAGAGCTAAATGGATTTCAAGATTTAGTAGTTATGGAACCTTCCATCGGGATAAGCCAATTCATGCATAGTAAATCCTAGCCGAACAACCATGTGAAGGTCGAGAGTTGATTTCACGATGAAGATACTGGAGAGGTGCAGTTCCAAGTAGTCAGTCTGGGTTGTATGTAATGTTTGAATCCTGTGGGAAATTAATTACTCTAAGTCCTACAGGCCATGGAATAATTACACCTACGGGAATTGTAAGGGTTCCACCTCACCCCTTGAAATTTTGATTATCAAAAATCAATAAAAAATGAAGGCCCTCGGGCCATTGGAGGCGTGTCTGTTGACCTAGAAAATGTTAGTGCTGTAGTTTCCTAGGACCACCCATGAATGTGTTTGACATACATAGTTTCTTGGGGATGAATGGATATTAAAATAATTTCATAAAATACTTATCACATAACGATTCAATACTTACTGTAGTTACAAAGATGGTTGTCAAGTTCATTTGGTCAGAAGTGTATGGGAAAGGTTTTCAGGAGCTAAAAAGGGGGCTTGTCTCAGAACCTGTTCTAGTTCTTCCAAAACCTAGAAAATGTTATACCATATTTTATGATACATCAATAATAAGAATAGGAGCAGTAATGATGCAGGAGGAAAGATTCGTTTCATATAGATCTCAACAGTTGAGATATCATGAGAGAAATTACCTGACGCATGACCTTGAGCTAGAAGCAATTTTCCATTCCTTAGTTGCTAGAGACACTATCTGTTAAGTGAGATATTTTTGGTGTACACAGACCACAATATACTCAAATAAAACATTACTCAGTGTGAATTGAACCTCATACAATGGATATGGGTCAAATATATACAATACTTTGATTTTGAGATTGCCTATACGCTTGGGATGGACAATGTAGTTGCAGATGGACCTAGTTGGAAAACTCAAACATAGGATGTATGGGAAGACAATGATGGATGGAAGATAATGTACATATTTTATGAGATGTATCTATAGTTTCATGATATTCATGAGAAGTATTATCTCTCATCCTTGGCAGTTACCTCTTCCCTCCTTGAGATGGTGAAGGGTAGACAAATTTTATATCCTAAAGGCTTGGTACTCCATGAGAGTATATGAAGAGATAAGCAACCTCTAGATTGGTCTATAGATAGAGATGAAATCCTTCATATTCATGGATGTGTCAGGGTCCCTAAAGATATGATATAGGATTTGATGAAAGAGTCCCACACCTCTCAGTGGGCAGTTCATCCAGGAATCTTAAAGATGTATCGAGACATGCGACACATGTATTGGTGGTCTAAGATGAAACATCAGATAATATGATTTATCACTAGGTGTTCCACCTATCAGTAGGTTAAGGTAGAGCACTAGAGATCTACGAGCTTGTTATAGTCACTTACAGTCCTAGGATGGGAATAGAAATACGTTTCCATGGATTTCTTATTCCAATTAACTAGGTTTCTGAGGGGTAGAGATGCTATTTGGGTATTCATTGACCGAATATTAAAATCATCCCACTTAAATCATATTCAAGAGACTTTCTTAGTTGATGAGCCAGAAAAAATGAATGTTTGTGAAATCATACGACTCCACGGGGTCCCTCGTACTATCATTTTAGATAGGGATGCTTGTTTCACACCACGGTTATGGCAAGGATTATAGTAGGCTATGAGAGAACTTGTGATCCTTTTGTGGCCTTGAATGGTAGGCTATTGTTTTCACCTCTGTGTTGGATAGAGGTAGGTGAGTGAGCCCTACTAGGTCTTCATCTCATTTAGGATACTTCAGATAAAGTTCATATGATCATAAAGAACATGTTTACTACTCAGTCTAGATAGAAATCTTATGCCAATCACTATCAACGACCTCTAGAGTTCAATTTTGGGGATCCTGTTTTCCTTCGGGTATCGTCAAGTCTTGGGATTAGACACTTACAAAAGAAAGGGAAGTTATCATATCATTATATAGTGAAATTTGAGATTCTAGAGAGTGTCGGGATGGTAGACTATCAGTTTCTACTACCTCAAAGGTACTGTGACATGAATGGAATCTTCCAGGTCTCATAGCTTCGCTAGTATCATGCTGACCCGTCTCATACTTTTGATATTGAAGAATTTGAGTTAGATGCTGATGCTACCATTGAGGAGTATCTAGTACACATCATTGACTAGAGAATGAAGGATCTCTGAGGCCGATCTATCCCTCTAGTATGGTTTTTATGGAAGAAAAAATGCATTTAGGACGAGACTTGGGAGTGGGAGGCCGATTTACATTCCCATTGGGAATAGTTATTCTCAGACAACATTTCTCCACCCTTAGAAGGTGAACTCAAGGAAAAGTTATTTTCAGGGGGGAAGACTACAAGAACCTTTTTTTCCAATCAGGTTTGGATCCGATAAATTTTAGTCTAAATATTTACTTTGGACTTAATATGGATGCATAATGAGTTAGAGAGGTTTTAGGGTTTCTTGGGGCATGTATGGAGCCCAGAACCTATCTTTTTGGGAAAACTGACCATGTCGTACGGTTAGCACATGTTTGGAACCCATTTTGGCTAATCGTGTATAAGAAATTTTTAGACAAAACCATCTCGTATGGTTTGTGAATATCAATATAGCCTAACCATGAAAGTTCCCCTTTTTCCTAGGTAACCATGTGGAAAAACTGTGCACATGCCATTTTTCTAGGTAAATTGTCCTTTTTTCCCTTAATGATAAAATTATATCCCTCCTTCTTCCCTAATACTAGAACTACTGGGATTAACCTATTTATCTCTCAAATTGGAGTTTTTTGAAGGCCAAATCTAGGGGTTAATATATATATATTTTTTGGGATATGATCAAGCTTCCGTTCATCACATTGGATGCACAACAGTAAATACTCGAGTTTGTTTAAGCCTTTCCTCTTCTCTTTTTCTCTTGACCAAGTTATCAGGGTGTGAATTTTTTTCTCCTTTTCTTAGATCTACTATGAGGGACAATAATAGAGTATTAGATTCATACAAGCCTAATATGGGTAGTCTATAACTCATCCCTCAAGTTTGTTGATTTTGGAATTATCGTGTGGGACCCACTGATTTCATCGGGCGTCGTTAATAGAATTTATATGCCTTTCTTATAATAATTATAACCATATAGATATGCAATTTCCATATATGTGATTAATTTTTTGTGGTTACTCTGAAAACTCTATCCATCCCATATAGGATGTTATTCCATAATTGGGGTTTTAAGTATTTGACATGTTTAAGCCACCGTTTGGGTGTGACTTTGCTTGAACCTTCAAAGGGTAATATTTTATACATTAAATGTATTGATTTATATTATGAATTAAATAATGTAAAGTACCATGTATTCTCACTACTTGACCCACCTAAGGTATGTGCTTCAATTGATTATTAAATGTGAAATGGAAATTGGAAAGTATACTAGGTATATGACTTGACCGAATTAAATATGAATGAATAATAGGTTTCATGTCTATATCACCCCTTTCCGCATTAATGGAAGGTAGTAGAATAAACCTTAATTATTGAATATTCATTATATGGAATTAATAAAGGTTGCATGATACTTGGACTTTTCACACTAATGAAAGGAAAGTCTTAGAACAAATGGACTTGTTGATTTATAAAGGTTGCATGCTACTTGAACTTATCACACTAAGTAAAGGAAAGGATTGAACCAAATGAAATATTACCTAACTTCATAATCATATAAGAATTACCTGACTTGAGATCACCATGGATTAAGACTGGAGAATGCCATGAGCACTTGCGAACCCCATTCCGATTCAAGGATACGACTTGCTTAGGTTGAGACCCACCTAAATCCTAATCCTTATCTATTATTTGGATGACTAGTATGGAACTATAGGATCCCTTACATATCATTAAAGTATGCCTTGAATACACTCCTTGGATCTAGTATTAACAAGTAGGTGCCATGGTAAAAGCCCATTGGGCCTAGTCATTTCTTAGTCCCATTTTACCTTGGAGGAACTCCTTGGACTCGGTAGGCATTGCATTATGGAATGACTTGGACTATTCTCATTTAATTACACTATTAAACCATTCTAGGATATGATTATCACTGAGTTGGTGACCCTTGAGGTCTATGTCACCTTGGTTATTACCCTAGGACTTCACTATTAAATATCATTAAAGGTTTCCTTATTATAACATGGAACCTTTTCAATTTATAACATGTGAATTATTTATAAACTGGTAGTAATAAAATAATTAATTTTTTACATGTTCAGACACCAGCTGAGGGATGAAGAAGGTTCCTGGGTATTTAGTTGCATTGTACTGCTTTACTTTATATATTCATGATTTTACACTATTACCTTTCCATTACAGGAGCCGAATTTTATAGACACCATTGGTGGTGGACCAATGAGATTTATCTCACACCTTCTCTAGGTGATATTTGGTACCCGAGGCAGATTAAATGAATGATGGTATTGAAAAAGGGAAGAATGCGGCTCTAAACACTTGATTTTCTTTCTATTTAGTATGGATCTTAATAGTAGATGATCGAGTCAGAGCTCGGGATGCTTGGTGTAGTATTTTATTTCATTTATACTTATATGGATCATGTTATTCCTTATGTCCTGTATCTATGATTTCGAGTTTTCTGTTGACATGACATATCATTATTAGTTGTTGTATGCTTGTACATTATTCCATTTATTTCTATATTTGTTAATTTTGTCACTATTTTTCGTTGTTCATTCTATTTACATATATATCTTGCACTATTTGTCTATGTTTATATCTATCCACTATGATACAATTTGGTAATGATGGAATTGTCTCCCCAAGACACACCCTAGTGCCTCGCTGCTAGTCAGAAGCCTCTGGTGTTCGGGGAGATGGGTTTGAGGCCATGTGGCCCACTGGGCTTAGGGAACCTATCAAGCGGAATCTGGGTCTGGGACATCACATTTTATGGGGAACACAGTTTGAACACACGGTTAGCCAAACTATATGCCAATCGTCCACCACCCTCTATCAAAGAGAGGGACAAGATGAATAATTTCCTAAGGATTTTTCATGATTTGGAAAACCAAGTGCTGACCATGCAGGTTGGATCTATCCAAGACCAAACGGTTTTTCCTTCCCCCTTTCATAGTTTTCTTCAAAAAATAATCCCGTCCTATAAGAAATCATGGTTATGGTGAAAAATTACTACTAACCAATTGCCAACTATGAAACATACACCAGAGGGCCCTGTTCTCCCTTATTTTCTTCCAAAACTCCAAGAAAACCCCTAAGCCCCTGTACAGACTTGAGAAACATTTAATTAACCAACTTTAAGGTATTTAAACTAGTTTTTTAAAAAAGGATGTACCTGAAGAAGTCCAAGATCTTACAAAAACTCTTCTAACCATAGTTTTCTCATCAATGTTATATTGAAATAATTATTTATCCGTGGAGAATTTTTATCTACCGTTCATTAAGGTTTGATCAATGACTGTCAATTATTTTATTAGAGTGTTTTATCTTTTCAACCTCTCATTCAAAACTATTTCCATAACATCTGATTTCATCTCTACCAGTGATTTTTAATCCTATAGATCCTTAACTTATGTAAGTATAAAAGTGATTTTTAATTTTTTTCAAGAAATAATTTACTTTAGAGTAATTTTTTAAGTTACTCATTCTATATAACAACCCTGTACCTACACTCCCAGATCTGGTGATAAGAACATAATTGTTATATTTTTGGATTTGATACCAAAAAAACATGAACCAATTATCAACATCCAAAACATACAAAATCAAACAAAAATATTATCTCACTTACATACCCAAGGACCTTTTATCTTTAGAGTTTTATATATTTAGGACTAACACATACATTACAATACCCATTCCCTCATGTGATTCCTTTTCCCACTATTTATAGATTTTCTAATTAAATAATAAGTCTTAAACATATCCCATAAAATTACCCACATATGAAACATTTCTATAAATAAATAATTTAACATATTTCTTCATAACCTGGGGAAAATGAAACATAAGAAGGGTGAGCTCAAATTCTCTATAAGAGAAAACATAAAAATTAATAGTTCAACGTCAGAAGTGAGTATAAGATGAGAATAAGGGGATGATGCATTAATCAAAGTGTATTAGTATAGAATAAGAGAATTTATACCCATAAAAACTTGTATCATTATACATGTGACATGACATAAAGATTTATCAATACAAAGGGTCAAAGGAATCAATAATCAAGAGCCATGTGATCTAAATCTTGATCAAATGAAAATTTTTAAATCCATAACAAGAATAAATAAATAATGTTGGTATATTATAAATTATCTTCATATCCCATGTAAAACTAAATTGATCCTAGTTAAAACCATTGGAGAAACAACCCCGGTTAACCCCCTCCTTGTTTCCTTTGAAGACAAGGAACATGGCCATATGTATTGGAGAACTATATTGTGCTCACCCATTAGATAAACTATATTGAGTTCACCCATCATATAACTGTATCAGGATCAACCATCGTATAAGCTATATTACGATCACCCATGATCATCCATAATTTCTCAAGTAATGTATATGAATATAACACATTGAATATTTTTTTTAATCATCAATATTTTAATAATAACTTTCATTTATTTATAGTTCGATATTCCTAGGGAAAAGAAACAGGTTTCATGAAATCTATTTAAAAAAATCACAATACATATAGAGAAATAATAAGGATGGTTTCATTAAAACATAACCCAAATGGATCATAAGTAAAATAAATATTTTTTTTCTCAATGATGAAAATAAATACCATAAAAATATCATTAAAAAATCTTGAATAAAATAACCTTTCCACTTTGAAAATCACTTTTAAAAACAAATTTTTTTCAGAATATTTAGAAAAGTATTTCCCTTGAATATAACCATCAAAACATGTAAAGGAAGATTTAAATAATCGAGTTATTATTAAAATATGAAATTCTATTTGTGTCATAATTGTTAAAACAAAGATTTTGTTCACACTTTTGATAAAAGTATATTGTTTAAAAAATGACAAGAAGATTATTTTTATTTTATTTTTATAAAATGTTAAACATGGGTAAAAATTATTTTAAATAATCATTGATGAATAGTCAAAATTATTTTAAAAAACATTTTTGGAAACATGTATAAGGAATAAAAAATTTTTCTGATCAAAAGTGAAGAAATAATATCAACTTTCCTAAAAATATTTTCTAAACCACTTAGAGTAAAAAAGAGATAAAATTGTATTTAAACAATAAAAGTATACAAATATGTAGAGGATAATAACAATTAAATGGGTTTATCAAATAGGAATCATATAATTTCCTAAAATGAAATTCAAGCATAAAAAATCCATATTAAAATGGAATTAAAACTTAAACCCCTTACCACATCGGTAACTATTGAATCGTAAGGCACCTGAAATAATAACAACAAATGAAACTTTATATATCATTAAAATGATGATATTAATCATATAACTTATTAAAGGGGAAGTATATACACCTCATAAAATAAGATAGGTTCATAATAGGAACATATTTCCCAAAGAAAGAAAATTTTAGATGAACAACCCTTATAAAAATAATATCACTAAATTGAGAATTAATCAATTGGGAGATTATGTGTAATAAGTTTAAATATGCTTAAAATTTTTTAAATAAAATATAAATCAAATGGAGGACATTTCACACATAATATTCTCATAATTTAATAAATGAGGAAGTGATATAACACAATAAAAGGAAATTAAGTTATGAAATCCCTTACCACTTGGTAACTTTAAAGTCACACCCTTTGGATGAAATAATTTGAATATCAACTTAAAATACAATAAATTATGAATTATTCATTACATAAAAAGTAAAATATCAATATATACACCATATAAAGGAAAAAAGGAGTATAACATTAAAACATGCCTTAATGAAATCAAATTGAGATGAAATATCTTACCTCAAGTCTAGATGGAAATGTATGTACTTTAACTCATGTATAATAAACATATAAACTATTAAATTTTTTAAAAACCTTTTAAAATTTTATTAACTTTTCATTAATTCATTTTTTTATTTATTTCAATGACATATTTAATAACTTAATTGGTTAAGTCAACATTGGTTATTTTGAGGATGTTAAATTCATAATTATAAAAAGTCTTCAGTATGTTGACTATGGTCAAAGTATTAATTATTCCATCATCTAAATAATAATAATAATAATGAAATAATTATAATTTTTATTCATCAATTATAATTTTTAAATCAACTATGAATGATGGTTATAAAAAAGGAACTACGTTACCGTTATAGAGATGGTAGACCGTACGTACGCATGAGCTATGTTTACATTTTTCAATGAACATGATGGAAAGAAGGTTAATATTATTTTTCATTTCCATTATTATGAAAATATTATAAATATTATATTCCTTATTCAAATACACTTATATATAACTAACATATGATGCAATTATGAAAGATTAATTATATCAATTAATGGAGGTAGTAATCCATATGTATTTACAAATGACATATCATTTTTAATATATGGTAAGGTATGAAAATAAATGACATATTATCTTTGAAAAATTATAATTATGTCCTTAATATAATATATATAAATTAAATACATCATTATAACCAGCCATGAGAGGCACTGATGAAAACTTAATTACATCGGTTCGCAAGGTGGTAGACCACCGTACACAAAAATGTTAGATTCTTTTCCCATTTAATGGAAGAAGAAGATGGATATAGGTTATGACATTACCATAAAAAATATCATTATATGAAATATACATCAGTTATTATTTCATCATGTTTGAATAATATTTTAATGAGGTAGAATAATAAATATAACAAAAATATTTAGTTTATATCTATATATATTCTTCAGACAACCTCATTTTCTGTGCACCCTCTCATTTCCAAAAATAGATATCTAGAATATAGTAAGGAATTATAAGAAGGGACTTGGGTAGGTATTGGCTGATATAAAGTGATAAAAAATTTGTGAGTAAGAGAGGATAAGATATTTCCTTTTATAAGTGGGGGAGGGGACTATTGGAATTACATAAAGTATTAAATCAACATAAATTAATATTCATGAAAAAAGGATAAAAATCATTATAATTAAAATGTAGTGATAGTATGGGTATAAATAATATCATCCAATAATTTTTTATAATTTTAGATTATTTTTTTACACTTATCTCTTTGTTTTATCCCCTCATTAACTCTTTTGATAATTACGATTATATCAATGTTTTTTAATCTTTAGGGGTCAATGAAGTTACTATAAAAAAAGAGAAATAAATGGACCATGATTGAAATTTTTAAGAACATATAATTCACCTTTCCTAATATTTTTTATGAATTTTAAATCATTTAATGAAATATTGTTTATTATAAAATAACATTAATTTCATTTTTGAAAATACATGAAATATTATAATATAATATGTGTATAACTTATGTTAAATAGTTAAAAAAATTAAATTTCATAAAAAATAAGTAATATTTGGTCTTTATATAATCATAAAATAAAACTTTTATAGGTTTAGATATCATACTAGACCTTATCTTTTGGTTTAATACCATGGTTAACCAATTTTAACCTTAATCGTGGTAATGATTTATTTATATTAAAGTGTTTTAATTTTACTTATAAGTTTTAAATTTTCTCCTAAATGGAATAGGGATGAAATTTTATATAATTTATAATTCCAATTGTACTCTTGTAATATTTTTATAATTTTTAAGTAATTTAATAAAATATATTTAACATAAAATACTATTAATTCCATTTTAAGAACAATTAACATAATTTGACATTAAAAACAACATGATAGTAATGTAATTAGAATATAAAAATTTCAAAAATATATAATATTTTATATTTATCATTAAAAAACATGTTAAAATATAGATCACCCAAAGAGTATTACTTTTATACTTACTAAATCATTTACTTGATTTTTTTACTATTTGCACAAGCATTATGTTGGCTTTCCACAAGTATTCATGGTAATTATTTATTCACTAAAAATAAAAAACAATTTACCATGATAAAAAAATTAATGAATATTTAAAATAACTATTTATAAGTTAAAATAATTCTTTTTTGTCCCTATCACTAAATATTATAGATATTAGAAGCAAAAAAGTGACTTTTTGACTTTATATTTAAATAAAACAATATAAATGTTATAATCAAATAAAAGTGGAAATAAATTGCCCCATTTTAGAATTATGGATGAAATATAATCCTAAGATTATATTTAGGAAGGTTTTGGGTTGATAATTATACTTTATCATATTATTTTTATGCATAATTACCCGATTTACCATTATCGTAGTAACCCAAAATTTACTGTGGTTATTTTTCATAATGACAAAAAATAAAAGGAACCTATGTAATTTTTTTTGAACAAAAAAATTGCAGACATATAATTTTTTTTCATGATTTAATTTCTAGAAGTGTAAGAAATAAATTTTAATATAAATGTGTAAAACACAACAAAAAATAGTTTTTAGAAAAAATGCATTTTAAGCCAAAAAATGAACTTACACCAAAATCAACGATAAAGAAAATTCTTATGTAATTAATTATATTATTTATAGATGAATTATAATTATTTTAATTTAATATTAAATTAAAATAATAATTTAACCTTTTTATTGAAATAAATGAAAGTTTTATAAAAATTGGCATTTTTCTATATTCACTGAAAAATCAATATTTTCAAAAAAATCCCAAAATTTTACCATAAGATAATTTTGATATGATGATTTAAAAAATGATATAATTTTTATAAAATAAATTTTCTAAAATTTTTATAAATTAAATTATAATATTCACTCATAAAAAGTAATAAAAACCATTTTTGAAGAGAACATATTTTTGAAAAGTAAAATGACTTTACTAAAAAATGAGTGCTTATTTTCATGGAATTAATATATATTTTTATCTATTATTTTATTTATATATATAAATATTTTATAATGAATTTAATACTATTCACACCCATTAATTTTATTGTTATTTATAACTATAATATTTAAATATTAATATTTCATGGCTTGTTTAATATTTGTGTTGTGTGTTGTAGACATTATCAAACATAGTGATATTTTAAAATATTAGGACATTACATTCTCACCAAATTTAATAAATTTAATCCCCTCAATTTTAAATTGATATTGGTAATCAAGGGGTTAACATTTGGAAATACCTATATTGAAAACCCACATTGTAAAGGGGTTACTAAGAGTTTATTTTGAAAAGGTGGAATGAGAAATCTAAAGGTCTTTTGGAATAACAAATATCTATGTTTCCAAATTGATAACATTAGTGAGAATTTAAAATACGTACATAGAGGAAAAAATTAATGTTTAGATAATTATGGGGAGCGACAGAGAATAATGATCACATACAAGAGGATTATCATGAGAAAGTTAATGACCCCAAAACTATAAACCTATAAGGAATGAAAAAGAAAATTGATTCATAAAAAATGAAGGTAATTGGATATCATTTTTTTTCAAGGTCCATTTACCAATGTGGAGGAATTCCTTTACCATCTAGAATAAGAAATTAAGGGAATATACTTACATGGATAAGTATAATTTCATACTTGAAACAATTTCCACCACAATATAATCTTTTTCTCCAAACTATGAGTTTTAAAGATGAATATTTCAAGCCTGAAGAACTAAAATATACTTCTAGACAATCTATAAAAGTATAACAAGTTATTACACGTATATTTATTTATTAAATAAACTACAATTGTCTGCACAAGGTAAGATAATATCCATAATTTATAAAACTTAATATGAATTAATAATAAATTAATATCCAAAATTCAAAAACAATAAAAAAATTTCATCGTAGATAATTACATAAATAAATAACCTTATATCCCAAATAACCTCGATAACCTCAACATTAAAAAAATTTTAACCACAAAGTTTTTATCATACATTTTATCATACATCACAAAAAATTTAATATCATTCTTTTGAAATAATACTTGACTTTAAAACCAAGGGTTATATATACCTCATCCCAATAAAACATCACCCAAAATATCATTAATCACCATAAAATCCCATCACTTAAAACCTCAAAAGGGATGTATAAGACTTTGAACTTATGATAAACCTTAAAATTATAAACTCATTATGATATCCATAACTCTTAATTTAACCTCACATGACAGAATCCTAATCTCCAAAGTTTTCTAAACCCTTCTCAAATACCATCTATAATAACTCCATACCTTCACTCCCATATTCATTAATAACAACATAATATTTAAATTTTTGGATATGATACCAATAAACATGACATAATTTTAACCATCCAAAACATAAAAAAACCAATGGAAATATTGTATCACTTATATACCCAAGGAAATTTCAGGTTTAGAGTTTTAGAGAGTTTGGGTTAACTCTTACATAATATTACCCATGTCCTCAAGTGAGTATTTTTCCAACTATACCCTAATTTTCTTATTTCATAATTAGTATTTAACATATCCCATACAATTCTACTCACATGAATACTTTATAGAAAAAAACCATTTAACATATTTATTCATAACCTTAGGAAAAGGAAACATAATAAGGGTGAGCTCAAATAACCACTAAGGGTAAAAGCAAGCATTAACAATTGAATGTAATTAGTGATCATAAGAGGAACATAAGGGAATAATGACATAATCAAAGTTTATGATTATAATATAAGATAATTTATACCCATAAAAACCTAGATAATTAAAAATAAGACATTTGATGAAGCTTTAATAATGTAAATATTTATATTAATCAATAATAATAAGACATGTGATGTCAATCTTGGTCAAATGAAACATTAAAAACCCATAGAAAGAATAAAGAAAACTTTTTAGTGTCTTTTAACATTACCTTCATACCCAGTTGCAGAAATAACTAGAGATAAGTTAAATCCATAAGAGGAAACACCTTGGTTAACTACCTATTCTTACATTTGAAGAAACAAACATCACCTAATGCATTGAAGATCTATATCGTGATCACTCATCATATATGAAATATCAGAACCACCAGTCGTATAATATGTATCTATATTACCCATAATATAAGATGTATCAGGCCCATCCATAATCATAAATAATTTTAAAGTACCACACATTAATATAACACATGGAATATTTCATTTTAATCATCATACTTTTCACAAAATATTTAATTATTTTATAGATCAATTTACCAACAGAAAATAAATGGGTTTCATGAAAATATATTTGAAACAATTATAATCTATCCCGGGAAAGAATAAGGATAGTTTCATTAAAATTTATCTTTCATAGAGTGTATATAAAATAAATCTTTTTTATCTTTGATGAATATAAATACTGTAAAAATTTCATTAAAAAAATTCTTGAGAAAAATACCGTTTCGACTTTAAAAAGACCTTTTAAAAACTAAAAATTTCTGGAATATTTAGTAAAAAAAGTTATTTAAAAGGAAAAATGGAAAATTTTAAAGTAATATTAAAATAATTTAATGGTCAAGATGATAGGAAATTCTGTTCATGCTATAATCATTTAAAAAAGATTCTGTTTACACCTTTGATAAAAGTATCTTGTTCAGATTATGAAAGAAATATTATTTTGAATTCTTTTTTTTTTGTAAAAAGTCTAAATTTGGTAAAAATAATTTTAAGTAATCGTTGAAGATTAATAAAAAAAATCTATTTTTTTAGAAAACATGGATATGAAAGAAATATTTTTTCTAACCGAAAGAGGTGAAATAAGATCCACTTTTCTTAAAAAGATTTTATAAACCATTTAGAGTACCAAAGAGAGAAAAATGGTGATAAAAAAATTAAAAAATATAAATAGGAGAAGAAAAATGAGATGGGTTTATCAAATAAGGATCATATGATTTACTATAAGGAAATTCAAGTACAAACATCCCAATTAAAATGGGATTGAAACATAAACCCGTTACCACTTGGGTAACTTTTGAATCATAAGCTCCATGAAATAAGAACATCAAATTTAACCTTAAATATCAATAAAATAAGTATATTAATGATATAAAATTTAAAATGGTATGTATATACACCTCATAAAATAATATAGGTGCATAACATGAACATATATCCTAAAGAAATAAAATTTGAGATGAATAATCATTATAAAGAACATATCACTGAATTGAGAATTAATCATTAAGAGAGATTATGTATAACAAATGTAAATAAAAAAAATGGAAATAGAACATAAATAAAATAAAGGAAATTTCAAACATAATATTTACATAATATAATAAATTAAGAAGTGATATAACCCAATTAAAGGAAATTGAGTTAAGAAAGCCCTTACCACTTGGAAAATTTAAAGTTAAATTCTATTGGATGATATAATTTGAATTTTACCTTAAAAATAATTAATTATGAAGGATTAAAGATATAACATGTGAAATTTTAGTATATACACCATATAAATAAAAATAGATGTATAACATTAAAACATGTCTCAATGAATAGAAATTACGAAAAAACCCATTACCTCGAGTCCAGACATTCCATGTATGTACTTTAACTCTAGTATGATAAAATTATATCAATTTTTTAAGTGTTTAATATACTTAGGTTTATTAATTTTACATTAAACCATTTATTTCATTTATTTCGATGACTTATTTTAATTACTTAATCGGTTAAGTTCACACTGGGTATTTTGATGATGTTCGATACATAATTTCAAAACCTCTTCGGTATGTTGACTGTGGTCAAAGTTGTAATTATTAAATCATATAAAAAATAATAAAAATTAAATAAAAATAATTTTTATTCATAAAATTTAATTTTAAAACCAACCACTAATAATATTTTTGAAAAATTAACTACGTTACAGTCATTGAGACGATATGTCATATGTATGCCTGAGTAACATTTTCATTTTTCCATGAACATGATGGAAATATGGTAAGTATTATTTTATATTTATATAATAATGACTATATAATAAATATAATTTTATTTCTTTAAATACACTTATATATAACATTCATGTGATGCAGCTATGAAAATGAATTGCATTCCTTTGTGGTGGTAGTAATGCACAAGTACACACGAACAATGTTATCATTTTTAAATGGATGGAAATGCAAGATAATAGATGAACTATTATATTTATATAATGATAATTATTTAATTAATATCATATATAAAAATTAAATCCATCATTATAACCATCCATGAGAGGTGGTTGTGGAAAATGAATTACGTCGGTTCGTAAGGTGGTAGTTCTCCATACACACGAATGATGGATTCATTTTCCATTTGATTGAAGAAAAATATAGATATATGTTATTAAATTAATATAGAAATATAGAAATATATTTAATATACCTGTATTTTATTTCATCATGTTATTGTAAGATTTTTTGGTGGTAAAAGAATAAATAAAACTAAAAAATTTGGTTAAATGCTATACCTTTTCTTAAAAACCTAAATTTCTTTGCACCTTAATCAATCTAAGGTTGGTATTATACCCAATAATAATAACTATATAAAATTTTTAGGGATTATAGTAATGGATTTGGGTTGGTATTTTCTAAGATAAAGTGCTTAAAATGTGTGAGGAAGAGAGGAGAAAAGGTTCCCTTTAATAAGTGAGGGGAGGAGCACTCTTGGAATTACATAAATTATTAAATTAATATAACTTAATTTTTATAAAAAAATGGATCAAAATAGGAACAATTATAATATATGATTATTATTAGTTGAAATTATATCATACAAAATTTTTGGATAGGTTTAGATTATGTTTTTACCCTTATCTCTTTGTATTAACCCCTCATTAACCCTTCTGAAAATTATAATGATATTAATGTTTATTACACTTAAGGTGTCAAGAAAGTTACTATAAAAAGAAAAATGACCTATAAATTACCATGATAGAAATTTTGAACCATATAACATTCAATTTTTTGAATATAGTATTTTTATGAATTTTAAATCATTTAATAAAATATTGTTTATTATAAAATATCATTAATGTTATTTTTGGAAATACATGAAATATTATAATTTATTATTTGTCTAAATCATGTAAAATGATTCCAAAATGAAATTTATTCAAATATATGTAATATATGTTCTTGATATAATCATGAAATAAAATTTTTATAGGTTTATATATCATTTTAAACATTATATTTTGGTTTAACCTCTTGGTTTACCAATTTTAACCTTAACCGTGGTAATGACTTTTTAATATTAATGGGTCATAATTTTAAATACATGTTAATAATTGGATCATAATTGTACATGGGATGAAATTTTAGATCAGTTTTAATTATAATTTTCATATTTAAATATATATATATATATATTAAATAATCTAATAAAATATATTTTTCATTAAATACTATTAATATCATTTTAATAAATATTTACATAATTTGACTTTGAAAACATAATTAAAGAAATTAAATTTGAATATAAACCTTTAAAAAATCCATAATATTTTATATTTATCTTTATAATTCAAGGGTTACTTTAATTAACCCAAATAATATTAATTTTATCTTTTTTGAAATCATTGAGTTGATTTTTTAGTGCTTACACAAGCACTGTGTTAGTGTTCCATAAGCATTTAAGGTAACTATTTCATCACTAAAAATTAAAAGTAAATTAACATGATAAAATATTAATTAATATTTAAAATAACCATTTATAACCAAACATAAGTTTTTTCACCTTTTACAAAGTATGATAAATATTAAAAGTAAGAAAGTGACATTTTTAACTTTATATTTTCATATTATAATATAAATATTATAATCAAAGGGAAGTGGAAATAAATTTACAAGTTTTAGATTTTTGGATTATTATATATTATATATACTCATAAAATGAAATATATGATGTTTCTGGATTTATTTTGATACCTTATCATATTATTTTCACCTTAATTTCCCGATTTAATATTACCATGGTAACCAAAAATCTATTATGGTTACTATTCATAATGACAAAAAATAAAAAGAACTTATATAAAAATTTTAAACCTAATGATTCTAAATAAGTAATAATTTTTTTATTCAGTTTCTAGAAGTGTAATAAATCAATTTCAATATAAATGTTTAAAACACAATAAAGAACAGTTTAAAAAAAATATATTTTAACCCCAAAAATGAACTTATAACAAAATCAAGTATAAAGATGGTTAATTTGTAATTAATTATAATATTTATAAATAAATTATAATTATCTTAATTTAAGATACAATTCATATAGTAATGTTACTTTTTAATGAAAATAAATGATGCCTTTTAAAATATTAGTATTTTTCACTATTCAATGAAAAATCAATATTTCCAAAAAACCCCCAAAATTTTACCCCATGGTAATTTTTATATAATAATTTAAAAATGATACAATTTTATAAAATTAGTATAAATTAATTTATTTTATTCTCTCAGAAAAGGAAATAAAAACCAAATTTTAAGAAAACATATTTTTGAAAAGTAAAACGACTTTACTAAAAATTGATTTCTTATTTAATACTCATTAATAAATAAATTTATATTGAGCATAAACCTTATATATATTTCATAATTCTGTTAATTATATCCATACACACCAATTTAATAGTTTAGTTATAACTTTAATATTAAAATATTAATATTTTAGGGTATGTTTAAGCCTGGTGTTGCATGTTGTATATGCTATCAAACATAATGTTATTTTTAAATATTAGGATATTAAATTATACACACTATTAATAGACTATGATTGATTATTTGAGAGATAAATTTTCAAAAAATTAAATAGATAAAACACCAAATTAATCAGCTTCAATTAGTGGTGGTACCTCTCTCTCCCTCTTGATATTTGTTGTAAGAACCCAGATCTTCATTTCATGTATGAATCTTGTTATCATGATGTTTTTGAGAAAAAAGGAAGAAAAAGGGATTTTATAAGTACCCACCATGTACTTATGTGTACACATCGTGCACTCGGTTTCTGTGTACAACCATGTACTGGTTGTGTAACAACTGAGTACATGGCCATGTGGTGACCTGGAAGACTGCTTAAGTCAGGGGCCAGTTGAGGCAAATAAATGACGTATATCTTTAATGAACATGCATTGTAATTTTCTTTTTATTCAATATATCAGAGCGGGGTTACATATTATGTTTGTAAACTTCTTCTTCTCCCCGTGGTTCATACAGGAGAGTGACGAAACGATCAAAAAACTTTGAACCCATGCTGATTTTCCATCCGAGCTCCGATTGAGACTCTGTCAGGTGCGTTGGAATACCTATGGTGAGTTCTCAAAACACTTATATACTTTCTTCCCGATTCCTCCTCTCTTTTGAGTTATTCAATGTTGATAATGTCTCATCTTTTTGTATATCTCTTCCATTCTTGGAGGATTCAAGGGCCATTGTTCAAGTATATTGATCACACAACATCGACATAGGTGGTTTGTGCCTTTTGTTGTTCATATTTGGATTATTTATGCTAAAAGTGCAGTATTCCCACATTTGGGTTATTTCTTGATTTGGAATTTAACCCTATTTATTTCCTTTTATAGTTTGATTTATTGATAAAGGGTTGTTTCTTATGCTTAAGGTTAGATACCTTGTTTATGGGACACCCAGCGGGTGTGTTTCCCTTGAATGATTATTTATGGATGTTTGGTCTAGGATGACTATTATGCTTGCCTTATTTTCTATAAACTGTTTTTTAGGATGGAGTTTCTAGTTATATAAAATGCCTGTGATATGCATTGTGAATGTTGACCAAAGGGGATTGGACTGTGAGAACTTCTCAAAGGGGTTAGATTGTAAGAGTTTCCCAGGTGGTCATTTATAATTGTTGGGTTATACCATGAGAGCTGCCTAGGTGATAATTATTATTTGATTAAAAGAATATTTGAACCATGGGTTTAGACCATGAGAGCTTTACCAGGTGGTTGTTTATAATTATTGATGCTATATTAGACCAAAATGGTTAGACCATGAGAGCTTTCCCAAAGGGTTGTTATTTAATTGACTGATGCAGTGTTAGGGCAAAGGGGATAGACCATGAGAGATTCCTAGAAGGTTGTTATCTAATGAATTGATGTTATGTGAGGCCAGATGGGTTAGACTATGAGAGATTTCCTAGATGGTCATTTGTGAATAGTTGAATGATTTTGTTGCATCTGCCAAGCCAAAGCACAAGCTTGGATTTAGTATTACTTGTTTTTTTAGATGGTCTTCTAAGAAATATGTTTTTTACTATTATATAGGGGATATATATCTTAGAATAGATCCCATGATTACATGATTCAAATGATGAAACATAAATATAAATGAATGTAATTGAAAACTGTATGATTGTTTACTTTTGTGTACTTCCTAGTTTATTTCTTTATTTTTCATATTACCTGCTATATATATTCACTGATAGTTAGGACTATATATTTTGGTGGTTGCTTATTAGGATTCATCTCACAGCCTATTTGGGTCATGTTTTAGACATAAATAGATTATATTATTGCATGTATAGATAATGGAAGACACCCTTCTTCATCTGGTACTTGATTACTATTGGAGCTGGGGAGCATGGGACCAAGCTAAAGCTTGTGATGATATTGGAGTTTAATTTCTTTTCTATACTTTGGTTTCTGTATTGTGTATCCATCCATGTGACATTTTTGGATTCTTTCCTAGACACATGTGACATGCATCATTTATATATATTCTCTGGTTTTTTATTACTATCAGTCTTCTATTGTATGGTATTACTACTTTAGCTATTTTTTACTATCTTTTTTCTTCTGTGTATACTCTACCAATGAGGGAATAGTTTCCCCATTATAACATCTTTCCCCTCCCTACTAGTCCACAACCTCTCACGTTTGGGGAAATGCGTATGAGTTTATATGACCAACCGGGTTCGGGTCACCTTTGGGCGACACCCAGATTCAGGACATTACAAAGTGGTATCAGAGGAGTTTTATTTTCAACTTTACCTTAATATTTGGAGATAATAGACTAGGATAGAAGGGAAATAGTGTTATTAATTATTTGTGCCCGGGAGTAGCTAACCCGTGTACTGAGAAAATCCAAGTTACATCGAATATTACAAATTTTATGATTTTTAAATTATTACAGTTGATTTGATTTCACACTTGGGTGATTCACTTATTTTATGTTATTATAATCGATATCATTGTGATTCTATTTCTATTTCAACCCAATGAGATGAGGTTATGCCATCTCATGGATCATATAGTCACTTTCTAGAGATCACATGCCATGCATTATTGTCATGCTATTTAGGGTGCATTAATGATTGCATGTTGTTGTGATAGATGTTATTCTAGATATACATGATATTGTGATAAATGTTGTAATTAAAATACCTACTATTTTTTATCGGGTATTTTTATATGTAAAGTTTCATTTGGATGGATACCAAGCTTTGGTCCCTAAAGTGTTATGGGCCCTCTTGGATTGGAATTTCGTGAATTCTGTTTGAACTTTAATTAAATAATGTTATGATATGATATGAATAAGGATGGAAAAATTTGATTCTATGGGAGTATAGGCTCTCACAGATCAAAACATGGAATTCCTTGGAGAAATTTTAAGATTTTGGTGGTTTCAGAGAAGTTTCAGACGCTTATTGTCTGGAAAACCTATAAAACACGTAATCTGATGTTATGAACACATGCCCGGTGTTCTTATGTTATATAAGAAATGACTTTTCTTAAGTACACACCATGTACCATATGCACATGCTGTGTAGTGGTTGACCATGTGAATGATAGTGTGAGTAGATACTTGGGGGTGGTAAACATTTGGTAGAACACGCCGTGTAATAGGAGTACACACCATGATGTAGAAGACCTTGTATCTGGCTATGTGATTAATGACACGGGTGGATGAAACTTGGGTTATAAATACTGTTTCTGGATTATACAGGACGTGTAGTAATTGAATGTGTATCCGTCCATGTGACTAATGACATAGGTGGATGAAACTTATGTGGTACATGACGTGTCCCAAGTGTACACACTGTGTAGTGTTACACCAGCATGACCATGTAAATATAGCCATGTAGAAGAACCTTGGATAGAGGGGATATTCAAATACATTTCATGTCTCATGAGAAACACGCCGTGTGTATGGGGTGTTTCACGACCATGTTGGAAGGGGTACATACTCATGTTAAAGATTTAGGGAACACACCACATAAACTTTTTTGTAAAAATTTAATTCTTTACTTCTTCTATCCTTTTCTTGAACTTCTATGTTGCAGTCCTTGATAATCTTGAACTTAGTTTTGTGCTTGACCTTTCAAAGTAATGCCACCAAGACGTCCCCCGATTATACTCTAGGTATAGAGTGATGTTCAGACATGAGAAATGGTAGATTAGGGACTAATAAAATTTCCTCCCATCACACCCATCTTGGAAGCATATTTTATACTGGGAACAAATTTTGATGCATAGTTTCATGAATTCTTTATAAGGATGGTTCATACATTTTAGGGAGCACCACATCCTTCCCTGAATATGGAAGAGTTGACATGAGTATTCCAAAAATAGTATCCTCCCACATTTTTAGGGGATAGAGGACTATATGATGTAGAGTCATGGTTGGAGGCCATGATTTCTATCTTCATGCATCTAGAAATGCCTCATGAGAGGAGGGTGAATCTCACAACTTATATGCTACGTAATCCTGCCAATGGATGGTGGGGTGTTACCTAATAGGCAGGACATCATCAGGATATGGCTTGGGAATATTTTCCGAGGATCTTATATGATTACTTCTACCCCAAGACATTGAGGTCCAATAAAGCCTGGGAGTTCATGAATTTAGAGCAGGGTTCTATTTCAGTGATAGTTTATTCTTCTTGTTTTATAGATCTTTAACGCTTGACAACTGTTTTGGGAGGTGATGAGTTATCACTGGATAGGCGTTTTGAGGATGGTCTCAGGTATGACATTCGATCACTGGTGAATGTTTTCCGGCTGAATTCAGTGACTATTATAGTAAACCAAGCACTGATTACTAAGTGCAATCTGAGGGATTTTGGAGCAGTGAGCTAGTGTGGTTCAACAACTAGGGTTGTAACTACTTCGACCAATAGTAGGAATCACCATAGGGATGTTTCTTCAGGTAGATAGGTGGTGTTTTAGCAGTGTGTAAAGAGTGGGAATACAAGACCACATTACCTGTAGGACCCAGTTGAGTGCTGATCTTGCGGAAAGATGGGCCCTATTCAGCGTTTTTCTAGGATGTTATCACCAGCAGTGAGTGAGATGGGATCTGTTATGACTACATGTTTAAGATCAGGACCACTAATTTCTCACCAGTCAAGAAATTGGAGTTATTCAAGCTATTCAGGACGATGAGGTGGTCATGGATGTGGTATCCAGATGACAATTTTTCAACTAAAATAAGGTGGATTAGCTTAAGGTAACCAGGAAGGGTCACATGGCTGTGGTACAAGCAAAACTTTTGTGATGGACCAGACCTAGCAGGAGCAAGATCCTGAACCCTCTATGGTTAGAGGTATGATTCTAGTTGCCTCATTTTTAGCTTCTTCTATTTTTTGATACAAGATATTACCATGTTTTTATATTAATTTCCATTGTGGAGAGCCTTGGGATCTGTATATTTACTTCTGATGATGTTATGATGCTAGACACTCCGTTTGGGATTATGACGACAAGTGTATGTCAGTGCATGGAGTTCCCTCTTGAGGTTGGTCAGTGTCACTTTTTATGGGACCTCTATTTCTTAGAGATGACATGATTTTATGTCATTCTCATAATGGATTAGCTGGTCACCTTTAAAACCTTTGTTGACTGCTATCACCTCAGGGTGAGTTTTACATTACCGTAAGGAAAATATTTTCTACACAAGGGTGAATGGGATGTCCAAGTGAGTAGAGATAGACTCGAGCATCATGGTTTGGGAAGAATTAAACCCTATATTGTCAGTTTATAACTGGATGACAAGGGGACTTCACATATAGACTTTCCTCTAGTGGTGGATCATTTCAGATATGTCTTTACTGATGAATTTTCAGGTTTACATCTAGAGTGAGAGGTGGATTTATCTATTGAGATTGTTCCAAGAGCATCACCCATGTACATTTCTACTTATAGGATGGATACACTAGAGTTAAAGGAGCTCAATAAGCAGTTAGAGGGTTTTTAGGAAAAAGGTTTCATCTAACCTAGTACTTATCCTTGGGGTTTGCCTGCATGTTTTTGTGAAGAAGGTAGATTATAACCTCATAATTTGTGTGGATTATCAGAAAATGAACTAGTTGATGGTTAAGAACCAGTATCCATTATTTAGGATTGATGACATATTTGATCCACTTCGTGGAGCCCTAGTGTTCTTGAATATTTAATTGAGATCTGGTTATCATCAATTGCGTGTTAGACCAACATATATACCTCTTACAACCTTTTGGATTAGGTATGGTCTATACGAGTATTTGGTTATGCCTTTAGGTCTCATGAATGAGCTGGAAGTTTTTATGGAACTAATGAACCGAGTGTTCCATGATTACTTGGATTCTTTTGTGGTAGTCTTCGTGGAAGATATCATGGTGTACTCTCACACTCGAAACAACCATGCTGCCCATCTTTAGATCTTATTGAGTACAATGAGAGAGAATTAGTTATAAGCTAATATCACAAAATTCCACTTTTGGATGGATCAGATTCACTTCTTGTGTCATGTCATATGAGAGACAGGAGTATGGGTAGACCCTGAGAAGGTGAGAGCTGTAGTTTCCTGGGAGAAGCTGAAGAACGTCTTTGAGGTAAAACGTTTTTTGGGTATGGTTGGTTACTATAGATGACTTATACAGAACTTTTCATGCTTAGAAATGCCACTGATGGGTATGACTATGAAGGGTGTGAAGTACTTGTGGACAGATTCACCCAACTCAGCCTTTCATGAGATGAAAGAGAGATTTACTTCAGTACCGTTACTAATTTTTCTGATGCCAGACAATATTTACACCATTTACTATGATGCATCAGGTATTGGGATGGGAGCAGTTCTTATGTATGGGGAAGGAATCATTGTGTATGGGTCTTAGTAGTTTAGGCCACATGAGAGGAATTACCCGATGCACGATCTCAAGTTGGCTGCAGTTGTGCATGCTTTGCACTATTAGAGACATTATCTTTTGGGAGAGAATTTTGTGATTTACACTAACCAGAAAAACCTCAAGTATATATTTACTCAGCGTGATATGAATTTCTGACATCGAAGGTGGGTTGAGTACCTTTTGTGTTTTGACTATGATCTTGCCTACATGCCTGGGGAAGGCAATGCAATGGATAATGAATTGAGCAGGAGGACTCAGATACATGCAGTTCAGGAGGCCAATAGCCTGTGGAAGATTGTGGATCTATTCTCTAAGATGCATTTGGAGGTGCATGAAAAATAGGGGTAGATTGTTATTTCTTCTATAGCCATTACCTATACTATACTAAATCGAGTGCAAATGAGGTAGATATTAGAATATGAAGGCCTAGTACTACGGGAGAGTGTGTCATGTGAGGACCCAACTCCTGGGTGGATCGTATGCGAGGATGAGGTTTTTCATTTTCATGGGTGCATATGGGTGTTAGAAGACATACGTGAAAATTTGATGCAAGATTTTCATTCCTCAGTATGGGAATTTCATCATGGTGTCACCAAGATGTATCGAGATTTATATCATCTGTATTGGTGGCCGGGTATGAAGAGGGATGTAACTGGTTTTGTTACGAGATGTTGCACTTTTTAATAAGTAAAGGTGGAGAATCAGTGACCTAAAAGGATATTATAGTAGTTACCCAATCCTGAGTGGAAGTGTAATGATGTCGCGATGGATTTTTTGACAGGTTTACCAAGATCTCCTTGAAGAAATAATGCTGTATGGGTTGTTATCGATAGGCTCACAGAGGTTTTACATTCCTTATAATCATGGAAACCTTAAGCGTCGATGAGATTGGAAGGTTGTAAATCTGAGAGATTGTACATTTTCTTGGGGTTCCACACTCTATCGTTTCAGACAGGGTTTCCCGGTTTCCACATACAGCCACATACTTGCTGCGTAATGGCCGTGTGATGACCGAGTACATGGCTGTGTGGTGACCTGGCTGACCGCTTAAGTTGGGGGATGGTTGAGGCAAATAAATGGTGTGTAGTTTTAATGAAAAAGACATTTACTTTTCTATTTATTAGATATATCAGAGTGGGGTCGTGTCTTATGTTTTTAAATGTCTTCTTCTCCCCATAGTTCATATAGGAGAGCTATGGAACAATTGAAAAACATCAAACCTCTCCTGATTACCCATCCAAGCTCCGATTGAGACACCATTGGGTGTGTTGGAATCCCTCTGGTGAGTTATCAAAACCCTTAGATCATTTTTCCTAATTCCTCCTCTCTTGTGAGTTATTAAAGGTTGATAATTTTTCATCTTTTTGTATATCTACGCCATTATATTTTGATTCAAGGGCTGACATTCAAGTATATTGATCGTACGACATTAAGATAGGTGGTTTTTGACTTTCATTGTTCATATTTGGATTATATATTCTAAAAGTGCCGCATAACCACATTTGCGGTATTGATTGATTTAGAATTTAACCCTGATTATTACCTGCTATAGTTTTATTGATTGATAATGGGTTGTTGCTTATGCATAAGGTTATATACCTTTTTCATGGGACACCCTGTGGGTGAATTTCACTTGAATGATTATTTACGGATATTTTTTCTAGGATGACTATTAGGATTTCCTTGTTTTACATGCCTTGTTTTTTAGGATGGAGTTACTGATTATTTGAAATCTTGGTTATATGAATTGTGAATATTGACTAAAGGGGATTAGACTGTGAGAGTTTCCCAAAGGGGTTAGACTGTGAGAGCTGCCCAGGTGTTCATTTATAATTGTTGGGTTAGACCGTGAGATCTGCCCTAGTGATCATTATTATTTGATTAAAGGAATATTTGAACCAATGTATTAGACCATGATATCTTTCCCAGGTGGTCATTTATAATTGTTGATGCTATGTTAGACCAAAGGGGTTAAAACATGAGAGATTTCCCCAAGGGTCATTATTTAATTGACTGATGCCATGTTATACCAAAGGGGATAGACCATTTGAGATTCCTAGAGGATTATTATCTAATGAATTTATGTTATGTGATACAAGAGGGGTTATACTGTGATAACTTTCCCAGAGGGTCGTTTGTGAATAGTTGAATGATTGTGTTGCATCTTCCAAACCAAAGCCTAATCTTGGATTCAGTCTTACTTGTTTGTTTAGATGGTCTTCTGAGATATCTATTTTGTCACTATTACACATGGGGATATAGATCTTAGGCTAGATCCTGAGATTAGATGATTCAAATGATGAAAAATAAATGTAAATGAATGTAATTGAAAACTGTAGGATTGTTTAATTTTGAGTACTTCTTAGTTTATTGATTCATTTTTCATATTAACTACTATATATATTCACTGACAGTTAGGCACAAATATTTTGGTGCTTTCCTACTAGGATTTGTCTCATACCCTATTTGGGTCATGTTTTAGACCCATACAGATTCTATGATTTCAGGTATAGATAAGGGAAAATTCCCTTCTTCATCAGGTACTTGATTGCTGTTAGATCTGGAGAGCATGGGACCAAGCTGAGGCTTGTGATGCTATTTGAGTTTACTTTCTTTTTTGTACTTTTGTTTCTGTATTGTATTTCCAGTAATGTGACTTGTTTGGATACTTTCCTAGACACATGTGTTAATCATCATTTATATATATGATTCAGTTGTTTTACTACTATCAGTATTCCACTGTTTACTTCTATTGTATGGTATTACTACTTCCGCTATTATTTACTATCTATTTTCCACTATGTATACTTTTCCAATGAGGGAATAGTTTTCCCATTATCACACCTTGGCTCTCGCTTTTAGTCGGAATCCTTTGACATTTGGGGAAATTCACTTGAGTTTATGTGACCAAACGGGTTCGGGGCAGCTTTGGATTGCACTCGGATCCGAGATGTTACATTTATCAATATCATTTCCTATTTACTCATTTTTTCTTCAGGGTTTTGGTTGAAATATCCATGTTGGTATTGATAGATATGTGAACTATACATTAAATCTAGGAAAAATCTAAATCCTCTCCAGACCTATACTTCATATGTATCATATAAAAACAATTGGGAAAGAAAATAGATCCTATCATAAGAAATCTGAATTATCTCTGATACCACTTGAAATGCCTTAGATCTTGAAATAATAGAGAGGGGTGTCGAATGAATCAAAATAGGCCAAATTTACCTAATTATTTTCACTTTCAAACTTTCCCATTTTATTATTCTTACTTCTATATTAGATAAGATAAATTTATCTTCATACGAGTTCCAAAAACAAAACACTACATGCAAAGTAGTAAATAAGAAAGATAAAAACATGTGGAATTTTTACATGGTTTGACCCTAATATTGGAATCTAATCCTTGTTGTGTTTAGGTTAAATATGAGGAACAAATATACACTATATTAAATATGTGAATATTAAATGATATATCTAGAAAACACTTAACCATCATATGATAGTTTTATAGTCTTCCAACTTATTCTTTATACCGATTCCCACCAATTTACAATGGTTTCCATAAACTCATTTGTGAACTAGATCTATAATATACATTGATATTTTTACCACATCAAATGATAAAATTTTCTTCTTCAATACAATTTCTTTTACAACCAAGAGATAATATGTTATAGTTACATGCATATTAGTCTATGCAACTCAACTCAAACTCAATCATCAGGGAATGTTTATGCTAATGAATGATCAGAAGCACTATATGCATGTAAAACTTATTCTCAAAAAACTTATTATAATTATTATATATATATATAAATATATAATAGGGAAGTACTTCACTATTACTTTTCCTTTTTTATTCTTTCTTATATTCTTCCTTTGATGGTAATAGGTATTCAGTAGTAGTACCTTGTCAACCTCCTTGTTCTCCTTTTCTTATTATTATTCTTCTTCCTCAATTAATAGGATATTTATCTATAAGATATGGTGAGTAGCCTATTTAATAAAAAAATTTTAACATATCTCATTGAAAAAAATTAAATTAATAACTTCGAAGGACCTTTTAGGTTTAGTGACTAGGAAACGAGGTACAAAATACATGAATTACAAAAGAAAACATAAAAATATGATTTATCTAATCCACCTGTAATAATCATTTATTATTACACCCTGATTTACCACACTAATAGTGATTTCATGGGGATATACATCAATAGAAAAAGTGAATTATAAATCCCAGTTAGGGTAAACAAAGGAAATAGAATATTAGTGATCATCGTGGAAAAGACAAGAATAATAACATGAGAGAATAATCATAAGTATACGATACATAATAGGGAAAAATTATTAAAACATAAAAATAATACATTCATAAGAATATCACTAAGGTTCATCACTAAGGCATCATAAGAAATATTACCAAGGTTATTTACTAGGGTATATTAAACAAGTCATACATAGAGATTAATTATTTTCCTAATGCATTAGAGTGACATCAGGATACACCCTTAATGTTTCTTAATTTCTATGTAACCCATAGATAATTTATCATAATAAATCATTTCACCAATAACTTATGGATAATAAAGAATATATTTCACGTAATTCATTAAGTACACAAGTGTTTAAAGACTTGAAAATTTCATCATTTTTAACCCATGAGAAGGTAATATGATTTTAATACATATAAATACATAATAAATTTAGTATAATTACATCTATATGAATAACCTTTAATAAAAATAGTTTTGGGTATTCACAATGTAAAACTAGAGGAATGGAAAATCAAAGAATGATTTTAGTAGTATAGCGGGTATACAAAGTGTTTTATGGAATGGATTAATGAGATAGAATAGAAGTCTCTCATTGATAAAAAACCATTTATAAATTAATGGAATTATAATAAATTCGTAAGATCATAATAAATTTTAAATTATTATAATAACTTCAAAGGAAGTATTTGGATAAAAAAGGGATAAAAAGATCCCCTTACATTGTGAGACACCTTCTTAAATTTTTAACAGAGTTCCTTGGAATGGTAGAAACTCCTTGAAAAGGATCTAGAGAGGTAAAGTTAGGTGAACTTAATTCTTAATGTCATGTGAGTGGATAAAAATGGTAGAATGGTTGGGTATTTATAAAAAACATGTGAGGAATGCTTATTAGTTTCTAAATACTAGCTTTGAAAATACAGGTTGTGGAAAATACAAATCCATTAGATTAACATTGGTTTTGGTTAATGTATTATGAAATTAAAAAGGTTTTTTTTGAAATATGTTATTTTTAGAGCAGAACTTTAAAATTTTATATTACTTTTGGAATGTGAAAATAATTTTTCCATAGAATAATGTTTTTAAAACCTTAATTTCAATTTTAGACTTTGAAAATTTATTTATAGGTTTGGTATTTCATTTTAATTCATTAAAATATATTTTATTAAAATAATAAGTTATTTTTTTCATGGATTCAGTTTTATTAAGTTTTACATCATTACCACACATTTTTTAAGTCATAAAACATGTTGAAAACACAAAAGTATATTTTTACTATTCAACAAAAAATAAAGCATTTTAGAAAATTCTAAAAATTTCACCCTAACATAATTTCAAACCGATTATTTAAAATATAATATTTATTTTTCCAAAATAATATTCTAAATATTAAAATTTAAAATTTTAAATAAAAATGCTTATTTATTGGAAAGTGGGTGTTTTTATGGAATATTCAACTTTCTAACCCTCATAAAAATTACCCGGGACATTATAAAATTATATTATCATTTTTATATAAATAAATAGTGTTTTATAAGACTATTTAGTTAATATAATATTTAATTAAAATCCTAATTGAACACACATATTTTTGAAAAATACAAATATGTTTTCTTTGTATCAAAAAATATATTTTTCATTTTCATCTTATATTCTTGTTTATTTTGTTAAATAAAGTAAAAATGAATATGGGATTGAATAAACATTAATTTTATTTCAATAAATAAAATAAACTTTTATAATAATAATTTTTAGATACACAACCCCTTATTACATCGACATATTCCCTAAGGGTAAGGTGCTAGATTGTGGTACTTTCATGGGGTAGCTTAACCAACATTGATCTAGTGGTGATCTACAATTACTTGAACATCTCCCATATTTGATTATTTTTGAGTCTTACTTGTTGAATCTCTAATTGGTATTGGTCAAGAGTGAACCCCAGTGATGATAGCTTCATCCCATGTTCTGATAAATGTGTTTAAAAAGGCACAATACTGATGGTTGAGGCCATCGTTTCTCTATTTTTCATCAATTATATATTATGAATAACTTTTATATACACTAATTATAATGTTAAAATTATCACCATTGGATATAATTACCTATGATCATACTGAATAATGGTCATATTGACCAATTATTAGGTAACAGTTAGATCCTAATAATCACTTTTCCCTTTACACCCTATACATACTCTACCATTTTCATACCATAATATTCATTACATTACTTACAATGGTTATGCACTTTCCCAGATAAATTCTATCACATTATTAATGTTTCTTTTTCATTTTATAGTCATCATGGGAGGAGTGATTTTCATAGGAGAATTTGGGCCTATGTAGTTTCCCTTAGCGTGTGCATTTTTATTTTTCATTTATCTCCACACACTATTTTTAGTTTCTATAGTTAATATTATTTTATGATTTGTAATGTCCTTAATAAATATAACATTATTTCAATATTCTCATAATAAAATAGTTATTGTAAAATAATATTTCTTATATTAATAACTAAAGGAATTTTTGGGTCGTTACATTCTCTCCCCTTAATAAATTTCATCCTCAAATTTTGTATCCCACCTAAAAATAAGTGGGGGATATTTCTACTTCATTATTTCTTTAAGATCCTAGGTTTCTTCTTTGAACATGTGATATCTCCTCAAGAACTTCACGAGTTGGGGTGTCTTTTTCCTAAAAAAGTTTTCCCTTTAATCAAGAATCTAGATTATTTATTCTTCATATAATAGATCAGGTTCCAATTCCATACCATTTGTGTCTAGTATATATGTTAGGTTTGACATATAATTTCTTACTGGAGACATATGAAAGATTTCATGAACATTATAAAGATTTATAGGTAGTTTAAACTGATAGGAAACCGCTCTAACAAACTCCAAAATCTAAAATGGTATAATGAAACTTTTATTTGGTTTTACCTTCTTTATAAATCTCATGATCCCATTCCATGGTGATATTTTAAGGAATACATGATTCATGATATGAAAATATACTTCCTTTATGTTGTTTTTAACATAATTATTTTTTATACTTTAGGAATACTTGATATGTTTTTGGATCACATTAATATTCTCTATTGTGTATTTCACAATGTCTGGTCCCAATAGTTTTCATTCTCCACCTTCATCCCAATATGTTGGAGTTCTACACCTCTTTCTATAGAGTTATTCATAATAATCCATCTGAATATTTGAGTGAAAACTCTTGTTAAGGGATAATTTTAAAAGTGTAAGATAGTGGTCCTAACTCCCTTAAAAATTAAGTTATCTATCCCTCAACATGTAATCCAATGTATAAATATTACGCTCAAACTATCCATCAGTTTTCATTTGATAGGTTATGATAAGGTTTACTTTAGTGTTCATTTCCTTCTAAAGGTTCATCAAGAATTTAAAAGTAAATATTGGTTCTCAGTTTGAAATAATTAACAGTATTAACCCATGAAGTCTCACCACTTCTTGAATATATAGATGAGAATGGATCCCAAGAGATAAATCCTATCATAATGTGATAAAATGGTAAAACTTCATTAATTTATTAATGATTTCCCATATGAAATTTTTCCCTTGGATATCTTAGAAAGTTGAGTAAAAAAGTCCATAGTGATTTTTCCCGCTTTCATATGGGCATGGGTAGTGGTTTCAACACTCCTTTTGGTAGTTGTTTTTCTATCTTCCCTTTCTAGCACAAGAAACATATTTCAATTTAATCAATAATCTATATTTTCTTGTTATCCTAACAATAATGATCTCATATATCTCTATATATTTTAGTGCTTTTAGGATGTATATAGAACACAAAGCTATGTGATTAATCCATTATAAATTTATTTAAATTTTTAATAGATATAATGCATTACATTCTGCAAAACATTAATACTCCATCTTGAACCAAATTTAACTTAGTAAACTTCATATTTTTATATCATCTATCTTATTTTGTTACTTAGGATCATCTCTTTATTCTTTTTTGATCTTCTCCAAAAATTATGGTTGGGAAATAATTTATGATATGGTTGATGATGATCCTTGAATTATTCATTCCATGTTTATATTTACGAAGTCCTTGATTAATTCAACCCCTTATATCCTCATAATTGAAAGAACTCCATGGACCTTCCTACCTAGTACATCAATAACTCTATTTTATTTTCTTTGGTGATAATAAGTAGAACAATCATAGTCATTAAGAATCCCCAACCATCTTATTTGTCTCATGTTCAATTCCTTTTGTGTGAATATATACTTTATATTTTTGTGGTCTATGAATATATCACACTTGTCCACATAAAGATAATGTCTCCATACCTTCATTGAAATGATAATTTCCACTAAATCCATGTCATGGGTTTGATAATTATATTCATGATCCTTCAACTATTGAGATGTCTAAGAAATAATGTTTTCATTTTTCATGATTACACATTAAAATCCTTTCAAGGATTCATCAATATAAATTAAAAATTATTCCTCATCAGAAGGTAAATTTATAATAGGTGTACTAACCCACCTCTTCATTAGTTATTGGAAACTATCTTCACTGTCTTTTTTCCAGAAAAACTTGTTGTTCCCAAGATATTTTGGTTGCATTTTTTTCAATTTTTTAGTATGTGTTTATTAGAGAAGTTACTTAGAGAAGTTGGATAGATGGTATGTTTCTTAGTTTTTATCAACATTATTAATTCATACAACTATTTTCTAATTTAAAAAGTTATATTATCATGATTATTAAAGTTACCATGATTTATAGTTGAAGTTTTTCATAGGAAGATATTGGTGGAACTTAGTAGATACTAGACTAAGGCTATATGAATGTGTTTTACAAAAACATTTTGTTAGATTGAGTTATCCAAAAGGATAATATAAAAATATTAGCTAACAAAGATGATCAAACAAAGTAAAGTATTGAGGAAATTATGAGTATATTCTGAACAAAATAAATTTGAAGGAAGATGTTTAGCAATAAGTTTGAGACATTGAGAGGTGTTCTTACCATGTTGAGAAAGATGGAGATACCAAATATTGGAATTTAAATTCATCAGAATGAGAGGTTCAGATGGAAAATGAGGAAACATGTGAATATTATCAGATGAAAAAATATAAATATTTCAAAATAGTAAAATATGAGTTTATCATACAAGAGGTTCCTAGATAGAGGGGATCTAAAAGAAGAGGCACTAAATGAATAATATATTTACAAAGGAATACTCATTATAGAATTTCCAAATAGAGTATTTTTTTACAAATAAGAACTAGATGGTGGTTTGAGAATCTTAAAAAATAAATTAAAGGTTATATTTTGTGATGATGCTACATTGTAATTTAAACTCTCGTAATACTAGAGTATATTTGAAGAAGTTTTTAAGAGTAAATTGGCACCAAGAGTTGAGGAAAATTTGATGAAGAACATTGAATTCAGTTTTTATAGAGGCTTTAAACTTAGTTGAATGAATAATGAGTTGAGTAGGAAATTAAAATTTTGAAAGATGAGCCTATAAAATGAGTAGATGATATTTAAATGTTGTGACCGATTTATTTTAAGTGGAATTATTATTATAAGTTCTGTGTGAGTTTCTTACCAAGAATTTATATGTTTGAATAAGAAGAGAATCATATATAGATGTTTTGGATAGAGTTTTTATAGATATAGAAGTTGTAAAAAGGTAGAGTACTAGACTGAGAAATTCCAAGAAACTTTAGAGATATTAAATGGTTAATGAAGAAATACTAGATAAATAAGGATAAATATAATGAATATAATAAGATAATTAGATTGAGGATGATAGTTTTACTAGACAGATGCACACCATATAAATGATCATCAGAAAAATTCAGATTAGATAAACAGAGTACCAAAAAAATGTGCAAAAGATTAAGGGGAACCAAACACAATATACCATATGAATAATTATCAAATGGACCAATCCCATAGAAGGAGTTTCGAATTTTTTTAGAAAGCAGATATTTGATTAGATACATGTATTTCATGATCATGAGGAAGTTTTGAGACCAATATATTTTTTAGAGAGATAATAGGATCATGAAGAGGTTGTATATAATAAAAAGGTGATTTAAATTTCTTATAGAGGAATACCATTTTAAGAAGAATATATTTTTATACTGGATTAAAACTGAAGAAGGATGTTTTGTAAGGGAGTTATAACTAACTGTTAGAGGGTTATGATTTGTGGGTATAACTAATCACTGAAGAAGTTTTTAAGTGGGGGTATAACCAGTTACTAAAGTTCTTAATTTGTAGGTGTGACAAATTACCTTTTATGTTAGTAGAGAATCCGTGATGGGGGGCATAACCAACACGATAAAGAGTATGACCTCCTATTGAGCCCATACCAAGTAAATATCTTGTGACAATATCTTAGTTCATATTTACTACATACGAGGGGAGGTTGTGAGATATCTTTGAGCGGATCAAGAACTATAAAAATTTTCAAAGGTTTAATTTTTAAAGGAATTCATAAAAGTAAAGGGATCACTAATTAACAACCTACCCCTCTCAGTGATCTTACACTGATCTAGAAACTTCAATTAGTATCAGAGTGAAAGTTTCCTATGAAATATCCAACTATATAATAAGGATGGATAATATAAATTCTTTGAACAATGTGGGTATTAATATATTCAATGAAAATAAATACAACTGTTAGAGTAATATGATGTCACAATACCTTATATATATTATCCTAGAAGATAGAGATACCAAAATAGTAGTATTTACTATCTTTAATATAGATGTTACTATAGTTATTGATATGAGAAATTTGGAAATTAATCTAAAAGATCAAAATTATATTTTGATGGATCTATCTAAGAAGGTTTATACAAAATCTAAGGGGTTTCTGACTACTAAAGTGATATGGGATAAGTTGAGAAACTGTTATAAAGTAAACATGAAAGTAAATGAGGATAGGTTACAAATATAAAAGAGAATGTTTAAAGATATCAATATGGCTAATGATGAAAACATTGGTGATTACTTTACAAGGTTCAATGATATTGTTAGTAATATAAGATATTTTGGTGAGAAGCTAGAATATTATACTATTGTTAATAAATTAATGAGAATATTTATAGATAGGTTTGATCTTAAGGTTTTAGTTATATAAGATCAATAATATTAATATTTGGATTAGAATTACAATATTCTCATAGCATATGAAATGAGAAAAGAAAAAAACTTTAAGAATAAGGATTAAGATTATATATATATTTGAATTATGTTAAAAGGGAAGGTTAAATATGAATAAATATAAAAATAATTAAGTGATTTATATGCTGGTTAATATAGAAAATATCTCAAAAAAATTATTGACCTTCTTACTAAGTGATACCAAAAGGTTTATTAGAAAAGAAAAGGTAAAAAATTTCTTAAGTACTATAATTTAATAAGAATGGTCATTTTGCAGGAAACAATCCAAATAATAACATTATTTTATCCAATTAAGATGAAGATTGTAAGAATCCTCAGAAATAGAATTTTAAGAAACACATGAAAATTTTCTTTAGTAATAAAAAGAATTTGCTGAGAAAAAGTAGTAAGATGATTCATCATCCAAAAATGAATTTGACGTTGAATTAAAATTCTTAGCTCATGTTAAAAAGAAAATTTCTTCAAATAGCAGTACCGATGATGGAGAAAATATAATAGAAATTGAATGGATTTTAAAATAAAATTTTGAAATAAATATTAAGCCAATTATATGTCTTAGTAAGGAAAAGAAAAAGGTGAATAAAGAAACTAATGAGAAAGATTTCTATAATGATTAATATATCTAAAAAGAGACGACACACCTTAATGGGATTTGAGAATATAAAGTCAAAGTAGATGATCTAGAAAAGAAACTAAAATATTATAAAGAAAAACTAGCTGGATTATAGAATCTTAACTAGAAAGAACAAAACTTGTTGAGGAAACTATGGATAACGAATTAAAGTTGGTTGAATTTGAAAAGATGGCATAATATCTCAAGGAAATATTGAATGAGAAAGAGTAAGATATATCTAAGACAAAATCAATGTTTCTTATAGTAAAAAGTGAATTAAGTAAGACTAGAGAAGACTTTACTAAGGTAGTTGTGGTTAAAGGTTAATATTCTCAAGTTGGTGAAAAAAGATCTCATAAAGGTTGGTTGATTATATCCCTAAATAATCTCAATATATATACCATTATTAAAAATAGAGTTTTCAAATATAAGATTAAATTAGATAAAACCAAGAATATTATTAAGAAATCATCCTATACAAATAAACACTTCAAGAGTATCCCCCTCAACAAATATTCCCTCAAATTTTAAAGAGACAACAAAAAAATCAGAGAATAACTAATATTAATTTGAAAATGAAAGTTTAAAGGTTACTGTGTGTGTTTTTGAGTTTTTGTGTTCAAATAATACTCATAATTGTACAATATGTATCTACCTGGATATGGTATGAATCAAGGAGAAGATTTGATAAGAAGATAAGGAAAAACTTTTAAAGAAATAAATATGAGGAAAAAAAGAAATTTCAGAAGGAGACAAATGATAAAGATTCAAGTGAGGTATGTGAGGAATATAATAAAGTTAAGAAATCAAATAAAAATTTCTTAGTTATTTGGATAGATCAAATATCCAAGGATAAGAAGATGGAGGAGGCACAAAAGCCTATTGAAGAAAAGGGTAAGAGTCAAGATTTAGAGTATGAAAATAAAGTTGATGATAAGTTATCTACATATGTTGGTTTTAAGATTCAGAAGAAATATAAGAGGTGTGAGAAATATGAGAACAATATTAATGTCTGTATGACTATCTTTCTAAATGAAGAAGAAATCATAAAAAAGATGTTGCAATATTAAGGGAATGAATATATTATAAAAATGAATAGAATATGAAAACTTTATCTAAATAATAAACAAGTGATAAGAAATTCATTATAAAATCTTTGAAGGATGATCAAAATGAAGAAATCACATCCCATTCTAAGTTTAAGTTGAAGAAAAAGAAGTGAATACTGAGATATGACTATCAGTTTGAATGTTACTTCTAAGGACCATTGAGGTTCCTACATATTCCAATTATTATTATTTATTTTATCTAACTTATAGTGAGTTGAAGGATAAGAATTATAGGATATGGCCAAGTGTTGTAGTGTTATTATAGTAAAAATATATATTCATCATGGAATATTATGGTCACCATAATGGAAGATATAGTGGAACCCTTTAGTGGGGAAATGAATAAGAGGTTTATCTTAATAAACTTACTAATATTTCCTTTGATATAAATAAGATAGAATAATATTGAGTAAAGTATTACATAAAAGTTTTTTTATGGAAAAAATTGATCAATTTGATTTTACAGTTTTGTTTTCTACATCTGGTTCTCCCATGTTGAATTTGATTTTTCTAATTTAAGGGTCCTTGCTTAGAGATTATTGAGGACAATTATTGGGATTCTGAAATGAAATATGATGAGTTGAGATGACCCATATGTTTCCCTTTTCATTTGATTATTAAAAAGGTGGAGAAAAAAATGCCCAAACATACAGGGGATGAAGAATTGATCACACATATTGACTTCAATGATGTGTGGGGATATTGAGAAAAAACAAAAAGGTGTGTATTGTTATGACTAAGTAATTTTAGTTACATTTTTTTTCAGTATGTCAATATGTGATTGTAAGAAAATTAACTTAGATGAGTTGTTAATAAGTTCGTCATAACGAACTGACCCACTAGGGTCCACCTGGATAGTGGAAGGTCAAGCCGCCACAACTCCGATCCCACCTAAAATAGTCTAGGGGATGATTATAAGCACTAAGAAGGAATAATGTAAAAAGTTAGGCTTTAGCCTAAAGTACCTATACATAGGCACACAACCATCTATATGAAAAAGTGCAAATAAATATAAAATACAGTAACATTTAGAGTGTAGAAATGGATGAAATAACCTCTAGGAAAGTACATTTGAGTATGAAAGAATATAACCAATGTGAAGAAGGGTAGAAATACATGCCCATATAGAAATGAAGTCACAGTATGACAAAAACTAGAATAAAGAAAAGATGAGTGAAACCAACTAAATATCTCTATGATCCAACTACTGTACATGGTCAATGAACCATGATATAACTATGCTTCACTGATTTCACCACTGAAGTATCCATTGTTTTTATAAGATGTGACACATGCGGATAAATCCCATTTAGGTGTGAGTATATACATACCCAATAGGATGATTCAAAAACCACAAAGGGAGTAATACAAATTAGTCAAATACAAAAAAAACTAGAGGAAAAAACCCAGTAAATACATATATATGACCATAAAGAAACCCAATAGAGTAAGATAGGGGATATCCATCTCATAAACTAGCTAGGGATGATGAGTTAGCCTGCTTCTCCCAATGTCTATGTACGAGGCCCAATATCCCGAGAAATTGTATAAGAATCTATGTAGATGGGCCTGCACCTCACCACTATTCTCCATAGTCAAGGGATCCATAAATCTTGTCAATAAACCTACAAAATCTCACAAAAAAACAGAGTAGAGGGGCCTACACCTCACAACTATGCTACACAACTGAGGGACAAATCACTATCATGGAAGACCTTCTTCCCACTAGATCTCGAAGACGGGGGAGTTCCACTTCTGTAGGTTGAGGAACTACACCCTATATAGTATGGAGGAGTTCCTAATCTAACCGAGTTAAGATTATGGGGGACCCATACCTTGTCACACCCAAGGAGTTGAAAACCCAGTGACACTCTAATGATCCTTCTTGATCAGTACCATCATCAAGCATCACATGAAAAAGTATCATACTCATAACACATCATATCATACCTTCTAAGCCACTACTAAGTCTACCATCATGTTTTATGATTAAAAATACCCAGGATAGCATACTCATGGGCCAAAATTTGAGTCTTCAAAAAGGAGTTATGAGAGGTAGAATATTTTAGGGGAACTACATGATGTGTATGAGGTTCCACATGGTGTGTGACCTTACCTCACTACTTAGACATGTTCTTCCATAGACATGGATTAACAAGCCATGTCACACAAAAATATTTTTACTATTTATACACAGTGTGTCTCAGTAGCCTTGGGTTTTCTCATGCTCTTCCAATTATTCCCATGTACATCAGCCCATGCTCGTGTACAAGGTTGTTTCCTAGTATCTAGGATGTGTTTGAGTACACATATATTCTCTTGTACTCTGGTCTTGTCCATATTCCTGACCATGTCCATGCCCATATAGTCTTGGAGTACAAACTGATCCACCAATACAGGGTCACATTACATGTGGTGGGTTCACATAGTGTGTGATATTTTTATTTTCCCAAAAACCTAGCCATCACAGCTAGAGGACTACATAAAATATGTTATTTACAATACATGTTATGTTGTATGATATTTAATGGGAACTTAGGTTTATTCAAACAATTCTAGATCCACTTCATCTACCATAAATCTCCCTATTTGACCACATGATAGTGAAGGAAAATGAATTTGACCATCAATTCCAAGCCTTCAATGGCCAGAAATCAGAATCTGATTGCTCACCAAGTTCCTATCAAATGAACAATCACCGTTTGAAGCTCCAAAACCCACATATGTCACACCTCACCAAGAAAACACAATGATCCATCCTAAAATTGATAATACTTCCATCATTCAGATTATTGTCTTGTTTTTGGGGGTTCAATCATTCTCAAATCTATCCTGGAATGTGGAACCAAGACCATTCTATCCAATCAAGAAGAACATGAATAATATTGGGGAGAAATTCACAAAAACAAAGTTGAGTCCATAATTGGAAAAGAGTTATCAGACAATGATTCCAGGTTATGTATTTCCAAGGTGAGTTCAAGAATATCATGTTTAAATTGGTTTAAAAATTTAAATTCATATATCGAGTTGATGTGAAGAATGGGAGATCGTAAATAAAATAATGTAGATAAAATATTTGATTTAACAATTTAATAAAATGGTAATAATATGGAAATAAAAATCCCTACCTAAATTAAGGAATGATATTTGGTGAAGGACCTGTTTTCCAGTGATAAATAAGTCCTGCTGTATTTTCCACCTCTTGATCAACCTTGATCCAATCACATGTCATCCTTTAATTTAATCTACCAATAAAGAATGATATACTCTAATACTACCATGTTTATGCTTATAACCTTGATAAATTTCATAATTACATTCTTATAAATGTAATTAGGTCATATAAATATGAAATAAAATAAATAAATTTAATTATTTATTTTAATTAAATGTACCAACATACATGTCTTTAATCAGACATCTGACACCGACCAACTTTATTTCATGTATAAAGTAAACCCCATGTTATAGAATCAACCATGATCTCAAATTTTTCATCCATGGTATTAAAAAATGGGAAAACCAAAAAAACCCAAAACAATTTACTCACATGCATTGAAATATATTAATATTTTTAATATATTTATTTTTGGGTCATGAGACACTGAAAAAATGCATTGAATCCAAAGATAAATATAGATATACTCATCTAAATATTAAGTGGACTAATCCAATAAAACTAGATTCATTACATTCTCCCCTCCTTTTAGTATTTTCACCCAAACAATCACAAGCTATACAAAATGGTGGGGATACTGAATCCACATCTGGCTCCCTTACTCCTAGGAGATCCCCTACATGCTGTAGTGCTACCAAAGAATAGGAACAAAAGGAATGGCCTATCCATTCATGATCCTCTCATGCCGATCCTCAGTTTACAATAGGTAATCCATGAATGTTTCTTCATCCTCTATTTCCAGCTCACCCTAATCAATAGTGTACGTATGGCCGTGCACATATCTTCTCATCTATGACCCATGGAAGACATCAAGAATTTTTTCCAATTACGGGGGTAAGATTAAGTAGTGAGAAACCTATATAACCCTATGTAGGATCTCAAATGTCCATATGAACCTCAAGTATAGCTTTCCACCATAAACAAACATCTATAACCCTCAATGTGGGGAGACTCTTAGGAACACATGGTCCCCATTCTTGAACTTCATGGGCCTACAATGTCAATCTGCCTAATATTTCTATCAGCTCTGGGATGTCTTCATCTTCTCATGGTTCACCTATTCCTTCTTTTTCATTTCTTACACCACCTCTAGCCCAACCAAATATGCCTCTCTAATCTTAGTTTAGTATAAGGGAGACCTTCAGTATAGGGCCTCAAAATGTGACATGACAATAGCAGAGTGATAAATATTATTGTAAGAAAATTATATGAATAGGAAGAGATCATACTAGATTTAAGTGAAGTATAACACATAGTTTCTCACTATATGATCCAACTCTTAGAGAGTTTTATTGGTCTGACCATTCATTTGGTGATGAAACATTATACTTATCTATATTTGGGTTCTAAAAGCCTCCTACATGCCTCTCCACAACCATGATGTTTATAAAAATAGGAGACAAACCTTGAGGGTAACCCATGAATTTAGATGATCTTCTACATGTACAAACTCCCTAGAATCTCAACCAAACTCTACTCATTGAAGGAAAGGAAGCGTGCGAACTGAGCGAGTTAGTCAATAATCACACAGATAACATCATGTACTATTACTATCTATGGAATTCATGTTAAAAATTACATGGATATTCCATCCCATTTATACTCTTGGATTTCATGTGCCTATTCCAAATATACCAGAACCTGGTGCTTAGCCTTCACCTACTAACAAGTGAGAAACCAAGAGATGAACCTAGCTATGCTCCGCCTCATGCTAAAATAAAAAAATTTCTTTGATGGTCCTTATACATATTTGATTCAACAAAATCTATAGCCAAGGGTGAAGTGTGAAACTCCCTCATCAACTCCTCACACAGCATGACCGGAACCACGATCCATCCCTTTAAAAGGATGTCAAGCTCCCCTCTATAAGATAATCTATATGGTGAATATACTAAGGATATATGGTCACGTAAAACCTCACAAATTATGTTTTCAAACTGGGCGTCTCTCACACAATGAAGAAGTAGAGGATTCACCACCATAGACTAAATAAAAGAGACACCCATATAATCCACCATGGTTAGCTAAAAAGAAGGCAATTGCTCAGATGAATCCTCCACCAATAGAGAATGAGAATTTTTGTTTAGGGAATCTTTGAACATGTTTACCTTCCCAAGATTATATACTATCTCAAATTCATAGTCCAATAATAACTCAAACTAAATCATTTTTTATAGGTTTATATTTATCTTAGGAAATATATACCTAAGACTCTGGTGGTCTGAGTATACAATAAAGCATTCCCCAAAAATATAGAGCCTACACATATTCATAGTGAACACTACCGCTACTAACTCTAGGTTATGATTCATATAGTTATACTCATGGGATCTCAAATTTTTCAACCCATATGTGGTCACTACCTGCCTCTACATCAACATAAAACCCAAAACATTTAAAAAGGCATCATAAAACACTATGCGCTCCATTCCCTCCTCTGGTAGTCTCAACACAAGAGCACTATTTATCCTCATCCCTAGCTCGTTGAAGGATCTATAACACTACTCAGTCCATATAAATGGATTCCATTTCCATGTTAGGGTGGTATAAGGTGCTTTAAACATGGACATGTCTATAAAAAACCTCCTACAATAACCCACCCAACTAATAAAACTCTATACCTTAGACATTCTCTTGGGTGGATCCCAAAAAAGCACCACATCAAATGTCACCAGGTCCACAACTAAACCTTTCACAAAAATGACATTCCCAAAAAAGTAAACATTTCTAATCCAAAACTGGTACTTTGAATTAAGTCTAACACCATCCTGAGATTATTTGTATGCTCCTCCTCTTATTTAGAGTGAATGAGTACTTCATATATAAAGAAAACAAAAAATCAATCCATGTATGGATGGAAGATGGAATTCATAAGATCCATAAAAACATTGGGGGAACTCTTCATAGAAAACAGAATCACTAGGAACTCAAAGTATTTTTTGAGGAATTATAATTCTATCTTTGGAATATCAGCCTTGAAAACCGTCAACTGGTGGTAGCCGGACCTAAGATTGATCTTCGAGAACCAACACACACCTCAAAACTAGCCAAAGAGGTCATAAATATTTAGAAATGGGGTAATTATTATTTACTGTTTACTAGTTCATGTGATGATAATAAATTATAATGATTAATATTCTTCTACATTTTATAAAAAAACTAGAGCTACCCAGGAGGACACATTGGGTCTGATGAAACCCTTATATTGGATGTCCTCCAGCTGCAACCTCAACTCCCAGAGCTTGGTATATGACATATGATATGCCGAAAAAGAAAAAACTGTGGCCACATGGTATAATTAAATGCATAATTTCATATCCTAATATAGATTTAGTCCCAAAAAGCCTCATAGAGTACATCCAAAAAGTCCTCTACTATCAAATGAAACCAGATGCCTAAAGAATCCGTTGAACTGGGGGCCAATATTTCTGACTGATGGGTGATTAGTTGTAGCCTCCTAATCATAAACCCTGCCTTCTCATCCATGAGATATATCTCTCCCAAAAAGAGGATATCAACCCTTCTGTACATAGGTATCCAACTTTCCCGTGATGATAGCCTATATAGAATGAATCGTATACAACTAGTCTATATCCAAGATGAATTCATATGGTTTCTTATGAATACCAAGAGGTACCATGTGACACTACTTCCACAAAAACAACCTCAAAAAGAAAAAAATTAAAAAAACTCATCCAGAAAAAACTTGAAACTATCTAATTTGGGTGGCATTGAATCACTAACACAACTTTAAATCATGTTATCAAAGAACGCATCTTGGTGTGGTAAGCATCCCTCTTCCTTACATACTTAAATACAGATCACATAACACCAAAACATGTATAAGGTAAAGCATATAGAATTGGTGATGAAGAAAAAAGGACCAAATAATAAAATTAAAAAGGAACATAGATCATACATTGTTATATGTCTAGCGTCCCTAGATCAAAATCCCCCATGGTCTGCTTCCAACTTCAGAGTGATAGTTCAGGCAGTCCCACACATGATGAACTTTATCACCACATACAAACCATGTTCTAAGATCATTTAGTCTAAATGTTATATAAGGATTCTTATACAAATAACATTAAACAAAACTTATAACACTAATATCCTAGTACACTATAGACCCACAAAATTGAGCCCAAGTATGGGGAGGCTTCCTGCGGTGAGTTCTGATTTACTATCATCTTCTGGCTACTGCAGATACTATAGATCAATGATTTCCACTACTAACTATAGAATCCAAAATCTACCTTCATAGGTAGCTCTCTATAACCCAATATTTATGAAGAATATCCTTCACATACAATGGGGGTCTAGTAGAAGGATAAAACTCCCTTCAAAACAGGCGCTCAAATTACACCCAAGAGAATGTTGGCTCAATATATTCATGGGTAACCAAACCCCACCAACTTATAATTACCATGGGAAAGAGGCTAGTCAAAAAAGTGACCATCAATAATGGTGGTGTCCTAAAAAAATGAAAAACAAAATCTATAGACTAGAAAATTCTATGCCTCCTGAGAGGTTGTCTCACCCTATAATATGGGTGGTCCATTATCCTCAGACTCTATAAGTAGGATTAGATTATGTGGTTATACATCCTTATTAGAGGGGAATAATGAATGCTGCAATTGGAATGAAATAGAAAGCTAACTAACTTGGAGTGATTTCCCTCATGGATTAATTGGTGTAAGTGGTGCTCACTACCCATCTAACATGACTAACTCAAAAACAAGATCCTAAACTGGATCATTGATACTGAGTTAGTGGTTATGTTGACCTTGAAGTGGGGCGTTCTCACTCAACTAGTCATCATCATGACCTTGTATCTGTATCATATTTGGATACCATTACAGAGACATCCTAAAAGTGATAGGATATACCATGGTTAGATGAGAATATAGATATGGGGAGATTACCGAAGAAGGACCGTCAAAAGACCCAATCCTATATGATTCATGTACCACTGTTCCCTACAAAAAATGACTCAATATACTGAGTTTTACAAGTGGGTGGTTAGAGTCTTGATTAATGGATACATCAACCACCACACCAACACTGAGTTCCTTGGCCTTAGAAACACACTTGTGATACTTAGACACTATTTCCCTAATTCAAAACCAATCCTCACAAATGGGACAACTCCAAACATCATCCCAAGGAATAAAATGCTATAATACCACGTTTTAATGACCTAAACCACCAGGATCATCCTGGTCAATGGAAGGCCAAGATGAAACTTTCCCACACCCATCTCCAAAAGGCTAGTGGTTGGTGATAATAACTGAGAAGAAATATCATAAAATGAGATGTATTATCTTAATGTTTCTATACACGTTCACACAACCATATTCATAAAAAATTAAAGAGGAATATAAAATATAGTTATATATAGACTGTAAACATGCATTTAATTACCTCTAGGAAAATACATATGAGTATTAAATAGTATAACCAAAGTGAAGATGGGTAAAAACAAATTCCTAAATAGAAATTAAGACCCAACATAAAAAATATGGAATAACGAAAATTTAAGATATCCTAGATCCGGACCTCTAATATATGACCACTATACCAGGCCAATTCATCCAACTATCAGTATGCTCCACCAATTTCACTACTGAACTATCCATATTCTACATAAGACATGACACATGTGAAAAAATACCATGTAGGGGTGAGTATATACACAATAAGTAGGTTTATATGAAAACCAAAAAGGGAAAAATATAAATATGCAATATAAGTAATCAACTCAACCAAAAAGAAAGAGGGAAATAAAAACATAGAAAATTCAAATATATGATTATAATGGAACCCAATAAAGAGAAAAAGGGGATCTCTATATCATATCCCAGCTAAGAATGATGAGTCAATATATAAATCCCAAGGTTCATATTTGATAGTCAACATCATGAAAAATTGTATAAGAATACATGTTGTGGGCCCCACACCACACCACTGCACTCCATATTCAAGGGAGCCAAAACTCTCATAAATCATCCCATGAAACCTCATGAGAAACTAAGTGAAGGAGCCTACACCTTACAACTGTTCTCTACATCCATGGGAATAATCGATCCTGTGGAGGACCTGCTCCCCTACGAAGCTCAAAGAGAGGGGAGTTTTACTTCTGTAGATAGAGGGACCACACCCTCTATAGAATGGGGGAGTTCCAACTTTACCTAAGTAAAGTGTATGGGGGACCACGACCTTCCATCACAAGGGATTTTCCAACCCCGGTAACACTTCAATTATCCTGATCGACCACTTACATAATCAAGTATAACCTAAAGAAGTGTCATGATTGAAACACCTCACATCATTCCTCATTATCCACTATGAAGGATTCCATTGAATTATATGTGGAAAACTATTTTGGATATGATACTTGTGGGAAAACATACGAGTCCCGAAGAAGGTGATATTAGAGGAAGAAGATTCTAGGGAAACTACATTGTGTGTGTGGGGGTCCAAATGAAGTGTGACCTCACCTCGCCACCTGGACGTGCTTTCCCTAGACATGGATTTTAATTCCATGTCACACTACATAGTGTGTACTATCTATACATGGAATGTCTCATCTACCTGAGGTTTGATCATTTTCTTCTTTCCATACCCGTGTACACTGGCCCATGCCCGTGTACCTGGCTATGTATGAGTATCCTAGCAATATCCAAGTACAAGGCCATTCCCTTATACTCTAACCATTCCCATGTACATGGTTGTGTCCATGACTGTGAAATCTCAAAGTACATGCTGAGCCACCTGCATAGTTCCATGCAATGTGTGGTGGGTCGAAATAGTGTGCGATATTTTTCTTCAACTGAAACTCTTGCTACTAGATCAAGGGGACAACACGAAATGTGTTCTTCACAATATCTGTTGTGTAGTCTAGATTTTTTGAAAAAATCTTATTTATTCATGTATTTAGAAATTCATTTTCCACCATGAATCTACACATTTAACTACTCAATATCAAAGTAAAATTCCTATAGCTTCCATTCCTTCAATGGCTGGAAATCAGAATCTGATCGCTCATCCGGATCCCATCATACAAACCATCACTATTCAAGGTTCCAAAACCCAAATTCATCACCAAAATCTATGAAAACACAATGATACATATAAAAATCACAAATAATTCCATCATTCGCATCTAATTCATGTGTATTGGGGTTTGATCGCACTCAGATCCATCCCAACAAGTTGAAATGTGGCCACGTGGTCCAACAATAAAGAATACAAATAATATTGGTGATAAATTCACAAAAAAAGGTGAATCCATCATTTGAAAATCATTCTCATCCAAAATTTACAAGTACACGATTTATAGGGAGAGATCATGAAATATCATGATTAAATTGGTATAAAAAATTCAATTTATATATCATGCTCTTTAGAAGAATGTGTGATATCCATTAGTAAATAAATATGGTAAAATCCATGATTTAAAAATTTAATCAAGAGGGAGTGTAATAACCCAGTTCTTATTCCTAGGGTACGAGTTTATTCTTTTCCTTTTTTCCTTTATGTTTTTTGAGAAAATAAGGAAAATGGGAAAAATCCAAAATTTTTTGGGTACACACCGTGTACTTTTCCACACGCTGTGTACTTTGGCCATGTGGGATGAGTACACAGGGCGTGTAGGACTGTCAGCGATGAAGGGTGTAAAAACTGACAACACACCATGTACTTGGTATTTGCACAACGTGTAATTAGTCAGCAGGTGAACAGTAAGGCAGTGAGAGTAGCTGTCAGCGGAGCGACAGTACAAGCTGTGTACTCAGAAATACATGCTGTGTACTCATGTCAACAGATGAATAGTTTTATGGTGAAAAGTAGCCGATAGAGGAGCAGTTAAAAAATGAAAAGTACATGCCATATACTTGGGAGTACACATCCTGTAGTTTGTTTTTTTGCTTAAAATGGGTAGTATCCTCCTCATTCGGCAGAGGAGGCATTGGACACATTTGGAGCACCAGGAGAGAAGTTCAGAGCTTGGAGGAGCTCCCAACTGCACACCAGAACTCGGTTTCCTTTGGTGACGGTCTCGATTGAACCGCACGGGCGAGTTCTTCACTCCTCTTGAATCCTTCCTTTAAATTATTTCCTGAGGGAAAGTTATTTGAGTTTGAACGAGTAGTTGTTAATACTATATCTACCCTATTCTTAGGTGTTTCGGGAGGATTCATTCACGTATATTGATCAGAGGAGATCAAGGTAGGTGGTCTGATGTTTAATTCCAACTGCTGAGTGTTTTCATGTACCATTGTTCTATGCGCCCATGTTGGGGTGTCATATAGCTGAGGCCTTGTTTAATTATGATATGTAGAATTGCATAGATACTCTGATGATAATTATGAACTGCTGTTTGGGATCATTGCTTGGATCCAGGGCTACTCCATGGGTGAATTCCACTTGTTTATCCATTTGGCTAGGATACCCAAGGGCATGTCGTGATTTAGTATGATTTGAGTTTTCTTGAGAGAAACTATATGTAATTTCTTTCTATGTGTTGGGCTTGGCTCAGTTACTTACTTAGCTTGAGGGAAGTGTTTTGTTTAGCCTGAGGGAAAGTTTTTGTTTAGCATGAGGGCAAGTGTTTCCTTTAGACTAAGGGAAATGTTTCATATTCCCTAGGGTAGTTGCTTCTGTGCCTGAGGGAATTATCTCATATGCCTGAGGACAATATATGTTATGCCTGAGGGCAATCGCCTGAGGGCATAATTTTGTTTAGCCTGAGGGAAAGATTCTATTTAGCCTGAGGGCAAGTTTCTGTTTAGCATGAGGGAAAGGTTCTGATTATCTGATGGTAAGGTTTTGCATGTATGAGGACTCTGTTTACTTTTCATATTCACTGGGGTGATTTTTCATGTTATATCTACCAAGATAAAGCACATGGTTGGTATTGTTTTACCTTGTACTTCTTAGATAGCTTGTTTTAGTTTTGCTAAGGCACTATTTAAGAGATTTTCAGCTGAGGCTGAGTCTCAGAAACTTATAATTCAATTACCTTGAATTGTTAAATGATAATTAAATGGAAATGGAACTGGTAGGAGTAGTTGTTTTTGAGTACTTCCTAGTTTATTGCTTTTCCATTACTGCAGACTACTCTGGCACAAATTCCCTGACAGTTGGGCACAAGACTTTGGGGGTTTCGTATTGGGATTTATTTCTCACACCCTGTTTGGGTCATGTATTGGGCGCAAACAGATTGTATTGCTGTAGGTGTGGATAAGGGAAAGGGTCCATATACATGTGCTTGATTGTTGCAGAGGAGTAGGAGAGCATGGGACTGAGCTTAGTCTAGCGATGCTGCTGAGTTCCTGCTACACTGTTTATTTTTTCTTTGATGTACTGTCCCTTGTATTGGATTGTTCAGATTGCAGTGTATCCTGTTTTGGATACTTTCCTAGACTTAGGGACATATTGAATCATTATATATGACTATTGGTCTTTTCTTTACTTAAGTACTCTGTCTATTTCATCATTGGTATTATTACTACTTATACTTTGGTATGATTGTATTTTATTCCATTGCGTTACACTTTGACAAATGAGGGAATAGTTTTCCCACTATCAGACCTGGGCCCTCACTACTAGTCGGCAACCTCTAGTGTTTGGGGAAATGCGCTTGAGGTCATGTGACCAACCAGGTTCGGGGAACCCGTTGAGTGGCACCCGGATCTGGGAAGTTACAGGGAGGAATATGAAAATAACAAGGACTACCTAGATTAAGGATCAATATTTGGGGAATTAAAAGCCTACTATTGATGAAGAAACCACAATATGTTTTCTATATCATGATCCACCTCGACCCGATCACCCATCATCATCTGATTCAATCCATTAATGAAGAATTATCTCCTATAATCCTCCCATGATTATGTATTTAACCATAGAGGAATGTTGTAATGAGATAATTATAGAGAGAATTAGGTCGTAGGAATTTAAAATAACATAAATAAATTTAATTATTTATTTTAATTAAATACAACTCCAATGATTTCTTAAATAGGACGTCTAACACTAACCAACCTTAGGTCATGCCTAGGGTAAACCCTAAATTCCATAAAGAATTGTATTATAATATTTTCCATATGAGGTCTCAAAAAATAGGGACAAACACCCAAAATGATTCAAATTTGTACTTTTAAATTTATTAATATTTTTAATATATTTATTCTAGGGTCCTAAGACATAAAAACAACATGATGAATCTAGGGATAAATCCAAATATATACATAGAAATATTGAAATGACTAATCTAGTAAAACTATAGTTGTTATAGGTGTTTATTAGTTTAGAGAACCATGATTAAGTTATATGATGATTTTGTGAACCTAAAAGCTTATAGTATCATGATTAATAAAGTTTTTATGACTCCCATTTGAGTTTATTTGAATGAATAAGTTTGTGTAACTTGGTGGAAATCAGACTGAGGTATTCAAAATGAGTCTTCTTATGAAAACCCATATCTTTAATGTATCACAATTCATGATTTATTACATAACAAAACACATAATAAAATCAGAAAAATATCATAATTTCTAGTGTATTTTGAAAACTAAATACACAAAAAAACAACTTTCAACAGGATTGTAATAAAATTATAGAAAACACCCTTAACATGGTCATAAAAGTCTATTATTCTTCTAGAACTGAATGAGATAAACTGGGGATGTACAAGAGAAATATTTGATCTATAAAGCCGAGTAAGGGAATAAAAAAAATCATATAATAAGGTAAAGTATTATATGTTATACAAGAGGAATATCAAGGTGACATAAGAGGGGTAAGAGTCATAATATTGAACAATGAGGCATGATATAACATGACAGAATAAAGGAAACATTAGAATGCGGAAAAAACATATAACATGACATCATAAACATAATTAAAGAGAAAACACCAATGAAATATAACATAGTGTTCTTAGGATAACCTATTGTTCACCCTAAATTGAATCTAATGAGATAAAAAAATTACCCAATGAGTTGAAGGGAATATAATTTTTGACTCATCCATCACTTTCATATCATGTATTTCCCTAAGCATGCCACATAGATCATACATTATAGAGATGTATTTAATCACATATAATCCCATGATTTAAGAGTGTGATATACATAAATGTAATTCTTTAATCAATAAAGTATTGGTAAATCTAGGTGAATACCATTGAGTTGAAATGGGGATGGGTATTCACTACAAAATTGTTTGTCATGAAAAATCATAGGATAGTTTTAGCAGCATAATGATAGTACATAAAGATTAATATAATGGATTAATGAGAGTTAAATGTGTGTTTCATCACTTTTAAATTATAATTAACATAAGGGGGTTGTGAAATAACATAACACAACATTAATAATTGAAAATTTAAGCACATAATATAAATAAGTAGCTTGAATAAAGAGAAGGAGAGGATCCCTTACCTTGAGAGGTTGATTTGAAAAGATTAGGAGGATATTATTAAGATATTTGGGGAACCTTGGAAGGAATATAGAGAGATAAAGGAAGATTAATTTTAATCTACAAGAGTTATTATTTAATTGGAATGAGATTCTGGGTGTGTTTATATAGAAAAATAGAAGATAATTCTTTATTAATTTCTAAACATAGATTTTGGACTCTATATGATAAATTAATCAATACCAAAAACCTTAACATGGGTCTTTCACTTGTTTTCTTTGAATGAGAAGTGTATTTAATTATTTTATAAGGATATGAACCGAAGTAATTAAAATAATATCCTTGGTGATGTGAAAACGAGTCATGATTATAAATAATTGATTTCAAAATCTTAATATATAATATAGATTTTAGAGGATTCATTAAGTATTTATAAAATTAACAAAATTAATTTAAAAGAAAATTATATTAAAGGTGAAATATATATTTTGGTTTTGGATACTTTCTATTAAATATATTACATCTCTTTCGGGTCATTATGATGTATTAATGCACGCCATATATTTGTATTATATTTTATTTTTTCCCAAAAATTCATCTATCTGTGAATGTTATAAAAAATTAACCATTGGATAATTTCAACACGATGATTTGAAAAATAATATTTTTTATAAAAATAAATATCTAAAGATGAAGATTTATATTTTTAAATAAAAAACCATATTTATTGAAAAATATTAGTTTTTTAAATAATAGTTTTCTGACCCTTATAAAAATTATTTTTGACTTCGTCAAATTATATTATTAATTACATTTCATAAACATTATTTAATAATAATTTTTTATTGAAATATAATTTATTTAAAAATTCATGAATTCCTAAAAAGAAGTGTCTTGATAAAAACTATATATTTCCTAAAAATACAATTCAAGTTTTGTCGTATTAAACCCAAATCTTTATCAAACACATTATTTAATTGTTTATTAATAACTAATAAAAAGGAATAAATAGAATCATTATTTTATTGAAATAAAATATTAAAATTTATACCATTATAGTGTATATATATATATCCATTTATGACAATAAATTGATGGGCCCGTAAGGGGCTCCGCGTCTCCGTCTCTCTCCCCTCGTCACCGCCTCCTTCTGCCTAGGGTTCGTGCGGCGCCTTTCCTTTAGGTCGTGGCGGCGGTCTCTCGTTTGCAGTGGAGTCGGAGCCCTCTGGGATTACGTGATGCGGACTCCGCCTCCTTGTCCTTCTCGCACAACGATTAGCTATCTCGGATAGGGTTTTTTTGTTTGTGATGCTGGTCGACAGCTCCAGGATCTGCGGCTCGAGTGATGCCTCCTCTTCTCCGACCTGTGTTGGGCGTTTCGTCGCAACCCTGAGGTGCGGCTTGGATGGCGACGATGAGATCTTCTCTACAGCAACTCCGAGATCTGGTTTTGGTGATGTTTCTGGTTCCGTTCTTTCTGTCGTTTTGTTCATGAGGTGTTGGTGATGGTTTTGTGGTGGGTTGGTTGGTGATTACCAGTTGTTTTTTGGTCCGCGACACATTCGTTGGTGGGATGCGATCGATTGGAGGTTTCTTGTTCTGGTTTTGGTTTGTTGGTGTTAACTTGGGGAGCCGATGTTCAGTGAATGGCGTGTGGGTTGCGATTCTCCAGTTCTGAACTGGGATTGTTGTCTCTTTTTTTGGTTAATTTTGGGGATCTTGGTGTTGTATTGACGCCAGAGGAGGTCTCGCCGGTGACGATGGATGGTGATGTTGATGGGTGTGATGGTTGGGTGCGTATCGAGGGTGTGAGAGACTCGAGGCATTGAAAGGTGTGCAGTGACGGCGTGCGGATCGAGGACAGCTGTATGGGTAATTGGTTTTGAAATTTGAATTTGTATTTGCACTGTATGATGCGGAGTGGTCTTTGGTTGCTGTGTCACGTTGTAAGGGGTACCGACAACCCTTAAACCGGTTGTTTTTTCTCTTTTTTTTCTTTAATAAATTTGCGGGACCAGGCTTACGTCTGGTTTAGGATTTCCTGGTATATATCCATTTATTTTACCACTAAATTACCAAGTGTAAGGTGTGTGGTGGTGAGATTTTCATGTGGTGGTTCAATAAACATGGTTTAGGCCATGATCTCGATGATATTGAACTTATCCTCTAAATGGTTTCACTCATTCTTTAATTGATGAATCTCAGATTGGGATTGGCCAAAAAAAATCCCAGTGATGTTGTCTTCCTTATAAGCTCTTATAAATGGGCTTCATAGGGTACAATGATTCAAGTTAAGTCCATCAATTCCTTTGTGTATATCATATTGACTTTATCATAGCCATTAATATACTAATCTTAATGGATACTTTACAACAACCATATTATCAATGGTTATGATGATTAATGATATTTAAATTTTACAGACCATATAAAGGTAAAAAAACCATACTAGTACATATTTTAATAACTACATTACTTGATTATTCATTTATTCATTTAAAAATAAAATTTCCTTTATAAAAGTTCGGTTCCTTATACATCTAGATGCAGTTTAATGGATTAAGTTATCCCTAAGTAGATTGTAAAAACAATTACCAGATGAAGATGATTAGATAAAGGAAAGTCTAGAGGAAATTTTGAGGACATTCTAGATAGAGTAAACATGAAGGAAGAAGTTTTTCAGGAAGAACCAGATAGAGATATGTTTGTTTATTAGAAAGATAAATTTTAAGATCACCATATAAAGAAATGAAACTTTACATGAGTGAGTGGTTTGAATGAAATATGGGGAAACACATGAATATTTTTTAATGAAAAAATATGAATATTACTAGAAGGAAAAACACAAGTTCATAAATTAATAGGTTTCTTGAAGGAGGGGATTTAAATAGAGAAGTATCAGATGAAGAAGATCCTTATGAAGGAATACCAGATAGAGTATTACTAGAAGAAGGTTTATAGATCTTTATAAAAACATTTTAAAGTATTATTTTTGTGGTGATGTTGAGATATAATTTCAATGCTCATAAATCTATATGGAATTTGATGAAAATTTTAAGATTTTGTTAACAATGACATTTGAGGAAAATTTGATGACGAATGTTGACTCTGGTTTATTTGGTTTCTTTGAAGGTAGTAAAAAAAATAACGAGTCTAGTAAAAATTCCTATTCAGAGCCCATGTTAATTCCTTAATTTTTAGTGGAATCTGAGCATATAAAAGTAGGATAGATCATTTGGATATTATGGATGATTTATTTTAATAGGAAATATTTTTATAAGTTTATAATGAGTCACCAACCAAGAATCTACTTGGTAGAAGAATACATGAATAAGACAGAAAAGTTATGAATAGTGTTGTTTTGTATATAGAAGTTCCAAAAAGATTAATTAAAAGATAAAATAGTTTCAAGATACTTCATATATCTTATGGGGTCAATGAATAATTACCTAATGAATAAGGATAAATATAATGAGGTTAAGTAGATAACCAGACATAGATTTAGAGGTGTATCCAACCGATGTGCAATGGACCAAGGATCATGAATCATAGGTGTATCAGACAGGTGCACCTGATATAGGTGAAACAATTTGAGGGGTAATAAACCTAGAAGAACAAAAATATAATTACCAGATGTACCAGTCTTAAAGTAAGAGTTCCATTTTTTTTGGAAAGTTAAGATTTAAGTAGTTCAGGGTCTTTACAGATTTGGTTGAATTTTTGAGACCTGAATACTTTTTAGATTGATGTTTAAGATCTTGAATAAATTGTTAATAGACAACGGTAATATTAATTTCTTAAAGAGGAAATAAATAAAAATAAGAATATATTTCTACACGAGATCAATACTATATATGGAACTTGTATCAGGGGGGATATAACCAATTGCTAGAGGCTTCTAATTTAAGGGTATAACTAATCACTAAGAATTTTATAACTTGGGGGGGTGTTATAACCAGTTATTAAAGTTTATAATTAGGGGGGGGGGGTAGTGAAACCAATCAATATTTAACTTAGGGGGTAATTCATGTGTGTGTGTGTGGGGGGAGGGGGGTATAACCAACCTAAAAAAGAGTATTCTCTCATACTAAGGTCAAGACTTGTAAATATTTTGTGCTGAAATATGTATTTATATTTACATCATATAAAGTAATGATGTGAGATATACTTGAGAGAATAAATAACTTTAACAAGATTCATTGGTTGAATTTTGATAAGAGTTATTAAAAATAAAGTGATCACTAATTCACCCCTCAATTGTCAGTGATCTCACAATAATCTGGTCACATCAAAGAATAAATCCCTTTCAAGTTGAATTAGTTAGTGAATTAGATATCCCTAAATAGTTTTTTCAAAAAACTTAAATAGAATATTTACAGACAAACGAAACTATGAATATTAGTTACTATTATAGGTTGAGGCCACTAATCTATAACCCTTTTTGTAGTATCAACTTAGTTTCCTTCACTGGTCATAAAGTTTCCAATGAATGCGACTTTTTGTAACCAAAAATAAAATTTTATAAATTTACCAAAGATCTTATCTTTACTTAGAGTATATAATGGGACTCTTATATGATCCTCATTATCTACATTAATTTTGGAATATATCATAATATTATCAATAAAGACCTCTATATATTTATCAAGGTAGTCCATGAAGACTCTATTCATTAAATCTATAAATATAGATGGAGAATTATTGAATCATAAGGGAATAAAAACAAACTCATAATTTCCATACCTTATTTGGAAGGTAGTATTTTATATATCCTATTTCTTCACCCTTAGCTAATGAAACCTAAATCATAATTCGATCTTAGATAATAATTGAGTCCCAGGAAGTTGGTTGAAAAATCATCAATCCTTAGAAATTGATAATTATACTTCACTTTAAACCCATTAAGTGCTCTGTAATCAATTAATACCCACACCGATCCATACTTCTTCACAGGGGAAAAAAATGCTCCCAAAGGAGACACACTTGGTTGAATAAAACCCTTCTCCAAAAGATCTTGATGTTTCTTATTTAATTCCTCTAACTCCACTTATTCCATTATATATGGGTCCTTTGATATTGGATTAGATATATGTATGAGTTTAATTGAGACCTATACCTATATTTCTAAGGGAGGTTCATGAAACTGCTCAGAAAATACATCAATGTATTCCTAAATAATGGGTATATATCATATCTTTATAATTTCTCTTTCTTATCCTTCTTCACTAATCATTTACATTAAGAAGGAAACAAGAAGTGGTTGTTAAGATGACTCAGGATAGAATATCCCTCCTTTGAAGATAATTATAGGATTTTTCTTAAATAAAACAAATATTTACTATATTATATATTTGATCTTGGAATTAATGTTTAATAACCAATCCATCCCATGAATTAGGTCAAATTCCACCATTTAAATGACAAAAATATTATTGAGATATTGTCCCACCAAAGTTAATAGTGGAATACCTATATATCATTGATTCTTCAACAGTTCCTCCATGAGGTTTAATTGAAAACTCTACTGTTAAAATTTTACGGTTTAATTTGATTTTATTTAAGAACATGAATGAAATAAAAGAATATATAGAATCATAATAAAAAATGTACTTTATAGCTTTTACTGTATGATGAGGGTAACTACCACTACATTATTAGGATCCTTAAATTTATCTATCAAGATCGAAAAAGCACAAAATTTCTTCCTTGGACTCTTATAGTGTTTATGTTGGTTTCCCTCTAATATCATCTAATTTGGAAATTGATTAGTGAAATGTATATGCTTCCCACACTTGAAGCATTATACTGTAGGTTATACTATCACCATATTCCCTTTTTAATTAGAATTTTTTTTGAGGATTTACATATCCATAATAGTTTTTTGAGATATGTACATCTCTTACACACTTGTAAGAATTTTTACTTCCTTATAGAAATTTCCCTGAATGCTTCTTCCCACACTTATTTCATACATTTAGTTTTTGTTTCTTTCCTTATTTTTCATGGGGAATATTATTTCTAAAATATGTTTCTATCCTCATATTCTTATCCTTGAGTACATGAGACCATTGTGCATCTACAAACTCTATTTTCACTTTGAGATCACACCGTACTATCTCCTCATAACTTCCAAGGTATTTTATTGCAATATATTTCCATAAATAAGATCTTAAACCAACAAAGAATAAATAAATATTCCCATTAGATACATTAAAATTGCTTGAAGCGTATCATTAAATCCTTGTAATGTTCATCTCATAAGCCCCCACTAATTTATATTGTATTTTTAAAATTCAAGTAATTACCTTTCCATTCCAATTCAAATGGTAAGAAGAAAATACTCATTGAAAAATATTTTTTAATGTATTCTGAGTCTATAGATTCCACCTCATCCTTTGAATTCATGTTATTGATAAATGTACACCCCTAAACTTCTTCTCCATATAAATAGTAAACATCCAATGTGCATTTATATTTTTCAAGACAATGGAATAAATAAAATATTTTTTCTAAAGTTTTGATCCGTTATTCTATGATAATTGGATAAGAGGTTCCACAAAAGGTAGTTGTTGCCTCATGAAGTATTAAACTGATAGTTGTTTCTTATCTGGTAAATCCATTTTCTCCACATAGTTTAGGTTATTATTCATCACCTCAAATAATTGATTCAACATCATCCTGAGGTTTTGAACACTAGTCCCCCCATATTGAGATGACAATCATAGAATTTACTATTGCATATGTTATTAAAATGTATACCTCTATTTTTTTCAATTTTTATAAAATAAATAAGCTAAGTGGGAAATTTATTATTATTGAAAATCATATAATAATAATTCTCAAAGAATGTTTAATACTAATAGATTCTAATAACATGGGTCTATAATTTTATACTTAAATATTTTAAAAAATATATTACTTATATAACATTTATAATGGTCTATAAAAAGCATGTGATTAACCAAATAATACACCTCAAGAGTAATAAACCAGGTGTATAGAAAATTTTATTTTTCATGCACTAGGTAAAAGTTGAGTTAATAACCAAAGAGCCCTTTTTGGGTTATTACCCCTAGGTATATTCGCACCATATCCACATCCACTTGTAGTATATAGATAAAGATATATTATCACAAAAAACCTCATAACATATACTCTAAAGAAATTTATGTATATTTACTATATTTAAACATATCCATAGGGTTTTTACTATTGTTTTATCGTCTTAATTTTTTTAAATAACTAAAAAACTAACTTTGATATAAACTATGACAACCCACCTATCAATACATGATGTTTAACATAATTTCTTTACAAAATATCACATTAATAACTTCAAAGGACCTTTTGCGGATTAGTGTCTTAGAAAATAGTTAAATAATACATGAATTACATAAGTAAAAAACTGAAAAAAACTTTATTTAATTATATTTAAATACACTAATATTATTCCATCTTATTTCACCTCACTAAAGTGATTTCTTGGGAAAAACATCTATAGAAAAGGGTGAGAATAATGCTTAGTAAGGGATAAAAAAGTGAAATTGGACATTATTGGTTATCATAGATAATATATGAGACATAAGAAGAGATAATAATCATAAGTATATGATACATGACATGTAAATGTGTTTACATCATAAAAATGAGGCATTCATAGGCATATCACCATAGTTCATCACTATGGCGTCGTAAAACATATTACCAAGGTTATTCACCAAGGTATCATAAACGTGTCATCCCTAGAGATTAATTATTCACCCAATGCATTAGAACACTATCACGGTTCACCCTTAATATGTTTTAATTTATGAATTACACATATATCATATAATATAATAAATCATTTCATCGAAAAAAGGTGGAGAATAAAGAACTTGTTTCATATAAAATCATTAAGTACATAAGTGTTTAGAGAATTGAACACTTCATCGTTTCTAACCCATGGAAAGGGATTATGAATTATATGTATATAAATTCAAAATAAATGAATTATAATTACATATATATGAATACCATGAATAAAAATAGGTTTGGGTGTTGAAAAGATAAAAAGGGAGTCATGGAAAATCAAATAATGATTTTGGAAGCTTGAGAGGTATACAAAGTGGTTTGTGGAATGATATAAATTAGAGAGAATAGAATTATATCATTGATAATTTTTTTTGATAGTAATATAATGATCATATGTGCATGAGAACATAATAACCATGAAATTAGAGAACTAACTACAAAGAACGTTCTTGGATAAAAAATAGAGTGGTAGATAATACCTTACCTTGAAAATATCTTTTTAAATATTTAATAGAATTCCTTGGAACCTTATAAACTCACTTTAAAGCATATAGAGAAGAAAAATTATGGGAAATATATTCTTAATCACTTGTTAGTAGATATTAATCGGATAATTAGTGGGTATTTATAGAAAATGTGGTAGGATTGATTATTAATTTCTATTAACAGGGCTTGGAAATTTAGATTGTGGATAATTAAAAACCATTATATTTCCATTGTTTTGGGTCATGGTTTACAATGTTAAGAAATCATTTTTTGAAATATTTAATTTTCAGAACCAAACATCGATATTTTATAATAATTTTGTCCTAAGAAAATAAATTTTCCACAAAATAATGCATTTAAAACTTTAATTACCATTTTAGACTTTGGAAATTAATTTATAGTTTTGAAAATTCATTTTAATTCATTAAAATACATTATATTAATAAAATAACTTATCTTGGGTCATGGATTCAGTTTTATTAATTGTATCGTCATTATTATATATTTACGAAGTCATAAAACATACTGAAAACCAAAAACAATGTTTTTACTATTCACTGAAAAATAAAGTATTTTCGATAATTCTCAAAATGTTACCCTAATATAATTTAGAAATTTTTATTTCAAATATAATTAAAAATTTATAAAAATAATATTCTAAATTTTATAATTTTGTTATTTAAAGAAAAATCCTTATTTATAGAAAAAATAACAGTTTTTATGACATAATCAACTTTATGAACCTGATAAAAATTTCTTGGAACATTATACAATTATATTATCATTTAGTGTATTACAATTTTATTTAAAAAAAATAAAATTTGTTAAAAATATTAATTTAAATTATATATTTTCCAAAAATAAAATTATTCTTTCTTTGTATCAAAAAATCTATTTATCATACTCATCTTATATTCATGAATATTTTTTTTAAATAAATTAATAATGAAAATGGAATTGAAGAAACCTATATTTAATTTTTAATAATAAAATTTCACTTTTATAATACTAAGGTATAGATACAAAACCCCTTATTACATTGTCATATGACTTAATGGTAAGGTGTGTGGTGGTGGGTACCTTACTGGGGTGGCTCAACTAACATTGATCCAGTGGTGATCTTCACTAACTTTAACATATACCATTATTAGTTTGAGACTTAATTTGTAGATCTCTGCACGAGCCTGGTCAAGGGAAAACCCCAGTGATGCTACCACCCTCACAAGTTTTGATAAATGGGCTTCAAAAGGAATGCTCCTATTTGTTGATGCTACCATTTCCAACATCTTCATCAATCATCTATAGTCATTTTATTTTTTATAGAATAATTATAATTGTAACATAACTAATAATGGTCATAATTCCCAATTATTATATTGATCAAAAGCTATATTATCCAGTATTTAGGTAATGACTAGATCCTAATAGTTAATTTAACTTTTACACCCTATATATACAACACCATTATCACACCTCAACATTCACAACTTCACTTATAGAGGTTCTATACTTACCTTGATAATTTATTTGATATTATTAATGCTTCTCTTTCTTTTTACAGTCATTATAGAAGGAGTGATCTTTATGGGATAATTTTGTACAATATATTTTCTCATAGCGTATGAATTATTCTTTTTAGTTTGTCTCCATATACTATTATTATCTATTATAATAAATATTATTTCATGATGTGTTCTATTATTATTAAATTTAATAGTCTTTCTATGTGCTTATAATAATACAATCAGTGTAAAATAAGAGTTATTCTATTAATAAAATAAAGTAATTTTCAGGCCATTAAAAAATAAGTATAAGGTATATTAATATTATCTCCATAATATCTTCTTTTACACATCCATAATAACTTATTCTCAGCATGGAAACATAATTAATTTTCATAATTAAATTATAGAAATCGCAATTGGTGTTCAAAAATTGTGATTCAGAAATTTTCAACCCCTCAAGAGAACCAGTTGAATTTTCTATCATGGCCCTCAATATATAACTGATCTCCTGACCTATCTCACATGAACCTCAATTTAATTATCATAAATATCATTGATCATTATTATTAAATGGGTATTTATCAATAATTTCTCTAGATTCAATTTTTTATAAATGATTTCAAACATCTATTCCTAAAATCCCAAAAAATTATTGTTCCATTAATCCACATGTTCATAAATCTATAAATATAGGATTCCATACATTTTTACATAAAAAAACATTGTGGTGCAACAAATCCTTCACGATAAGAGTGAAATCTCACATTTCTCATGATCCTCACGGTTTCAACATGAAATATCATATCATAGAATGCCTAAAACCCACAATTCCAATTCCATATATCATGGAGGAATGAATTTTTTCCTTTCACCATGAATGTATTCATATTTTTATAACTATCAATATCAATCTTACAAACTAATATTCATATAATTAAAATTATTGTGGTGAAATATTATTATCAATGGTGAAAACCTCTCTTATCAAAACCTTATTATATCATGATCACCATATTCAATTATGATGTTAATTCATTGAATAATGGAATAAGAACAATTTTATTTGATTTCTATCAACTTCATATTTTTCTTTACTCTTAAATATTAGGTAACAGATGGAATATCTTATGTCTCACAACATCTCTTATACTTTTCTAAATATCCATTCTAGAATATATCATATATTTTATGAAATCCTAAAAATCATTATGTGTAATCATAAAAATATTTTATATACTCCAAATATGAAACATATAACAATTTGGTGTTTTTCTTTTACACATTTTATGATACACTAAAATATCTTATTTATCAACACAAGTATTTTTCCTTTACCAATTATAGTATGATGTTTGGACAACCCTCACATATTAGTGTAAGGTTTTTTCATTTATCAAATTTCTTCATACACTCAACACAATATCTTTTATATGAATTCAAATATCTTATGTTCCATATAAAATTATTTCCTTCATTTTCTTCCAGTACATACTCTACAAAATATCATACGTATCAACATAAGATCTTTTCATTTACAAATTCATCATGTTATATATATATATATATACTGTATATACTCAATTATCTTACATATCCCACAAGATCTTTTAATTTTAATTTTTTTTTGTTTGAGATTCATCTTAGAGTTCTTCTTACATATCTTCCTAAGAATCTTACGTATCACAATAAGCTCTAAAACTTTCCCACTATTTTATTCTAAGAAATATTATGGATTATTTTTCTAAATTTTAACCTATAAATTATAACTTCAAAACTCATTCAAATATACTCACAATCTATTTATACATACTCCGAGAATTTAATGTCACTCTAATTCAACTAAAAAAATACTAAAATTAATTTTTTAAATTATCAAAATATTTTTAAATATATTCAACTTCATTTATAAAGCCTTGCAATATATGATGACTATTTTTTTTAAATTAATGAATCTTAACTACCTCATCATCTAAAACTTAAAACTATCATTCTCTAATCATCATCCAATTATGTTAATTAATATATCTATTATCATTTTTGCATGATAACACAGGGATGGATTCTTAGTCTAATATCAAAATTGATTCTTTTCCAATCAAATCTTCTCTAGTATTTAAATAGTAATCCTTTTAACTTTATAAGGATCATGTTATATGTAGTTCCATTATATTTTTTATCACTTATCATTGATTTATTACAAGATTAAATCTACATTCATCTTTTTTTATAAGCTACTTCCTTGAATCCAAATATCTAAGATCTCGAAGTAGAACTAGCATTTATAATTGTTAAGTAAAGTATCTCAACATATATATTTATTTCCAACATATGTGTGCATATATAATAAAAAATTATAGACAAAAATAGATAGAGTCTTGTGGAGCTACAAGTTTTATCTCATACCTTAACCTATTTATTTATTGGGCTCTTCCTCAATTTCCCAAATTTAGCACACATTAACTTTATTGATAATTTTAATATTAAAAAAATATACAAAAATATTTAAACATAATCTAATTTTTTACTTCAATAACACACTTAACATAATATCCTCCTTTTAATTCTAGGAATGATCTATGTCCCTTTAATTTGTGGAGTTACTCTAAAGTTTTTCATATAAAAAGACTTAGATAATTCTTACTGAAGGAAATTTTCCCTCAATTCTACTATGTATATAATACATATTATCCAATATCATAAGGTATGATATAATGATATTATATGTGATAAAATCCAAGGAATATCTCATGAATAAGAATATCATTAATTATGATTTGATGTTAGCATAGAAAAATTTTCTATACGGATCATATTACAAGATCTGTTGACTTTATAATGCATTAATATTTATACATTATCAATGGAAGTAGAAAATAAGACACTAATATTCAAATCAATATTCCATATAAAAATATCATCAACAGAGACATTTCATTAGATGCAATTCATGGTATATTCTAAAGTATATTTAGATGATGAAAACATGAATAGAAAAACATTAAATCATGTGTTACATAGTATATGATAATATTTTTAAAAATTCCATAATTATACTGCAGGATATATAAAGAATGAAGTCACCCTGAGATTGTTTCAGTTTGATCATGCCTAAGATACTACTGATTCTATCATTTCTAAGGATTTATTTGTCCTCCTCCCTTTGATGTAAGAGTTATTTGTACACCTTGTGTTTGAAGGATAATCTTGACCGAGCGTTAGGTGATTCATATCAGTCCATGGATACAATGTGAAGGAGGGAGTAAAATGGATTCCTATTAGTGATATTATTCAAACATATAATTGTAGATTATATAAGTTTAATTAATTAGGGAAATGAAAAAAGAACATTCCAAATTTATATTTTATTTGGTTTTGGGTTTCCTACATGGTGATCATGGGAATTTGGGTTTCTTGCTGTTTCTGCTACGTTGGATAAGTTTTATTCTATCCTTAGAAACCCAATAGTGGTATCAGTGACTTGTCTTGAATTATAATTCTTGAAATAATGTTTTAAAACATATAATACATATTTATATCATATTGTCTATCGTAAATTGTCACACCCTTTTTCAGTGTAGAATTATTTATTTTTTATTTGATTAAACAATTACATTCTATTTTAAATTTATTTATGTTTTGGGATTTATATTTTCAATTTATGAGAATTATTTTTATGTGAAATATTTTTAAACAGTCACTTCACAGTTAATAGAAACCATGTGGATGAATATTTTTTAGAATTTATGAAGTTTATAGTTTAGGGAACACTATTTAGGGGAAATCATATAGGGTCCCTTAATGGGTAAGTTTTTTATTCATTTTTAAAAAGATAGAGTTTTAGGGCATGAGTAGTGCGTGTTCTGTGATGAACCTTATGTGAGTTAGTGGAAATAATGAATAGTTACTTTCCATGGTAGTTGTATAGAACATGGGTGATGCGTAGTTAAGAGAAACCATGCAACAAATTTTTGTGTTATTTTTTTCTATCCAGTGGATTATTCATGATTGGAACATGGTTTTAAAAAACATGAAAAAAAACCATTAAAGTTTCCTAAAATTATAATTTTTTTATAAAAAATACCTTAAATTAAATTAAAAGTGTTTTACACCCCTTTACTCACCATTTATTATACCAGACCTAATAATTTGTTAGGGATACTGATCCATTCTTCATTATTCAAATCCATGTCCCTCTCTATTTTTCTTTATTTGTTTTATCCAGTTAATGTCCTTATTTTTAATTTATCTTCCCTTTACTTCCCTCATTCCCTTTTTCTAACTCAATTTGTCCCTCTCACGAGAACCCTGGGACCTTTTCAATATAGATTTAGGGTCCAAGATGGATTTTTCATTAGGGTGTGGTTTTTTTTAAATGGATTTTTTGGGACTCCTTGTGGATTATTTGAGTACTCTTCATTATAGGATATGAATTCTGGTTTGATATCCATTAAATCGAGGTAAGTTTTTTTGTTAATTTCATAAATTGGAATTTTATAATATAGTTTATGTTTTTAAATCATTTTTATAACATTATACCAATGTTTGATAGTTTAATTGATTTTAATAGAGGATTGATTGGGGTTTTAAATTAGAAAAATCTTTTATTTTTCATTTAAAGTGGTACGTGAAATGCTAAGTATTTTCAAAAAATCGAAAGAGTTTTTGTTTTTAAAATGAGATGTTTGAAAATGTACTGACCCCATATAAATCCTAAATTGAATTGTAAAATGGTGTTACGATATTTGGGGGGGGGGGTTAAAATTATCAAGTAGGGTTTTTATTATTTTTAAAATGGCTTAAATTTTCGTTTTTTAAGAATTTATTTGAAAGGTAATTTCATTTGTTTAAAATTAAAGAGTCATTTAAAAAAGATTTTCAAACTATTATGAATGACTTTTCATTTTGAGTCCATTTTTAATGGAAATGACCTTTTAGAACTTTTTAATTATTTTCTAAAATATGTAGGTTTATGATACCCTTCATATCCCCTTGTTAATCATTAACCCCTAAGAGGGATATTATTTATTATTTTGAGATAGTTTGTGGACCAAGGGTAATGCTTTATCTTTTAGTATGGTGAGAATATGAAATTTTTTTATTTATTAAGAGGGTGTAAAATGCGATAATATATTTAATAGTTCCATATTTATTGTACCTTTTTTTATCCCCTATTATTTATTGACATGTATTGAGATCCTAGGATAATTAGTGAGGGATTTGAGAAAGCTACTACCTGGTGCCAAATAGATGGAGTGGATCCGTTATGGTATGGGTCGACTGTAGAGGAGTTCCACCGGTTAGGACCATTTATGGAAGCTGATTGGTTATAGATATAATAATGAATCGATAGGATTATATATGGTTTAAATCCAAGTATATATCAGATCTTCTCAGGCGATGTTTAATAATTTCATATGTTTACCTAAATATACACATTTGGAAATGTTCCTTGTTTTGTGTTCCCTTGTTTGATTGGTACACCTCGAACAATGTCTCCCCTTTCCTGAACTATTACATTTATGACATGGTTTCTTAGTGTTTTACTATATTATTATTGAATTTGGTTTATTTATTTAAAATTATTTCAATGTGATTGATAAGGGTGTGTTGTTTAAATTGACTTCAAAAGTAATTTTAAATGATTTTTCTTATTTTAAAAAGGATTTGAGGTTTTTAAAAGGTATTTAAGTTGTTATTTTTATTTCGTAAAATGAACTGAGTTTTTTTAATGTTATTTGAATGTGATACTATATTTTATGCACTTATATAATAAAACTCTATTTTATTGTTGTATCTCAAAATTACATAAAATGAATGTTCATTTGTAAATAATTTTACAAAATATACAGGGCTTACATACTGAGATAAGTTTCTATCATGCCTTGTATAACCCATTCAATGTATGAAAACATTATGACTTATTTTCTGGTTCCTTAGGTTGGTATACCTTGTGTTTGGTGTTTGGGTTACATAAGATGGATGCTTTGGGATTTAGAGAATAACCATGGGTTACATGGAGATGATATCAGTTTATTTTGGGTAATTGTTTGGTTAGATTTATGGTATGTATATATATCATCCTTCATCGTGGATCTATTTAGTTATGTATCATGATATTTATGTATTATTTCTTCATCTTATTTTTGAAATGTTGCTTATTAATTTATGTTTAGGTTTTTATTTGTATCCATATTTCGGATTCTTACTTTAAATGATTATTTTATTTTGGGTTTGTTTTTTTTATATATAGGGTGAAATCATTCCCATTTATTATGTTTTAAGACACTCACACTAGTTTTTAGTCCCGAGTGATCCTGAACACGGCTATGGTATGTCAATAATTTCATCAGATGTCTATTTCATGGGTGACCCAGATCTAGTTTATGAAAAAAGTGCATCAAATCACACCCTCTTATTATTGGGGTTGTTTCTGGGTAGTATAGAGACTGGGATCATCATTTAGACTTAGGTGGAGGGTGCGATAATGTTCTTTCATAACTCTTATTCACATTGAACCTCAAATTTCTAATGGTGTTTGGGGTTTGAGTCTTTATTTTGGATATATTTTATTGTATTTGATATGTTTTGTTGGTATCCTGGTCCCTAGGGAGTACACTAATGATTTTAGGGACATCATTGAGTCTCAGAAGTGAAATGGGTGAATGAACTAGGGTCGAATGGTTAGCCCACATAGTCTAGTGATCCATGCAGTTCCCATACAGAATGTTTTAGAGTCCACGATAAAGCCAATTTTATTATTGGAACATGATTCACCATACCATATATTCAAATCATACATCCTACAATTTTTCCCCTGAATGTTTCTTTTTCCTCACTTTCTTTCCAGATTCCCCACTTATTTTTACCATTGGTACGATATTAAAATAGGGATATTTGAGGTGATTTTATTATAGTGATTATGTTTTTTATTTAGATTTATGATTGGATGCTTGGTTTTTTAGTTAAATATTGGATTTATCTTTTGTATTTTTTTTTATTTGTTTTTTTTATTTGAAATGAGGTAAAGGGTTTTATTTTGAGTAAGAAAAGTGTTTTGGTTTAAAAATATGAATGTTTAAAGACTAAATTTCATGATAGGATGCTTTTAAATTTATTATTTAGAGTGTATTTAAATATATTTGATTTTAAAAAGTAATTTTGAATATATTTTATAATCAAAATGTGATTTTTCTTTAAAATGAGTTTTTGAGATGTGTTGGGGGTGGGGGGGGGGACTTTGATATAATTATAGAATTATAACGAATATAGGTATGTATCTAGGAATATGTTTTTCTAAAAAATTTATAACAGGGGTATCTATTAAAAAACTGTATTTTGAGAATTTTTGGAAAACATGATTTTTTTAAATGTGTTTATTTTTATAAATGGGTGTTTTTTGTCCCTTCGTTCACGATACTACTTGATTTCATTGTAGAGCATGATAAAATTTGATTATGTTTTGAGTTAGTTTCTATATTAATTCAAGAAATTTCATTATAAAATACGTGGTGTCTATCTTTGGAATAATTCTTGCATGATTTGTTCTAATTCTTAGACTTAACCTTTTTATCCTATTCTTAATTATTTATAGAATTTAAGTGGATAGGTTAATTAGGGACATATTTATTTCTCTTTTGGAATTATTATATTAGTTTCCTTATTTTCTTGGTGGTGATATTAAATTATATGACTTGGTGGTTTGGTTGATTGGATTGATATTTCCCCTTGATGGGTTTAATTGGGTTTGGAACCAAGATGGTAATTATTCTTGATGTTTTTATTGGGATATTTTGTGTTGCCTTAGGTGTTTTCTTGTTTTTGAAGAATAATTTTTGATTCTTATTGAGGATTTATTGGTTTATATTTTTTGTATAGGTTAAAGTTTTTGGTTTTTCTACTTTTCGTATAGATTTATGGTTGTCTTCCTTTGTGGATTAATGAGTTATTATTTGTTGTGACTATTTGGGGAGAGTTTTTTGATGAGTTTTTAATGGGTAAACCTTGAGTTTCTACATGGGTAATTAGGATGGCTTTAACCTTCAGGTAGTTGAGAAAATGGTGGTAATATCTTTATTGGGTCAAAAACAAATTGTATTTTGATGTTAAGGTCTTAGTTTACCTACTACGAATTGTGATTTGAGCTCTATATCCCATGTTGTTTCTTATTGAGGTGCAAGTTTGAGTTTATCTTTGTCAGTTTTGGTTTGGGGTGTGTATTGAAGCTTTTCATGTTTTTAGAAATTGTTATTTCATGGCTGCTGGATTTGATAGTTGAATCATGGTAGTTTTTGGGAAATTCTTGAGAATATTATTTTGGGGTTAATTTTTTGGCCTCGTAATGTGTCCTCTTCCTAAAAATCCATTTAGAGAGTTTTAAAATTGTAGAGTGACCCATTATTGGCTTCCAACCCTAATAATCTATTGCCTTATGATTTTATAGTGTTGATCTTTGAGTCATTTTTAGGTTTTAAAGACTTGATCATTTGGTTGAGAGGATTCATTAGCTCTTAATGGTTTTATTCCTTATAATTTCTCTTAATGTTTCACATCCCAAATCACCTCTATAATACACATATATTTTAAAATATATTTTCTTCAAATAAACCATAAGTGTTTGATATCTTTCTTGACACAGAACATTGATTCTAAAAAGAATCACGATATATTATAACATAGAAATTAAATTAAATTATTAATAAGAATAACCATATTATGAAAAATATTTATAAATTTTATATATAATTTTAATATATTAGTTAATACATAATAAATAATTAATCAATTTTCATTAAAGTCCTTTCATGCCTTAAAAATATGTTTTATTTAAAAATGGACGTTATTGCATTATGTATAGGAAAATTATAATTATTTTCTGTCACCATTAGAAATTTTATTTGTTTGAATTAGTACATATTTTTAATAAATATTCTAATCTCATATTAGGTTTAATTTTTCTGTTTTTTATAAAAGGATTTAGTTTTTATTGAATCATGAAAAAAACTGACTTTTTAAAAACTATTATTTCTTATCATATAGAAGTCACATTATTTTTTGAATTTGATATTTAAGTAACATAATATAGCTTTAATTATAAACAATATAATTAACCACATAGTAATAATCATTATACTTTATTTTAGTGTAAGATCATTTTGTGCTTAAAATCCCACTTATCTAAAAATAGTATTTATGCATTAAGTGGGATTTTATCTTAATAAATTAATTAAATCTCTAATTATTAATTTATTTAATTGTATTTATAGATTATAAATTAAATAATATATTTCAACATTCATTTTATGGTTCTTACAAGGGAATTAATGGAAGTAAAATATGTTTTATGCTTAAGAATAATTTTTATAAAAAGTGTTTTCATTGTGGTTTACACGTATAAATTTAATTATATTCTACCACTTATAGAAATTGAAACTGGTAAAATGGATTCCATATTTGGAATAATTTTTATTAAATTAATATAATATGGTGAACATAATTTTTTTTTCATATTGAATAGTAAAATGGTATAATTTTGTTACCGTGGTTAAGTTTAAAATGGGTTTACCGGGGGGTGGGGGATAAACAAAGTGATAAGGGTTAGATTTACATCCAAAATTATATTAATTTTTTTGAATATATTTCAACCTTATATTTTGCCCCCTTTGAATCCCTAGCCATATGGATCCACTTTCTTGTAAAATGACCTTATATAATTGAAATCTTTTAAAAAATTCCTTGTGTATCTCTCCCCTCACTTATAAAAGGGAACCTATCCTTATCCCTTATCCACTCCAATTTATCCTTCTTAATAAGACTATACCTGCTCAAAAATGTTGCTCGTGCATATGTGTGGACTACCACCTACACGTAGCGATGTGATCCATTTTTCATTTCATCTTTAATTTTATAATAAAAAAATAGATTTAATTAATATATAATATATTTATGTTATAATAATGACACTTTAATGGTGATTTACCATTTAACTTTCGTTATATTTATCCATCGAAAAGTGGAAAAATCACTCGCATGTACGTACAGATTACCGTCGCCACGAAGTGATGTAATTTAATTTTTATCACGAATTACTATGAATTGTTATAAATCTGTATATAATTAAAATATATGATTTTTTTATCCTGATTAAAATTATGTTTATTAAGGAACCATGGTCAAATTTCAATGACAATTACCATTGAACTAAAATATACAAGAAAAACGAAGAAGTTAACACCCGAAATGATGATGTTAATAGAGAATTTTTAGTAAACATGTGTTGAAATATTATAAGTTGATAATATATGATATTATAACTATGAAAATGTTTATATTTTATAATTTTAATAAATATAAATTTATTATAAAGGATTTTAGAGAATTTTCAAATCTAGTCTGGCATAAGGTAATGGTTTCTCATCTCATTTTAATTTCCATGAGACACATACCATATTCACCATTAGTTTCCCTTGTGTGTTTTATATAGTACCAATTAGTATCTTTTATGTATATTTTATTGAAAATTATGAAGATTTGAAAATTCATGTATGTTTCTCACTTTTATGAGGTTTTGATTTCGAGATTACCATAGTTGTAAGGGTTCTTCATCTCATTTTTTTTATTTGGAAATGTTTGATGTTATTCCCCTATTTATGTTTATGAGGTGTATATACTAATAAATTTACATTTTATATCATTTATAATTCTTAGTTCACAGTATCTAAAGTTAAAAATAAAATTATTTCATCCGAGGGGATTTGATCTGAGTATTACCAAATTGGTAAGGGTTTATCATCTCAAATTTATTCTATAGGACATATGTTGTGTTATACACCTATCTTATCTTATGAGGTGTATCTACTTCCCATTTGATATTTTGTATCAATAAAATACTTATTTTCAGGGTATTTAACATCTTATTTTAATTTATTTCTTTTATGGGGGGCATGAATCAAAATTTATCTAAGCGATAATGGTTTTATGATATAATATTATTTTCATTGGGATTATTTATATTTAATTTCCAATATTTAAATTATATGATTTATATATCCAAAATATTATATATTTTTATGTCCTCTGGTTATTTATTGATTTTAAATTTGTTAATTTTATTTTCCTCTCTCTCTCTCTATGTATTAAAAAGTCTGGAATAATATTTTTATGGAAAAAAGATCAGGTTTTTTTCCCTTCGGTCATGAAATATTTTCTTCCATGTCTATATTTTATATAGAATTTTTTTAGGAATATTTTTAATTTTATTCAAATATTTATTAAATTCGTTTTTACCCATGTTTGAATATTCAATAATAATTTTTTAAAGGAATTTTCTTATCATTTTTTGAATGAGCTACTTTTAATTTTTACTAAAAATGTGAAAAGAATATTTTTTTATATACACCACATGAATGAATTTTCTTATAACCACGTATTATCTTTTATTTGAATATTCATTAATAAGTATTGATGGTTAATTTCTAAGAAATTTTTTCCATAATATTTGGGAAATTTTTAGATTTTAAATAAGTTACTTTCAAATGATAAAGGTATTTTCCTCTAGAAATGTTTCAATGATTTTTAAAGGTATTTCTTTCTATAATAATATCCTTGAATATTTATTGTGATTTACTAGGGATAAGATCCAGTGTTATGATCTTTATTATTTATTGTGATTTACTAGGAGACATCAGAGTTAACTGGATGGAAGTTACTTCTAAAAGAAATTTGGAAATGACCAGGTAGGAATTTATATTATCAGACTTTTCCACAATGATAGTTTTGAGAGTGTACCATGACCAATGATTTTATTTTCTATACTTATATTACTAAAAAATACTTATATATTATTCTTATGATATATTCTCAAGGTTCATGAATGAATATTATTTATTCCACACTCTCATGTCTTATGTATTTTTATTGAAAAACCTTATTCCATGATTCATGATTAAATATATTTAATTGATTATGTATGATTACTATAATATTTTTTCATATTCGTATACCCTTATTCTTATATTATTCTTACTTATGATCACTAATTTATATGACTTATACATACCCTTAAAGTGTATCTCAAATCACCCTTTATTATGTTACCTCTCTCTAGTTTATATAGAATAGTTTTATATATGATATTTCTAAGAAGGGAGCTAGTTGTGAAGAACTTGATGAAAAAAATGCAGATATTTTATTAACTAGTTGTTAATTTATAAAATATTCCAAAGACACTTAAACTATATGGTTCTAGAGTGGATCATAGTAATTTTTAATGATTATTACACTAATAAGATATTGTATTTATGTGTCTAAATTTTGGGTCACGGTTGGCAGTATTAGAGTAGGGTTTAGTTATTTTTGGAAACTATAATAAAGAAACTTCAGTGAGAACAATTATGATAATCCTATGTGCAAGATAACATACTAAAGTTTTGATAAGGTAGAGATTATGTGTTTTTTAGGGAAATACACCCCAAAGTAGATATGACAAGGTAAATTAGTTTTTAAAGAGATTCATCATGGGTTAATAACCCCAAAAAGTGGATGTCAAGTATATCTCAACCATCATTCTAGTACATGTTGAATTGGCCCTTATTGTGCACCTAGTTTGACACTCTCAGGGGATGTTCTTTGGTTAATTCATATTTTATTTATCAAAATATATGATGGATTTGAATAAACAATAACCATGGATGAACTAGGTTAAACCTAATATGTCATAGATTGAAATTAAGGTGTCATTATTTATAAATCATATGAATTATTTTTCATGATTATATAATTAATCACTATTGTTTCTCACACTATTATTTTGGTTTTAGTTAACGACCAAAACTGGAAAGAATCATGTTAATGTTGAATGTAATGAATAATGTAATAATTGTCTTGATGGGAAACCAAATGAAAAGTGGGCTAAAATACCGGACCTTGTGTGTATGACTGATCAAATATATCATTATATGAATGAAAACATCAACTTGGGCGAGTTTAGTAACAAACATAATAAGAGAAAAATAGAGTTTCATGGAATTTAAATTGATAAAGACTATGAAGATAAGAGGATGCATGTTTCTACATGTCAAGAATTTCGGAATAAGGACGTATAAAGATGTCTCAAAGGAAAGGGAAGGAATTTTATGCATAGAAAAGAAGGGTATATAGTATGTTATTGCTAAGAAAAAATGAAGAGTTTTATGAAGTAAAATGAAGTTTATCCTAATACAAAATTTATAGTTCAATGTGTTATGTGTGTAGAAACTAGGAATTGTTTTGAGCAAATTCTCTAATCCTAGTGATAACATATAGAATAATCAAGGTCATATTCTATAGAAATATTTTAAGTGGAATAACTAAAGTGTTATATATAAATATTTTATAATTATGTTACATAAGTGTTTTATCTATGATATTAAGGTTATAAGAATCATAAAACATCTAAATATCATTCCAAAATTGTTTTTATTTAAGGATTTATAAGAATACATTGAATAACACTGATAAACTAGAAAGGTGATTTACGGGTAAGGTGATATTTTTGGAAATCACATGATTGCGGGATAGATAAAACTTAATATAAACCTGAGGTTAAGATAATAATATTTATTTGGGATAAAGATATGGTCGATTTTGATAAGGTAAATTGGATTGTATTGTCAACTTTGAATTGATTAGTGATTTAACAAAAAAGTGATTTATGTTATCCTTGATGAAGTTTATTGCATTTTTGGATTTCTGAAAAATATTTTATAGTTTGTGATTTTATTTTAGGAGTAATTACAAAGTTATTTTTTTTGGAATAATACAAGTTTTCCTTGGGGTTTTATAGTGATTCATGTTATTAACATGTTTTAACAGAATATATGATCATGGTATTAACATGTTGGGAATGTGACATTAAGAGAAAATATATGTTTTTTTGGAGATTATGATAAAATTGATTTTGGAAATTTGTTTCATTTTTTTTTGAATTTTCGGGTTTGGAATTTGGTTAGACATATTTTGGAGGATTCTTAAGGTTAACTATTTATGAAATTATTTATGTCAGACTTTGGGTGTAATTGTTAAGGTTTTAGAGATTAATGTATCATTTCATCATATGAATATTTATCCATGATAGATAACTTGTGCTATCTATTTTGGTTTTGGTAAACATTTAGAGAAAAACGGAATCACATTTTATTCTTTTATAGATCTTGCAATTCATTTAAGGGAAATTCTATGCATGAAAAGTTCAGATTGTTCATTTATCACTGGAATATAGATGAAAAGAGGTAGATTCTAATTGAAACACAAAACCAAAGAATTAAATTAAATTTATGGATTTGAATAAATAAATCAAGTATATTTTATCCTATTTTATAGTAAAATAATTACTCAAATATTAGAAAAATGATTTAGAAAATGAAAATGTTTTCTTTTTACAATTATTTATAGGGTATTGATGTTTGTTTTCACACCTCCCCAATTTATGATTTTCTATCATTAAATTTCTTATAAACATGTTCTTTATCACTATATATTATTATTTGGACTATATATTTCTCCTCAATGTCCATATTTTCACTTTGATTTATTTTTATTCTTATCCAAGAACATAATTATAGGTTTTTTAGGTAACATTTATGTTTCTCACATCCATTTTTCAAAGGGAATTTCATTATACCTTTGGGTGACATTGATTTTCAATAAGAGTATTTACATTTAAACATTGATTAAAATGATAAAAATTTCAAGGACACAATTTATTTAATTGTGGAGAATAAAACACCCTAATATTTTGGAATATATTTTTTCTTTATATAAATTGTAAGTGTTCGATAGCTTTCTAGATGCATAACACCGTGACTAAAACAAATAGTAATATATTATAACTTAGTCATTAAATAAGTAGTATGAATAGGAATAATTACATTATAAAATATATGTATAAAGGTTTTATATATTTAAAATTTATTTATTAATACATAATAAATAAGTATTCAATTATCAGTAAAATCATTTCATGCTTTAAAGATAGATTTTATTAAAAAATAGTTTTATTACTTTTTGTGTCTGAAAATGATAGCCAATTTTCACCATTATTATAGATTAAATTTTATGGAATTAATATAATTTTTGAAATAATCATGTTAGTATTATCAGAGTCTAAATGTTTAGTTTTATTTTAAAATATTTATTTTTTAGTGAATAATAAAAAATACTATTTTTTGTAAAAATGTCATTTATTTTCAAGTATATATCATGTTTTGTTTTGAATTTGATAATAAATTAATAAAAATATAATTTAATTATAAATGATATATTTAATTTTATATTAATTATCAATTTTATTGATTTTGGTATAAGTTCATTATGAGCTTAAAAACACATTTTTCTAAAAACTTTTTTGGCATGAAATGTGAATTTATATTAATAAATTAAATTAATCTCTATTTATTAATGTTTTTAATTAAATTTTTAGATTATATAATCAATCACAAATTTTAACATTCATTTTTGGCGTTTGCAATGAAAATAATGCAAGTAAATTCAGTTTTATGCTTAAAAATTAATTTTCTAAATTATGTTTTCATTACAGTTTGCATGCTTAATGAAATTTAAATAATGAAAATTAGAGAAATTGAATCTAGAAAAATAAATTCAATATTTATAATTATAATAATTAATTTAATTTAATAGGGTAATTTTTTTTATCTTGTTAAATAATAAAAAAGTAAAATTCGGTTACCACAGTTAATGTTAAAATGGGTTTACTGAAGGGCGTGTCAAACCAAGAGACAAGGGTAGTATTTAATTTTTCTTTTCCTATTGTTATTAGTTAAAGATATTTCAAGCTCATACTATCCCACCTTTGAATTATTTCCTATTTTTAACCAATTTCCCATAAAATTGACCTTATATAATTGAAATATTTTAAGAAATTCCATGTGTTTCCCTCCCTTCACTTATAAATGGGAACCTATACTACACCCTTATTAAAACCATTTGAGCCTTATAATTCATCCAATAACTACTCCAAATACTTTTAATATTCATTCTATTTACCCTAAATCTTCTGTTTTTCTCTTAAGACCAATCCTGTAAGGCTAATGGTGTAAACCAATTGTGGTCTCTGAAAGAAGAGGTATAAATCTTAACCGATCTCATTCAATTTTATTTCTTATTTATTATTATATAAACATATTTTATGAATAAATAAATGATTAATATAGTATCATAAATATAATGATATGTTATTATGAAGATTCATTAACCATTTACCTCCCATTCTTCATCAAATGGGAGATTAAAGTATCACTCGTGCTTACGTGTGGACTAATGCCTCCACATAGTGATATGATTCATTTTACGCCACCATATTTTCTATATGGATATAATTATAGATTTAATGATTATATATTATATTTATGAAATAATTATACTAATTTAATTATAATATTTTACTTATACTCTTACCATACCATCCATTAGAAAATGATAACGTCACTCATGTGTACGTGTTGACTACCACCTCCATGAATCAATGTGATTCATTTTTCATTTTTAATTTAATTGGATGGAAATAAAGATCGGTTTAAAGAATATATAATAAATTTATGTTATATTAATTATTTTGTAATGGTGAATTAGAATTTACCTTTCTTTAGTTCCATTCATCGAAAAGTGGAAACACTACTAATTTGTATTTATAGATTGTCATCTCCATGAAGTGATGTAATTAGATTTTCATAAAAACATAATATTAATGGTTATAAATACCTATATAAGGAATATATATTATATTTATCACATTATTAACATTATTTATATGGATTAACCATGATCAAAGTGCAAGGACCTTAACTGATGAACTAAAACATACATGAAAAACAAAGAAGTTAACACCCAAAAAGTTGAATTTAATTGAGAATTGTTAACAAATGGGTATTTAAATGTTATAAGTGTATAATATATGATAATATAAGTTTGAATATTAATATTTTATATAACTATAATAATTATAAATTTATTATATAAGAGGTTATATATATTTGAAATGAAGTCAGATATAAGGTAAGAGTTTCTTATCTCACTTTAATTCTTGTGATAAACAAGCCATATTCACCACTTTTTTACATTTTGTGGTAGATATAATTAACATGAATTTATACTATTATTATTTTGATAGAAATTGTTTGGATTTAAAAATCCATATATTTTTCTTTCACAAGTTTTTGATTCAGATATTACCAAAGTTGTAAGTGTTTTTCATCTCGATTTTGTTTTTTGAGAAATGGTTCACGTTATGTAACTATTTACATTTATAAAGTTTATATAATAATAATATTAAATTTCATATCATGGATAATTATTAATTAATTTGATTTAAATTTACAAATAAAACTATTTCATTTGTGGGGATTTTATTCAAAATGTTACCAAAGTGTTGAGAGTTTATCATGTCAAATTGTCTTCTTGGGGACATCTATTACATTATACAACTATTTTATTTTATGAGTTGAATATACTGACACTTTTATATGACTTATTATGAATGAAATTATGTTTATGTCATTTAAGAATTAATTTTATGTTATTTCAATCATGGGGGTGATGAATCAAAATTTACCAAAGAGGTAAGGGTTTTATGTTATAATCTCATTGTTAATAATGATTTTTTTAATTAATTTATAATGTTTAAATTGTATTATTTATCTTTATAAAATATTTATTTTATTATATGATTTTTATTTTTATTTATTACATGCATTTATTCCATTTTCCTCTCTCTATGTACTCAAATGTCCGAGAGAATATTTTTAAGGAAACTAACCTTCTTTTCCTCTTCAACTGAGAAAATTTTATTCCATGTCTAAATTTCCCTCAAAACATTTTCATGAATGGTTTTACTATTATAAAAAGATTTATCAAATTCATTTTACACATGTTTTAATTTCTATAATATATTTTTAAGGAATTTTATTTTCTTCTTCTGAATGATGTATTTTTTATTTTTTATCGAAACTATGAATGTAATATTTTTATATAATGAATTTTTTCCCACAATCATGTTTTTTATTTTATTCATAGTTTTCTTAAAAATGCACTAAGGTTTTTTTTCAAATAATAATTTCTCAACAATATTTTAGAATTTTTTATATATTAAATAATTTATTTCAGGATAAAATGGGTATTTGTAATGACCATGACTTTATAAATGATATTTTTTCCTAAATAATTGTGTTCTATATTATATTTTATAGTATTATAAACATAAATAACATAGAAAAATTAGAAACACATTATTTAATTAATAGAAATCATTACATAATTTAAAAACTAAACCAATTAAAATTAAAAATATTATAATGGGACAATGATTAGAAAATAGAAATACTATAATGAGAAAATTTGAATCGTTTCAATTTGATAGAATCATCGCTCCAATGAAAAACACTATGGAAAATTAACAAAATATTAGTAAACCGATCAATATTTCAGAAAAATAAAATATAGAACCTTGATAGGTACTATATTTAATGATAGATGAAGGAATATAGTGGTATATATTGGAGGTAATATCACTGTTGGAATAATAATGTTACTAATGTAATAGTTACCTATTTGTTTGGAATAATAACATAACCACTGGGAATCGTAACATAACTGTTAGAAGAGTAATTTTCCTAAAAAATAATAAAATTTAATATAAAAAATATTTATCATTATTAATTTAAATAAATAAAAATATTTAAATTCTTCAAAATAAATATCAAGGTTAAAAACTCAATGAAATTATAAAAACTTTTTAAATAAACTATATTTTGATGTATTTCAAGAAATCATTATTTTTATATTAAAAATTTAAATCACCTATATATAAAATTATTTTGAAAAAATAAAAATAATATTTTAAAGCAGTAAATTTATATTTATCGAGTGTTAATTTTGGATAATTGTCTAAGAAACTTCAATTTTTTTATGTGAATAGTTAAAATACATTTTTTTATATACCACATGTTTTAGAACATAAAAATGATGTTATGGTGACTTAATAATTGTTAAATTAGTTATATGAGCCAATTTTTTTTAATAATATATATGGTTCATTTAAAAACAAGAAACATAATTTCAAAATATAAAAAGTATTTTCCAAAGTATAATATCTAAATTATTACATTAAATAAAAAATCTTCCTTTTTCAACTTACCCTTTTAATAAAATAGTGAATTCAGAATATAAAATTGATTAAAGTCCTAATTTTTTTAATTTTATTGATATATGATTCGTAATGTAAAAAATAACACTATTAAAAGGTATAACATAGAAATTATTTTCCATTTAGTATTTTATCCTGAGAACACCCCTCTTGTCAAGTATAAATACCCCTCACCCTTCCCTAGGAAAACCACTTCACTCACAATTAACAAATCCAATTATATATAAAAATACCATATCTTAATCCCCTTATAATCCATAGGGATGTTCTAGAGTAACCAAAATCCAAGAATAAATAGAGTTTAATGTTATAGAAAAGAAGCCACATTGAGAAAATGGTAAGTTTTCATTGATTGTTTCACTCATTTTCCTCTTATCTTCCTCTTTTTCCTAATCCATTTCATACAAAAATATTCTAAGACTAATTAAGTAGTATGTTATAATTATATTTAATATTTTAACCTACTACAATGATTATATTTATGATGTATTTTTATTTCATAATTCCCTTCTTCTTCTTCTGACAATGTCCCATCAATAGTCGGTTAACCACCCATAAGGACGTTGATAACTCTTTACCAATAAAAACTATTATGGATTATTATATGAAATTATTTATAATATATAATGGATAAATATAAAAATTTATAATATTATAGGGTTAATATTAATATTTTATAATTATAAATAAATAAATATCAATAAATTGTAGCATAATGAGATATTTTATGGAAAATATGATACCATAACATTTCACCATTAAAAAAAGGAATAAAGAAATATAATCCAATGATTATAACTGATCCATTATAAAACAATATGACATAATTATCTTGTAGTTCCATTTTTAATAAATATATATCTATTATATAGGAGTAGGAAAATCAATGAAATAAATTAGGAATTGAGGTAAGGGGATTCTCGAACAAAACTCCTTCATTTTGGGTTATATACTCTTTCAAATTATTTTTAGTATATAAATTTCTATAATGTCCTTAAAATTTATTTTCCCTATTATTTCATTTTTATTTTGGGGATATATATGTTTCTAACCTTTGATAATGATTTATATACCAATTTCAAAGATTCTTTAAAATGAAATTATTTTCCCAAAACATTGCATTGCCACCTCTTGAGTTGCTTCTTATCCACTCCAGAATGATGAAGTTAAAAAAAATATTTACCTTATTCATTTGGTATTAAATAAATTATTTTTATGAAACATTTATTAAAACCATTCATTTACATGAGTTTATTTTATATCTCATATTGTTATATATTCTTTTTCCATGTGGCATGCATGATGATGAACATTTTATGATGTGATGGGTAGTATCAGAGTTATTCAACCCTCCAATGAATTAGTTAATGTAACACCATGATATTTAATGAGATAAATTCCTTTTAATTTCTTTTATGTATTGTGTTGTATGCAACACTTGGATTATATTGCACTATATGCAACACCGTATTATCTTGCAGTATCCACAACACTATTTTTGGCTTGTGTTACACACAATTTCAAGTTCGTTTGATAAAATTCATTTCACGCAACTCATTTCCTGCAACTTTGAGTATATATTTTGTTCTATGTTCAAAATGAAAATGTTTTTATTATTTTATACACAAAAAAATGATTCTTACACTATAGAAAACACTGACTTGGCTTGCGTTTTAGGTAAGAGAGACCTTCCTCGATAGCTTTCATTTTGCGCGATACTGAGTTTCACTAAACAATGATATATAGATAAAATATTATTATTTAATGGGATATAAACTAACCATTATGAAGATTATTAACCAAATTTTTAATTTTATAACATTAAAATTCATCTTATATATTTTCTAGAACATGATATAAGAACAAAATCAATTTTTTTTTTCGGATAAAAGAAATACTTTGTCAAAAAATGTAATTTTGCCGCCTTTTGATGACACACCCATTATATATATAATTTTTAACACTATTATATATTATATTTGAAAAAATAAACTTCTTATTTGGAAGTGGTACATGAAAATTTACTTATGTAGAAATTTTGGTAATTTTATGATAAACTTCATTTTTTTATGAATATTAAAAAATACCGCATTTTAAGTCAAAACTACCTTTTCATCTAATTTATTTATATAGTTAGATTATGATTTTAATTTTTTTAAAGTTTAATTGGATTATTTTTTTATCATTTAATAATTTTTTTTCCATGGAAGTAATTTCACTTTTAAATTGGACAGAAACACATGTCAATCTTTTGATAGTTATTATTTCTTAAAAACCCGCCTTTTGGTTTTGAAAATGGGAATTAATTTTAAATTAATTACTGAAAATTCAGTGTGGATAATTTAGAAAAATGTATTCCATATTTTGAATTATAATGTTCAAATTTTCTAAATAGGTAACTTTTATTTTTGGACATTATGAATACTAACTTTAGTAATTATTTTATTTACCATGGTTAAAGGGTAAATATCATAAATAAGGGTAAAAAAATAATATTATAATAATATAAAAAAACCTTAACACATATAATAATCCTATTATATGAGATATTTTTGACCATGGTCATGCTTGGGTCAATTGTGGGACCCCATGGAACCACTTGGATGTGAAAATGGCATTTTATAAGAATTAATCTAATGTAAAGAGAAGTATGACCTAAACTCGTACGTTATTAGTAAAACAATTTTAATACGGGGTTATACATAAGATAAATTAAAATATAAATATTTAATGGAAATATAAAAATATTTCCTACATCTTGTTATTTTATTTATAATATTTAGACACCATATAAATAAATTTATTTATGACACAATGATGATGTAGTGATAACCTTATTAATGAATGATTTAAATAAATGAGATTATAAAAACTAAAATAAATTTATTTTGAAACTTTTTATACTATAAAATAATTTTATATATGATTTTGACTTTTTTTGAATTAATGAAGTTCTTTTGAAAGAATCAAGTTGTTATGGATTTTTTAGAAAGTCATGATATGAACAGTATAAAAATTGACACAAATGAGTTTTTCAAAAAAATATAATTTTATTAAATTATATAATAGTCTTAAAAAATCTATGATTTTTAAAAATTACTTAGATAATGTTGAAAATGTCATTAATGAACCACTTTAGGTTCTATTATTATATTAACTATATAGTATGAATATACAAGAAGACATGGGTAGAGTTAAATTAGTTTACTAAGGGTTAAAGCTAAACGATAAGGTTAAATTTGCGACCTAAACTTTTCTAAAACCTATTGGTTGAGAGGATTTATAACAATAATTATCTTATATTCTAATTAAATTAGTTTTGGACCTTTTCACACCTAAATTCATTTTATAATAAAATAATATTTCAATACCATCCTAACGATCCCCTCCTCCTCTCTTATAAAAAGGCATCTACTCCCACATTTTGTCACACTTAATTGAGACTTCTATCTTGACCAACCCATACCCAATTATCCTATAAAAATTATTAGTTAATTTCTAGAGGTCTTGTTTTTCCAAAAATTCTATCCCCAGTTTACCTAGGAAGAGATCCAAAGGAAGTCTGACAAAGAAGAGGTAATTGCTTTACCAATTTAATTAAATTTATTTTCTTATTCTACTTCCTTTATCTATGATGATTCCTTATGAAAGTAATAACTACAGTATATTCTACATTATTATATGTTATTATAATTATTTTGTATCCTTATATCTCCTTTTATCCATCCTACGAACAACTATATCACCATACATGCGTACGCACGACCTACCGTCTCCACACTGTGGTGTAATTTTTTATTCAGAAATAATTTAATAGGATGGGTATAATGGTGAATATAATGGATTTAAATAATTAATATAACATTATAATGATTATTTATAATTAATATACCAACCAATTATGTACCATTTAACCATCAAGAGAATGATATCGTCACTCGTGCGTACATACGACCAACTGTCTCCACGATGCGGTGATATTTGTTCTCCACATTAACAATTGAATAATAATTATAAAATATATATGATGAGTGAAAATAATAATAATTAATTTAATATCATAGATAAAATACATCTTATTCATAGAAAACAAGACTTACATGACAAAAAAATAATGGGAAAAGGAAGTAGTTAACACCCAAAATAATGGTAATATTGAAATACTATTAACAAAATGATATAATAATATCATATATGAAATAATAAATATGGATATAGTCCTAGTATAATTTAATCACATGATTTCACCATTATGAAGGAGGTGATTACACCCTCAACTAACAAAAATTACAAGTCAAGGGATAATTTCGCAATCTCATTTTTATCTGAGATTGTTTATATGTATGTATTTACTGGGGTTATATTTATCATCCCTATCCATGCTTCTAAAAATGTTATCATAATATGTTTACTATTAATTTATGTATTTTTAACTTATTTTGTACCCTTTTTGAATTTTACTACATGGTTATGAAGGAATCTTTCTAACGTTTTCAATAAGAGGTATTTTTCACTTTTCTGAAAAAAGTACGAGGGGGATGTTTTTTAAATTATACGACATGAATGAATTTTTAAGATTTCACAACAAATTATTTACATAAGAAATAATTTAAAAAATTTCATGTTTATTTTCAATTAAATTATTTTCTTTTAAAATTTTATGACATTCTGAGAGAAGAAAACATTTTTTAAGAAGAAATGCTATTTTCCTTAGGAATTAAGTTCAAGTGTTTTATAAAAATAATTTTACATCTAATATGAAATGTTGTTATGATTATATCCCTATTATTAATTTTATTTCATTTTGTTTATGATGAAATCATTTTTATGACGTCTATTTATTTTTATATAGATTATGTTATGATAGAATTATGTCTAAGAAAATTCATTTTATTTATTGGGTTATGCTATGATGAGTGATTTATGTTTTTGTGTCACATATAAGAATGATTTCATTATGATATGGGAGGGAACTATATCTCCCTCCAATCCAATGAATGAAGATTTATATTTCCTGATATAGATATGATTGGAATGAAAAGTAAATCCAGTTCAGTAATACATGGATGGAACAATAAGTAGACCCAGTTCAGTAAAGGACTTTGTCCGCTATAATGGTCTTGGAAGCAATGCCTTGGATACTATGGAAATCATATTATGTTGTTATTAGTTTTACATAATGAAATGTTTTTTTGAATGATATTCTCTCATGGTTAATATTCCTTTTTGATCTATTCCATACATACTGCCAAGATTTATTTCATGACTCAAGACTTTGATGTTTAAACTTTATGTTCATGTTTTTAATTTCAAATGTTTATGACTTGTTTTATGGTCTCCATGTTTACCCTTACTGAATATTTTATGCTGACCCTTTTTATGTTTTCTTTTAACCTAGATATAAAGAAAGGTTTTAGGTAGGAAAACAAAAGGGGAAGATCTTTATGGGAGATCTTGAAGATTTTTCATCATGATTATAAGATTATGTTCCGAGTTTCCAAAGACACTAAACTAACATGGCCTTACTGTTTCTGCCATGTATTAGGTATTCCGTAAAATAAATGTAATGTCCACGTACATCAAGATTGGGTCGTTAGAGTTGGAATTAGAGCAAACGTTTATTTAACCTTTAGAAACTAAGATGCGAAAACTTTAGTGAGATCTGTAGATATATTTCTAAGGAATGTATAGTGATGTCCCAAAGGTTAAGTATAACTATAGTATACAATCCTAGAATTATGGTAAAAATCACAAATAACTTAGGATTAAACCTAAGATTTTAGATATTAAAAGTACCCCCCTGATTTGTTTTTGTTTTCATAGTATTATTTTTTCTTTCACACTATTCTTTTTGGGTTTTAGATAATGGATGGGACCTGAAAGAATAATGTTAATGATCAATGCACTGGTAAATGAAATTATTTTCCTCCTAAACAACCAAATGTTATGGGAGATGGAATGAAAAATCATATTTCTATACTTACATAAGATATGAATTATTCCGGACTCCCAAATGAGAAGAGAAGGTAACAACATTATATTGAGTCCTTCATGAGGAAATTTACACCTTATTTCCGTGGGTCTTATAATCTAATTTTAGCTGAAAAATGGATTAGTAAAATTGAAAATATATTTTATATCCTTTACTATTTGAAACATGAAAATTCATTTTGGCTGTTTATCTTTTAAAAGGTGAAGCAGATCAATGGTGGTCTCTAATTTAGAATACAAGGTAACAAGATTAAATTGAATCCCTAGAATGAGATGAATTTAATAACTTTTTTTCAATAAGTAATTCCATCAAATTCTTCGAACAAAAATGGAAAATGAATTCCTTGAGCTTAAAAAAGGATAATGAATCTATTGATCCATACGAGGTGAATTTTACAAGACTTGAAAGGTATGCTTTTGGCTTTATCATCCGAACTAAAAGTAAAACTGAGTAATTATTCAGTGGGTTAAAACCAAGTATTCTATGGGAATTATCTATAAGATACTTTAGTTGTTATGAAGAGTTTGTGTGCTGCACTATCAAGGTAGAACTTGAAGTTGGTGTTACATATCTATCTCAAGGTTTTGACAAGAAATGAAAGACGGAGTTCAAAGGAAAATCTTAAAACAATGGTGAAATGAAGATGGATGTTTCTTTATGCTCAAAGCATTGAAAGAAGCATGGTGGAGATTTTATTAATGGGACTAATTAATGTTTCAAGTGTAGAAAAGAAGGTTATTGAGTGGTTGAGTGCCGAGGTAATGGGAAAAAGGTTTCTAATGATGTGAATAGAGAAAAGACTACAAAGAACACACCACTAACACTTTAATTCTAAAAGTGCATGGAAATGGGGAATTATGCTAACCAATTACCTAATACAATGGTTATTAATGATCGACATTATCCACCTAGTAAGGAAAAAGACAAAGGGAAGTTACATGTGATCAGAATTGGAAATGATGAGTATGACAATGAAGTGGTGGAATGATTAAGTGTTTATGTAATGGGATTCAAAAATAGTGTTGTGGAATCTCATTTATAGTATTATGGAATATTATAATATCTATGTATTGGTATATTATGGTTTTCCATAATTATATGGTACCGATAACCATGAAAAGAGATTGAAATATTTTTGGAAATCACATGATATGTGCTTAATGAAGGGATAAGAATACAATGAGATGTTTGATAGTATTAATGATCTCATGACTGATATAAGGACAAAGTGATATCATGGTTTGAGTATATAGAATTATTGGTATTTTTGGTGTGTGGATAGAGTTAATTTTGATAGAATAGGTGTTTTCACTAAGGTTATATGGTAATTAATGTTATTATCACGTTTAAAGAGAATACAAGATTAAGGTATTCACATATTTGGAATGTGACAACCAAGAATTTAAAAATGAGATATTGGAGACAAATTTTATGTTGATTTAGTTCACCTCCTTATAAAGTTTTATATTTTTAGTTTTTTGAAGGATTGTAATATTATCCATTTATGGATAGTATAAGTTATATTCTGATTTAATTTTGTTAGATTAATGTATTATCTCACTATATGTGGACTTACTCATATTTGATAACCAATTCTAACCTTTTTTTAAGATAGTTGGAATGAATTATCATTCTCTCTCATGATATACCAACACTTCAAGAATGAAAAATTCAACTTATTTCTTTAAGTAATAGATGGAGTGGAAATTGTTCAGGGAACAACCAATGGTGAGATTGTACCGAAATCATATAAGTCGTTCTCCTCATGTAAAAACTCGTCAACCATAGGAAAAAGATCTAGAAACCAAAAATATTATCCAATTACCTTATTTTTTGTTGAATCATATGGTCTATTAAACCATTGTATATTTATGGATTTCTGGTATTTAACTTTCTCCAAACCTTATTCTTTATCACAATCCATCAGAACTTGATGGTTAAATTTCTCTTCCATATCCATGTTTTTTCTTCCCACCTATGTTCAACTATGTGGAAACCTAGTGATGTGTTACTATGGGTAACATATAGGTTTATAAAATTCCTTTTTAAAAAGCAGTTTTAGTATCCATTTTTATGAAATGGGTTTTACAAGAAAGAAACTTTCAAGTAGTAAACCATTTTTAAGATTGACAAATTTCGAGGGAAAAATTGATTTTAAGGGGGGTATAATGTAACACCTTGAGATTTTATGAGATAGATTATTTTTTAATTTCTTTGTTGTAATTTTTTATATGCTAAACCAATATTATCTTGTGGTATACACTACACCGTATTAGCTTATAGTATATGCAACACTATTTTTGGCTTGGGTTACACACAATTTCAACTTTGTTTGATAGAATTCATTTCACACAACTCATATCATGAAACATTGAGTATATATTTAATTTTATGTATAAGAGAAATATGTTTGGATTATGTTATATGAAAAACCAAAGGAATTTTCACTACAAACAACACTGACTTGGCTTGTGTTACATGTAAGAGCGTCCTTCCTCGATAGCTTTTGTTGTATGAAATACCGAGTTTCACTAAACAACGATATATTGTTAAAATATTATTATTTAATGGGATATAAACTATAAATTATGAATATTATTCACCATATTTTTAATTTTATAACCTTAAAATTCATATTTTATATTTTCTAGAACATGATATAAGAATAAAATCATTTTCTTTGGATAAAAGAAGTAATTTTTCAAAAAATGCATTTTTACCGCCTTTTAATGGCGCACCCATTTTAAATATAGTTATTAATAATTTTATACATTTTATTTGACAAAATAATATTTTTTATTAGGAATAAGTATATAAAAATTTACTTATGTTTAATTTTTGGTAATTTTTTGATAAAGTTCATTTTTAATGAATAGTGAAAAATACCACATTTTAAGTGAAAACTGCATTTTTGGCTAATTTATTTATATTATTAGATTGTAATTTTAATTGGGTTTAATGTTTAATTGGATTATATTTTTATAATTTAATTATTTTTTTTTCATTTTAAGTAATTTCACTTTTAAATTGGACATAAACAGATGTCAATATTTTGATAGTTATTATTTCTTAAAAACCCAATTTTTGGTTTTGACAACTGAAATTAGTTTAAATTAATTACTGAAAATAATGTTTTTTGAATTTTGAAAAATGGATTCTATATTTGGAATCATATGGTTCAAATTGTGTAAATATGTACCTTTTATTTTTAGACATTATGAATTGTAACTTCAATAATTATTTTATTTACCATGGTTAAAGTGTAAATATGATAAAAAAGGGTAAACAAATGATATTATAATAATAATATACTACTCTAAAACATTTCCTAATCATGTTGGAAGAGATATATTCGACCATGGTAATCCTTGGGTCGGTTTTGTGACCCCATGGAACCACTTGGATGTGAAAATAACATTTTATAAGAATTAATTTAAAGTAAAGAGAAATATGAAATAAACTTGTATCTTATTAATAATTTTTTTTAATATGAGGTTGTACATATGATAAATTATAATAAAAATATTACTTTGAAATATAAAAATATTTCCTTTATCATGGTATTTTATTTATAATTTTTAGACACCCATTAAATAATTTTATTTGTGACACAATGATGATGTAGTGATTACCTTATTAATGAATAATTTAAATAAATGAGATTATAAATATTAAAATAAATATATTTTGACACTTTTTATGACATAAAATAATTTTAGGGATGATTATGACTTTTTATATTTAAAGTAATTAAGTTTTTTAAAAATAATGAAGCTGTTATTGATTTTTTAAAAAGTCATTATATGAATACTATAAGAATTGACATAAATGAGTTTTTTAAAAAATAATTTTTTATTAAATGATATAATAGTCTTAAAAATATAAGATTTTGAAAAATGACTTATATAATGTTGAAAATTTGATTAATTAACCACTTTAGGTTCAATTGGATTTTTATAGTAAATATATTAACCATATAGTATTAATGTACCTGAAGACATAGTAAGAGTTAAATTAGTTAACTAAGGGTTAAAGGTAACATATAAGGTTAAATTTGAAACCTAAACATGTCTAAAACCTATTTATTGAGAGTATTTATAAAAATAATCATCATATATTATAATTAAAGGAGTCTTGAAACTTTTGAAAACGAAAAAATGTTTATAATAAAATAATATTTCAAGACCTTCTTAAAGTGCCCCTCCCCCTCTCTTATAAAAATGCATCTCCTCCCACATTTCCTCACACCACCTTGAGCCTTATATATCCAAAAAGCCATAAAAAATTATACCATCAACATTATTAGTTAACTTATAGAGGTCCAGGTTTTCCAAAAAGTCCATCTCTAGTGCCCTAAGAGGAGATCCAAAAGAAGTTCAACGAAGAAGAGGCAATTGCTTAACTAATTCAAATCAATTTATTTTCTTCTTCTAATTCCTATTTCTATGTTGATTCCATAATAAATTAATAAATATATTATATTATACATTCTGAGATGTTATTATAATTATGGGAATACCTTATACCTCCTTTAATCCATCCTATGAACAACAATATCATCATGCGTGCGTACATACGGCTTACCGCCTCCATGTTGTGGTGTGATTTGTTATTCAAAAATATTTTATTAGGATGGGTATAATTATGAGTATAATGAATTAAAATAATGAATATAAAATTAAAATTATTCTGTATAATTAATATACCATCCAATTACATACCATTTATCCATCAAGAGAATGATACCATCGCTCGTGCGTACGTATGGCCTATCATCTCCACGACGTGGTGAGATTCTTTATCCATGTTAACATTTCAATAATGATTATAAAATTTATATTATGAGTGAAAATAATAGTAATGAATATAATTTCATGGATAAAATACATCCTATTTATAAAAAACATGACTTACATGACAGAACAAGAATGGGAAAACGAAGCAGTTAACACCTTAAATAATGGTAATATTGAAATACTATTAGAAAAATGATATAATATGATCATATATGATATCAAAAATAAGGATATGGTCCTGGTATAATTTAATAAAATGACTTAAAAATTCTACAAAAGCTTACCACACCCTCAACTATTGAAAAGTACAAGGTAAGGGTTATTTTTTCAATCTCATTTTTATCCGATATTATTTATACGTAAGTATTTACTAGGGATATATTTATCATCATTGTCCATGTTTCTAAAAATGTTCTCATACAATTTTTTCTATTCTTTTATGTATGTTTAAGTTCATTTTTTCTTATTTTTACCTTTACTACATGGTTCATAAGGAATCTTTCTTACGTTTACCATACGAGGTAATTTTTGACTTTTCCAAAAAAAAGTATGAGGGGAATGTATTTTTTAAATTATATGACATGAACAGTTTTTTACACTTTTATAATGCATTATTTCCATGAAGCTTCATTTAAAATATTTAAATTTTATTTTCAATTAAATTCATTTCTTTTAAAATTTCTTGACATTTTGAGAAACTAAAACGTTTTTAAGAAGGATATTTTCCTCAGGAATTAAGTTCAAGTGTTTTGTCCAAATTATTTTTCATATAAGATTACATAAGGTAATGTTTATATCCCTATTATTACTTTTATTTTCTTGTGTTTATGATGAAATTATTTTTATTAAGTATATTTATTTTTTATGTATTATGTTATAATGGAATTATGTTTAAGAAAAACCATTTTATTTCTTGGGTTATGCTATGATGAGTGATTTATGTTTTTGTGGCACATATAAGAATTATTTCATTATGAGATGGGTGAGACCTATATATCTCTCCAATGAATTCGGTAAAGATTTATATCTCATGAGATATACATGAATAGAATGGAAAGTAAATCTGGTTTAGTAATATATGGATGGAATGGAAAATAAACTCGATTCAATAATGGACTTTTCCCACTATGATGGTCTTGGCAGCAATGCCTTGGCTATAACAGAAATCATATTATGTACTTATTAGTTTTCTATAATTACATGTTTTATTCCAATGCTATTTTATCATGTTTAATATTCATTTTTGATCTATGCCTTACGTACTACCAATATTTATTTCATGACTCAAGATTTTTATGTTTAAACTATATGTTCATGTATTTACGTTAAAATATTTACAATTTATTTTATGTTCTCAATATTTACCCTTATTTAGAATTTTAAGATCTCCCTTTTTTGGTTTATTTTCCTCAGGATATAAATAAATGTTTCAGGTAGGAAAAAATGGGAAGATCTTTATGGGATATATTTAATATATTTCACCATGGATAGAATATTATGTTATGTGTTTCCAAAGATACTAAACTAATACGGTATTTGGGCATCTGTTTGTGTCCTGTATTAAGTATTCCTAAGAATAAATGTAATGTACATGTACTTCAAGATTGGGTTATTAGAGTTAATGAGTCATATCTCATGAAGTTATATATATTATGCATGAACATGATGCTAGATTTGTTTAAGATTATGATGTTAATATTTATGCAGATATGTTATGTGTGAACATGATGCTATATTCTTTCACAACTGTGTGTGGTATTTGACCACAATGTTATAATATTTAATTATTATGAACATACCACATTCAATATCTTTTTCAAATTATTTCCACATGCTTATTATGGTGATTCCATTCTTATGATAATATTATAATTATTATTCTCACCCATGTATAGTTGATTCACGTCACTTATTTATTCTTTTTTTCCACCCTTACTAGAATTTTAGCTAATATATTTATTTAATGTAAACACTTTGGTTGTTACATTTTCTAAAGATATCGTAAGAACCTTTAAGAAGATAAAAAATTATAAATTAGATAGGGTTTAATTTTTATTATATACAGGTGATGAATGGTATTAATTCTCCATAGATGAAAAAACTATGGAACCCAGATATTTTTCTATTATCACACTTTTCTTTAAAATGATATAATATTCATGTAATAAAATTTTGGTTCACTATGTTTGGTATCAAATCTTGTTTTAGTTAACTTAGAAATTAGGATTATAAAACACTAGTGAAATCCCTAGGGATAAGTTCCAGTTTTAAGGGAAACGTGCAAAGTTTTGGTAAAGTATAAGAGTGTGTGGTTTAGAGAAAATGTAATCCCTATTTGTATACTATAAGTGGATTTAGTTCTAGAAAATATGTACATAGGAGAAATAAAACTGAAAAGGGTGGATGGTGTATTAACTCAATCATCACCTGTTGCATAAAAAATAGGACTTACAACACACTTGATTTGACATTCCAGGGGATATGATTTAATTAATCACAATCTCTATACAAACAATTATGGAGGAAACATAACTAAAGTAACCCTAGAAAAATAATTTGAGAAAAAGGATAAACATAGGGGTCCCATAAGATTTTAATTTATAAATAATTTACACATGAAGATAAATTATTAATGCCTTATTGAATTTTCTTTTGTTCAAAACATTCTTATTTTAGAAAATGGTGGGAACCAAGATAAACAATACTGATAACCCATGTAAGGAAAATGAAATTAATGGAGTAATTAAATCAACAATGTGATGGGAGGTGGAGTTCAAAAACTTCATAGTGATTCTTACCCAACTATATCAGGTTAAAAAAAATAAATTGAACTATATGGAACTTCTTCCTTTACCCAATAGTAAGAAACTATCCATGGAGTCCTTTATGCGGTAATGGCCACCAATGTTTAGTGGATCTTCTAATCCATTTATTTAATAATAGTGGGTTAACTCAATAGATGAAATCTTTTTTATGATCCATTATTTTGATAAGGATAAGGTTACTCTATCCATCCTTAATTTTGATGTAGAGGTTGATCAATGGTGGGTGTTGATAAAGAATATTAATTCCAAATATGAAATGGAAGAAATATAATAGGAAGAATTTAATAATTTATTTATTAACAAGAATTTTCCTCAAACTCTATAAAAAAATACAGTGATAATTTATAGATCTTAATCAAAAGGAATGTGAATCTATCATGGATGATAAGTAAAGTTTCACAAGAAATGAAAGATACACCTCAAGTTTTGTTATCAATATTGATAAAAATTTTATAGATTATTTAGTGGTTTTAAACCACACCTCTTAAAGGTTTTATATATCTAATAATTTGTTTTTTTTGAAGAAGTAGTTCATGGTGTTTTCATTGTTGAGATGAAGTTTGAAGAGTGGTCTCATGGTTATCGAGATAAGAAACAAAAGATGGAGTTTGAAGTTGGCGGATAAACTGACAAAGGAGGAAAAAATATTCAACCACCGACATTTTAAATATGTGAAAATTATCATAATGGGAATTATCTCAATGCGATAAGGAAATTATTTAAGTGTGGGATAGAAATACACCAAGCTAAAAATGTTTAAGATACACAGAGAAGCTAACCAATGTGGTGGAGTTAAAAAAGGTACTTCACAATGCACCACCCATGGTTCTATGCTTTAACTATATGAAGAAAGGATTTGAGTAAATCTAGTTCACTAAACCCCAAGTCATTGAGGGTAATCAACACCATCAACCAAAAAAATACTAGGGAGTAAGGGAAATCGTTTTCTGTCTTTAACGATAAGGTGGAAAATGGAAATGAAGTCATTCAACGCACAATTCTTATTAAATCAAGAAATTTAAAAAAGTTTTATTTGATTATGGTTCTACACATTCATTTATATCCTACATGTTTCATAGAACTATTGAATCACAACCATTATACCTTAAATATAGATATCCTTAAAAACACCCAGTGGTGTGATCAATAGAACCTAAGGTCTATACTCTTATCTTATTAGATTATGTGGTACGATTCTTCCAGATAATATTATAATCCTTACCTTGGTGTAATTTTATGATATAATAGGCACAAATTTACTATCCTTATATATATCTAACATAAACTGTGAAGAAAAAGAAATCTATTTCTATATTTCATACCATCCCTTGATCCTATAAAAATATAAGGAAGACCATGTATATCTTTTAGAAAACACTCTATGGTGTGGGTGTTGATACCCAGGGAAGAAGCATATCTTTCCTAAATGGTTGAGTCGAAAGAAATTGTCAACCTTAAGGAAATTCCCACTGTGAAGGAATATAATGATGTATTTCTCAAGCAGTTTCTAAGACTTACCACATATAATGTGGTATATCTCTTAGTAGATTTTATAACATGAGACAATCCTATATCTAAATTACCCTACTAGATGGCCCTGATAGACTAGAGGATTTAAAGAAGCAACTGTAATAGAATTGATACAAAGGGTTCATACACCCCAGTGTATCAATTTTTTTGAATTGGTTATATATGTGTATAAAAAGGATGGATTAATGTAGCTATACATCAATTAATATGAGCACACTAAGATCACCATAAAGAACTAGTATTCCCTTTCAAGGATTAATGACTTGTTCGATCAACTTCAAGGAGAAAAGTTATTCTAATAGGTGGATCTTCAGTCTAGATATGATAAACTTAAGTTGAATAAAGAAGATATTTAAAATAAAACATTATATATGAGGTATAGAAACTATGAGTTCATATTTATTCCCTTTTTAATTACTAATTCCCTTGTAATCTTCATGGATTTAAGGAATAGAGACTACCTCAAAACATTTATGGTAGTATTTATTGATGATTTTATAATTTACTCAAACAAAATGGAACAACATTAATAGTGTCTAAAATTGTGTTGGAGAAATTAATAAAGAATAATATGTATGATAATTTCAATAAGTGAGACTTTTGGAAGTAGAAAGTCACGTCATTGGGAAACTTGATCACAAGTGAGGGAATTTTCATGGACCCTTTAAGGAAAAAGGAAATTAAATAATAGACAAGAAACACTAGTGTTATGGAAATAATTTTTTTTCTTAGATTATATGGGTACTATGACATATCTTTGATAACCTTCTCATGATTGTATAGAACACTAACTATGTTAACATAAAAACGTGTAAATTATTCCTGGATAGAAGAAGGTGAGGAAATATTTAAGGAGCTTAAGAAAAGTATAATCACTACACCTATACTGACACTACCCTAAATTGTATAAGAGTTTGTGATATAAAATGATTCTTCAAATAAAGCCTTGATTTACCTCATGAAAAAATTACAAGGTGAAATCCTATAAATTACAATAGTTAAAGATCCATAAGAAAAAATACCTAATGCCTCATATGGAGTTAGAAGTCATGATCTTTACTTTGAAGATTTGGTGGCACTAACTTCATGGTAAGAAGTGTGACATATATATATAACACAATATTATATAGTATATATTCACACATAAAGAGATCAACATACATAACTAAATATGGTTAGAGATGATTAGAGGCTATGATTTCTCTATTCACTACTATATTGGAAAGACAAACAAGGTATCCAATTCTCTTAACAGAAAATAACCTAAAACTCTATCCATGATCAAGATTAAGAGAGAACCTATCTTCATGGATATGCAAATAATAGATATAGAAACCTTAATGGTTTGTAATATATCCTACATTTTCTAAATGATTTCTCAACCATCTATCCAAGAGAAGGCCTAGTAGGAAAAAACTAGATGATATAGAGCTACAAAAAAGGTGAAAGAAGTATAAGAAGAGAAGATTTATGAATTCCATATTTATCAAGATGGTATCCTTCGGTTTGGAATTAGAATTTTCTCACCTTCATAATTTGAGATATAGAAATATCTATTAGAAAACACTCATAGCTCACATTTATCCATAAATTCTAGAAGTACCATGATGTACCGTGATCTTTGAGATCACTTCTGGCATGAAAACATAAAGGAGGAGACTGCTGAGTACACGTCAATTTCATGTTACGATGGAAAGTTAAATAAGAGCGATATAATTCCATGTGTATGTTTGAATAATTAACCATAAACACATAGAAATGGGAGAACATCACCATATAATTTTTTAGTCATCTCTTAAATACATCCAAAGAAAGCAACACAATATGGGTTGTGGTAGATAGACTCACTAAGAATTCCCACTTCATAGCTATCCCAAAGGATTTATCTCTTGATAAACATTCCAAGATATCTTTAAAGAATGTGGTGATGATATATGGGTAACCAACTTTGATAATATCTGATCATAATATAAGTCTTAGTTCTAAATTTTGGAGAAATATTAAACAATATTTGAATATTTAATTGGTTTTTGGTACAACTTAACACCCTTAAATTGATGGACAATATGAATAGACCATTCAGAAACTCAAGGACATGCTAAGAGCCTGATCAATGAAATTTAATGTACAATGGGATGAATATCTTCCATTTTTTGAGTTATCATACTATAATAAATTCCACTAAAGTATCCAAATAGGCCAATATGAAGCTCCGTATGGGAAGCGATGTAATAATTCTACGTGTTGGGATAAAGTTGGTGAATAAAATCTACTTAGACCTAATCTTGTGAAAGAAATGAAAAAAGGTTCAAGACATCAAACACCATATAAATACTATTAGTGTTGCAAAATATATATTTTGACAACCATTAAAGGGACTTGGATTTTGATGTTAGAGAATTTTTTTTTGTATCGAATATCACTATGGAAGAAAGTCTTGTGGTTTGGAAATAAGAGAATGCTTAGACCTAGGTATATTGGCAACTTTGATATCCTCAATCACATAGGAGCAGTGGCATATCATCCAACACTTCCACCAAACCTAACTCAATTTCATGATGTTTTATATGTAACTATTTTTGAGGAAGTATATACCTGATCCTTCACATGTACTGAATCCATAGGTGGTACAAATGGAGCATGGTCTATCTTTTGAGGAGTAAGGAGTGAATATCTTAGACTATATAACCAAAGTTATACATAATAAGTAAAATCACCTCATTAAAGTGCTTTTGTGAAATCAAAATTATGAAGAAGAAACATTAGAACCAAAGGAAACAACAAAACTGACTTACCTTAATATATTCTCATTTGGGAATACATGTTGAAATCTCTTGGAGGAAATTTATAAAGGGGGAAGAATGTAATGAACCAGACTTTATAAATGATATTTTTTTTTCTGAATAAATGTGTGTCCTATTATATTGTATAATATTATAGACATACCTCACACAGAAAAATTGTGTCATCCCAGATTGAAATGCTTGATAACAGTAATCGAAGCAGTGGCCACATTTCCTCAAGCACACCTCCCTGTATGCTAGAGGCTACCAAATAATAGTAAGGGACTATGTTGCGTCTGGGGGAGACTATTCCCTCTATTTAGAGTTGCACATAGTTGAATTATAATCAATGAATAAACAATGGAAATAGATAAAAAATAACAAAAATAATAGCATAATATATAAGAATACAGATAAGATAAATAAAATAATAAGTAACAACAATATACAAGTCATACAGAAACGAAGATGATTTCATGATACTATACAAAAATTGGTATCATGAAAAAATTGATACATTCTATATAGAAATTACACATAAATACCAAAAGTCTAAGATCCAAAAGCATCCCATGCTTATTCTAAACCCTACAATCCCATACACTATACTATCACATGAATCAGACATCCAAAGACAAAACCTTTCCCTTACCCCTATATGCACCCATGAATTCTATCCAAGTACTAATTGAAGACTCAAACAGTATGTTAGATATCCTCAGAAGGAATCAACAAAGGGGTATATAATAAGTCTAGTTATCATGTATAAATGTAATGGTGTAAAGTTATAATAATAATAAATAGAATAAAATGTGTGAAATAATAACCGTATTGGCTATATATCCCCTTGAGATCCTCGATCAACCATAGATAATTCAAGCTAAGATGGAAATATCTGAATAAGAAACCTATAATAATTGAAGGCTCAATAATATGATAAGAGTAAACACGTAGGTAGTAATAATGATAGAGGACCCAAGGTGAAACAGAGATATCATTAAACATATAAGGGCGAGACAACTCACAATAATAACCATGAAACCAAGTGAAAGGGTATTTGTTTAATCCAAGGGGCACAAACTTGAAATTTAATTAGGAAAAAGTTTCTTACCAAGTTCCTTGAGTAATTATAAATAAAATATTGGGATAATCATGAATAGAGGCCTTGGAGATGATCCATGGTCTCATGTGCATGAATACATCAATTCGAATCCAAGGAGATAATCTAAGGAATTCTAATTTTTGGATATAAAGTGAACGAATTGTCAATAATACATCAAGGAATTTTTATACTAATAAGATAAATAATGAATTCCAAGGTGGGTACCTACCTTGGAAACCAACTCATTGAATTATGTTTGATCCCTCTGAGTGCTCAAGGAATTACCTTGAGAATCAAAGGTTGGATCATATCTGACCACTCTTTTAATAAGAAAAAAGTCCATAATAAATTGGAAACATTTATAAATAATCACATGCCATGTTCTAAACCATGACTCCTTACCTTTCCATTTAATTCAAAACATCTCATTTTCACTTATTAATGAAAACGGTTCATATGGGAGTTCATACATTTTCATCAAGTTGTACATAAATAAAAAAGGTCCAAGTGAAAGTTACATTCAATACTATATAAAAACAAGTTATTTATTATAACTTAATAAAATTAATTTTTGAAGGTTAATCCATTACTGGTGATGGGTTTCAATGGCTCATTCATATGAGGACTCGCCCAAAGGGGTAATCATTGGTGTGGTTCCATCACCCAACATGGTCAACATGTATCATAAGAAGTCTATATCATAGTTACCACACCGAGGATGCTTTGAGGTAAATGGTATAAACCACATACTTTATGGAATTAGAAAATCACTCATCCAGTATCGTCTTTGGATTTATCCCAAATAAAAATAAATAAGAAGTCTAACAAAATACCCAGAAAATATGGTATATTATATTGCACAGAAATACCATTGAAGATGGTGAGATAAACCAAGGAAGGAAGTTAATGGATCGAAGAACTTACTATTGTCTAACCAACATGAACTACGGTGGTCCAATAAGTGCCCAAGTGAGGGAGATGGATCAATTACTAGGGAGAAGGTAAGAAATGAGCTTACATGATGCCCTATACCTATGTAAAACTAAGGGTGAGGGCTAGGTGTGCAACTTTTTAAACTTTGTGCATCCCATATGGTTCCCCTATTGACTAATTCTACAGCACTCTGCATGACCATATGGGATCCTCTGTGTAGTTAATGTAACCTGGATACTCACTTTAACGGGATGAATGTTTGAGCCACATAGTTACTACTAGATATGCACTAAATATGTGCCTCAAGATGTTTCTTAAAAAACTATAGATCCAGGATCATAGGAAACCCTGAATGCTCCAAAACCCTTCCCCAATCATTTAATCCCAAGTACAAGGTTAAAAAGGGATATTAAAACATAAACATAAAGGATATGTACCTAATCAAAACACCAGGATGTTACAAACTCCCCTCCATAATACAACTCATCCTTGAGTTTCCATATGGGCGATTGATCATAATATAAGAAACATTTTTTCCACTGGGCATGTACGTCAGACTCTCTCTCCTAATTATATTCCTGTCTATGGACATGCTTATATAACACCAAAAATAGAGTAAAATACCTTTATTAGAGAGAATATGTGCTCTAATAAAAAATAAAAATAGTTTATTGTAATTTACTGAACTGGGTTACCCTCAAACCTGGTACCCAACCCATTCTGTCATATATCCGAAGGGAATTTTCAATCCCCATGAGTAAGCGACTAAAAAACAGGTATTGAGAAAAAAAAAACAGAGGGAATAATTTCTCCCAACCTGAAGAAACACATGGAATATATAAAAATGGAACAAGAAGTAACATTAGAAACTAATACATATATGCCATAACTGTAAGAATGACAGTGGAAAAACACAACTATAAAAGTCTCAAAAACTCCAAGAGACAAGCCCAACTGTAATGGAACAAAACCAAATAGCTACTCCATGTGATGGAATGGATGAACTCCAACCATCTCACCACTAGCTACCCAACTCAGCTAATATAAAATATCTCTTCCACATTGAGGTGCCTTTTCTTTCCCTACATTGGAAGACACATAAAGGTCTTTGTACCCTCCGAGTAGTGCGTAGGGTGTGAGCTAACAGGATCAATAGGATCCCACCTAGGTGTTCCATAGAAAGTCTCTATATAAAAATTCCTTCATTCTCATTTTAAATAAATCATGTCATGATAAGCAGAAAAGTAGTTTTATAGAAAACATGGTTAAATTTTCCCATTTATCACAGTTCTAAAACAAATGTTGGTATATCAATTTTAAAGCACGTTTTTCCATATCATCTTTCACTAGAATAAACATGAATATCAAGGATAAAATAGTAAAAATCCAAGAAATACAAAACAATAGTAGTAGAAAATGCATCACAATTCAAAAGAATACAAAAGGTCAAGAAACATACTACTCATACCCAAAAATCTATGAATAGGGAAATGTGGTACATAAATCCAATTATTTACACTCCATAACCTTGTAGACACCCTAGAAAGTGAAACATCAAAATCATATATGTACCTAGAGCCACTAATCTATAATCAAGGATTATAGGAACACCCCAAAAAGTTAAACCCTATAATGGATGATGGCCTCAAGCTAAACTTTCCACCTAGTACCCAAGGTAACCCATGTGCTCATTTTCACAATCATTTCAATGTTTTGAAAATAATTTAAAAACCTTTTCCAAAATACATTTAAATTATTTGAAATAACTCTATTTTTTTCCTTCTATTTATCAGTAATTAGGTAAAAACCATTTTTATTTTAAAAACTCTTTTAAAAAATCACAAATCAATCATTTTAATTTCTTATATAAATTAGTTTTTTTAAAAAAAGGAAAAAAGGTTCATCAACATAGGCGAGACGAAACCACCTACCTTGAAACTTGGGTCACAAAAGCTTGCAAATGGATCTAGAAATAATGAATACCAAATAATATCTATGAAGGAACTACAATTTAACCCAAATCAAAATATTAATCCAATTTATAAACCAAGGGGTAGATGGAAAGGAGGAAACTCCAAACCTCAAGAATGTACGACCGCCACACCATGGCCAACAAAGGAATGTTCTCTAAAATGAGATCACATAACGAATCTAGAATAAGTCATGAAGAAACAACAAATTAGTCCAACAAATGTAGTAACAAAACCCAAGGGTGCTACCATGATCATAGAAAATGAAGAAGCATAAAGATCACTAACCCATAGAGACACATCACAACTACAAAGAAGATCGAACACCGATCAGATCATTGTAGAATGAGTGGAGTCTCCCAAAATCACTCGGGATTTTACTTGGGTCAAAATAAAGAGAGTATAGAGAAATAATTGAAACAAAAAATACACACAACTTAAAAAAAATATACATGGGCCGTTACATGACTTGTAATCCAGTTACATTGCGTGGTACCATCAAAGTCCCCCAAATGCTTGAAAAATCATCAACTTAGAATAAAATCCATTATTTAAGACAATCACAGTATGAAAAATATATTCAAATCATTTAACTTTTTCACAGAATAAAGCCTTTCTCTACTTGTATCTAGCAACTCTTACACATAGTGTAACCTAGTTACATGGTGTGAAATCCTTTTGCAGCCTGCAGAAAAATCCGGTTAAGGATGACAGTCCAAAAAGTATATGACATCACCACTATAGGTATCCTCCTAATTAATTCTTGGACATATATAGACAATGAGAAAAGGAAAAACATGATGTGGTTAAATATGTATCTGATATATTGTTAACAGGATGCCACAAAATATCTACCATAAAAACTTTCTATAACTGGGAAGTCATGTGGAAGATAGAATACCTTGAAAAAGATGAGCCCACTGATCCCTCATTATCATCTCACTTTCCCAAGTCTCATGAGATTCTAATCCATGTTTATAAATTACTCTAACCAACATGATCGACCTTCCATGCAATACTTTCACTTGTGAGTCGATGATCTGAATAGGTTTCTCTAAAACAAAAAAAAATGTCTCTAACACAACTTCTTCCCAACATAAAATGTGAGCAAGATCAGGATGGTACTTCCTGAGTTGATATATATGGAAAAAATCGTGAGTAACTTTCAACTGAATGAAAAATTTTAACTGATAATAAACCTTCCCAAGCCGCTTAGTGACCTCAAACGGTCCAATATATCTTGAATCCATGTTTCCCTTCTTTCTAAAGTTGGTGATGACCCAATCGAGGAGAAAATTTCTACAAATCCCAGTCACCAACATGAAACTCTAGATGATGATGCCGCCAATACACATAAAATTTATGTTGAATATGTTCTATAACCATATATCGATGTACCATCTAAATATTTGCTGACATCTAGTGGACCAAACTTGGTCCAATCAAGGATAATTCTCCAACCTCATCCCAACAAAGAGGTGATCTACACAAGCGATCATACAATGCCTCAATGAGAGACATTAGGATCGATGAATGATAACTATTGTTATAAAAAAACTCAACCAGACCTAGATGGATATCCCATGATCCACCTAAGTCTAAGATACATACACACAACATATCTTCCTGGATCCGAATTATTCAATATGTCTGACCTTCTATCTGTGAATGGTAAGTTGTGATCAACTTGGTATGAGTTCCCATTTCCTCTTAGAGACTCCTCTAAAACCTCAAGGTAAAACTTGGATCCCTATATGAAACAATAGCAGAAGGACTTCCTTGTAACCTCACAATCCCTTGCACATACAACTTACCCAGATCTTCAATGTTAGTGCTATCCATGATCAAAAGAAAAATAGAAGACTTCAGCAACCAATCAAAAAAAATTGAGAGAGAATTCATCCCTTAGGGAGTCCGTGGTAATACGAAAATAAAATACATAGATACCTTGTCCCATTTCAAGAATAGAATTAGAAGAGGCTAAAAAAAACCAGTGGGTTTTAAGTGCTCAGGCTTCATCTATGGGCATGTGTAATAGTGGGACACATAATATGCAATGTCACACTTTATACCCGGCCACCAGAATCATCTTCTCCTGTAATAACACATATTCTTAATTCCTGGATGAATGTCCCACAAATAGATAAGATAATTTAAAAACACTAAACTCCTCATGGATATTGGGACTATAAACCTCTTCCTAAAGAACAATATTCCATCTAAAGAGAGTGACCAACCTGAAATTTTCTCCCCATCATAATGGCTTTCTCAAACATTACAAAACTGATAATACTGCTACTAAATCTGATAAATTGACTCCAAGAGAGATGATGATAATTGAACACTAGTCAAAAATATACTTGAAACATCCTCCAGAGTATCCAATTGAAACTAATAAAAAATCCCCACAAGTTTCCACTCCTTCAATTTTAGAATATCTTACAACGATACCTTCATACTAAGAGAGCATTCAATGAAATTTACCTTCCTTGGGGTGTATGTGATATCAATGTCAAACATCTAAAGGTATTATACCCATCACATTCATATGAGATTTAAGTCTTTTTGAGAAAAGATATAATTCAAACTCTAATGATCAGAGAAGACTATGAACCTCTCCCCAAAAAGATATTACCACCAATATTTAAGCACCTGAATAACTACAACAAGCTCTATATCATGAGTGGGGTAATTATTCTCATGTAGTATAAGATGATGATATTTGGAAGCTACGACAATATCATCTTGTATAAGCATGCATCCTAACATAGCTACAGAAGCATCACAAAACACAATATACCCTTTATCTAGATCAAGTAAGATCAGAATAGGAGCCAATATCAGAAGTCATTTCAATTCATCTAAGTAAGACAGACACTTCACATACCAGGGTAATTTCCCTGATTTCCTAGTTAGAGTAGTAAAAGGTGATGTAAACTTAGAGAAATCATTAAAAAACTATCATTAGTATCCAACAAGACCAAGGAAGTTCCAAATTTTAAAGACATTTTATGGTTCCTTCCATGACAAAACAGGATTCACCTTTTTCAGATCAACTAATAAGTCATGATCAAAAATTTTGTGACATAAGAACTTCACTTCTTGAATCCAGAAATTACATTTTGAAGGTTTTCCATAAAAATGGTTACTACTAAGAATTTGTAGAACCAAAACATAGATGGTTTTCATTCTCAAGATTGGATTTCAATAAACTAGAATATCATCCATGAAAACTACCAAAAAAGCATCAAGATAATGATGTAATATTCGATTCATCAATGACATATAAATAGAAGGGGCGTTAGTCAGTCCAAAAATAATCGCAAGATATTTATAATGTGTATAACTAATCCTAATATCTGTATTCAGTATATCAAACTACCAAACTCTGAGATGATTATAACCCAACTGAATATAACTCTTTGAGAACCACTTTTCCCCCATTAACTAATCAAAAAAATCATCCACATGAGGAAAACAATATTTTTTCTTAACTATTACCCGACTCAACTTATGATAGTCCACACACAACTGGATTTAATGATCTACTTTCTTAGAAAAAATCACACGGGCTACCCAAGGGAAAACAATAAGGAAAACAAAACCTTTTTCCAACATGTCATCCAATTTAATTTTGAGATCTTTCAGCTCTATTGGTTCCATATGATAAGAATGATGAAATATCATCTACATACCTAGAGTTAGGTCAATCATGAATTCTACCTATCTTTCTAGAGGAGGACTAAATAATTCATCTGGGAATATTTTAGGAAAGTATCAAACAACAGTAGGAGAAACTTCATCGGGATCAAATGAAACAATATACAACAAACTCCTAGATCTTGGTAGGAAGGCCCTACACGTCATGATCGCTGGTCCCACTCCCCTTGAAACACATGATATATCTCATCAGAAAAATTAAATGAGACACACCAATGATAATAATTAACCTCATATCGATGAGAAACAATCCAATGCATACTGATGATGATGTAAAATAAATCCAAATCAGGAATGAGGAAATCCCAAACCAACTCTTCTTCAACAACCTTTAACGAACAAGGGCACTGAAATCCCCTGATCTTTCCTCCTTCCAAGAGGTGTTACTAACTCCATTATAAAGGATATAAGTTACATTGGCAGTTTAATAATATCAACAAAATGTGTAGATATAAACGTGTGGGAGGATCCAATATCAAATAAAGCAATTGTTATAGAAGATGAAATAAGGATAGTACATCTCACTATTTCTGGACCTGTATTGATTTCCACTATACACTCATCAACTGTGTGAAAGTGATTTACTATTGAGTCCTATGGATGGAGTCTTTTAGTCTTTGAAGTTTTTGAATGCACCACTGTATCCTTTGGAGCAGATGAACCCTGACCACAATGAGGAATAATCATAGCCCAACATAAGCATTTTATATAACCAACATGTCCACATCTGTTTCATATCTTTGTGAGTATAGGAAAAAAACATATAGTGTTCCCAACCCCGCTATAGAGATAGAAAGTCATAGGAACACTACTATCAGTTGCAGACGGTGCAGAGCAGGTTTGCTACTAAGACCCACCACCAACACTTCTACGACGATCCTTCCACTTCCTCTTATTTCTATTCACGCCACTGAATTTTCCACTAGTTATAAAAAAAGAGTTGGGAGAACTAGCCTTACCTTTCATATCCATATATTCTATCATATCTCTATCTACTATCTCTGCATAGGTATATATTTTAAAAATAAATACTTGGATCTCATACCGAATTATAACGAACCGACCTTGGTTACTCTCAAACCTGGTACCTAACCCATTATATCACATACCCTAAGAGAATTACTGATCCCCATGGGCTAGAGACTGACTCCTGGACATCGAAAAAAATATAGGGAATTATTTCACCCAACCTGAACAGACACGTGGCATATATAAACATAGAACAATAAGGTACAATGGAAACTAATACATATATGCCATAACTATAAGAAATATAGAAGAAATGGATGTCTGTAAAAGTATAAAAAACTCCAAGAGACAAGTAAAAATATAAAGGACCAAAACCAAATAGCTACTCCATGTGATGGTGTGGAAAAACTCCCACCATATCACCACCAGCTACCCAACTCAGCTGACATGAATCCTCACCGAATCACTATGGAACATTTCCTTTCCGTTCATTGGAACACATACAAAGGTATACAAACCACCGAAGAGGTGTGAAAGGTGTAAGATAATATGATCAATAGGACACCATATAGGTGTTCCATAGAAAGTATTTTTATAAAAATTCTGATATTCTTATTTTAACTAAAACATGGCATGATAAGTAGTAAATTAGTTTCATAGAAAACATGGTAAACATTTCCCTTTTATCACAGTTCCAAAACAAAAGTATGTATATCAATTTCAAAGAAATTTATTCCATATAATCTTTCACAAGAATAAACATGAATATTAAAGATAAAATAATAAAAATCCAATAAATTCAAAACAACAATATCAATATATGCATCAAAATATAAATTAATAGAAAATGTCTTACAATAGATTAATTATATACAAAAAATCTATGAACAATGTACCGTGGTACCTTAATCCAATTATCTACACTCTAGGAACTGGGAGACACCCCAAAAAGTGAAACCCCAACATCATATACTTACCTAGAGACAATAATATACCCTCTAGGACAAGTGGAACACCCTAGAAAGTGAACCCCCCCCAATGGAAATTGGCCTCAAGCTAAACCTTCCACACAGTACCCAAAGTAACCCATGTGATCATTTTGAAAATCATCTCAATGTTTAGAAAATCATTTCAAAACCATTACAAAAATCTAATTAAATTATTTTAAAAAAACTTCTTCTTTCTTTCAATTTATAAAAAATCAGGGAAAAACCATTTTATTTTAAAAATTATTTTCAACACACACAAATCAATCATTCAAAATCTTTGTATAAATTTGTTTATAAATTAAGAACAATAAGTTTCATCAAAATAGTCTAGAGATGGAACCACCTACTATGAAACTTGTGTCACACATGCTAACAATGGGATCCACCAACAATGAAAACTGAATAACATCTACAAAGTCCCTATAATCAAATACACATCATAGGATTGATCTAATTTAAAAATTAAGGGGTCGATGGAAAGGAGGAAGACTTCACACCTTATGAACAAACACCCACTATACAACGACAAGAAAAGAATGGATTCAGGAATGATATTTCATAAATAATATATAATATATGAATAAACACTAAATTAGACAAACAGATCTAATAATGAAATCCAAGGGAGCTATCATGATCAAAGACAACCAAGAAGAGGAAATATCACTTACCTAGAGAGACACACAACAACTACTACGAAGATCAAATGTTGATAAGATCGTTCTAGAATGATATGAGTCTCCCAAAAATCCCCAAGGAATTTCCTTGGGTTGAGAAAAATTGTGTATGAATAAATAATTAACGTAAAAAATCTTCACACCTGTTTTAAAAAACAATACACAGGGCATTACACAATGTGTAACCCAGGTTACACGACGTGTAAATGTCAAAGTCCCACATATTCTAGAAAACCCATCACCCCAGATTAAAATATGTTATTTAAAACATTTATGATGAGAAAAAACTATTCACATCATGTAAACTTTCCTAGCCTGAAGTCTTTCAAAACATTCATCCAAAAACTCTTACACATTGTGTAACCTAGTTACACGACGTGAAATCCTCTTGCAACCTACAGAAAAAGATTATTAAATCCGAGAGTCCAAATTATATCCGATTTCACTATTATAGGTATCCTACCAATTTTTTCTCATCCTTATATATAAAATAATTAAAGGAAAACCATTATGAGGTTAAAGATATACTTTATTGATCGGTAATGGGATGTTACAGTTATCCCTCAAAATAAGCATTGAAATCTAACTCAACATCTTGAGGATGAAAGATATGTAATAGTTCAAAATGGTAATAGAAAATATGAGATACTTGGAAGGAATCATGCATGGATATGTACCTCTGAGGTAACTGAATCTGATAAGAAACTTTCCCGATTGTATCCAAAATATCAAAGGGCCAGAAATATCATGCTTATAATTCCCCTTTTTCTCAAATCTGTCTACATCATAGCCTAGGAAAAAAACCATAGGAATACCTGATCCCCAATCTCGAATATAAGAGGTTATTAATAGCAGTAAACATATGAATGCTTCGTAGACCGGGATGTAGACATACACTTCCTAATAAACTATAACATATCTAAAATCTCTTGATGGAGATAAGGTTTTAGTAGTACTACCTATCCTACCTCTAACTAACATAGAGGTAATCGACATGGACTATTGTACAAGGCATCATAAGGATCCATATTTATAGTTTCCTAAAAGATATTATTATAGTAGAACTCCTTTAGAGGTATGTGTTTCTCCCAAGAACCTCCAAAATCAAGGATTCATGATCTTATAATGTCCTCCAACACATGAATAGTATTCTAAGACTACCTGTCGGTTTGTGGGTGATAGGCTATAATCAGAAGTATTTGTAAAACCAGTGACCTATATAGTCCCTAAAAAAACCACAATGTAAACAAACCATCTCTATATGTTAATATTGAATGAGGGATTGTATGAAGTCTTATAATCTCATAGACATAAATTCTACTCATTTTATCCCTTAAGAAGGTCTCTATAATTGGTTGAAAGTGAGTGACCTTTGTTATCCTCTCAAGGATCACCCGTACCTATTCACTACCTCAAGGGAATCTCGGTAAGTGAGTCAAAAAATACATAGTGACATCATCCAATTTAGAACCATGAATGGTAAATGACTATAAAATCCATGCTGGTCCCTAGTGTTCCACTTCACTTACTAACAGGTGGACCACTAAGTAACCAAGACAACTATCTACTTTTTCATCCCTAGCCACAAATACTGGAAGCATCAATCATGGTACATATTCATAAGACTAGGGTGTAATACCCAAATAGAAGTATGATATTATCACATAAATTATTCTTTCACATCTCCAAGAACCCATAAATGTCCATGAATATGAAATATCTCATCCTTATTAATTATCTATGCTTATGATAGATTCTCTCCTAAAAAACTAACCCTTAGGACTAATCCCTATGTTCTTGAAAGTTGTCTTATCATCACTCTATCCATATGTAAATAGGTCACTAATAAAGTTATATGTATAGGATACCCATGAAACTCTTGGAACTCTAAGTTCATCCTAAATAATAGATCCATTAATTGACACTCATTACTGGCCTAATGCACTACCTACATCAGAGTCCTCTGACTGAGAGAATCAACCATTGTACTTTCCCTCCCAATCATATAGGGAAGCTCAAAATAGAAGGAATATAGGGATTCCAACCACCTTCACTATCTATGATTTCTTTCATTCTATGTAAATATGTATTTAAGGCTCCTGTGGTCCATAAACACCACAAACCATTTTCCTAATAGTTAGTTTTTCCAACAACAAAAGGCAAGAACAATTACTATTAACTCAAGATCATGTGTCGGGTAATTCCTCTTTATTTTCCTCATATGATGATACCATATTCCATTAATCAATCTTACTACATCATAAAAACTTTTAGAATAATATTTGATGTATCATAGTAAATAGTATAGCCTCTTCTAGGCACCTATTGAATCCGGATCAGTGCTAAATTAAATTATCATTTCAACTCATGAAAGGCCATATAACATGATTCATAACATATAAATTTTATTTCAATCACTGTCAAATATATAAGTGATGCTTCATGGAATTATAAATACTTAATGAAGCACAAATAATAGATTGAAAACCCCAAGAAACATCAAATTGTCAAAAAAAAATTCTTGGGATATTCCCAATAAACCACTACACTCACCTTATTTGGGTCCACAAATATTACCACCTTTGGGAAGATATGACCCATGAATTGATCCTTATATATCCAAAGTGGATCATTTTTATATTAGCATAAATATTGTGCTCTTGAAGTATACCCAATATGATGTCAAAGTGCTTTTCACGATCATGTCTATTATAAGAGTAAACCAAGTTTTCATCTATGAATACTACTATAAAGGAATCCAAATATGGATGGAAAACCTAATTCATTAGATCCATAAAAATGGTGGGTATGTTTTTCAAACCAAATAGAATAAAGACATACACATATAGAGCATACCTACTTCTAAAGACATTATAAGGTATGTTCTAAGGTCTAACTCATACACGATGGTAGTCCAAACTGTAATTAGTCTTGGATAAAACTCATACTCATTAGATATAGTAGAATAGATCTTCTATATGAGGCCATGGATACTGATTCTTAATCATAAACTGATTCAATTAATGGTAATCTACCAAAATATTGAGGGTGATATCAACCTTATTAGCAAAAAGGATAGGTGAACCCCATTAAGAAGTACATGCATATAAAACACTTAGCTTCCAAGTCCCCCAACCATCTATTGAGATCTTAAAACTCATAAGTATCCGTCCTGTAAGGAGGAATAGATTCTAGTGTTTCTCTTGGAAATAGATCAATATACAACTCTACCTTTCTCTTGGGAGGTAGTATAGAAAAATATGCTAGGATGATATCCTTGAAACAATCTACTACTATCAGGAAATCCACCCAACACATTCCCTGATCATCTAATAGGGTTCTTGAAATCTAGGTCGACACCCTTCCCATTCTATGATTCTTAGGTCTTGATCAGCTTTCCTAAACATCCCATTCACCTTTATGAATATAAATACCACCCTTGAGTGATGTGAAATACAACCTTTAGTGATTCCAATCAATGTGATCATGATAGGGAACCAACTAGTTGATCCTAAGGATGATGTCGAATCCCATCATATCAAGGTTCAATAGGTCCCATAAAAAATAATAACAACCAATCTTAAGGGGAAACTCTTTGAATTTGAATTAAATTTTTAACTACACATCCAATGGAGTATCCAAATTCATTACCTCATAGTATTACTGGGTATCAGTCCTAATTATTGACATGGTTTTCATAGAAATAAATGAGTCAAAAATGTTTATATCCAAAAGTGAATATGATAAAGTAGAGGATACCAAGATCATAGCTCATACTATAGATAACCTGACACCATTCTCCTCAAGTGTAGTCTATAATGAATATATCCAGACATATCGCTAGCCCTAATCTATCACCTAACTTCCTAAAGTGGGTTGACATAGCCGACACTTCAAATCTAGGGGTTTTCCTCCTCAGCCATGTCCACATCCTCTGTCGGTATGGTTGGTGTTACTCCAAATCCCTTCCTAATGTAGTGCTATTGAACATTCTCTAGAAAATGGAGTTGGTGTGAATGTTATCCCATTATGAAAAATGGAAATAATTGGTAGAATCTCTAAAGATGAAACATTTTTTCATAGGCTGAACACTCCATTAGGTCTCAGTCACATTGTGGTTTTACATGATCTTTTCCTCCACAATTATGGAATATAAAAGAACAACTAGTGTGAATACCTTGGATACCAGTTCTCTGTTGAGAACCCTCCAAAAAATGCTTTCTTTCGTTGGATAAACTACCCTTTCTGGGGTTTGAGCCTTTATATTTTGTATATTAAACTTCCCTGAAGCTGTTCTTAGTAATACGGGTCTAGTTCCATATATTTAAAATGACATTCCGATGGATGAATTTACCTGAGATTAGATGAAATACATAAGATCATCCGAAAAATGAATCACTTTGGATAAGTCATCACCAAAAAAAGTATGTGCAAAGATCCAAATATCTATGAAATGAGAAGTATATAGAATATTCTTTACCCGAAACAGGTAAAGTGAGGATCAATGCTGAGGTTATCCCTCTTTTTATCTCCAAAAAATATCACCTACAAGCATCCAAACAAATAAGCTTCACCCCTTTCTTGGTGAACCTGGACATCGGTGTAGACATATGGGAAAATTCCTAGATTAAATGTTGATAATAAATTTCTAAAAATATAAATATCCATATCTAATATATATTATCAGAATGATCATAAGATATTATAGATGTAACCTTCCTTGGGTCCATCAATAATCTATCCTCTAAGGATACATGACCCAAGAAGTTCACTTTTATCAATATTGAAACTGAATTTCGTTAAATTATAATAAAACCGATGCCCTATCAATATAATTAAGTTGATTTCAAGATGTTGGAAATAATGGTCTTATAACTAAGATTAAAATGAAATTCTATTGAAAAAATCCACCAAAAACTGATCTAGAAAAGGATAAAATATCCGATTCATCAAGGCCATGAATACTGGTTGTGTATTCATCAGACCAAATAACATCACCATAAACTTGTACAAGCCATTACCACTCCAAAAAGTAGTTCGAGAAATTTCTTATTAGAACCAAGGATGTTCTTTGAAAAAATTGGAGCCTTGTTTGTGTTTTTTTTCAATCCTCTCATGGGTGATCAGATAGATTTCAAGGAAAGGTATCATACAATCAAATACAAAAGCACAATTGAAGGTGGTATTATTTCCTAGTGTTTTCCATATTTTCGAGGTCCAAAATTTGGAAGTTGGATTTTAACTTGAAAAGTGGGTTTTCTTGAAGGAATTTTTAAATTATGTAAAATGAATCAGTTTTTTGAAGAGGGGATTCATGAATTTGGGTTCTCAAAGGAGTAAAGTTTTTTTGATGGTGTGCTCTATAAAAATGACAAGCTTCATGAATAAAGATATTTTTCTCCACAATTATGAGATTTTAGGCTTTGCAATCAGAGAATAAGTTCTCAACATTCATTATCAGAATGCTTCAAAATTACAATGGGTTCCATGAAGGTTTTCGATGGAAATATCTATTGTTATGATCATCTTTATGAATAGGTAATTTCCATGGTTCTTTGGGTAGGGAAGAGTGCCGCAAAGACTTTTCTAAAAGATCCAAAAATCTAATAATAGGTTGTAGTGCTTAATGATCAGACAATAATCTGAATATGAGGCTAGACAAACTTCATTTTAATGAGGTTTTGAAGGCAAATCTGGAAACAATTTGAGTTTAAAAAGAGATTCATGTAATGGGATTTCACTTTAAGCTTTAGAATCATAAAAATACTATAAGTATTAATTTATTTTTAATGATTTTTTAAAGGTAACTTCACTATGATGGGGTATTTTTCATTGAATTAGTGAGATTCATGAAGGAATAATATTCTGTAAAGGTAGTTTTCTTCCATGGGGAAGTGTGTTCCTTGAAGTCAAGGGAGCCTCACAAATGGTGTTATTTCTTTGAAGGAAGGGGTGCTTCGTGAATGTACATGCTTAGTGAAGGATCATCATGAAGGACAATATTGAATATCAGGTTTAAGTGAACAGGGCATAAAAAGTGAATCAACTCAAGTCCGTGATGCAAGAAGAGTCTCGTGATAAGTTAGGTAAAAAAATTAATTCAAATATATTGAAGCGACCTTCATGTTGATAAATCGAGTTTCAATTCTCTTAGAGTAGTGAGTAAGTGGGGTTAATGGAAGTGTTCCAAGGGATGCAGTGAGATATCCAAGAATTATTTTAAAGTTAGTGTTCCTAGCATAGAGTAACTGGTACCAAACTTTTATATTCTACAACTAGTTAAGATCAGTGAATTTTGGTATGACCAACACTCTGTTGGTGTATGCTCCTTGGATGTATCTATTAGTGGTGAACCAAGTAAAATTTTTGTGTCATCTCTTTTCATGTGAATGTCTTATTTTTGATCATATCCATTCTTAAGGTTTAATGAGTTCCTACCAACATAGTAACAAGATCCATCACATTAAAAGAAAAATTTTACACCCTGAATCACCCCTCCAATACCAGGGAGTCCCGGGGTCCTACATGTCTGATGATATCAACCCCAACTAATGATATAATTATATAAAATAGTTATTGGAGAAGATATTATTTGATCCGCGAAAGGGGATAGTGTTTTTTGACTGCAATCTAGTTAAATATCTGATAATCTGCACATAAGTGAAAAGTCCCATCAGCCATATTTGTGAAAGGAAATAGAACACCTCATGGTGACATACTAGGTTGTATGATACTCTTAGATCCTAGACCTTCAAAAAAAACTATCAAGTCAGAAATCTCTTTTGTTTCTATCCTATAAAGTGGGATATAAACATGCTCTTCTTACAAAACCAACTCGATTGTGAACTAAATATTCTTCTCAAGTGGGAAGCTATATAACTCATCAGTGGAGACATCATGAAGAAGTTCAACCACTATTTTAAAATTATCTTACTACATTAAAAAAAATCTAGAGAAATAAATTCTATATGATCCATGAAAAAAATCTAATCTGCACAGGATTATTTTTTCATCACAAGCCTTAAAACCCCAATCAACCTGGTGAAAATAATCAACTCCTTAGGGTGATAAATAGATAATGCTTCTTTAGTAACATTTGATATGATTTTGGTATAAAACTAGACAATAGATACCAATAATCAAATAAAACCCTATTATTTCTATCACTAAATGTTTCCAAAGGAAATGATAGCAACCAATTTCTAGAGAAAATGCCTTGAAAAATTTTATATTCTTTGAATGCACTATCAACGGTGTATCGATAAGCATGGAACCATCCCTGATTTCTATATCCAAGACTAAAAATTTGGAAAAAATATAAGACATAAAGGAATTTGATGCTCTTGTATCAAAGGAAACAAGCTATAGTGGATGACACAAGAATCATACATCTGATGGTAGAAGGTCCTACATCCACTCTTTCTATAGTAGATTTCATAGCATGAAACTGACTAGCCCCTCTAACCAAATATCTATCCTAAATTTCCATACTGTTCCATTTTCCTATTATTTATGATCTTATGTTATAGTATCACATCCCTTTCATGGATAAGAACACCCAGTGAAACTCTATATACTACTCGATATAGGGGAAGCTATGTACTTCCTAGAATCTAGTACTTTTAATGATATCATACCACTTCTCTGCTACTGCATGCCCCTTAAAATCCTTTATAGGTGACCCAACCTACCGCAAGAATGATACTACATAGTAGGGTAAATATACTAAGGTTGATTGTGGCCAAACATGAAAAATCAATATAATTTCAATGGAATATAGTCTTGAAATGGCTTCTAATAACCCCAACTGCTCTACCCATTGTAGTCATGGTGATAACATTCATAGTGATACTTCTCGTCACCAGAAGAAGAAATCCTAGTCCACTATGCTAAAATAGTTTGGCCAATGCATGAGGATTATCTTAGATTACCTTCTTTGATGAGATCAAGATTCATCATGTCTAAAAAAATTCTAAAGTGAAAAATATTCACCCACAACCTGATCTCATAGAAAATCCCATCCTAGAAATGCCTCCCCCTGATAATCTCATTCACCACTAAAGACGTCACAATGCACTATAGGTTAGTGAAATATCCAACATAGTTCATCACTGCCATTATCTCTTATATATGATATATGAACTCATGAGACTTCTCATTCTCAATATTTTGGGATATAATTAAATCTAGAAATTCTCCTCGAATTCCTTCTAGGGTTACTCCCCTTATTTTCCAGCTTGCTCTAGAATGTACCATCAATGCTTGGAAGGTCCAAGAAGCATATATGAAGAAAAATTCACCCTACTACCATGGGTGTCTTGAGGTTCTTGAATATCATCTCAACTGAATCAATCTAAAAATCAGATTTTTTTGGGCCCTCCCTCCACAATGAACATAGCCAGATGTTGTAGCATAAACACTCTCTTCAGCTTAGATTTTGAAGGCATTATGTAAATATTCCCCCTCTCCATTTATCGAATAAGCCTTAGGAAGCTATCATGAAGATGATAATCCATCTAACCATTAAGATCTATAGGAATATTTGATTTATCTACATTAGAAGAATGTTGATTTCTGCTCTCCTGATGCTCATTACAAAGTTGAAGAGGATAAATTTTCTCTATAAGAAATACAAACTCCTTAGAATACCAGATGAAAACAAGGTCAACCTCAATATATTATAATAACAGAGGACTAATGGATCACAGTTTCTCTAAAGTTGGATTATAAGTGTATCATTGTGACATAAAAGTTCATTCATTTCATTTATTAGAAATAATATGTATCTTATTTTAAAGTTCATACTGGTAAATATATCACATGCTATAAATATGTCCCTACCATGAACAATGCATGTCGGGATATATCCCTATGTGCCTATCATGATGAATGCATACTCATCTCGTACCATACTTGGTCATGAGTATAAATCTCAATAAATAATAACATCACATAACATGTTAATCAAACAAGGTGAATTAACATTAACCATAACAAATGAACAACATGAAAAATAATCCCATCCCCGGGCACTTAGATCTTCCTCTATACATTGGTTAGATACTCCCATGTACAAGATCATTACCATGTCTAGAAAAATCCTAGTCTTCTTTCTAACATTCCCAAATAGTAAAGAAATTGAATTCAACAAAATAATGCTTAGATACCAATTTATAATATCCCTAGATATCTCTCTCTCTCTCTCATGTGGCCAAATACGATTGGTCGCTAGATATCATGTAGGCCTCCATATACTTCAAATGATATTGACTAGTAGTGTGGGTGTAGAAAATATAGAGGGGAGACTATACCCCCTATTATAGAGTAACAATACAACAAAAATAAACAAATATTATAGTAAAAAAATAGAGAAAATAGTACATTATACAAATGGATGTTAAAATATCAACCAAAAAATAAAATCCAACTGAATAATCCAATAACTATAAAATGATAATGTAACGATGGGATGGAATGAATCTAAATTCCAATCTAAAAGTAATACAGATAAGTGACCATACTAACATAAATAAACTCAAAAGACCCCAGTCCCAAATACCTAGTCAGTCCCACCTCCACGATACATCCCATCTAACAGGCAACAATAAACTACAAGATACTTTTACCTTGTACAAACTTGCATCTATGTAATCTAATTGAGAAAAAAAATGGTTTCTTGAATATGGTGTGAGTAAAACTCAGTAGGTCAACACCACTATGTTTATAAAAACTATTCTGATAATAATTGAATGAAATAAAGTGATAAATAGGTGTATTAATTAATCAATTAATACAATACATAAATCAACATACTTCAGAACTATGCTAGAATGTCTCTGAGCATGTAGTATAGCTATGCCAAACATAACCGCAAAACCATGAAATAATCACATAGTATGGTAAATCCTTCTATATAATCATTTCAGTATAGCCCAACCAATCCCTATAAGCATTACAACATAACTAGTCTATTCCCTTTATATAATCATTTCAGCATAACCAGAAAAGCGCTTTCTAAAATAATTTCATCATAACTAGGACAGACCATTAATATAAGAATTTCAGCATCATCAGGGAAATCCCATTATATCATCATTTCAACATGAATCACAAAACAAGATATAATAGTAAGAATAACACTTATAACATAAAATGAAACATGGTTTAATTCACCCAATTACCCTTTATATTTTATTTAACCCTTTCATTTATCAAGTTGGTATTAAATAACTACCATGATAGTGCACACAACCTTATTATATAAAACCACTGAAATTATTTGAAATAGTAATGTAGGTCATTTTCCAAGTTGAATATATTACAATAAATCACTCAATGTCTCATGTCACAAAAAAACATACTTTAACCAATTATTCAGTTCATTATTGTTCAAGGGAGGCTCACTCAATGGGTAGTCGCGAGCCAGGTCTCAACACCATTGGAACAAAAGGGATCTAAAGTATAGTCTACAAACATGATTTATCATCACCATTATTCTCTTAAATTAATGTGCACGTTGAGATGGCACAATCACATAATATTTCACACACTTAAATAATTAGAAATAGGCCACAGGGTTTCATTCTACACCCTACCTTTATCCAGTGATTCAAACAATTCTAACAATAGGTTACACAAATAACAATGAAGGATAAGAAAATAAAAATAATATCCAACATAATACAATATAAATATCAAAATCCAAAATAAGAGTTGTCAAGATATTTAACAATTACATTGGAGAACAATTGGAATAAATTGGAAAAGAAAAGGAAAAAAACTTAACAGAGATTAAATACTTGATCAAGGTGTTTATAAGTAATGAAATCACTAAAAAAATATCCTAGAGTATCTCTAGGGGTTTAGAGATAGGAGATTAAAATGGATGGAAAAAAACGATCATACACAATGTGGGTCTTAAAATGAGAGGCCATGAGAAATTCACGGCGTGAAACCATTTCATGTTTCGAATCTCTCGATTCATGAGGTATGATGAAAAACACATTTCTTAAAGTTAAAATTACCCCAATAAATCATTATAAGACACAAAACAATTTCATGGAGTGTATTAATTTCATGTCCTGAACCAATTAAAATATTATCCTAGTAAAATCTTTACATCGTGTGACATGTTTGTGGAATGTATATGTCTTGCAAACATCACTCAATCCAATTTCTGTAGAAAATAGAAAACAACCTTTAAGGCCTTATATACTCACAGATAACCCTTGGAATATATTTAAATTTTTATACCCAGACTCCATTAATTCCTAACAACATACATCCTTTAACTTTAGGTCATTTTACCTTGAAAATGTTATCCATCCTAAAAAAGGAACATGACCACCAATGTTTAAGGAAGGAAATACCAATTAAAAGTTGGTCAACCAAAAATCAAAGAGGGACATACCTTGAAAAGTATAGGACCTTAAAATGTTCATATCAACAATCATGAATGAGTAATTAATCCCAAAAAATTCTATTCCCTATGTTTGGATTGATCATTGCTGAAGAATTAATCCTCATTGACGTCATTGATGAAGTCCCCCACAATCGTCATTAACTCCGCAAAAATCCATGTTGGTTTGTTTTTGATCCTTGATCCTGAGATTAACCACCAACAAGTTCAACACCGGGGATCTTTATATCTCTTTGTAACACCCTAATATTTTTTTTAAAATATTTCTATTTAAATAATTTTATTTCATTCAATATCTTTTATTACACACAACATCGAGTTTAAACGAACTAAAACATATTATTAAAATATTTTTATATGGTAGTTATAAACTAGTAGTTTAAATTGATGGGAATGAAAAATATTTAATAATTTTTGAAATAAATATAAATTACATACTCAATTTTAAATATATTGATTAATTATTAGTTATTAAGAACTTTTTTTATTATATCCATTTTATTATTCAAAAACATGTTTTCTTAAAAAATGAGTTTTATTGTTTTTTTTGAGAAAATAATTATAATAAAATTTATTTAAAATTTATAAATTTTATTTGAAAAAAGGATATAATTTTATAACTTATCATTTCAAAATTATTTTTGGGTGATTTTTTTATTTTTTTGAAAAGATTGATTTTTTTGTGAATAAAAAAAATCCAGATTTTTGTAAAACTACCATTTTTTTCATTAAAAAGTATAATTAGGATTTGAATTTTATATTAAAGTAAAATTAATATTATTTAATTAGATATACTATAATCATATTCATTTGAATCATCATATAGCTAATTTTTTTATAAGTATATTTTTGGGCGTACAAATGCATTTTCTTAAAAACTATTTTCCATTGCATTTTATGAATTAATATTAAAAGTAGATTTTTAAACTTATAAAAAATAGTTTATTGAAAAACTAATTCCATATTTTGAATCATGGGGTAAAAATTTGGTAAATATACCCCTTTTAGTTTTTTGACATTATGAATAGTAACTTTACTAATTTTGTTACCACAAAAAAGTGTAAATCGGGTAATTTAGGTTAAAAATGATAAGAAAATGACTTAAAAAAGAATATAAAACTTTTTTTAATTTTATTATATGATTATATTTCATCCATAATATTTAAAAATTCTAATATATTTCCTTTTATCCATTTCTCCATGATTATTACCTTTAAATTATATTATATAAAGGATAATAATAAAGGTCATTCTCTTTGTTTTATTATCTCTATTTTTTATACTAGGGTAAGAGAAGAATATGGTTGGTTATAAATATTAATTTTATACATAAATAATTTATATTTATTATATAAATTTATCTCTACTTTTTCTTAATGAAATAATTATCTTAAATTCTTATACAACACTGACATAGTGCTTGTGCAAGTAGTGAAAACAGTCCATTAAAATGATTTTAAAAACTATAAAAATAATATTTTAAGAGTGAGTTTTTGTGTTTAAATTTTTTTTATATAAAAATTACATATTATATATTTTTTATTCATTTTATTATAATCCCATTTTTATGTGGTAGTTTTATAAGGCGAATTAAATGAATAGTTTTAATATTGACATTAATGATATTTTATAATAAATAACATTTTATTAATTTATTTAAAATTTATAACTACATTATACTCATAAAATTTAATCGTATATGGTTGATTAAATCTACCATGGTCCATTTATGAGCCTTTTTTTATTTTATAGTAATTATAATAACTGCTTAATAGTAAAAAACTTTGATTTCACCGTAATTGTCAAAAGGGTTAATGTAGGGTTAAAACCAAATGATAAGGGTAAAAATGTGATCTAAAATTGTAAATTTTTTACTATATGAGAGGATTTATACGAATAATAATATTATATTCAAATATTATCTATTTGGATATATTTTGACATGAAAAATAATTTATATAAATATAATATTTTATAAAATATCAAAAGTTCCCTTTTCCTCAATTATAAAAGGACACCACTCCTTTCTCTTACACATACCACTCTGATCCTTAAAACTAACCCATTACTTGAAAAATTATCTTAAAACTCTTCTAGACACATTATATAGGTAATAATATACAAAAAGAACAACTTTATGGTTCTTAAGAGGTGATATTAAGGAGTTGTTTCAAAGAAGTGATCACCTTAACCCATCATTTTATGTTTAATTATTCCTTTACATCATATAAATATTTTCAATTATTCATAAATAAAATAACTTATTTATCATTAATATACTTAAATATTATTATTATTATTAAAAATCCATTTACTACCCTCTTTCTTGTCAAATTAGAAGTGAAATTATCCATTTTTATTACATATGACTTACCATCTCCTCATAGCGATACAAATCATTTTTACTTACCATATTTTATGGATTATTATTATGATGTGTTTAGAGTTTAAATATGATATTTATGATTTATCTATTATTTTATATTGGTTATATTATATCTAAATTCTAACCTTACAAACTATTGGAAATAAATATCATTTCTCGTGCATAGGTCTGGACTACCACCTCCATGAAGCGATATGATTCATTTTTTATATCTAATTTATTTAGATTGTAATATGGATTTATTTGATATATATATATATGATATATATTATATAATAATTATTTTTATAGGTAATTTATTATCCATATTTCCTTCGGTCTATCCTTTGAATAATGAAATCAATGTCCATGCATACTTATAACACACAATATACATGAACGGTGTAATTTGTTTATCTATCTATAAATTTATGTATGGATATATATATATATATATATTGTATGTATATGATATAATATTAATTTATTTTATTATTTTATATAATCATAATAAATATTAATTCATTATAGATGATGTTAAAGAACATTTGAATCAAGTCGATCTTCATGTAATATAATTTCATATCAATATTATTTCTATGAGACACATTCCATCTTCACCACTTGTTTATTTTATGTGGTGTGTATACTTCCAAGTAATTTATTTTTTTATTATTATTAAAATTATTTAAATTTACACATCCATCAAAATGTATTAGTTTCATTAGATTTTTATTTGAATGTTTCCAATGTGGTAAGAGTTTCATGTTACAATCTCATTATTTACTTGGATTGTTTATGATTTAGTTAATGATAATGAAATTTTATGATATAAATCTTAATAAACTCAGGAATTTTATTAACCTATGGTTACTTTTTGACAATACATGTTTTCCATTCATTTTAATCACCTTAAGTACTCAAGAGACTAAAAATATGTTTTTTTAGGAAAATTGATTTTACTTCAATGTTTGGTCAGAAATGTTCTTTCCTATATATCAAAATTTTATAAAAAAGTTTTAAATAATTTTTTTAATAACATAATATTAATTTTTAACTTCATTTATAACCATGTTTTACATTTTTCAAAATGGTTTAAAAGTAATCTTCTTGTCATTTTCTAAATGAGGTACTTTTTGATTTTTTAATAAAAATTGTGATATGAATGTTTTATTTTAATATATGTAGCATGAAAAAACATTACCATAATTATAATAGATCAATTATATGAATATTATATTACATGTTTCCAAAGTCATTTCAAATAAAATATTTTCCTTAATAATTGGGAAATTTTAATAATTTAAATAAGTTATTTCGAGGAAAAAAGGATATTTTCCCAAGAAATTTTCTAGTGACCCATTAAAGAAACTTTTCATCTATGATAATATAATTTAATGTTAATTGTTATTTACTATGTATATAATCCAATTATACCATAATTATTATTTTTCTAGATGGTTTATTATTATTATGATTTCATGTTTATAAAACCCATTTAAATTCCTTGGGTTATGTTATAATGTTTCCATTTATTTTCTTATAGAATTTATATGAATGCCTTATGATTATTTGATGGTTGGATATGTTAAATACCTCTAATTAATAAGTACGGATAACTCATGAGTTAAATATGTAATGCATGAACCTAATTTCATGTTCAAATTTTTATGTATGGACGTATTTTCGAGTCCATAAGTTTATGTGTGGACGTGGTTTTCATTTCCATAAGTTAATACATGGACCTGAATTTATTATCCCTAAGATTATGCATGGAAATTGTTTTCATGAACTTATGTTTATATATTAACCTGTATTTCATGTCTTTAGGATTATTCCTAGATCTTGTTCCATGTCCATATCTTTATATAGGGGCCTGATTTCATGTCATTAACTTAATTTGTGAACCTGTTTCTATTTATAGATCATTACAAAGTTATAATATTATGTATAATATAAAATATTGTATTATGATAATGATTACGATCTCATGAATCATGTTATTTGGTCCATTTATGATTCATGTATTGTGAACATCTAAACTTTTTGAAATGAATCAAGACTGTGATCTATGATATCCAAGTTATGAATTTCAAATTTTATGATCATGTTCTCATACGCTTATGATCATTTTATACTTTATTGATAATTTATGTCACCATTTTTTCCCTTAATAAGTATCTGAACTCATCCTAGATTATGTTTACTTTTACATTGGTTATAAAGAAAGGTATTATATGTGATATGTCAAAGAAAGGTAATAGTAATGATGAACTAAGTGGGAAATGATGTAGTTATATTGTGAAGTAGTTTTTTATGTATTAATGTGTTAAAAGATACTAGACTTATCTAATTCTGGAGTGGATCATTGTGTTATTTCTTGAGTATAATCTAATAATATGTAATATAGATAAATCAAAATTATGCATCACTATAGTTGGTACCAGATCATGGTCTAATTAACCTTTGGAAAATAGGATGAGAAAACATTAGTGAGAACAATGAGGATATTGGTAAGTATAGGATAACATCCTAATGTTTTAGTAATGATCATGGATTACCTAAGTTAAAACTAATGTTTCGTATATTGAAAATAAGGTGTCTTTATTTAGACATTAAATGGATAATTTCTTCATGATTATGTGGTTTTACACTATTATTTTCATGGATCACACTATAATTTTTGGTTTTAGTTATTGAATAGAACCCAAAGGAATCATGTGAACAATGAATGTGATAGCCAATACAATGAAAATCTTCCTAAGAAACCATATATATTATGATCTAGGATGTGATATATAATGATTTTCTCTCTAAAATCTCTAAAGATATTGGTGGTAACCAGGATCATTTTAAACTTTCAAATAGACCAAGGTGGGAGAAACATGTTATTAAATCTTTTATGTGACAATGTAAAGCATCCTTATATGGATCTTTTGATTAACTTGTTTTTGAGTAATGTATCAATTTTATGGAAAATATATTTTTCATTCTTTAGTGCTTAGACCATGAAAAAGCTATCCTAACTGTTTATCATATCTATGGTGAATCAGATTAGTGGTTGAATATTATTAATAATATAAATAAAGATGAGGAAATTTACTCCATGGAATGGGATAATTTTAAGGGAATATTTTTATCAAGTACTTCCCTCATATTCTATATACAAAATGGAGAAGGTATTACTTGAGATTAAGTAGAAGGATGATGAATCCATTGGTACCTATGATGTAAATTTTAAAATAATTGAAAGGAATGACTTAGGTTTTATCATTAGCCCTAAAATAAAAATTTATTTATTATTTAGTGGTTTGAAACTATGTTTTTGAATGAAATTATCCATAAGGGACTTTAGAGACTATGAATAAATAATTTGATGTGAATTGAAAGTTGAAATAGTAGCTAGAAACCCTCATTGTTCTTGTGATATGAAAATTAAGTTAGATCTTCCAATGGTTTGTTACAATCGGGGAAGCATTTTTTTTAAACCTTATACTTTCCAAAAATGTGGGGAGGAGCACTCAAGTAAATTCTAGAAAGGAAGAAGAAGATGTTTGAGTTTTGGGAAGCCTAACCATTGAGTATTAGAATATTTAAGTGATGGGAAGAGGATATTTAATGAAATGAATTGAGAGAGAGTGATCAATAGAATAAATAAATCACACTTTAGTGCTATAAATAATTTTTTTTAATTATATGAATCATGGACCTAATCCAAATGAAGATAATGAACCATATCAACATTTAAAGTCAAATGAAAAAGGGAATTCTTATATAATTACAATTTTTGAATTGAATCATGTCAGTTTTAGAATTCTTTTACTCCACTCTAAAATTGAGATTTCCAGGTTGATGATTTTATAAATAAGACCTATGAAAACCTTTTTCTTTAGAATTTTATTTTGTGATTATGAGCATTTATTATCTATAACTACATATATTCCATATAAATTTTTGGAATAAGGAAATCATATTTGGTATTTTGAATCAACCTATGATCTTCTATCAATGAAAGGATGAACCCCAACCTCTAATAGAAATATTTTTTGATAAGATGAGATATTTTTTTATGGAATAAGGGTTTAATTATATTTTGAAATAATATATTGTTTTTTATGACTTTATTTTTGGGAAATGATTAGTATATTTGATCAAGGTATATATATTTTGGTATGAGAATTTATGAGTGATTATAATTTTTTTAGTAGATCATGAAAGTAAATGAGATCAAATCATCTTTGGGTTTCCATCTTAGTCGAACACATTTTAGGGGAGTATTTAGGTTAAATATTTATGCAATGGATAATGTTTAAATTTGGGTGTTATTATTTGATTTTAAAATAGTATTTATCATATTGTATTACATGTACTAATCATTTAAATTTTGGTAAAAAAAAATATATAAGGAATGAATTGTCATTATTTTATAGATCTTATTATTTTTTCAAAGTTAATTTTAGTTCCTTTGGAAAAATATTCATCTTGAATATTAATTTCTTGGAGTAAGCAATGAAGTGAAAATTTATCCAAACAAAACCAAAGTATGAAACTATTATTGTAGTATGTTAATAAATAAATTAATTATTTTATCTCATGTTCACTATTTTTACCCCTCAAATATAGAACCATGAATTTAAAATAATATGTTATACAGTTTTCTTTATTTATGATTAATGGATGATATTTTCATTGATTATAGGTTTATGGTTTTGTGGGCATTAACATTCTTCTTATCAGGTTCTGCCTCACTCTCTACCAATCCTTGAGTGTTAGTTTTCTCTTCTATATCCATATTTTTACTTCCAACTAAAGTTATCTTATTTTGAACCTAGTTTTTTATTCTTTGAAATGACCTTTATATTTTCATTTAATTTTTAAAAATGAAGTTTTATTAACCTTTTTTTCAATGTGGGTTTCTACAAAGGGATTTTCTAATACAAAACATTTTACTGCCGAGAAAAATTTCAAATTATGAAGATGAAATTTATCAAGGGGGTGGGAGGAGAATCTAACACCACAATATTTTAGAAAATATTTATCTTTAAATAATTATATATATTAGGTAACTTTTGTTACACACAAAATCGAGTTTAAATGAACCATGATATATTATCAGAAAAATATTATGTGACAACTATAACCAAGTCATTAAAATTGGTGGGTATGAATATGATTAACTATTTTATGAAATAAATATAAAGGTCCAACTCAATATAAATGTATTGATTAATTCTTAAGAAATAAGAACTCATTTTTTATTAAAGTCATTTTATTCTCCATTTTTTTTGAAAAATGGATTTTATTTCTCCTTTTGGGAAAATAATTATAATTAAATATATTAAATTTTATAATTTTTTTGATAAAATATTATTTTTTAAGTTAGCATATTAAAATTTTAGTTGGGTGAGACTTTGATATTTTAATGAAAATATTGATTTAAGTTGATAGTAAAAAATAACAATTTTTCTAAAATTTTCATTTTATTTTCTTGAAAAAGACCCATTAGTTAGTGTTTGAAATTTTTGTTAATATTTTAATAGTTTTATTTCTTTGATAAATCAATTTATGATTTCAATTTATTAAATTAAAAATTGTTTTAAAAAAATAATCATTTTATATTTATATTAGTAATTTTTAATGTTAGAAATGGTGAGTGATTATAAAAATGTTTTAATGATTTTATTTTTTAATAATTATTATTTTTCTAAATTTAATTAATATTTGTGAAAAAAATTTTCATACATTTTTCCAAAAGTAAAAATTATGGGCCATCTTATGTGTGCCAGAAAGGCTATCCCTCAAACACTCTTAGGTGACCCAAGGGGTCAAGCTCGCGGGAGGGTCTCCCATAGGTAGCCAACATAGATGTTAAGAAGAACTAAGATGTGTATCGGCTCAAGGAGACTATGTTCATATACAAGTCCCACAAAGGTCTCCTTTAAAGAGCATGGATTTGTCCAAGAAATATCATTGGTATGTCACTTGTGTTAAGGTAAGTGGGGTGTGGATGCTGGTCCCCCACTGACAACCCAAACGGGGAAAGGTGTGAGAGGTATATTATAGCATAGCATCACCGCATCATGGAACTGACGTGGGGCAGTGAACTAACTTCACTATTAATTCATTCTTAAAAACATAGGCACACTTTCATCCATTCAACCAGTTCCATTCTTTCCGTTTGATCACTTATTTGATCTCCCACATATTATTTGATCTCCCACACATCTCCTCTTCATTTTAGGTAATATCTCTCCCCTAGTATATTAAGGGTTTCTCTATTCAATGGTGGTTTCCATTTTAGTGGAAAAAATTGTATTTTATTTCATGTAGGGTTTTCTTCAATGACTGATTGATCAATCGTCAAACGTCATCGAGTTACTCCTTGTTCTACATTTTCATCAGCGAGAATCCAAATGGTTGAATCTATAATTCATCCAATGATAGATATTACTACACCAATAAATAACATTATACTGATATATCTATAATGTGTTATTATTTTCTCATTAAATGTTCTTGTAAGTTTTTTATCTTTCACTCCTTCACTATTTTGGTAGATTAGCTTTATTTCAATGGAAGATCTCAGTCATCTTGCCAACGGTCAACCGTTGGACACTGGTAGGTCACTAACTCCAGTTGATCTCTCCTTAATGGGTAGATACATGTTTCTTCAGTTCTAATGTGACATATAAATAGATCATTACTTATTATTACATCTCCTTACACATTTTTAGTTCTTTTTTCCCTTTACCAATAGATTTCTCAATGCTCGATCAATCTATTGTTAAACACCCACTAGTAGATCTCCTTCAAATCCAATGATAGACACCCTATTCTATACACTGCCAATAGTTTTTTCTTCTTCTTGGTGTGGAAGAAATATCTTCCAAATCCACCAAAGAACTTCCTTTCTCAATGGGAGTTTAAGAATCCTTTCACAGTTTGAATTTTTTCTTGTTTCAATATTAGAATGTTTTTCTGTTTTACAATGGTAGAACTTTATTTGAATAAATGGTAGTTCAATCCACCATTGGAAATAAATGGTAGATGAATTAACAATTGGAGATTAATGGTAGATAAATCCACCATTGGACATCAATGGTATGTCAATCCACCATTGGACATCAACTACAGATCAATCCACTATTGGAAATCAATGATAGATCAATCTACCACCATGTATTTTAATCCACCATTAGTTTAGAATAAATTTTCTGAAATAATATTTATTATCCATAATTAATTTTATTAAAATATATATATTTTAATTGTTTTATTATATTTTGTTGAAATATAATTTTATTTTGTATAAAAATAATAATTGTAAGCATATTATATGTACACATGTACATGTGGTGGAATTTTTTATGGTGCTTTGTTTTATAGTAGTTTTTACTATATTAAAAAAATATAAAGATTATTGTTTTTATTTGAAATTTTTTAATAAATATGAATAGTATATAAATTTTTTACTTATCATTTAAATGTTTTATTAAAATATTTTAGGAATAAATAAATATCCCAATTATTCTTGGTTATTTAGTGTGGATTTTATAAGTGAAGGTAACAAAAATATATTTTTATTGTTGTTATAGTCTAAAAAGTGTAATGATGTTATTATAAATATATATTCTCCTAGAATATTATTTTAATAATACGAGAGATATATTTAGGGAATAAAAAAATTCCAGTATAGACCATTCAATATATTCTTAGTGATACTACTTCAACACAATTATTGACACTCTCATTCCCTAAAGAAACTTCTATGACTTATGTAATCTAGTTGCAATCATAGAAGAACTTAAAAATTCAACATTGTTCCAGTAATGTGATAAAAGATCATGAAGACTCATCACAATCAATTTTTTTTATCATTTACTAGTTTCTCTTCATATTTGTTTTATGTAATATTTTATTCTTATTCTTGTATTACATTGAGTATGGTTTATGATAACCGTATCAAAACAAATTCTTTCATCATCTTGTAATTCCACCATGAAAATGAAAGTTTGGGTTGTGACTCACAAAAAATATTTAGGTCACATAATATGGTTTTTTATTCTATAAATGTTTTTTATTCCCCTAGGTTTTTGTAAAAGGCAGTGTCTGTTATTGGTTCCCACACCTTTAAATGTGAGGTTCTTAGTGGGTACCATACTTCTCAAAAATTAAATAAGATTTAGGAGCTGAATAGGATATATTCGATCCAAACCACTATAAATATTTTTGTTACTTAATTTTATTTCCATTTCACCACATATTAATAACACAACACCCACTTTAGATTTTTATTTTATAAACTATGATTGTTTTATCTTTAAAATTTTTAAAATGACTATTCACCCCCTCTCATCATTATTTCCATCTCTATGGATATAAAAAATGATTTTAACTTGAAATAAATGTAAAAAATTATTATTTAATTATATATAATCTAATAAACTTCACTTTAATCATAATTATACAAGATTTTTATTTAAGCACATTTTTGGGCCTAAAACTGGATTTTTTTCTAAAAAAAGTTTTTCATCACCTTTTACGCATTTATATTAAAAGTAATTTAGGCCAATTATAGGAATATAATATTAACAATAGATTCCATATTTGGAATTAGGGGTTAAAAGTTTTGTAAATATGCCTCCTTTATTTATAGACACCTTGAATTGTAACTTTCAGAATTTTGTTACCATGACAAAGGGTAAATCAGGTAATATAGGTTGAAAATAATTTGACAAAGACTAAAAAATATCCTTAAAAAATTTATAAATTCTATTGGATGTATATATGTCATCAATAATAATCCAAAAGTCTGATATATGTCCTTTTTTTCTATTTGGACATGTTTTGGACCATTATACTATTCTATATAATGAAAAGTAAAATATTTCATTATCTTTGTTTTATTATCAATAAATTTAAATATAGAAAATATGTTTATTTATGTGTATTTTTTAAATCTGAATGATTTAAATTCATCATTTTAATTTTTTTTCTAATTTTTAGTAATTAAATAATTACCATAAATTCTTAAGCAACACTAACATAGTTCTTGTGCGAATAGCGAAAAAAATCAACAAAATGATTTTAAAAACTATAAAAATAATATAATTTAAGTGAGTTTCTATGTGAAATTATTTTTTAGAAAATATTAACATATTATATATGTTTTTATGACTATAATTATAATCACATTATTTTCTAGAACTTTTGAAACACAAATTAAATGAATAGTTCCAAAATTCAAATTAATGATATTTTAAAATAAATAATATTTTATTAAATGAGTTGAATTTTTTCAAATTATTATATTCAAAAATTTTAATGGAATATGGTTTATTACATCTGTCATGGTACATTTATTCTATGTTTTTCCTTTTATAGTAAATATATTAACTCCTCAATAATAAATAACATTGATATCACATTATTTGTTAAAAGGGTTAATAAAGGTTTAAAACAAAAAGATAAGTGTAAAAATGTGATAGTATATTGTAAAAACATTATTTTATTAAGTTATTTCATATCATACAGATAGTATCTTCAAATATTATCAATTTGGTTCCACGTGGACATCAAATTTAATTTTTGTTAATTTAATATTTTATGAAATTCCAAAAGCGCCCTTACTGTCAATTATAAAAGGGAAATCCTCCTAAATCTTGATGAAACCACTTTTATCCTTCTAGATTAACCAAATAATACAATTTACTCTTTTAAATACCCATATACACATTTTGGTGGTTCTTGTATACCAAAATTACCAACCTTAGTGTCCTAACAAGTAGATCTAAAGGAGTTTCTTTAAAGAAAAGGTAATCCAATTATCTGATCACTTTCTCTTTTGTTATTCTTTTAAAACATATAAATATATTATATTATTCATAAAATAATGATTTAAGTATCATAAAAAACTAATATGTTATTATTATTATGAAACTATCATTATTTATCCTCTTTATCATCAAAGGAGAAGTAAAAGTATTGTTCGTGCATACGTACGACTTACCATCTCCATGTAGCGATACAATTCATTTTTAATTACATTATTTTAGGGATGAGTATTATGATGTATTAATAGTTTATTTATGATATTTATGACCAAATTATACATCTTTAATGATAATATATTTTCCAATTTCTTACTTTTCATACTGTTGGAAAATTATAATGTCACTCATGCATACGAGTAGACTACCACCATAACAAAGCGATGTGATTCATTTTTCATATCAAATTCACATGGATAAAAAAGGTTTTTATTTAATTAATATATATAATTATTTAGTAAAATAATTATTCTTTAATGGTGAATCATTATTTACTTGTTCCTTCATTTTTCATATTGATACATGAAAATAACATTCATGCGTATGTATGACCTAACTTTTCCAGGAACTATGTAATTAATTTTTAAATATATACCTTTATGTATGGATATAAACACACACACACACATTGATTTTTAATTATTTAATAATCTTGTAAATGACTATGGTAATTAATTATATCAATTTTAAATTTATTATATAAGAGGTTAAAGAACTTTCAAATCAAGTCGATCTTGAGGTAAGAGATTTCTATTTGACTTTAATTTTTGTAAGGAATATGACATATTCAACACTTGTTTCATTAATGTGTTATATGTAACTTTAGTGGATTCATTTTATGATGATTCTTATGAAAGTTATGGGGATTTACATATCCATATAAAGACCACTCATTGATGATGTTTGGATTTAAATGTTACCGATGTGGTACTGGTTTTATGTTACAATATAATTGTTTATTAAAATTGATTAAAATTTTGTTACTATTGATAAATTATTATGATATAACTCTTGAGAAACTCAGGAATTATGTTATACTATCGTTATTTACTGATGATACATGTTTTCATTTCATTTTCCTCACTTTAATTACTCAATATATTTAAATAATGTTTCCTTGGGAAAACAACTTTATTCGTCTCTGCGATTAAAAAAACATTTTCTTATATATACATATTTTAAGAAAATATTTTAAAAAATATTTTAATTTTATTCTATGATTTTTTAATTCCATTTGTACCCATGTATAAGTATTTAAAAAATGGTTTATAAGGAATATTTTGGTTGTTTTCTGAATGGGGAACTTTTTTATTTCTCAATAACAGTGTGAAAGGATGATTTATTTTAGTGTATATGACATGAAACAAATTTCCCACCATCATGAAAGATATTTAATTTGAAGGTTCCATCACAAGTTTCAAAGGTTATTTTAAATAATTTTTTTTTTCTATAATATTTTTTGAAATTTTCATATTTTAAAAAATCTTATTACATGTTGAAAATGACATTTTCCTCCAGAAAGTTTCCAGCAACCCATTAAATAAATTTTTTATTTTCGATAAAATCAATTGATGTTACTTTTTATTTACATGGGATATGATCCAATGATACCATGCTTATTGTTTTTTGGGTGGTTTATGATTATAATGATGATATGTTTATGAAACACATTTATTTTCCATGGGTTTTATTATAATTTTATGATTTATGATATTAGGAAATTTATATGAGTGAATTATAATTATATGATGTTCAAGTATAATAATTACCTTTAATTAATTTGGTATAGATGGGTAACTCTTTAGGTAAATATGTTATGCGTGATAATAATTTCATATTCACAATTTTATTTGTGTAACTATTTTTCATGTCCATAAGTATATGCTTCAAACTAGTTTTCAGGTCCCTAAGTTTACGTGTGGACCTAACTTTCATATATATAAGACTATTCATTTGATTGGTTTTCATGACCATAATTTTATGCACAGACTATAATCTCGTGTCCATAAGATTATGTGTGGATCTAGTTTCAGTTACATAAGTTTATGAGAGGGCATTATTTCATGTCCTTAAATTAATGAGTGAAACTTTTTCTATTTATACGTGATCAAAAAGTTATAAGCTTATGTATGCTAAAAATCATTTATTATTATAATGATTATACTCTCATGACTCATGTTCTTTGGTTCCATTATGATTCATATCATATTATCTACAAAGATTTATTCTATGAATCCAGATTTTGATCTATGATATATATGGCTTGAATTTGAAATGATATGATCATGTTCTCATACCATTATGCTCATGATATACTCAAGTTATCATTGATGTATCCCTTTTCCCCCTTACTAAGCATCAGATATCAACCTTTTTTTTACTTTTACCAAGTTTATGAAAATGTTATTATATATGATACATCTAAGAAGGGTGGTAGTTATGAAGAACTAAGAGGGAGATGATGTTTATTTATTATGATTTTTTTATGTATCCATTTTTATAGAGATACTAAGCCTATATGATTATTGAATTTATCCTTTACTTTATGTACTGAATATATTATAATGAGGGGTAATATCGATGCATGAAAATCCTGGGTTTCTATAGTCTCTATGTTTCCAATCATATAATGCTATGAATCTAATACTTGGGAATTTTTCCGAATAGGAGTTTATAAAGGTGTTTCACTAGGGTTTGGAAATTAAATGAAAATTAAATTAATAATTTAATCTAATTCATTTAACCTAACCATGACTATAATCTATTAAATTTTATGACATCGTAATGATTTATATCATTCCTAGGTTAAAATCTACACACTGAATTTTATGAAGACCTCATATTTTTTATCCGAGACACCATTCAAGAGTTATTATATTATATAAAAATAATTATGTGAGTATGATATATTATATTTAATATATAATCATTGAGGGTACAAGGATCTAAAATTCAATTCCTACTCCTTTCCTAACTTCATAAATATTGTTTAAAATATATCAAAGTTCAAAAATAGGTTTAAAAATCACTAAAATTTGTTCACAATCAAGTATTTTCATATTGAAAATAAAAAAACCCATACATGTTAGGATACTGAGCTCAAATCTTGTTCTCCATCCCCTATTAGATCAATTAGAGGTTCTTGTGTTTCCAAAAAACATGAAACAAGGAAACCACTTACCCTCAAAGGATCTTCTCCTGTAGATCCTTGATGGTCACTATGTACTTTGAGAGAGTAGATGTATCGTTAATTTCCATCTCGAAATAGTCGATAATGTGTGATGAGTTGAGCGGATATCCCCTCATATGTAACACATCAATAGAACTTTTTACCCTTTCTAAATTCAGTGATAGGTTCAAGTAGTATTCCCCATCATCCACTCCTAGATGACCTACACCTTCCCTATCATCTCTCACTCCAACTCTAGGCCTATGATTATTGTCTACTCTATAACCAACAAGTAATTTTTTTTACATTAATGGTTTCCCATATATTACCTAGAATAGTTCCAAACCAATGGTGAAGTGGTAAATATTGTTACATGAAATTACACAAGGTTATATGGTCCTGCCAAATACCACCAAAAACTAACATGAAAACATGAAGCATTTCCTATACACCCTAAATATTATATTTTTTATATCCATCTATATTGGGGTATATTTCCACGAACAACCATAATTGACTCCCAAAAACTCTTGTAATCTTCTCTGTGATCATGATGTGAAGCAATTATCATATTCTAAGACAATTTTTGAGGAAACTATATGAAACCCAACTATATCCTATGAAAACATTCAACACAAAATCTCCACTGAACTATACTATTTTATGAATATTAAGTGGATAAATTTTTTGAGTCACTTTATGATCAACTAGATGGAACCATGATATTTTTCTAATCACGAAATCCCCATAAGAAAGTCCATGAATATTCTATAGAACTTATACTTCCACCCTGAATGTTTTACCTTCACTTATTTGTACGTAATTCATCATGATATAAACTCAAAATACTATACTATATCCTTATCCCTCGAAACAAAGTCTAAATAATCCAGATACATATCCAACTCTCTTGGATGTACCAATAATGGGGAAGAATGAAACTCCCTTAACACTTCCTCTTGTAGTTTGACCGGTACCATCTTCAATCCTTAAATAAGGATTATGTGCACCCCACTCTCAAACAATCCTTCTAGAGAATGTCTAGTGGATATCTGGTCATGTAATATCTCACAATCGATATCCCTAAGATGTACCTCACTAAAATTCTAAATAATCATAGGGGATAAAACCATTTATTGGATGTACACTGCACTATCTTTATCCAAAATGGATAGATACAGAGTGGTCAACTACTCCACCACCTTTCTCAAAAACTTTGAATAAAAATATATGATTTGAGAATATACTTCCACATTCCCATTTTCATAATTATAGAATGTCCCAAATACATAAATCTATGGGAACCCTAACCATCACCTCTACCTCAGTATAAAATATTTCTATGAAAAATATTCTTTATATTCTTAAAGTTAAAACAGATATTGAATTTCATTCCCATAAGATCATGTCACCATGAATTGAAGGGGAAAAATACTACTTCCATATATAATTCATGGGTCATATAATTCATCTCATGGGGTATCAATTTTGATGATCCATACGAATCATTTAATGCATTTAAATTATAATTCTTTTATGCTTAGCTATGGTGGAAATGTTGAGCACTATATACTCAACACCCCCATCCCAAAGTCTCAAGATCTGAGATCTTGTAAACATCTACATAGATCCTAAACATCTTATTGACACTTGTATATCTAAAAACAATGATTCCTCTTTTGGGTTAAAGTAGTAAAATGATACTTAATCTGAGATAAATTGATCACAAATATCCCAAATATCTTGCAAACCCAAAGAAGAGTCACATCATGATCACTCTCTTGAGTGGATACCAAGCTAGATCCTCCTAAACCTTTTATGGGTGTAATTTTACCAAATATTTTGAGATGACATGTCCCAAAAAGTTTACCTCTCAAATCCCAAACTAACTATTTGAGAGTTCCCAAAAATATTGGTTCCCTCAGAGTGTCTAAGACCATCCTCAAATGTCTCATATGATCCTTCTTTAAAACTAAGTACAAAACGATGTTGAATAAGAATCCCACCATGATATGATCTAATAAGGGACAAATGATCTAGTGCATGAGTTTCATAAACACTATTGGAACATTTAATATGATGAATAGTGTCACTGATAGATCAATGTTACCAAATAGATTTAGAAATCCACTTTAGTATATCCTCCTCTTGAACAAGTAACTAGTGATAACCAACCCTAATGTAAAATTTTTAGATCCACCTCACTCAAAATCACTGGCCAATGAATTCATCAATTCATAGAGGTGGATACTCCCTCTTGAAAGACAACTAGTTTAGGCGATGTGAATCTGTGAATAATATCAAATACTCATCCACCTTATTGGTGAATAAAACTAGTTTTTACTAGGGGAATATACTAGGTCTAATAATTATTTACTTTGTATATCCTCCATCTAGAAATCCATCTCCCACATCTATTTGAGGTCATTCAGTATGCTAGTAGAGATATCAGGTCATCCTTGGGAATAGGTCTATGCAGAAGTCGATATTTCAATAAGGAGGTAAGCCTAAAAAACCATCATTGAAGTAATGATCATATTTCTCCACCATCATAGGAATTTGGAAGTTCATATCATCTACTTGTCTAAGGGTCATAATTTTCCACTGTGAAGAAATTGGATATATCCTCCTACATACGATCTCTTCCTATTGTTCCTGGGATTCCTTCTCACTAAAGAAGGAACATTCTATCCAAAAAGACCAAAATACACTATATACCTCCCTATTAATAGTCAAACTTGGAATGGATAGTAGGAAACCAGTTCATACCAAAGAAATAATCATAGGACCTCATCACCACTATAGAGAGATACTACATGAAGTTCCCCTCTATGATCCAAGTCACACTACTAGAAGAGAAGTGAATTATTTAAAACATATTAATTAGAAGTATCTAATTACAATGGTCAATATAATGGCTCTACTAGAAACTCTAGGTCTCAAAAAATGGGATGAAACAAGGAAGGAGCGACCCATTTCTTCATCTATTAGAACTATATCTAAATTTGAGAAGCAACAGGTCACACATCAGACAACACCTGAAGACTTTGATTTATCTGGATCCACTACCTATAGATATCTTTACCCTTTCCTTCATATTATCCACAAAATAGTTTTCTATATGAATTTTTCACATCCAAAACATTCTAAAACAAAATAAATAATTAACTCATCCACCACACCTCGATACTATCCACTTTAGGTGGCCCTGACTCACCTACATAGTTTTAAAGTGAATCATAAAATAACATGTCTCAGTTGGAGAAGAATTTGTCTTATTTTAATATACTAAGATACATCAAACATCACAAAAAAAAGGGTATATCAACTCCCTATGTCACCGTGGTGAGGGTTGACCAAAAATAAAAACATAAAAAAGAATCATAATAAAGTTAGACACTTTCACTACAAACTCAATCCAGTTGTCTACATCCCAATGAGAGGGGTCATGCTCACCAAGAAACCTGGAAAATATCTATATCTTGAACTCATAGAGAACAACCAACATAGTTACATCATATTGAAATATGTCTAGAACCAACTAATTATAAACCTAGTGGGGAGAATCCACCTGAGCTGCTGAAGGTGGGAGAGATGTTTTTCAATGAGTGAAGGCACCACTCATGATCTATAATGAGGACTCACATCCTATATTGAACAACATACTATATCCCAATATATAAAATTATTTGAATCATGATCATACTATATAATCATATATGGATATCATCATGGAGGTATCCTAAGATATCCAAGATGCAACATATATAAAACAACATAGTTGGGGAGATAAGTCAAGAAGGATATGGAAAGTACAACCCAATATTATATGATGCATGAAAATTTTATTTAGAAAACCACTAGAGAATACATATTCAAACTAAAAAATAAGATTATTAGAGTCCTTTTGAATGGATACATATGTCACCACACTATCACTACGTTCCCTAGCATGAGAACTGAACTCACGACACTTTAACACTATTTCCCTAGTTCCCAAACCAAACCAAACCACACATCTAGACTATCTTCAAACTTCTATCATATGATGAACTGATTTTCGATACCACTCTATCTTAATCTAACCCTTTGGGTCCTACCCAGTTATAGGTAAGATGATAATGAGACCTTAATCCCACCTCTAATTGGATAGGGTATAGAGACTTGTGCTGAGTGGGCATATCACACACAAGGGAGGCCTTAGAAAAAGTACTTGTGCACACTAACAAAAATATAAATACTACAGTATAAAGAATAAAATATAATCTTAACATACTATAAATTATTTCATAATAACTATCCCACATCAGATTACATAAAATATTTCAACAAAGATAATGCCCAAATACAATCCCACCAAAACTACAAAAAGAGTCCAACCAGATAACAAAAGGAGAATGATATTAAAATGAAAAATACTAGAATATTCCATGGTCTTTATAGAATAACTATTCCCCATTTAATCACATTCCTATTAGGATTATTTCAAAAGGCCTTCCATCAACATAAGACATGACATGTGTAGGTTGATCTTATACAGGGTGAGTATAAACATACCTGGTAGGACACCTGGAAATCAATAAACACAACACATCAAATAGAGAGATAGAGTCATCACTATATAAAAAATATTTGGGAATAAAAAAGTTAAACATGATATGATTAAAGTAAGACTCTAAGTCTCAATCTGAGGCCATGCACTCCCCAACAACCTTGGATTATACTTGTGGCTCAAATGAAACTTTTATCTAAGAAAATTACTAATCAGGTCTTTCTAAGATGATGGAACTCATTCAAGAGGTTACAATCATCAGGTATTTCCATAAAGAGGCAAGTAATAATGGAGAGAGTACATATGATACACTATATCGATCAGAATAACCACTTTAAAAGATAATATATGCCAATACATAGTTAAGGGATCATGTACATGGCCTATTTGGGATACTGAACCCTATCTAGGATAACCCACTAGGAAGGGTATCACATTCATTGGATGTTAGAAATGGGATAACTGAACCGAATTAGGGAATAATGATAGAGTATCCCTCATTGAACCTCACAAAGGGATATTTAACTCTATCTTGAACTAACCCATAGAGATGATTACTCATCCTATGTATATGATGGGATACCTCTGTCTACCCTTTTAGGGATAGACCAAGGTAATTCACCCACACTAATACGATTTAATGGAAACCACTAAATCTCAAACCACAACTAATCTAAGAAGAAAAAGGAAACTATATTTAGCAAGAATGAGTACAATACGTGTCCCATATATTACACATCATGTATCATTGATCCCAGAACATCCCATGTCCTGTGATTTCACATAAGATGTACTTAACTTTATACTTAGACTATTTTCATAACCCACACTATATAGAGGCCGGGCCAACAAACAACATGTGATGCATACCAAATCCTATTCACTTTCTTAAGCACATGGAGTTTTCCCAATCATTAATAGCATGTGTGCGTCACCTGGCCTCTGAGGTGTGTACTCCATGTGCACACCAAGATTGTTGGATAAGGGTCACATGATGTGTGGATCCCAAAAATAGTGTCTAATAATTAACTCACTACATAACCCTAACCACTTCATAAAGGGGGCCACTAGATGTGAGTCTATTCTAATTAAATATTGTGTATCATGGAATTTCATAGAAACTCTATCATGTTCACGTCTTCAATCAAATCACCACTATCTTCCCACTAGATATACCCACTTGATCATATATGTGAAACCACCATCACCCAAACATCTATTAGATTTACCATTATAACTGTCAGGCCATTGTCACATCTGCCAACCTAATACCATACATAAAAAAATGATCTATTTCACTAAATAAATATTTCTGAAGGTTTGGTTACCTGAGTATCATTAAATAATTATCCACTTAGTATATTAATGATGAGAATTGAGGAATAGAGTGTGAAAGTAACAAACTAAAAAGTGATATTTGAATGAAGGATGTGTTCAGTTGTCCATCCTTGATGAAATCTGAAAATAGAGAAATAAAACAAATCAACAATTCTAAAATATAATAATTCAAAAATTCCTAACACTATGATGATAACAAAATCATTGATAAAATCAATATGAATGATCCATGAATTAAATTTAATTAGATTAACTTATGTTCATCTCAATAAATAAGAATGCATAATTAAATAAAAAAAATAAATATCCCTAACACTAGTTTGGATTGATCTTTGGTAAAGAAAAATTCAACATCGATTCCATTGATGAAATCCACCACGTTCATCATTGGATCCAAAAAAATCCATGTTCATTCATTATTGATCTTTGATCTCATAATCGTTTTCCAACAGAGTTTCCATGAGGGCCCTCTATATATCATCTTAATCCCTAGGGTTATGTAGAAAACCCAATGGAATTATCCAAAGAGGATTTTATATAGTATTTCTGGTAGGATTTGTAAATTAAATGAAAATTTAATTAATAAATTAACTTAATTCATTTAACCGACCCATGAGTACACCCTATTGAAGCTTACAAAGCCGAAAATACTTATTCTATCCCTAGGATAAAATCTAAAATCTGGATTTAACAGAAACCTAATATTTCTCATCAAGGACAGAATTCACGAGTTATTACATTATTTTTGAAAAATTACATGTTAAAGATATATTATATTCAGTATATCATTACTGAGGCTCCACAGGCCAGGAACCCCATGCGTACTCTATGACTAACTCCTGAAATTTTATCTAAAATAATCTAATGTGTAAACATATATTTTAGAAACACTATATTGTACTCCCATTTTGATGGTTTAAATTAATTTTATTGGAAGAAACATATTTATACTTTTATTATATGGATTGGTTATTTTGTTTGGTAAATATATATGCATAAATATTCTATTTAACTATTGAGAAAGAATAAAAATAGACACCTATTGATATTTTTTCTTTTGGATTAGATAGTAAATCGATGAATTCAATGCATTATGGTTTATAAAAAATGTATTTTATCAAATTTATACATGGGAAATGGATTATAACATTTGGGAACTCTTATAAGTAACTCATTATGGAATTAATAAAGTAAAATATACTAAATTAAATATATTTAAACAAAATTCTGAGAGTTTTTCTATGCATCACAGTGAATATATTACTGAATTATTGACTCAATACACTTAAATTTATAATAGTTGAAAGTATATTAGTGAAAATATTTACTTTGAATCATTAGTCAAGAAAATAATTTGAATTTTACAAAGTAATTGGTCACCCCAAGAAACTACGATCCAAGAAGATAAATACATAATAAACATGGGGGTTGGGGAGCTCATCATATGTCTCTTTACATATGAGATAACTATTAAAATACAATACGAAAAGGTGGAAAAGGAAGTAAAAGTAAGTAGAAAGTCATTTTATCTCTAGGTAGTAAACAAAGACATATCCAAAAGAGAATTTGATATTGCTCATATTTCCAAGAAGATGAATAGTTAGATGAAAAGGAAATGATATTTTCATAACATTAAAAATGAAAATCAAGAAATGGATGTTACTTTATTTCGTTTCAAAAGTATGGGTAACATAATGATTTAATTTCCCTTGAAAAAGAAAAATTATAAATATAAGAATGAAATTAATAAATCTCTAAAAGTTTCAACTTATAGTGCTATAAAGGATTCACATTCAACATATTAATCAAGTGATGAAATTTCCATTTTCCTTATGGAATATATTGAGGTTTTTAACGATGTAAATTATATATTCTATAATTTTCTATAATATAATTATTGAATTAAATATTTAAGTTGTAAAAATATTATTTATTCTATAGATCAACTTAAAAATGTTTTTTGTTAATGTATTTTAAATTATAAATATCTCAGAAATAGTTACAACCTACTTGTTTTTGAAAAATATTAAAAAATAAAAGTAAAGGATGATTTTCTTTGAAAACTAAATGAACAACCAAATTTTGATTATTGAGAATCTCAAATTAATGATTATAAAAATTCAATTTCTTCATTCACCCATGGGGATCAGTATCTCACTATTAATTTGGGATTTTAGCATGTTGTTAAAGGTAATTCTAGAATTGGTTTTTAAAAACAATATAGTTTTATTAAATTTTTAAAATGACAACTTTTATAATGGGGATTCCAATTTGTTTTTGTAATTATTGTAAGAAAATTTGTTGTCTTTTTTTTCAATGAAAATTTAAAAATTATTATAAGGCCCCAGCCTTAAACCATACTTAATCTTGATTTATTACAAGATTATACGTTGAGGATCTTTTCAGGTTTAGAGTTTTAGAGAATTAGATCATAAAACTTGCATTACATTCCACATATAAACAAAGTGGTTACATAAAGATAGTATTCTTCATTCCCATCAATGGAAACACATTTAAAATAAATCATGGGTTATTTCTTGACACTTCCTTAACACTATCTTCATATCATGTACCTTTCCCTTGACCTGTGAAAAACATTTCAAAAAAAAAAATTGGGATGAGCATAAAAAGCTCAGTATGGGTTATAAAAACATGGAAAGGAAACATGGGTACATATATACATAAGAATGATATAATACTTTACCCATAAAACATAGGCACTTTAACATACCTCATAAAATCATGAATAAATCATAGAAATCATAAGACATAAAGGTAACTTGAGGCATTCATAACATTCTTACGTAGGGAGTAACCCTCTTGGTTACGTTTGGAATACCCATCACAGTATATTCCCTAAAATCTCTTCGGAGAAACCTTAACGTTTCACTCCTTCGCGTTACCCAATGCATTGGAGAGCTATAACGGGCTCACCCGCCCTTAGTTTATCACGGAACCACCCGTCTTCATAATAATGCCCAAGAACCATAACATAATCATATCACATAAAACATGCATAAAGGAAACATAAAATTTCCACATTTCAATCACGAGATATCAATACAACACATTGATATAAAAACATTATGAAAACCATTTTCAATACCAAAACAAAAGAAATGTAAAACATGATATTTATTTTTCTTTTAAAAAGAAGGTATGGCTTGTAGAGGAAGCCGAAACTCAAATAACGGTCATGACGGCGGAGAAGTCGTTGTCGCCGCATACGTACGACAAAAACATTCCCTTTTTTCGTTTAGTAAACGCTTCGTATAAAAAATATTCCTTTTGAATAAACGTAAAATCCAAAGGGGTTTATACACCGTATAAAAGAAAGTTGTGTATAAAATAAAATATGCCTCAACGAAAGGAGATTGAGACGAAGTCCCATACCTCGCATCCGACTTGACCCGACCGTTCTTTAATCTCCTGAATAATAAAATTGAGTTAATATATACATTCTTATGAACCTTTTTCAAGTTCATTATTCCTTTTATACCTTGTTATGAACATCAAGTAATCAGTTAAGTAAATAACGTTCATTTTGTCGGTATTTGGTTCTTAAGTCAAAAATAGACTTCTTACACTTACATGTTGTTAATTTGGTCAAAGTTCATTATATCCAGAATGGTATTCATGATGTAGATATCATATATGTCATATATATCCAGTACATACATGCATTTATAATATTACATAATCATTTATAGGTAAGAAATGAAATGCACCGTTCATGGAGACGGTAAGCCGTACGTACGCATGAACGCTACTTTCATTTCTATTTCGTATTTTATAGAATGGAATCATAATTATATAAAGGTATATTATAATTCCAGTATAATATCATATATAATATTATAGTTCCATCCTTTATATGTCCCACATATGGTATTTAACGAATCAAATCACTTTGAGGGGGCGGTAGTCCGCACTTCCTAAAATGAAGATATCGTGTTTACCCATAATGGAAACCATAAAGGTATTCCCAAAATGAAAAAAACAGAAGCTTAAGGAAAACATAAACATATCACATATCATATACAAAAATAGTGACATCATAATGGCCACCTTTGAAGGTGTTAAATGAGTATTGAACAATCATCGTTTCAGGAGGCAGAATTTCGCCATCCACAGAAACCGTATGTTCTTTAACCATTTGATGTAGTTGTGTGAGAGTGTAGATCAAATAAATATTATAAAAACATCCTAGTATATTGAAGATACTGGTTTTGTTACAAAATAAGTAAATAAAAAGAGTTTAGGGGGTTGGAGAAGCAAAATAAAACAAATGAACATGAGAGAATGAATTACCTCAAAAAGTGTAACTCCTTTTGATTTGAGCCTAAAGGCTTCCTTTGAAAGGATTATGCCCAAAGGGAATCCTCTAGTATTAGGAGAGGTATGTGGAGAGAGTAAATGGGCAGGGGTGGCCGAGCCAAAGGCTTTAGTAGTGTGTGAAATGAGGTAGAGGTGGGGGCCTTTTATAAGAGGGGAGGAGGGGCACTTTTGGAAAGTAAAGAAATATTACATTATTTGAAAATGTGTTTCGGTTTTAAAAGGTCCCACATTGATATAATTCGTTGATAAGGTGATAAGGCTTTGAAATACACTCATCCAATAAGTTTTGGACATGTGTAGTTTATAGATTTTACATTATCTTTCCATTTTATTTAAATCGTCAAATAATGATGTCATCACTACATCATTATTATGTCATAAATAATTTATTTATTTAATGTCTAAAAATCATAAAAAAAAATACTATGATGTAGGCAATCTTTTTAGCGTTCCAATGACTATTTATAATCAAATATCTGATCTTTATAACCCCATGTAAAAATTGTTTTCGTAAAACATCTTATGTTTGTGTCATTTTCACTTTAACATTAAATAAAAAGTAATTTATGTCATTTCCCAACAAAAGTGGATCCATGGGGTCCCCAAGTTGACCCATGGCATTTCATGGTCTGCCATGACACAACCAATGAGGTTGGGACATGTGTCTAGGTCATTTCATTTTATTAAAGCATTATTTATACCTTAAACTACACTAATTACCACTAATCGCGATTAAAAACTTAATAAGTTACTATTCACCAAAAAATTATTTTAATCTCATTGAACCACATTTTACTTCTTAATGACAACCATGTATGTCGGATTTTCAAAATTCAATACACATTAGTGGTAAACTTTCATTTAACTGAAAAATCAGTTTGCTTGATTACCACTTAGTGGTTTCACTATTCATCAAAAATTGAAGTTTTTCAGAAAATTACCAAAAATTCACCCTAAGCTATATTTGATATTCCGAATTCAAAAATGAAGTCTATTTTACAAAATTCAAATCATATAAGTCACATCAATTAATTTAATAATTAATTCCCACTGCCAGAGCAAAAAGCGTGTTTTTACAAAACAATAAGTATCAAAAGATTGACACCAGTTTAAGTCCAATTTCAAAGTGAAATTGATTCCAATGACCACCATTGGATAAAATGGTAAACATATATTCTAATTTCACTTCAAAACCAATTCAAAACATAATCTAATCATATAAATAAATTAGATTAAAAAGCAATTTTGATGTAAAATGCAGTATTTTTTCACTATTCATTAAAAAATGAACATTCTCAGAAAAATACCAAAAATTCACACAAGGTAACTTTTGATGTCCCAATCATAAAGAATAAGTTTATTTTGACAAACATAGTTTATAAAATTTTCAAAATATAGATTCAAAAATGGTTTGCCATTAAAAGGCAGTAAAACAATCTTTTAAGAATATTAGTGTATTCCATGTATAAGATTGTATTTATTTTCATTTTAAGCCTCTATAACACTATCTTAATCATTAATAGACATAGATAAAAATATCTATTATTCATTACTTACTTGGGATGTTACAATTATTGATATGATATACCTAAAACTATTTATCAATCTTCTCATACTTTTAATGTAAAAATATTTTCTAAATAATTTTGGATTCTAACATTTCTATTAGCCAACTTAATTGGACCCAAGATATTGGTACTGAAAAAATTAGTCACTTAATAATTTATAGGATAAGGGTATATAGAAAAATCCTAAAAATATAATTTGTGTATGGATAGTGGGTGATTAAGGAACATGCATGGTGGTCATTATTAATTCAATCATTTTGAAAATTTTTACAAAGGATATGTCTCATTTGGATATGATTCAACATGTAATAGTACCAGTGTTGGTGTGGACAATTTATCCAAATATAAATTAATTAAATATATTTTATTTTTTAGTGGGTATACTCATAAATTACCAAGTATTAGTCATTTATGTGAAAACCTCGTCAAAATTAATTTTGAAAGGAATTTTTTTACCACCTATATTTTTGAAAATATTTATATTATATATTTTGAATATATTTTAATTAAAAATTCTTAGTTTATAATTGAACATGAAAATTAATCTTGGATTTGGAATCAACACCTAGTTCATTGTAATATTCACTATATTTTCATTGTTATCTGTAACTAACTAGTATGAGATTTACCAAAATTGTCATTCAAAGATAACTTAGTCTGTGAACCTTTCTAACATTGAAACAAAAACAAATATTCATTCAAGCATGAAAAGGTAGTTTCTTAATTTAAATCCTTATTACTAGTTCACATCATCCTTTTTTACCGACCGAAGTTTCTAGTATTGGATGTAATTCTTACATCTTTGTAATTATTGATGAATATAATATATTTAAAATGTCTTATTCCTAGCTTGTAAAAATGAGGCTTGTAAATGTTTTATCAAATTTTCATGGAATGTTTAAAATTAAAATGGATATAAAATTTTCTCAAATAAGTTAATATGATGTAGAATTTTATTAAACATACTTAGATTAGTTTTGTGCTTATCAATAATATCATCATTCCTTCTCTGCTCCTAGAACACCATGACAAAATGGGGTTGTCAAAAGTTGAAATAAGACCCTCCAGAAAATTTCTAGGACTTTTGAATGAGTTTAAAGTTCATCAATTATTTTGGGTTATGGAATTATTTACTACTTAATTTATATTTAACAATGTTTTCATATGGCCCAACTTTAGTGAAACCCATTATGAATTTCAGAATAGAAAATTTCCTAATGTTGGCTTCTTTAAAATTTTTAGTTTTAAATTTATTACCCTTAATACCATGAATAATATTGGAATATTTGATACCGATTCTAATTATGGTCTAATTTTTGGGTTTAAAACTCAAGTAAATCCCATGAGTCATCAATAATAGGAGCAAGGCCATAAAAGTGTCAGTATACATCAAATTTGATGAGAAAAATTCCAACACCTCATCCTTAAATTGATGATGATGTTGACCAACCTAGTTTGACCATAACTAAAACTCTATCTTCTAAATAAATTATATATTTTTAGGATAACTCTTATACACCATTACTCATGCATGTTTTTAATATAAATACCACCCTCTGAGAAATCTATTTTTAAATTACAATCTGGAAGTCATACTAGAATTTTTTTCATAAATGAGTTTGAACATCAAGAGTTTTTCTCTCACCATGATCTTTATTCCCTTGATGATTCGTTTAGTGATTAAAATTTTACACCTTCCATGAAAGTGGATTTGATCCAATTTCAAGGGAATAATGTTTGTAATATCATGTAACAAACCTATAATTATTTAATATTTTCCATCAAGTGGGGTTTTTGAAATAAACATGACTAACAATGAAAATGATACCCATAATAAGTCGCTAATTTTTATAAAGGATATAATCAAGAATTTGAATTGATTATGATGAAAATTTTACACCCATTTCATGGATAGAATCCATTATAATTGTCTTATATTTCTATCACTCATTTTAATTTTAAATGTTTTCAAATAAATATCAAAAGTTATTATCCAAATAGTTTTATTTATGAAATTGGTTTTGTGGATCAACCAACTAATTATGAAAATATTAAATTTTGAAATTATGTTTTCATGTTAACCAAATATATTTATAGATTAAAAAATCCTTTAAGTCTTGGTATGATAGGTTACCTAATTTTCTTTTATCATATTATTATTAAATGAGAAAATCTGATTCCTTTATATTTTTAAAAACTTTTTCAAATGATTTAGTAATTATTAAAATCTATGTGGACGATGTTATTTTATCCTTAACTAAATAAACAATATGTAATGAATTATATGATTTTATGAATAAATAGTTTTAAATGATTTCTATTGGAGAACATAAATTCTTTGTTGCTTTTTAAATTTCCCAAACCCCAATGTGGATTTTCCAAACCAAAGTTAACAAACTAATGAAATTTTATAGAATTATGGTGTGAATCATGATAAGGAAATTAGAACACCCATGATTAGAAATGGTAAACTAATATTTGATGATGTTGGTAAATCAGTTGATAATAATATTTATAGGAGTATGATTGGAATTATAATTTACCATACTACATCCCAGGACGAGATCTTGTTTAGTGTATGTGTATTTGCTTTTTTTTTTTCAATCAAATATAATGTAATCACATTTAAAATCTCTCAAAATAATTTTTATATTTTTAAAAGGAACAAAGAACTTTGTATTATTTTATCCAAATATAATTATTTTTTATATGAAAATTTTGGAGGATTTAAAAAAGATAAGAAAATTACTAGTGTAAATTTCCACTTACATGGACAATACCTTATTTTGTTGAGTATTAAGATGGAAATAATTATTTCTCATTATATAGATAAAGTTGAATAAATATCTATTGGGAGTTGTTGAACCCAATTTTTTTTGGATAAAACATACTCTATTAGACTTTGGGATTACATTTTATCATGGATCTATCATTTTTGACAACACTAGTGCAATTAGTATCTTCAAAAACTCTATCAAACACTATATCACTAATCACATTGATATGTGAAACCACTTTCTTCAAGATCACTTTAAAAAATTGATATTTTTCTATAATTTTCCTCATAAACCTCCAACTTGCTAATATATTCATTAAACCTATTCATAATGTTTTCTTTGAAATTATAAATATTGAGTTAGTCATGATTACATAGTAATAATTATATATTAACTGTGAAAATCTTGATAATTTTTTTAAATTGTTTTAAATATTTAAATTTTCTTCTAAATAGGTTTTTTATAATTGTTTTTCAAACAAAAAAATGTTTTAAGATTTTTCCTAATTTTATTCAAGTAAAATCAATATGATACTGAAAGGGAAGAAATTCACATCTAGATAGAAACAAGTTGATGTGGTTCTAGCATGGATTCTTATTGATGTTATTACCTCAAAATGGAATGGTTGAATTTTTAAGTTGATCTTTACCCTAGAAACGAGTAATGGGACTTTACTACACACCTGGTTTGACAGTGTTTAGATATTTTCTTGGGGTTATTAACATAATAATTTCCAAATATTTAGTTATGAAGTAGTTTTTAAATTTAAAATTGTTATGTATTATTTTTAAAATATTTATTTACTAATATTTTTGTTTGTTTATTTAATTTTGTAATGAATCCTCATATTTATAATTATTTATATTTGAGTAATCTAATTTTTTAAATACTAAAATATCCCTAGAAGAGTATCCAAATTAACACATTTTTTTAAAAAAAATTTAATTAAATCTTAATCTTTTTTGAAAACACTTATTTTGAATTTTTTTATCTATTCAGTATATCATTTACAAAAAATCTTTTTTTCTTATCCTGATATGTACTGAAAATATAAATTTTTAAATTTTTAGTTTTTAAAATTCACAAACATTGTTTTTGTATCTCTCAATAGACCATTAATGATGAAAAATATAGTTATTATTATTATTTTTTTATTTTGCTACAACCCCATTTATTAATTATTTCTGAAAATAATAAAGGGGGAGAAATATCTGGTATTTAGAAAAATTTAGTTAAGGTAATTCTGAGATTTATATAGTATTTATAGAAATATACGGTATTATTTTTTATTTGGTAATTTTTTTATGTTATGGGGGATAAATGATATTGTTTTAGTTATGTGGGAGAAGTGCTTATTTTTTTCTTTCTAAAAAAATATTTCTATAAAAAATATATTATTATATTCTTGTTACATTCTTTGTTTATTGAATTATTTATAATGAAAAAGAGGGATATTGTTGCGATTATCACTTTATAAAATTTTAATGTTCAAAAACACTCATTAAATTATCTAATGATTTAATTTTTTATTGAAGTATAATGATGATATCATGTTAAAATATTGAATGAGTTATGAAGAATAATTATTGAAGTCCTATTGGATTTTTTGATCTTATTTAGTGAAGTTACTAGAATAATAGAATAGATTCAATGAAACTAAAGGAGTCACTTTTTTTGTTGAGTGTAGAAAGAACCACCATCTAGCTGATGTAGAGCCACCATCCAACCTGTGATATGTCTAGTACATTCCAAACTAGTATAAGTCCACCAACCAACCAGTGGAGGAGCACCAGGTATCTAGTGGTTTTGGAAGGAACCTCCCATGAAGAAAATCTCTACTAGACATTTGGGGGGATCTCACAAGAAATTTTATTGTTTTTTCATATTCCCGAAAAGTTGTAGTAGCCACACGAGCTACCCAATGGAGGATTCTAGGTATCCAGTGTTTTCAGGGAACCCAGTCATAAGTAAATTTATTATTTGTTGTGATGCAATAAATTCACCCCACCACTTCTTTAACCCCCATTATATTCTAGAATGTTCCTAAAACATTTGTTGGCTATAAATAGAGACATTGGATGGATTGAAAACATACGTTTATACCTTTACATCCAATATATAAGGCCAACATGATATGATCTTCAAATCTCTCTCAAGTTATCGAATTTCCAAATTTATTATTCTTAAATTCAGATGTTTGAACTTATTTAAAAATTATTTTCACCCTACATATTTCTCCTTATCTTAGAGATCTTATTTTTGTAAAATTTAGAGATTTGATACCATTCCAAAATGATATTGCTTATAAAAATCCTAACATCATTTTATCATTTGTATGTTTAGGTGAAAATTACCTTTTAATGTTAGGGAATAAAGTTTATTTCCATAACCAATAAAAGGAATTGGATTACTTCTCTTTGAGGTTTTTACCTACAACTATAAAAAATTTAGGGTTGATTAAATTATGGCTTCTTACTGTAAAATCTTAAATATAAAGGGAGTTTTGGTATCTTGGATACCATTAAATCCAAGGGACTAAGAAAATAAACTTTAATCAATTGGGTTAAGAGATGTAGGGGATTATTAAATAAATTTAGATAAAATACTTTTTCATATTGTGATACTTATTTTATTATTTCTCAATTTATCATCTTAAAATATTTGTGATAATACTTTCATAATTCAACATACTAGATCATTTAAATTATAAATCACTTATTATAATATGATTCCTCTTTTATAATCTCTTATAATTATTACATTGTGTTTAATCCATTAGTTTACTTGTGTCTCTTATTATTATTATAGTATAAAATAAGATTTAATTTTCATAAATTCTTCATAAATTGTTTTTTAATCTTTAAGAATTTCATTATTTATATTTTTTTTAAAGGTAAATCCACCCATATTTCCATTTTACACTGACCCAACCCACAATGTGGTGAGTATATTTATATGGTATGATTCACACTAACATCCTATGATTGAATAGAAACTTAATGATAGTTTTTTTATCACTATAGTATTCTTCCACATTTTCAATTATAATTTTGATTGTTTCATATGATGAAGCATATGAGTGGATAAAAAATTCTTTCATTTGACTAATGAATGAAATGAATAAATCATTACTATTATGTTTTTTAACATATGAGTTAATGAATGATCACTAGGGGAGTCCCCTAAGGGATATATGAGGGGCCTTTTCCACCAAGATGGGTGTTATTATAAGTGATTGAGTTTCTATAGATTCTCATTTTAGACTCCTTTATTTACATTTGGAGGAAATAACATTCCATGTGAATATAGGAGGATCCAACACATTTGATAGGTGATTCATGTTAACCCATGGATACACTAAGGAGTGCCTAGTTTGATGACAACTACTAATCGATATTTATCAAATGTAGGTTTGATGATATTAGTAGTGACGATCAATAATGGAAGGTATATGACATTCATTATTTTTTCCCTTTGACGATTTCAGTTTTTTTCATAGTTGATATTGGGTTTAGTGGTTTCTTATTCACTATATTGATTAACGGTTAATTTATCCTTATTAACCGATCAACGGTATCAAATATTTACCATGTTATTTGATTCTAGAAATTATGTTGAAAAATAAAGGAAAATATATATTGTATTGTTATCATATTTTATATCATAAGACATGATTGATATTTCGTTCTGTTGTTTATTGTGAAATTAGATATCATAATCAATGATTAGGTTGCGCCATATGATTTTAGATGTCACAGGTTAAAACATTGTTCAATCCATTAGTTTTTTGATATAACATAGTGCACAAAATGGATAATCAAATCATATGATGACACTAAAATGATGTTGCAAAATAGAGATTCATATTATAGTAACGATGTAATTTTATATCATAAAAAAAGATATATAAGAGTTTTGGGTTAATTCTATATGGTTTAGTTGTATGTTAATGTTATCCAACAAACATATCATATGTATCTATTTCATAAAATGTAGGTTTAATCCAAAACTAGATGCAGAGCACTTGGTTTAATGTTCTATAGGTACAAAAAACCAAGCTTACAAGATAACTATACATGAAACCCAAGACCATGTATAATAAAATTGAAGAATATTTTTTGTAACTTTCAATGAAATATTATACCACTAATATTTTAATTTAAATGTTTAAATATGATCCTTAATAATAATCAATCAGTCTCTATCCTCTTTGGAGTATCCATAGGATGATATAAGTCACTCGATGGTTGAGTGGGATTTTCTTTCATGTCCCTAGTATGCTAGTGAGTATAACAAAAAAGGGTGGAGGATAAATAGAGAATTAAGAACGATAGAATTAGTAGTTCTTGAGTTAAGATCAAACCAACACTATATCATGGTGGCTTATTCATTAATATAGGATCCTGGACACTCATGAGCCATTTTATCATTTAATCAATCATTACATAATGTATGAGTTAATTCCTTGGTAATACATGAGTTTATCTTATTAATAAACTATATAATCTTTGATTCATTTTATCTAATGAAATATGTCTATTGATGATATATTCTTATGAAATATTGTTTCATATATAAGTGTCTAACATAATACTACCTTTCATGACTAACGAATTTCAATATATTATGATACCAATATATAATATAATATATTGTGTGTGATTAGTAGTTATATAATATCATCATATCATTATAAATAATTTTCCTATACATGAAATATTCCTTGGATATTTTCACTCACAATATCACTATATCATACTTTATAATATAGTCCACGATTTATCATATAAATATTAGGATTTAAGGAATATCTCTTTCAATCTCCCACTTTCACCAAATCCACATAGAATTTGTTTCATTTCACCTTAAATTGTATCACATACAATAAATCTTGAAGCCATATCCAATATTTTTGAATATCTTCTCAAGAAAGTTTTTAAATCCATCATCAACTTCACCTTGTATTCGTTCATATGAAATAGCTTGTAAATACCCATTCAAAACACCATTTAGATAAGCCCTAAAATAATTTTTGAGTAGATCTTTGAGTAAAAATAAATCACCATTTAGTTAACAAAAAAGTGTAACCCCATAAGAAATTTTATATTTGAAATGAAATATTAATTCTTGAATCCATAAATGTAAGAAAATAGTGGAACTTGAAAAGAATAATTTCTACTCAAGCTACAAAGGTATTTAGGGTGATCTCTGTAATACACTTGAATAAATATACCAATGTCCACTAGCTGCATCATATGAAAGTTTTAGTTTTCATATGATCCCTTTTTGGAAGATATCAAGTGACCATGGGACATGAATTATGTCCATCCCATATATCCAAATCATATATTCTCGATTCTTTGAGTCTATTTTGAACAGGTCTATAAATACATCACCTGCCATTCACCCTTATAGATGATCTCATCACATTCCCCTAACATGATAGATAATCAAATCATACATATTATTATGGTATGATCATACACTTCATAATTTATCTCAATTAAGTTCGTAGATGTCATATTTGTCATATAAGAGGAAAAATATCATCACAGTTAATCTCTAATTGATGATATGATTAGTAACATAAAGAACCAACCTAATATTATCCAATCCTAATGGATTGAGTAAGAAAGATGAAAAATATTGAAGGTTCTCATTCTAGGAATCTCGCTAGACTCAACTATGGGGATATTTAAATATGAAACCAGAGATATAGTGAATGACACTCCATGTGGTATAAATGGCAGGCCGTTTTGTGAACAAAACCCATTTTCATTGTCATGAGAATATTACATATCACTATATGAAATCATACCCATGATAACCATAGTATTTATTTAAAAACTATATTACTTCATGATGAACATAAATCAGGGATAATTCAATATCAGAGTTTGTGAGGTTAATTATCATTTTACCTAAAGAGTATATATAGAAAACATGAGAGAATAATTAACTAGAGACTACATTTGCTATGAAATGATAAATTTTAAATTATTAAACTCCATTATGAATATTTATAAAACCCTGCATAAGAATTTATAATAAAATATCACATATGATAGATTTCTAGATCCGCCTTATGTTTTCTAAAATTTTATTGTTAAATTAAAATCATTACATCTCTATATAATTACTTCCATATCTCAATATGACCATATGATAACCCCCCAAAAACTATTTAATGATAAAAATATATGATGAAATAAATCTGTAACAATGGTGATAATTAAGAATCATATTCAGAATGTTTAATACCTTGAAAATTGTATTCAAATGCCTTTATTACACAACTACGATGTTAAAATGTTAAGAACTTTTTTTGTCCACTTTAAACATTTTATAAGTTCATCATCATAATTATCCATGGAACGCCTTCCATAATTTTTTTATTAAGATCCTTTTAGTGAAAATTCATATCTTTTTTTATCCTTTACTAACATATCCTAAACTTTTTTAGGATAAAGCAATATTAAAATTTTCACATAAACTAAATGATAATCTTTACATTTCTCTTTATTGATATATCCTATAACTATTTTAAGAAATTAAGCAATGATAAATTTTAATTTTTACCATAATAATAATTTATTTTAAAACATATAACTTCTCTAAGTCTAAATATACCCCAAAATTCTCTTAGACACCATATTCCCTTCTTAATATAATGATAATATTCACAAAATCATTTGTGTTTAGGAAATAAAACATATTTTTATTGAGAATATTTTAAAAAATAAAATATTGTACATATATAATATATTGTATTCTATGTGTTTGGAGTGTTACTATGAAAATAATACTTTATTTTTAAAAAACTACAATTGATGATGGTGAGATCAATTCCCTTAAATTTTAAAAAATAGTTGGATAAAAACATTTATCCAAGAGAAAACATTTTTATCCTTATTAACTTTTTAAAACCTATTATAGAATTGAAATAATCATAAACCCTAGGAATAGAATCCATAAATTCATATTGTACATAATGAATTATTATTAAAATATAATCTCCCTTATCACACAAGAGAAATAAGATAAAAATAAACATCCATTAATTAAATCCACACGAGCTTTATATATTTCTTTATATTCAAATTTATGATTCAAAACCATTCATTTCATTAGTTGAATAAAAAATAAAATTAGTTAGTTTTATTTGAACTCCTATACATTTATAAAATATTTAAATTAAAAATTTATTTTTATATACTATTCAAAATAAAAGTATTTATGTCTATTGCACCGATTTTGACATAGACATTATACGGGGTTTTCCAAACTTCTTCAGGTATTCTAGAAAATTCCATCATATAGAAACATTATTTTAATTTCCTTTCCATCACTACCTTTTGGTTTCAATGTCTTGGAATTTCTAGTTGATGAAATATTTTTGAAATTTCCAACTAACTTTTCTTATTATAGTTTGAAATATCACCCACTTGCACTATTAATATAGTACCAAAACATGTAAATATTATTCCCAGTTCATCTTTCCTCAACAGTTATAATATACTGGGAAAACGTTTCATGATATCATTCTCATTATTAGGCCACTCTCAATGATGATTATATAATTAATTTTTTAACCCGAACAAGCTATAAATAAATCACCAATTTCTCCAGGTTATTACTATACATAATTATTTTGAATATATGAGTGGTGATAGAATCCACTTTGGTTGTCTTGTATCTAATGACTTTGAATCCATTAAGACACCCCCTTTATGTTTCAATGAAACTATCTTCTTATTTAAAGAAACATTATTTGACCTTATAATTAACTTTTCATCATCTTGTTTGAGCTTTTACCGATATATACTATTAATGAAATATTTAATCTTGGACATCTGATTCCCTACTCAGATATCCTTAATTCCTTGAGGGAATATGGTAATAATTTCTTGTATACATTAAAATCATCATAAAAGTTCAAATTATCACATTAAAATGAATTCCATTATAGTGACCCATTCCTTTTACACAAATTATTACATGATTTTTAACATAAACATCACCTTATTACAACCCAATGATCACGAGGCCTAGTGTATTTAGAAGACTAGGTTCATAATACATCAAAGTGAGACTATAATAATTTTTTCTTTTTGTTTTATTCTCTATAATGGGATCCTAAATCTTTCCAAGATCCTAAAATACATAGGATAACCTAGGGAATACATAGATAAAAGGGGAGAGATAAAAATATCTGTGTTGAAATAAATATTATAAGGAAGCATAACTGGTGAGTCAAATATATTACATGATATCAGAAAATAAAAGTCTCAAGAGTAATAAAATTGGATAATAAAACAAAAAACATGGTATCATAATATAATTACATCATAGGGAATGTGGAAGAAATATATAACATTATATAAACATATATCAAGACTAACTACCTAGACAATATCACATGTTGGAACTACTATAAAATAGTTATTTAATAGCACTAGAAATAGTTTTTATTAGTACAAGAAAAGAACTTTATACCTGAGTGAGATTAAAATCCCTAGTCTATTATCAATACTAAAATTGCACTGATAAAATCTTCTTTTATCAGTGCTAAAAAAGCGCTGATAAAAGACCCATTTATCAATGCATTTAAAAGCACAGATAAAAAGCCCATTTATCATAGATTTTTTAGCACATTTAAAGGTACCATTTATCAAAACTTTTAAAATAACTGATAAATGGTTTTAGAATCAGTTATAAAAGCACTAATAAAGTGTACTATTATAAGTTATTTTACAAGCACTAAAAAAATGTGCCATTTATCATTGCTTTTAAAATAACTGATTAAGGGCCATACAATAGGGTGATACAACAACACACATTAACACCAATGTAGTGTGCTGTAACAGAAGAAAAAATCATCAGAAACACAATAGATATTGAAAAAAACAGTCCCAATATATAATTTAAATGAAATGAAATTTACAACATAAAAACATGATAAAACACAATATTATAGACATTTAAAACAATGGTTTATACAATTACATAAGTACAAATTATTATATACATAAAAAAACCCTATTCCAATATATTTTATTCTATCCTTGACTATCTATTTAAAAAAAATACCCCTGGTCAAGAAAAATAATGCACATTTATAAGAAAATAATTATGTCAGTAATAATATAATGAAATAAATTAACAAAAAGTGTTAATTTCACTAAAATTATCATCAATTTTAATAAAAAATATGTACTTAGTGTCATAACGATCAAAACATGAAAAATATTGAGGTTAAGATGATTCCAAAATGTCTCAAATGACTTTTGGATCATTTTAATAAAGTATCAAAACAATCTGAATGCGTTTTCTCAGTTTTGAGTAAGTCAACTGTCTTTTTACTAAAATGTCATTTTATACTAGAAACACCATATTTTTACTCATTATGATAACATTGTGTATCAGTTTTACATGAAATAGATTCCTACATGTCAAAAATGACTTATTAATTATTTTACTATATTATCAATAAAGTCTGAGTGCGTTTGATCAGATTTTAGTGAATCACATTTTTTGAACTAAAATGTTAATTTTAAAATAATAACGGGCACTTTAAGTCATACCAGGTACATCATGTATCAGATTGAGGTTAGGCTAAATCAAAAACTCGAAAAATGAATTATGGATAGTTTTTTAAAATTATAGAAATAATCCAAATGCATTTGATTGATTTGGAGTAGGTTAGTTTTCAATTTTTGGAAAATTCATGTAAATTTTAAATAAAAATACGTACTTTGAGTCAAACTGGTCACACTGTGGGTTGGATTGATGTGACGATAATTCCTATACATATGAAAATACTTATAGATCATTTTTAATGTATAAAAGTAATCCAAAATGTTTTTCTTGGTTTTGAGTATGTTAGTTTTATTTTTTTACTAAAATGTCATTTTAAACTGGAAGCACACACTTTTGACTAATTCTGAACATATAATGTATTAGTTTTAAATAAAATCAATTCCTAAACATCAAAAATGACTTATGAATCATTTCACTAAATTATAAACAAAATCATATCACATTTGATCAGTTTTTAATGTGTGACGCCTTTTGAAATAAAATGTCAATTTTAAACTGATAATAGACACATTCGATCATACTTAGAACATAATTTATAAGACTGAGGTTCATGTGATCCCTAAATTTCAAAAAATTACTTATGAATATTTTTAATAAATTATCAAAACAATACAAATTTCTTTTCTCTGTTCTGAGTATGTCTGCTATCCATTTTTCTAAAATTTATTCCAATTTTAAATAAAAGTACATACTTTGATTAATACCAGTGACACCATTGGTCAGATTTATCTGCGTATGATTCCTATAAATCTAAAATTACTTATCGATCATTTTACTAAATCATCAATACAATCTGAATCTGTTTTCTTAGTTTTGATCATGTCTGTTTCCTTTTTTACTAAAACACCCTTTAACCAGAAACACAAACTTTGGATCATTTCAATCAAAGAGTGTAGCAGTTTGATGTGAAACCAATTCTTACACGTCAAAAATGACTTATGAATCAATTAACTAAATTATCAAGAAAATACGAGCTTGTTTTATTGGATTTTTGTGAGTTTCACTTTTTGAACTAAAATGTCAATTTTATGATGGTAACATATATTGAGTCATATTGGGCACATTATGTATAGTATTGAGGTGCGTATGATTCCTACCCTTCCCAAATGACTTATGGATCATTTTAATAAATTTTAAAAACAATATAAACACATTTTATTGGTTTTGAGTAATTTATTTTTCTATTTTACTAATGTTAATGTCAATTTTAATTAGAAAGAGTACTTGGAGTCATACCAGTCACACCGTGCATTTTATTAAAGTGAGGATGATTCCTACACATCCCAAAGTCTCAAAATAATCATAAAAATTAGTGTTACCATGATATCTATTGACTTTATTTTTCAAACTATCAACACTGCCAGAGTATCTTTGAAAAAACCACCCCTACTCAAAAAACATTCACCTATATAAGTAAAATATTATTATATGAGTAATACTAATAATAAATAAATTAAACAGGAATATAAAATAATAAATTAATTATATGGAAAATTATTTTACTATGGGAACATCAAGATTACCTCTTTAATTAAGCAATAGAGGTAACTTGAAGGAAAGTGATATATGTCAACATTGGATGTGTGAAAGTTTTTGAGGGACAAGAAGTATGTAAAAGTTTTGGTGCACAAAATAAGGAAAGATGGAAACATAACCCCAAATAGAAAAAAATAATCCATTTATATAAGAAATCAATTATTATATGCGTAATACTAAAAATAATTAAATTAAACATAAATACTAAAGAATAAATTAATTTCATGGACAATGATTTTACTATGAAAACATCAATATTAACTCTGTGATATAGAAGAGGTAGTGTCGTTTCTATTCCTACAAATGTAGTAGATGATACATTAAGGAAAGTGATAAATACAACACTTTATGGGTGAAAATTTTTTGAGTGAGAAGATTTCTAAGGATGTTTTGGTACAGAAATTCATGAAATATGGAAATACCACCATAATTAGAACAAAAGAATCCACCTATATATGAATATAATTATTATATAAGTAATACTAAAAAGAAATAAATTAAACATAAATATGAAATAATAAATTAATTCTATAGACAATGATTTTATTATGAAAAGATCAATATTACAAATGTGATTGAGAAGAGGGACTGTCTTTTCTCTTCTTCAAAAGGAGGGAGAGGGAACCTGAAGGAAGGTGATAAATACAACACTATAGGGGAGAAAAATTTTTAGGGAGAAGAAGTTTGTGGATTTTTTTGGTATATAAAGGTATAAAATTTGGACAAAAAACTCAAATCGAACAAAAGAATCCACCTTTATAAGAAACCAATTATTATGTGAGTAATACTAAAAAGAAATAAATTAAACATAAATATTAAAGAATACATTAATTATATGGAAAATGATTTTAATATGATAACATCAATATTACCTCTGTGATTGAGGAGTGATAATGTCCTTTCTATTCTTGTAAAGGCCTAACATATTGATAGGAATATTGATAAATGAATATACTCTACAAGGAATAATGATAATTAAATCAATGATCTGTTATATAATTTTTCACTAAAATAGAGTAAGTATATCATAACATTACCTTTACATCTTTCCAAAGGGTTTCCATCATTATATTTTTTTCTTATAAGGGATTTCTAACATCATCATGTAAATAATACATTGTCTACATGATTAGTCAAACATTTAATTTAGATTATGTTAATGTTGTAGAGAATATATAATATTTTTTTGGAAAAACATAGTATATTAAAAAACAGTTTTACCTTCTCATTGAACTATCTTTATTTTTTTAACAGTTTAAAGGTTTTGGTTCCTCTATCAAGAATCAAAATAAGATATTTTTAGTCCCCTCTAACACACAAGTCATTGTCTACATTAATACTAACATGAAGTGATTGCAATCTACTTATAAAAGTGTCATCCTCGATTGAATTTTCTTCTGACCCAATATTTGTTTTAGTATCGACTAGGAAAATCAACCAATTCCTGTTTGTTGGATTAAAGACCTAAAATATTTTCACTTCTTGTGGTCCCATTATAAATGAATCAACCTTTTCTCCTTCTACTATGATATTCAGATTTATGAAGCTCATTTCATCAACTTTCACTACAATGATATTGTCAAAACATTTTCAATGGAAAATAGACACTTGAAAGGTTGTTTAATCCAACTTGTATATCTATTAAATAATTCCAAAATATGTCATATTTTCATAAATTGGATTTCTATCCTTGGAACTAGATATGTTAATCACTTCAAACTCATGCGTAACACTAATGTTTTTGATCGTACTATAGCCATCATGTTCTTTTGTATAGAACATTTAACCATTTATTACAAAACTAGTATAACATATAACGTTTTTATTCGGTCCTCTGGGTAGACATTGAAGTCATTTGATAATTGAATTCAGATATTCAGATAACTCCTTATAAATTTGATCTTGGAACTGCACTATTAACTATTGATCATGTGTATTTTATATCTATCCTTAAGCCCTTGTTGTATCCAAATTTCTAAGAATTTCATTGTGGGATTCAATGTATGGATCAAAATCTTCACTGATATGTAAAATGTAAGGTGCACTTTCTACTATTCTGTTAAGGTAATTGTATCAACATCTATGATGTAAATACCTTATCCCTTAAGGTATTCACTGTGACAAGACATTGAGAGACCGATGCTGTCAACATCTGATAGGTAATCAGTACAAAATTTAATATCTTCTTTGAAAATATATCATTCTTAAATACAACCTTCTGGAAGACTTCTACTATTGACATACAATTTAGAATTTTCATATATCATTCAATGGGGCGCATCCATCTGCAATGGGCATGACCACATAGTTTCAACTCTCTGACCAAGTGAACCATCAGGTGGACCATTATATCAAATAATGATGATGGTAAGATCAAATATAGTTCACATAATGTAACTACATCCTCCTTATTCTTGATGGGAAACTTTTTTGGGTCAATAACTTTACTGCATTTGGATTATAAAAATAAGCAGAGTTTGGTTAATTTATGTTGTACATTTTGAGGCATAATAAAATGGAAAGAAACTTGTAATAAATATTGTATCAAAACATGAAATTTGTGCGATTTTAGTCATTGTAACTTTAAATTAGTAGTTGTAACGACATTCTTGATATTTGATGAATACACCTACGTAACTTTTATGCTATTAAAGAAATTAAAAAATTTCAAATTTTTCTATCTGGATAGAGTGTAAGATATGGTAGGAAGAAAAGTCCACGTTTTACCCTTCACTAGTTCCAATTATTATTTTATAAACACTTCAATCAAGTCTAACCTAGCCCTGATGTCATATTTAATTTTTCCAGGAACATTTAGAAATGTTCCAATAACACTATCAAATATATTTGTTTCTACATGGATGACATCAAGAAAATGTATGACATACAAACAATTTCAATACGGGAATTCAATAGAAATTTATCTCTTCTTCCAAACTAATTTTTTAAGTTATTTAGAAAACAGTTTACTAAAAATATTTTCAATATCTTTTACTTTATTGTATAGTTGATCATCCGTTACTGAAGAAAATGTTTTACATCGTCTAATATACCCATCGAATGATGTCATCCAGGATCATTATTTATGTCATCAAGATAAAAATTTACGATGTCCTCAAAACACATTCTTCTAGGAATGTTTCAACTAAACTGAGTATGGATGTTTTTCAAAAATGGGACTCCCCAAAATTCCTTTAATGCTACATCCTGATAAATTTATATAAGTAGTGAAGTCATTTATTATTTCATACAATGTGGTCTATAATGTGAATTCTTCACTTCTATGTGCACCATACATTATAACACCTGTATCCCATATCAATTTCAGATCTTTATTCAATGAATCCAAATAGACATCAATATCATTACTAAGTTGATTTGGTCCCGATATAAGTAGAGAAAACAAAATTTATTTGTGCTTTATTTATTAATATGGCAGGAATGTTATAATTTAACAACATGAAAGGACATGTACTATGAGTAATACTCTGTACACTAAAAGGATTTATTTAATCTATAGATAACGCAAGATGAAATTTTCATGGATCATTTCAAAATTCAGGATACTAGTAATCAATTTCCTTCCACTGAGGAGAATCTACTGAATGATATAGGTTCCCTTGTTTAATTTTTTCATCTTCATTCCATGTCAATTGTTTCACGGTTTCCTAAAATCTAGATAGTATAATAATCCATGGAATGATAGGAATGTACCATACATATTTTGAAGTCCTTGATTCATTTTCTTGTATCGCTCTTCACCGCACTTAGGGAATTTTATGAGTGATTGGTTATCCTTGCAAAAAAAAATACAGTCATTTAGACAAGAATGTTTTTTATAGAGACCATTCACATTAAATATAACATTTATTTAGTGTCATATGTTCAGCATGGAAGTACATTTTATTTTGGTAGCATATCATTCAGAAGACCTAGTAGTTCTGTAAAGATGGTGTCACTCCATCTGCTGCCAACTTTAAAATTATTTAACTTCAATACTGATGAAAATGTTATGTATTTAGAACAATCAATATACAATGGTTTCTGGGAACTACTATTTGACTCCCCAAACAAATTTAGTCTATCACAAAGACTATCTTTAATTTCCACCATCATTTCTTCCATGCGATATCCATTATCCTTTACATTGGATATTCATATCAAATGATGCATAAACTGCAATATCATCCTAATTGGTTTCCACATTCAGTTTTCCCCGTGTTTAGTCCAAAATATTTTGGTCTGATCTTTTCTGTGACAAAACAAATGTTCTTCCAACTCTTCGAGGCAAATTTTTATTGTAAAAAACAACATCAACATGGATATAGGATTTGAGAAGGGTCTTAGCAGGCTCTCTTTCAATATTGATGAACTATTTAACTTCGTCATCATAATATTTCATCAATTTATTTTTATGCATCCTTTTTCGATTCATATACATCATATTGGATTCATAAAATATAAATTTTGTATAGTAAATAAATCTATACACATAAGATATTCATTATCAATGGTTAAAGTTATAGAAAATTCTAATAAGGTAAAATCAACATTTGATTGTTTCAAATAATTTTAGTATGTTGAAGAAAATGTGTAATTGAATTTAAGAAAATAATTAATCCACTATTGTAGGTGTTATCCTATGAATTCATTCAATGGTCAAAGATATTGAAAACACATCTTCATCCACTCATCTCCTGAACATTTATCATTGTATTTTTTTGGCACATCCTTTTTCTCCTATGGATATGAACCTAAGTTTCTAGAAATATTCTTAGAAATAGTAATCCCTGGGATGAATAATGCTCAGAGTAGTACAAGAAATATAAAAGATTTGGGGGATCAGTCTCAAGAAAAAAATTACAATAATGGATTTTCAAGAGGTGAAGTTGATGAGGATGAATATTGTCTATAAAAGAGACGAGGGATTAGTCTCAAGAATCAAATTGAAATAATAACTATTTTTTGACACACATCAAGTATTTCTTAAATACCATAAATAAATGAAAATATAATATATTAAATTAAGGAGTAATAAGAAACCCAAATATTATAAACAAGTATAATAAAAAATCATTCAATCAACGAAAAGATATAAAAATGTATTGATAAAACATTTTAACAAATAAAGAGTTATTTCATATACATGGATAGTAATCATCGATTACTAGGTGTGGACCAACACATGTAGACCTAAAATGATGAATTCCTAAAAATAATTTCTAATCTATAGAATATGATAAATTTTATTCTATTTTTTGGAACAATTGTTATAGAAACCTGAGAATTTTTTTACATTTAAAATTAATGGTATATCAAATATTTGAAAACATCTCAAGACTCTAGCGATGTCATATCACCCCACTGACCAAACTGAAGGATTCAAGGGATGTTTTCACGTTATATCTACCCATTTGAAGGATTATAGGGAGGCCATATAATACACGTTGACCCATCCTTGAGATTCAAGGGAGGTATATAAAGAAGTTGGAATAAAGTAATAATACACATTAATAAGACATATCACAAACAATGGAGAAAAAAACACCAACCCATACAACGTTTATCCCATACACATTTAATCAAACACACATATATATAACATGGAATTTATAATACACATAATTTCCAAAGAAATACACATTTAAACTAAATTTTTAACGAAACTAAACATAATCCAATTATAATTTGGAAATTCAAAAACCATAATTTGTGAATAAATAATTATAAAATCACCCTTACAATATAAGTTCTGAAAACACATATAAATAGATAGAAAGATATATATTTACATATATCTAAATAAATATCTATATATGAATATATGTATTTATAAAATAAACATAAATTGATAAAAATATATGTAACCCTTACAACATAATATCACAACATAGTAAATTAAATATATCCTCATACTAATTTTGAAAATAGAGATTCATTGAAAATAAATAAATATGGTTTCACCCCTACTAGGATTTATCTTAAAATAAAACCACACAATTTTGTGAATCTTTTTTAAGGAAAAACCCTTACCCCAGAATATTAAAAAAATTAAATAAATAAATTCCCTTACAATATCGTAAAACCGACTTCTTTTGCTGGTTTGTACAATCACCAAACTGAGAACTGGATTACTAAATAAATAGTCTCATTTATTTAAAGTCATTATATCCAACCATCCACTTTTTATCTCATGGAATACATATTTATTTAATTGGTTTATCTACGGACCAAAGTTGATTCTCTAATGTTTCAAAACAATGAAAAATTTAAGTTTGCATAGAAGGATGGGGTATATATGTATACAATGAATAAAATTGATTCATGATAACAATTTAAAAATAAAAAAAGTATATCTAAATCAGTAGTCATGAAAAAATCAATCATAAACAAAATAAAAAATAATATACAATGACAGGATTAAAAAAACTGATGTCATCATCGAAGAAGAAATAAAAAATGAAATCACAAATAAAGAAAGAAAATCAGAACCTACAAAGGAAAACACAATCCTACCACACTAGGTTGAAGAAAACATGAGACCCTTAGATCCAAATATAGGAGTTTTCTTTGGAAACCCTAACTATAAGAAAATATCCCATTATAGAAAATGTTCGATAAACTCGGGGTAGTGGGTTTGTGTGGTTAAATATTCAATTCCTCGGGGAGGAGTGTGGTCAGTGGGTGGACTTCAAGGAAGGCTTCTGATATCGCGATAGGTTCGCAATTGGTTCAGTTTTTTCAAATAGATCGAGACACTTTTATCAGTTCTTTAAAAAATCACTGATAAAGAGTCTATTTATCACCACTTAAGTAATAAGCACCGATAAAAGGCATCTTTATTAGCGCTTTTTTATCATTGATAAAGGGAGGTTTTTATCAGCTCTTATAACTTAAGAAATGACAAAGGTTTTATAATTAAAATTATAAATAAAAAATTCTGTAAATATATATATACTTAATAAATATATATACATATAAACATAGAAAATATATTCCTTATTTAAATATATTTAAATATATTTATAATTATATAAATATATGATTATTTATTTATGATCATAATTTTTTTAAAAATATATATATATCATTATATATCATTATATAATTATATATATAATAAATGTATGTGCATATAAAAATTTAAAATATATTCATTATTTAAGTAAATTTATTATAAATTTAATTTTTTTTAAAATATATAGAAATATTTAAACATATAAAATTATTTATTTATAATTATATAAATACTTAAAAAATGTTTATTTGTTTATAATTATAAATATATAGTTTTATAAATACAGTTTAGATATAGTATGTACATTTTTAAATAAAGTATGTACATTTATAAATATAATATTTACATTAATAAATATATGTTGTACATTTATAAATATATATATATATATATAAATATATATCTTTTAAAATATTTTTTTAAAAATATTATTTAACATTATGAATTAATATCTAGTTTTAAGTGCATGCATGTTAAAAGTGAGTGAAATTGAATAAACTAAAAATAAGTACACTTTAATAATATTAAAAAAATAGATAAGTTTAGTGTGCTTACATTGTATAAAAAAATACATTAATTAAGTATAAGTGAATCAATATAACCCGCATTTTATCTATGTTAAATTGTAATATCAAACAACATTGAATTATATGTCCATTACTCTATACAATTAGTTAGTATTTATTATTTATATTAATTTTTAATTATAAACCATTATTCACTAAACTTATGACTATTTAATGTAAAGAGAATAAATATTTTGTAATATAAAAATCATACTTATATAAATTAATATGTATCTATATGTTTTATATATACAATTTATCGACATTATCAATAATTATATAGTTCATAAAATGTTTAATATTTTTCTCAATTTACTATTTCATAATTTTATTTTGTTTAATTTTCATTTTTAATATATCTATATATTTAACAATACTATTTATTAGTATTTATACTTTATATATAATATAATCAATTTATTCATTTTTTTCAATAATTATATAATTAATAAAATTTGTAAATTTATTAATAAACTCATTTTTATTTATTTAAATGTTCAATTATTTCATTTTATTTATTCATACATTCGTCAGTGCTAAAAATGTACTGATAAACAAATCCTTTATGTGTGCTAAAAATATAGTACTGATAAAGGGTACCATTTATTAGTGCTAACAATAAAGTGATGATAAAGGGTACCCTTTATCAGTGAAAAAAATAAAGTGCTAATAAAGGGTACCCATTATCAGTGCTAAAAATAAAGAACTAATAAAGGGTTAACTTTATAAATGATTTATTTAGAGATAATAAACATTCCATTTATCAGTGCATTTTTTTCTAGCACTGATAAACACCAGTGCTGTTAAAAGCCTGTTTTGTAGTTGTGGGGTCAATGTCCCATAATGGATTAGGTGTACTCCCTAATCTTATACATGACACCTCATGAGACTAATGATTTACCCAATTCATTGGGGTCCTATATGGGTTCACCCAAAATAACATGTTCTGGAATATGTGTGCCAAAAATGGAAATCATTCATAATCCATAAACATAAGAATTACCCTTGGTGAAAAATGTGTTGCATAATCTTTTCTTATATCATTATCAAAGAAAATCTCATAATGATAGAATTTGAGAGATGACCATAAGGAACATATTACCCCGTTAAATTATGGGATAATAATCTAGGTATCTATGTGATAGACATATATACGTAATTTATAATAAATCTATTACATCAAAGGTTGTCGTGGTAGATGAATAAGTCTTTAAAATATTACATGGAATATTTATTGAGAAAAATACCCTTTTCACTTTGAAGTAAATTATTAAAAATATAAAACAAATTCTAATAATTATAAAATAAATTTTATTTAAAAATAACCATGGAAACTTATAAATTAATCTTTAAAAAATTTAGTGGTCAGGATGGAGGGTAATTGATAAAATGTCATATATGTTAAAAAACCTACTTTCACTCTGTTGTAAAAAGGTTAAAGCGCACCTCATTTGGAAAGAAATAGGAATATTCCAACCAAGAAAGTTTTTTTAAAATTAAAATAGGGGTCAAAATGTGTTTAATAAATAATTTTGGGAATTTTAAAAACAATCTTGATTTTTTTAGAAAACATCGGTATGGTAGCAAAGAGATTTTCGACCAAAAAGATAAATGAAGTCATCTTTTCTTAAAATTATTTTTCTCTACAATTTTTAGTGAAAAAAGAGAAAAATAGAACTATCACTTTAAAATTTTATGAATAACGATATATTGGGTTTAAGGTATAAATATCAACCAATTCTTTCAAGGTACACTTAAATAGAAACAATCTACAATAATGATGAGATTGTGAAATAAACCCCTACCACTTTGTTTACTTTTGAATCACAACCCCCCATTAAATAAGTAACATAAAATGAAACAATAAATACCATGAAGATAAATATGTTTCTTATATTACATTAATTGGTAATTATGTACACCAGAAAAAATAAATAAGTAGCGATTATGGAATATGACTCATGGAAGAAAAAGTGAGATTAGAAATTCCTTACTTCTAGTCCATACAAATCATGTATATACCTTATCACCTATAACATTAAATTATATAAATAATTGTTTTCTTTATAACCTTTTACATGTTTTATTCATTATACTTAAACCATTTACTTCATATATTTTAATGACATATTTAATTACTTATTCAGCTATGTCTATGTTAGGTGTTTTGAGGATGCTTGGTTCATAATTTCAAAAATGACATTGGTGTGTTGACCATGGTCAAAGGAGAAAATATTCCCTCATATCTAGAATAATAATAATAATTAAATAATTATAATTTTTATAAATCAATTATACTTTTAAAACTAAACATGAAATATTTTTATGGGAAATGAACTGTGTTACAATCATAGAGACGAAAAGTCGAAAGTACACATGAGTAAAATTTCCATTTATCAATGCTCATGATATAAAGAAGGTATGTGTGATTTTATCATTCTATAATTATCATTATATCATAAATATAATATAATTTTTTTAAATACACTTAAATATACCATCCACATTATGTGGTAATAAAAAAATGAATCATGTCGCTTCATGAGGCGATAATTCACTATTCACACGAATGATGTTATCAATATTTAATGGATGGTTTGGTAAGAAGGTTTATGATATGAAAAATTTATATAACTATTAACATGTCATGAATATGATTTATATACATTTTATATATCATTGTGAATATCAAAGAGATGTAATTATTGAAAATGAATTACAACGGTTTGTGAGGTGGTATACCATCATGCACACAAAAGATGGTTTCATTTTTCATTTTATGGAAAAGAAGATGGATTTTATGGGTATATAGTAGATACAAACATAAAAATTTAAAAAATAATTTTTTAAACATTTTATTCCATCTACCTCTATGGTTACTCCCTTTTACCGTTTTAGTTTTTCACCATGGAAACTATTTTATTTGATGTTTTACTATTTAACATAACCAAAATTAAATTGAAATAATTAATTAATAATAATTATGATGATTTTAAATATGAAATTAGTTTTATAAAATTTACAACACATAAGTGTAATAATTCAATTTAAAATAAGACATCAAAATGCATCAAAAAGCTGTTTTCAAGAAATCAATTTTTCAATAAATAAATGATCTTATATTAAAATTACAAATAACAAAAATCAGTAGATGAATTTAAAATAATATAAATATATGTATAATATATTCATTTAATTTAAATAATTATTTAATAGCGGTGTTTCGAATTTATTAAAATGGATAAAAATTATCTATTTAAAAAGTGTGTGCAGAAAATCGTGTTTTTAAGTATTGAAATAAACTTATACCAAAATCATGAAAATAAATGATTCAAATAAAACTAATCGGGTAATTATAAATAAAATATTTCATATTATAAATTAATACTAAATAAATAATATAATGTAACCTTAAATTACTTTATTTGACAAAAAAATGTTACTATTTTAAAAATCGGTAATTTTCACTATCGACAAAAAAATCAAACATTTCAAGAGAATCCAAATATTTTACCATAGGTTAATTTTGATATTATGTTATAAAAAAAATTCATTTTTTAAAATATAATTCCTAAAAGTGCAATAAATTAATTATAATATTTTATTAAAAAAAAATAAAATTATTTTGGACAGAACCATATTTTTTTGCAGAATAAAATATCATTTTTAAATGTTGAGTTATTTTTTAATAAGAATTTATCAATAAATATTTATTGAGTATGAAACTTATATATATATATATTTATAATGTATTTAATAACAATAATACATGCCAATTTAATGACTAGGTTATGATGATAATATATTATGTTGATCATTTAAGTTTGGTGATGCTTGTCGTATATGCTATTGAACAATATGTTCATATTTTAAAATTTCTTGTTGTTACATTCTGACACCCTTAAATTAATTTCATCCTTTCCATTTTAACTTGTGCTAAGTAATCAGTGGCTTGAAATTCAAAAAATCCTTTGTCTAAAACCCACATCATAAAAGGGGTTAATAAAACTGAGTCTTGAAAAGATGTGAAGGGAAAAAAAGCTCATATTAAATAAAAAAATTGGTTTAATAACACAGATAATATTAAAAATAATTGAAAACATATATTTTAAAAGAATATATTTTTAGAATATAACCAAATACCATTTTCTATTATTGAAGAGACAATACATTTACCTAGAATGAATAAATATTTTATTCCATGATCCTTTTAAAATATTTGGGGGGTCCTTTTATAATATATTTTAAGAACACAAGGAAATATAATTATATTACAATTATAACTTCATCCTTTAATAATTTTCTCCACAATATCATTTGTTTCCCTATATTTTGAGTATTCAAGATTTATTTTTTATTCCCGAAGAACTAAATTTAATTAATCAAGTTTCAGATGATTCTAAAAAATGATATAAATCTATTCTTATTATCCTTAGATATTAAACAAAACTTTAATAGGTAAGAACAAGGTGTGATAATTCCAAAAAATGAGTACACATTCTTATTAATCTCCAAATCCAATATTCAACATAAATCATTTCATAACTAAAAAAACCTATATACAAAATAAAATTAATATCAAATTATTTAATTATATACATAATAAATAATATTTCATGTTAAATCACATGTTATTCTTAAGTATTACATATACCTCAACCCAGTGAAACATTTCCCAAAACACCCTTAATAACCTAAAAATAGAAAAAATTATAAATGATTTGATCCTAAAATGTGTTTCCCAAAATTATATTAATATTTGAATATTGAATAATTTAAGTTAAAAAAATTAATACTAACTAGTATTTGCTTCTTCTGGAACTATGGTAAATAGAAGTTATAATCATATTTATAATTCACCATGATCCTATAACATTCTCAAGAATATTATGAACACATTAATAAATAAAATTATCCCTCAAATAATTTTTTTTAAATGTCTAGAATCATTTATCCACAACAGAATACAATAATTTTAATTGACAATAATTTTCTCAACAAAAAGCACATATCAAATAATATATTTTCACAAATCATACTTTTTCCATAAAATAACAACTTACCCTAAAATAATATTTCTAGTTCATTAATACCATTATAAATATTATTTAAAATACTTAAATAAAAAATATTAGAGAATAATCTTTACCAGTTTCATGATTCTTATAACTGATACCATTTATAAAACTACTTCAACAACAAGATTATCAAGTTCTCACACCTAAAAAATTAAATACTTATCCTTAAATTTGTATCACCACATAAGATTATTAGATTTAATCATTGTATTAGGGAATTGACATGAATAATGACCAATTTCCATACATTAATGAAATTGAACTATTAGTAGTTCCTTAGGTTGAAATTTATTTCCTTGAATCTTGTTAACCATACTCTTCATTTTTATTTTAATATTAACTACTTATTGTTCTCCTTTACCACACCTAATTCATCTTACATTTCATTTATTGAATTTTCCATTGTTCCTATTACCACATTTTTGACATGTAGGAAATTGAATATTCTTTTCTTTATCATCTGTAACACGTGAAATTACTTGATATGCCATCCTTTTATTATATGATGTGTTTGGAAATTCAACTATGTTATAGTTGTTAATCAAAATTCAAGGTATATCATTTTTCATGATGATATGATGTCTTGATAACATTTAAATTATTTTAGGAATCTTGTTTGGGAAATGATTACATTACCCATATCATTCGTTTTTGGCATGCTTTCTAAAATTTCGTTCCACTAACTAAAAAGTATAAAAGAAACAATATGATAATAAAATTAATATTCAAAAGGGATTAATATAAAGCTAAATGGAATAAATTATATATTTTAATAATATACTAACTTATGAGTATCTAGGTATCAATCTAGGTTGCCCATTGTATCTTTTCCTATTTGATTCTGTGACATATCAATTTGTTCCCATCCTTCATAATGGTTCATAAAGAGTTTTGGGAATCTTCAAAGAATATCCCCAGGAAGTATAAAACTTGGTTATGATAAAAGACCATTTTCATGGACTTGTTAATGACCTATTCTAGCTCAAATTTCCCTTTTTAAGTTTATTACCCCTAGGTACAACTACTCTAGTGCAAAAACTACTTGTAGTATCCATACACAGATGCAATATTTTGGAAGCCACTCAACCTATACTTCACCAAAATCCCAATAAATTTTTCTTTAATTAGACCTTTGCTTATTCATATATCTAGGTTTCTCAATAAATTATTCTACTCTAACTCCCCAATCATTACTAGACCTTTCACTAATACCAACTCTAGTGACACTTGCCTTTTACACATATTATTACCTATTTTCAATCATAAAAATCCATTAATTAAAACAAAAATATCAAAAGTCTAAGTTTATTTGGAAGACTATGTTCATAATACTTCAAAGTGAGACAAAAATATATATTCTAGATTATTCTCCATAATGATCTCTTTAAATAATTTCATGACCCTAATCTATATGATATAACCAGGGGAATACATAGGTAAAAGGGGTGAGTTAAAAAACCCAATAAGAGAATAAACATGATAAGGAACAATTTATTTTCAGTCAAATGTATAACAAGATATTATAAAAGAGAAGGCTCAAGAGTAATCACAATAGAGAATAACATGAAGAATATGGTATAATGAGATCATGACATTGAAATAAATGTGATAAAAACATATAATATTACCTAAAAACAAGTGAAGGATAACAAATAATAGGTTTAGAAATATATGTTATTTATGAGTTATCCCTTTATTGTTCACATTTTACCTTTTATGGTTTTAATAATAAAAAAATATCACCCATAATTTTCCCATTATTACATTTAATGGATGAAAATAAGAGGAACCAAGTCAAGAGAAAATGTGAGGGGCAATGTGATTACTACCCAAATGAGATGCCCAACCCAAAAGGAGAAGGAATCATAAATATTTTACTATAAATTCTTAATTGTCTCATGTTTTTAATCAAAAAATTAATAACGAAGAATTTAAAAACCCCCTAATAAAGATAATGTTTCAATTTAGACCTTTATGTGGAAAAGGCATCTGAATTTTAGTGGATTTTATCATGAAAAAATGGATCAAATCCTTTGAAATGATATTCTCCATCCTTTAATGCTATGAGAAAGTGAAGGTCATGATGGATGTTTTTTAAATGGATGAAGAATCTAATCAATGTTAGATATTGGTTAAGAATAGAAATCCTAAAGAGTATATCTATGTAATTAATTGGAAGGAATTATATATTTTTTTAATAAATATTTTACTCACACTCTTCAACTAATAATGGAGAGGTAATTCTTTAGCCTGAAGAAAATTGACTAAAAATATATTGTTGTGTATAGGGAAAACATCAAAATACTTTCATGATACATGACCATATTTATAAACACTCTCAAATAAAAATTTGACCACTTCTTTGGTGGATTGATTATAATTAAAAAACTTCATATCCATTCAAGACTTTTTCTCTTATGTGGAAATTATCTGATGTTCCTTAAAATTTGAAGTGGAGATCCCTGAATCTCAAGGGTCCCAAGTTGATAATAATTGGAAATTATATTTTAGTTATTGTGGTAATATGGATAAATATAATGATGGTAATAAATTTTAGAAATATAATTTTCAGGGGTTTGGGAATAATAACCCTATAAATTTCCAAAAGGGGATGAGGAAATTATTTAGGTGAGGGAAGGAAGGTCACATAGTTAGTGATTGCCGACCAGGGAATCCTAACAATGTGATGGAAGAAAATAATACTATGGAAACCCCTAGTACCATGGTATTATTTTTTCAACTTCAAGGAAAAAGGAATATATGTGACTCAATTCACTAAGACAAGGGTAGATGAAGATAACCAATGATAGTAACCCACAAGGTCTAGAACGATAGGGTGAGATTATTCCATCACAACCATGAAGGTGGATCTGGATAATGACGTGGTGAAATCTATTCTCGTTATTCATTCAAGAATAGTGAAAATAATTTTTATTCTAGTTCTATGAATTCTTTGAAATATCTCAAGTTTAACATAACTATTTAAATACCACAATAAATCATGGAAGTATAACTATTGGTGAAAACGATAAATAGGGAAATGTTTTCATCCCAAGTATATAACTCCACATTTAAACATTTGTGTGACAAACCTCCAAGTGAACATTTTCATACACCCTTTATCATAATATGATGAAATTTTAGGTATGTATTGGATTTCCTTATATTTACCAAATATAAATATCCAAGTTAATAAAATCTCCCTCTATATCATGAATCAACCTATGGTTCTTTAAAAGTGAAAGGAAGATGATAAATCGTATTTAGTATTGATATATATATATAGCATAGATATTATTTCCTTTTGAGAAATTCATATCTAGCACCAATTTTTTGGATTAATGAAAATATTATCCTTCAATACACTCCCATTGTGAGGGAATATGCTGATGTGTTTTAGAAAAAATTTCATTGTCTTCCTCTTTCTTGAGAGGTTGAATGTAAAGACCCAAACTTGACGTACATGGAAATTACATTACTTTTGCGGAATACTTAATACATAACAAAAACTGACACCCAAGGACCATAATAGTTTAGTGTCTTTGGAAACCCGGAACACGATCTTTTAATCGTGGTGAAAGATCTTCAACATATCCCATAATGATCTTCCCCTTTTTTACCTAAAACCTTTCTTTATATCCTGGGTAAAAGAAAATATATAAAGGGTGATCTCAAATTCTCAGTAAGGGTAAACATTGATAACTTAAAACAATCCATAAACATTTGAACGTAAAAACATGAGAATAAAATATAAACATCAAAATCTCGAGCAATGACATGAAACGTGGAAGTACAAAAGGGATATATCATAAAGTAACATTAATCATGATAAAATATCATGGGAATGAAACATGTAATTTTGGAATCCATTAAGCACATGATATGATTTCCATAGTAGCCAAGGCATTGCTGCCAAGACCATCATAGTGGACAAAGTCCATTACTGAATCCGGTTTACCTGCCGTTCCAGCCCTATATTACTGTACCATATTTACTTGCCATTACATCCATGTATATCTCATGTGATATAAATCTTTACATAATTCATTGGAGGGAGATATAGGTCCCACTCATCTCATAATGAAATCATTCTTACTTTTTCTACAACGTAAACATAAATCATTCATCATAACCCAAAGAATAAAATGGGTTTCGTAAACATCATCCCATTATAACATAATCCATATAAAACAAATGAAAATAATTTCATCATAATAAGAATCAAACCATTTAAATAATGGATACATTATACTTGAAACAAAATAATAATAAATAATTTCATCTTAGATGGGAAATAGTTTTGACAAAACACTTGAAATGAATTCTTGAGGAAAATATCCTTTCTTCTTCCAAATCATTTTCTTTTCACAAAATGTCATGAAATTTTAAAATAAAAGGATAGTGTTGAAAATAATAATGAAATATTATAGAGGAATGTTCATGAAAATTAGGCGTTATGAAACTGTGAAAATCTGTTCAAGCCGTATAAGTTAAAAAAACATTCTCCTCGTACTTTTAACAGAAAAGTCAAAAAGTACAAACCATGGTAAAAAAAGAAATATTACTTCCATAACACAAAGTAAAAGTCAAAGAGGGGTAAACATGACTTTAAAAATACATAGAAGAATATTAAACACTTTATTAAAAACATTTTTATTGAAATAGATGAAAAATACAACCCCAGTAAATACTTACGTATAAGAAATCTCAGATAACAATGAGATTTTCAAAATTATCCCTTACCTTAGGTCCGATATGCTTCATACGTATCCGAAACTACTTTATTATGACATAAATAATATAATTGAGTTATTAAAGAATCATATTCATTGTTATGATATCATATATGGTTCACTTATGACTTTATATTACCCGTTATTTTCTAAATTCCGTGTTAAAGAAGTGTTTTGGGTAAAATCGTTTCATTTGTCGTACATGTTTGGACTTGTTGTTCTTGATATTATTATTACTTATATCATGATTTAATTACTTACACAATGTAAATAATTATTTATATATCATATATATTTAGTATATATATATATATATATAACAGATAGATAAATGAAATGAAATACACCGTTCATGGAGACGGTCGGCCGTACGTACGCATGAACGATGTTTTCCTTTCCTTATTGACTTTAATGGAAGTAAGTAGATGATATAAATACATATATATATATATATACATAAATCTAGTAGATTTATTATGTCATATATTTCATTATTATTCGTTATATATACTTTATAATCATTCTTGAATGGTTAACATGGAGAATGAATCTCATCACGTCATGGAGATGGTAATCCGTGCGTACACACGAGCGATGATATCGTTCCGATAATTGTTGAATGTAATTGGAGTTAATGATTTAATATGTTAGAATTAGTATCATGTTATAATAATCATATATATATATTCTTTACACCATTATACCCATCCAAGTAAGGTGGTGGTAGAAAAACGTTTTACACCACGGCGTGGAGACGGTATTCCGTACGTACACACGCACGGTGATTTCATTTTTCATAGGATGGATAGAAGGTCAAATAGGGTTGTTTCATATTTATAATGGCATATCAGTATATAATTAATACTTATTTTATTACTCTATAATGAAACAACTAAATAAGAGTAAGTATAAGAAGAAATAAACTTGAAAGAATTAGTAGAAGAGATTACCACTTCTTCGACGCGCCTATTTTAAACTTCTTCTTAGGGAACTAGCATTAGAGTTTTGAGAAGACCAGAACCTCTATGATATAAATAAAGTGGTTGAGAAGAGAAATTTTCAGGGTTTGGCCGAGCTTGAAGGCTCAAAATTGTGTTAATAGGAGAGGGAGGAGGTTCTCTTTTATAAGGGAGGAGAGGGGCACCTTAGAAAAAAATTAAAATATTATTTTATAATAAATTTATATTCGGTTTATAATGGCTCCAAAGTGAATTATTTATAGGATAGGGTTTGGATGGGTCTAAATACTCTGAACCAATAGGTTTTAGACAATTTTAGTTTAAAATTTGAACCTTATCATTTAGATTTAACTCTAAGTTAAATAATTGAACTTTTACCGTGTCGTCTTGTATCCTTATACTATATGGTTAATAAACTTACTATAAACTACCAATAAAACCCCTATTGATTAATTAATGTAGTATATATTATTATATAAGTATTTTTACCGTAACTTATATTTTTAGGACCATTATATCAATTAATAATATAATATTTTTTTAAAAAACTCTTTTATGTCAATTTTGAAACTATTTTGTATTTTGTTTTCTATAAATTAATAACAGCATTATTACGTCGCAAAAAATTCATCTAACCAACCCTAATAAGTTATATTAACCTATAAAATTAGTTTAATTCATTCAAATTCTCAAATTACATTTATTTGGGTATTTATAAAATCAATTAGGTTAATATTTCATTAATATGGTAATTACTGCATCATCTTTGTGTCACAAATAAATTAAATTATTTAATGTCTAAAAAAAAATAAAGAAAATACAGTTATGTAGGAAATTATTTTATATTTCTAATTAATATTTATAGTTGAATTTATATTATGTATATCCCTATATTAAAAATGTTTTAGTTATTAAACATTGATTTTAACTATTTTAACTCTTCTTTAAATAAATTAATAATAAGTGTCCTAATGTAATCCAAGTAGACCAAAGAGGTTTATATTTTATTATTAATTTTGTTTTTGGTCGAATTATACTTATCCAACATAATTAGAACATGTGTTAGGGTAATAATAATATCATTTTTACCCTTAATTACTCTATTTACTTTTAACCGTGGTAAATAAAAATAAAAATTTACTATTCACCAAAAATTATTTTTATCTTATTGAACCACATTTTACTCCTTGATATTAATCATGTCTCTTGGATTTTATAAATTCAACTCACATAATTTGTAAAATTATGTTTTATGTAAATTTTAAAATTCTCCTAGGAGGTGGGTAAAAGACGGTAAAAATTTCAATAAAAATTTTACATATCTAAAATTATTATAAAATGACGTCAATGAATTACATTGAACTTATATAGGCATTATGTATCTATTTTTACCTAAATAAATTTAAATAAAAATAAATGATTTTTTAAATAAAAAGTTGGTTTTAACCAATAACTCAGCATTTTTCACTATTCATCAAAAATTGAATGTTTTTAGAAAAATATCAAAAATCCACCCTTGGGTAATTTCAATATTCTGAATCCAAAAATGAATTCCATTTTGAAATATAAAAGTTATAAAATTTTAAAAAGTGGGTATTAATTTTCATAATAGATAGTTTATATAATATTTTAATAACATATCGTTGTTTAGTGAAACTCAGTATTGCGTACAACACATGCTATTGAGGAAGGTCGCGATTGCATGTAATGCAAGCCAAGTAAGGGTTTCATGTAGTGTAAGATTATTTTGTTGTTGAGTATAACATAATCCAACCATATTTCATTTATACATTGAATATATATATATACACACACTCAATGTTGTGTAGAATAACTTCTATCAAATGAACTTGAAATTGTGTGTAACACGATCCAAGAATAGTGTTGCGTATACTGCAAGCTGATACGGTTTTGTGTATAGTGCAATATAATCTTGGTGTAGCATACAACACAATACATCAAATAAATTAAAAATAATACTTCTCATAAAATCTAGGGGTGTTACATTCTACCCCCCTTAAAATGAATTTCTCCCTCAAAGTTCGTTGGGGTTATAAATCGTTTACTACTTGAAAGTTTCATTCATAGAAACCCACACCATAAAAAGGTATAATTAAACTTAATTTTATAAAATAAATGTAACGGTTACCCAAATTAACTCATCACTGAGTTTCCACATAGAATAACATAGGTGAAAATAGGGATATGAAAGAGAATTCTAACCATCATGTTCTGATAGAGAGTGGTAGAGAACATGGCTATGAAAAATACAACAATCACAAAGCCATAAATTTGTGATGATATAAGGTACCATCTGATTCATTGGATATGAGGGTAATAGGACAAAATTTTTGGTTTTCAATATCATTTCCCTAATGTTGATGAACTAAAATAAATACTTACTTGATTTTGGTACAATCTAGGCGTTGTTCATGCCTTGAACAATTTCCACTTCATCTCTTAAAGAAATGAAGTTGAATTTTTCATTCTTGAAGTATTATCAGATCATGCGATAGAATGATGGGTCATTCCATCTGTCTCAAACAAAAGGTTAGAAAAAGTTATCAAATATACATAAGTCAATCTATGGTGAGGTTAATCGTATATGATTCCAAAAATGGACATATACTTCATCTATCATACCGCTTAATAAAATAAAACTAGTTTCTACTAATTATGGATTTTCTGTAAGCCAGAGGTATGCGATAAAGGCCTGTCACACTTCGGTTGTGAGTTCGATTCCTACAACCTTGTCTGATGCGATGAGTTGTCGCTCATCCTACAGTTTTTACTTTTTCTAAAACAACACTATTATAACATTATAGAAATAATATCAAAAAAAAGTTTCTATCCTTAAAAAATATTATCTTATGTCCAACATAATCCATTTCAAATATTTATTATTATCCAAAATACTTCTATCCAAGATCATAGTATAAAAGTAATGATGACTAGAAATGTCATCAACCAAGAATGTGAATACCATCATTTATCCCCCATATATCATAAGATATATCTTGTTGGTCACATTGCAAACATGTGAATACCTTAATCATGTATTCTCTTGAAAAATTAATACCCATTGAACTTTAGTGAAAACATGAATGCTATCAAAAGTTAACTCTTTCCACATACAAAAATCCCAAAAATTATTTATATTCAAACCATGATGTCAGTTTGTCTTTATATTAGTTATGAGCTCATTAATACTATCAAACACTTCATTATCTCTTTATCACATCATTATGCGCATATCATATTATTTCCAAAAATATCTGAATAACCTTTCATGGTTACCAGAACCATTCAACATATACTTTCAAATACTTTAGAAGAAACAATATTATAACAATCCTTAGATGTTTTTTTTATTCCATAGTACCATTAAATTACCAATACAACATAACTCTTGATAAACATACAATCATTCCACTACCTTCTTAAACCATTGACCGAGCTTCATCATTTTATTCTTCAATACTTCTTTCATCTCATATATCATTTTTAGTCTCTTCATCATCATCAACATAAATACTACCCATACCACCATGCTGATTATCTTCCTGAAATTTTCCCTTAGAGCATTGGTTTTCATAATTCCTATTCATTCCACATTTAAATCATTTAACCATTGTTGATGTCTTAGCAATACCATTATCCTTGTCCATGGTATTAACTGAACCTTTTCCTTTGCAATTAATAGCTTTGTGTCCTTATTTTTCATACCCAAATCATCTACCAGTTCCTTTGAAACATTCTCCATGATTCCTCTTCCCACATGATTTACATGAGGGCAATTGAACTTTCTTTCCTCTATGATCATCATGAAACTCCATCATTCTCTTATTAGCTGAGTTAGGAATCTTAACAAAGTTGAGATTATTTATAATCTTATGAGATTTATGATTAGGCATAATAACGATGTTTGGACTTTCAAATCCCGTTTCATTTGGTTTCTCATGAAAAATATCAATATATTGTATAACATGAATCTTCCTATTTCCAACCATTTTCTATAACCCAAAAAGAATAGTGTGAGAGGAAAAAATTATACTAGGAAAACATCATAATCAAGGGGGAGTACCTTCAATATATAACATCTTAGGTTTAATTATATGATCTTTACCATAATTATAGGACTATAACCGATACTTATACTTAACCTTAGGGACATCCCTAGATATACCTTAGAAATATCTCTAGGGATGTATCTAAAGTTTTCACGTCCTAGTTCCGAAAGGTTAACTAAAAATTTCCTCTAATACCAACTGTAAAGACCCAAAATTGATGTACATGGGTATTACATTAATTTTTTGGAATAATTAACACATAACAAAAACTGACACCCAAGGACCAAAATAGTTTAGTGTCTTTGGAAAGTTGGAACATAATCTTCTAATCTTGGTGAAAGATCATCAACATCTCCCATAAAGATCTTCCCTTTTTTTTTACCTAAAACCTTTCTATATATATTGGGTAAAATAAAACATATAAAGGGTGAGCTCTATTGCTCAGTAAGTGTAAACATGGATAACATAAAACAATCCATAAACATTTGAACGTAAAAACATGAGCATAAAATATAGACATCAAAATCTCGAGCAATGACATGAAACATGGAAGTAAAAAAGGGATAGATCATAAAGTAACATTAATCATGATAAAATATCATGGGAATAAAACATGTAATTGTGGAATCCATTAAGCATATGATATGATTTCCATAGTAGCCAAGACAATACTGCCAAGCCCATCATAGTGGACAAAGTCCATTACTGAATCGGGTTTACCTGCCATTCTAGCGCCGTATTACTATACCAGATTTACATGCCGTTACATCCATGTCTATATCATGAGATATAAATCTTTACCAAAAGAATTTGAGGGAGCTATAGGTCCCATCCATCTCATAATTAAATCATTCTTACTTGTTCTACAACGTAAACATAAATCATTTATCATAACCCAAAGAATATAATGGGTTTCGTAAACATCATCCCATCATAACATAATCCATATAAAACAAATGGATATAATTTCATATTAAGAAGAACCAAAAAATGTAAATAATAGAGACATTATACTTGATACATGATCATAATAAATAATGTCATTTTAGATGGAAAATAGTTTGGACAAAACACTTGAAATAAATTCTTTAGGAAAATATCCTTTCTTCTTCAATATCATTTTATTTTCACAAAATGTCATGCAATTTTAAAAGAAAAGATTTTTTTTGAAAACAATCATGAAATCATGTAGAGTAAGGTTCATGGAAATTAGGCGTTATAAAACTGTAAAAATCTGTTCATGCCATATAAGTTAAAAAAACATTCCCCTCATACTTTTAACAGAAAATTCAAAAATTACCACGTATGGTAAAAAAGGAATGATATCTTTCGTAACACAAAGTGTAAGTAAATGAGGGGTAAAAATGAATTTAAACATACATGGTTTAATATTAAACACTTTATTAAAAACATTTTTATGGAAATGGATGAAAAATATAACCCCAGTAAATACTTACGTATGAGAAATCTCAGATAAAAATGGGATTTGAAAAATTATCCCTTACCTCAGGTCTAAAATGCATTATACGTATCTGAACCTCATGTATAATTATTTAAATAATGTCATTGACTTATTACAGAATCATATTAATTGTTATGATATCATATATTTTTCACTTATGACTTTATATTACCCGTTCGTTTGTAAATTCCAGGTTAAAGATGTTTTTTGGGTAAAATTGATTCATCTATCGTACGTGTTTGGACTTGTTTTTTTTGATATTATCATTACTTATATCATGATTTACTTACTTACAGAATGTAAATCATGATTTATATATCATATATATTCAGTATATAAATATAATAGATAGATAAATGAAATGAAATACACCGTTGATGGAGACGGTAGGACGTACGTACGTATAAAGGCTGTTTCCTTTCCTTATTGAATTGAATGGAAGTAAGTAGATGAAATATATATATATATATATATATACATAAATAAATCCAGTAGCTTTATTATTTCATATATTTCATTATCAATCATTATATATACTTTATAATCATTCTTGAATGAGTAACATGGAGAATGAATCTCATTGCATCGTGGAGACGGTAATCCGTGCGTACCCATGAGTGATGATATCGTTCCCATAATAATTGAATGGAATTGGAGTGTATGATATAATATCTCGAAATTAGTATCATATTATATAATCATATATAGTTATTATTTATACCATTATACCCATCCAAGTAAGGTGGTGGTAGAAAATCATATTACACCACGGTGTGGAGACGGTATTCCGTACGTACACATGCACGGTGATTTTGTTTTTCATAGGATGGATAGAAGGTGAAATAGGGTTGTTTCATATTTATAATAACATATAATTATATATGTAATACTAATTTTATTAATTTATAATGAAACAAATAATGAAGAGGAAATAGAAGAAGAAAGAAACTTGAAATAATCGGTAGAAGAGATTACCTCTTCTTCGACGTGCCTCTTTTAAACATCCTCTTAGGGAAATAGGGATGTTATTTTGAGAAGACCAGAACCTATATGATATAACTATAGAGGTTGAGAAGAGAAATTTTCTGGGGTTGGCCGAGCATGAAGGCTCAAAATTGTGTAAAGAGAAGAGGGAGGAGGTGCTCTTTTATAAGGGAGGAGAGGGGCACCTTAGGAAAAACATAAAATATTATTTTATAATGAATTAAGATTTGGTATATAATGGCTCCAAAGTGACTTATTTAGAGTATTGGGTGGGTATGGGTCGAAATACTCTCAAACAATATGTTTTATAAAAGATTAGGTTTCCATTTTATCCTTATCATTTAGATTTAACTCTAAGTTAAATAATTTAACTTTTATCGTGTCTTCTTGTATTCTTACACTATATGGTTAATAAAATTACTATAAACTTCCAATAGAACCCCAATTGGTTCATTAATGTCATATATATTATTATATAAGTATTTTGGACAAACCTTAGATTTTTAAAACGATTATATCAATTAATAATATAATATTTGTTTTAAAAACTCTTTTATGTCAATTTTGACACTATTTGGTATTTTGTTTTCTTTAAATTCATAACAACATTATTACTTCAAAAAAAAATCATCTAACCAACCCTAATATGTCATATTAATCTATTAAATTAGTGTAATTCATAAAAAGTTTCAAATTACATTTATTTTGTTATTTATAATATCAATTAAGTTAATATTTCATTAATATGGTATTTACTGCATCATCATTGTGTCACAAATAAATTAAATTATTTAATGTCTAAAAAATATAAATAAAATACCATTATGTAGGAAATATTTTTATATTTCTAATTAATATTTATAGTAGAATTTATCTTATGTATAACCCTATATTAAAAATGTTTTAGTTATTAAATGTTGATTTTAACTATTTTAACTCTTCTTTAAATAAAATAATAATAAGTGTCCTAATCTAATCCAAGTGGATCAAAAAGGTTAATATTTTATTCCTAACGTTTTTTGGTCTAATTATATTTATCCAATAGAATTAATACATGTGTTAGGGTAGTAATAATATCATTTTACCCTTAATTACCATATTTACTTTTAACCGTGGTAAATAAAAGTAAAAAAGTTACTATTCACCAAAAATTTTGTTTATCTTATTGAACCATATTTTACTCCTTGATATTAAACGTGTCTCTCAGATTTTTTAAATTAAACTCCCAGAAGAGGTAAAATTATGTTTTATGTCAATTTGCAATTTCTCCTAAGAGGTGGGTAAAAGACGGTAAAAAGTTCAATAAATATTTTATACATCTAAAATTATTATAAAATGACTTCAATGAATTACATTGAACTTATATAGGTATTATATATCTATTTTGACCTAAAATAAATTTAAATAAAAATAAATTATTATTTAAATAAAAAGTCTGTTTTTACCAATATCTCAGTGTTTTCACTATTCATCAAAAATTGAATGTTTTTAGAAAAATACAAAAAATTCACCCTAGGATAATTTCAATATTCAGAATCCCAAAATTAAGTCCATTTTTAATGATAAAATTTATAAAATTTTAAAATGTGGCCATTACTATTCATTATGGATAGTTTATATAATATTTTAATAACATATCGTTGTTTAGTAAAACTTGGTATTTCGTACAACACACGCTATCGAGGAAGGTCGCGATTGCATGTAATAAAAGCCAAGTTAGGGTTGCGTATAGTGAAAGATTACTTTATTTTTGCATATAACATAATCCAACCATATTTCATTTATACATTGAATATATATATATACACACACTCAATGTTGCGTAGAATAACTTCTATCAAATGAACTTGAAATTGGGTGTAAAACGATCAAAGAATAGTATTGCCTATACTTCAAGCTAATAAGGTGTTGCGTATAGCTCAAGATAATATTAGTGTAGCATACAACACAAGACATCAAATAAATTAAAAATAATACTTCTCATAAAATCTAGGGATGTTATATTGAATTTTCAATTGATTTTATAGCTGGGTATTTTCCAATATCCAATAATCTATATAGAATGGACATTTTAAACACGAGGAGCCAAAGCATAAACTATTAGATAATATTTATAAACGGTTTATATTCCTATGTGATTCACCATTGTGTGACCTATTCATCTTCATCAAGAGGATAGGTTAATGAGCCTCTTTATTGATTATCGTGAGCAAAAAAAGATCAAAATAAAGAATAAGTATCCTCTGCCACCGATTGATTACCTTTTAGATCATCTACACAGAGCACAATAATTATCAAATATAGATCTTTAGTAGAGATATTATCAAGTAAAGATGATGAAGGAGGATATCCCCCAAGATTCTTTTCATACAAGGTACAAGAACTTCATGTTCATAGTGATGACATTTGGACTCAATAATACTCCAAAAATCATTATGTATTCGATGAAATGAGTCTTTAGGGATTACCTTGACAAATTTTTCATAGTATTTATTGATGGTATTGTTAGATACTATAAAATAAATTAGGAATATGAGGAATATTTTAATACTATACTGAATACCTTTTAAATAAAAATGATGTATGATAAGTACAATAAATGCGAATTATTGTTAGAGGAACTAACATTCCTAGGTCCTGTTATCTCCAATAAAGAGATATCTATAGATACATAAAGAATATAGATTATTAAAGGGTGGAATATAAAAAATTATGGAATACAGATATTTAGTTCCCTTATATTAGATGAGAGTTATCATCAATTTGTGAGAAACTTATCATGATATTCAAGCCACCTAAACAAGATAACTATAAAAGGAGTCACATTTTTATGGAATGATGAATTTTAGGAATTATTTAAAGAGATAAAAAAGTGATTAATAAATGCACATGTACTCACATTAGCCACCATTGGGGAAGGATTTGTGATCTAAAGTGATGAATCTAAAAATTGATTGGCTATTTTACTCATGAAAAATGAAAAAATGATAGATTATGCATCCTATAAACTAAAGATAATGATAAGAACCCCATAAATCATGTTTTAGAATTAGCAACAGTGATCTTCATGTTAGGTATTTTGAATCATTATCTCTATGAGTGGAAGTTTGATACATATGAAGACCATAAAATCCTCACGTATATATTTACTCAAAAGAAAATAAATAAGTTCCAATGGAGTTGGATATAACTGACCAACGATTATGATTTTCAATCCATTACCATTTCAGGAAGGTAAAAAAGTTTCAAATGCTATATGTAAAAATGATCCCACAACTCTATACATTATAAGTCTTTCAATGGATCCAATCTTCTTTTACATTATATGAATGGATATGTTAATAATAAAATTATATTTTTCCTGACTTTCTCATGTAACTTCCCAACCATACATTGCATAGAGGATCAGTGAGGATTGGAACAATTATGGGTTTCTATAGATGAAGGATATGAATATTATGAAGTTAAACAATGTTAATGATGGAGTTATATGATCTGGAACCCTTATATGTGACCCATAAAAACCAAAATTGAAGAAGAAACTTCTGGATGATATAGAAAGACCAACCTTCTCTATTCCTCCATGAATCACCAAGAAGATTAAATATCTAAAGAATTTTTTCAGTGGGATAACTTGAAGAGGGAGATTGAAAATTTTTTATCTTGATTCTTGGTATGAAAATAATTTAATGATGAAAGACACAAGTCTATTTTTGTGATTGAAACATTACCTTTACCAGTATATAAATCAGAAAACATAACCATTGATTTTCTCACAGGACTTCGGTGGACACCTAAATATAATAAATCATCTTAGTGTTAGTAGATCATCTTATAGAATCATAAAATTTAATTACCATCAAGGATGATTTATCTCATGACCAACTTTCCAATATATACACAAGGTAAGTGGCAAGATTTCATGGAGATACACCCCCCAATTTTATCTTATTGAGATCGAAGGTTTATCTCAAGAGTTTGGAGAATCCTTTAATAAGGATTGAATATAGAATTGAGCTTTATCACTGCTTATCAACCTAAGATATATTTTCAGTATTAAATGACCTATAAAACTCTATAAGACATATTGTGATCATTTTCATTGGATTTACAATGATTTCGAGATCAACACCATACCCTTGTGGTGTTCTCATTTAAAAACAGATTGCATTATGTTATTCTAATGGAACGTTATGAGGGTTTGTATAGGATGAGACATGAGACTCAAAAATAGTAGGATTAATGTTGTGAGTAGAAAATGATGGGACCTATACTCTTTCATGATATTCCATAAAATTATTATACCATTCAGCGTTACATGAAATCCAAACAAAGTTGATAGAAAATCTTTGTATATTATCATTAATGAGAAATAGAGTTTGTGATTGGTGATAAAGTGATTATATATAATTATGAAAGAAACTCACAAGTTTTTGGTATGAAGGTAAATCTTAGTCCTAGATAAATTTGATCCTTTGATACCTTGATCACATTAGAGAGATTACTAATCAACTTTCACTCCCACCTAACCTATCTCAAATACATTTTTTGTTCCATGTATCACTATTCAGGAAGAACATAATAGAACCTTCACATGTAGTGAATCAGGATTGGATAACATTAAATATTGATATTTAATATGATAAATAGTCATTGAAGATCATATATCATAGATACAAAGTTATATAAAACAATACAACTCACTTAGTCAATGTTTTGTGACAGAACTAAAAGTTTGGGAAAGAGATATGGGAACAAGAAGAGAAAATGAAAATGAAATATCCTCTTCTATTTGATTTTACAGAATTAAAAGTTTGAGTAAAAAATTTCTGAAGGGGGCAATGATGTAATTACCCAAACATTTAAAAATAAAATTCCCTTTGTGATTGAATTAAATACCCTATTATGTAAAGTGTTTATAGAAAACTCGCACAATTATTTGGTTATATCCAATTTGATTTAATAGTCCATTATGATTCCTAAACATTGATAATATATCTATTTATTAGTGATCATATTATTATTAAATATTAAGATTAATGATAAATTCAATTGACATAGAAGAAAGAAGAAATGAACTCAACTAGTATTATCTTACCCTATGAATCTCATTTATCAGAGCTTCTAAGGGAGATAGAATCTCTTTTTCTCCCTTGATAAGTCCCAAGATTAGATCCCATAAAAAATAATAATTAGTGAAACCATTTTTGATAGTGGTTCAATATCATCTAGATCACGACCCAAATAATGATCATCACACCTCCCCATGAAAATCTCATGATCCGACTCCTTACCTATAGGGTGTTTGTGTAAAAAGGGATATGTATCAAGAACAAAATAGAATTAATTTTAATAAATAATATTTATATTTATCATTTTTTATTACTATTACTTTTTATTTATTAGATAATGAGTTTAATAAAAAATATATTTTGATATGATAAAACAGAAATTGTATTTTTGGTGGGAAATGTATAGTTTTGGTCAAGATTCACTATTTAAATGAATTTAACAAATTTTTGTAAGAAATTATATTTTAGAAAAATATTATTCTTAAAAATATGTATTAAATTTAATTAATAATACAATTTTACAAAGATAAAATTAATTTTTATAATGGTTAAGAAATTGTTATTGTAAAAAAACCCAGTATTTTTCATTGAAGGAGGAATGTAATTTAAAATTTTCAATTATAATATTTATAGAATCATTTTGATGAAGTCAAAATAACTTTTGTAATTAAATAATAAAAATTATCCAATGGTGAATTTTTCATAATTTTCAGATACAATCTATTTTTTTTGGTAAAAATTAAATACGATATAAATATTTGGTATGGATTACGACATCACAATGACACAAAATTTATTTAATATGTTTCATAAAATGTGGTAATGAATAAATCCATATTTACAATTTAAAATATCCTGCTTTTCATGTTATATGATGAATTTTATAAACCCTCAATGAATCCTATGAAATCATATATTATATTTTCTGGTTGTAAAATCAATTCATTATAAACAATAATAATTTCCAAATCAACAAGGGTATTATTTTAATTATTTAACATCATGGTATTATAAAATAATGAAAACCACTCTTTTTTTAGAAACCCTGGAAAAAACAATTAGAAGGTTTTTTATTACATTATTATATAGATGCCAAAACCTAGGTTTAGAATGTAATAAAGAACTTTCCTATCATTTCATATATAAACCCACCGAATATCCCATTCATATTAACAAAAAAAATTATATTAGGAAAAAAATCTACCTCTTTATATCTGTATCACTTCCATGGTGACCCCAATCTCTTAGGAATCTCCTTCGATGCTTTTGGACACACTATATCATGTTAAGGGACCCCTCTCTATCTTATATTCCATTGAAGATCCTTCTTGGTAATTATCCATTTGAATATAAATTTTGTTTGTCTTAATGGACTAATATATATCACTTTACATTCCAATGTATTTTATAATAATTATTGATCATTTATCCTATCTCATCTCAACCTTTACCCATGATGTTATTATTATGAAGTGAATGATACTATCATTATAGACTTTATTCAAGAACCCATTTTGTGTTATTCCTAATTTTTTTTCTATTTTTCTATGTTGGGGTATTTAATCACAATTAAATTTTACTGAACATGTTATGTAAAAGTGTTTAGATACCCCTTTAACTCTCATTAACCCCCCATGATTCATTATGTACCCCCATTATGCCACCAAAATTATCTTGTGATTTTGCAATGCCAAACCTTTATATTGTTAATTCCATCATCATTTCCACTAAATTTTATGAACCTAGTCTTACCTATCCTATTTTATTTTGGAATTACGTATATATATATATCCAAAAATCCTTTATCATGGGATTAAAGTTTATGATATATGATCTTGTGTTTAATGGTCTATGTGACAATCTTATGCATGTACATGATATGAATGTGTCAAGTCCACTTGGAATTATATAGCACTACAACGTGTTGAAAAATAATTTAGTCTCATGAGACATCATGTATGGTATTATGGAGTAAACATAATCCATTATGAGACTTTTTACACCATTTTATGATGTGTTTGAGGTTTTGCTTAACCTATGTTTATGATTACATATTTAATGTTGTGGTGAGATTACAATGTTGCCTTAAGGCTATAATATTGTGTCATTTATCATTGTTCAGGTTTATGATTCTCCACCCATTTACATCCCAATTAAATTCTTATTGGCTAACATGTAATATTTTCAAAATGTTATACTTTTCTTCATCCCTTACTAGGTTTTATATCTCACCCATTTCTTATGTATCTCCCCTGGTAATCCTGTGTTGTTTTAAGGTAAATGTAATTTTAGAGCTTGTTAAGGATTTTTTAAATAATTTTGTTGTATCCATGTATAAAGTTTTTGTGCTATGTACCTCATATCAGAAATAAATTAGGATTCATGATATTTTACTATTTTTTATGTGTACCTTTATATAATAAATCATTACATAAGGTTTATTACAATACGGTTTGTCATAAGGGTTTGGCTATTTGATTCTTTAAGATTACTCATATGGGATTTTTCAATTTCATATAAATTTAAACCTTTATTTTAAGAGTTCATGTACTTTTTGATCTGTGATATTTTGATATGTTTTAATATACTTGGATTTTTTGAGGTAAATAACACAAACTTGTGGGTTGTGTGAATAGTTACACAATAATATGTTGTGAACAAATCGTTTTGGTAGATTGAATATGGATTTCAAAACTAAATCATTAGAAGAATGAATGCAAAATGGAACAAAATACCTGACAAGATAAATACTATGTGAGATGACATAGTTATCCAGTAAATGTGTATATGATATATGTTAATTTGGTGACAATTTTATATGAAATATCATAAAATACTGAGTAAAATATTCTTCCCATAGCAGAAATTGTCAATAACTTTTTCTCCCATCCAGGTAGGTCATTCCATATATGGGTTCCCTTGGATAATCATGAAAAAGAAAATAAAGTGAAAATAAACTCTAAATTATCCTTTTGGATATATCATACTACAGCTGGGGTTGAAATGGCCATCCTTTTTTAGATCATTCTTGGAATTTTGTTTGGGTTACACTTATTGGGATACACTAATAAGATTATATTACTAGAGGAATATAGTTGAGTATATCCATAATTTGGATTTGGATATATGATTATCCAATCAAACATCAAAGAGTCACAATAGTTGTTATTGGGACAATTCTATACTTAAATAACTATGTGGTGAGAGAAATTCCATAAGTTAATCATTTCTTAGTGAAATATATATTTTGTCTCACTAAATGGATATGATATATGTGGTCATCAATTACAGTGGGACCATTTTCATTAAATTTCCCTAATGAAAATATACGAAACAAGATACTAAACCATTGATATATCTTTTTTGTATATCATGGCATACTTAATGAAAATAATATTAATTTCAATTATAGTTAAGACCTATAAAACAATAAGAAATAGGTATATAATGTTGAAAAGTGTTCCCAATGGGAAGCATTCTATGAATCTGAATGTGAATTTTATGGAGATAAATACCAACAAATATGAATAATGTGTATTAGATATCAAGTGCGCATCACACATTGTTTTGATAATAATAGAGTCACAAGTATAGGGGAATTGATCAAAGGGGAAGTAAATATTCTTGTTGAAAATAGTTCTTTATTTCCTACACTAGATGTTGACACTTATGATAAGACTTTATGAGGTGTATTAATCCTTGAATTAGAAAAATATTATTATGTTTCCCCCATACATAAGAATTTTAATTTTTTATCATTCTTGTACAACATGATATATTCATTCACTATTAATAAAAATAGTTATTCTATATAACGGAATGATGTGTTTAATATAATTGGGAATATAATAATTAGTTCATACATTATAGATACATATAATCCTATTTAGAACATTAATGATACAGTATTTAGTGTTGATTTTAATCTCACATATTTGTTTTGTTTGTCGCCTTGGACACATAAATGAGAAATGAATCCAAATACATGATAAATATGGATTTTTTTGGAACTATTCAATTATGAATTATTGGATAATTGGGAATCTTTTTCATTTGGAAAGACGATCGAATCACATTTTTATATAAAATGTGAAAGGTATAATGGACTATTTGATCTCATTCACAATGATTCATATGGACCATTATGTACACAATAAACTAGTGGTTTTTTGTACATAATTATTATTATTGATGAATTTAGTTATTTTGGATAAGTGTTTCTAAAGAAACACAAGTATGATAAATTTTAAATGTTCAGAATGAATTATATAACCAACTTGGAATAAGTATTATGATTTTCCAATCAAATTATGGTGGTGAATACAATAGATATAAATTAATTGATTATTTAAGGAGTTACTGAATTGTCTCACTACTCACTCATTCTCAAACAACAAAATGGAATAGTGTTCTTAAGAGAATAAATCAAACATTTTTTAAACATAGTTCGATCAATGATGAGTCAATGTGACCTTCCCATTTCCTTTTAAGGCTATGATCTGGAAACTAATGTATTTCTTCTAAACCACGTCCCATTTCCAAAAATCATAATGAATACCTATAATATATAGTATGGAAAACATAATAGTTATTATTTTATTAGTATTTTGGGTTTTGAAACACTCATATGAAGATTGAAATCTTAAAAATATATCCCCAAATTTAATAATTGATTATTTTTTGGTTATACCAAGTAATCAAGGGAATAATATTTCTATAGTCCGACTAAACATAGAGTTTTTATAACAAGAACTAATATTTTCCATGGGAAGGAATATATAAGTAGAGGAGTTAGTTGTAGGAATTTTAACTTATAAAAGTTCAAGACAAAAAAGACATTTTACTAAATTTGAGGTCTAAATAGTCCCACAAACAGTTGTGTAAGATGAAGCAACTCAAAGTACACAAGAACCTCAAATGTATAGTAGGATTTATGAAGAAATCCCGTGTTTTGTATAATATACAGATCATATATTTATCAATGCATAAAATATAGTATTTATATAATAATTCACTTTAATTCATGTCCTCAAATATTTTAGGTTTATATTTTATATAATTAGGCAATAACTCATAAATAAAAAACCCGAAAATTTTAAAGTGGAAAACCCTACTCAATATCGATTATCCCCACAATATAATACATTTAAAATGAAACATATTTTATTTTATTGACTAATATTAACGAATTTTAACTTGAATTATTCTTTATTATTACCCATCTCTAAACTCTGTGATTTTCAAAAAAAATTGTATGAGAATAAGCATCTCAGTCCGGATATAAAAATAAAGATAGAAACCTGTGAGCCTATTTTAAAAAATTACAATCAAAAAAAGAATATAACTTTAACATAATAAAAATTGATCTAAAAATAATCATTTAATTACCAATTAAATCATATTTTACTTCCTATGGTTTTCTTGTAAAAAAAATTGTAAGAAAACATAATGAAAAAATGATAATCATGATGGATTCATAGAAAACATTAGAAATCAAGAAAAAAGAATTCCTAAGGAAATTTTTTTACCATAAATTAATAATCATTCCATTAAAAAGATCCTTATCTAACCTTTTTAAGTCAAACTATTTACATGATATCTCATTAGAAATGGCAGAAAAGTTATGTTGGTGGCTTGGGATGTAATCTTAATATAATCCTTACAAAAACCCTTATTATTGGAATAATTGTACGGTATACATCAAATATATTTATCATGTGAACCCAATAATTACCCAATGAATTATATAGATATACTAGGATCACCCAGTCAAAACTAATTTACATGGACTATAAAATGTTTAGGACACATATAATCTTGCAATTTATTTATAAAATTCATCAAAATATCCTTTTAAATACGCAAGACAAACATTTTTATATATTGATATATCTCTTTCCTTTAAAAACGAATTTTAAAAACTAAAATCATAGAATAAAGGGAAGGACGGGTTTTATTTGAATAAATAATTTCATATTATGAAGTAATAAATAACATAAAATAACGATCCAGGAGACATGAAAATTCATTGACACCATATACATTAAAATAGAATATTCCTTTTTTTATTCGGTAGAGAATGTCAAAATGTTCTGTAATAAGATTAATTTTGAAAAAAATTAAATGAAAGAGACAAAAATTTAGTTTATAATTCATTTATGTCCCAAAAAACATATAAAATTATTTTTAATGATATTGATAAGGATGAAAAATATTTCAAAAATTAATCTTTGAAATATTTAAAACATGGTATTTAAAGTGAAGTGTCAGTTACCTTGACTCTATCCTATAATGTATATTCATTATATCCCAGAATAATAAAATAATTTAGATTATTTTTATTCTTGATAACTTTTTTCAATTTTATTTTTCAATTTTATTTATTTATTTCCATGTTAAATTCAATTACATTATCATTCTGGTTTATGTCAGATGTTTTGAAAATATTTTTCTCATATATCCAAAATAAATTTGGTAGATTGAATATGGTATATGAGTTCATTATTAAATCATATAAATAATAATAATAATTTCAAAATTATAGTTTTTATATAGTAATTATTCTTAAAAAATCCATGAAAGACAATTATTAAAAATGAACAGTGTTACAATCATTAAGATAATAGGTCGTGCGTACACATGAGTTACATTTTAATTTTTCAATGATCATGATGGAAATAATATTACTATTATTTTATAATTATAAAATTATAATTATATCATATATAACATTTTTTAAATAACTTATATATACCAACCATGGGATGTGGTTATGAAAAAAGAGCCACATCCCTTTGTGGAGGTGATGACCCACACATATGCATGAATGATTTTATCATTTTTAAATGGATTGAAAATTAATAATGAATATGATATATTATATTTTAATAAATATAATCATGTGATTAATATCATATATAAGCATTAAATCCAACATTAAAACCATTCATGATAGGCATTGATTGAAAACGAATTACAGTGGTTCATGAAGCAGTAGTCCACTGTACAAATGAATGACAGTTTCATTCCCCATATAATGGATGTAGAGATGGATAGAGGTATTGATATTAACCTAATACCACATAATCATAGCATATATAAAAACTTTATAATATTATAATGGTCAAATAATATTGTAAGGAGGGTTAAGGAGATATAAACCTGGGACATTCTGTTAAAAGCTACACCTCTTCTTGAGACATTTTTATATTCTTAACTATAAATTTTTTATTATTATAAAAATAAGAACTATATAATTATGGGAAGGATAATAAGAATTTATTTTTATAGTTATTTTATTAACCAAAAGGATATATAATTGTTATCCAAAGAGAATAACAAGTGACCATTTATAATTGAGGGGAGGGGAACACATGGAAATCCTTGAAGTATTCAACTAATGTAAATTAATTTCTGAGTAAAAATTGATATAAATGGATATTATTAGAAAATAATATGACCGTGAGTTTAATTAATATCAAAAAATAAAATTGTATGTTATTTAGATTAGTTTTTCCCTTGTATTTCTTTAACATGTGTTAACCCATTTTTATGATTTTCAGGATAACAATGTTTTTTTTCTGTCTAAGGGTCAATATAGGTACTATAAAATGGGAATTGGACTATAATACCAACATGGATTATATTTTAAAACATATTAAAATCAATTTTACTAATGAATTATTTTTAGAAAATTTAAATCATTTAATAAAATGTTATTTATTGTAATATATCATTAATCTCAATTTGAGAACAATTCATTTACTTTGACATTAATAACATCAATATAGAGAAGGAATTTGAATATAAGAAACTCACACAATCCTAAAATATAATTTTTTTTCTAAAAATATCTTGGAAATAAACAATTAATTTAAATTATAACACTTTTAATGTTTTTAAAATAATTTATTTTATTTGTCTATTAATTGAATAAATGTCGTGTTGGCATTGCTTAAGCATTTAAGGTAATTATTTCATCACTAATGTTTTTAAAAAACTTACCATGATAATAATAATAATTCATCATTTAATTAGTTACGTAAACCTGAAATTATATTTTTTTATCCCAATATAAACAATAAAAAGTTAACAAAATAATGGGAGTTAAAATTTTGACTTCTCTTGAAATAAGATATTATAATAGTCAAAATAATTTCCAAATGGAAAAAAGTTTCATATATTAGAATTTTGGGTTGATATAGATAAAATATAACTATATAATAAAATTAATAAAAGTGTTAGGTTAATGTTTTAGACATTATCATATTTTTTACCCTTAATTAACCCATTTTACCCTTACCTTGGTAAAAATATTTATTATGATACTTATTCCTAACAAATAAAAATAAAAGATAAGTATTTAAAAAATTTGTACCTTTTTATCCCAAATTTTGAATCCATATTTTGACATTCAATTCATATAATTAGTATAATTTAATTCACAATTAAACATGAAAAATGTGATGAAAATAATTTTTTCACAAAATTGCATTTTAAGTAAAAAATTGTTTTTATATAAAATTCAGGATAAAATTTATTTCAAATACTAGAACTATGTTTTCTAAATAAAAAATAACAAATTAATTTTAAAACTAATATGAAATATAATGTTAATATTTTAATGCATTAAAATAAAATAAAATTTTCAACAAAAATCTATATTTTTTTACCATTCATTGAGAAATCATTATTTTTAGAAAATTATAAAAATACATCATAACATAAATTTTACATGATTAATTTGGAAATATTTTTTTTATTTTTCAAATAAAAATTATATAATTCAAAAATTCAAATTCTGAATAAATCTAGGTGATGCATGGAAATCCAATTTGGTTAGAAAATTATACTTCTTCCTTTTAACTAAAAAATTAACAAATATTATTATATTGAATATAACTCTATAACAAACTATTCATGTAAAACAATATTTATATTAATATTAATTGGGTTGTCACATTCTTACTCCTTTTGGAAATTGCATACTCTTAATTTTATTCACTTATTTAACAAGTGGGAGTATATTTCCATTATTATATTTTTAGATTCCCATTTTTTTCTTCAAACATATGGGTATTCAGAAAAACATTAACTTAATGAATTAAATTAATCCACTAAACCAGATCTCTATAGTTGATAATATGAACAGGATATTCCTAATAATATAGGTTATCTTCAAACTGAAATACTTTTTGAATCAAAACATGATATTAATCTATCACATTTCTTCCTAACATAGAAACAAGAAAAACCGTACATACCTATGATAAACTCATTTGAAATTATACTTAGTAGGTAACTGATGAAAAATTCTATAGAATTTTATAGAATATAATAAACCACAGACTTATATTCCCGTTTTTACTAAAATACTTAACACTTTTCCATTGAGATACATTATATCAAACATGACCACCTTCCTCGAAAGTTCTTAGAAGAAAGATAATTACTCAGGTTGAAAAAATAACTTTTCTATATGCTGAAATCCATTCTCATATATTTGAAAATCATATTCACATAGTTAGTTCTTTATTCAACTAACTCTAGTAACAACAATTTCCTTCCACCCACTTTATCCCAAAAAACAATAGTCTAACATCAATTTACAAATAAATTTTTTAAAGGTGACATCTATATACTAGAATGAAAAATATTACCATAATAATAAATATCTAATGAAATAAGTTGATCCAAAAATACCAATAAGCCCATTTGAAAAGATAAAATAATGAATTCCACAGTCTAAATTTGTCTCTTAGATAATCCTTAAAATAAAAAATAAAAATCTATACTCAAATTTAATTCAGTACCGAAAAACTTATAAAGAGAATTCTAATTATTAGAACTAATTCTAGGATCAAAATTAGATACATTGGGGAAAGGAAATCTATTTATCTTGATTGTCTCTATGAAGTAGAGTCGATAATGTTTATCTACATACATATTATCTTGATTAGTAAGTAAATGTGCAGTTTTAGTTAGTCGATCATGAATAAACCAAATTTTATTATTTCCTTATGATGTATTTGACAATCCCATCATGAAATCCAAGGATATATTCTCACATTTACACTTTTTCATTGTAGAAGACTAAAGAATCCCTTTCATTTTTTTTTCATTCTACTTAAACCCATCGAAAATCTAAAATTTCATGGTAAATTGAGCAATATATGTTTTCATTCCATCTGAACAGTAATCCAATTGAAAATATTAGTACATCTTAGTACTGACAAGATGAATAGAAAATGGGGAGCTATTTGGTTTACTCAATTATTCATTCCTTAACTGGGAATCATAGGGCACATATAATCACATTAAAAATATAATCACACCTTTTACATCAATATTATTATTTTGTAACATACCCTTATTAATAGATTCTACCCTTTCCTGTAAAATATAATCATCTTTCCGAGACAAATTAATTATTTTTTATGGAGACAATTGTAATGTACCATATTTTCCATGTAAATTTCTCAAAAATTATATGGGATTATTTGATGATGAGGCATTGAGAAAACACATGATTTTGAGGACCATGGTTCCTAGAATAAATTTTCAAACTATTTTAAGTTTATTAAAAATAGTTTGCCTCTGCGGTTTTAGTAACTTCTAAATGGGTGCCCAGATCAGAAATCTGGGGGCACTGTTGATCTTAGTACAATGAGTTTACACTAGGCATGGCCTAACATCATCCGGTGCAGGTGAGGTATAGAAATTAATTTATATTCATTCTAAGAGAAAAATAAAATATACTTAAAAATTTATTTTATTTTATTTCTTCAACATTATGCAGCCACTCAGCAACACTGCAATGCGGTGACTTAGTGACACCACATTGGGGTGTTGTGGAAATATTGAAACACATTTAAAATTTTTAAAATTGTTAATGTGTTTCCTCTATTAATCAAATGCAGGGACCAATTTTAGAATTCATAATGCTAGATATTTCCCTTATTGATCCCTAATGGGTTCTCGAGGTAGGGAGAAGGATGCTGTCCCACCAGCAACAATGAATGAAAAACACCGACAAATGATGGATTGAGGACGTTCGTGGATGGATCCACCTCAACAGAGAATTATCTCCTCAGAAAGATCCTCATTTAGGGAGGGGGTTTATTTCTTAGTATTTATTTCACCTTCCTTAGAATTAATGACTAACACAAATCAACCGACAAACAAGTTGACCTGCAGATTGATTATTCATGCAAGATAGTTTCTTTTGTGGTAATTATTTTGGGGATGATCATTATTATTCGGATTGTTGTGTATCTTAATTTGATTATCATTTTTCTTGATCCCTCTATTGTAATGGATCAAGAATTAAGAGAACAATAGATGAGGTCTGTTCTATGGGTTGTTAATTGTGTGTTCCCCCCCTTCTTGCTCTATATGTTCTTCTTGTTCTTCATGGTAATACGAATGGGAGATTGTTGTACAACTATTTATTGGTGCAATGATCTAGAATCATAGATCGAGCCTCATGATGAAATATCAGAGGCGAGACAATGACGATGAAAGATGGATAGAAGCAACATGGGAGATACCACCACTCAAGTGTTTATTGGTAGAATGGTTTTCAACATGGATTCGAGCCCGTGGTGGTGAAGAACACGACTCAATGGTCACATGAGAGCATTCATTTCAAAAAATGGACCACCAGAGTGCGATCAACGACCTGTGGAATGAGTGCTACTGACATCATGACCACCCAGCAACATGCAATTGCCGGATCAATGACCAGTAGTGGAGGGACCCATGGTTGCACGACCATGGGTGGCGTTGGAAGACATGACCAGGGAAGTGCATGATGGTGTGGACCGGTGACGCGATAGGGCCCCATGTCGGAGTAACTAGCAAGTGATCCCACAGACCACATTTGGGAGAAGAAGAATGCTCGATGGCCGGCCAGGTGAAGCTAAAGTAGACATGGAAGATGCCGCATCCAGGTTGACCAAACTGGCCTACGTTCTAGTGGGCCTGGATGAAGCCTACAGGCTAGGTCGGGTCAGACTAGACCCGGACCCAATAAAACCCATTTTACTTAAAAGTCAATAACTCTCAAACAGTGTGTCTGTTTGATGAGCTGTTTGTGGCATTGTGAACCTCGTGATGAGGTGGTACCTTTGAGATAATGTATGAGAGATTCAATAGAGGTTAGATTATCTCCTGTTGGCTCGAGGATTAGGTTCTCCAGAGAAAGCATGCTAATGAAGGAATATTGTTATTGGCTGTGACATATACAGAGTGTGCAACCTATGCCTATATAGAGTGTGTCTCCAACGGAGTGTGTCTCATGTACCCATATAGAGTGTGTATCCTACAAAGTTTGTCTCCTTCACCCATACTAAGTGTGTCTCATATGGAGTTTGTATCTTTCACCTACATGAAGGGCGTCTCCAATGGAGTGTGCCTCCTGTACCTACATGGAGTGTATCTTCTATGCCTACGTGGAGTGTGTCTCTTGAATATATGAGAAATGTGTCTCATACAAAGACTCATAGTGTGTATATTTGGATTTGGATATTCCTGTACTTTTTTAATATATGTATCCAGGTGTTATTTTACTAGAGTTACTCTTTTTATTGTACTTCATAGAGGCTATAATTTGTGAATTTTTCAAATGATAGATAGTTTTCAAGGATTCCATGGTGGGTTGTAGATAGGTGGTAATATAGGGTGACCCGACATACATGGTACAATTCAATGAATTCTAGAAAGTATATTTTACCTACCCTTTAGGTATGGTTTTCTATAGATGAGACCCAAGGGCTTATACTTTTCTATTTCAGTTGGGTGTGTATTCTGGCCCATTTAATTTTCAGTTTTTTGGTTGTCATAGTGGGATGCATATCCGTTTACTCAGTGTTTTTAGATTCAATACTTTTCTTGGGGAAGGGGGAATGCATGAATGTTTATAGAAAAAATGCATTCCCTTTGTGGGAAATACCTACTCGGTGCTAGTTGCCATCCCAAGGCCTATAGGATGTGAGCTTGGGGTAGTCACCACAAGGGCCCTAGGGGACTAGTCATGAAAAAGTGGTATCAATGTGTGGTTGGTTTTACCTTTTTGGGGGGAAATAATGTTATGTGTTTCAAGTTCAGCTTTCCAACCAAGGAACCGAGTGTTGGTGCGACGACTGAGGTATCCATACACCAGGATGTTGAATTATGCTTCCCGACTCGGTACATGAAAACACTAGTTTCATGGGAAATTAATGGTCCATGTGACATATATGAATTAAGTGTGTTATCATGTCCTTATTGAGTCAGATTCAGTTCACTAGATATATTATATTAACCATGGTACATCTTGTTTTGTTTCAATATGCTTCCACACAGGCAGCCATACAGGATTCTCAGGCCTCAGCATGAAGATGGTCCACCAAGAAATGATTCATTGGTGTATGGACCGTAGCCTAAGATAGCACCTCCTGGTGGTGTACTTGTGATACCAGCACCTAGAGAGTGGCGGCTCCTACCTGCATTACTGATAGAGGATGAACGCAGCCGAAGTGTGTTTCATGAGTTCTAGATATAGCAGCCTCCCAAGTTCAAAGTTGACATGAATCCTTTTGTAGCTAAAGGGTGGTTGGAGGTGGCGATGTGAGTTTTCTTTCTCTTGAGGAATCCTTTGGAATAGATGGCAGTTTGTTCCACGATTCATCTATAGGGCTCGATGAGGAGATGTTGGAGCTTGGCGATTTAGACACACAATGAGATGATCTTATCATAAACAGACATTGATCCTATCTTTAGGGAGGAGTTCTTTCCAGCGATGTTATGCTATGGACATATACAAGATCTCCTGCATCTACAATAGGGTATCCAGATGGTGGCAGAGTACTCAGTGAGATTCACATGTCTTTCTCACTACTCTATAGACATGCTGCAGGACCCATTGTTTAGGGGTCGTACCTTAAATAAGGAACTATTATAGGAGATCAGGGTGTTTATGATATGCCTTAGTATCCCTACACATGCTGGGGTGTTGGAGTGAGCTCTACTGGTAGAAAGATTTCTTATAGAGTAAGCACCAGTGGTTGGAGCTAACGCTGGGCACTAAGTAGATGGGTCTTTAGTAGAATGTTTTCAACAACTGACGCAAGGGTCAAAGAGGGCCATATTGTCGATGGGATGACCCCAGGCCACAATATCAATGGTGCGAGGCTTCCAATGAAAACCATGTCACCTGAAGAAGAGGTTGTGCTACTAATGCGGAAGTCAGGGAAATATGGATAGAGACTGTCCAACCTGCTTTATGACTAACCCAAAGATGGTCAACGGACCTCCAAGGTAGGAGTGGATGTAGGAATAGGGAACTCCACCAGGTGGAAAACATGGGTGAGGATTGGGATGAGTATCAGGAGGTGGAGAGAGGTTTTAGGATCTATCACCACCACCCCCAAGAGTTCCACCCTGAGCTTAGGGATATGGTGGAAAAGGGTTAGTCTAGTTCAAGGTGATGAAGTCTTATGATCCCGAGACTCTAGGTATGATTAGAGGGACAATTTTTTTCTTTTACACCATAGTTTTGGTTTTGATATACACAGGTTTCAATGATTATTTTCTCGCCACAACCTTTTGTTCATGGCATGATGATTTTAGCGGAACTGTTTACTCAACCCCTATGATTAGAGAATACTATGGGAGGAGATTCTATAGTCACACACTGGTTCCAATAGCGTGCTCTTACTATTGATCATGAGAGTTTCAGGTGGGTTCTCTTGGTGGAATTGTCTAGGAATGAAGATGTCATTCTATGTAAGGAATGGTTATCCATAGTTCATGCTTAGATGAACTATTTTAGGTGGAAAATGTGGTGTGTATAAGGATATGGGACCAGTTTTTCCTTTTTTTGGTGGAAGGGAAACACAAGAAGTGCAGGATGTTCTCACACATAGAAGGGTGCATACGATCACACTTCAGTAGGCCAGTATAAGCCTCATTGCAGTGGATGAGACGAGTCCTCAAATTCCTGCAGTGGTGGATGAGTATGAGGACGTCTTTCTGGAATATGTTTCAGGACTACCTCCTCACATAGAGGTAGACTTATTCATTTACCTATACCCCAAGAAGAATCTAATATATACACTGGAATATCACATGTATCCTATAGAGCTTCGTGAATTAAGGGTACAGTTGGATGATTGGCTGAAGAAGGGCTTCGTGAGACCCAGTGTTTCACCATGGGTAGCCCTAATTTTGTTTTCCAAGAAGACATACATGGGATTGAGGTTTTGTATAAACTTTTGATGCTTTAATTAGGTGACCATGAAGAATAAGTACCCACTACCAAAGAATTATGACCTCTTTGATTAGCTAAATGGAGCGAGATGGTTCTCGATGATAGAACTCAAATCAGGACATCACAAGCTTTGGGTGCGGGATGAGGACATTACAAAGATAGCTTTTTGATGTCACTATGACCACTATGAGTACTTAGTGACTCCATTTGGAATGGAAAATTCTGTATAAGTGTTAATGGGACTCATGAAATGGATATTCCAGGCTTACCTAGACTAGTTTCTATTGGTCTTTATTGATGACAACCTGGTGTACTCGACATCTAAGGATGAGCACATGATACACTTAAGGATGGTCCTGGACATAATCTATGAGGACCAAATATATAGGAATATCTCAAAGTTACAATTATGGATAGGAGAAGTCCACTTTCTTGGAAATGTTATTTCAGAGGCTGGAGTTATAGTAGTTCCAGTGAAGATAGAGTCGGAGCTTGCTGGGAGCCACCCAAGAACATTACTAAGGTGAAAAGTTTCCTTGGGTTGGCTGGGTAATATCAGAGGTTTGTGCCCAATTATTCCAGATTATAAGCATCCATGACAACCTTGACAGAAATAGGGAAACCATTCATATAGACAGATAAATTCCAGGAGATATTTTATCTGCTAAGACATAGTTTGATGAGTGCTCTCATCCTGAGAATGCCAGAGGAGAGTTTTGAGTACGTGGTGTACTACGATGCATCTGCAACCGAGCTTGGTTGTAACCTAATGTAGGGTAAAGTAGTGATTGATTATAGTTCACTTTAATTGGTACCATACACTTGGAACTATGCAAACCATGATCTGGAGTTGGCAGTGGTAGTCTTTTCATTGAAGATGTGGAGACACTACCTTATGGGCGAGTGGGTTATCGTCTACTCAGACCACACAATTCTCAGGTATATCTTTTCTCAGAATGATCTAAATCAAATAAAATGATATTTTTTAGACTTATTATAGTACTATGACTTCAAAATAATATATAATTCCGGGAAGTGGAATGTTTTGGGAGATGATCTCACCTATTGATGAAGTTCACAACTACTGAATGAGGCCTTAGAGGAGTTGTCCTCGCTTTAGATATCCTTTTTGGATATAGATTAAGTAGATTATCTCTAGTCAATGGTGGTTACCCCTCCACTCTTATAGATAATGAGTGAGGCAATGCTTGGAGATATCAGTTGTGAGACTATAGGTTCTCATATGGTCATAGGGTATGCCCCTAATGGATATTAGAAAGGCGGGGGGCACATCATCTTTTTTTGAGGACACATAGTTGTACTGGCAGCGTTACATGAGGAGGTGTTCAGGGAGTTCCATAAATCCCCTTTATAAGTACATACACATGTAGAAAAGATGTACCATAACCTCCAAAATCAGTTTTGGTGGAGGGGATGAAGAAGAAAGTGTCAGAGTTTGTATGTAGATGCCTTACTTTTCATCATGTGATGGAAGAGAACTAGGTTTCTGGGGGTTGGATTTACCCCTTGAGGTTACCAAGTGTAAGTGGGATGAAATATTTATGGAATTTGTGACAGTTCAACCACATAAATCATGAAGGAATGATAACATCTTGGTGGTGGTTGAATATCTCACCAAGTCAGCCCACTTTTTAGCGATTCGAGAATAAGATTAAGTTGAGATCTTGGGATGCCTCTATGTACATGAGATAGTACTACTCTAAGGGGTACCATAGAATATAGTATCATATCTTAATGCTTGATTCATATAAATATTGTGGAAGGTATTGTAGGAGGAATTTGGGATTTAGTTTCCCTTGGGACCAACTTTTCACCCGCAGACAGATGGTCAGACAGAGTGGACTATTCAAGTCTTAAAGGACATGATATGTTCTGACTTCCTCGATTTTTTCCATTGTTGGGAGGATCAACTACCCCTGGTGGAATTTTTGTAAAAAACCACTACCACTCCACCATTGGTATGTAACCATTTGAGGCCTTGAATGGATGATCCTACAGGTCACCACTTTACTGGACTGCGATCGGAGAGTCAACACTCATGGTCCTGGAGTTGGTGTAGGATACTAAAGAGAAGGTGTAGGTCATCCAGAAGTGGATGAAGACTTCAAAAAGTAGTTAGAAGTCCAATGCAGATAAGTGATAGAGACCCTCAAAGTTCCAGGTGGGAGACCATGTATTGCTTCAGGTCTCTCCTCATTGTGGGATACAATGATTTTGATGGGGAGGAAAGTTATCTCTGAGGTTCATCAGACCTTTTATGATACTATGTAGAGTGGGTAAGGTGGAGAACCACTTTGATCTAACTATGTAATTAGAGTATGTGGATGATGAATTTCACATATCCAAGGTAAGGAGATATGTACATGAACCTTCACACATCATTGACTGGTGTGAGATGGGAATTGATAATGGGGAGACTTGTGCGGGGTTCCCAATGGAGATTGAAGATCAAAAAGGGAGGACCCTATATGGGTAATCAATTACTATAGTGCGTGTTTAGTGGAAGGATGAGAATCTCACAGATATAATGTTAGAGGAGAGGCTTTGATTTGTGCTCAGTATTCCCGTTTGTTTGTTCATCACTTTTTTGGATTTTAAGGATGTAAATATCTAAGGTAGGTAGAATTTATGGTCTCAAATTTTCCATATAATATTTTTGAAAATTATATGGGATTATTGTTAGACCAGGTGTTGAGAAGGAACGTTATTCCAAGTGTTTCGGTGATTAGAATAAATGTTAGAACTTTTTTAAGTTTATCAAAAATATCACACATGTGGAGTTTTAGTAATATCTAAAAAGGTTCCCAGGTTATAAATCTGAGGGAACCATTGATCTCATATCAACAAGTTTACAATAGGAGGTGCCTAAATTTGATAGATTCGTTCTTTTTTAGAAATTAATTTATATTTGTTTTAAGAGAAAAATAAAATAATCTTTAAAAAGTTATTTTATTTTATATCTTCAATGTTATGCAGAGACTCTGCAACACTATGATGCCGAGACTCAGCGACGATGCAACACAGTGCTGTGGAAACACTAAAAAATGTTTAAAATGGTAAAAAACATTTTCTCAATTAATCATTGGCATGCACCCTCATTAGAATTCATAACTCTAGATAATTCCACCCTGGATTCTTGAAGTTTCCCTAAGGCAAGGAGAAGAAAGATATCCTGTCAATGACGATGAACGTTGAACACCGATGAATGAAGGATTGAGGAAATTCATGGATGGATAGCATTCCATGATGAATTCTATCCTCATAATGATCCTCCTTTAGGTAGGTGGTTTATTTCATTTAATTTCTTTCCCCGTCCTTGGAATTAATGATGATGTAAGATCAACCCAGAAATAGGTGGACCCATAAATCACTCATTATTTTTGGATGGTTTCTTTTTCAATAATTCCTATAGGTATGATTATTCTTATTTGGATTATTGTGTATCAAAAATTTATTATCATTTTTATTGATCCTTATAATGGAATGGATCAAGTCTTGAAAAAACAAGGAACAATTTCCATTCTTTGTATTCTTACTTGTTTTCACACTTATTTTTCTACGCGTTCTTAGCGTTCATCATGGGAATATGAATGGAAGACCACTTCACAAAAATTTCTTTGTGTAATGATTTGGAAGCAATGATACATCCTCATGACGACCTAGTAGAGGTGCGACAATGACAACGACAGATGGAACAAAGCGACACGGGAGATGTCATCTCTCAAGAATTTACTAGAATAATGGGGTGAAACATGAATTAAAGGCCATGATTATGAATAATTAAACCAAATGGTTATATGAATGCTTCCTTTTCAAGAAATTGGGCACTAGAGCGTGACCAATGACCCAAAGAAAGAGTGCTTTCAGTGGCACGACCACTGGAGGTGACCGAAGATGTGGCCAAGGCTGGCCGCTGTGGTGAAAAACAGCGACAAAGAAGTGTGCCTATTTGGAACGACTGGAATGAAGTCCCATGGACAGTATGTGGGAGAAGTGGCTGACTCAAAGGATGGCCGCATGGAGCTGGAGAAGACATGAATGTCACAGCGTCCAGGTGGACCGAACCGGCCCGCGTCCTAGTAGCCTGGGGTGATGTCGGAAGGCCGAGTCAACCCGACGGGTTGGGTCACACCCATTAGGTTAGGTCGGACCGGGCGAGTCTATTAAGATGGGACTTGGGTTAGGTTGGGTTATGTTTATCTGACCAGTTCAGACTGGACCCGGACCTAACCATCCCCTTTTTACTAAAATGCCCATAACACTCAAACTGTGTGTCTATTTGATGAACCGTTTGTAGCGTTGGGACCCTCGTGGTGAGGGTGTGATTTTGAGATACTATAAGAGACTTTTTATAGAGGTTGGCATACATACTATTAGATGAAGGAGTAGGGGATCCCAGAGCGAGCACACTAAGGACAAAATCCTGTGAATGGATGTGACCCATACGAGGTGTGATTCCTATGGAGTGGGTCTCATATGCTGATATGGAGTGTATCCTAAAAAGTGTGTCTTTTATAGAGTATGTACCATATTCCCATATCGGGTATATATCCTACGCCTATATAGAGTGTGTCTTCTACAATGTTTGTCTCATGTGCCTATGTGGAAGGTTTCCCCTAAAGAGTTTGTCTCCTGCGCCTACACAAAGTGTATCTCCTATGCCTACGCGGAGTGTGACTCCTGCATCTATGTGAAGTGTGTCTTCTAGGATGTCTTGTACTGTGTCTACTTGGATTTGGATATTCCTCTAATCTCTTAATATTCATATCTTGTGTGAGTTGACTCTAGTGACTCATTTTACTATAATTCTTAGAGGCTTCACTTCATGTACCTATTTAGTATTTTTCCTTATGTTTTACCTTTGTGGTTTGGGGTCCCTACTAAGTATTGTTTTACTAATACCTTCAAAGGCTTCGCCTATATGTTTCACATATTATAGAGATGATCAATAGATTTGAAGGAGTCCTTGGTGGGTAGGAGACTGGTGACTCTTCAGGGTGACCTGGAAGACATGGCACACTTCAGTGACATTTATATAGATTATTATACCCACCCTTCATGGTAGGGTTTTCTAGAGACGAGATCAAAGATCTTGTACATTTCTATTTAAGTTGGTCTAGTATTTTGGACCATTTACTTTTTAGTTTGGACTATTACTGTCAATGATTGACTTAGTGGGATTCATATATGTTTACTCACTATTTTTAGTTTCTGTACATTTCTTGGGGACGAGATTATGCTTGAAGGTTTATATGAAAATTCCTCCCCATTATGGGAAATGTCTACTAGGTGCTAGTCATCATCCCCTAGACTATGGGAGGCGGGATTGAGGTAGCCATGACATAAGCCCTTGGGTATGGTTCCTGAAAATAATTCTATTGACAATTTAAATAATATGGATGAAATTTCTTCATGCAAAATTTATAGGCTAATATTCACGGATCAATAACCAAAGGAACATGTTCTAAACATAACACGACTATTAGAGAAATATATTTCAAATTTGATGCATCATTCAATTTTTTTTCTTTTCTATAAAGGTAATAAATCATGCAGACATAATCATTAATTTGTTCTAGCCATCTTCTCTTCCACATTCTCAACTACTTATGAGTAAATATATAATTTAAATATTTGGGATCAATATATATTTCACACTTTAAAACATATAAATAATTCTACAATTGATTAAAGAAAAAACCAGAAAAAACTAATTGTATATCATGTTTATGAAAATTTATCTTTTGAGGTTTTAATTGACGTGAATCATAAGAAATTATCTGATATCTCTAAATCAAAACACAACCAAGTCCCTTATATGAAGAACCATTGTAGAATAAAAATCCTCCTTTTTTAGAGGGGGAGAGAAAATTGGAAAAATTAATGAATCTTATTTTTAGTTCATGGAAACAACCATCACACTATTTTTTCTAGTTGAATTTAACCCCTTTTGAGTTCCCTTTGTGGGATTGATAACCATGAAAATATTTCATTAAAAAACTAGTAGTAACCGGTTAATTTAAAAAAAAACATTAAATCTCAGTGTCTTTTTTAATATTATCCACTATTTAATAAATTTATTATTATTAGGGAAATAGTTATGCCATATTTATAAATAATATATCAAGAGAAATAAATCCGTTGAAACTAAAATTCACATTTTATAAATTTTCCTTATAACATTTTTTATGGTTTGAAAACGAATCCTTAGGTTTTTTACTTGGTCCTCATGATTTTTAGAATACACCAAAATATAATAAATAAATAAAACCAAAAACATATCATATAACTCATGGAAAACACTATTCATAAGGTCTACACAGAAATATGGTGCATTAGAAATCCCAAACAACATTACTACAAATTCATAATTCCTATATATATTTTTAAACATAGTCTTGGTGACTTATTACTCTCCACCTTCAGTTGATGGTATCCTAAAATGAGATTAATCTCTATAAATACCACGATACCTAGAGCTAGTCAAACAAATCATTGATATGTGTCCATGTATACCTGTACATAAAAATAATGTTTTTCAAAGATCTATAATAAATGAAAGGAATCATCTAAACAACATTCTTTTAAAAAATAATACAGGGGAACCCCATGGTGAAGTGGTAAGATGAATGAAACCATTTCTTGGAAACACATATGACATCTATTTCAATTAAAAATAGTTCTATATGATCCATTTGATAAGGGGTTATTAAATAGGATAAGCAATGTGGAATAAGTCATCTATAAATTTAACTTCCAAATTAGGTAGAATACCAAGAAAATCATTTGAAAATACATCTAGAATTTTATTCATTATAGGGATTTCACCGATATAAATAGAATCCCACTTCCCAACAATATGTTCAAGTTAACTTTAATTTCTATATTTTAATAGTTTCTCCCCTTATTGATGTGTTATTTAAGGCACTAATTTATTTTTGTATGAAGACTAAAAATACTTTTGAAAAACTAATTTTTTAGCTATATAATCTATCTTATAATGATAAACTTAAATCCAATACGTACCCGTAATAGAATTAAATTATACAAGTGGAAATACAATACAGTTTTTATATAAATACATTACATACTAGACAAAAAGAATATTCTTATTTAATTTTACTTAATATAACCCCATTTGTTTTAATAAAAGTTATGGCTTCCTGTCTTGAGGTGAAATTTATAATTTATCAGGAAATTTAAAGGAAAATAAAGATTGTGTTGACCTGAAATCAAACATCACATTGTCATAATATGAATAAACGAATAATGTACCTAACACCACATCACTAGATGGTCTAACATCATCTGAATTAGTCACAAAGGATTTAAACACACATTTTAGTTTTGGATCTTGGTGATTTCCATCCTTCATTCCAATATTTGGAAAATTACTAACAAAATGACATATCTTATTATAATTAATGCATCTTAGCAGTGATTTTTAATTATTTTTATGATAATTTTATTTTCAATCACAAGATAAATTTATGAAATTTTCACATCATAAATACTTCTTAGATTTTATAAGACATTATACAGGGTTCTTCTTACGACACGTGTCACAAGACGAAAATTGTTTTCATACCTTTGTATTTATTTATTGCGTGCTTACCCATTTCCTACCATATTGAATTTTTCTTATTCTTGTTTTCATAGAATATATGATCATTAGTAAACACTATTTCCACATTCTTAGATTATAAGGCATGTTACGCATAACTTTTGAATTCATAAGAATCAAATGACCTTCGATATATTGGTTTTAATCCTGAGTAAAACTGAATAATTTGATTACCATGATCTGAAATAAAATTATGGGTAGACATTTCCAATTGGATGAATTATTATTCTTACAAAACCATAAATATTTATCCTATTGTCTAAATTACAAGAATTTATATTCCATGATATGTCTAATATCATGAAGAAACTATATATCAAGAGAAATATTTTTAGTTTCATCCCATTCGATGGTGAAAATATCTTCCCTATCTTCGACATTCTTAACCATTAACCACCACTATCTAGAGTTACTATAAAAATAGTAAATATAAAGAGTTTACTTTTATTTATCTAAATAACCCATGACATTGAATATCTTTTCCATGGGAATAATATATTTTTCGCATCCATTGGGCTATATGATCCACTGAATGCATGAGGGCGTTTTTTTGATGAAATTATACACAATATACATGTTAATTTTTGGTGAATGTATCTCCACAATCACATGGCTACCACCACCATTTATTTCCTATATCAAATCCACTCACATAAAAAATTGGTTTGTTCTAATTCTAACAATTAATGGTTACAGATTTGGAAGGATACCGTCCTCTTGGTTCCATCATACTTCAACTTACCTATTTCCTCTATAGAAAACCATTATAAAAATACATAGTTTAAATGAAGCAACAAGGTAATCCTTAAATTATATGTTAAAAATAAACTATAATATCATAAGGGTATTTAATTTGATTATCCTATCCTCTAAAATTATCTGAACCAAATATTGAATAAAAAATATAAGGAGTCAACTTATAATAATAAATATTCTAGTGTCTTTAAATAAGGATTGACTTTCTTCCACTACCATTGATATTTTTTGTTTTATATTTTTAGATAATTAGTTCATAAACCTAACATAACATCCTAAAAATTATTAATTAGACCCATTTACTCACTATCCATTTTTTCAACAATATTTATTTTTTAAAATGAACTGTTATTTATTTCCATTAATAAATTTTAAAAATTTATGCTTGAATTTTTATTTTTTACTATACATTCTTTAATCCTATGAAAATAATAATAAAATATTAGGATGAGCACATAAATCACAACAAGGGACATAAAAATATAGATAGAAAACCATTAGTCCTTTTTAAACAATGAAATCATAAAAATATATTTTCCTTTAAAAAAAACATGAGATAATAAATAATCATTAACATACAAATGAAATCAGATTTGATAACCCAATTTTTTTCATAAAACGATTTATCTGAAATTATAAAGGTAAAATGAAAATTTTGAGGGTTTCTTTGGAAACATGATGATAAATGAAAAATGTTTTCTTAAAAACACACCTTTTTTAATCCTTAAAGGGAACAATACAACTTTTAAAAAGATAATTAATTTTCCTTTTTACGTTAAATAATTTCCATGAAATCCCATTACAAAGTATATGAATCCCATATAGGTTCCTTGGGACTACATTTTCATATAACCCTTTCAAGATCCCTTATAAATGGAATAACTATATGATATACTTCCGATGTAATACTACCGAGAACATAACCATTACACAATAAATTGGAGAGCTATTTTGGGATAAAACAATCCTAAATAATAGTCAAGGATTATAACATTTATAAAATTCATAAAAGACTACGTTTCCATCATCAAAATCTTAACAATATCTTTTTAAAACCACATGTAAACTTTTTTAGAAATTTTTAAATGTAATTCCCGTTAAGCCTAATTTTTAAAACAATCATTATGAGAAAAAATAGAAGCAGGTTTTTTATTTCAAGAAAAATTAGAAGTTTACAAATTAATTCGAAACATAAAAAATGGTTATAGTGGTTTGAAAATACGTTAACACTATATACATAAAAACAGATCACCCCTTTTTTATTTTTTAGGGAAAGTCAAAACATTCAATTAAAATAATAATTTTGTAAACCTTTTGTCTAAAAGAACATAAATTCTATTTATAAATAATTTAATACTTATAAATAAATATAAAAATGATATTTATGAATATGGACATGGAAGAAAAACATTTTGAAAATAAATTTCTAAAATATATAAAAAAAGTTCTAAATATAATGTGTTCATTACCTGAAGTTTGACTCATCATGTAATTATCATCTGTAGAATAATAAAAATAAAATAATTATCATTTTTATACATTATTTATAATTTTAAAAACAATCCTAATATATGGTTATGAAAAATGAACTACTTTATAATCATGAAGACGTTAGAGATACAAACCCATGATTAACGTTTCTATTTTCCAATGGTCATGATGGAAAGAAGATAAGAACAATTTTACCTTTAAAGATATATAATTATACAATAAATAAAATTTTAATATTTAAAATATACTTATACGTACTATATATTAGATTCGGTAATGAAAAAAGTGACACATCACATCATAGAGGTAGTAATCCACACATATTGACAAATGAAATTATCAATTTTTAATGGATGGAATAGTAATAAAAAATGAAATATTATTATTTAAAAATTATAATGATGATATAAATATCATATATAAACACTAAATCCATTAATATAACTATATTTATGAGTTATAGATGGAAAATGAATTACATCGGTTCACAAGGTGGTAGTCCTCCGTAGACATGAATGATAGTTTCATTCCCCATTTGATGAAATATGAGATGGATATAAGTTATTATATTAACATAATAACATAATATTATATAGGAGATACATAGGTTACTATATCATCCTTGTTTATTAATATTTGAAGGAGGTTGGAGAAGAAATAAATATAGAACATTCTGTCAAAATCTATCCCAATTATTCAGAAAATCTTATATTCTTTACATATTAATCCATATAATGTTGGTATTATTCTTAAAAAGTACTATAAAATGAGGTTATGGATTTTATAAAGGTATTAAGGTAGGTATTTACTGAACCAGAAGGATTTTTAAGTGTGAAAAAATGAGTAGAGGCGGTTCACTTTTATAATAGTGGGGAGGGATACTCTTTGAATTTATTTAAGTATTAGATTATTATAAATTAATTTTTAAGTTAAAATTTATAAAAATTGATATTATCAGAAGATATTATGATTATGAGTCAAAATAATATTAGAAAAATATAAAGTTTACATTATGCTTTTACCCTTATCTTTTTTTTAAATAGTCTTTATCCTTTCTGACAATTACAACGATAACAAACGTTTTTACTATTTAAGGGTCAAGATGGTTACTATAAAAAGACAATTATAACACAGAGGGATAATTGTTAATATTTTATTCCATATCCCAATCAACTTATTGAAGATAATATTTTATAGGATTTTACAATCATTTAATGATTTATTATTTATTATAAAATATCATTAATGTCAATTTTATAACCATTCAGCTACATTGAATTTAATAACATCAATACATAAAAGAAATTTTAATATAAGAAACTTATACTTAAATAACTTGTTATATTTACCAAATTAATTCATGTAACACAATTATTCATTCGAATTATATTACTTTTATTTTTTTAATATCATTTATTTTATTTCTCTGTTAATTTAATAAATATCGTAGTAGCGTCACATAAAAATTTATGGTAATTATTTCATAAAAAAATCTGAAATTTATTACCTTGATTAAAAAGTAATTAATATTTTGATTAAATATTTATAAATCAATAGACAATCTTTTTATCCCCAGGTTAAAATTTTAAACATATGAAAACAAAGGGAATGATGTTTTTGACTTTTCTTTACATGAAATATTATATATGTAAAAAACATGGCCAAATGAAAAATATCATATATTCATAGAATGGATGGTTATGGATTAAATATTCTCATACAATGAAATTAATTAGAGTGTTGGGGTTACTTTTTATCCCTTATCAAATTATTTCTTCCCTTAATTAACCCATTTTACCATTATTATGGTAATTTTTTTACCACAATTAGAATTCAAAATGAATAATAATATAATGAAAATATTTACCAATTTTTTTATAAGGATCTAGCCTTAAATATTATATAATCTTGAGTTATGTAAAGAGTTCACATTTAGTATCTTTTCAGGTTTAGAATTTTAGAGAATTAAGCCCAAAATACTACCTTATATCTCAAATATTTTATTGTATACATTTCTACTCTATCCAATTTTTTTTCACAAATATAATATTCCTAAAATAAAACAAGAATAATTTTCTTGAAAAAAATATTCTTGAATTAATCTTTTCTATTATACTTCCTTATTCCCTTCGAAAATCATTTCAAAAACATAGGATGAGCATAAAAATATCAGCAACGGTTATGAAATAAGGAAAGAAAACATTAATCCATGAATACATACAAATCATTGAAATCACACATTTAACTCATAAAACATAATCTATTTAATATAACTCATGAAAAAAAATAAGATTTATGAATAACTCATAGAAATCATAAATCATAAAGGTAACATGTGGAATCCATAACATACTTACATTGTAGCTTTCATGAGAACGTAGGGAGTAAACTTCATGGTTACTTTTGGAATACCCATCATAGTATATTTCTTAAATATATCAAGAGATTCCTTAATGTGTACCTTCATCACATTACCCAATGAATTGGATAGCTATCTCAGGCTCACTCACCCTTAGTTAATCACATAACTACCCCTATACATAAACAATTCACAAGAACCATACCATAATCATAACATATAAAACAAGTATAACAGAAAGATACAATTTCCACATGGTAATCACAATATATCATTTCAAGATATTAACATAATCAATACTTTATAAAAACTATTTCAATACCAAAATACAAACAAAATATTTTATGGTATTTATTTTTCTTTTAAATACATTATGCCTTATTAAGAAAGCCAAATATCCGATAATGGTCGCAGCAGCGGAAAGGTCGTTGTCACAATGTACATTAAAAAGAAACATTCCCTTTATAATTTAGTAAAACAATTCATAAAAAAATATTCCTTTTTAAAACCATTGAGTTAAATTAAAATAAATAGGGTATAATTATACACCGTATAAAATAAGGTCATGTATAAACTAAAATATGCCTCAATGAATGGAGATTGAGATGAAGTCCCTTACCTTAAGTCCAACTTTTCTTGTTCGTTCTTTATCTCCATGAATAATAAACTGAAGTTAAATTATACTTACTTTAGAACCTTTTTAAATTTTATTATTCCTTTTATACCAATTATTACCATGTAATAAAAATCATATAATTATTCAAGTTTATATCGGTCGTATTTTCGATATTCAGTACTTAAGTCAAAAATGAACTTGTTTTGATTCAATTTGTCCATCTAGTAAAAATTCCATAATCTCTATAAGGATATTAATGATTTAACTATCATATATATATATACAGTATATATATTTATAATTTACTATAACATTTGGGTATAAAAAATCAAATTTACAATTCATGGAGACAGTAGGTCGTACGTACGCATGAATGCTACTTTCATTAATTTTTCATATTAAAGAAATGAAAACTAAATGATACATAGGTATATTTTAATTCAAGTAAAATATCATATGTTATATATTTTAGATAATTTCATTCACTCTATCCTTTATACATTCCATGTATGGCATGAACGAGTCATTTCACAATGAGGGGGCGGTAGTCCACACTTTCTCAAAGGAAATTATCAAATTTAAAAATTATGGAAAGCATAATGGTATATTGTAAATAACAAATATATAAGAATAGAGACAATTTAAATATAATATTTATCATATATAAATATAGTTCCATAATTTTTTCTACCATGAGAGGTGGTAGGAGAAAATTAAACAATCATCATTTCTTGAGGCTGTCCTTCGCCGTACATAGAAACAATATATTAATATAAATTAGATGGAGGTGTTTATAAGTGTAGTTAGAATCATTATAAAAATAATACTTATATATTTAGGATAATGGTGTTTTTATATAATTAAAATAATAATAAGATCATAGGTAGCGAAGAAGGAAAATAAAGGAAAGGAACTTCAGTGAAGATGTTAAATCTAAATCGGGAAACTTCTTTTGTTTTGAGCCAAAATGATTTATTGAATTTCCTTCTTCCCAATGTAAGAATTATAGGAGGAATGAAGAGATGTTTTCAGAATATTTTATCAGAATTTTGACGAGCCAAGGAGCTTTATTGGTGTGATTAAGTGGGTAGAGGTGGTGGCCTTTTATAAGATGTATGAGGGGTAGTTTAAGAATGTCTTGGAATATTAATTTATTATACATTTAATTTCATTGAAAAATTATCCAAAACTCAATTAATTCGAATATACAATGATTTTGGTTTCAATACCCGTAATCCAATAATTTTTAAACAAGTTTGGAATTATTTATTATCCTTATCTTTTAAGATTAACCCTCATTTTAACATTTTTAATCATAGAGTGATATCATGTTATTCACACATTGTTGGTTAATGTAATTACTATATCTTGTCAAACGACACAAAAGAAAATTAATTATGTCATATTTAGAATTATATTGACCATTTGGGTGAATATTATATTTTTAAAAGTTTAATATCATTGAATAAACTTTTTATGTTTTAAGTTATGAATTATGTCAATTTTGGACACTATTCATACTTGAATTTTTTTACAAATTTATAACAACATTATTACAACGAATAAAACATTGAATAAATAATAACATTTCATATTAACCTAGATAATTCTTTTATGACATTAATTATGTAAAATAATATATAATTTAATATTTATAGTGTAATTTATTTGAATCCTTTATTAATGAATCAATCACTACATAAACATTGTGTTATAATTAAATTTATTTATTTAATGTCTAAAAATTAGAAATAAAATCTCATGTGGTGGGAAATATTATTATCTTTTTTATGAATATTTATTATAAAATATATCAAAAATATTACCCCATATAGAAATTATTTTAGTAAGAAGATACGTGTTCATGTTATTTTTCTCTTTACTTTAAATTAATTATTATATCATGTTATCATCACTCCCAAGTGGCACCATAGGGACCTAACATAGACCCAATGATTCCCATGGTCGGAAATATCTAATCCAATAGGATTAGTATATTTTTTAGGGTTGTTTAATATTATTATAATATTATTTGTTACCCTTATTTACTAGAGTTACCCTTAAACCATGGTAAATAAAATAATTACTGAAGTTACAATTCATAATGCCTAAAAATAAAAGGTATGTATTTACAGAATTTTAAGTTTATAATTACAAATATGGAATCTAATTTTCCAAATTAAAAACATTGACGTTTCAGTAATTAATTTAAAATAAATTCCAATTTTCAAAACAAGAATGCAGGTTTTTAAGAAGTAAAAACTATCAAAAGATTGACATGTGTCTATGTACAATTTCAATGTGAAATTATTTCCAGTGAAAAAATTGTATTAAATGAAAAAATAATAATCTAATTACACATTTAAATAAATTAAAATAACAATATAACTATATAATTAAATTATATTAAAATGTGGTTTTGAATTAAAATGCAGTATTTTTCATTATTCATTAAAATATGAATTTCATTAGGAAAATACAAAAATTTACAAAAAGGTAAATTTTGTTGTCCAAATTATATATAAGAAGTTTATTTTGTAAAATAGAACATATAATTTTTACAAGTACTATATTTTAAAAGGTTTTTCCTTCAAAAGGTGGTAAAACAATATTTTAAAAATATTAGAGTTTTTCATTTTTAAAACCAGATTCATTCTTATTTTAAGCCCTTAAAAATTATTAGATAAACGTAAAAACATTTAACAAATGTGTAAAATATTAATATAGTTAATTCTGTTCATTCCCTCTACTATAATGGCTAGGAGTTAAATACCATTGAAAATAATAATAATATTATATTTTTTTGATATAACTCAATGCTGTGTACAACATAATATTTTGGAGAAACTCATTGTTTCGTATCGAGTATGTTATCGAAAAAAGCATCCATTTAACATAAAATTAATATCTTATTTCTAAATATTAATAGACATGAAAAAAATAATTTTATAAATACCTGAGATCCTACATCATTGACCATTTTGGAAATTGGATCCCTGCAAATTGATTTACTTCTCAAATAATTGGGGGCATTTATCCTTCATAACATATTTAGATTCCTATGTTGCCTCTTCATCCATATGATTTTTCCACAAAATGTTTACCTGATGAATTACCTTATTTTTCAAAACTTTCTCTTTACAGTCAAGAATATGGAAAGGTTGTTCCATATAAGAAATATTTTCTTCCAACTAAACAACCCATGATCTCAAAACATGATATGGATCCAACATATACATTCCCAACATTGAAACATGAAAAAAATTGTGTACCTTGTAAAAACTTCGAGGTAAATCCACTCTATAGGAAATTGATCCAAATTTATCTAATATTTAATAGGGTCCAATGAACCTTGGACTTATCTTTCCATTCTAACCAAAAGACACTAAAGTTTTCCATCGAGGAACTTTTAGAAATACATGATCACCTATATTAACAATTATCTTTTTTCCTGTTATCCTCATAATGTTTCTGCCTACTCCGAGCTATTATCATGTGTATCTGAATCAACTGAACTTGTTTTTACCATCTCTTCTATTAATTATGTTCCATTTAACATCCTTTAACCTACTTCATCCAAAAAAGTAATAGTTCAAAACCTCTTTCTATATATGCTTCAAATTGTACCATCTGTATATTGGAATGAAAAATATTATTATAAGAAATATCAACCAAAGAAATATGTTGGTTCTAAAATCCATGGTAATTTACTGAACAAGATCATAGCATATCTGCCAATGTCTGAATTTTTTTGTTGTAACTTCCCATTTGATTTCTAATAAATGGTTGCACTAAAATTTAATTTAGTAACCAAGGACTTCTGAAAGCCGTTCTAGAAGTTAGAAGTGAACCTGAGATCATGATCTGATATAATGGAGAGGGAAACTCCATGCAACCTTACTATATCTTTCATATACAATCGAAAAAGATAATCTGGAGATAGAGTATCTTGAATAGAAGGAAAACGAGAAAATTTAGTCAATCGATAAATAGTAACCCAGATTACATTGTTACATCATGAAGTATTTGATAATCCCACTACAAAATCCATGGATATATATTTTTTATTTACACTCCATCACTAGAAATGGATGAAGCATCCCGTTAAGTAACTACTTCTTTGTTTTAACCTATTGAAAAATCAAACATCTCAGGGTAAAGTAATAAATATATCTTTTTATTCCATCCCCCAGTAATACTTTTTAGGATCTCTATACATCTTAGTACTGCCAGGATAAACAAAAATAGAGAAATACGAACTTCACATAACAACTCTTTCATCAAATATGAATCAAAAGGCACACATAATCTCTTTCCAAACCACAAAACATTGTCTTTATCAATGTTAAATTCAGGTATGTTACTCGTATGAATCAATTTTACCTTTTTCTACAACTCAATGTATTCTTTCTTTGATTTGTTAATGTTACCGAATAGAGATGATTTCACTGCCACCTGAAAAAATATAGGAATTACTTGCATGAATAACTTCCAATAAAAAATTCATCAAATCAAAAACCAAAGGATCTCATTCTAAATGTAGTATGGTTAATATAGAATTACTATTTCTACTGAGAGCATCATCCACTTCATTTCGATTTTTATTGATAGTAATTAATCGTGTGATCATAATATTTGATTAACTCTAGACATCTCCTTTGTCTCATTTTTATTCATTCTGAGTGAATATATAATTCAAACTATTAGGATCAATATATATTTCACACTTTACACTATACAAATGATGCAACCAATTTTTTAAAGCAAAAACAACAACAAGTAATTCCAAATCATGTGTAGTGTAATTTAACTCATTAGTTTTCAAGTGATGTGAAGCATAAGAAATTACCTGATACTTTTTCATCAGGACACAACCAAGTCCTTTCAATGAAACACCACTATAAATAAAAAATTCACCATTTATTGAAGGAATTTAAAAAATTGGAGAATTCACCCATCTTATTTTCAATTCCTGATAGCATTCATCACATCCTTTTGTCCAGATGAACATAACACCTTTTCAAGTTAACTTACTCAGTGGGCTGATAACCATGATTTTTTTTCAACAAACCTCTTGTAATAACCTAAAAAACTAAGAAAACTACGAATATTAATTATATTTGTGGTTATTGGCTATTTATCAAAAACTTTTGTTTTAGTCAAATCAGTTGGTATGCAATATTTAGAAATAGTGTGACCTAGGATTGAAATTTGTTGTAACCAAAACTCACACTTTCTGAATTTCCCATATAGTTTATTTTCTTTTAAGGTCTGCAATACAACCATTAAATAAATTTCATGCTCCTCTTTACGTTTTTAATATACCAAAATATCATCAATAAACACAACCAAAAACATATCCAAGATCTCATGGTAAATTATATTCATAAGATCCATGAATACAACAGGTTCATTGGTTAACCAAAAAGGCATAAATAAAAATTCATAATTGCCGTATATAGTACGAAATGCGGTCTTCCGAATTTATACTTTATTTATTTTCAACTGTTGTTACCCCAACCTGAATTCAATCTTTGAAAAATACTGAGCTCCCTGGAGCTGATCATACAAATCATAGATATGAGGAAAATGATTATTTTTCTTAATAGTGATGTTATTCAAGGTTCTATAATCAATGAAAAGTCTAATTGAACCATCTTTATTTTTAACAAACCAGAAAGAGCACCCTAGGGTGATGTGCTAGGTCGAATGGAACCTTTATCTAACAACTCCTACAAGTGTTTCATTAACTCAAAAAGTTCAAATTGATCCATTAAATAAGGGGTTTTGAAATTATATTAACATTATGAACCATGTCAATAGTAAATTAAACTTCATGATAATGTATTATACCAGGAAACTCACCTTGAAAAACATCAAGATAACCATTTAACACTGCTAAATAATTTATCTAAACAGTTTCTATGTCTTCAACAACATGTGCATGATAAGATTAATTTCCAAATTTTACTACTTTATCAACTTCTTGTCATGTAATAAAAATTAAGGGTTCATTATTGTACCCAAATTGAAATTATTTATGATGAGAAACATATTTATCTCTATAGTTAATCTTATACAGATAAACGGAAAGCCAATACATACTCAAAATAATATCAAAATATACTAGAGGAAAAAAATAAGGTTTTCAGGTAGATTCTCTTCACACAAAAGGACATGAAGATGATTATAATTTCTTTCTTTTCTCAATATTTCCCCTGGGTATTTTTACCAGAAGTTCACAATTCATAACTTGAGATAGAATTCTAAATTTACTAGAATATTTTTCAAAAATCAATGAATGTGTATACCCAGAATCAAACAATAAATTTTTACAATGTTAATAAAAAATGGTGTACCAAATACTACTTTATTTGATGGACCAATATCTATTAAAAAATTTTCAAAGAATTTCACCAACCCCTTTTTCTTATAGTATGGCTTCTTTCCATCATTTTAATTCATCATCCGAAACTCATTTTCATAATTAACCATTTCATTACACTGAAATCATTTTACCGTATATAAATCAGATTTTATCTTACCACTACCTAGATCTTTTTAAATTCAATTACGAGCCTTAAGTCCCCTTTTACCATGTCATAAGAACTTACCAAAATTCAATAGGGAATCCCCAGTGTGATTGTTACTACAATCTTTACAAAATTTAAACATAAGTTTCTTACCATTAAACGTTTTTGAATAATTATTCCCTTTTATCTGCTACATAAACTTATATTCTATTGTTTTTCAAAGAAAACCTGATCATCAGAAAACTCTATTTACACCTTCTTCGCACATCAAAAAAATTTTCCATAATTTTTTAACTCACAAGAAACTAGAGGAATTTGACACATTGGATTTAATACTGAGTAAAAACTATTGACTTTACTATCAATAGATCGTATAAAATTTTGATCACACCATAATAGTCGAGTGAATTTTTCTTCATATTCAGCCACTGAGTCATCCTGCTTCCTCAATTCCAAGAATTGTTTTCCTATCCTAAGTTAAAAAACCATAGGAAAATATTTCTCAAGGAACATTCCTTTGAATGAATACCAGTCATCAGAATTGATATCTACACTATCCATGATATTTTTAACCATCAACCACCACTGATCAACTTCACCTTCAAAATGGTAAAAAACCAGACTAAACTTTTGATGTTCTGAACACCCCATGACATAAGAAATCATTTTGAGTGCTTTAATCCACCATTCATCTTGCAGAGTGTTATAAGATCCTCTAAATGATGGGGGTTTTTTCCTTATGAAATGCACCACTGCAGACATGTTTCTTTGTGGTTGATCTAGTTGATCTCGTGCACGGATACCACCACCTTTTATAGCCTCAGTCAGATATTCCATCGTTGCAACAAGCTATTTAGATTTGATTATAACCATTTTTGGTTGTTGATTTGGTATATTATTTTCATATTGATGTTTTCCCATCATAGATAACATATTTTTTCTACCGAAAACCATTCAGAACACAAAAATATCTTAGATTATGTAACATGGTAGTGTTCAAATGCAATATCATTTGAATATTTCCATAAAATAAAAAATATTTTACGGATATTCATTTAATAATATCCTAACTCCTAAAGTTGTCTAAACCGACCTCCGATACCAACTATAAGGCCTCGAACTTAAGAATTGCATAATATTTAGTGAATTAATGAATTCACATTTTGGATATTTTCTGGTTTTGAATTTTCAGAGAATTAGGCCATGACTATTACATTACTTCTCAAATATTACAAAGTAAAAAATTCTACTCTATCCATTTTTTCAGAAATATAAAATTAATTAAATAAAGAAATAATTATTTTCTAGATAAAATTATTATTGAATTGTTCCTTTTTCTTACCCTTACTCATACACTATGAGTAAATTTCATAAACTTGGGATGATCATAAAAATTTCATTACGGGTTATTAAATAAAGAAAGAAAACATTAGACCATGAATACATAAAAATCAATGAAATTATAATTTTCACTCATAAAACATAAGATATTTAATATAACTCATGAAAAAAATATGATTTATTAATAACTCATAGAAATTATAAATCACAAAGGTAATTTGTGACATCAATAACATACTTACATTGTGGATTTCACACCTACATTGGGATTAACCTTCCTGGTTATGTTTGGAATACCCATCATATTATATTCTCAAAATATATTAGGAGAAACCATAATGTTTACCTCTGTCACATTACCCAATGCATTGGAGAGATATTTTGGGCTCACCCACCATAATTTTAGCATGGAACCACCCATATGCGTGAAAAATTACCAATAACCATAGCAGAATCATAACACATAAAATAAGCATAAAGAAAAGATAATATTTTCACATTTCAATCACAACATATCATTTCAAGATAATGACATAATAAATGCTTTCCAAAAACAATTTTCAATATAAGAACATGTAAAAATAGTATATGGTATTTATTTTACATTTAAAAACATTTTGACTTCTTAAGGAATCCAAATATCAAATAATGCTTGCGGCAGAGGAAAGGTCATTATCACCGCATACGTTATAAAAAACATTCCTTTTGTCGGTTAGTAAAACACATCATAGAAAAATATTCATTTTGAAAACCATTGAATTAAATGAAAAGGAAAAGGGTATAATTATACCTTTTATAAAAAAGGTTGTTGATAAACCAAAATGTTTCTCAACGAATGGAGATTGAGACAAAGTACCTTACCTTGAGTCTGACTTGTCTTGTTCATTATTTATCTCCCTGAATAATAAACTTATGTTAATTTATAATTTATTCATAATAATTTTATATTTTATTATTCCTTTTATATAACTTATTACTTTATTATAACAATCATATAATTATTCAAATTCATATCGGTCATTTTTCCAATATTCAGTACTTTTATCAAAAATGAACATGTTTTGATGTAAATTATCCTTGTAGTCAAAATTACATCACCCCTATAATGATATTAATGATTTAAATATCATATATATACATTATATATGTATTTTAATTTTCTATAACATTTGGATTTAATAAGTGAAATTCACATTTCATGGAGACGGTAGGTCGTACTTACGGTTGAATGCTACTTTCATTTATTTGTCATATTAACAAAATGAAAACTACATAATACATAGGTATATTATAATTAAAATATAATATATTATGTTATATATGATACATATTTTCATTAATTCCATCCTTTTTATGTTCTAGGTATGGCATGAACGAGTCATATCACTTTGAGGTGGCGGTAGTGCACACGTCCTGAAATTAAATTATCGTATTTACACATTATGGATAACATAAAGATATTCTATAAATAAAAAATACAGAAGCATAGTGACAATATAAATATAATATATGTCATATATAAATACTATTCCATCATAATTTCCACCTTGATAAGATTTTGGGTAAAATTGAACAATCATCGTTTCGTGAGGTTGTAGTTCGCCGTACATAGAAGCAATATGTTCGTATCCATTAGATGGAGGTGTGTGTAAGTGTAGTTAGAATAATGATAATAAAATAATGCTTGTATATTTTGGATACTATTTTTGTTATATAATTTAAATAAGAATAATATCATAGGGATTGGATAAGGGAAATAATGGAAAATAACTTGAGAGAATACATTACCTCTAAATTGGGTAACTTCAATTGATTTGACCCAAGAGGATTTTTTGAATTGGATTATTCCCAAAGAAAGGATTCTACAAGTAAGATAGGGATGTTGGAAGCTTATTTTAGTAGAATATGGATGATCAAAGTGGCTTGATAGGAGTGATTAAGTAGGTAGAGGTGGTAGCCTTTTATAAGAGGGAGGAGGGTCACTTTAGGAAAGTCTTGAAAAATTAATTTATTATAAATTCAGTTTTGATTACAAATGTTTCAAAAATAATCTAATTATAAGATAAGATTATTTTTTATCAAATAACCCCCATAAAATAATTTTAAGACATGATTTGAATATTTTTTTATCCTTTTATTTTTGGTTTAACCCTTATTTTACACTTTTCAATCTTAGAGTGATATCATGTTATTTACACATTGTGGGTTAATAAAATTACCATATCATGTCAAAATACTGAAAAAAGTCATGTATGACTTTTTTGTACCTATATTAACAATTTGGATGAATATTAGATTTTTAGTAATTTAATATCATTTAATAAACTAATTTATGTTTTATGTTATGAATTTTGTCCATTTTGGAATCTATACATACATGACTTTTTAAAAAATTCATAACCACATGATTCCTTAAAAAAAATTAAATCAAAAAAACTATCATATTCACCTAGATAATTATTTTATGTTAGCAATTATTTCAAATACTATTTAGTTTACTATTTATAATATCATTTATTTTAATTCTTTATTAATGAATCAATCACCACATCATCATTGTGTCATAATTTAATTTATTTATTTACTGTTAAAATATTATAAATAAAATATCATGATGTTAGAAATATTTTTATATTTTTAATTTCTATTTATTTTCTAATAGATAACTTATGTAACCCCATATAAATATTTTTTGGTAAGAATATTCATGTTTAAGTTATTTTTCTCTTTAATTTAAATTAATTATTATAACATGTCATTATCACCGCCAAGTGTCTCCATGGGGTCCTAAAGTCTACCCAAGGATGCCCATAGTAGGAAATATCTCATCCAATAGGATTAAGACAAGTATTAGCGTAGTTTAATGTTAATATAATTTTATTTTTTACCAATATTTACTATATTTACCCTTTATCCATAGTAAATAAAATAAATATAGTAGTTACTATTCATAATTTCTAAAAATAAAAGATACCTATTTGCACAATTTGAATCTTTTGATTCAAAATATGAAATATTTATTTTCCAAATTCAAAACAAAATAGTTTCAGTAATTAATTTAAAATTAATTCTCATTGTCAAAACCAGAATGCAGGTTTTTTAAAAGTAAAAACAATCAAAAGATTGACATGTGTTTATGTCCAATTTCAATGTGAAATTTCTTTAAATGACCAGAGTTGGATTAAATGATAATAAATAACCCAATTGAACTTTAAAACCAATTAAAGGAACAATATAACTATATAAAAAAATTATATGAAAAGGCAGTTTTGAATTAAAATGCAGTATTTTTCACTCTTCATTAAAATATAAATTTCATCTGAAAAATACCTAAATTTCAACCAAGGTAAATTTTGGTGTCCTTCTTTTATTGAAGAAGTTTATTTTGTCAAATAGAATATATAAAATTTATAAAAACTAAATTTTAAAATGGTTTACCTTTAAAAATAATTAAAACAACCTTTTAAAAATATTAGAGTATTTCAAACATAAAATCAGATTCATTCTTATTTTAAGCTACTAATTTTTTTATAAATGTAAAATCATTTAATGTATTTGTAAAATAAAAATATAGTTAATTATTATCATTCCCACCAATACAACTAGTAAGCATTAACTATCTTTTAAAATAATAATAATATTATAATATTTTTTGGTATAGCTAAATATTGTGTGCAACGTAAGATTTCAGATAAACCCATTATTGTGTGTCGAGTACGTTATCAGAAAAATCATACCTTAAATGTAAAATTAATATCTTATTCATAAATATTAAAATAAACACAAAAATTATTATTTTGTTAATACTTGGGATCCTATATTTTTACCTCAACATTCAAAATGAAAAATAAATATTTCAAAATTCAATTCACTAAAGTGGAAAAAAACAATTTAAAATTAATCCACTAAAACATGATGAAATAATTTTTTTAAAAAAAATCCTTTATAAGTATAAAAATGTTTCGATATCAAATTCAAGTATGAAATTGATTAATAAAAAGAAAATTGGGTATTTCTTAATACAAAAGAACTAATGAAAATTTAAAAATTATGCAAAATTAATTTTAATTTGAAATTACATTAAAAGAAAGTAACGATTTTAATAAAATAAATATTTTTATCTATTAATTGAAAAATAAATATTTTTAGAAAATATCATAAATTCATTATACGAAAATTTTTAAATGTTGATTTAAAATTAATTTTTTTTTCAAAATAAAACTCTAAAATTTGGATATAATGATTTTAAATAAATCCATGTAACGCATAAAAACCCAACATGGCTAGAAAATAATGATTTTTTTGATTCAAAAATCACATAATATTCTAATAATAAATACAATGATATAAAATATAATTAATAAAAAATATATATTTATATTTCATGGTTAATATATTTCTCATGGTAAATGATGATGATGGAACATTCAGAGGAGATAAACCCACTAACCATTGGGAGGACTTTAAGGGTTATAATTCTCATAAATAATTAAAATCCCTAATATATAAAATGGACTCCATGTATACTAACCATGTTTGTAATTTAGTGGATACACAAAAAAGGGTGACTCCCATATGATGTTAGTTGATTATCCTAAATATAACTAACATGGATGGTATGATGTCTACAAATAAAGCACGTGTAGAAGAAAAAAGGTAAGTATTGTCTATAAAGAAAAATTTTAACCTGTTACAATGATAAATTCCATTTAGATATTTATCTCCATATATGATTATTTTTAATATTAAAATATTTCAAATGGATATCAAAACTAATTTCTTTAATTATCAATTATTTTAGGACGTGTATATGATATAACCAAAGGGTTTGGATGTTCCAAATCAGGATGAAAATGTATTCAAGCTACAAAAGTATATTTCTGTATTGAATTAGGCATCTTGGAGTTGGAATATCTCATTTAATGATGCAATCAAAGGGTTTTGTTTCATAAAAATTTAGTATTATAACAGTGTATATAAACTAATTAGTGGGAATTTAGTGGTGTTTCTGATATTTTATTATAATGAAATAATACTTACAAGAAATGAAATACCAGTACTTCACTCTATGAAGGGATGTTTTTGTAGATTCTTCTCAAAGAAAGGCTTGGGGGAGGTAGCCGACGTACTGGGTTTGAAAATATATATAGAAATATCTAAGAGGTTTCATTAATCGAGCCTAAACTCATTTATTCATAAAATTATAAGCCAATTTTGGACTAGAGAACACCATGAAGGATTCTTTACAAGTGTTTCATGGCATGGATTTAATGAATATTCAATATCATTCTAATGATTTTATAATGGATGGAAATGATTCATTATGTTCCTACTATAAGAATTATAATCTATTCCTTGTCAGGTAGTCTACACAATGTCACTTATAAATTGAGCACAAGAAGTATATATCAATCCAATGATGATGAGTGTTACAAGATTATTGTGAGGAATATCCTAAGGTAATTATAAAGGAATGAGGAAATGTTTTTGGTTATATGAGGTAAGAATAATACCTATGTAAGAGGTTACAATAATGATAGTTTCCAATATTATGGAAATTACATTAAATATCAATTTTTTTATCAATTTTTATTAAATGGTAAAGCTATAAATTAGAAAAGCATCAAAAAATTACTATATAATAATTAGAAAAAGATGAAGAGTACATTGATGAATTAGTGGAAACAAAGGAATCTATTTCATTTAATAATTTCATTACTAAACTTTGAGTAATTTATAGCATTGAGGGAGTAATTTAGAATTACAATGATAAGAATGGAAATATTTATTTGGATAAAGAAGCAAAATCTCAATGAGGTAACAAAAAAACAATTTTAAAATACTCTATCATGGGAGAGTTAATTCAGATGGGTGATCTAAAGATATCTAGGTGTATACATGGGATAATGTTGAAAATCCATTCATAAACTCACTAAAGAAATTAAAACATGTGGGCCTTGTTGACTCTCTAAGTGTTTATCACATGATATTTTTTTTGTGGTTGTAAATGAGAAATTATTTTATAATAAGGAAAATATATATTTATCATTCATTTATGTTTGAATTAATTAATTTTATTTTAACTACCAAATGAAGACATCCCCTTAATGTTAACCTCTATGTTGTCCCTAATCGATAGTCACTATATGGTATTATGGGTTGTGATGATATTTTAAAATTATAATTAATAGAGTATTTTACTCATTACAATAGGTTTTATATGAGATACAAAGGATGGATTCAAGAGATAATAAAAAGAGACTTATTCGTTGTACTAACTCACCAAAGTAAGTTTAATGGAATATCAAATAGTCATCAATATATTTAGGGGTGTAGAATTTTTATCAATCCTTCTTCCCTAAGTTTTAAGAGATACCAATCATGTCAAACATCATACTTAGATACCTTATGAAATTAAAATGTAGCATGGCTAATCATTGGTAGTTGGGTATGTTTTTAATCATCTTATCGGTTTGAGCACAACTACGATGTGATTTTTTCACCTGTATAATGAGTAAATACATATAATTCTGGATTAAATTATAATTAAGAAATTAATGAACATATTTAGTTGGTTAATATATGATATGTACAACCACTTGGATTAGGATAATATGATGCACCTCTTTGTCAGATGAATGAAATGCCTTCTATTCATCAACCATGTCAGTCTATTTTAGAGAACCATGAAAAATGAGTTTGTCTATACTAGATTGACATTGCTTTATGTCTATTGGTTACTCAATGTCATGAAAAAAGGGAATATATTAGTGTATATATAATATATGACGACTATAAAATAGGATTTTAATAGTGATTATCATTATTAGTGCTAGCTAAAATCACTGATAAAGGAACCCATTATCAGGGATAAAAAAGGATTTATAAAGGAATCCTTGATCAGTGTTAAAAAACCCCTGATAAAGGGTGGAATTATTAGTGATAAAAAATATTTGATAAAGGGGTCCCTTTACCATTGCTAGTAAACAAGTGCTGATAAAGTAGGTACCTTAGGAGTGCAATTAAAAAATCCTGGATAAACAGTTCCCCCTATCAGCGATAGTAAAAAAGAACTGATAAAGGGGGACCTTTTATCAATACTAGAAAATAAGTGCCGATAAAGGGGGATGTTTGATAATGCTAGTGAAAAAATGATAACAAAAGGTAAATTAAAAAAATAATAATAATATCATTAAAAAATTAGATTACCATAAAAATATATTTATATTGACATATATATATATAATTTGTTTTTAAAATTTTAATTTTACAATTAGTATAAAAAATATTGTTTTAAAATTGAATGTATATTTTTTTAAAAAATAAAATTAATTAAAAATTTTCTAATTATTATCAAATAATAGTTATTTAATAACAATTTCAATATTTTAAAAAAATTAGAAAATGAATAAATGTTCTAAAATGTGACATGCACCCCTGATCACATTTTGTAGGCCAAAAGAGTTCTTGAAGGCCTCCAAAAATGAGTTTTTTGCCTATGGGTCCAAATATTTTAATATTAGATGGAATTTAAACCTCGTTTAAGGGGGTTTCATTGTCTTTTTTATGAATAATAAATTTATTCCTAGATCTGACCTTAATTTTGATACTATGGTTTTTTTTCATATTATATTACTATTTATAATCAAAAATATAAAAATATAAAAATATATTGTATATATTCACAAATATAAATTTAATTTTATAAATAAATATGTAAACTTATTTAATTATAAAATATATTTCTTAAATTATAAACCATACATAGATAAAAAATAATATCCACTATATTTTAAAAAAATGTGTGAATATTTATATACCCGTACAATTAACGTATATATAATGTAAATATAATGTTTATATACATATATATATATATATATTTGGGTGTGTGTATTGAAAAAAAATATATTTATCTATATATTATTATATATATACACAAATAGTAATATATAATATATGTAAATAAATATAAATATGTATAATTACATTTATTGATTCACACACATGTATAATAATGTATGTATGTATGTATTTATTTATTTATAAACATACACAAAAAAAATATTATATATGTATTTATATACATATATATAAATATATATAAATATATGTATAAAACATGTAATAGAATATATATAAATATATAGATATAACATTAAATACAAAAAAACAATATACTGGAGTGGAAAAGGTGTGGGTTTATGAGATGAAGGTATCGGGTTTGAAACTCGCTAGCGGCATGGGAGTATGTAAGATGATGAAATTTTATTTAATGCACTAATAAAGGGATATGGGAGTACGCGAGTGAGTGGAAAAAAGGACTGATAAAGCAGTGTTGGAAGTTCAAATAAAAGGTTGTGTGAGAAGAGTTCCCAACCAAAATAATTTTATCCCCATTTATCAGTAATTAAAAAAACATTAATAAAGGGGGACCTTATCAATTGTTTTTTAACAATGATAATATGTGAATTTCAATATTTTTTAGAGTTTCTAATTAGGAAATTTATCAGTTCCTTTTTAGGGAAACATTTAAGCCAACCCTTTAACGTCACTAACATAATTAGTGCTTCTGTAGGGATAATAAAGCCCTCCTACTAGCACTGTTAAAGGAAAAAAGTTATACTAGTTTATATGAGATATATTAGAGTAAACAAGTTCATATGTTGATATTATTATGTTTAATAGAAATCATGACAACCCCTTATAATTATGTGTAGAACTAACACTTTTCTAGAGGCTACGATTTGCTTACATATATGAAATAATGAAAATATATTTACATTGAATGATTTAAATTTCCATAGGGTCACGTAGTAAGGTCTTGGATATGGATAATGTTTTATACAAAGTGTTTATTCCAACATTAATAGGGCATAATGAAAGAATAAAAAAATATGTTTTAGATGGATTCATAATGAGTTGTGAAGTTTTGAGTAAGGATCTTTGGAATTTAAGGTAATGGGATAGATTGATTGTTGTTAACTAAAATAAGATGCATGCGATTCATATAACCTGAGGATATGTTGCTAATAACACATATTTAAGCAGGTACCCAGGACTACGTTCTACCAAATGTTGTATGTGCACTCTTCCCTAATTTCCACCATGACATCTATCAAATGGTTTCGTTGGTTTAATCCAGTATGAATGGGTTAAAAAATACATGAATGTATACTGAATTGCATTAATGGTTATACAATGTCATGGAAACACATTTTATGAACTGAATATAGACACTTCATTTCTCTATTAAAATATTATAATCATGGATGTCTATAAATGGGATGTTTCCCCTCATATAGGTAGTGAAGTGAGAGCATTATTAGATGATAATTTTTTAGTGATTTTGATCATTTGTTTTGTGAAAATATTTATACAATCTCTTTAATTACTTCAACTCATTCACCATCCTCAGTGAAGGTACTATCACCCCTTCAATAATATAAGAACCCTTCAACTATGAACCAGGATCCACTAGCTGGTGCCCCCCAGTGGTAGGAGATATTGATTTTTTCTTTATGATCATTATCAAGAAAACATTATAGAGATAGAGGATACCACATCGACTATCTTGGTATACATATGTTTATATTCTTCATATATATATATATATATTACATTTTGATTCTGTTATGGATATATTTTATTAATGAGGTTTTCTTTTTCTTTTATATTCATAATATGAACCTGAAAAAACTCATAAGTAGAGGAATTCATGATTCCATTTATTACTATTAGGTTAAGAAATTGATGATTTAGTCCTAAAAGGAGAAACCATATCACTATGGTTGCGGGATATGTTCCTTAAAATATGTTCATATACCCATGGAAAATTAAAATATAAATTTACCCAAAATTTGGGATTCTATTTCATAGGCAGGTACAAAATGATCCTTTTAGAAGAGGTATATATACAAGGATATTATATTTTTGATGGTGATCATGATCAACATATAGAGATTCCTGGTAATGATGAACCATTCAAAAGTTGTAAGTGATGGACAATCTCAATGAAACATAGTGATCAAGACCCATTTATGGTACTCCATAGTAGAATATTATTCATCCATCAACTCAATGATCTCTAGTTACTCAAAATTCTAAATATTCAATATAGAATACAAAGAGTATTCTAATAAAGGAGTGGTTATGTGCACCAATAACACTGTATTAATTATACTTAATGGGAAATAAATCATTGAATCATATGAATTTACATCCCTAAACAATCAATAATTTCAATAAATAATGATGTAATTGATTTTATGGTGTGAAATGATATGTTGTATTCTTATTTTGTAGAAGTTATGTACTGATGATATAGTTGGATTTGTGATGGATAGAGGTGGAATGAATTTTGATGCATTTTGTCTATGTCTAGAGATTAACATTGTCTCTATGTAGTATACATTTGGTTGGGAATGTGTGTTATATTATATTAATTATAGTTTTTCTATTTCTTATGAATAACCACCATAGTTGGTTAGTGTGATAGATTCTCACATAAGGTCTTGATTTCAAGGTTATTTCTTAAAAATAATTATTATATATGGTATAAATAGATTCAAAATACCCCTACCTGCAATATCTTATAATCTTGGAAAAGGTTGTGATGGCCCTAGGTCATATGGGCTTTACACGGTTTAAAAATTGAGGCATACAATGTTGGAAGGGGGAGAAATGTTGATATAATTCATGATTATTTAAGCTAAAATGTAGTGGTTATTACATATGTATATATGGATATGTATCAATTTTGTATATATATATGGTTATATGATAGGTGGATATGTGATTCTATGTAAAAGGATGTGATGCGAGCACTGTGACATATACCATGAATGATGTTCATTAGCATAATAGTGAATTGAGTGTGGTGGAACTTATATTATATTATTTTTGGATATTGTATTACTAAACTTGTGTGTGATAATGGGTATGTGATCTATAGAGATGATGAAAAAATTAGCTAATCTATTTTGGTATGGATTTTTTTCTTCGATTCACTCATTGAGGCATTAATATGAATCTTTTAAATTTTCATGATTTATTTTGGGGTGGGTCCTACTGAGTATACTTTTATTCTTACCCCTATCTCTATATAATATATCTATAGGTCTACAGGATAGATCTAGTGATCGAGAGACAAATTACTATTGCGTGATGTTTAGTTGTGTTGAAATGAACCATCCATATCATACATTTATAATAAATGATTTTACATAAATATTCATTATATGAAATTATAAATCAAACCCTAGAAACTATATGTTTAGTGTATTTAGAGTATAGATACATAACCACCTAATATTATAAAGATTATCCAAAATCTAAGACAAATAATAATTTCACATGATACCATTCTAGACATCTTATATTTAAAAATATTCTTTATATCATAGGAAATAGAAACATAAGAAAGCGTGAGATTGAAATATTAGTAAATGGTTACCATATGAAATAAATTTCGAATATCATTAGGGATAATAATATGAAAATGTGGGTTTGAGAACATATTCATGTTGTAAGAATATCAAATAATAAAATCATAACCAATACCACATGGGTCAAAAATTATAAGGCCTTTGGAAATATAATGCGTGAGTCAAATCGGTGTGTAAACATGAGTTGATAATCACGATCCCTGTGAAATAACATAAGTATGTTGCATGGAATTGAGATTTGGCATAAGAATTTTGAATCAACATAAACATATATAATAATTTCTCATGTCAAATATCACTACCAAGACCATTCTTATATTGTGGGATGAGTCTCATAGTGGATTGGGTTTACTCCCTATTCCCATAATCATAGTGGAAAAAGTCCCATAGTGGATTATTTTACTCCATAGTCTCTAACATATCATATAATGATATATAAATATTTACGTAATGAATAAAAGTGATATATAATTCTAGGCCCATAAATCCCAAAATGAAAAACCATATATATGTGTTCAATATGAAAACATTAATAATTATATAGTTTCTTATGTATCCCATGTGAAAGAAATGGATTTCATGGAAACTCTCACATAACATGATCATAATCCATCTTAAGAGAGAATATGGATGATATTAATAGATCATATCTCTAGTGAGTCATAAGGAATTTTGAAGGTTTTTATAATAGATTAAAAACAGTTTATAATTTCATTAAGAAATTACTTTGAAAAATTACAATAAATACCCGTTATAATAGTAATAAAATTTATTTATAAAAAAAATAATATATATTAAAGTGAAAATAAAAAATAATTTCAAAAACCAAGAAAACATATAAATGAATATTAATAGATAAAAAATATTAAAATTTTTGGGTAAATAGATCGTATAGAGAATATTAAAGAATATATTCCCTTCCAACTTTTGTAAAAGATGTGAACACCAATAGAAAATCACCCATGATGAAAAATTTAAAAAGGGACAACTTTAAAATTTTATAAATTAATTAAAATTTAAAAGATAATGAACTCAAGAAAATATAAAGTTATATATAATTTCACTAAAAAATAATTTAAATAATATGGACATGAAGGAGATAGATTATCAATCAAATATATAAGATAATGTTTGCTCCAATTATAGACGACATTCAATGTAATTGTGGACCCAATGGAGGTTAAATTGATATATCACATGTAAAACCCAATAATAACCATAGTAAGTGAACATATATATGGGTTTAGAGAAAAATACAAAAAATTCCCTTTATATAATTTTAGTCATAAAAAATCTTGATTATAATGTTATATTGGAAAAGGAATTCTTTCATCAATATGTTGTTAATTATATACGCTCTAACTCCATCTATAATAAATTTAGGATTATTATTAATATTTATAATAATTTTATACATATTTATTTTAATTAAAAACATTAATTTATAGGTCTATATTACCCATATATTAATTGTTAGTTTCTAAAATTTATATTTAAGTGTTAATAATTCCATTTTACAGACATGATTTAGTTTATGTGGTTTTTATCCTTGATCCATGATCTTGGTTTCATCATTTACCTAAATTTCCATGAATATTTAGTTTGTGTTTCGATATATTTATGGCGCCCCATTCACACTTCATGGAACTTATGGTGAAAATTATTATGGAATTCATAATATTATCATTTTGATTTTATGTTATATTTATAAAACAATTATATTATATGGAGAATGTTTTTTTGATTATTAACATTATATAAGTTTTAAAACATGTTAAATTGAAATTTATTATATCATATTAATATTATTTTTGTTTTTTAATCATTAATAATGTAAAAGTTATAACCAAATTCATATATGTTGTAAAATCAACCAAAAAAACACCTCATAATTATTTAATGAGTACAGAAATGTTATTTTATATTATTAATATAACTTTAATAGAATATTACTGATTTTATTTTTCTAATAATGTGATAAAATAGATTTAAGGAATTGAATAAAAAGAAGAATTATTATGGAAAGGACAATGCAGTCATTGAAGACTTAAATGTTCTCTTAGAGGGAGTATTTTAAATGAAGTATCTAGGACTTATTCTTATTAACATAGGTTCAAAGAGGTTGGAGATGCATATTAAGAATAGAATTTGTAAATGGTTTCGTTATTATAGCCAAGGTATGGTGTGATTTAAGTGGAAATAGGGAGAATCATTTAATAGGTGATCTCAATGGAAATTTTCAAAAATACCCATTCTTTAATGCGTAAGGAATAATTTTTTACAAGGAAAGTGGATTCAAAGTAAAAACATAAGTACTATTGGATAATGATAGGTCAAAGAGTCCCTTATAAAATAATTTATAGATAATTTTAATGGTATTTTCTATATTTAGCCCATAAATTTTCCCTCTTAACTATTTTTAGCCTTTATCATGGAAAATGTTGTTTATATAGAGATCCATGATTTTATACATAAATATCACATTTATTATATTAATATTAAATACATTTCATAAACACACACCTGATGATTATAACAGTTTAATGCATTTGAAGAATATAAATAAAATATTCTTATTTATTGAAAGATCTTAAACAAATCCCATATATATATTATCACATAGTAATCATCTTAGGAATACCCTACCTGAACCTTTATTCATTACCTAGGTAAGAAAATATAAGAAAATATTGTCTTAGATGATCAATAAGTGTATACATAAGAAATATAAATCAATGATCATATGAGATAATAATATAATAATAAGGTAATGTGACCATGCACATAATCTAGGACGTTAATACCCAACATTTCATATATTATAAACATGATTATTGGCATAATACATTCTCATTTCAAAAAACATGACCCATAATAATGAAAAATACTCATAAATCAATCATTAACCATAAGATCAGCCCATAAAATTGGGGAACCATCATAAATATAGAAAAAAATTCATATGTAATTTTTAACTTCCATGATTATTTATAGAGTGGATTTGGACACATTAGATGTTTCCCATTGTACAGTTGGACACATCTGTTTCCAATAGTGCATTAGGACGCACCTATTTTCGATAGTGGTCAAGACCATCAAATTGTTTACCATTTCTATCTTATGAGATATAAATTAGTAACCAATTCATTTTAGGTATATATAGGGACCCCCAAAATCATAATAGAAACCAAAATTTAAACCATACTAATGTGTGACATAATATCATAAAAAAATCATCATATCAAAACATCATAACTCGTGTAATGAAAATGAGTTTCATAAACATTTCATAAATACACCATATAATATAAAAAAACATTAACATTAACCAAAAACATAGATAATAATTTTTATATCATTTAATATTGTCCCCAATAAATCATATGTAACATTAAAGGATGTCATCTTAGATTAAAAATGATTTGGAAAGATGAATTTGAGCATTTCTTGAGGAATATAAACTTTCACTAAAAATAAATACTTTTAAAACATTGAAAAGTATGAAATTTTTATTCTGATAATAATCAAGAAAAAATATAAAGGAATATTCAAATAAAATAATGGTCATCATGCTGAGAAATTATTTTCATGTGATGCACGTTAAAAAATTATTCTTTTTATATTTTCTCTAAAATCATAACATGAATTATTTGGAAAATTGTATGAAGATTAATTTAAAAACATATTTTAAAAATTAAAACAAGGATATAATTTATTTAGTAAATAATTTTATGAAATTTTAAAACATTTTTGTAAAATTTTTTAGAAAAAAATGGTTTTGGAAGAAAAATCGTTTTTGGCGGAAGAGAGAAAAAGAGTCATTTTTTGTTAATAACATTATTTTGAAATAACGAGTACATTAAGAGAGGAAAATGAATTGAAAAAATTTAGTCCCATGAAATATCCATTGTGTAACACCCCAGGTAAATAAAGAATATAACATTTCATATTTATCCATATTTTTGAATAAAATATTTAAATAACTTTAAAGGGGACGCTATGCTCGATGGCGTACCCAACATGAAACAACGAGTTTCTTGGGAATCTTACGTTGCACTCTAATAATAAAATAATATTATTCTAAATGGTAGTTAACATGTAGTCGTTGTAATGGCGGGAATGGATAGAAATAACTAAAATATGATTGTATATGTTTTTAAATGTTTTTACATTTATCCAATAAAAGATAATGGCTTAAAATACGGAAAGAATTCAATTTTAGGCGTATATGCCCTAGTTTTCACTAAAGGTTCACTTATCGCCTTTTAATGGAGAACCATCATTAAATATAGTTTTGTTCACTCTTATAAATTCTATTGGACAAAATAAAACTCTTCTTAAGAATCGGGACCTCAAAATTTACTTTGTGTAAATTTTTGGTATCTTTCCGATAATGTTCATTTTTTTAATGAATAGTGTAAAATGTTGTATTTTAATTCAAAACCTTTTTTTAATCTAATTTATTTATATGATTAGATTATATTTTGAATTGGTTTTAAAGTGAAATTAGAAAATATTTTTACCATTAAATCCAATAGTGGTCGTTGGAATTAATTTCACTTTGAAATCAGATTTAAACTAGTGTCAATCTTTTGATACTTTTTGTTTTATAAAAACACGCTATTTGCTCTGACAGCGGGAATTAATTATTAAATTAATTAATGTGACTAATATGTTTTGATTTTTGTAAAACGGACTTCATTTTTGAATTCGGAATATCAAATATAGCTTAGGCTGAAGTTTTGGTATTTTTCTGAAAAACTCCAATTTTTGATGAATAGTGAAACCACTAAGTGGTAATCAAGCAAACTGATTTTTCAGTTAAATGAAAGTTTACCACTAATGTGTATTGAATTTTGAAAATCTGACAAACATGGTTGTCATTAGTATGAAAAATGTGGTTCAATGGGATGAAAATAATTTTTTGGTGAATAGTAACTTATTAAGTTTTTAATCACGATTAGTGGTAATTAGTGTAATTTAAGGTAAAAATGATATTATATGAATGTGAAAACACCATGAAACTTGTCCTACACCTATTGGGTGAGTCATGGACGACCAAGACAAGCCATGGTCCAACTTGGGGACCCCATGGATCCACTTTGGATGGGAAATGACATTAATTTCTTTTTATTTAATGTAAAAGTAAAAATGATACAAACATGATATGTTCTACTAAAACAATTTTTAAGTGGGGTTACAAAAGTCCAAATTTTGATTATAAATAGTCATTGTAAATATAAAAAGATTTCCTACATCATAGTATTTTTTTTTATAATTTTGAGACATTAAATAAATTAAATTATTTATGACATAATAATGATGCAGCGATGACATCATTATTTGACGATTTAAATAAAATGGAAAGATAATGTAAAATCTATGAACTAAACATGTCCAAAACTTATTGGATGAGTGGATTTCGAACCCTTATCACCTTATCCACGAATTCTATCAATGTGGGACCTTTTAAAACCGAAACACATTTTCAAATAAAGTAATATTTCTTACTTTCCAAAAGTGCCCCTCCTCTCCTCTTATAAAAGGCCCCCACCTCTACCTCATTTCACACACTTTTCAAGCCTTTGGCTCAGCCAAACCCTGCCCATTTACTCTCTCCATATCCCTCTACTCATCCTAGAAGATTCCCTTTGGGAAGAATCCTTTCAAAGGAATCCTTTAGGCTCAAATCAAAAGGAGTTACACTTTTAAAGGTAATTCATTCTCTCATGTTCATTTGTTTTATTTTGCTTCTCCAACCCCCTAAACTCTTTTTATTTATTTCTTTTGTAACAACACCAGTATCTTCAATATACTAGGATGTTGTTATAATATTTATTCGAGCTACAATCTCACACAACTACATCAAATTGTTAAAGAACATACGGTTTCCGTGGATGACGAATTTCTGCCTCCCGAAACGATGATTGTACAACATTCTTTTAACACCATCAAAGGTGGCCATTATGATGTCACTATTTTTTATATATGATATATAATATGTTTATGTTTTACTTATGCTTCTGTATTTTTCATTTGTGTCTTACCTTTATGGCTTCCATTATGGGTATACGCGATATCTTCATTTTAGGAAGTGCAGACTACCGCCCCCTCAAAGTGATGTGATTCGTTACTACCATATGTGGGACGTATAAAGGATGGAACTATGATATTATATACGATATTATACTGGAATTATAATATACCTTTATATCATTATTATTCCATTATATAAAATACAAAATAGAAATGAAAGTAGCGTTCATGCGTACGTACGGCTTACCGTCTCCATGAACGGTGCATTTCATTTCTTACCTCTAAATGATTATGTAATGTTATAAATTAATGAATGTACTGGATATATATGAAATATATGATATCTACATCATGAATACAATTCTGGATATAATAAACATTTGGCCACACGAACAACATGTAATTGTAAGAAGTCCACTTTCGACTTAGGAACCAAACATCGGCAAAACAAATATTATTAACTTAAATGATTACATAATGTTTATGACATGGTAATAAGTGATATAAAAGGAATAATGAACTTGAAAAATGTTCTTAAGGAAGTATAAATTAACTCAAGTTTATTATTCAGGATATTAAAGAACGATCGAGTCAAGTCGGACCCGAGGTAAGGGATCCTACTCCTCTCTTTCTTTTCAAGTACACACTTTTATGTCATTCCTTTTAAAGCTCATCTTTCTTGTTATTGGGATGATCTTTTATATTACACTTACTTTAATTTTTATGTTCATGTTATGAGAGACCCTATTCTCTCTCATCAATCCATTTTGGAAGTTTTGAGTGGCGCCGTTAGGCTGCCGAACTTTCGTAAGAGATCTAACCTCTCTCTTTCTTTTTAAGTACTCTCCTTTATGTCACTTCTTTTAAGCTCCTCTTTGTAATGTTGGGGGATGTTATTTTATATAACTCTTTCTGTAAATTTTATTGTAATGTGATGGGATACCCTATTTTATCTCATCAATCCATATTCAAAAGTTTTATGTGGCGCTGTTGGGCTGCTGAGTTTTCGTAAGGGATTTTTCGTCTCACTTTTATTCCCGTGAGATTTATGCTACATTTGCCACAAATTCCATTGAGTTGTGTATGTACTGCCCATTATTCTACTCTTTGTGTAATATACTTTCATTTATGAGTATTTACATCAATGATCTATTGTACTTCTTTCATGGGGTGTATGTTTTATAAGATACCCAAGTCGGTAAGGGAACCTTTCACCCTCCTCTTTTTTAAAAGACTTCTTTTGTTGGGTCTTTTAATTTACATATTTTTATGTTGGGATATGTTATCATATATCCTTATTGATGTAAATTTTATGTCCAAGTGATGAGATACTCTTTTTATCTCTCATCAACTCATTTTGATGTGATGCCATTAGGCTGTCAAGGGAACTTTTTAACCCAATTTCGATTTCTTTGGGTTCAACATGTAGTCATTGAATATATCATCCATTGAATATGTGTGAATGACCTTTTATTGTTTTACACTTAATATCCACTTATATTGGGTGTATTTATATTTGTCACACATATTTTTGAGATTGATCTGTCCTTAATTTAAGGATACCTTCTTTATAAGGGATTTCATCACATTTGACATTTCTATTGAGGGTTCATTGTTGTTATGCACCAATTCACTCTTATATGGTGTATATACTGTCCTTTGGAGTATTATATCATGAATCCTTTTATTCTCATGATATTATAAAGTTCTAACTAAATATTATTCTTCAATTATTGTATTCAAGTGTCTCTAATTTTGGTAAAACCCCTTTAACCAAAATATCGTTTTAAAAGTTTTAATTATTTGTTCTTATTAATATACATGTTTTCAAAATGGTTTTTAAGGATTTATTTATATGGATATTAATGGTTTAAAATGTTAAAATCTTCAAGGTGGTATGGGACACTTTGATTCAAAAATATCTTTATTAAATGTTTTAAATGGTTTTGGAAATGGTTTCTTTTTGAATGGATTCATTATTTCAATATCCTAAAATGTTATATTGTGATTCAAATGTGGAAATGTTATGTTTCCTTTATTCATGTTTATGTGATAAGATTATGTTATGGTTCTTGGGCATTGTTATGAAGAACAGGTGGTTCCGTGATAAACTAAGGGCGGGTGATCCCGATATAGCTCTCCAATGCATTGGGTAACGCGAAGGAGTGAAACGTTAAGGTTTCTCCGAAGAGATTTAGGGAATATACTGTGATGGGTATTCCAAACGTAACCAAGAGGGTTACTCCCCACGTAAGAATGTTATGAATGCCTCAAGTTACCTTTATGTCTTATGATTTCTATGATTTATTCATGATTTGATATGCCTATGTTTTATGGGTAAAGTATGATTTCATTCTTATGTATACATGTACTCATGTTTCCTTTCCATATCTATATATCCATTACTGAGCTTTTTATGTTCATCCCAAGTTTTTGAAATGTTTTTCACAGGTCAAGGGAAGGGTACATGATGTGATGATAGTGTCAAGGATGTGTCAAGAAAGAATCCATGTTTTATTTTAAATATGTTTCCGTTGATGGGAAGAATGAATACTGTCTTTTATGTAACCACTTTGTTTAAATGTGGAATGTAATGCAAGTATCATGATCTAATTCTCTAAAACTCTAACCCTGAAAAGATCCTCAATGTGTAATCTTGTAATAACTCAAGATTAATTAAGGTTTAAGGCTGGGGCCTTATAGTTGGTATCAAAGGCCGGTTTAGATAACTTTAGAGGTTAGGGTATTTTTAAGAATAAGTGACATTACCATAATGGTTAGGATTTCAGAAAGAGTCCTAGTTTTAGATAAAGTGAATGAGTAAGTGTATCTTAGTGTTTAACTTACTCATTAGTACATGATGGTTTTGTTGATATACTCACACTGACATTTCTATTTTTAGTGAATGGATGGATCTAGTAGGCACCAAAGAGACAACAGGTTTGAAGGAAACTATGGTGGTTCTCTGATTAAGATACTAGATAAAATAGAGGATTTAATGAGGAAACTCGTGGTTGTTCTAAACCAAATATCAAGGAGTCATGATAAACCACTTCAACCTTGGTGAGTTCTCTAATGCATCATGTACGAGATGGAAAACTCGATGTGGAAACTCAGGTAACAATTATTAAGGTAACCATTAGGGTTTATATGATACTTAATTTTTAGGTAATTATGGGTTACTCTATGATATGATGGAAAATGAAAGGAATGAGATAAACTTGAGGTTAAAATATGTTATGATTATTCTTGAATATTTTTTTCTCATTTTGGGGAATGTTTTAAGAATTATATAGTTTTGGAAAAAGGACAACACACAGACCGTGTGACTACCCGTCGCGTCGGACAAAGCTGCGGGAATCGAACCCACAACCAAAGTGCGACTGGTATTTATCGCCTACCATTGGACTACATGAAGTCCCTGGTTAGTTTGGCTGATTATTTCTAGTTATATGATTTTATGAATTAAGAGTAAGTTGATTTAGGGTTATTTATGAAAATGAATAACCTATTTTGGAGGATATGTGATTAGGATAATTACTTTTCAATTTGAGACTTTAGGAGCAACTGATGTTGTTTGGAGATAAATGTTACGATTTAACTTGGAAGACTATGTGAGTAAATCCTTCAAATATTTGGGTTTCAATCTTATATTGGTTTAATTTGAAGAATTTTATGGACAAATTGTTTATCGGATGGTCCTCGTTGGACTTTGGGTTTTGTTGGACAAATTTTGGAGATTAAGAATAGATTTTCTTTTTATAAGGGGTTTTCCTTTTCTGGATTATCTGATCTTGTACTAACCTTTTTGGTTTTGGTTTTTGTTAAAGACTAAATACATGGGATGTATATAGTTCTCTTTTGGGGATTAGGTGATTCTCTAGAAGTTGATTATAGTACTCTTAATGCGAACAAGTCTCCCTAAATACTCGTCTTTTGGAAAAAATATGAGTTTGACTAAGGAATCTAGTAAAAGTTGAGAGTCAACATGATAAGTGATTATGTTTCCTTATGAATAAATTCTTCAATAAAAAGTAACTTAAAACAAAAAATGTTGTCTATTAACTTTTCCTACTGGGGAATCGAATACCATTTAACCCATCACAAGTTTGTGATTTTCTCATGGTTAACTTTCTCCTAAACATGTTTTCTATCACTCTCCATCAGAACATGACCCTTTTTTTCCCTCCATGTCCATATTTTCATACTTGGAATCCTAGTATGGGTTAACTCGGGTGACCTTTCTACTTATCTCTCTTTATTTTAAAGTGTTTGTTTTACCGACTTTTGTTCCGATGTGGGACTTTCAAGGATGTTTCCAAGCGCAATTTTAAAATTGCGAGGACGCAATTCTCAAAAGGGGGGAAAGATGTAACACCCCAGGTAAATAAAGAATATAACATTTCATATTTATCCATATTTGTGAATAAAATATTTAAATAACTTTAAAGGGGACGCTATGCTCGATGGGGTACCCAACACGCAAAAACGAGTTTCTTGGGAATCTTACGTTGCACTCTAATAATAAAATAATATTATTTTAAATTTTAGTTAACATGTAGCCGTTGTAATGGCGGGAATGGATAGAAATAACTAAAATATGATTGTATATGTTTTTAAATGTTTTTACATTTATCCAATAAAATATAATGGCTTAAAATACGGAAATAATTCAATTTTAGGCGTATATGCCCTAGTTTTCACTAAAGGTTCACTTATCGCCTTTTAATGGAGAACCATCATTAAATATAGTTTTGTTCACTCTTATAAATTCTATTGGACCAAATAAAACTCTTCTTAAGAATCAGGACCTCAAAATTTACTTTGTGTAAATTTTTGGTATCTTTCCGATAATGTTCATTTTTTTTAATGAATAGTGTAAAATGTTGTATTTTAATTCAAAACCTCTTTTTAATATAATTTATTTATATTATTAGATTATATTTTTAATTGGTTTTAAAGTGTAATTAGAAAATATTTTTACCATTAAATCCAATAGTGGTCATTGGAATTAATTTCACTTTGAAATCAGACTTAAACTAGTGTCAATCTTTTGATACTTATTGTTTTATAAAAACACGCTATTTGCTCTGACAACGGGAATTAATTATTAAATTAATTAATGTGACTAATATGTTTTGATTTTTGTAAAACGGACTTCATTTTTGAATTCGGAATATCAAATATAGCTTAGAGTGAAGTTTTGGTATTTTTCTGAAAAACTCCAATTTTTGATGAATAGTGAAACCACTAAGTGGTAATCAAGCAAACTGATTTTTCAGTTAAATGAAATTTTACCACTAATGTGTATTGAATTTTGAAAAACCGACATACATGGTTGTAATTAGTATGAAAAATTTGGTTCAATGGGATGAAAATAATTTTTTGGTGAATAGTAACTTATTAAGTTTTTAATCGCGATTAGTGGTAATTAGTGTAATTTAAGGTAAAAATGATATTATAAGAATGTGAAAACACCATGACACTTGTCCTACACCTATTGGATGAGTCATGGACGACCAAGACAATCCATGGGACAACTTGGGGAGCCCATGGATCCACTTTGGTTGGGAAATGACATAAATAACTTTTTATTTAATGTAAAAGTAAAAATGACACAAACATGATATGTTCTACTAAAACAATTTTTAAGTGGGGTTACAAAAGTCAAAATTTTGATTATAAATAGGCATTGGAAAGATAAAGAGATTTACTACATCATAATATTTTTTTTATAATTTTTAGACATTAAATAAACTAAATTATTTATAACATAATAATGATGCAGTGATGACATCATTATTTGACGATTTAAATAAAATGGAAAGATAATGTAAAATATATGAACTAAACATGTACAAAACTTATTGTATGAGTGTATTTAGAACTTTTATCACCTTATCCACGAAATATATCAATGTGGGACCTTTTAAAACCGAAACACATTTTCAAATAAAGTAATATTTCTTACTTTCCAAAAGTGCCCCTCCTCTCCTCTTATAAAAGGCCCCCACCTCTACCTCATTTCACACACTTCTCAAGCCTTTGGCTCGGCCAACCCCTGCCCATTTACTATCTACATATCCCTCTACTTATCCTAGAAGATTCCCTTTTGGAATTATCCTTTCAAAGGAAGCCTTTAGTCTCAAATCAAAAGGAGTTACACTTTTAAAGGTAATTCATTCTCTCATGTTCATTTGTATTATTTTGCTTCTCCAACCCCCTAAACTCTTTTTATTTATTTCTTTTGTAAAAACACCAGTATCTTCAATATACTAGGATGTTTTTATAAAATTTATTCGAGCTAAACACTCACACAACTACATCAAATGGTTAAAGAACATACGGTTTCCGTGGATGGCGAATTTCTGCCTCCCGAAACGATGATTGTTCAACATTCTTTTAACACCTTCAAAGGTGGCCATTATGATGTCACTATTTTTTATATATGATATATAATATGTTTATGTTTTACTTATGCTTCTGTATTTTTCATTTGTGTCTTACCTTTATGGCTTCCATTATGGGTATACGCGATATCTTCATTTTAGGAAGTGCGGACTACCGCCCCCTCAAAGTGATGTGATTCGTTACTACCATATGTGGGACGTATAAAGGATGGAACTATGATATTATATATGATATTATACTTGAATTATAATATACCTTTATATCATTATTATTCCATTATATAAAATACAAAATAGAAATTAAAGTAGCGTTCATGCGTACGTACGGCTTACCGTCTCCATGAACGGTGCATTTCATTTCTTACCTCTAAATGATTATATAACGTTATAAATTAATGAATGTACTGGATATATATGAAATATATGATATCTACATCATGAATACAATTCTGGATATAATAAACATTTGGCCACACGAACAACATGTAATTGTAAGAAGTCCACTTTCGACTTAGGAACCAAACATCGGCAAAACAAATATTATTAACTTAAATGATTACATAATGTTTATGACATGGTAATAAGTGATATAAAAGGAATAATGAACTTGAAAAATGTTCTTAAGGAAGTATAAATTAACTCAAGTTTATTATTCAGGATATTAAATAAAGATCGAGTCAAGTCGGACCCGAGGTAAGCGATCCTACTCCTCTCTTTCTTTTCAAGTACACACTTTTATGTAATTCGTTTTAAATCTCATCTTTCTTGTTATTGGGATGATCTTTTATATTAAAATTACTGTAATTTTTATGTTCATGTGATGAGAGACCCTATACTCTCTCTTCAATCCATTTTGGAAGTTTTGAGTGGCGCCGTTAGGCTGCCGAACTTTCGTAAGAGATCTAACCTCTCTCTTTCTTTTTAAGTACTCTCCTTTATGTCACTTCTTTTAAGATCCTATTTGTAATGTTGGGGGATGTTATTTTATATTTCTCTTTCTGTAAATTTTATTGTAATGTGATGGGATACCCTATTTAATCTCATCAATCCATATTCGGAAGTTTTATGTGGCGCTGTTAGGCTGCCGAGTTTTCGTAAGGGATTTTTCATCTCACTTTTATTCCCGTGAGATTTATGCTACATTTGCCACAAATTCCATTGAGTGGTGTATGTACTGCCCATTATTCTACTCTTTGTGTAATATAATTTCATTTATGAGTATTTACATCAATGATCTATTTTCCTTCTTTCATGGGGTGTATGTTTTGAACGATACCCAAGTCGGTAAGGGAACCTTTCACCCTCCTCTTTTTTAAAAGACTTCTTTTGTTGGGTCTTTTAGTTTACATATTTTTATGTTGGGATATGTTCTAATATATCCTTATTGATGTAAATTTTATGTCCAAGTGATGAGATACTCTTTTTATCTCTCATCAACTCATTTTGATGTGATGCCGTTAGGCTGTCAAGGGAACTTTTTAACCCAATTTCGATTTCTTTGGGTTCAACATGTAGTCATTAAATATATCATCCATTAAATATGTGTGAATGACCTTTTATTGTTTTACACTTAATATCCACTTATATTGGGTGTATTTATATTTTTCACACATATTTTTGAGATTGATTTGTCTTTAATTTAAGGATACATCCTTTATAAGGGATTTCATCACATTTGACATTTCTATTGAGGGTTCATTGTTGTTATGCACCAATTCACTCTTATATGGTGTATATACTGTCCTTTGGAGTATTATATCATGAATCCTATTATTCTCATGATATTATAAAGTTCTGACTAAATATTATTCCTCGATTATTGTATTCAAGTGTCTCTAATTTTGGTAAAACCCCTTTAACCAAAATATAGTTTTAAAAGTTTTAATTATTTGTTCTTATTAATATACATGTTTTAAAAATGGTTTTTAAGGATTTATTTATATGTATATTAATGGTTTAAAATGTTAAAATCTTCAAGGTGGTATGGGACACTTTGATTCAAAAATCTCTTTATTAAATGTTTTAAATGGTTTTGGAAATGGTTTCTTTTTGAATGGATTCATTATTTCAATATCCTAAAATGTTATATTGTGACTGAAATGTGGAAATGTTATGTTTCCTTTATTCATGTTTATGTGATACGATTATGTTATGGTTCTTGGGCATTGTTATGAAGAACGGGTGGTTCCATGATAAACTAAGGGCGGGTGAGCCCGATATAGCTCTCCAATGCATTGGGTAACGCGAAGGAGTGAAACGTTAAGGTTTCTCCGAAGAGATTTAGGGAATATACTGTGATGGGTATTCCAAACGTAACCAAGAGGGTTACTCCCCACGTAAGAATGTTATGAATGCCTCAAGTTACCTTTATGTCTTATGATTTCTATGATTTATTCATGATTTGATATGCCTATGTTTTATGGGTAAAGTATGATTTCATTCTTATGTATACATGTACTCATGTTTCCTTTCCATATCTATATATCCCTTACTGAGCTTTTTATGCTCATCCCAAGTTTTTGAAATGTTTTTCACAGGTCAAGGGAAGGGTACATTATGTGATGATAGTGTCAAGGATGTGTCAAGAAAGAATCCATGTTTTATTTTAAATATGTTTCCGTTGATGGGAAGAATGAATACTGTCTTTTATGTAACCACTTTGTTTAAATGTGGAATGTAATGCAAGTATCATGATCTAATTCTCTAAAACTCCAAACATGAAAAGATCCTCAATGTGTAATCTTATAATAACTCAAGATTATGTAAGGTTTAAGCTGGGGCCTTATACATTGGATAAGGAAATTATTGAGTTTCTTGAGATGTATATTATAAATTTTCATAATTGGAAGTGAAATCATATAAAATCTCAATAAACGATGAGATAATAACACAAAACTATCAACACCTTAGTAACATTGAACTGTAATCCACATAAAAGAATAAATTTTACATAAAACAGAAAATATCGTGAAAATAATTAGATTCATGACATAAAATTCTAAATGGGAAGTATATACACCTCATAGATGAATATAAGTGCATAATAATAAATGGGGATCCAAAGATGGTAATTTGAGACAAAAATCCATTAATTTTTTTGAAGATTTTGAAACAAAAATGCCATGAAAGAGTGATAAAAAATGGATATTAATTACAAATAATAATAATAATAATAATAAAATATATTAATGATCAGTTTATACACCACCTAAAACAGAGACATGGTAAATATGGCCTGTGTCTCACAAAGAAAAATTGAGATGAAAATCTCTTACCGTATGTGTCGACCTCATGCATACCAGTTTTAAACTATTTTTTAATAAATATATGTTTAATATAAATATATAATATAACCATATATATATATATCACACCCTATATGATATACTTATAACATTTTATCACCTGTTTATATACAATTCCTTATCAACGTCATATTTCAGGCAATAACTGCTTTGTTTTTCATGTAAGTTTTGTTTTTTTATTTTTGTTCATATAACATTTAAAATGGTTAAATCATATAAATGATATTAAAATTTATATAAATATAATATATATTGAAGTATTATGTATTTATAGTTATATATAAAAGTTATATAGAGAAAATGAAATACACCGTTCATGGAGATGGTATGTCGTACGTATGCGTTAACGTTGTTACCATTTCCCAATATAAATAATGAAAGAAATGTAAATAATGTATTATAATTATAGAATAATTTTTTTGTTATATAAATAAGATATTTTCATTAAATCCACCCTTATCTTATTCTATGTAAATTGTGAATAAACCACATCTCTTAACGAGGCGATAGTCTACCGCACACACGAACAACATTATCGTATTCACACAGAATGGAATGTAAGAATTAACCTGTGATATAATGATTATAGAAGCATAATAATATCATATATATCATATATATGCAGTAAATACATCATTATATCTATCCTTGATAGGTGATGATGGAAAACAATAACATTTGATTGCGAGGCGGTAGTCCACCCAACATATGAATGATGATTTCATAACCCATTTGATGTAAGAAGAGATTGATTTAGGCTATTTAATTTAAAAAATAAAGATTAACTATATGGAAGATAATATTGTTATTATCTAATCTTGGATATTAATAATTTAAGGATGTGGAGGATGAAATTAAATAAAATACTCAGTTGGGGATGTTACCACTTCTTCAGAAAACATATTTAGATTTCCATCAAAAGATTCACATGATGGATTTATGACTAAAATGATGATTATATGATTAGATGTGGTACGTAAAGAATTTCATTGGGTAGGTAACAGATGAAATAATTTTTTTTCGACGAGTGAATAGGATAAGACTAGGGGTTTCTGTTTATAAGTGAGGTGAGTGGCAGACCTCTCATTTTTGAAAAGAAAAAGGTGTACCCACGTTTTTCACATGTAAAATGGCTCTAAAAATTGAAATTATAGATACTAAAAGATAAAATGTCTAAAAATATCCATACAATGGGTTTGGGATATGTTTTGTGTTATTTTTAACCCTTAAATTTTACCTTAACCCCTGATACCCCCATTTTTACCTTAACCATAGTAAATAATTTATTACTGTATTTACTATTCAATATAGTAAAAAATTAAGATGGAATAAATAGATAACATAAGTTATAATAATTTGAAGTATGGAATCCATTCTATAATATTTCATTAACATAAGTTCATACATTTAATTTAAAATTAATCCTGCAAATGTGATGAGAAAATGGTTTTCTAAACACCTTTTAAATATATAGAACAAGATAATATCATATCCTATAGTATTTGAATTGTTCTCATAGACTGACCACCGGTCTAAAAAAGACTAAAAGTGATGAAAATAAATTTTTTATCAAGATATTTCTAATTACTTCATCAAAAAATTTAGGTAAACCTCATATCCTGATCAAATACCATTGAAGGAGGTAATCCTTACAACCTTAACAATTATTTATTTTATATCATGGAAACAGGATCCAAAGAGAAATATTATCTAATAGTAGTGAACTATTTTGAAATAATACGGTGATCTAATAAAACCCACAATTACCTCAACATCCACTAAAAGGTAAACCCTGATTGTAACCAATACCTTTTATTGTATGTCCACAATATTTAAAGGAATTAAACCTTAAATAACTCTATCAATAAAACATATATAAAATGAAATGTTTTTATTTCCATATATTTATGTTAAAATATATTTAATCAGGATAAAATAATATCATATAAAACCAAAATAAGGGTGTTAATGAAATTAAACTGATGATCATCCTCAAACTCATAAACCCATGATGGTATCCATAGATCTTAATTTAATCTTACATGGTGACATATAATGTACCAAAATTTAATTCAAACTTTATTCCATATATAATATATTATTTTATACAAAAAAATATCCTTGGTATCTTGGGGTCATCTTTATTCTGATAGAATATTAAATTCAATTTCATTAATCTATAATCCATGTAAATGGAGATAAACAAATGAAATTTTTATAATGGTTGAGAGATAAGATTTTAATAGGGATAATTCATACAAAATCAAACATAAAATTCCCAATTATGGTGGGGAGGATAATTGTGCCCTAATTTTCAAGATTCACTTCATCCATTGTGATTACATATGATTTTTCTTTTAAATTATATTTAGATGTTTTTTGGATTATCATCCACATTATCCCTTGGATTGGGGCATTGATTCACATAATTCCTAAAATTATTTCACATAAAACACTTGAGCATGTGTGGGGAATTATTTGGTTTCCTCTTATAATCCTTCGTACTAAAAATCCCATTAGTCAAATTATTTACATTAAAAGGATTTATAAACTTCCTTACACCATTTGAATCACCAACCAATTCCATTCAATAAATTACCTTGATAGTTTTCCCACTTTTTTGGCATGTTCATGTTTTGAATTTCATTCCACAATTTGTGTTTTCCTGAGACCGTATATTCTATTACATATCAAAACCATAAGACGGTGAAAATTTACAATTTCCATTTCTACCATTATTACACATCAAATAGATTATTTATAGATACTAATGTCTATATTTTACAGGAAATTTATATGTATGGGATTTTCGCCACCAAACATTCAATCAATTTTCATTTCAGGGTCTATGATTAATGAGAAGAATACCTTTAAAGTCTTGTAATATTAGTTTCATAGGGACCAATAAATTCCTCACCATTTTTTCTTAAGCTCAAAGAATTACTTATCTATCTTTGTTCATAGAATATGATGGATTTATCTAGTTATAAATATCCCCTTAATATATTTCCATTAAATAAATTGAATTTATTATTTTTCCATCTTTTACATAATATTATTCTATCACTGATATGGTTTTCCTTAAAAATGATAAACAACAAAAATTAAATTTTCATACTCTGCACATTGATGAATATTAATTATATTTTCAATGGTAGTAATACATTGTTCTAAAACTAGTGGAATAATAGACCCACAAAAACAAAGTGAATGTTTCCTTAATAATGACATAACAAAATGTTCTTCCCTCCTATGATCATTTATAAGTTTATCCGGATTTCTAGCTTAAAAATGTTGTGTGAGAATAACAACAATATTTTTCATTCTAGATCCCACAACATTTGGTTTCTTTAGAGTACAATCCTTTCACTATATATAGTACTCAACATAAAATTGGTTACATCATGTTCCACCCATGGACTAAAATGAAAAAACATAGCATGAGAAACACTATTCATAGTGGAAATCCTCATATGAATGAAAGCACATTTATAGGTTGTCTAAATCATGACACCAACTTTTCAATATATGGATCATTTGGCTTAAAATAGGCCATTAATTTTCATTATTTAAATCCTTCTTGATAGTTCATAATGTTTTTTTATTTTACAAAGCATATCCCCTATGAGTGTTAATCTAAGGGTTCAGAAAAGTCCATTGTTGTGCACCAGGTGTTGACATAGTCCATCTCAATGCACCCTTTCTAGAGTTATGAACCCATAAAACCTATATGTTAGAGACGCATCCACTTGTAATATCCTAACTAGTAAGTAATTTCTTGGAAACCTATTTACATATCATTCTATAAAATTATATGACATTTAATTATAATTATAATTATCTAAGACTTATCTAGAGAGATATGCCAAGACCTATCCCAAGAAATATGCATAGAAATATTACTTGGGATCTGAAAAAAGTATTTCTAATACTAATATCAAAATAAAAAATAAAACCTTCCACTAATACCAAATATAGATACTAAGGGAATTATACAAAATTATCACATCCGTTTTTTGGAATATTCAGTATATTTTATAAAACAAATAAGTAAGAAAATAATAGTTTAGGGTCCTTTGAGACCATAAAAATAATACATTTTTTAATAAAAGATATTCAAAATATCCCAAAAATAACATGTCATATATTACTCATCTTAAGAATACCCTATATAATCCATTATTTATAATATGGGGATGGAAACATATGAAATGGTGTGCTAAAATTCTCATTAAAGGTAGACATAGTATATATCAATCTGTAATATTATGAAATCGTATGGTAAGAATAAGGGTATTTTTAAATGAAAAAAACATTTGAATTAATAAACAATATTTCATATATCATAAAAATGATTCATGGAATACAACTTTATCATTTTAGGAAACATGGCCCATAAGAGAGAAAAATGATTAAAAAAATCAAACATTAACTATAAGATCATTTCATAAAAGTGTGGTACCATCATAAATATATAAAAACCAATTCATATGTTAAGGTTAACTATAAATACCATCAGAATAGTTTCTCTAGAGTTATCAACTATTTCCCATTGTGGATTAGGATGTACCTATTTTTCATAGCGTATTATGACACACCTATTCCCCACAGTGGATCAAGACCATCGAATTTTTTCCCATTTTATCTCATTAGATTTAAGGTAATTACCAATTAATTGGAGAGAGTAATATATCCCACCCATATCATAATGTAAATCATACATACAAGGGACACAATATCATAAAACATTCATGATATCATCAAAACTGTACCCGTGTAAATAAAAAATGTTTCATAAACATTTCATTGATTTACCATCGTATAACATGTGAAAAATAATTGGGTTTCATAAAAATTTCATGACCATAAACATTAACCATATAGAGAAATAGTATGGATGGTATCATTAAATCTTATCTTCTATAATGTATAGGTAACATAAAAGGATATTATATGATATGGAAAATTATTTTGAAATATCACTTGGAAAATGACTTACGAAATATATCCTCTTCACTTGGGAAAAACATTTTAAACCATAAAATATTTTCAATATCCTTTCCATTGTAAACATTCTTGAATAATTACAAATAAATCTTCAAATAAAATTATGGTTATGATGATGGGATATTCAATTCATGGTTTTCATGTTAAAGAAAATTCCTTTCACAAGTTTCGTAAAATCCAAATGGGAATTTTTCAGAAAATGACTTGTTGATAAAACATTTTTGTGCAAATAAAAATATTTTTTCAGAAAAATATTCCCTTTATTTGAATTTTTTTTTATTTGTATTTAATCGGTTATGAAGGAATTCATTATATTTACATTTTTAAAATATATATTTTCATAATTTAGTTATTATTATTTACGCCAACCATTCCAATAGCTATATGATAACTATCATATTAAATAATAAAACTTTAATTGTATGTGACGTTTCATTTAAACTCATTTTTGTGTATTATGAAATATTAAATTAGGTTTATGTGTACCTAAAGATATAATATATGTTGTGTATATGATAATCTATATCCATTTTGTGGGTAATAGAAGCTAAAATTTCCATTTTATCAACAAAAAATATCAACAAGATTAAATTTATTTGAAAAAATATATTTTTCAAAATTTTGAGGTGTTACAGTTTAATTTTGTAAAAAATTGTTATTGATAAAAATTAAATTTATATACCCATATAATTTATAAATTTAGATAAATAATATGGAGTCAATTAAATATATTAAAATTTCTAAATATGTTGAATGTAATTATTAAATGAAATTATATTGAATAAACAATTGTTATGAAAAAAAATAAATTTTAATAATAAAGTTTTTCTAATAATATTTCATATAAATTACTTATTAAATGTGTTTTAATTATTAAATTTATAAACTAAAACTTTTAATTTTAGTAGAATCATCTATTAAAGGTGACCAATTTAACTTACTAAATTTAAAATACATAATAATTTTAAAAAAATCTCTCTAAAAAATTAATTTTAAATTTTAAATTATTTTAATCACATTTTATTAATTATTTATCTTCTTACCATTAAATTATATCTATAAATTAGAATTCTATTTTTTATTTTAAATTTTTAAACAAATTATATCATTATTTATAAATAAAAATAATAATAAAATATACAAAATTTTATAATTACGTATTATATTTATATTTCAGTCCAAAATTATTTATTATGTGTGAATTATAACATTTTTTATTTTTTTATAACAATTACACAACCTCAATGATATCCTTGGACAAAATTATATCCATCTTCTATATGTCCAATGACTATATATCCAATGACCATATGTCCATTTAGTATATAAACCAAAACTCTATATATATATATAAGGATTATATTACATTCTTATGGTGGTACTGACATAATTATTTTAATTAAATCACCTTATTCCCATATTTTTATGTTAAAATGTGTATTATTATTTTTATGTCTTATATTCATTTAATAGTTATCACCCATGGTACGATCTTCAAGGAATATTATAATGATATGAATTTTAATTTCTTATAATTTTTATTTACTTGTGGATTCATTCCATTAGTTATTTTAATAATTATTTTCCATTTAGTTATCTGATATTGTATTCGATTTTCTATTATAATATTACACCCTAAGAAATTATTTTCCATTTAATTCATTTTTGCGTGTATCATAAGAAAAAAATTCATAAACTCTTTTTAAAGGGAAATTCATACTAAAATAATTGGGTATGATATTCCACCTTCGTAAAAGAATTTTCCGTCAAAATATCATTACTCTAATGAAACAATGAATGAATTATACAACATTACATCTTTGGGTTCCAACTTTTCTTCCACAAAAAATGTATTAATATATATTTCTTCATCTTGTGAGTGGGGTTGTTTTTAGAAGTTTTTTTATATGATCCAATGTTTCTGATAATTTCTCTTCACAAGAAAGGCCATGATTCATCTATACAACCTATGAGTTCAAACATATGATGGATTAGGTATGTACTTCATAAAAAGTGATTCATGGAAAAAATTATGCAATTTTTATAGGTTTAGTGGAAGTATAACATGATAAGATACCATCCCCATTTGATTAGGGATTTTTGATGGGCCAATGTATTTAGGGATCAACTTCCCCTTCTTATTACATATCATAACCATCCTTTTACGGTGATATTCAAATGAACAATTCATTCCCGACTTCAAAATAAAAATCACACCAATGATCATTGTCATAGATCTTCTATAAAATGTCAAAATTTAAATATATTACTAAATATAATTAATGTTATCAAACCATTTTTCAAAAAGATCTATTCTCATAAGCTTACAGTCTCCAAATTCACACCAAAATATTGGAGTAATTCATATCATCCCATATAGAACATTATATTATGCAACTATAATGGTTAAAAAACTAAGGTTATATGAGAATTCAACTAGGGTATAGTTTTTATACCAACCTCAACTAAAACCAATTTAATAGGTTCTCGACATATCTTCTGGAGTTTGAATGGACCTTTTAGATTGACCATCAGTTTGAGGATGAAAAGTAGTGATAAAGAGCAACTTGGTATGTTTTGATTGTATAATAATTATACAGAATTTCAAGATAAACATAAAACCCCAATTATATATAATGGAAAGTGGTACTTCATGTATCCTTACCACTTACTTTATGTATATATATTATAATGTTGATCTGGTGAGAACTATTTTTGAATAAAAATTAAATATTCCAACTTTGTAAGGTGACCAACTATAACTCAAATATAAGTATGGATATTATAAGTACATGGAAAACATGAAACTAAACCAATGGTGATGTTATCCCATTACCACATAGGTATGGATAATTCTGTCATTATCCACTTATATTTATTTAATTGTTCCTTAATTATCTATCATACAAAGAATTGATACATATACTCTGCAATCAGACTCTTCATGTTATTCTAGACGATATGCTTAATGAGATATATATGTTCCATTTTATCTTCTGGGATAGATATATAATAATGAGCTATGTGTTTCATCCAATGACTCTTTAATTTTTATAGTTAAGGGACACATATCTGTTTCTTAAATATTATACTTTTGTCATTATTAAGGATGAAATTTTGGACATTCCATACCTTCTCCTATTACTCCCAAAACTCCTTTTATGCTTCCTTGGTATTCACATATATGAATGGTTAAGAAATCACTATCAAAATATATGATTTATTCCCTTATATAATGATTTTTAAGGTCTTTTAAATTTAAAATCCCTCATAATTAGGGCTCTTACAATCCTCATCAGGGTTAATGTATAATGATCCCTCTTATTTAGATCATTAGACACATTTTTTTTTGTTTGGGTGGTAGGGGGTGAGAATTAACCGCCTTATTTTCCTTCCAATGGTAAAAATTTATCGAGTATTTATGGTCCATTATTAGTTGCAACCTTCTCCATTGGTGCATTTTAAACACATTCTGTTCGAATTTATAGATTAAGCTATTTTTTAGTATATATATATATATATGACAAATTCGCACCATAGAGATAGTGCCTCTATATCATTAATGCAATTTTTACGGTTTCAAACTCTATATAAGGCATCAGGTAATTTGCCTAATGGAACTTTAATAGATATGAGGCATAAGATACAACCACATCATTTTTCATGAGGAAACGTACAAATAACTTAATAGATTCATCACATTATATCAAAAAAATTTCCCGCAATAGAGACATATGAGTATAGGTGCATTGATCAACCTTATCTTAAGATCATTTAAATTTTCTTTAAATTTATTTGTATAATATAATTTTACTCCCTTACAATTTAATTTGGTTATTAGGTTTATAATTCAAGAGAATTTTATTACAATGAATCAATAATATCCAACGAAACTATGAAAAGTATGGATATGAATTATATTGTTTGGTATGTTACATTATATAATCACTTATATATTCAAGGGGTCTATAGATAGTCTATTATAATGATTAAATGACCAAAAATGATAATATTTGATTAAAAAATCCCCACATTCAAAATTTGAAATACAATTTATTATTTCTAAAGGTATTCAACAAAATCCTCAAATCATATTCATGATATTATTTTCCCTTAAAATATTTTATAATATAATCTATAATGGATAAAAAATGAGTGAGGTAATATCTAATTTAATTTTTCATTAGATCTAAGAATTTAGTAGGGAAATTTGTATGCATGAATGGAATCACTATGAATTCATTATGTTCATATCCTGTATTAATGATTTTTTTGGATATATACTCCCTTTTACCCAAAATTGGTGATATCCAGATCAAAAATAAATTTTTGATAAGTATTGAGACCCTAATATTGACCAAAAAATCTATCAATATAGGGTTGAGGATATTTATTTTTCACGATCATTTTATATTCATGATAATAAATATAGGTACATGTTGATCTATATTTACAATTAAAAAATAGAATAGGTTCACCCCTAGTAAAGCACTTGGGAATATAATACACTTATCTTGATTCTCCTTGACTTTCTTCTTACATTATCATAATTCTTTTTGGGAAATTCTATAACAAGTATTTGTTATTGGTAAATCTCTTAGTATAGGCTGTGTTAAAAATCAACCACATTATCTGGAAGAAGACTTGGAAAATCGACTAAAAATACATAGACACACTCCCAAAAATATAAATATATCTTCAAAAGTGAGTTTTCCCCAACCATTTAAGTTACATATCTATCATTTTTAGATAATAATAACAATATATAGGTTGTAAATTCCAAAATAAGTTCATAGTCCCCCTTTTACTGATAGATGATCAAGGGTTAATTTAGGATATGAAAATTGATTTCCCTATCTTAACAATCAATATAGGATCTATTTTGAGAGATTGAATCCATTCCCCAAATTACATCAAATTTGGCTAATGGGAGAATAATAATATTTTAAAGAAGAACATACTTACAAAATTCAATCCAAGGAGAGTTGTAGAGTTAGGATACAATCATCACACCACTGGGAGTTTTCTCCAATAATTCACTATATATCTATTTTCATTGTGATTTAATACACATTGGAAACTGTATATATATAAAAGAGTTGGTAGTACTAAATCAAATAAAATATTTATAGTTATTTATAGGATGATGTGTGTACTATTCACCACTACATTTTCATGAACCACTTATATAGTTGTGATTTCATATAATTTCCATTTCCGCATTGGATTTGGAGGTATTTAACATTGATTTTCAGATTTACCCCTTGGGTTGGTTCACTAGTTGTCATAAATATCCATACTATAAAATTGAATCATTAGAGTTTTGGTGGTGCCTTAGTTCAAGTTTTCTTTCCATATATTTCATTGTGTTCCTCTTTATATCTCTATAACATTCATGTTCTAAATAAACTTCTATTATAGACAATGAGAATTTAATTCTCCATTTGAGATAAATCCCCCATTATTCTTCTCATATTTTTAGAATGTAAGAAGATACATATTATTTTATCCATATGTTTTGTTATTTGAGGTTCTAGAAAACTCTAATTTTCATTTCTTATCCATAAAACTACAGAAATAATGGGAGTCTATAATTTCTATTTCACTTTTATTACACATAAAAAAATTTCTTTAAAGCTTCCAAATTCCCTTATATCTATTTTTTGGAAACATAGTTTTATGTCACTAAATAAATGATTTATTTTCATTTAAGTTCAATAATAAAATTATAACCATATTTTTATAGTCTTTTAATTGATTTTATAAGTACTAATGAATTCATCATCAATTTTTTTCCTCTCTAGGAATTCTCTCTCTATTTTTGTGAGAATAGCTAAAAGATTTTTTTTTCTAAAAACAATTCATAAATTCCCCCCACTCCATGAAGTAAATATTTTACTCTTCTCCCAATTCTTGATTAGGGTCGACCATTTATCTTCTTCAACATTTAAATGGAAATGGATTGAAAAAAATATTTATGATCTAAGAACTGGAGACAAGAAAATATCATTTATATTTTATTGATCAAATTTTCAGCAAATAGTGGGTCAAAAGACCCACTAAAAGAGGGTGGGCATTGAAGAATGACAGATTCAAGGGAGTTTTTTTCTTTCCTTTGCATAACAAGGTGTTAAATATTTTTCAGGTTACTATTCATAGAATGAGTGTTTTGGTTGAGCATCTTCATAATATTTTTTACTCTAGCCTCCAATCTATCTTGTTTCTCATTGGGTTAGTCATTACATTGAAAATTTCACCCATTGTTTACGTAGTTACTCCTAGTTCTAACCATTTACTAATAAAAATGGTTAGTGTGAGTATAAATAAACAATATACAGAGTAAGAAAACATATGATAATGAAAAATGAACCAAATACATATTAAATTTCCGAAACTTCATCAAAATCATTGACATTTTAGGTTTTTCCTCTAATACGTTTTGTTCAAAAAAAATTCTTTAAGTTCCACCTTCTAATTATTTATAATTTAATCCAAAATATTAACTAAAACTCACTTTTATACCACTTAAAAAACCCAACCATAACATAAAAACATAACACATTATTTTTTATGAATATTAATCACATAAAATACTAAATCACACCCTAGAATATGTATATTTAGTTTCTTTTGATTCTGGATACATAACTGACTTATTTTACTATCTTTCATCAACATCTCACACAAATTATCATAAAAAATGATACCCTAATATAAATTTAATAAAAAACAAACTAATTTATATAAACTAGAATGGAAACAGAAAAAACTGGTAGATCATATGATTATAAAGGTTGAACATAACTGATAATAATGGATGATGTAATATACCCTGGTCTACAACCACTAATTGGTATATGTCTAATGGTTTCTATTTGAGATCAGACACACCTACCGTTATAACACATGTTTTTGACTTACAAATCGGGTGTAAGGTTATATGGTGGAAGGAATATACCCACATATAGTGTTAAATAACAATTCCAATAAAGGAAATAAAATATTCATGCATAATAAGAATTAATAAACCATCCAAGAAAGTTATAATAAAAAGTTAAAACTCATAAAATATCATATAAAATGTATAGATGTTAATTAGTAAAAAAACACATTAAAACCTAATTATCCAAAAAATGATTTATATATAAATTTAGAAGACTCCTAAATAAATTGTTTGTCTCATTATTTAACGAGTAGTACAAATCAGGCACCCGTCATATGAAGCTTTCCTATTTATAGTTTTTTAGTGATCTAGTCTTCTCTACTAGAAACCAATAACCGAAATATAGTTTTAGTAATACTCAATGAGACACCAACAAATTTTATATAAATATAACTAGTAAGTGTAAGGGTTTTTCTTTAGTGAATATAATATATAATTATAAATTATATTAAAATAATTAAATAAATAGGATTATTTTCGCATTAGGTTCCATAGTGAACCACAGGAATAACCATAAAATCCTCATCTAGTGCAGGTTATCTCTAAACAATTAGCATCACATTGAAGAAACATACCCATTTCAAATTGAAAGTCACACTCGGGGAAATATACTGATCTTGGAAAAATAGTCACTCATAAGAAAATATACCCATCCTTGAATAATATTCATTTATGGGGAATTAAACATATACCTGAATAATTTTCCAACATCATGAAATATACCTATAATGGTAAATTTTGTTACACCCAATGGAAAAGATAACTTTAGAACTGTAAAAACCACCCAATGAAATTAAATCCTCAGGATAATCTTGCAAGGAGAACACTTTAAATCACTCATCATCACGCCATGAAAATATATTTCATTAAAAAATAAATATTAATAAATAAATAAAATCACTAGTTATCATCATTATGACATGAACTTTTACCCTTTCAATTATCATCATCAACCCTTCATAGTTTCATATTTCTTTTTATTTTCACTTCAGGACAAGCTACTAGAGGTTAATAACTTATTGTAAAAAAATTCATTCCAAAAATTCATTTAAAGGAATCATATGAGGTTTCCTATAAATTAGGGAATAAATATGAGATGAGGGACATATGGAGAATAAATTATATGATTATGTTTATATAATGTAATTCGAGTTTAAAGGCATGATTAGATATTTCTAAAATTTTCAAGTGACTCGAACATGAACTATTTGAAAATGCCAGATCACAGATGTTAATGAATCCAAAATAAGATTATACAATGTCCAAATATAGTCGTTTAATATTTTGTCATTGGATTGAAGGTTTGAGACTTCCAGATGGTTATGATTCTAATTTGGGAAGATGTGACAGAAATGATCATATTACCAGATTGAAAAGTCATGATTTTATTGTTTAAATGGAAAGAATTCTACCAACTGGATTAAGAGGTTTGTTAAATCCAATTATTTAGGATGCGATAATAGACATATCATATTTTTTCAAGACATTTCTGCATCAAAAATTAACTATGATGCTGTAAAAAACAACAAGAAGATGTCATATTAATATAATATAAAATGGAAAAAATATTTCTGTTAGGTTTGTTTGATTCAATGGAACATTTGATATTACATTTGTGGTCCAAAACAAAATGTGGAGATCTGGTGCAGTTTCAATGGATATACCCATTTAAGATATGCATGCAGAAATTTAAAAAATAAGTACGTAATAAAGCATCAGTTAAAGGCTCAATTACAGAAGTTTATTTTTTAGAGGAAATTTCATTTTCCTGCTCTCATTACTTTCAATCTGAATATCCCTCAAAACACAACTGCATGATCCATAATGAGGGAAATTTTTATGATGAGTTGAGCGATCAATTATCAATTTCCAATTATCCCGAACATGACTTTGATGGATTTCATGAATTATGGATTTCATATGATGAACATCAAATATATCAAACATATATACCGCTGAACTATAAAGAAATGACACTATTCGTACTTTGAGTTATCCTATTAGTTAGTCTATAATTTTTATAACACTACATTAATCTTATTTTATTTGTATTTTATATGATAATAATATCAATAAATAGTTTTGACAAATTACAGCAGCTGCTCTTGAAGAATGTTGTTAATTTTTTTCCTACTTGTTTCAAAAACTATTAACATAAATTATTGTTTATTTCACATATAAAATAAAATTAATACTTGTTATGGTGATAATTGTTTTACAACTTTCAAGTATCTCAAAAAACTAAAAAAATTAATAATCAATTTTCTATATTGAGTAACCCACATGCCAAAATGGTTAAATCTTATGATGCATATGTGGTGAATGGTTATCAATTTCATACACAAGCATATAGGGAATAAAAAAACAATGACTAATGTTGTTTTCTTGAGAGTATCTCATCATATAGAAACTGAAGTTGAATTTTATGACATTCAGGAAGAAATCATTGAAGGGTTTTATCTAGGATAACATTATATAACGATATTTAAATGTTAGTGGTTATATTATGAGATAGGATTACATGCTCATACTATCCATTGAATCATTGATATTCAATATAAAAGTCATATTGTAGTAAATGAACCATTTTTATTGGCTCATGAGGAAAATTAGATTTATAATGCAAATTGATGTTATGCTTTAAGGGAGTTAGGTGACTGGTGGAGAATAATAAAAAATTAAATAATGAGAGAATCAGTTTAATGAAAGTTATTGTGGTTCCATTTAAGTGTAAGGAATTATTTTTTTCAAGTGACTGCTCTGAATCAATCATTTACACAAATAGACAAAAATATCATTGATGATACCCCATAGTTAAAGGAGGATGGTGGAAATGATATTAATGATGTTACAACTGAATTTGAAATTACAATAGATGATGAAACTAAAAAAATATTTAAATTGATGACACTGAGTAGGAATATGAAGACATTGACATTAACAGTTATGAATATGAAGACGAAGATGAACATTGACGGTGCTAAATGCTGGTTATAATCATATAATATATATATATATAATAGTTATTTTAAATTGTTTTATAAAAATAATAACATTGTGTTTCTGATGGACATCGATCTATTTCATATGTTATAGGAGGGTGATATAACTTTGGATGAGCAGGTGGTTGGATCAACCGACCCCCAGACTTTTGGCTGTTCAGGGGGTACTCAGAGGGGGTGTGGTCTTACCCGTCTGATGATTCCTGACCCTACACCCAAGCGACGTCCACATCTTGGGTTCGATCCACATATTCAGAGGTATTTTTACCTATGAAATTTTGTTAGTTTCCATTAATTTCTTTTTAATATAATTGTTTGAATAAATATACCTTTTTTTTTCAAAGCATTAAACATATATCTTTTTGACAGGGAAGTACTATATTGAAAAATTATTTTTCTATTGCATGGGTGTCATGGAATCAGATTTCCATTGATGTTTAGCAGTGTATGTTTGAGAATTGAATGGTATGTGAATAAATAATATTTATTTTGAAATTACATTAAATAATAGATAGATATAATACATTATTTGTAGGGTTATGATATTCCATTGAGGAGAGAATGCGTTAGGCTATTTGTAAATCATGGGAAGGATCTATCCATACACATTGCACTCGGTTTTTCATCAATTAGAAATAGAATGAAATGGAGAAATCAGGAGTGCATGAGTTTGATGAGACATGTCGCATCCACCGACTAGATTATTTTTCATCTCAGGTTTGGGATAGACGATGTACACACTGGTTGAGTATGCAGTTTTAGAGTAGATTATCAGTATGTCATAAAAATCGAGGGAGACGGGAGGTGACACATCAAGTTAATAGTCGTACGTTCAGTATGCATATGGAGCATATGGTAAGTACATTTTTTTTAAATATTGTATATAACTTTAAATGTAAATAGTTTATTTTATATTCATATAGGGAGTTGCACAACCTGATATTACATAGTATGATTTTTATAGAAGGATATACAATGATCCTATCACTGGGGAGATAAGAGGTTCTCTCTATAATTAGTGTTGGGTTAGTATAAGTATTTTTGAGTTTCAAATTTAACTAAAAAAAATATTTTAACTATTTTAATTTTAAATTGCAATTGAAGGAGTCATATGAGGCCGCGACTTCTCAGATAGATGTTCAGAGTCAGGCCGAGACAGATGGAAACACTAGTGCCCCACGATTTGATGAGCTAGCTTGGTTGCATACAACCCAGCATGGATTTGAGAAAGGATGAGTTTTTGGTATCAACTCTCAAGTGACCCCTAGGGGTTTTTAGGACACCTCTATACCATCAGAATCCATCTTGAGAGGAGCTCGCAGAGATTCATCATCATCTAATGCACAATATCAGGAGTATCTATGAGCTTAGAGTGCACTTATAGAGACTATGCATAGAGAGGAGGAAAAGATGCGTCATTGGAAACAACAGGAGTAGGAAGACTTCCTCTAACAGCAGCAGCAGAAACAGCAGATGCAGGATGAGATGTATCGATGATTGCATGAGCAGGAGTAGGAGATGGAGTACATGGGATGTCTGACTCATAGTTTAGGGATAGAGTTCCCTCCACTAGCTCCTCCTGACGAACCTCCCCCTTAGTGATTTGTATTTTTATTTTATTATGAATCATTTGAATGTATTTTTATTAATATTTTATTTTTAATGTTTTAAATAGTGTGTATTTTATATTGTCTCCAAAATTTCAGTTTTTTATTAATTATTTAATTTTTTATTGTATTTATAATTTTCTTAATTAATTATTTTATAATTAATTTTATTATATTAATATTAATATTAATATTATATTTATATTTATATAATTATTTTTTATATTATATTTATTATTTTATAAAAAATATTATTATGTTTATATTTATATTATGATTTTATTTATAAAAATAGTATAATATCAATAATATAATATTATTTTTGAATACTATTTTCTAAATATTTTAAATATTTGCAATGGGCCGTCACCAATACAAATTACGAAGGCCCTTCAAAAAAGGTTTTTGTTTTAAAAAAAGTCAATGACTAATTGTGACGAACCATCGCAAAGGAGTAAAAGCAGGGAGGATTTTGTGCGACGGGTCACTGGCCCATTGCAAATAGTTTTTAATAAAAATAAAAATTGTGTTTTGTGATAGGGGTACTGCTCATCACAAATAATAATTTTTTGCGATGAACCGTCGCAAAAAGTTATATTTGCGACACCGTTTTCTGTGATGGGTAATTTGCGATGGGACCCCATCCTGTCATAGATGTCTATTTGTGATGGGGTCCCGTCACAACTGACCCATTGCAATAATCCATTTTTCCAGTAGTGAACATACCGTAATATAAAATAAGGTTTTAAAACCTCCCAATCTTTGAGCATATCATCCTCAAGATTAATTCCTAGGTTTTTATAGAATATCAAAAGTAAGCATAAGATGAACATGTGGGTATAAAAAAATAATAAAGGTGTAAGAATAGTCTATAGGGAAACCAAACCCAATAAATCATTGATAAAAATTCACAGGACCTTGGAAATGACATAATACACGAGTTATAGGAGTGTGTAACTATGAATCAATAATCTAGATCCATGAAAACCTAACATAGGAATGTTTTATAAAATAGATATGTGATAGAAGAATGTGGAACATACTGCATATCATTTTTTACATTTTCTAAAATCTAGTTTAAGGGTTGCCGGTACCCAATACAATACTTCACCACTGCTAATTTGCGATATCAAACATCTAGATCAAAATCAAATCAGTCTTCGTCATCGCCAAAACATTGTGAAACCACCACCTTCATCACATCCACCGAGAATACAAACAAAGATGCACGATCCACAGACTACTTCAAACCAAATAACAAACAAATTCATCCGCATCAAACGAAGCGCGGCTGAGCTCACCAAGTCTCACAAAAATTCATTTCTTATGTCAAGTCTCACTACCAACTGGCTCATCACATAGTGGACAAAAAACCATTGTGTATTTAATTGACTCTATTTTTATAAATGTAGTGGATAAAGCCCCATAGTGTATTGGGTTCACTCCGCATACCCTTACATGTGACTTCATGAGATATAGTTTCTTATCCAATGTATTTTAGGGTTTTATAATTTTTAGACTACCCATCACACAATGTGAAAATGTACATATGTGTGGCACAAGAAAGCATTCATAATTACATCATATCTTAATTAACTAATGTGAAAGAAATGGATTTACATAATAATTTCAAAAATAATGATCATATTACATCTACATAGAGTTGTTAAATGATATCATCAATTCATATCATTATAAAATCATTTATAATTTTAAATGATATTAAAATAGATGAAAAAATAATTATAAGAGCATTAAAAATTTTCATTGAAATAAATAAGTACCCTATATATTTTGAATAACATTTATATTCAAAGGAAATGGTTTTTCAAATAATGGAAATAAAAACTTATTCCAAAATCCATGAAAAATTTTATATAAATCAACTTAGATAAAACAAAAAAGCAGTGGGAGATGTAAATTATGAGAATGTGTTAAAAATGATATTTGTTTTACACCTTTGTAAATAATGTCAATGTAAATAGAAAATTAAGAGTGTGATAAATGTTAAAAAAGATATTCCTTTCTCACAATTTTAAAGAAATTAAAAGTCAATATATAATGAGATTAATCAAATAAATAATTATAGAAAACGACATAAAAATAATAATATTAATAATATAGGCATAGAGGATAAAGATTTGTGTATAAGAATATGAGATAATTGTATCTCCACTTATAGTCAACATTTCTATTGAGTTTTAGTCCAAAGGTATATGATATGTTAAGAAAACATATAAAAAATATAAATAAAAATAATAAAAGAAAAGGTTTGAGGATTTATATAGAAATAACACATAATTTCCCTCAACAAAAATATATTCACAATCATTATCAATAACATGTTGATATTGTAAATGAAAACCTTAGCTTGGATTTTTTTATTTATCTAACATGATCTAACACCATGAATAATAAATTTAAGTTTATTACTAGTATATATAATAAAATTATTCATATTTATTTTAATTAATTCCAATAATCGATGAATTCTTATTACCCATTTATTAATTTTTTATTTTCAAAATTTATATTCAGGTGAAAATTATTCCATTCTCTACATATGATTTGTCTCGATGATTGTGATACTTGCTCTGTGATCAGATGTTCAACATCTCAAAAAATTTCATTATGGTTCAATTTATATATTTTATTTAAATATAGATTCCCATGGCCATTTCATAAAATTAATGGTGATATTTTTTTAGTATGACTAAAAATATCCATTTCATTGATTATTGAATTTAAAAAACTATTTAATTAATTTTCTAATGCACCATAGAATATTAATATTCTAAAATTATGAAAACATATTAAATTAAGAATTATTAAACTATATCACCAATTTTTATATTCTCTTAGTTATTTATGATGTTATCATTAAAAAATCTTTCATGTAGGTGGTAAAAATACCAAAACAAAAACATGGTATAATGATTGAATGAGTAATAACATGTTATTGTATAGTAACACTGTCATTTTTATAGAAGATAATTTTTTTTAATCAATGTGATAAATTGTATTTATGATGATTTGTGTGATTAAAATTAAAAATAATGGTTAAGGATAGGATAAAACTTACTTTGAATACTTGAATATTTTTTTAAAAAGAATCTTGGAAATGGGGTTTTTAAGACTTTTTATTTTTTGAAATGGTTCTCAGACATGGGTAAATTTCTCTTATAAGATATTTTTTAAGAATTTCAAAATAAAATGTAAATTATGGCATGGGTTTAAGTAGGGATATGAGGGGTCCTTTTATAAGCGAACATGAGTGAAAATTTAAAAATTACCCATTCATTAATATGCAAGGGTTTTTTTACCTTGAAAGTGAATCCAAAGTGAAAGATGTATATAGGATAAGGGTAAGTCTATCATTCCCTGATGAACTCATTTATATATATTTTATTCATTATCCATTACTTTTATACTATTACATCATTATACCCTTTACCATGGGGATTTAAGTTTACCTCGGTATTTTATTTTTAGGCATAACCATGAAATTGACCAATATACTTAACTTTGAAATTTAAATATAAAAATTTAGACTCTATATAAACTAAAAAAAATTAAATTATATGAAATTTTTACTTTTAGATTAAATCATAAATTAGATATAAAATCATTATTTAAAGACAAATTATTTTTTAAGAATTATGTGTTCTTACTAATATTCAATATCAATAACTAATTAATCTAGTATACATTAAAAACATAATATCACATTAATCATTCTTTAAAAGTGATCAATTTAATATATTATAGTAAATATACACAAAAATTTATGTTTTTTTGAAAAGAATCCCTTTTTAATATTAAATGATTTTAATCACTCCTTTTTAAATATTTATCATCTAAGAATCCAATTATATCGATCAATTTGTTTTAGAATATTTATTTTGATTTAATAAATAATTCAAATTATTCTTTAAAAAATATAATAATAGTAACAAAAACAACATATTTTTTAGTGTAATATTATTATATTATTTAATTCTAGAATTATTTATTATACATGTATTCTATATTTTTTAATTTGGTATCAAAAATTTCACAACATCAGTGAACCTAATGGATATATGTATATCTAATGATGATATATCTAATATCCATATATCCAATGACCATATGTCTAATTATTATATAACAAATTACTATATATATAACTCTTATATTACATTCCTATATATATCCATCTATACATCACAAAAATCATTCATCATATAATACAGTTCTATTTTCAAGATATTTATTATTTACTAATGTGTTTTTTCTATAGTTTTCTTTGATGGAATTATATTGTAGGAATATTGTGATGATGCGAATTTTAATATTATTGTATTTTTATTAACCTATTCTTTTATTCCATTAGTAGTTTTACTAATTATGTATTGTTTATATATCTCATAAGGTATTTCATTTTGTATTGAAATATTCAATTATAATAATTTATTTTTTAGTTTTTAGTGTTTCATGTATCATATGTTATCGAACATATATGCTTTATTTACTATGATACATCATAATATATAAATAAATTTCATGGTCGATGTTTATGGATTCACATAGACAGGAGTTATTTAGGAAAATTTATTTTGAAGACTACGTTTTATGTATAACATTACCTGAGTTGTGGTATTTTCCCAATTTTATATTATTGATATGATTGATGGTTTCTCATTTTATTTTCCTGGAATATTTTGGGGTTATTCCTTCCATATTTTTTCATTATACCATCGATGCTAGTATTCGACCCATATATTGATACAATAAGGCTTTTTGGGGGCACACTTGTCTTCACTGTTGTCCTTGAAGGAGTTACAATGGGTGTTTTTTAACAGATTTATATAATATCTTTTGTAGAGAGATAAGGTGGATTTTATATTTATACACTCATGAGGATTCGAAGGGTTTGATAATAAAATTCAATAAATCAAACATAATATGTGATATTATAAAGTGATATTATCTATGAAATTTACGATTAAGGGTTTTTATGACTTGATGAAAGGGGGTTATGTTTTCTGGACAAACTAAGTGATATAATTCTAACTATTGAGTATAGTCCTAGGTATGGTATATTCATCATGAATAGTAAATTATATATTTTTGGGGTAAGGATTCTTGACTTTTAATGTTGATATAGATCATGATCCATGCACTCATGAGATTCAAGATAATGATGTACAACATGAAACTTTTATATCTTCAGAGATATGATGTTGATGAGGGTGATTAATAGAGGATTTTATTTCAATAATTCTAATTCCAAATCATACTAAATCATTGGGGGTTCTATCTTTGATTATAATAAAGAGAGGTGCCTATAGGACCTAGAGATTGATTTAAGATTGATCTAATCTAGTCTGGTGATTTGGTTTACATTGGTCACTAGATTATTATAAGAAGTCACACATATTTATTGGATCTTAAATAAAGTAATCATTAAGACTTAGATGTCTCATGTGAAAACATTCAATATCAGTTTTCATCATAGTTACCTTCTTTGAATTTAATGGTAGTGCTATTGTAGATGATTATTTATGTTCACTAGGAGAGCTCTAGTGTATGAGAGTTTAGAATCGATTTCAAGAATATGATTCCTTATTATTTTAACCTTCTTCCCAATGAATAATATCAAAAAAGAGATCTATAGGAGGTGATATATCTAGTGGTATTCTACTAGGTCACCCCATTTATATTTCTTTTTACACAATATATGTTCATGAATAAGATGTGTTAATATAGAAGATATTATCTTGGACTTGTTCACATAGATAGTGAAGTCATCATAAATTACTAAGGGATTGTAAATGGATGAAAGATATTATTTTTTAGACATTCAAGTATTCACAGATTGGGGAGTTAATTACTACTCACCTCTACTCATTTATATAGATCTATAAATTCTCACGAATTTATTAGGACTTTCAAATGGTTATTATTTTATTGTAGAGTTCATGGTCACTGACAGTTCCTATGTATAACTTTACTTGATGTTTAGGGTGGTTTTAATTGTAAAAATTAGTTATAACCATTTAACTAGATTCCTATAAAGACATACCATTAATACCAGAGTTGATATTAATTAAGTGGAACATTTCTTCATGATTTTCCCCATATTCTGGTCCAAATGGATGAATGAGGTCATGGGGGAATTCATCATCTATGTCTACGTGGTAGAGGAGTAGGGAGAGGCTATATCTATTCCCTTTAGTATCCAATTAATATTTATATATATAAATATATATCAATTAACATTCCATTTAATTTCAACCATAGAATATTCCTTGTTTAACTATAAATATATAAAAACTATTTTACATGCCTTATCCCTTATTTTGGGAGTTTAGGTGGAGATAATTTTGAAGGCTTTTGTTTTTATACACTAGTTAAAGGCTATTCTATATTTTTGGAGGTGTTTTGTGATTATACGATCATGACGGGGGTACATCAATCATGAAAATAAAACAAATCAATGTTTTCCTTAGCATGAATTGGTTGTTTTTAGTGTAGGGGATTATTGATTGCATTAATATAATGTATTTTATTGATTTTGAAGTAAATAATAAAATATTCACTTAAAATTTAGTGCATCATATGAATGAATAGAATTTGAATCCTTTTATTTCTCAATTGATGGATTTTATATTAGAATCAATGGAGGTTCAAGTAGGGGGTCTTCAAGATTTTTGGGGGAATTATATGATGTCTTTCTCATTAAAGTCATGAATTTACCCACATTGGGGTATTGTGTATGTGATACAGTGAAAAACTGACTTCTCTCTATTCTATTTGAATCTGTATTTGATGTCATCATTGATGAAACAAGATATGTAGACATAGATCAGTGATATGATGTATAAAAGATTCATTTATACTAGTGTTTCACCTTTGGGGTGCTCATGTTTTATTCATAAAGAATCTGTATAATAGTTTTTGACTATCCATTAATTACCGTAAATTAAATAAAGCAAGGATAAATAATATCTCTCCATTCCTAAGGATTGATAATGTTTTTGGGTATTTGGAACTATTTGGATGTCAAATATTGATATACATTTTAGGTATCATCATATAATGGTGAAATAAGAAACATTCCTAAAGATTCACATAAGATATAATTATAGACACTTTTTTGTGGTAAATTTTCTAGACGCAATAAATTTTTAGAATTTTTTTTAATAAGTTGGATGAACATAGTATTTCATGGGTTGGTGCATCTATTTTTGGAAGATTTCATTGAAAACATCCTTATATATCTAACATTATATTAGGATCATGAAAATAATATTATGATTCTTATAGAATCATTTTGAAGACATCATATCTATGGGATGTAGTATAAGTCTACATTTTAGACGTGAGAGGTGAATTTCCTTGGACATATTGTATACTTACACGGTTTGGAAATGGATCTTTTAAAGTTAAATTTAATTATTACTTGGATGGATCACATGAATGTAATAGAGGTTTATATTTTATTATTTTAGTGGATTATTATATAATGTTTCTTCCAATTTCTATTGGATTTTGGGTACTTTTAATGAAGAAACTATGAAGGACTAGGCCTTCAATTCTCCAAAAAGTGCTAGGAGGTGTTTGAGTACTTGAATTCGAATATTTTTAGAGATCATGTTATTTAGTTTATATAGTAGGTGATTTTTTTATGGTTTTATATGACTCTTAAAATCTTGGTAAGGGATGTGTTATGATGAACAAAGGGCATTGATATCCTTTGTGTCTCATCAGTTTTTACACCATAACCATAACTAAGATACCCTTGATATAGAGTTAGAGGCAGCTTTGTTTTCCCTTATGTTTTGGTGGTTCTATATTATTTATAAGAATTATTGGGACTTCATAGATCACCTGATATTGAGGTATATATTCTCTTAACATGGTTTTAATCTCCATCTAAAATGGTGGATAATGTTCTTGTAGTATTATAATTTTATGATATCCTATTCATTGGGGGGAAATGTAGTGTAGTAGTTTAATCTCTAAGAAATAAGTAACATGAATAATGAGCAATAATAAATTGATAATTATACGTCAAATAAGAACTCATGTGGGTTTTTATGGATTTAATGAAGTGATGATACAACTTGTTATGTGTTCGATAGTGGAGGTTGGTAAATTCATGTGTGGTTGTGTGATTTGTGGCTAAGAATATTTTCTTAGGTTGTAGACCGTGGGTCATGAATGATTTTTATTTTGTATAAATAAAAATTGTACTATTTATTAGTTTCCATAAATAAAAATAGACAATGTTACCAACACTCATTTGAGATTTGGATTTTACAAGTGTGAAAAAAAATCCCAGATATAGAGGATATATATTCCTAACTATTCTATTTTCCCCTCTGGTGACCCACCATTTTAATACATTATTTTCATTATAATTCTTTAACAAAATGTTACCTTGATTACTATGAGGGACCTTTTGAGGTTTAATGTATTTTAAAATAGGAACATAATACCTGATTTATATAATAAAAACATAATTATACACTTTATTTAATCCTCTTGAATGTATACTTCATTATTCCATTATAGGCTACCTCACATGAAGTGATTTCCGTAGTAAATACATTAATAAAATACAATGAAAATAAATCCCCATATGACATAAACAAAGGAAATAGAACATGGGGGATTAAGAAGATCAGAACATGAGGCGTAGAATGATGCTATTATCAAAATTATGTTATACATGACACATAAATGTAGAAAAATATATAAATATTATACATAAAAAAGAGAATCCATAAGGTTCAATATCATGGTGGCATAAAACACATTTCCAAGATTATTCACCAATGTATCATGAAACATGCCATCTATATATATTAATTATTTACCAAATTCATTGGTTTGATATTACAGAACAATCATATTTTTCCTAAATTCATGTGGTATACATAATTAATATATCATGATAATGAATTTCATTAATAACCCATGTTGAATGAAGAACAAGTTCCAAATAAAATCATTGAGCATATAATTATTAAAAGACTTGAAATTTTGATCATTTTTTACCCAAAAGATGGGATTATGGATGTCATATATAGTATTACCTAATAAATTGAGTATAATTACGTCTATATGAACAACCTTTAATAAAAATAGGTTTGGGTATTCACTACATAAAAGGGAAGGCTTGGGAAAATGAAACAATTATTCTACAACATAACAGGTATACAGAGTTGATTATGGAATAGTCTTAATAAGTGAGAATGTAAATCATTAATTGATACAAAAAAATTTTGATAATAATTTAATGATCATAAGTTCAAGATAATGTAATAAAATTTAAACTATAATACTAAATAAAAATTAATTACTTAGATAAAAAGGGAGAGGAAGAGAATCCCTTACCTTTTGAGATTTCTTCTAAATTTCAAATGAGAGAAACATGGAACCTTATAAACTACATATAAGGTATATAGAGAGGAAAAATGAGTTTAAAATCATTCCTAATGGAATGTGAGTAAAGAAAATTGGGTGAAGAGGTGGGCATTAACAGTAAATGTGGGATTATTTTTTATTAATTTCTAAATATATGCCTTGAAATTGAAGGTTTTTGAAAATGGAAAAATATTAGATTACACATTGTTTTTTATCATACTTTATTAAATTATGACAGGATAATTTTTAAATAGTTTATTTTTAGAACAAAACATCAGTATTTTATATTACATTTGGCATGAGAATTAATTTTTCTACAAAATGATGTTTTTAAAACCTCAACACCATTTTATAAATTGGAAAGTCATTTATTGGTATGTAAATTAATTTTCATTCATTAATATAAAATATATTAATATTTTTTTCTGTAATTTACTATGTTTTATTAATTATCGAATAATTATTATCTATTTATGAAGTCATAAAACATAATGAAAATAGAAAACATTACTTTTAATATTCACTAAAAAATAAAGTATTCTAGAAAATTTTAAAAATTTCACTATAAACTAATTTTGATGATTTGATTTGAAATTTAATGTTTATTATATAATAACAAATCTATATATAAGTTAAATTTAACTTTTAAATAAAAATCCTCATTTATTTAAAAATAAAATTTCAATGAATTAATCAGCTTTCTCACCCTCATAAAAATTACCTGGAATATTATAAAAGTACCTTATCATTTATACATAAAAAATATTTTTTATGATACTTTTTTCATGAATTCTTTTATATTTAAAATACATGAAGTTATAATAAACATTTATTTTAATTGTATATTTCCCAAAAAATCATTTTCCTTATATCCAAAAAATCTATTAATTATATTCATCTTATAATCATGTGTATTTTTTTAGAAACAATTATCATGAAATAAGAATTAATGAAACCACAATTTAATTTCAAAAACTAATTAACACCTTTTTAATTCTATGGTATAATTAACATCCCCTTAAAAAACTGAAATATAAATTAAGTGTAAGGTGTGTGATAGTGGTACATTGATGGGGTGGATCAACTATCATTGATATAGTGGTGATCTCTACTAAATTGGAATTCCCCCATAGTTTATTATCCTATATCCTCACTTGTTGAATCTACGATTGGGATTTACCAGGGGTGTGTCCCAGGGGTTTTATCTTCCTACCAAGTTCTAATAAATGCGATTAAAATGGAATGATCTTAATAGTTGTGGAAATCATTATGCCCATCAATTATATTTTATCAATAAACTTTATATACCTTAATTTTAATGGTTACTTAATAGTCATAATTCCCTATGTCCATATTAACCTGTAGTAAGGTAATAGTAAGATCCAAATTGTCACATTACCCTTTATAACTTGCATATTCTACTCTTTTTTCATATCTTAATGTTTATTACTTCTCATAGAATGGTTCTACACAAACCATTACGTTGTCTATAATATTACTAACTCCATGGTTTATTTTTACTATTTTTATAGTAAGAGTGGACCTCATTGGAGACTTAAATCCGATGGAGCTTACATTATTGTGTATTTTGTTCATTTTTTGTCTCTATATATTGATTCTAGATGTTCATATCAATATTAATTCATGATATGTAATGGTTTTAGGATATTTATCAGTCTTCTTATATGATCATAAACTTTTTTATATAATTCTTCTTAATAAAATCTGAAATATTTTTTTGTATGTAACATTATCCTCCCTCGATAAATATTTTCCTTGAAATTGTTTTACTAAATCAAAACAAATGGGGTTATTTCTTACTCATAAATTCTTTTGGATCTCTAGTTCCATCATCAATCTTCTTATTTCTATATAATAATTTCATTAGTGGTGTTGTCTTGTTTATCAACACTTTCTCCATTTAATCAATAATATGATTTAATTATTCCTTATATAATACGTTACATTATAATTACATATCATATGTTTATGGAATAATTATTTTCAATTACATATACATTATTGATAAGGAATCAAGAGATAAATCAACTAAAGTAGAAATATTTGTAATTAGTACTTCTTAGTAGGAATATGGCCCAAAATGATCTATTATTTCAAAGCATCCAACACACCTTAGACATAGTTTATCAATATTTTTGACTATTTTGGACCCTTTATATGGTGACACTTTTAGGAACACAAGATCTCTATCATGAAAATATAATTACTTTAATTGATTTATAGTATAACTCTTTGGTTGACCCTAAGAAGTCTTGATACATTTTTTGATCACCCGTATCATCTCCATAGTGTCTCTCAAAATTTAATTTCATAAATTGTTTTACTTTTTTAAATTAATATTAATATGTGGGAGTTCTACACATCTTCCCAAAATATTGTTATAAGGATCCATTGGATGAATTGAGTGAAAACTATTTTTATAGAAGAATTAAATATATAGAATATATTGATCCTAATTCCATTGATAATAAAGTGAGATAGATTATAACATGTATTAAAATGTTTGAATTGTCCTTTCATGTTGTCCATTAGTTTGAGGTTCATTGGATGTGTGAAGGTTACCTTTGGTCTTTATAGACTTTTGAAGGATCCAAGAGATCTAGAAGTAAATCATAGAACTCTGTCTGAAAAAATGGATAGTGGAACCCCAAGAAATCTTTTTTACTTCATAAATATAAAATCAATCAAGTTATTCAAGGGAAAAATATTCTCATATAGCGATAAAATGGGTATTTTTTTAATATATTAATTATAACCCATATATAATTGATTCATTTGGATGTATTTGGATGACCAGTAACAAAGTACATAATGATGTTGTACGACTTTTTTATAGGCATTCATAATAGCCCATGACCCTATCTCCGGAATCATGTGATGAAAATAGAAACTTTAAATTTCATTATTTAATGAAAATAATTATTACCCAATTTTTTATATAAAACCTATAACATAAAAAGGAAAATAATATCACTTACACCCACGATGACGTTTTTGGTTCGGTGTTTTGTATATTTTGGGAAAAATTCTACATAAAAAATACAAATGAATATATATGAGAATTTCAAAAACATAAACCAGATTTTCCTATTTCATGTCAGGTTATCAACATCATCATTGTGAAATCATATATATACATAAATCAATAGTCCTAATTTTTTATATCCTTGGTAAAAGGAAACATAGGATGATTGAGCTCAAATTATATATAATGGAAAATATAAGCATTAATAATTGAATGTAATCAATGAGCATTAGAGGGAATAAGGGTTTGATTACATAATCAGAGTGCATGAGAGAATAAAAAAAGAACTCATACACATCAATACCTGGATAATTAAATATAAAATCATAAAAATTCAATATTCATCCAAAAAAATAACCATGAGCCATGTGATACCAATCTTGATCAAATAAAACATTATAAACCCACACCATTCAAAAAGAAAACATGATCTTATCATGGTACATCATTCTCACTTCACTATTTAAATCACTCTAACAAATGGAATACCCATATGGTTGGCTTCCATACCCAAAACATTGGGGTGATATCATGGACCCACCCATCCTTGGTTTATCTCTGAAAAACCTGTCATTGGTTTATAATGTTACAACCCATAAAATTTCCAAGTACCATAAAAATAACAACAAATAAAAACACGCATTTAATCATAAAATCATAGGAATAGATATTATGCCTCTCATTAATTTAGTGACACATCTAAAATAAAAATATTCTATAAAAATATAAATGAAACATTATTAACCTTTGAAAAATAAATGGGTTTAGTAACAATATCTCTGAAACAATATCAACCAGTGGAAAAGAAACGAGTTTTATTACAATCTCCTTAAAATAATCTTAATCCATACAGAAAATAATAAGGATAGTATGAATACAAAATAACCCATTTTTAGGGTAAGTAAAAACAATTTTTGTTGACAATGACTAATGTATATACCATTAAAATTTCATTAAAAACATTCTTGAGGAAAATTTTCATTTAATTATTAAAATAATTTTTTAAAAATATTCTTCTAGTCATTTTATTTGGAAACAACCACAAAAACATATGAAGTAAAGTTCGAAAATAATTAAAAACAATTTTTAAAATAAGAAACACTTTTAAAATACTTTCCCTTGAAAATGAGCTTAAAATATCATTAAAAACATTTTGAAAACATTTTTTGATAACATTGTTTTGAAAGGACAAATGTTTCTAAAACAATAATTTCTCAAGAATTTTAAAGACCAAAGAGTGAATAATTTTAAAATTAAATTTAAGAATAATAATTAAGCATGTGATAATATATGTTATAACTACAATAATAATTCATCACTGGATACTTAATCATATAGAATCCTAATGAACAGTGAGATTTTAATAAAAAGATCTTACCACTTAGGCAAGAATGAATCATAATAGACATGAAATAAAAACATTAAGTGAAAATTATAATATCATGAAAATCGGGATATCCATGATATAAAATTTTAATGTGGAAGTATATATTCCTTATAAAATAAGATTTATTCATAACATGACTTAAGTCTCAATAAATTTTAAATTTGAGAGAAAACCCAATACTGATTTGGTAAATTCAATACCATAAACTCCAAGAAAGAGATATTATTAAAGGGAAACATAAATAGAAATAAGTATAAGTATAATAATAATAAAATACATTCAAGGTTTTTTTAAACACTACACAAAAAAATATGTGGTGTATATGTCATATATCTCATAGAAATAAAAGTGAGATGAGAAAAACCCTTACTTTGAGTCTGATTTGTCATGATATTCCTTTATATTAATCAATAATAAATTTATTTTAATTATTTAGATTCATGATAAAAGTTAAAAATTTTATTATTTGTTTTATTTTACTTATAAAAAAGTTATATATGATTTCTTAATCAACTAAATTTACGTTAGATGTTTGGACCATATTTGGCTTATGTGAAGAAATTAACTTTTCAAGGTTGTCTATAGTAATAGAGATATTCAAATAAATAACTACAGAATAATAACCATGAAATAGTTACAATATTTATACATAAATAATACATTAAAAAATAATTAATGATTTTAATGAAAAATGAAAGAAAGTTAATGTCATAGAGAGGGTAGGTTGTCCATATACATGAGAATAGTTTCCATTTTTCAATGATAAACATGGAAAGAGGGTAATTTATATTTTTTATTTATATTATTATAATAATGTAAAAAATAAAATTATATAAAATTATATATATTTATATATATTCTTCATTTGATATAAATTGAATCATGTCATTTCGATGAGGCTATAATCCATACATTCCACGAATGACGTTATAACTTTTTAAGTGCGTAAAATTGTATGAATAAAATGATAGATTATATTCAAAAAAAATTAATTATGGAAGTAATATTATAACTATTTAATTTATATCATATATATTCATTATAGTTACCCTTATTACCTTCCAGGTAACACATTATTAAAAAATTATTCACATAGCTTCGTGAGGCTGTAGTCTGCCGTACAGACATGCGATGTTATCGTAGCCCTTAAAAAATGGAATATAAAAAGGCTGTATATGATTTAAGGACTAAATAATTATTATAATAATATAAATACAATAAATATGACATATAAATATTGTGTCCATCATTATTACCAAACATGAGGGTTGGTAATAGAAAAACAAAGGACATCATTCCAAGAGGCGTTAGTCTGATGTACACATGAATGGTGATTTCACAACCCATTTAATGGGCCCGTGTGTGGGTGTAGGTTGTATAATTAACATAAAAAAATATAACTATATTTATTATATTGAGTTTATTTTATAGTAATGATATAATAATAATTACAGGATGATGAGAAGGAAATTAAATAAAAATGGATTTATAAAAACATTACTTTAACTTCCGGTATCACTCATATGTTTTCACTAAAAATCTGAAATGTTTTATTTTAGAAAAATTTAAGGATTCCTGTATGAGGGGATTTAGTTTATGATGTTATTTGTTCTAGAAATGGATGATCCTAAAGGATTTAGATGTGTGAAGAAGTGGGGAGAGTGAGTTCCTATTCATAGTTGAGGAGGAGCGACATTCTTGTAAATAATCCAAAGTATTTACTATAGGGATGTATATCTTACCTCATGTTCCTAAAAAAATAAATAATAATGGAGTATAAGAATTGTTTTTGAAACACATCAATAACAAATAATAAAAAAAAAATTTAAACATTTTGTTCTTTAACTCCAACGATTCCTAATTGTTTTCTTTTTGGTTTTTTCATTAAGGTAAACAGGTTTATAACCTATGTGAATCATCCATTAAGACGAAATTAAAGTAATATTTATTAGAAAACACAGACCCACTAATTTTAAATATTAAATAAAAATTATAAATTTAAAATTCCTTGTGTTTTTGGAAAATAAATTTAACAGAAGCTCATGTAACACGAAAAAACACATTTTTAACCATAATTCTACCAATAATGTTTATACTAGTTAGCGGTTATTGTATTTATTATAAATAAATATTTTCATGAAAGGATCCTATTTTATATTTAATGAAGGTTAACTATAAATTTAATGATGATACGATTTTTTGTAATTTAATAACATTTAATAATATATAATTTATTATAAAATAGCAGTAATGTCAATAATGCCATTATTTATTTAATTTTAATTATAAAATATATCTAAAAAATAATATAATTAAAATATATTATGATAAAATATATGTGTCATTATATGTTCATATAAAAAAATTGTGAAAAAAATTTATTTTAATTCACTCAATTTAAAAAAATTTAACTTTATTTATTTTATTTAATTATTAAATAAATAACCCATGCATTGGATTTTTTAAATAATTAAATGTAATTATTTCATCCATAAAAATTAAATAAAAATTATTATGAATTCAATATAACATTTATACTCAAATTAATTTTGTTTTTTCCCTTTTCCAAAGAATTTTAGATATTATTTTCATGGAAGTTTCCTTTTTGAATATTTCTTTATATTACTTATTATATAGGTTACCATCAAGTAATTAGTTTCCCAATAACTCATAAAAACTGATTAAAAGTTGATAAATTTAAAAATATGGTAATAAAATGGTTGTTAAACTTTTTTAGGACATTTTACAAATTATATTCTTAGTTTAACCACTAAGTGAAGTCATTTTTTACCTTAATCACTGTAGTTAAATTTAATTATTTTAACTAAAAGTTATGGTGGAAAAAAATTTGACCTTAATAGAAAATAAAAATGCTTCTTATTCCTAATATGGAATCTATTTGGCAAAATTAAACTCACAGAAGTGTTTGAGTTTAATTTAAAACGAATCCCATAGACGGGACGAGAAAGAAGGGTTTTAAGGCGAACATTTCCAAAAGTTTGAAAGGTATTTGTATCCAAATTCAATATGATAAATTAATGACCTAAATTGTATTACTAGTTTTATAATCTATATAAATGTTACATTAAAATTAATAGAAAATATAATTTAACATTATAAATTATTAATATGAAAAGTCATTTTTAAATTAAAATGCAGTATTTCTCATTATTTATCAAAAAATGAAACTTTCTAAAAGAATTGAAAAAATTCACACTATTAGAAATTTTACATTATGATTTTAAAATATAATTTAATTTTTTCAAATAAAATATATAAAATTTTAAAAACTTTGTTCTAAAACACGTGCTCCATCAAAAGGTGGCAAAACTACCTTTTGGAAAACTCAATTTCTTATGAGTAAATTAGATTTATTTTTATTTCACGTATATAAATCACAGAAGTTGAATTTTAAATATAATATTGAATATATTATATTTATATTTCATTAATATCATTGAATAATAGTAATTAACTTAATTATTTTTGAGAGAAAATACCTTTGGAAAAATAAAAATTATCTTTTTATATTAAAAGTTTTCCTTTATAATTTTTTTATTTTTTTATAATTAATTTGTAACCAACTAATTAATTTATAAACATATATAAACCATAAATTTATAATATAGATGAAACTATTCATTCCCGCAATTCTAATGTCTAGAGGATAACTATCATTTTAAATTTTAATAGTTTATTGTTGTTCTGTAAAATTTAGTCTTGTGTGTAACAAAGGATATTAAATAATTTATATTAATTTGAAAAATGATATTTCATATAATCTTGGAATATTACATCCTGCCAACATTAACTATATTTTCCATCAAAATTCATCTTCGTTATCAATGTATTAATTTTTTTAGAATTTATTTATTAAAACCCACTTCATTTAAATGAAGTGATGAAAACATATCTTAAAAAGGGATAGTGGGAAACATAAAAGTTTCTTGAAGAAAAAAATAACTAGGATTCCAAAAATGAGACAATTATTGGAAATTAAAGATATGTGAATGAAAAAAAACATAAATCCAAAAAAAGGATATTGAGGGATAAAGATCATTGATCACTTATAATTTGAATGATAAAGAGAAAGGTAAAAATCACAAAACTAATAAACAATGTGGTGGAAAAAAGTCATTAATATCATTAGAGATAATTGTAATATGATAAAATTTTGTTTTAGGATCCTTATCCTTGTTTTTAGTAATAATATTACCATATAGACTAATAGGATATAAAAATATACTTACTTGTCATTTAGAATTTCATCTTATGGAAAATTTGTACAAAATATCATCTTTTTCCCCAAACAATGAGTGTTAAAGATGATTTTTTCATGGATGAAGCACAAAAATAAAATATTAAAGAACACATAAATATAAAAGGGATAAAAATATATTCATCATATCTTTAAACATTAACCACAACCAAAATGGTTACAAAAAAGTAATAACATTTCAAAATATAGTAACCATTTATATGATACATTAATTTTAAAATTAATCATTAAACACCATGGTTGAGACTAAATAATTCCAAAAATATCCATCCTGAAAGTTCTTGAAACATTTTCTGATGGAGTTAAAAAACCAATGATTAGAAGGATTTGAACATATATTCATAAAAGATAAATCAGACATTATTCCTCAAATAAATCCCCACATTCATTCAAAATAAACTCAATCATTACCAAAAAAATTTATTATTAACAAGAACATCTCGTAGGCCTCTGGTAGACAAAAAACCCTTTTCATCATTTGGGTACTAGTTCTTGACCAACCGCCTTCCTGGATGTGATAAGTTATCACCCATTATATGGTTTTACCAATATTTCATTTAAACATGAAAGCCAATTCATCCCTGAATAACTCTTCATGTTTATCAAAGGGGTTAGAAATACCTCAACTAGAAAAATGTTTCTCAAAATCTCCTAAATTACTTTAAGCCTTAATCTATTAAAACATATAGGGTTCTATAATTTATAAAAACTATGATATATGTTAATCCTGTAGACCTATGATGATATCCATAACTCTTAAGATAAACTCTCTTAAAAAACAATTATCTTCGAAGTTATCTAAAATGACTTATGATACAAACTATAACAGCCTCATACCCTTACTACTAGATGCAATGCTAAAAATTTCAATTTACATGACTGAATTTAATGCCGATAATTGTGACCAAATTGTTTTCCTAAAAACCTTAAAAAGTTGAAAGGAAAATTGGATCACTTATAACCTAAACAAAATTATAGTATTATTTTATTAGATAATTAGGTTAAGAACATATATAAATAATTCACATGATATTAAATGAGAATTTATTCCATTAAAAATAGTTTTTCTTATTTATTGTTTTCCCATAAACATTATCCTTGTAAAATAATTTATAGAAATAAATCATTTAACCTCATTATTTATAAACAAATAGGGAAAAAGAAACATAATAATGGTGAGATAAAATACTCAGTAAGGGAAAATAGAATCATCAAAAATTTAATATCATAATTGAGCATAAGAGTGCATAAGGGTATGAAAACATAATCAGAGTGCTTGGGGGAATCATAAATGAACTCATACCGATATACACCTAGACCATAAAATATGAAAACATGGTGAAGGGAAAGAGTAGTGAGAACCAATTAACATGAGACATGTTGTATCAATATTGATCAAATGAAATATCATAACACCACAACATGAATAATGAAAACAGTTTTGTGACCTGGGACATTATTTTCAATTCACTCTTACAATAACTCTTACAAATAAAATAACCATATGGTCAATTTATATATCTAATTCATTATAGGGATATCCCAGAATCACCTATAATTGGTTTATTATGAAACCACCCATCATTTCATTATAACATAACCACATATAAAATGATTATGTTCCATTAAAATCATAACCAAAAAATATTTCATTTTATTTTAAAATCATAAGAACAACCATTATGCCTTCCATAACAATATTAAACCCTTGAAAAATTGGTTCTATAATAATATCTATATTACATGAAAAATCCATGGAAAATAAATGAAATCTATAACAATCACTTTGAAACATTGTAAACCCATGGAAATGAAACACATTCCATCATAATCACTTTAAAAAAATATTAATTGATCCCTAAAATAAGGAGGATGGTACCAGTAAAAAATTATCCCCTATAGAGGATATGTAAAAAAAGTGTTTTTGATATTGATAAAAAAATACAAATAAAATTATAGTAATAAAATTACTGATAAAAATATCCTTTCTATTTTAAAAAATGTTTTTAAAACACAGCACATTTTGAAAATACTTCTCTTTGAAAACAATCCGAGAAAATATAGAAGAATTTTTAAAATAATTATAAAAACAATTTAAAAATTAATTTTTTTAGAATAATTTCCTTTTTAAATTCTCTTAAAATATAATTGAAAACATTATTTTGAAAGAACATAGATTTTCGATCGAAGAGAGAAAAAAAGTTTGATTTTCTTAAAATAAATTTCTCAAACATTTCAAGTACCAAAGAGTGAAAAAAATAATACAATTACAATTAAGTATCACGAATCACCATATGATAATAAAATCTATGAGAATTATGAGAATTAACAATTGTATACTTAATCATACACAATCTATATAAATGATGCGATAACAACAAAATACTCTTATCGCTTTTGAAATATTGAATCAAAATAACCATGAAAGAATAAAATCTATGTATAGACTTAAAATAATAGAAATAATTAGATAAATGATGTAAAAATTCATTGTGGAATTTTATACACATTAATAAAGAAGATTAGTGCGTAACACAACATAAGTCTCATAGAATAAAATTGTGATAAAAGCCATTATTTCTTTGGTAACTATTAAACCATAAACATAAGAAATAGAGATTCTAAATGGATATGTAAATCTAAATAAGTTTAATTATATTGGTTATAAAATAAATAAGTGGGAATTATATACCCCACAGAACAAAAATAAACTATGAATATGTCATATATATATATCAAAAAATAAATTTGAGATGAGAAAAACCCTTAAATTGAGTATGATTCATCGTGATTGTCCTTTATCTTCCTCAATAATAAACATATGTTAATTTTTTAAATATTTGATAACACATTCCAAGTTTATTATTAAGTTTTTTTACTTATAAACAAGTTATATATAATTACATAATCAATTAATATTATATAAGGTTTTTTACCATATTTGGATTACGCTTCAAACCAACTTTGGTTAGTAGACATGGTAATAGAGATCATTATATAACTATCTCCAAAATTATAATAATGAAATTATTATAAAATTTATACATAAATTTTACTTTTATGACCAATAATGAAATATGGCTATGAAAACTTAACTAATGGGAAGATCATAGAGTGGGTAGCCTATATGTACGCATGAGAAACATTTTTTTTCAGTAACCATTATTGAAATAAGTTATGTAATATTTTATCTTTAAATAATATTAATTATATAATAATTGAATTTATATTTAATTATATATTCTTATATATATCATTATTGCGATGTAATAGGAATCACATCACTTTGAGGAGGCAGTAGTCCACATGTCCATGAATGATGTTATCAAATTTTTAGTTTGTGAAATGGTGAGAAAAAAGTGATATATAATATTTTAAAATATTTTTATTCCATTAATATCATAATTATGTCATGAATATTATAGTTATTTAATATATTTACCATTATTACCTTCCATGTTATTTGTTACTGAGAATAATCTTCACATATCTTCAAGAGATGGTAGTACGCTGTACACACGAGCGATGTTTTTGTATCCCTTACCAATTGGAATATAAAAAAGGTTTATATGGTATAATGATTAAATAGGTATACTTATGTTATAAATATTATAAATATCACATATAAATAGTATTTCAATCATTATAATCAACCACAATATGTGTTAATGAAAAAATGAATGACATTGTTTTGCAAGGCGTTAGTCCACTGTACACACAAATTATGTTTTCATAACCCATTTTATGGAAGTTTTTGTGGTTTTATATCTTAAACTTAACATAAAAAATGTAATTATATCTTGGATAATTACATTTTATATAATCAAGTTATAATAATTATTGTAGGATGTGGAGAGGGAAATAAAATAAAAATTCTTTTAGAAGAACATTCCATATACCTCAGGGATCCTCCTTAGGTTTGAATTAAAACATTTAATATTAGTTGTATACATAGAATAAGAATTACTGGATGAAAGGAAGAAATTTTTAGGTTATTTTTTAGGTTTTTGGAGCTCCAAAAGGCTTGATATCTTTTAAAAGGTTAGAAGAGTGGGTCCCTTTTTATAGTCGTGGAGGAGTAGAATTATTATAACTAATCAAAATTATTTACTATTTAGAGGTCTCCCTTACCCCATGTACCTCCAATATTGAATAATAATTTAGGAGAGGAATTAATTTTTCTATAAACACCACAAATAAAACAAATAATTACATTTTTAAAATAATTGTTTTTCTTAACACTTTTGTTTTCCTAATTTTTTTTTCTGTCTTTTTTAATAAAGTGAATAGTTTTCTAACATATGTAATTCATACATTATGAAAAAATATAAGTGAGAATTATTTTAAAATATAGACCCTATTATTTTAATGATTAAATCTAAATTATAATAAAAAACCCCCATGGGTGTTGGAAATTAAATTTAAGGGAATTGGAAGTAACCCGTAAAAAAATCCTTTTCCCCTAACCATGCCAACATTATTTTCACTATTTAGGGGTCAATATGTTAATTTTAAATGTTCTAGTTTTTCATGATTGTAACATATTTTATATTTATTTAAATTTTAAAAATAACTTTACAAAATATTTTATTTTTATTTTTTATCATTTAATAAAATATCTTTTTTTATAAAATAACATTAATGTCAATCTTGACATTATATATTTAATTTTAAATTTAAATAAATATGATAACAATAATTTAATTAAAATATATTTACTTCATAGATATTTTTCATTATATATTCATCTAAAAAAATAACTGATCGCAAAAAATCATTCTATTTACCTCACATTTAATTTTTTTTAGTATCAATTATTTTATTCAACTATTTACTAAATAATCCATGCATTAGTGTTTCATAATAATATAATGTAATTATATCATATATAAAATTTAAAGATAAAAAGTGTGATAAAAAAATTATATTTAAAAATAACATGTATAACTGAACTAATGTTCTTTTTCCCTATCCCAAAATATTATATATATTAATGTATAAGAAAATACCTTTTTTGCCTTTTTCATTACTTATCTTTTTATATTGATAACCTTCAAGGAATGTTTTTCAAAATAACTCAAAAATATATATAATAAGGTGATAAGGGCTGAAATATGGCCATCAAATGAGTTTTTTACAAGTTGGTAGGTCATTTTACACATTATATTAATATATTAACCACTAAGTAAAATCATTTATACCTTAATCAATATAATTAATTTAAACCATATTTAAATAATTATTATAGCCAAAAATAGGTTGACATTATAATATTAAATAAATTATTATGATATCAAATATGGAACACATTTTTCCAAATTAAACTCATAGAAGTGGAAGGTTTTAATTAAAAATTAATCCCTAAGACAAGATGAGAAATTGGTTTTTAATTGATAATGTTCAGAAGTTTGAAATTTTTTTGCACCCAACTTCAATTTAAGAATTATTCAAATTACTTAGATTTTATTAATATAATTATAATTGATATAATATTTCTTTAAAACCAATTTTAACTTTAATTTTAAATTTATAAATTATTTATATAAAACACCAGTTTTCAAATAAAATTTAGTATTTTTCAAAACATTTTCCAAAAATTAAACTTATCAGAAAAATTAAAAAAAATATCCCTAAGATAATTTTAAATTTCTATTTAAAAAAATTATGTATATTTTTCAAAAATAAAACACCATAAAAGTGAATAAATTTAATTTGATAATTGGTGTGTCATAAAACTCTGGCAAAACTGCCTTTAAAAAATACAACTTTAATGCATAAAAATGGATTTAATTTTATTTTAGGTTTACAAAACACAATAAAGGAATATTAAAAATTTTCATTTAATATAAAATCTATAATTTATAAATATAATTAAATTTCTTTAATTAATTGAATTTATTAAGATAAAAAACTTTTGGGAACATAAGAAATGTATTTTCATAAAAATTATTTTTATATTCAATTGCTTTCTATTTTCATTTGTAATTAATAAATAACCAATCTATTAATTATATAATTAATTTTAAACAATATTTTCATAATTTTTTTAATTATATTCATTCCCTACATTCCAACAAATATGTGATAACTATTATATTAAATATTAATAGTATATTATTTTTATGTAAAACATGGTATTTCATGTATCACTATCTATAAAACAATTTAAATTAATTTTAAAGAAGATATTCTGTATATAATGGGATGTTATAATATGGGTAGTGGTTTTATTACTATTTTTGGATGTTTTTTAATTTTCCTGAATTTACTGACATGGAAACCATCTTGTAGTATAATCAATAATCTTTCTTTTCATATTATCGCAAAAATAATGATCTAATAGATCTCTATATATTTTTGGTTTTTTTGGATGTATAAAGAATGTATAGACGATATATTTATTGATAATATATTTTTGTAACATTGTATCATTTGGGAAAAATATCATTATATGGAACCTCAATACTCTATATTTCTCCAATGGCCCGTAGGCCTTTATTTTTTATTGATTTTTGATAATCAACCTTTCAAGGGGTGAAGTGGAACCCTTACGAGGACCGTATGTGTAATTATTACACGGAACATAGGCCTTAGAAGAATTAATTTCCCATAGGAGTCAAATGTTACATACTACCCGAACTATAACTTGGAACTACTCCTCCCCAGCATCTTCATCGTGAAATCAACTCTCCACATTTGCAGGGCTATTCAAATAGGATTTTCCACAATACTCCAAATTTATCAACAATAAATATGGATTGTTACCCATTTTTAACATTATATATTTTCTATAGTAACTTAGGATATTCTCTTTATTATTTCTTGATATTCTGTATTAATTAATGCTGTTAAATCATTTCAGAAAAATTAATGATATAACTTCACTTATAAATTCCATTTCCATCTTCACTAGGTCCTTGATCAATGGGCCTCATTCAATCCTTATCATTGAATGAACTATTGGTTCTTTCCTACTTAATTAATCTCTGTCTTTGTTTTCTTTCTTGGGTTATAATGGGTAGAAAAATCATAATCCTTGAAAAGTTACAACCATGTCCTTTGTCTCAGGTTCAATATATTTTCTTTGAATATATAATTTAGACATAGGTGGTCTATGTATATATCACACTTCACCCCTTTAACATTGTGTCTCCATTTACTTAATAAAATATAGAAACTAACTCTGAATCCTGGTTAGGATAGTTCTATTCATGATGATTTAACTTTAGAGATTCATAGTCAGTCAATTTTACAATTTTCATGAATAATGTTCCAAGTAACTTCAAGTATGCATCACTATAAATAAAAATATCCTTCACCATTAGAGTGTAAATTTAGCATAGTTCCACTAACAACCCTATTTTCCCATTATGATATACCTTATTCATGCTTCATTATCTAGATAGAATTACAAATCTTTTAAGTTATCATTATTATTGGATTATAAATTCATGAAAATATTTTCAAAAACCATAAATAATATCTATATATAATGAATAATCTAGGAATATCAATCACTGTTGTTGACATGGTCACTCATCTACAATCATCACCTTTTCCAGATCCCTTGGGATTCATTCACAAGTTACAATGTTTAGGGAGAATGATATTTTTTTTGTAATTAGAAATAATATTTTCTGAATTTTTTAAAAATAATTTTTTTGCATAGATTTTGTAATATAACCCTTACATGGCCCTCATGTTCTTCATGTCATTTGAAATATATTATAAAATCACTAAAAAAACCACAAATTTTTTTTATGGTTATCCAAAAATATTATTTTCATAAAATCGATATATATATAAGGACAATTAGACAAAAATGGTCATAACAATAAACTATTAATTTCCATATCTTGTTTTAAGTAAGTATTTAAGACATATTCTTTCTTCACTATTATGTGATGAAACCCCAATCAGAGGTCATTATTGGAGGAGAATTGATCCCTATGAAGAAGGTTGAAAGAATCATCAATCCATGTAAAATGATCCCATTAAGTTCTATATAATCAATTTATTTCCACATATATCCATCATTATTCTTTATAAGGAGAACATGTGCTCCACTTTGAGACACACTTTTTTTTAATAAAATATTTCACCTAAAAATCATGAAATTTATTTTTTAGTTTCTATATCTAGAAAAATTATATTCATATGTGGGGTAATAAATATTGTATTGGGTTTAGGTATGACTTCAATTGATAACTATACCCCACTTTTTGGGGGAGGTATATGTTAATCTTCCACAAATACATTACTATACTCTAGAACAATGAGTACATCTCTTATTTTTATAAATTGTATTTCAATTTATCGACAGAAATCATTTACATAAACAATAATATGTTAGATGGTTCTTAGAACGAGTTAGTGATGATATATCTATTTTTTAATGATAATTATAGGGTTTGACTTCATGGCAACAAACATTCCGATACTTATAATTTTGATCCTGGAATTATAATTTGATAACCAATCCATCCAAAGTATTATTTAGAATTTTACCATTGGAATGAAAACTAGGTTTAGAGAGATATTTTATATAGAAAATTTAAATAGGGTCACCCCTATATATATTTGATACTGAAATAGTTTCTCAAGGTTTTTTAAATGAAAATTTTACCACTATCAATATAGGTACTAACATGATGTTATTTACAAACATTTAAGAAATAATATAATTCATAGAACTAGAAATAAACAATTTACATTGTATTTTGGAGTTCATAACATGTATACCATACACAACATCGTTTAGATCCACAATTTTAATGGTTTTGAATCAAACATCTTGATGTCTACCCATATATTTTACTAAGGATGATGGTGGTTTCCCTCAATTTTATATTGATTTAGGAATTGATTAGATAAATGTATATGCTCCCTATAATTGATGAATTACATGGTAGGAGTTTCTTGAACCATTTACCCCTTTCTATTGGAATTTAGAATTTTATTCTTTACAAATCCATGATAGTTTTGGGCTATATGTCCATCTATTAAACACATGTAGCACATTCCACATTCTTACAGGAAATTCCCTAAATATTTCATTGAACAATTATTGGACATGGGTAGTTATTGTATCATTCCTTCTATTCCATGCTAAAAAGTATTTCCATGATTTGGGCCTATTCCACATTCTTCTCATTCTCTCCATGAGACTAATGTGAATCTCCAATATCCATTTACACTTTGAGAGAAAATCATAATATTTACTCATAACTCCTAAAGTCTATAATTTATAGTTCATTATCTAGATAAAGGAATAAATAACCAATTAACTGGTACAAATTCACATCATAAGAAAAAAAATAATGATGTGTATAACATAATACTTGTTATGTTTATCTCATAATTCTCAAACTAATTTATTTTCTCTTTGTTTCAACTCATTTAATTCCCCCACCATTCGATACAATGGGTACTTGGAAAATAAACATTGAAGAATAATTTTTTTTATGTCTTCCAATTCCGTGGATTCTACCTCATCCGTTGGAGATGTGTTCTCAATCAGTGTCAAATATTTATCATCTTTAATCTCTATGATATATAACACAAATTTACATTTCTCTTTCTCTGAAAAATATAGTATAAAAAATATCCCTTATAAAGTGTTGATCTATTGTTTTGCGATAATTGGATGAGTGGTTCCACCTAAAACAAGTGGTAATTGATGCTTAAAGTATTAAAATACTAGTTTTTTCGTGGTTAATATAATAAAACATCTATATTAAATGAAATATTTATCTTTAAAAAAAATTTAATTTATCTGATATATTTTTATAAACACAACTCCGAGTCTAAATGAATCATAACATATTATACTGTTATAAACTCATTGTTTTCTTATAACATTGTTATGAATAACAAAAAATTAATTATGTATAAGTTTTTTAAATAATAATAATAATATATACTGATATAATTGTATTCAATTTTTAGTAAAGTCATTACATGAATTAAAAATATATTTTTTTCTTAAAAAATGGTCATTTCAAATTTCTGTGATAACATAATATAATTAATTTTGGATAATTTTGTTAAATTTTTTTGAACAAAATTAACATCATTTTTGAATTTATCTTGTCAATATAATCTTATAGTGAATTTTTGAGAGATTTTTGAAAATATTTATTTATCGATGATTAGAGAAAAATAATAATTTTTAAAGAATCTTTATTTTTTGTTTAAATTATTTACAAATTATCATTTTATTTTAAAACAAGTTTAAATGTACAATTTATTCATTTAAAGTGTGAATAAAACAATTTAAGTCATTATAATTAAATTTATAGTCTATTTCTTATAAAATATTTTATACTTAAGATCTTTTTATTTTTAGGGAAAAAACCTTTTGCCACGATTTGTGACTTTGATTTTAAATAAAATTCTTCCAGTTTATTGAAATAATTTTGATAAAATTGATTGAATATATTGAAACAAAATTTTAAAATTTTATAATGATTATACATTAATTTTGGTCAAAATTAATAGTAGAAATATAAATTTTTTTTCACCATTGTTAAATTTAAAACTACTTTACCAAGGAGGGGATTAATATATGTGATAAGGGAAATTATGCCAACTTAACATGAATAAATATTATTTTATAGGCATATTTCATCCTTAAAATTTACCACCATAGAATATTTAATCATTTTGAATCATTTGGATTGGTTATGTCATTATAATATTTTATTATCTATGATATTAAGATCTTGTCCTCCCTGCCACTTAAAAAAGGACTCACTGTTTATTTTATTTACACCAATTTGAGCCATATATCTCCAAAAAAACCGAAACAATTTCCATTTAAACATACTTATAAATGAATTATAGGTTACGTCCCTATTAAAATACCTCTGCAAGGACCATTAATAAAGAACCTAAAATAGTCCAACTGAAATAAATGTAATCATCCTACCCAATATATTTCAAATTATTTCTTATTCTGCCACATATAAATACATTATACCATCAGTTTAATAATAAATTAAGTTTCTTTAATATTATAAAATATTATAATTATTAATTAACAACCATTATTTACCATATTTTCCATTAAATGATAAGTGAAATTATTGCTCATGTGTACGTATAGACTACTACCACCACATAGTGATACTATTAATTTTCCATCACCTATATTAATGTATTGTTAATATGATGGGTTAAATGCTTATATATGATATTAATTATAAAACTTTTTTTTCTAAAATTACAATTTTATATATTTCTTCTTACCTTTCCATTCATTGTAAAATTACAATGACACTCGTGCGTATGTATAGACTACCACCTCCATGATGTGAGGCGATTATTATTTCATTTCTAATTTATATGGTTGGTAATAAGAATTGATTGAATTAATATAAATTTTATATATGATTTTATAATTATTATATAAATGTGAATTATTTTTAACCTGTTTTTCATTACATCCTTCAAAAAGTGAAAACAGTGTTCATGCTTATGTACGACCAACCATCCCTATTTAAGGCATAATTCGTTTTTATAAATATTCATTTTATAGAACAATATTTATATATAAATATATTTATATAAAATAAATATATATTATACATATATCAAAATATTTGTTTTTCAAAATATGATAGAACCATGATCAAATTACAATGGTTATAGTAAAAAATTAAAAAAATTCCCATGAAAAATGAAATGGTTTACATATATAAATGATAATTTTAATTAAGAATTAATAATAAATGGATGTTAGATGCTATAATTGGATCCTATATGACCATACAAATATATAAATTATTCTGGAATAGATTTATAATAAATTTTATCATGTTATACATGAGGTTAGAGTTCTTTCGAAGCCAGACAAACTTGAGGTAAGAGTTTTCTATAACAATCAAATTGTTTATTAGGATTGTTTATTATTAAGTTTTCAATGATTAATTTTAATGAAATAACACTAAAAAACTAATGAATTTACATTAAAAAAATTTATACAATGGATATTCTTTAAATAATATAAATCTTCTCTCTATAGTACATAAAATTATTCGTAATTTTTTTAATAAAAACAAACATTATATTTTATTTGGTCTGAAAATGTTTTATTCCATGAAAATGTTTTATTTCAAATATCATCAAAATAGTTTAAAATTATATTTTATGATTTTTTAAATTAATCATTACATGTGTTTTATATTTTTTATAATTTTTTTTAAGATAAATATTATTATCATTTTTTAACAAGTTACTTTTGAATTTTGACAAAAAATGTGAAAGGAGTATCTGTTTTAACCCAAATGATACAAATAAACATTTCTACCATCACGAACGATATAATATGTTAATCTTACATGAAAATTTTTCATAGATATTTTCAACTAAATTTATTCCCAAAATAGATTTGAATTATTTATATTTTAAAGAAGCGATTCCAATATTAAAAGTGTATTTTGCTTAAGAATTATTCAAAGTGATCATTTAAGGGGATTTAAATGATATTAAATTTGATGTTACATTTTATTTAATAGATATATGATATATGCATACCAATATTATTATTTTTCAAAAAAAAAATATTATTATGTTTCTAAGACGATTATGATACCCATTTATTTTCCAAAGGTTATGCTTTGAAGAATTTGTTGAAATGAGTATGAAAACCATTTCATTTCTACAATTTAAGATATATGATGAATGTTAGATGATATTTTTCCCACCAATGAGTATATCATGATTATGTTATAGGTGGGTATGTAATTATTTGTCTCTCCAATGAATTGGGAAAATATGGATATCTAATGAGACTATAAGGATTGAAAAGGGGAGTAAACCTAACCTAGTAAGTGACGTTGTACACTATGATAATATTGAGATTGAACCTTGAATAAGGATATGATAAAATGAGGGGTGAATCAAATCCACTATGATTTTAATGGAAGTGATCCTTGACTAAGAAACTGATTTTTTATGATTATTTCTACACAAATAACTTGTGTCTTATGACTATGTTATACTCTCATGGGTCATTTTCTATGTTCCTTATATGATTGATGTTTTATGAAACAAAAATATATATTCCATGACTAAATATTATGATCTATAATATGATATGTATGGTTTGAAAATATTATTCTCATGTTTTGTTTATGTGATCATTGATATCTCACTTGTTTTCCAATACTGTGCATCTGAGAACATCCTTTATTATCATTACCTTTCCAAGGTAATGAAGAATTTTTTATGCATAATATGTGTATAAAAGGTGATATTTATTTATAAATTAGTGGGATATGATGTTTAAATCTTACATATAATTTGTTTATGTGTACAATATTTCAAGGAAAATAAACCATTATGTTTTTGGAACGGAATTTATTTTATATATTGAATATTCACATAATAATATGTAATATTTTTCCATGAAATTTAAAGGTCACTCTATTTGGTGTTATAGAACTGTATAGTTACCTTTGGAAATTAGGATTAAAAACAATAAGTGATAATCCTTATTACAATCCTATGTATAGAAGAAAATCATATTTTATGGTAATGAAAGAAGTGTGTGTATTATAGAAAAACATCCCACTATGAACACTATAGGTGGATGTTGTTTGGGAAAATATATATATAAGGATTATAACCTCAAAAAGGGTTGGTCAAGTATATCTCAATAGTCATTCTGGTGTATAGTGAGTGTGCCCTTATTGTGCATCTGGTTTGACACTCCCAAGTGGGACATTCATGGGGTTAAATCTCATCAAATTTATGGAAATTGCATCAATTTTTTGGGTCATGAATCCTATTCAAAACGGGGTGTTTATCTTAAATGGGTTATGAGAAATTAAACATCAAATATATTCTTGTTACATGAGTGTTCATTTATATTATTCCACAATATTTTCATAGTCTACCTTCAAATCAAGAAGTTGATATTTCAAATAAAACAGATACCTGGTGCTACACATATTTCAAATATTACATATTTGATTTTCCCAATTGAAATATAGGAATAAAAAAAGAAAATCTAGTATAATCCTGATAAGGGATTTATTTGGACAAGCATGTCACCACGAGGTGCACCTGTTCTTTTTATTAGGAATAAAAAAGGATTAATGTGACTTTAAATTGATTATTAGGAACCTAACAAGGTAAACTCAAGAATATGTAAAACCTATGTTGTATTAATTATTTTGAATTAATATATAGTAGAAAAATATTTTCCCCTAATTTATTATCAATCTGGATAATATTATTCGAGGGTAAAACATAAATACAAACCCGAGACAATCATTTATATGTGGAATGTGCATTATTCATTTATAGTGACTCCATTTGTTCATAATAGTTCCCATATTGTCACCACAAATTTATGGGATAGCGTATTTAGATATTACCTCAATTAATCTATGCAAGAATTTAGTGATGGTATATATATATATTCCATGATTAAGGAAGTCCAATAAAATTAGATTATGATTCTACTAAAGATGCAATGAAGGATAATTGGTATACAAAATTTACAAAATGTGATGTTTGGATAAAAAAGCATCATTTTTAGGACATATAACTTCAAGATATGTTATATATATAAATGCATCATGTGTAATATATTATTGAAAATTATAACAGATGAATCACTATGAGTGAAGTATATTAATTTTTTTGGATTTTATGGATTTTATTTATGATTTTTGGTGAATTTATCATCATTTTGTAATACACTCACAAAGTTAAATTTAAAGGGAATGAAGTTCCTTAGGAGTAATTAATATGAGTAATGTTTCATAGAAATTAATGGATGGTTAGTTATAAAACATTTTCTTACAAAACCATATAATGGAGTGGGGTTTTTGATCTATTGTGATGGATAAATGAAGAGAATAAGACATATACTTTTTTTTTTGCAAAAAAGTGTGAACCATGAGGTAAACCCATGATCCCAAATGAGACATATACTTATGAATAATGTTATAGTTATACATTTTTTCTCATGATAGTTGAAGGTACATTAGAAAAATTATCTAACTCCTGACTTAGAGTTATATGTAGTAATTGTTTCAATAAAGATATGGACGAATTATTTTTACAAATAATGGTGTGAAAAATGTAATTAACATAAAACAGAAAAGTATATATTCACCTATAAAGAGTTTAATATGTTTTAAATAATATAGATGGAGTTGATTAAGGATTAGGTATGGTCAATAAATTACCATCATAAGAAATAAAACCTGGAAGAAGATGATTCAAGTGGAAAAGATCTTGCTAGATTATATATTATGAGGTTCATAAAAGATCCAATATATCTATATCTGAAAAGTAAGTATTTTTAAATCCTGAAGTATGGGGAGAAATATAATCCTTCTTAAATGAGTGTTCAACCATATATTCCAGTCAAAATTAAAGAGGCATAGAAGGAAGTTGTATTGTTGAAAATGAAATTAAGAAATATTCTTGAGATCAACCTTGATTTTAATAGAATGATAAGGTTTATCAACAATTTCATGTGTTATATCCATTCCATATTTTTAAAAGGATATATTGGTTAAATCTCATAGTTTGTCATTCTCTATTTATCCTAGATTTCTTTTAATTTTTAGAGATATTAAATAGTATTTCTAGTGGGATAACATGAAGAGAGATATTGTAGAGTATCTATTTTGGTTCATGGTATGTCAATAACTTACGGTTGAGAGAAACAATTATAGGTGTATATTACCACCATTACCCAAACCATAATTAAAATAGGAAAAATGCCATAATTTTTTTGTCAAACTCCCAACAACATTTAAAGGTCATAATACTATGAGTGATGTAGTTTATCACCTTAGGAAGGAGACCCATTTTCTTTTTATCCAAGAATTTTTATCTATTGATATGATATCTATAATATAAATTAAGAAAGATACATGGTTTCATGTATTTCGAAATTCTATTATGTATGATTGGGAAGTGAGGTTAACCTTGATGTTCTAGAAATGTCTTTAGAAAGATCTAGATTTCGATTTTTTTACAGTACATATTATCTTCATCATAAATATGGCCAGTTTGAGAGAACCATTAAAAAGATGGAGGGTATTCCGAGGTGTTATTATATTGATTTAAAAGGTGGTTGATATCAACACCTTCCACTGGTATATTTTTCTTACAATAATATCAATCACTTTATCATTAAGATAACTCTATATAAAAACATAAACTGAAGGAAGTGTAGAACTCCAACATGTTGGGAAGAATTTCAATAAATAATGATATTGTTACCTAAACTAGATAAATAAATAAAAGAGAATGTTTTTACCATTCAACAACACTACAAGATAGTTTAGAGTTTATAGAAATTTTAAACTAACAGTCATCAATGGAATATGGAATTTGATGTATATGAGATGTTATTATAGTGAATTTTTCAATATAATATGGTTATGTGATTTAGAAATAAGGTAAAGTTAAGACCTATGTATATTACCCCTTCAAGATTCTAGAATTAGTAGATACAAGTTTTAAACATTTGGTTCTTCCATAAATCATCTCTCATATTCATGATTTGTTTTATATATATCTCCTAATGAAGTACATACCAGATCCTTCACATGTAGTAAACTTAACGTTTGTACCATTGAATCATGATCTTTACTATGAATAATAACTACTATAAATATTTTATCATAGAGATAAAGTGTTACATAATAAAAATACTCACTTGGAAAAATTTCTCTGGAGGAATAATAAATTAAAAGGAACTACAAGAGAACCCATTGGTGTGATGAAATAGAGATATTCATAGTTCGTTATATCAAAATGTGGAAATTTATAAGGTTAATCCATTTGATTGGGGTTAGAATTTAGCACCAAATATTTTTATGATATATTTAGCTTCAAATAAATTTAATTTAATCGATAGCTTGTGATGAATGAAACCTCATGTCTAAATGAACCATAATATATTCAATAATTATAAAAAAATTGTTATGTCAGAATAATATAAAATAATATTTCTTTAAAAAATATGTATTAAGGATTAAGATAACAAATATTGATAAATAACTAATCAATTTTTAATAAACTCTTTTTGTTATTTAAAATTACTTTTTCCCTCAGAAATTGTTTTTATTATATTTTATAAGAAATAATATGATATATTTATAACAAGTCTTAAAAATTTATTATAATAATTCATATCCATTTATTAACCCCAAATGATAAAATATCTTAGATTAATTTTTTTTGAATTTTCTAAATAAACTGATTTTTTGATGAGGTGTGAAGAATACATATATTTACGGAAAGCCATCTTTTTGTTAAAAAAATTAACAAAGTTCCATTGATTGAGAATTATTTGAAATTTAACATTTACTAATTTATATTATAAACAATTTTATTTATTTTATTTTAATTAATTTTTTATCTCATTTTAGTATGAAATCACATTACAGTTAAGAAAACATTTTTTAGGAACCCGACTTTTCATCACATTTTGTGGGTTATATTTTAAAACAAATTATTCTCCTATATGAACTGAATTTTATAAAATCTATTATATATTTGAAATATTAATTTTCAATTTTTTAAGGATGGAATTTTCAGTTTTAGTCACAACGAATAGTAAAAATAGGACAAAAAACACTCCATAATAAAAATTAAATAGAGTTTACAGGTTGTGGGTGGGGGGGGGGGGGGGGGGTTAAACCATGAGATACGGTTAATGTTTGAAACTAAACGAGTATAAATCCTATTTTATAGTAGTAATTTATACTCACAATATCTGATCATTTATTTTTTATCCATTTATAATAATTTATCTTTAGTATGATAATATTATATTCTAGTGTAGTATGAAATTCGAAGTGTGTCCTCTCCCCCACTTATAAAAGGACTCTCCCTTTTTCTCTTCTTTACACCAATTTGAGCCATATATTAAGAGGAAAACTTCCCAATAATCTTATAAACCTTACTATCCATTACTTAGTGGTTATTGTGATATTAAAATACCATTCAATGGTTCTTAAGAATGGATATAAATGAGGAAAACTGAATGAATGGTAATCATCCAACCCGACCTCTCTCAAATTATATATTTTTATACCTCCTATAAATATTTTGGTATTTATAATGAAATAATAAAGTAAGAATAGTAAATATAATTATATTATATTATTATTATATATCCACCATTTTCACTATCTTTTCCATAAAATGTGTAGTTAAAGTATTCCTGATGCATACACGTGGACTACTATATCCACGTAGAAATACAATTAATTTTACATAACCATATTTAATAGATGGTTTTATAATATGTCAAATTTTTATATATTATATTTGTTATAAAATAATACTTTGTTAATTATAATATCATATATTGTCAAATAATTTTCTATCCATTGGAAAATAATTACATTGCACGTGGGTACTTTTGGTCCACCACATACACGAAGCAATGTGATTAATTTTTCATTTCCTATTTAAAAAATGGTAATATAGATATATTTAATGAAAATAAATGATTTAATAATTATTCTACAATTTTAATTATTATTTACCCTCATTTCAATCCATCCATCAAAATTTGAAAAAACGTTCATGCGTACGTATGAATTACCATATCTATGAATGATGTAATTCATTTTTCATTCTCATAATTCTATGGATGAAAGTCTATATATATATATATAAGGAGTATATATTATATTTATAAACCATATTAAAATTAGAGATATTATGGAACCATGATCAATGTTCAAGTATTAGAATTACTAAAGAAAAATTCCCATGAAAAACAAAATAATTAAGACATGATAATATTGATTTTAATAATAAAATACTAATAAATGGATTTATAAATGTTATAAGTGGGTCATAAATGATATTATAAGCATGTAAATGTTTATTTTATAGAATTATAATAAATTTAAATTTTTTATTTTGGAAGTTATGGTGATTTTGAATTAATTTGAACTTATAGTAAGGGTTTTATGTTACAATGTCATTATTTACTGGGATTGTTTATGATTAAGTTCATAATGATGATATTTCATGATATATATCACCAGAATATCATTAATTTTATTTTACGATATTTATTAATGTAATTATCATGCAATAATTTAATTCTCTTCTCTTTGGAAAATAAAATTATTGAGAAATTGTTTTTCGGCAAAAAATACTTTATTTCGTCTTTGGTTGGGAATATTTGTTTTTTCAATGTCCATGTTTTATTTAAAATTTTATTAATAATGTTTTTACTTATCTTATATGATTATTTAAATTAATTTTTTAATTTTTTTAAAATTTATTAAAATAAATAATCAATCTATTTTTTGAATGGGATTCTTTTTTACTTTTTATTAAAAATTTGAATTAAATATTTGTTTTAATATACTTGAAATTAACATAATTACCCTCTATCATGAAAAATAATGTTACTGAAGATAACCATAAATGTTCTTATTTTCATTCTAGAAGACATTTTTCCATAATATTTTTTTAAAATTTTATATTGTAAGTAAGTGATTCTAGAATGGAAATTTTCTTTTCCTCAATGAATATTCAAAGTTATATTTTAAATTAATTTTCATTATTAAATCCTTTGATCATACTTATACTTTAATGCATATATGATCTAATTATAGAATCCCTACTCATTTAGTAAAAGATTAATTAATATAATAACCATTTATTTACCCCTATTTATGCTATGATAAATTGTTTAAATTCTTAAGAAATCCTTTTCTTTTCATCTGGTTATGATATATGATAATTTTTTTATAATCTTACGGGAAACATATGTGTGGATTATTTTAATGAGAGGGGTAATCCTGAAATTATATATCCCTCAAATTTTTCTGTTAAATATTGATAGCACAAGATATTATAATGACTAAAATGGAGAGTGAACCGAGTTCAGTGAGGCACTAAGTGCACGATGATAGTCTTGGGAGCTAATCTTGACTAAGGACATAATGGAATATATGATAGTATGGGAAATGGGCATTGACTAAGGAAATAATTTTCTATAATTATGTATATGCCCGAAACTTATGTATTATTCCAATGTTATGCTGTCATGGCTCATGTTATTTGATTCCATTATGATTCAGGTATTATGAGGTACCATAATTTATTCCATGACTTATGATTTTTCACGGATATTGTGGTTATGATCTTAAAATGTTAAACTCATGTTATTATATGATCATTCTATTATTTTGTTTATGTGACCATATATGTATCCATTTTTTCCCATAATGAACATATGATCTCATCTATTTTTTTTACATTTCCCCTAGTTATGAAGAGATGATTTAATTATGATGTGTAGAAGAAGGGTTCTAGTTTTTAGTAACATAACACTAGATGATACAAAACTTTTTTGTACCTGTTTTTTGTATGTACGTATCCAAAGACACCATAACTATACAATTATGGTGTGGATCATAATATTATGTGCTGAATATTAATATAATAATATATAACATTTATGTATGAAAAGTATGTGATTCTATAAATCTAAACACCCCACGTTGTTTTGGTTTTTATTAATAATACAAGATAAGTAATTATGAATCATAATAACATTATCAAATATGAATTCCTCCATATTGGAAAGTCATCCATTGTATTTTGTATTTTATCCATTATTTTCCCAAGTCTTTCTATTTCAATTTTTTTCATGAAGAATAAAACCACATTAAAAAATCTATTAATATTTTATATTTTATAATAATAAATTTTACAAAAATACTAATCCTAAAAATATATAATTAAATTTCCCATAGATTATATACTTCATTAAAAAAAATACACTGCCTATAAATAATTCATAAATGTTTGTAAATATATGCAATTAACCAAAGAACATCTCCCAGCTGAGTCAAACCAGATGTATAGCGAGGTCTCTTTGTCATTCAATTTGTAAATATTTACTTGATATTTTATCTGACCTTTTTGGGGTTACTAACCCTAGGTATAGTAATTCAATAGACACCTCCACATGTAGTATACATATAGGTATTTCACTGCCAATAATACAATCAAATTATACTCCACTAAAATTTTAGGATATTCTATCATATAATTACTTATCCATAGGGTTATAAATTTTGTTACATAGTTATATTTTCCATAGATAACAAAACATTTAAATTGATACTAAATATTCCAACCCACATTTTTAATAAATAATTTTTAAAATTATTCCATAAAAAATATTTCATTGATTAAATTGAAGGACTTTGTTTGGTTTAATATCGAGGAAATTAAGTATACAATACATAAAGTGGAAAAACATAATAAAAAACATTAATTAAGCCTCTTTAGAGACAATATTATTTTTCTATCCTAGATCTCCTCATTGTAATTGATTTCTCAGGGACATACTTCAACCAAAAAGGGTGAGCATAGATCTCAGTAAGGGATTAATAATGGTAATGTAACACATTTGATTATCGTGGATAGAAATTGAGGTATAATATGAGAGAATAATAAATACTATGTGACACATAACATTGAAGTATATCTAGAGTACAAAAATGAAACACTGAAATTCATAATACAAAACATCAATAATATATTTCCATACAACATAATACTATGGTTATTTACCATGGTATCATAAAACAAGGAACTCTAGAGATTAATTATTGACCCAACATATTTGATTTATAAAATGGAGTACCCTTAATATTTCTTAATTCGAGAATTTTATAAAGATATTGTATCATAATAAACCATGTAATAAATTAACCAGGGAGAATGAAGAAAATGTGTCATATTAAATAATTAAGTAAACAAATGAAGTATAAATATATCTATATGAATACCCTTGAATAAAAATATTATTGGGTATTCAGAACATAAAAAGTGAGTCACATAAAATCAATGAATGATTTCAGTAGTATAAAAATTATGAAATGTGATTTATATTAATAAATGCTTAGAAGCTCTACTTCTGACTAGACCTCTATAAAAAATGTGATTTATATATCTCAATTGAGGATTGTGAATGGAAGTAACTCACTGATAGAACACCACATTGATTTTAATATAATGATAAAAAGTACATGAGAAAATAATTATATTGGAATTTTTTTTACTATCTATAAAGTCAGAACTTGGAATAAAAGGGAGATGATTGGAATCACTTACCTTGAGAGATAAATTCTTAAAGTTTGATGACAGTTCCTTAGAAGAATAAAGACTCCTTGGAGATATTTTAGAGACAAATATCAGTGTAATTTCATGATTAATGTCTTAGGAATGAACAAATGGGGTGGGGAGGTTGGTATTTATAATAAATGTGGGAGGATTGTTTATTAATTTATAAATATTTACTTTGGAAATATAGGTTTTGGAAAATGGAAATGATTAGATTACCCATAATTTTGGATCATGGATAACGACACTAGGAAGGTTTGTTTTGAAGGATTTTATTTTTATAATATAAATTCAAAATTTTTATATAACATTTAGCATGATACAAAATATTTTTTAAAATATATTATTTTTAAAAACATAATTTCAATTTTAGACATTGGAAAGATATTTAGAGGATTAGAAACATAATTTAATCAATTAAATATATTTTTTTGGTTGTTAATTTAGTTTTATTAATTATTAAATTACTATAACATATAAATGAAATTATAAAACATATAAAAAAACATAACAATATATTGAATATTCATTGAAAAATAATACATTTTAGGAAATTCACAATAGTTCACCATATCATCATTTCAATATTCTAATTTTAAATATAATGTTTATTTTATAAATATAATTATATATATATATGATAAATTTAACATTCAAAAAAAATATTTATTTATTTAAAAATAACAGTTTTTTTGATATAATCAACCTTATGAACTTTATAAAAATTACCTTGAATATTATAAAATTATATTAGATAGGGGTTTATAAGCCTAGTTCATGAAAGTAAATTTTATTTAAAATACTTGAATATATAAAGTTTTATTCTAAATATATCCATAACAATATTACAAATTGTTATAATTCCCTATGGTCATATCGATTAATGATTATACTGACCAATGATCATATAGACCAATAATCCCGTAATGATTGAATCCTAAGGTCCATTTTTCATGTTATACCATGTATATACTCAACCAATCTCATACCACAGAATTTATAATGTCAATAAAAAAGGTCATACACTTATCTTGGTAATGTGTATCATATTCCTAACTCTATTAGTTCTTTTTAATATTTCCATAGAAACATCGATCTCTATTGAAGTATTCAATCCTATTGAGTTTAAATTAGTATATGCATTTTTCATTTTTTTTATCTCACAGTATTGTTTCTAAAATTTTTAGTCAATATTAATTCAGGATATGTAATGTTATAATCAAATTTAATAGTCTCCAAATACACTCATAATAATATTTTCAATTTAAAATAAGAGTTCTTAATAACATAACGGAATCTTAAGGACATTACATCCACACTCTCTCTTCTAGATAAAGTATTATCTGCAATGGACAAATGTCATATAGTTAATACATGGGTCCAATAAGGGGGTATACATTAGAGTTGGGGATGCAGATGATTTCATCCATGATTATATACTATACTATGGGGTGGTTATGACATTTGGATATGTGGATACGTGGTGAATCGGTATGTGGTTGTGATTATAATAAATTTGGTTATGTGATTATTCTAAAATGGAATGGATGGGGGAAACAAAATTTATATTGTTAGGGGAATAAAGAAACTGGTTCAACGAGTAATTGGGAATATATTACCTTCTCAAATAATTATTTTTATTAAGATTATCATACTGTAATTTAATGAAATATTTGGTGTGTGATCCTAGGTGAGGTTGGAAAATTAATTGGATTGATTAGGTAATGAGTTGTTTTTTTTCATTTATAGAGGAATTAATAAGGTTCTTACAAATTTTCTTGAGTGGTATTGGGGAGGATACTACTTAGTGTATGTGAATTATCATCCCAATATATATAAATATATATATATATACATATTTACAAGTAAATATTACAAATTTGGTGGTTATGATGGAAATTACTACCATGTGATGTGAAGTTGTATAGTGTTATTGTAGTCAGTACCATAGGATTTTTATTTTGAGTATTTATTTTAGATACCTCCTTTTATATAATACATTACATGCATTGTTGGGGTGGTTTTATTTTATATTTCAAATTTGGATAATGGTTTATCATTTTATATTCATGTGATTTATGAAGGAAATTCCCTCAAAATGTATATTTTATAATTTAAGTGGTTGTTACCATCATATGACCTATTAGAGGTGGGGTTTTAAGGGTTAAACTTGTCTTCACAGTTGGACTTAAAGTGTTTATATGATGGGAGATTCATGAAAATATAGTGTTTTCCAACTATCAGAAAGTGTGTATAGTATGTGGTTGATCTGATATTTATTAGTTAGATGCTTTTTAGTATCCATTTATTAATTATCAAGGATTTAGATCTTGGTGGTTTGTTTTGTTATAGATTTTTTTTCTTATAGTTGAAGATTTGTCAACTACTTTAACAATAGAATATTTTTCACATAGTCTTTGAATGACATGTCATCTCTAACTTAATCTAGAATTCACATGAACTAGTCTCTAGTGACACATTATTGAAGGTTATATGATTGATCCAATATAAAATTTAAATAAAAATAATTTAATTTAAATATGTCCACAATAAATCCTTTGTGGAATCATGGACGACTCCCCTAAATTAAATGGGGTTAACTAATCCTTGAAATTAAAGAGATCTTACATTTGAGGCATCCAAATATATTATTCTGGTAAATTATATATCATCATCCCTATCATTGTAGATTAATCTATTGAATTTTAAATTCATAAAAATAGAATAATAATATTAAAAAAATAGAGTACATCATTGTTTCTAGAATGATTGATAATAGAGAATTTACCTATTAAATTTTCAATATTTTAAAATACAAGATACTTAAATGATCCTGATAAATAAATTTTATAATTATAAATATTATAGAAAAAATATAAATATTATAAGATGAGAAAAAACTCTAGAATTTCAAGAAGTTCATGGATGAATTTGTTATATTTAAAAAATATAATGTTTTTATGAAAGTTTTTAATGATATTAGTGATGATGTAACACTATGTTAGTGTGGAAATAACTTGAAAGTATAATGGTGGTAATTTGGTAATAATGTGGATCCTTGATGAAATGATAGTGTGGTGGAGTGGACGTTAATGTCATACTAGTGTAGTGATGAAATTAGATCTTCTTAAATTTCCCATTTTCAAATCTAGAAAATGTAATTAGAAAACCATATATGTCTTTTTTGAAATCATCTGATATATAATTAATGTACAATTTATTGGATTAAACTCATTATTTAAATCCATTTCAATATTTATGTTTTCATTTCATAATTGAGCTAATTTAAAATAATAATAGTCCAAACCTAAGTCCTTTAAGTCATAAATTTTCCATTATTCAAGTCTTCAAATGATACATTGGTACCAGTTTTTATGGTTTCTTGATCACTAAGAATGGAAATGGAAAGAAATGAGTCTTTATTTCAACTACAATAATGTTTTTATAAAAAATACCACTCTAAACCATCGTTTATCACACCTGGATCACTTAATCATTTATCATGGGGACCATTAGATCTCTATCTTGAATATTGACTATGGATATCTACTAAAACCCCCATTTATAAGTAATGTGGATGATATATAAGTTTGGAACAACTCCCAACTATACAAACCAACACCCAACTAAAATTTTACATTTATCATGTGTGCCAGTGGAATAAATACTATAAAAGTAGAATGATAAATAGTTGAATGTTTAATGAGGATTGAATAAAACTCATTTAATCGATGAGAAAATTAAAAAACAATAAAGAAGTTATCCATTATTAGATACAAATACCATACATGAACATAAATTAATTATATACCTAACATATTCAATCATTCAACTAAGGAATATAACAAAGATGATGGAAAATGAATTCCTCCTCCAAGGGGATCCCTGGGTTGAAAAATAAACGAATTATTAGGTAAGATTATACATACATCCAATGTATAATAGTACCTTTTGTGAATATATTTAATTATAAACTTTATCAATCTTAATAATAATCAATTGAATATTACCACAATATCCTCGTAGCTCTAATATCTTCATACTGGCCACAAGCACACTCTCCATGACAAATTTAATGAAACAACCAAACATACTCAACAATAACCATATCTAAGAATTATTCCTCAATGGAAACTCAAATAATCCCAGAGTATATAGACATCTGCCATAGGTTTAATAATAATATAGGGATATAATAACCCCTAGATCATATAACCATAAATTATATTTAATGTAACAATAATAAAAACAACAATGATAAACGAGAATATTACCATGATAAAAAAAATAAAATATCACATGATAAATTAATGTGAACAAATATGGGTGTTATAGAAGGCATAAATATGAAATCAATATCCCTCATGAGTTGATCATATACAAAAAGGTTTTAAAAAACCAAATATAAACACATCATGGTCAACCAAAATATTGTTTCTGTGTCCCGGACTGGTCCCATCTCTTTACTCCAATTCAACTCTCTAACTGAACAATCAAGAATAGAATAATTCATACTTTCCAAACACAAAACCTTGAATCGTAATTGATCACCCATGGGTTCCTATCCAAGGTGTGAGTAAAACACGGTTTTCAATCACTAATAATGTCCCTAAAAATTTTGTGGAAAGAAAATTCATATTTATGTTCCATAATAACTAAATGTAATTATAATATAATAAATTAGAATCTATATTTGGGTTTTACATTGAAAATAATGTTTTACCCATTCCATTTTTGATAATGTTAGATGTTTATAATCATGATACATCACCGCTATATCATAATGGATAATGATGAATGTCCTTGTAACTAACACACATAATAAAAATATTCTTAGGGGTAAGGATGCCCACATATGTAACCAAAACATATTACCATCATATCCATAGTGAGGAATGGGTCATCCCCAAGAACCATCACCTATCATCTTCACATCCTCTTAGGAAAACAGAACCCACCCCTAGGACCATCACTTATCATCATCGTATCCTTAGAGGGTAATGGTTCCCACCACAAGAATAGTCAAACATGCCCATAGTAACCTCATGGAGGAAAGTTTAATTCCCATGAAAACAAAACATAAATCACAGTTTAAGTATTAACTAAGTGAAATTTATTTCAAAATTCATTAATCATCCAAAACATTAGTTATCAAAATATGTATTTTAGTTCTCATGAAGGTTAACCTCACCCAACCAGGGACCCAAACCATTACTACCAAAGGTTAATTAAAATATAGAACACATTACCACACATTATCATTCAATGGATTTTAAAAGGGTATTTATTTTTATCTTACTATTTGAAAAATCCACTTAGGTGTACCCCTTAGGTTTCCCACAAAATTTATCCCCTCCTTTATTTCAAGGAATACCGCACATGAAAGTAATATATTTAGGCTCTATATTTATAAATTGAATACTTTCGACCTAAATAAGGAGATTCCAACTTGGAATAATGGAATAAATAATTTCATCATGGTTTTTTCCAGGATCACATTAGTCTGACTTGACCACATATCATACAAACATAACAATGATGTTAGACCATTGAGATAGATTAGGGAATACAAACCTTATTCTTGTAATAGTACCTATATTAGATATCATTGGTTAATTCTATCTAAAATATACATAATAAATTAATTAATGAAAATAAATTATATTATTCATTAAAGGGAATAAATCCATATAAATATAAGAAACATTGAGTGAATGAGAGAAATTGATACTGAAGGATTGTTAGCTTGAGAATAGTTACTCTATACCATGAACAAAACAGAGAACATAAAACAATGGAAAATTATATCTTAAGAGGAAAGGGAGAATGAGAGGCAGAGATAAGAGAATTATGGAATAACCACTATTCTACTTTCCAAAATTACCTAACCTCCAATTTTTTATTTACATTAACCAATCAATTAATTATTTATAGAAAACTCAACATAGTACTCATAAAATTTAATTGTTAAAAAAATTTAGATTTTCCCTAACCCATAACATTTATATTATTTAAATTGTATGCATCACTAATGATGTATAGAAATCCTTATGCATCACCTAGTCATACCCCATAATTATTTTCTATATTTTTTACAAATTATGAATCCCTTACATATCATAGAAAAAATTATTACATATTAAACACTAAACCATTTTACAGACCCTTAAACATTAAGTTATCACTTATATATCATCTAGATAACCCTTATGTATTGTTTGGATAAATATTACATATGAACCAGGTACATAATATAGTTAAGAGTTATGTATGAAGGTATTTAACATAATTTAACCCCAACACATCAAAAATTAGTTATGTCTTATAGTACAATTACATAATATAGTACCCTCACATAAATTTATACCCATTTGTTTTTGTGGGGTACCATTACACATGAGGAATATATATTTTTTCTTTTTATATAATTTTGGTATTGTTATATGTGAATATCCCACCTTTATGATTTAGAGTTCTATTACATATCACAAACATTACAATATTCTAGAAATATTCTAGAAATATTAATATTCTCAATGCTTCTTCCAATCAGCTACTGAATTTCATAGAACCTTCAAAATTCATACAAACACCTCCTTTAGTGTAAATTCACTATAAAATAATCATTGACCTTATATCATCTCTGGAGACTCAATCCTTATCTTATATTAACTCCCCTATACATTGAAAGAGTCTTAATACACCTGACGAATTCAAGATCCAACCTAAATTAAAACTACTAAACACCTAAACATTATATTAAAATTAAAAAAAATACTATAATACAAGGGGTTTTATAAAAAAACAATATCATACCACAACACAATACATGGTGTTATATTATCTCTAATAAATAGCAGCTCATCTATTTGTTGGATTCTTAAACTCCACCAAGGAATATCAATGAACTATTAAATAAAATTTTTCTACATTTTGAACTCCCAATACCATGTATCCTCTTATACACAACTATTATAATGCAACATTTGTATTATAAAGAGCTTCTTCCTATGCAGATCATTCTCAATTTTCTGTACCATAAGAATCGACAAATTCTTAAACCAAACATCAACCTCAATATTAAAATTATTATTACCAATAACATGGGAATGGTTGGGATGATATTTTGATTTCTATAATACATAAATCATGTCATTATTTTCACTAAAATGATATGAAAATCTATTTATTATTTCCCTATATCGATTCGTTCAACCATATCAATTCTTCCGTGTACCTGCTTTCATATTTTATATTCCTATAAATATAATGAAGTTTTAATCTAAGAAACACTCATAAAAATACCTTCTCTCCCACAATTATTCCATAGTATATTTTTTTCTAGTTTTCATACGTCGTCATCTTGATTAGAGTGGTCACTAACCACATCTCAATAAACTATATATTATATGATGCATCATATACATGACTATGTGCAATAATTTCTAACTCTATATCCTCTATACAATATAGATATAATTACCATAAACTAACTATGTGGCCTCAATATGGGGAATATGAATTGAATCCTAATAACTATTGTTATAAAAAATAATGTAATTGATAAATGATTACCCCAAGAACCCCTGAAATGAAGGAAGAATTGCTTTAGACTTTCCCTTAATATATATATGAAATGATTTTACTTACCATCTATCTGATGATGATAAAATGTTCTCATATTCAATATTATGTTAAGTTAATTTTAGAATCCTTATTAGATGTTTTTTATAAAATAGTAATCTAGAGGATAAATTATACTTTATGTTACACCATAAAGATATACTTTCCTGAATACATCAAGCCTGGATAGATTATTGATAAATAAGGAATCTCAAATATTTTTCAAGTGTAAAGACTTAGTAACCTGGTCCATGACAACCCAAATCAAATCAATACATATGGGAATCCATGGAAACTCCATCAGAAAATATATATTCATATTATCCTACATCCACTCAAGAGTTGGTAATTGTTAGAGGCAAGTAGCAGACCACTGATTCTCAACCATTACTTGGTAATAGGTAGAGAGTTATGTGACAAGGACAACTATTACATTATTCATATCAGAAAAATATAACTATATATTAATATCATGATATATCTTAGTCAAAAAAATATAAATATCCAATTTTTAGGCATTTGAGCCCCCCATCAATTCTTTATTCATGCTCGTAGGGACAATAAAAAACCTCATATTTAAAGGATCATATCAGTATATTAAGACTAATACGAAGGTGGATTACCATCATATATATTTTACCACCCTATAGATAATGTGAATCTGATAATTAAATATCATAAGCCTCATAAGGAGTGAAGAATTAACAGTTAAATATAGCAGGGTTGGTCGGATATTATACTCTTGAACATGAATGGGAAAATTTGTGAGATTTTTTTATAAATTTCCACTTATTGATTGAATACTAAACCACATATTTCTGAGTGTTATTACTTAACTCAACAATAATAATATTATCATTTCTCAGGGGTATTAGCATATATTATTGACTGTAATTTTCTTTGGATAGTTAAGGTCATGCTGTGAGAAAATATATCTCATGATATTATAATTTTTATATACCATAAAATTTTTACCTTGAGGATAGTGACACTAACACCTGAGGCTATATAATAATACTTCCAACTCAAGATCATGCTTTAGGAATTTCTTCTCATATAACATAAAATACCTAGATCCATAAGTGAAAAAAAACTATTCAATATCAAAACCAATCAAAACCAATATAATAATATCTCTTTATGCATCACAATATAGAAAAGGCTTCTTACCAAACTTTAGAAATGTTTGAACAATTTAATCCTCAAAATCCCTTTTAGCTCTTGATAGGATATCTCATAGGAATCTGATAAGAAGTTCTTCAACCCTTTCTTAGTTAGAGATAATATTGGTTCTAAAAATCTGAATAATTCCTCTATAAATATCTAGTAGAAATGAGAAAATTTCAAGAAAAAAAATATCAAAAACATTAATGGGAAACAGTCATGAAACTACACACTTAACCATTGTATATTCTTTTGATACAGTAGTCTTTGATATCATATACCATAATAAGCATACCTTATTAATCCTAATCTAAAAATTTGAGATTTTGGAATACAATAGATGATTTCCCAGTGTACTGAAAATAAACTCCTAATACAAAGTGTTCTCCTACTCTAATAAAGAGTTCATGAGATTATCATTTAAAGACATGGCTACAAAAGAATCCACATAATTATGAATGAACTAATTCATTAGGTTCATAAAAATATGATACATATTGATCAAATTAAATGGTATAATGAGGGATTGATATAGACCATGCCAAATCCTAAAGTAGTATGTGGTATAATAGAGGGTATTGCACAGAAATTAAGATAGATTGATCTAAAATTAACTAGGGAGAACACTTTTTCCCCTATCTTCTAGTCAAATAGTTCATTGTTATGTGGAAGTGGATATTAGTCCTTGATGTTTACATTGACCAACTATTATAAATCCATACACAAAATAAAATAACAACCCACCTTCTCGGGGAACAATAATGAAGAACCTATAGGGAATTCACACACATATATAAAACCAATCACCTCTAAATCCTATTTCTGTGTCTCTAAATCTCAATAGTCTATAGGATCCTTTTTATAAGGTGAAATAGATAAGGGTTCGGTGCCTATAAAAATATCATCCATGAAATAAAAATGATTCTCTAGTGGAAATATTTGAAGTAATCCAGAACAACACCATGGGTCTAGTTAACTGTAGAAGAGAATCCAAAAAAATGTATCATGTCATCATCCAAAATAACATAAGAAAACTAGTTCATGAACTTTCCAAACAACAGATGGGGAGGCCTCAAATCGACAAACTGTGTATCACACTACACACTGTAGGTATAACAATATCCTCTAGAATATTTAAATGATACTCATTTAATATAATAGTCAATATGAATTTTTTAATGTAGTCGACAATCCATTATGGTGATTACATAGAAAATTATCATCTCTATAATAAAGAAATCATAGAGAAATATACAACTACCATTCACTATAGAAGACACCCTAAAAGACTATATACCCTTAGATCATATTCCCAAAGGCGTTCCAACTAACATCAGAACATATATATTCTAATAAAAAAAATCTCGGAAAAATGAGAAAATATACACGCATGTGATGGGCCGATATAGAATAAAGATTATTTTCAGTAGGAAGGAAAAAAATTTTACATCACATATTTGATTTCCCCATATCACAATAAGTATGAGTTAGAATAATATCACAAAATTAGGCTAAACCAAGGACCTAATAACCATTATAAATTACTTATTATGACCCCCTAGTAGCCCTATTTCCCTTTTATATTGTCACCAAATTTTACTCTGTGAACTGGACACACTGTGGAACACTTTCTATCATTATTTTATAGTAATCTTGGTCACTATTTAGAACCATGCATCTAACTAGATATTTTTACACTAGAAATGGTTGAGTGATCTTGTAATACCATTGTAGGTTCCCTGTCCATCCATGTTATTAGAACATAAATGTATTTTATTCATGCTAAGAATAATCTTTCCTAAAATGTTTTTACTTATAATACACCACTAAACCTACTCTCTTAAGTGTACGAGATAAACCAACACCTTGGAAACTCTGCATATCACCACCATGGAGTGAAAAAAAAACTAGACTTCCAGATTCATGAAGATGCATCATCAGTCACCTTATAAGAATCCGACTAATTGGACCCACTACCCACATTTATGTTCCACTAAGATATAAAGAATTTATTAATAATATTTAAGAAGGAAGACATACCAAAATATTCACCTATACCATAATCGAAAAACTCAAACCTTCATCAAAATGTATATCCCAAGAAACCCCTTCCACACCCAATATCATTGTGAAATAATGGAGCTCTAAAAATTTCACTATATTCTATATAACTGAAATCCCTTATTAGGTGAGATTCATGAACTCCCAAGCCTTATAAATTTTCATTGTTTATAGAAAATGATCATAAAAATGGAAATGAAATCCTTTGTTGTATAATAGAACATATTGGTTAGTCTACATTAAGATATCCCACTAGTGACCACAAATCTACCATAGTATATGGGTTTTTATGCCTCTTCTTACTATGTGTCTCTAAATGGTAAAATATGGGCTATATCTACTCCACCTAGAGCTAAAAAACCTTTATACCACCGTTGCCCAAAAAAATGAGGTTGTAGTTGAAACTCCCACATGATCTTATAAAAATATATTTAAATCCTAGTGTCTCTCTATCCATAAACTACATAACTAACAACAATCACTCATAGATACGACCATCTGTAGTTGATACTGATCAGACAATGGGTTCCAACCAATCTACGAATTAGAAATTATTATCCCCGACATACTTATACTCAAAAAAATGATTTTGTTTTGTATTGTATCTATAGTTACAAGCACAAAACACAAATCTTATTTATATCATACTTTATTACAAGAAGTTTGTTTCAGGTAGTAACAAACATTGAATCCTGGTACTCTATGTATTTCCTATATCATAAACATCCCATAAATCGAGTTGTCTCTCTTTCTATCTATACTCATTGTGATTGCATACAATATGTATTGAATCTACATAATTTAATTTATATCTTTTTTTTTATTACAAAAACATTATAACTATGGTTAGTTAAATAAAACACTGGTAATAATTCATATAATAAAAAAATCATAACTTTTTATAGAAATTTTATTTTAAAAAAATAAAAATATAAATAGGATAGTCAATAATTGGTTAAAATAAATAAAACCATGTAAGGAATCAGTTAGATAGTTGTTAAGAACTATTTAATATATATATATATATATATATGTTTCTTCTTAAACTTTGAATAACTAACCCCTATATTTTAAATAGATTATGCAATCACATTAAAGGAAAAAAATTTCTTGTGAATTATATTTTTATGATATGATGCATGAATAAAAACACTTTTGTGACACTGAACCAAGTGTCAAATCTCATAAATCATAAATTAGGATAAATGTTCTTCACATTTTGTGTGGTAACCGAATCATAATAGAAAAAATGAAGAAAAATGATTCTTCCTTAGTAACCTGGATTTCCCTTATACATGTACTATATATTCAATGGAATAATGTTTATAAAAGATAAAACAACATCCCATCTCATGTCTAACATACCCTAAGTGGTAAGACAGAATAATTGAAATGAGGATCTGATACCACTTCGTAACAACCCAACCTAGTTCAATATACAATAACTAGATCAGAGCGCCAATATAAATCTGGAACACATCCCTATATACAAAAGGTTAAAGACTAGAACAATGGTTCTAAAAGTAACATGGTGAGATTATACCCCTTTGATCAGGTGACCACATATAATATTATAAGAAACAATAATAAAAATCATATAGATAAACCATAAGTAACATACCTGACAACTAAGAACCAATAAAAAATATACAAACTCATGGTATATCAATATAAATAATTTAACTTATCATGAAAATCACATTGAGATATTTTTAACCCCCCATCGAAGGATATAGTACAACAATGTCCAAAATGGCCAAAAATAAATACAACTAGGATAATCAGAAAACTAGTTTTCAGTCATGGAATATCCCCATATCCCAATTATAAATAAACTATTCAAATAAACGATCAAGTGTAAGACCAAAGATAATTTCTATTACAACAACCATAAACTCTTCTCAAATACCCATGAAAACCAAATCAGGATGTGAGTACAAATCAGTTGTCCACCACCAGTAGTGTCACTAAACATTCAGTCTAAGAAAATAAGTTCCCTTATGAGACCTAATTAATTAGTGTAATCATAGTATTATAAAACACCGTTAATACTCATGTTCTATAATAAAAATCTAGTATGACTATACCAACCATAAAATAGTGTTGAATTTCACTGAACATGATACATCACCACTATACCCCTTGGGGGAATAACACCCATCCCTGGAATGAACATAAAACATCTACTTATCTTAAATGAGAACAATCACCACCCCTATAACCCTCATATATATTTATCGTATTCTCATTGGGAAATAGAAAGGGCCCCTAGATTGAAAATATTCATCATAATATCCTCTGGGGTGGATGATTCCCACACTTGAAACCATAACATATTACCATCATATCCTAAAAGGAAGTGGTACCAGACCTTTAAACAATACACTTTTCATAGTATATGTATTAATCCAGTCACATAAATTTCAAAATTTATTAAAAAACCAATTAATATCAATTTAGAAGATAAAAATTTTAGTTCTCAAGATTTTGGGAATCACTCAAGAAAGGATTCAACCCATTCTTACACAGGGATACTACTATGCTAGACCACATTACCATTCTATCTCAATATAGGGATCAACTTATGGAATCTATGTTCATATTACTAAGACAAAATTTCCCTTCATAATTAGATTATACCTACTGTTCTAAAATCCAAAATGGAATAAATACCACTTTTAAATTTAACTAAATCAATTTATAAATTATTTAGAAAAATCTAGATAAAATATTTTTCACATTCAACTATTTGGAAAACTATAGATTTTCTCTAATCTTAATGTATTATATTATATAACCCATATAAATCTCCCTTAATGTATGTAAACCCTTATGTATCACCTAGATATAACCCTTACATATCATATATATATTTTTAAATTCAAGATTACTTAAATTTCATCCATAAAACCATTATATATCAGAAAAATAACTATAATGACTCCCTAAGTTCTAGGAGTCATCATCATCATCAACATTATTATTTACATGAATAATTTTAAATAATGTTACTCTATTCACTCAAAAGCATAGAAACGTGAATAGAAAATGTTACCTATTAGATAAAAACCATGACAAACACAATTTATTCATTTAAAAATGGGTCATTTCGAAAAAATAACATAAAAATAAGCACTATAAATCCAGATTATTACACTCCATAGATAGAGTATATCTATTAAAATATATTAAGTAAACATTTGATAATAAATATAAAAGAATAAAATATTCATGAATAACAAATCTTCTGGATCATATCCAATATTGACGATCAGTAATAGATAAAAAACCTATATTGAGAAAGAGAACTATGAAATGAGAAAGTATTTTGTAAAATCTATAATCTTAAATTGGAACTGTATCTTTAAAAGTTAGAGTGGAATTAAAAAATGATTTATCAAGTATATATATTTGAATATAATATTTCAGTTATTAATATGGTTATTGAAAGTACGGGAAATGCAAAATATGATTATTTATCATATATCCAATAGTAATATTAAATTCTTGTATTCTTAAGTAGTAAATTTAATATAATATTCTCACAACAAAATACATACATGAAATGATAATATATATATATATATTCATTATATATAAATATTTATAATAATAATATTAAAATATTATATGCTATATATAAAAAATTTATATAAATATTTTACTGTGAATAGATTATTAAAAAAATTTGTTTGTATATAAAAAATTATTTTTAATGGTATTTGTTAAAGAATATTTAATATAAAAGTAATTTTTTTTCAAAGGGCCATTTTGTTATTTATATTATATTTTTTTCCTAGTAGATTAAATTGAACACCATTTAAATATTATATATGAACTAACATGTTAAAATATTTTAAATTATAAAATGATATGAATTAATATTATGAACACTTAATGTTTTAAAGCCTATTTTTCCAATAAAAGCAATTTTTCATTACATTATGTATTTTCATTTAATATTGAAATTTATAAAAAAATTTAATATAAATTAAATAAACATAAATTCATTTAAGTATTTTATAATATCAAATATTTTTTTAATATTAATTATTTAGATTTTACTAAAATAATTGATTTTTTGGAGAATAGTAAAAATATCAATTTTACTAATACCTTCACTTTTAGGAAATTATTTTCTAAGAGTTACATTAATATTTTTGAAACCATATTTACTATAAAAATATATTATAATAATTTATATTATTTTTTTAAAATATTATGTTGATATATAAAACAAACTCTGAAAATTTTATAAAATTTATGTAAAGTGTTAACGAAAGATATTTTTGATATATTCCTAATAAATAAAAATTTCACATGGTAAAATTATGTTTTTGAATTAAAATTAAGTTAATTAAATATTAATTTAATTATTATAAAAATTTAATTTCAATACAATAAATTACATTCCTAAACATAACATAAAAAATATCTTATGCTAAAAAATAGATGTCTTTTAAGAAATTGGTTTTTGCTCGTTAAACTCACTAATTATGAAATTAATTGTTCTTACATATAAAATTCAGTTCAATAAATTTTATTTTGTATATAAAATTATATGGTTAGTATTATTTAACATTAATTATTTTATTTTTAGATATTAAAAATAAATTACTTAGTTTAAAAATTAGTTACCGTGGTGAAAACCAAAAATGGTAAAGTTAATAATTTAAGAGTAAATAACATAAAAACATGATAAAACATGTATAGAAATGTTTTTTAAGGTCCTTTTATACCTTAAAAAACCCACACAATATAATTTTACTCCTCATATTCATAATCCATGTGAAACATGTGGTCCTCTTCAATTAAAGACTTATATGATCCAAAAATTCCCTTCACTTAAATTATAAATGAACTCACCAAACCTCCCCCAATCCATACTTACAAATAACATTAGGATAAAAATTATATTTCATAGTATCTCATAAAAACTATCCATTAATCCTAGAATATTTTTCATTCCATCAGAAAAATTTCAGTCTCAATATGATGGCGACCAAATGAGAACATCCAAAGAGAGGGGTAATATATTTCACCCCAATTTATTAATTGTTTTATTCTCATAACTCTTAAAACCAATTATAATTTTGAGATTATGATAAAAATAAGATTATTACGAATTTCGTATATAGTTATAAAAACTTAACATCAACTATATTCTTTCCTCGCAAATAACTAAGAAAAATGAAAACTTCAACATGCATGTGTGCGGTCTACCACCTCCATGAACAACATACCCAATTTTACACCACCTCCTTTAATGTTAGGATAAAAGGTTTTTTATGACATAATATTTATTTATTAAATTTTTAGTATTATTATGTTTATAAAGTATATTATTATCATATTCCTTTATTCCTAAAAAATGAGGTCATCACCTGCGTGTACGTGCAGACTTCCACTTCCACTTGATGATATTTATCTTTCATTTTTCACACTGAATAATGTAGTTTGAATAACATATGAATGTAAATATACAAATGTTATTTAAAAAAATATTAAAATTATATAATGAAAATATTATACATTTCATACGTAATACTAAAAATAAATGTTTAGAGTAATTGTAAATACTAAAAAGGACATATGAAGGACCTATTCTAATTTGAGTCAATTTATGGAGAAAATATATACTAATATAAATTATGTGATGAATTAATTATAAAGGAAATATTAATATAAAATTATATATTTTATGAAACAAATTTAAGACACTTTAAACTTAGTCAACTTAATAGGAATTATTCTGAGAAACTGACCAACCAAATTCAGGTTACTGACATAAGTCGAAATGATATAATAAATTGGTGACACCTAATGATAAATTAAACTTATAGAAATAAATATTGATAGATGGGGTTAATATTAACGTTTTTAATAAAATCAATTTAACAATTTGGTATGTTAAGGAAAAGTTTTCCTTCTTAATCAAATTTCATTGAGGTATGGTTTGATTTTGTGAACTAATAAAAATTTATACAATGTAAATTTTAACCCCTTATTTGTAATATGATAAATTTTTTTTATACTAGGAAAATTATCTTCAATTAATTATCTTAGTTTTTATGGTCTATGATTATCGTCTTCCCAAGAATATAAGTGTCTTTCATAGATAGATTTTCTTTCTTAGGTTATAATATATGTCGTTAGTATTCATCTTTCATATCATATCGTATACCTTATTTATTTATTGGTATACCATTTTTTGTAAATATTATTTATTTATGAGATATAATCATTCCTTAAAATGAAAATATGTTAAGAATAATTCCTATTCACTTAAACAAAAATTTCACCATCTTCTCCATTACTTCCATTCCCGTAGATGTTCTCATTTAAATTTGAGAAATAATTAATTATTATCTCATGTTTAATTCAAATTTTTCTTAAAATATTTTAATAAAAATGTTTTAATATTTCATTTATAATGAGATATTCCGAAGAAGGTGTTTTCAAACATAAAAAGTGATCCTCCGCACATCCTTCACGACTTGTTGGTTACACATCCCCTTTATGTTACACCTTTTATGAAATATTATTCTCATAAACCAATTAATTTTTTTATATATATCCCTAAAATATATATTCATTTTTATATAACCTTTTCATTTATGGTTTTAGAAATTATTTTAGTCCCCTTAACAATTTTATTTTTTAAGTAAACTTAGTTTAAATGAACGTTCCTATTTATAATTTCATATCGAGTAACACCCATAATTTTTTGTTATAATAAATAGTTGATACAAATAATAATTATTTTATGGATAAGCCTCTGGTTTCAATTTTTGTTATTTAGAAAATAGTGATGTCTTTCATTCTTTAAAAACATCCTTTAGTTATTTCATTATGATTCACCCAAGTGGTAATAATTTTTACTTTCTTCTCATGGATCCTTCTCATGAAATCTTTTTATTATAAATCAATGATAAAGAACCATGTTTAGTTTTTAAATATGAACATCCAATTGATTTAATTCTGTATTCTCTTAGGAAGAATTATGATATAGGCATTTATTGTTTATTGAATTATTATTTTTAAACCCACTTCCTTATCATGGGTCTAATAATGAGTATGATTAATGTATAATTAATTTTACTATTTTACGAAACATATGATTTATTTTTAGTTACGTGATGGGTGGACTTGAGATTATATTGCACTCTAATTCTCATGAACTAGCCTGGGTCGACCCAGAATAGGTCACCGAGGCCACTTCACAAAATGTCTCGAGAGATGTTCCTGATCCTCTTTAGACAGAGAAAAGCACCAAGGGAATTAATAGAGTGAAAACTATACATTTTCTCTAAAATATAAACAATCAAATAAATAGTTTAAATAAATGGACCACCCAATACATTTTTTATAAAATCCTAACTGAACATTTTTCTCACATGAAAGAGAATATACAAATGAACCAGCAACTCAAACGAACAAACATGACAACTAACTTACTCCATGTGACCTCTCTATCCACTCTCCAACACAATGATCTTAAGACACCCAAGGTTATCCGACTAAAGATGAAACCTTCACAAGGGATAAAAACAAAATAAGAATATAGGCGTGAGTATTTAAAATATATAGGTTAGCCCTATATTCTATTCCCAATTAAAATCATTTAAAATAAAAGAAATATAAATTTAAAGTTTGAAAGAAAATATATAAAAATTAGTTTTCCAAATAGGGTTCCTTGCTACTAATATTTCAAAATAAGAATGCTTGCTAGTTTTCATAAACAGGAAATGCTGGAAACCAATTTTAAAGAGATGCTACATCAAAGTGAAAACAGTTTTCAAGAAGGGTTCTTTAAAGAACGTACACCTTTAAATAAAAAAATGATTCTGAATTTTCCAACCAAAATCACCCTATGCCGATGGTGAATACAATATATCTAATGAGCACAAGTCACCAGAACACCCCTACACACTAGTTCGTTGTGAGCCCCATTTACCTAATATCTCGGTGAAAAGTAACAATAAAAAATATCAGTTCTCGTGTACGATCCACTAGTATGGAACATTCGCATATCATATTAGTCACAATCATCATCATAATAGCTTAGTTACCAATTTCATCGTAAAAAATTCTATGTAAAACATGAATGAAACAACTCCAAATCACTAGCGCACTAGTACATGTCCGCCCCCTAGATGCCTAGGTTTCCCACATTGTGCTCAAACAAGTTCCACAAGATATCAACTTCCATTTCCTCATAATGATTGAAGTTATGGTCACACACCCTCGAAACTATAGCTAAAAATATTTTCACCCGTTGTGTAACTCAATAAACTATCTAAAATTTTAATAATATAATTTCAAGAAGTGTAACAACGCTTTGCACCTGAATTCCATTTGAAAATGCACTTTTTAGGCCAAACTCCCAACAATTCCAGGCCAAAACAGATCTAGAAGCCCCAAAAAAATATAATAACTTAACTTAACGAATCTTAAAATGGCCTGAAATGGTACAACATGGAATACTCATGAAAAACCTTTTTAGGGAAATACAAAATATGCCTTTAAGCATTTTACAAAAACATTCAATAACAAAGGTAAAATTTCAATCTTCATAAATAGGTGTAAAAACACCATTATAAGATTAAAAAAATTTACATTATCCATTTAAAATGTTTATGTTACACATTTAAGCTCAACCATTTTCATAATAATGCCGAACGAGAAACTTATCGGCAACTCATGCCAAAACCTGTCAAAAACCAAAACCCATCTCTTTATAAAACTAGAACCACTTTTTCCAGACATAAAAAGACACTAAAATAAGACTTTTCATTATAACCATACATTAATAAATTCTAATATGTTATTTTATATCACATTTAGCTCACAAATTAAAACTGATATCTTTTCCAAAGACTAGGCATGAAACATTTAGCGAAAAAAATTATATTTAACAGCCAAGGAGGTAAAAAACCAAATGTGGCTGACAAATTTTTTTTATAGTAGATAAAATAATTCATGAAATTTTCAATATATATGTGAAAACCATCAGAACACTTATTTGAACAGGTAATGTGCACTTTTATTATGAAAAAACTATATTTCACACAAAAAGGCATAAATAACCGTTTTTTACTCCAAATAAATCATCCAAAGGTTTCATATAAATACTAAACATGTATTTAAGGTGATAAAAGAAAATAAAGATGAAAATTAAATAATAAAGGCTAGTTATTTGGATAACCTACCTTAAAACCATGGAGAAATGGAGACGCACACCTAAAAAAACCCACTGCAGGTTCCAAAACACTAGATCTATGAAGAATTGCCCTAAACAAAAAAATCCCAAAAAATGATGGTAAAACAAAATCCTAGGTTGAGAATGAATAGGATAGAGGAAAAATCCAATAGAAAAATGAATGAATAAGGAAGTGGGAGGAGGAATAAGAATTAATTGATGAAGAAATTAAGATGAACCACATACCTTTGCAGAGAAATCGCCCTAAAAGGGGCCCAAAACAATGGATAACAAAGGAGGAGGTTCCTAGGGTAGATATAAAACATTTAGATATATTTTAAAAGGTGTAATAACTGAGAAATATTAAAACAAGTAATAATATATACAAGAAACAATTATTTTTTAAACAATAGGTTTTGTGCTCACGGGCTGGCCCAAAACCTGAATAAACAACCAAAATCAACCATGATTATGTATTATTAAGGGGTGAAAAGGGATATAGTGGTTTGAATAGGTAAGTGGAGGCCATGTGGGAAATGTAATTAATGAAAAATATTAAAAAACGAAGGAGTTATACTAGACAAAAAAATTGGTTTTAAATCTAGAAATGGGTCACAGTTTTCCCAAAACTTGAAGTAACCAGCCTTTTCATTAAAAAATCCTAAACAAGATATGTGGAACCTATGGTAGGATGATTAGGCAGAAATGGTAGATTTATACTAAACATTAAAGTCACCCAAAATCCAAGAAAAGGATTGGTGTTTCCAATGCACTGGATCAAAACCAAGACATGAAAAACTAGGTGTGATAATTCTCCCCATCAGTAAAGCTTTCTGCCCCCAGAAATACATAACACTTTCCAGCAGAATGATAATCACGTAAGGATTACTTATCAACATGATCTAGCCTATAAATACAAGTAAATATCATCCAAATTCAAAAAACTTAATCCCCCTGCTAAAAAACACCAATTCATAACCACTTTCTGAGAATCAAGAGAAAGATCAAGACACCACCTCCACAACAAAGCCATGAACAGGATTGTTGGGCCTTCTCCCAATGAACCCAAAAATCATCCAAAACAATGAGCAATCATGAAATAAAAAAACTGGGGATGGGGAGGGATCCACACAATTAAATCACAACTACCATATGAAAAATCCTTAATAAAAAGATCATCAAGACCCATAGTGGGTATCCCCACTATTAGAGACCAACTAGAACTGAACAAACAATAATTCAACATGAAATAGAATTGGGCCTCACCTACACAATCCCACCAAGACTCACTCACAATTACCAAAAAACCTAGGTTTAGAGGGTTACAACAAGAACATTTAAAAAACCCACTTCAGAACAGAGGGGACATGAACTGGGCCAACACTTTCGGCATGGATCAACACCCCCACAACTCAAGGTGGGGAAGTAAGGGGACCCAATTATTCAGCTACTGAAATAAGAATATTAATTAAGGAACCATCCAAATCTATACACATATGAATAGGGAAAACCAAGACCACAACCAATTCACATTGGTGGTCCACATAAATACATTGATCATAAAACCACATCTGAGAAGTCATAAGAATAGACACTACGTGAGGGGTCAGTCCACCACGCTCTTTGAGAAAAAAAATGACAAATCATAGTGATGAGAAATCACAATTAAAACATAGAAACTTCCTTAACACAATGGTGAAGATAAGGGCTTAGTTGAGATCCCCACACCTATGGTGATTTCCTTAATGTGTGAAAAGATTCATTCTGAGGCCTACGGCTGGATCCCTGACGTTTGAAGCCTCTGTTGCACTACAACCAAGAGCTACGAATCACAACACCCACTAAAACTCACTTTCTCAACAAAAACCTTCATCTCAATATAAACTCAATGATATATAGAACCATTATATCTCACTCCGTAAAAGGATCATAATGGACAAGTAATATGACAAAACACATCAACATCACTGAACACAACTTCTATATAAAAAATAATTATCACAATAGGTAACTGATTTAAATAAATCTCAAACAGCTCTCTATTCCATCATTTGAGTTGAGGAATCATCCATATAGGTAGATTTAATGTTTAAAATTAATCCTTAGTCTGATAAATTGGAATTCATAGAAATAGTGAACCATCTGTGGCCACATCACTAAATCCAACATATCATTAGAATCCCACTGAACATTGGTCTAAAACCGAGCCAACAATAAGATCCCTTCTTAAGAAACACCAAGAGTATCACTTATCGATCATGTGGTAGCATACCAAACAAACCACAATTCTAAAACATGAAAATTCATCCCTCATAAACAATTGTTTACAAAAAAATCGATCAAATTTAGAGCTTAAAATACTTTTCAAATAACGAACTAACTTGGTGAATTTTCACATTCACTAATGGTGTTTCATCATGTCTCACTCACATGCTCATTCCCAGGTCACCCTGGGTACGCAACCAATATTACATTCCTTCCATCCCTCTAGATATCCATAAAACCTCACGTGTGACCACCCATGAAAACACCAAATGATAAAACAAAACAAAGTCATTCCAGAAAAAATCATGTACCTTCCAAAGGCACACTGACCACCAAGTCCAAAATCCTTTTCATATTTGAGAAAAAAACCACATTTAATCAAGAACCATTTACTTAAAAACCAAATCCCATTCTTTTTTAATAACTTTAAAAATAACCAATCTTCCCCAATCATCCTCTTCCTATTTTAAAAAATTCATCTTGGACTCTTTTCATAATCCTATGTCCGTAGAGGCCAATAAAATTTCTAGGAAAACACCAACCGCTCAAAACCAATTTCCAAAACCAATTATTCAGATTGATTCACTTTTCAGCAGCCCAAAACACCCAATTTAAAACAATGTTTCTAAATCACATTAAAACTATCCGTTCTTTGAAAAAATTTTATTTCAATAATAAACAAGTTTAGATTTGGGAAAATCCAATCCTATTAATAATTGTTTCTTTCTTCCCAATATATGTTTCAAAAATCCCAATTTTCAAAAACCTTTCTTCTATTAAATTTTGAAAACCAATTTCAACAATTCTTGCACAAGGATTTTAAAAATAAATTTTTAATTCAAGAATGGTCCAAGAGACTCAAAAAGGGAACTTGTGTTATTGGGTGAGTTGACCATATGGTTAGAGGCCACATGCTAACAACATCACTAACACAAAAATCCTTATAAAGACCATTACCTAGATCCACAAGGTTTTAAATTACTTGTACGATCATGGAAACCAATAGTAAAACTCCCATTGTTGTATCCGAAATCCAAACAATAAATAAGAACAAGGGACACTGATACAACCAGACGTCCCATGGATACCTGAGGATTAAAACGAGCAAGAGTTAGTGACACTCTTCCCACACCTACCCCTAATTTCCTAAAAATACTACACCATATACACTGAAACCCCCCAAATAAAATGAGTGATCTAAATGGAAAGGTATTCTAGTATCCGACCTTCTTTGATGCCATTTTTTCATGAACCATCACGGGTCGTCCCTAAACTTGTCACCCAGGACGCTCTACGACAACTCCTGAGACACTTTCCCAATCCTACTGGTATGGAGAAAAGCACCAAGGGCATCAATATAGTGACAAGGTAATTATCTCTCCCAAATGTAAGTAATTAAATAAATAGAAGAATGAAATGGAAAACCAAATATACATTTATATAAAGGTTGAGCTAATTATTATTCACACATGAAAGTGAAGGTACAATTGAACCAACAACTCATCTGACCAAACATGACAAAAAAATAACTCCATGTGACTCATATGGTCACTCTCCAACAAAAATATCACATGCTACCCAAGGCGATTATACTCAAGCTGAATCATGCACATGGGCTAAATATAGAATAAGACTATAAGTGTGAGTATTGAAACTCAGTAGGTTAGCCTGATATTATATTCCCAATGCATCCATTAACATATAAGAAACTTAAATTTCATGTTTGAAATAAAATACATAAATTTTGTTTTTCCAATGAAGGTTCCATGATAAAAACATGACAAAATAAAAATTCATGCATGTTTTCATAAACAGAAAATGCTAGTAACCAATTTCAATGAGATGCAACTTCAATGTGAGAATAGTTTTCAAGAGGGAAACTTTAAAGAATGTAAAACGTTAAATAAAACACATATGATAATGAATTTTCAAACCAAACACACCATATTATAATTTTGAATATAATATATCCAATGTGAACATGTCACGGGAGCACCCCTAGGCACTTGTTCATTGTGAGCCCCAGGTACCTCGTATCTCAGTGAAAAGTAACCATAAAAAATATCTGCTCTCTTGAATGTGCCACTAGTAGGGAACATACCCATAACCTAGTGGTCCCCAACATCGTCATAATATTTTATTTAGTGTTGTCATCATCATACTTGCTACGTGAAATAGGGACAGAATCACTCTTGATCATTAGCAAACTAGTACATGTCCACCCACATAGATACATGGGTTTCCCTCTTTGTGATCACCCAAGTTAAAAATGCTATCCAGTTCCATTTACACATAATTACAATAGTTCTGGTCACACACACTCTAATAAGAAGATAAAAATGTTTTCACCCTTTGGGTAACTAAAAAAACCCACTAAAAGTTTCAAAAAATAATTTCAAGAAGTTTAACATAGCCCAACACATGAATTCCATTTGAAAATGCACATTTTAGGTCAAAAATACACTAATTCCATAGAAATGCATATTTGGATGATCCAAAATAATTTACATAATCAAGTTCAGGAATCTTTAAATGAACCCAAATATTACAACACAAAATACACATGAAACCCCCTTTTTTTAGAGAAATGCCAAAGGAACCATTAAGCATTTTACCAAACAAACATATAACAAAGGTACAAATTTCACTTTTCATAATGTGTTGTGCACACCAAATTATAAGATGAATAACCTTTACATAAACTCTATAAAACATTTAGGTTGCACATTTACACTCAACAATTTTCATTGGAATGCTAAACGATTCATTTACTTGCAACTCATGCCAAAACATGTCAAAAACAAAAACCCATATCATTATAAAACCAAAACTCCTTTTTCAGTCATAAAAGGACACTAAAATATAAAATTTCTATCTTCCCATACATTAATAAACTAAAAAAATTTATTTTATATCACATTTAGCAGATAAAGGCCAACTGGGGACTTTTCTGAAGACTAAGCATGCAATATTTAGCAAAACAACTTTTATTTAAAACCCAATGGTGTAAAAACCCAAATTTGCATGCCAAAAATTTATTAATGTAGTTAAAACAGTTCATTAACTTCAAAATAAATATGTAAAATCTATGAAAACATTTATTTGAACAAGCAGTGTTCAATTTTATAATGAAACAACTCCATTTTTAAAAAAACAAGGGATAAATTTCCATTTTTCACATGAAATAAATAAACCAATGTTTGAATAGAAACAATAAAAATTTATATAAGGTTTGAAATGACAGAAATAGATGAAATATAAATAATAAAAACATGTTCTTGGGAGATCCTACCTCAAAACCATGGAGAAATAGAGACGCACACTGGAAAACACCCACTACGGGTTAAAAAACACAAAATCTATGAAGAACATCCCTAAAAAAACAAAACCCCTATTAATATTTTTTGGAAAATAGAACCCTAGGTTGAGAATGACCATGGTAGGAGGAAAATCCAAGAAAAATTGAGATAAAGAGGAATATAGAGGAGAAAGGATAATGATTTGATAAATAAATAAAGAATAACCACTCACATTTAGTGACAAATCGCCCAATAGAGGCCCAAAATGAAGGAGAATTAAGGGGGAGTAACTTTTGTTGATAGAATATATTTTGGTCTCCATTAGGTAGGTGTAATAAATGAAAAATATCAAAAAATGGATAAGATATAAAATAAACAATATATTTTTAAAAAAATGGGAAATGGGCTCATGGGCTAGCAGAATACCTAAATAAATAAACTAAATACACCGTAACTATGAATTTATAAGGGGTAAAAATGGAATAGTGGTATGAATAGGTCATGGGAGGACAAGTCGAGAGTGTAATGAGTGAAAAATGTTAAAAAATGAAGGAGTTATAAAAGATTTTTTTTAAATCTGGAAATGGGCTCGTGGTTGGCCCAAATCTTGAAGTAACCACCATTTTCTTCAAAAACAGCCAAACAAGCTCTGGGGAACCCATAGTTGGATGATTATAAATAAATGTAAGGTCAAAACACAGTATTAATCTCACACAAAACCCATTAAAGGCATTGGGATGTCCAATACACTAGATCCCAACCAAGGCATGAAAAATTCGGTGTGACAATTATCCCCACCATTAAAGATTTCTACCACTCGAAAGTCACAACACTTTCCAGCTAAAAGAACAAAACATAAGGATTACTTATCAACACAGTCCAACCCCTCAATCCAAGTAGATATTATCCACCATCAAACGAACATAAGACTCTTTTTAGAGAAAACTCTAACTCACAACCCCTTGCCGAGAATCAACGGAAAGATCAAGCCACCAGCTCCACAACCAAGACAAGAACCAGATTGTTGGGCCTTCTCCTAATGAACTCAATGATCACCCAAACCAAAGTGAACAAACTAAATCCAATAAATGGGGGTGGGGAATGGGCTCCCCACCATTAAGTCACAACTACCATTCGAAAAATCCTTAAAGGAAGGATCTTAGAGACCCACAATGGGTCTCCCCACCATTGGAGGCAAACTAGAACTAAACGAACAAGAATTAAACATGAACTAGAATCAGGCCTTACCTGGACATGCCCACCAATAATCTCCCACAACAACCTATAAACCTATTTTAATAGGGTTACAAACTGAAAATTTAAAACACCCACACCCGAATGGAGGGGACAAGAACTGGTCCAACACATTCAGAATAGATCGAAAACTCCACCACTCTGGGTAGGGAGGGAAGGGGAACAAACCATTGGGCCATTGAATCCACAAAATAAAAAGAGGAACCAACCAAAACTCTCCACCTATGAACCAGTAAAACCAAGACCTCACTCGATTCACATTGGCGGTCCACACATGGACATTGATGCAAAACCCACATTCAAGAAGGCATAACCATAGACACTAAATGAAGGGTAAGCCCACCACGCTCATTGAAACGAAAAGAGAAAAATAATAGTGATGAGAAATAACAATGAAAACTTAGAAAATGCATTAATATAATGGTGAACATATAATCTTAGTCGAGATCCACAAACCTTTGTAGATTTTTTGATTGCGTGAAAATCATCACTTTGAGGCCTATGGCTAGAGCCATAATGTTTGAAGCATCTGTTTTGCCGAATCCATGAGCTACAGATCAAAATACCCCAAAAAACACAAATTCTAAACTACACACCGTCATAATAATAGGAACCAAAAGATACATAGCTCCATTATCTCTCACAATGAACAAGGAGCATAATTGGAAAGGAATATGACAAAACACATCAACATCACCGAACACATATTCTATATCCAAAATAATTAATACAATAAGAAACCACTTTAAATCAAGACAAAACTGCTCTCTATTTCATCAAATGAGTTGAGCCATCATATGAAGAGGTTTATTTAGTGTTTTAATTGAATTATTAGGATGATCAACTGGATTTCGTTGCAATGGAGAACCACCTGTGGCCACATAACAATGTCCAACATATACTTAGAAACCCACTAATAATTGTTCAAAAACTGGTCCACCAACAAAGTTCCATATCAAGACACACCAATAGTATCACATCTGGATCATGAGGAATCATACTAAACAAAACACACTTCTAAAACATGAAAAGTAAACCCACATATTCATTGGTTTGAAAAAATCACCACAAATTTATAGTATAAAACACTTTTGAAAAAAAATAAACATGGTCAATTTTCACATTCACGAATGGTGTTTCCTCATGTCTCGCTAACATGCACATTCTTGTGCCACCCCAAGCACCCAACCACCATTCCATACCGACTATCCCTCTAGATATCCATATGATCATGCATGTGGGCACCCATGAAAACACCGAAGGATAAAACAATACAAAAAAACTTCCAAAAAAAATAATTTTCCTTCCAATGGCTCACTAACCACCAAGTCAAAAACCCTTTTTAAATTTAAGAAAACAAACCACCCTTAATTAAGAACCATTTTCTTAATAAGATACCCCTTATAGTTTTTAAAACATTTAAAACAACCAAGATACTCCAAACAACCCATCCCCATTTTCAAAAATTCATCAAGGTCTCTATTTATAATCCGATGGCCATAGAGACCAAGAATATTTCTAGGAAAAAACCTACCACTAAAAACCAATTTCCATAGAAAATTCATCATATTCAAGAACATTTCAATAGCCCAAAAGACCCCATTTGAATCAATTTTTCTGAATCACCTTGAAATGATCCATGATTTCAAAACCTTTTATTTCAACAAACCACAAGTTTAGATTAAGGAAAATCTTATCATGTTAAATCATTTTTACTTTATTCCCAAGATTTATTTCAAAAAACCAAAATTTCCACATCTATCCTTATATTAAATTTTGAAATACAATTTACACAATTCTCACACAAGGATATTCAAAATCACATTTGAATTCAATAATGATCCAAGAGACCCACAAAAGGAAACTATTTTTAGTGGGTGAATTAACCATATGGTTGCAGGCCACCTGAAAAAACAAACCACCAACATAGAGAGCCTCCTTAAGACTATGACCCAGATCGAAATAGATTTCTATGCTCAATGGGATCACATAAACCATTAGTACAACTCCCCTTATCATATCCCAACACCAAGAAATCAACAAGATCAAGGGACACAAATTAAACTAGTTTTCCCATGAAAACCTGAGGATCAGAACGAGTAAGATTTTTCGACACTCTTCCCGCACTTACTACTGATGTCCCAAAAATCCAAATCCATCTACCTTGAAATACCCAAAATAAAAAGGCATCTCTAAAAAGAAATTTCCATTAAAATATGACATCCTATGATGCCATTATTTCAAAAACTAGCCCGTGTCGACCCTGAAACAGTATCCCAGGCCGCTCCAGGACAAGTCCTCAGAGGCATTCCAGATCCTCCTGGGATGGAGACAAGAACCAAGGGAATTAGTAGAGTGAAAATGGAATGATTTTTCCTAAATATAAAAAATTAAATAACCAATAGAAATAATGGTACAAGCCAATATATAATTATAAAAAAGTTAAAATGAACATTTTTCTCACATGAAAGTGAAAGTACAACTGAACCAAAAAATTAATAGACCAAACATGACATCCAACTAACTCCATGTGACTTCGTAGGTCACTCTCTTACACAACAATAACATGTTTCCCATGGTGATCATAGTCAATATGAAAACTTCACAGGGGCTAAAAAAAGAAGAACACAATAGGCGTGAGTATTAAATCTCAGTTGGTTAGCCGGATATTGTTTGCCCAAATGAAATTCTGTTAAAATAAAAAAAAATCATTTTCAAGTTTGAAATAAAATATATAAAAATTTATTTTCCAAACAAGGATATATGATACAAACATTACAAAATAAAAATTCATACAAGTTTTCATAAACAGGAAATGCTAGTATTAAATTTCATAGAGATGCAACTTCAAAGTGAAAACAGTATTTAAGATGGATTCTTTAAAGAACAAACACATTTAAGTAAAAAACACATGCTACTAAACATTCCAACCAAACTCACCATATCCCCAATGTAAATACAATATATCCATTGAGCACACGTAATGTGAACACCCCTAGTAACTAGTTCGTTGTGAGCCACAGGTACCACATATTTTTGGGAAAAGTAACAATATAAAATATAGGTTCTCATCCTCGAGCCACTAGTAGGAAATAAACCCATGACCTTATAGCCCCTAATACCATTAGAATCGTTTAGTTATTGTTTTCATAATTAATCTTTCTATGTGTAACAGGGATGGAAGCAATCCATATCACTAGAAAAATATCACACATCCACCAACCTTGAAACCCTAGTTTCCCTCATTGTTCCCAAACTAGTTTCACATGTATCAAATGAAATTTACACATAAACACACCATTTTCTGTAATATACACTTTAAATAGTACCCAATCACGTTTTCACCATTTTTTTAATTTATTAAATAGTATAAAATTTTCAAAAATTAATTTCACGAACTTTAACAGAGCTTTGCACATGAATTCCATTTGAAAATTAATTTTTAGGCCAAAATCCCACCAATTCCATAACAAACCAGATTTTTTAGCCCCCAAAAAATTTTGATAAATCAATTTCATGATTCTTTATATGACCCTAAATGGTAAAACATAAAATAAACTTGAAAACCAATTTTTAGTGAAATGCCGAACTGGCCTTTCATCATTTCACCAAAACAACATATAACAAAGGTACAAATTTAACATTTTATAAAGAGGCATACACATACCATTAAAAAAAGAAAGAAACTTACATCAACCTTTTAAAACATTTAGGTTACATGTTTAATCATAAATTTTTTCATATGAATGTCGAATGAGGCACTTACTGACAACTCATGCCAAAACGTGTCAAAAACCAAAAGCCATCTATTTATAAAAACAAAACCACTTTGTAAAGCCATAAAAGGACACTAAAATATCACATTTAATACTTAACCTACTTTAATAAATTCAAACAGGTTATTCTAGGTCACATTTAGGACACAATGGACAACCAGACACTTTTATGAAGACTAGGCATGAAACATTTAGCAAAATAACATCTATTTATCACCCAAAGGGTTAAAACAAAAATTTTTGTGCCAAAAATTTATTAGAGTAGTTAGAATAGGTCATTAATATCATAATAATTATTCAAAATCCATAATAACATTTTTATTGAACAAGTAGTGCACACTTTTATAACGAAACAACTCCATTTACACAAAACAAGGAATAAATAACCATTTTGTACACCAAATATATCATAAAAAGGTTGTAAAAAAAATAATAAACATGTATATAAGGTGTTAATAGTAATTAAAATATGAAACTTTAATAATAAATGAATGTTCTTGGTAGAACCTACCTCAAAACCATGGTGAAATGGAGACACACATCCGAAAACACCAGCCGCAGGTTCCAAAACACTAGATCTATAAAGACATTCCCTAAAATAAACCCCATAAAAAATAATGGTAAAATGGAACTCTAGGTCGAGCATGACTAGGGGAGAATATAAATCTAATAAAAAATGAATGAATAAGGAAGAGAGAGGAGAAAATGGAAATATTTGATGAAGAAATTAAGAAGAACTACTAACCATTGGTGAGAAATCTCACAAAAAGAGGAAAAAAAGAAGTATAAAAAAGGGGAAGGAACATATGGTCAATAGAAAACAGTTGGGGATCTGTTTTAGAGGTGAAATCACCTAGAAATATTAAAAAATTTATAATATATAATAGAATAAAATTATTATTTTTTCAAAAAGGAGATGGGCTCACAGGCTAGCCCAATACCTGAATAAGTAACCAAAATCCTCCATGATTATGAATTACCAAGGGGTATAAATGGATATAGTGGTTTTAATAGTTCAGGAGAGTCTAGGGGGGAAGTAGAATGAGTGAAAAATATTGAAAAATAAAGCAGTTATACAAGAAAAAATTGTTGTTTTTAAATCATGAAATGGTCTCACGGTTGGACCAAATATTTAAGTAACTACCATTTTCTCCAAAAACTCCCAAAAAAGATATGGGTAACACATGGTAAGATGATTGGAAATATTTTTCAATTCAGAGATAAACATTAATTTCCCAAAAACCCAAGAAAGGGATCTGGATTGCCAATAGACCAAATCAAAACCAATACATAAAAAATCGGGTGCCACAATAATTCCTTTGGTAATACTTTATATCTCATGAAATCTTATGAAATAGGTTAAGGAGGGAACCAAATATTCAATTGGACCTTTTCCACATTATTATGAGGGTTATGGAAGTGTCCCTTGATTTATTTTAATGATAACATTTTTTATTTTGTCCTTAAATGTTTATGATCTTATAAAATCTTTTCTATATTCAATTAATCAATTATTTCAATAATCCTCTTTATGATATCATTTTATTATGCTTTAATATCATGTGAATATTTATTTACATGTTTATTACCTTATTTGGCATTCTAGATCACACTTTCCCTTTTTTATTTTCCCAAATATATCATATAAATTTTTGATTAATTAATGGATTTTGGAGAACTATGTGGAATTTCAAATAATGTTTATATTTTAGGTTTATGTTGATTTAGTTGTATATATAATCCTCCAACGACACAAGAAATACAGATCAATGTATTGTAATTTTTTGGATAAGTTTCTTACACAAAATGTTATAATATGTGTTTAAGGATCTTGTCTATATACCAAATTTTCAACCCTTACATATCAAAGTGACCCTTACATATCATTTGGATAACCATTATATTTTATAAGGGGCACTAGTTCTTAGATAAATTTCACTACACTCAAAGAACAATAATGTATCTAATTATAACCCTTGTATATAAACCTTGTGCATAAAAAATTTAACCCTTATATATCTGGTACAATCTATTTTCAAACCATTATTCATCAGAGTACCCGTATGTATTATAGAACCCTTAGATTATATATTACCCTCACAAAACAAAATACCCCTCCATATCATAAGGGGGAGTTTTTCATAAGGATTTTACTCATTTTTTTAGATGGGATGTGTACCCTTACACATGAGAATTTTTCCTATATGTTTAGGATTACCCTTATCTAATACACACTTTACATTTTTCCTATAAATATTATATGAATCAAAAAATTCTCTATATTTGTAACAATTATCACAAGTGTTCAAAATCACCACTAAATTTTTTCAAAACACCCCTTGGAGTATAAATTCAAAGGTAACTAATCACTGGTCATGTTCCAAACCAAAATAATCAATCCATAATCTACACCATGATCACCTAATTATTTATAGGGTCATGATAAACATAATCAATGCAATATACAACAAAAATTACAATTTTTAAATAGCCAACCATTAAATAATAATTATAAAACATTAAAATTCACAGGTTTTGTAAGTAAATCAAATAAAATCATACCTTGAAATGTTTTGGTGGGTTACAAATCAATTCCCTTACTTAAAAAAATTCTCAAACATTTAAGTGATGGTATACTATTATAAATATTTTATAATCATTTGAAAATACATGATAATAAAAAAATACATATTTGATTATCCTTATTTATTCATCATATAAAGCATATATAATAATGATAAATGATACGTAATATGAAGAGAATGTGAAGAACTTTTAGTACATCTTTTTAAAATAACTCCTTAAAGAATATTATATTGATAACATTAATGGTCCTTTATTAAGATTAGTAACTTGTAAACCATCCAAATAATAGATTAAGTGCATAAGAAATACATAAAAATAAAAATTACTTAATCTCCTTGAAATAATACATTTCTTCCAAAATAGGTCACCTCCATGCATGTGATTTCTTATGGTCATGCATTTCTAAAAGAGGTTGAGAATAAATTCTAGTAAGAGATAAACTAAGGAAATGAAACATGAGTGATTAATATAGATATAACATGAGTCATAACGTGAGATAATAATGATATGTATGTTATATATAATATTGAAATGCGTCTATAACATAAAAATGAGTTTCATAAGCATATCACCAGGGTTCAATACTGAGGTATCAAAAAACATATTACCAAGGTTATTCACAATGGTATCATGAAACATTCCATATCAAGAGATTAATTCCTTACCTAGTAAATTGTAGTTTTATCAAGGAAAAACCCTCATATGTTTGAATTAATGAGTTCCACATTTATCATATATCATAATATATCATTTAATTAATAAGTCATGGATAATAAAGAACTAGTTTCATATTAAATAATTGAGTAAACATTTATTAGAGACAAGGAATTTTAATAATTTTTATCCCATGATAAGGGAACATGATTTTAAAAAATTGTAATATTTAACAAATGAAGTATAATTACTTATATAATAATAAAATAGAATAAAAAATTAATTGTTTATTCAAAATATAAAATGGGAGGCCAGGGGAAATCAAAGAATGATGTTTAGATGATAATGGTATACAATGAGGATTATAGAATGGGATTAACGAGGGATAATGGATGTCTCTCACTAATAGAAAAAATGTATTTATAAAATAAGTATAAATTTACCTAAAAATAATAAATTTTGATGTATAAAAATAAATACAAAGGAATTACTTGGATAAAAATAGATAGGAAGTGAAGCCCTTACCTTGGGAGAATGATTCTTAGAGCATGATTAACGTTCCATGGAACCTTAAATATACCTTGGAAATTCTCTAAAGTTAAAAAATCAACGGAAATTAATTATTAATGGAATTTTAGTGATTTAAATGGGGTGATGATTTCGGTATTAATTGTAATCATTGGAAATTTTTTTAATAATATTTAAATATAATCTATGGAAATCTATGATGTAGAAAATGGAAAACCATTAGATTAACCATGGTTTGGATCTTGGTTTATAATATTAAAAAGAGTTTATTTTGGAATATTTGTGTTTTAAAACCAAAATTTCATATTTTATATTAATTTTGGATGTGGGATGAAAATTTTCACCAAAATAAAAAATTTTAAAACCTTAATTACTATATTAGATGTCAGAAAGTGATTTATCATTTGGTAAGTTCATTTTTATTCATTAAAATACAATATAGTAATAAACTAATTTATTTTTTTTCATTTATAAAGTTTTATTATTTTTTAAATTATTATAAAATATTTATGAAGTTATAATACATACTAAAAATAAATTATTTTATAATATTATAAATATTTTACAATAACCTACTCTAGATGTAATGATTTTTGAATAATTTTTTTATAAAAATTAATTTCTATGTATAAATAACATTCTTTTTAAATAAAAATTATCACTTACTAAAAAAAATCTTATTTTTGACTTAATCAACATTCAATCCCCTATAAAAATTACATGGAGTATTATAAAATTAAATTATCACTCATACCGGAAAAATAACATTATATAATACAGTTTCTTGATCATAAATTTTATTTAAAATAAATAAATATATCATAATTTATTGATTTTGTACTCTCGAAAAAATATATTACGTATAATTAATATAAAAAACATTAAGTGACCATATTCATCTTAAATTTTTTTGTTTTTTTTAAAATAATAATGAAAATAGAATTTATGAAACCATGATTTCATTTAAAAAATTATCTATAATACTGCTTTCCAGATGCATATCCCCATATAAAACTTACAAATGTTTTAAGGGTAAGGTGTGAGATGGTGGTAAATTCTTGGGGTGGATCAGCTAACATTGATCTTGTGGTGATCTCAACTAAATTGGTCTTAACCCATTGTAGATAATAATTGATCCTAACATGTTGAAGCTATACATGGCCTTTTACACGTGATAGTCCCAATGATTCTACCTCCCTCCCATTTTTTGATAAACCTAATTCAAAATTAATTATCCAAATGGTTGAGGAAATTGTTTCTCACTTCTAAATAAATTATATTTTATCATTATACTATATTTATATTTATTATAATGGTAACATTATCACCAATGGTCATAACTCCCAATAATAGTCAAGTAACTATTAGATCCAAATTTTTACTTTACCCAGTATACTGTGAATAAAATCATCCATAAACATATCTAAATATTAATTACTTCTATTATAATGGTTAGAAACTTCTCCAAACAATGTTTTTTCATATTCTGAACTCTTCAATTTATTTTTTATATTATTATAGAAAGAGCTGTCTTAATTAGATATTTTAGTCTTATAGTTTTTACAACAGTGTGTGTAATTTTTTAATATCCCAATATTGTTACTAGGTATATTATTTCATATAAATTAATGACATATAATGCAGTTATTAAATATAATAGTTTTTATATGGGATCTAAAAAAACAATCATTATAAAATAATAGTTCTTAAAAATAAAAAGAAATACCATTTGGTATGTTACATTACCCCACATTAAAAAAACGTTTCCCTTGAAATTTTTGTCCTATATAAAAATAAATGGGGCTTGTTTATCCTTCATCCATTCTTTAGTCTCCTAAATAGTTTCTTCACACTTGTTATTTATAAATATTACTTTCACAAGTTAGGTTGTCTTATTCCACAACGTTTTTACTATTCATGAAGAATATATTTTAAATCTTTTCCATATGATATGTAGGATTATAATTATTTATAATATGTCTATAGTATATGTGTTGGGTGTGAAATATAATTAAATAGTATGTAATGATGTATGAAATCACTAAAATTGAAAATATTCAAAGGTAGTGCTTATTGGTAGGAAACCGTTCCAACATGACCTATAATTTTAAATTTTCCAATGCACTTTAGACTAGTTTCACTTTCTTTCAGAATGTTATGACCACATTTTGTCATAATATTTTGTGAAATAAATGATCCCCATCCTAAAAATATAAGTAATAACTTTTATTGATTTTATAACTATTTTATAAACCGAGATAATTCTTGATATATTTATGGATACATTTTATCTTCTCTACAATGTAATTCAAAATTTTTGGTCACTAATGTTTTCCTTCTCAACTTCAGATCAATAGGTTGGTGTTCTACTCAAATTCCCATAATTTACTTCATATGGATCCATTTTAATATATGAGTGAAAAATATTATAAAAGGATAATTTAATAAGTTTAATATATTCATCCTAATTTCATTAATAATCAAGTGAGCTAGTTTATGACAAGTCTTCATATTTTATAATAGTGTTCTTATATTTACAATTAGTTTGAGTTTTATTTTCTATGTTATGGTTTTCATTACTATTCAAAGAATTTTTAAGGATCATCCAAAATATATACATTAATTTTGGTACAATGTATGAAATACCTGATAGTGGCACCCGATAAAAAAAGTTGTACTTCTTGAATATACAGCTGAGAAAGTAGTTCAAGGGAAAAAATTTCAAATATAGTGATAAAAGGGTTGAATTTTATAATTTATCACAAATTACATATTTATAATTGTTTCTTCTTTATTTATTTGTATGCCTTGTAATAAATTCCATAGTGATGATTCCCCACTTCTATATAGGCGTGGTTAGTGGTTTTAGTTCTCTTTTGGGTAGCTTCTACTTTGCATTCACATACAGACATGGAAAACGTCTTGTAGTATAATTAATAATCAAATATATATAGGATAAGAAACATAGTCTTATAAGAAACCTCAGTAATCCCATTTGGTCATCAATGAATATCGCAAGATACCCATTTTTCATATATTTTTTCTTCTTCGGTAACATATGATCATCTCTCTTTTTCTTAACTGATCTTCCTTAGAAATTATGGTTATAAAATCATTTGGGAGAGGATTAATGATATCCCATCCCTAATTATATCCATTTCCACCTTCACCACGTACTTGACTAATGGGCCTCATTCAACCCTCATCATTATAATAACTCTACGGTATTTTCTACTCAATACTGTATTGATTTTTATTTAATTTATAGGGTTGTAATGGATAGAAAACCTAATATTTATGAATATATATCTATCTCATTTGTATCATGTTCAATTCATTTTGTGTGAGTATGTAATTTAGACATTGGTGGTTGGTGTATATGTGACACTCCCCCTCATAAAGATATTGTGCCTATATATTCAATACACATATTACTATAGCTAACTCTAAATCATGGGCAGTATTATTCCTTTCATTAGGATTTAAAATTCATTATGCATAAGTAATAAATATTTCAATTTTCATGAATACAAATCCATGTCCCTTAATAGATGGATCTCTATAAAGAACAAAAATACTTCACATTAGAGTGTAATGTTAGCCAAGTTACACTAACAAACCTATTTTCCAGTTCTTGTAAACCTTATGTACACTTCTTTTTCTAGATAAAATTATACATTTTTTAGTAAAGTTGGTTATTGGATTAGAAATTTATGAAATTATTTTCATAAACTATTTACATTATCCACATAGACAATGGAAACTACTATTCGCGTTCACTGTTATAGGATGTGGCCACTCTTCTATAACCTTTATGTTCAGAAGATACACTGAATTTCATCCATTGATCACAATTTTTTCTAGGAAGAAGACTTTTTTAAGATGAACTCGTATTTTTTGAATAAATAAATATTTTTCTATTTAGTTAGAGTTTTAAATAGACCCCTAGACAATGCTCTTGTTCATAATATCTTTAGGAAAATATCATAATATTACTAGTAAAGAACACTAGAAATTTATTAATGTAATCCCTAATTATTCTATTCATCAAATCCATTTATATAGTAGGGTTATTAATTGAGACAAAGTTAATGATAAAAACTCATAATGTGCATATATTTTTTTGGAATGAAGTCTTCAGGATATCTTCTTTGTTCACCCTTAGGTTGTTAAACCCTGATCAGTGGTCAACCATGTTGATGAATTGTGCCCAATAAAGGCGGTCAAACAAATATTCAATAATGGTAATATTGTTTTTTAATTTCATCCCCATTATGTTATCAATAATAAATTAATTGTTTCATTGATTCATCCTTATTCGTTATAAAGAGAATATGCTCTTCCCATGTAGACAAACTCGATCAAATAAAACATTTATCCAAAAGATATAGAATCATATTATATAATTATTCTATGTAAAAATATTCCATTCTATTTGGGGGCTTCTATATTGGCATTGATCTAGGTATGACTTCAATTGAGAACTATACCTCCTTTAACGGTTTTGATAAATGGGAATCAAAAGGAATGATCCTACTAGTGGATGCCATTATTTTTTCAATCTTCTTTGATTATATTCTATCAATACACTTTATAAAAACAAATTTTGAAGATAAAAATATTAACAAAATTTATCATTCCCAATTGGAATATGGAAAAATGGTCATATTAAACATATGATCAGGTAACTGTAAGATCATAATAGTCACTTTTCCTTTTATTCCACATATATACTCTCCCTTTACCATGCCAAATCATTCATTACTTCACATATGAAGGTTGTATACTATCCTTGATAATTTTTATTATATTATTAAATCATATTTTTATTTTTAGACTTTTTATAACTAGAGGGATCTTTATCGGTGAACTGAATCTTATTCAGTATACATTAGTGTGTTTATTTTTCTATTATTATTATCTCAGTATATTGTTTCAATATGTGATATTCAATATTAATTGATGATATGTAATGTTATAATAAAGTGTAATAGAAATTATAGGTTCTTATAATAAAATAGTCATTTTAAAATAAGAGTTATTAATACAAAATTTTATTTTTTTCGGGCCATTATATTCCCCCCTTAAGAAATAATGGCCTCAAAATTTTTGTCTTACCTCAAAAAGTTGGTTATTTATATTTCGTTGCTTATTGAGGATCCCAAGTCACGTATTTAAATTATAGATTAATTTTTTAGCTAATGAGAGAGGAAATACCATTAAGAACCCTTAATATTTATTAATTCAGGTGTTCTATAAAGACTTGATATCATAGTAATTCATTTTACTTATAACCAATGGATAATAAAGAGTGGAATTTATATAAAAGCATCGAGTATATAAAATTTTAAAGACATAAAATTTTCATCATTTATAATTAACATGAAGGGGGTGTGGGTTCAAAATAATGTAATACATAACAATTTAATAATAATTTAATGTATTTGAATACTCTTGAGTAAAATTGGGTTGGCTATTCCAAAATTAAAAGGGAACGCATGGGAAAATCAATGAATGATTTTGTAAAGATAACAGAAATACAATGTCATATATAGGATAAGATTAATTAGGGAGAATAGAAGTAATTATTTTGTAGAACAATATTTTAAAAGTAATAAAATGATAATATATTTATGATAACCAAATATGTTCGAAATTATAAGACCAAATACAAAAGATGTACTTGGATAATAAGGGAGAGGAAGAGAATCTCTTACATTATGTGATAACTTCATTAAGATTTAAGACATCTCATTGTAACCACTGAAACTCCTAGGAAAAACTCTAGAGTGGAAAACGTATTTAAACATTGTTCTTAATTTATTTGGTGTCAATTAAATTGGGTGGAGAGTTGGTTATTTATAGAAACATGAGGGGATAATTTATTAGTATGTAAATATAAGCCTTATAAATCTAGGTTATAAGAAATTGGAAAACATTGGTTTAATCATGGATTTTTTAATGGTTTATGAAATCAAGAAGATGGTTTTTGAAATATTTTATATTTAAAAATAAAATTTAATATCAGAAATTACTTTTGAAATGGGAAAATAATTTTTACAAAGAAAATAAAAGTTTTAGAACCTTAATTTCCATTTCAGACATTAGAATTTTTTATAGGTATGTAAATTTATTAAAATAACATATTTTTTTCCATAGATTCAATTTATTAACTATTAAATCATTATTATATATTTATTAATAGAGAAAAAAATTCTGAAAACCCAATAAAATGATTTTTCTATTCATATGAAAATTATATATTTTTAAAAATTATGGAAATATCACCATAGCCTAATTTCTATGTGATAATTTCAAATATAAGTCTTATTTTATAAAAAATTATATATATATATGATAAATATATATTTTAAATAAGAATACTTATTTATTCTTAAATGACAATTTTTAATAAATAATTATCTTTATAACCCTTAAAAAATATACTTTTAATATTATAAAATAACAATATCATTTATATTGAACCATTTTTTTGGTAAGACCATTTAATGAAATGAAATTTAATTAAAAAAACATGAATTAGTCATGATTTTGTGTGTTAATTATATATTTACATAATATATAATTATGTTTTCTTTATATCCACCAATCATTGATCATATTTATATTATAATCATCTGTATTTTATTAAAAATAATAATAATGAAAATAGAATTTAAGAAACAAAAATATAATTTGTAAAAATGAATTTATACCTTTTTAATATTAATTTTCTAGATATATAACCCCTTATTATACTAGAGTCTTTCGTAAGGGTAAGGTATGTGACGATGATAGTTTCTTTGGGTGGGCCAGCTAACATAGATCTAGTGGTGGCATCCACTAACTTGAAATTCTATCATAGTCGATTCTGATTGATTCTTAGTTATTGAATAAATACATGAGTTTGGTCATAGGTGAACCCCATAGATGTGATCTCCCTCAAATGATTTGATTAAAGGGATTTAAAAGGCATAGTCTGACTAGTTGTTTCCATTATTTATCCATTTTCAATTAATTATTTTTTCCACTACCCTCTATATACCACAATTTTAATGATAATATTATTAAAAACCAAAATTATTCACAAAGTTAATATCGACCAATATTTATCTTGACCAATGGTTCAGTAATTATTATATCCTAAAGGTCGTGTTTCCCTTTATTTCTTATATATACTTCACCATTATTATTCCTCAATTTTCATTACTATTCCTATAAATGTTCTACAATTTCATTGATAATGTTAATCATATTCCTAACTGTTTGATTTATTATTTCCATTTATGTATTTTCTTCATTCTTAATTATAGAATTCAATCCAATAATACTTAAATTATAGTTTTCATTGTTAATATTTTTATCTACCTCTTTTATTTCGTTCCATGGTAATAAATATTAATTCATGATATGTAACGTTTTAATGAAATGTAATAGTGTTACCATGTGCTCATAATTTAATATTCGTTGTAAAATATGGGCAATTAAGAACACAAATAATTTTTTTGCACCTTTACATTAATTTTCGATATTAGAACTTCGTATCATTCATTTCATATAACTGAAACATATAAAAACAATTTGGATCACTTTAATAGTTTACTGATATTTGGGAGGGGGTGAATAAGTGTTCAAAAATTTAAATTTTTTGAGAAAAAATATCTAACATTATTCTTTAAGAAATCAGATTATCATCTCACTTATAGTTTTGAAAAAAAATATTACACAAAAAATTTCAGTAACAAGGTACACATCTCATATAAATGAATTCATACCCAATGTTTTATTATTATTATTATATCATACAAACAAAACTATTATTTTTTTATGAATATAAATATATGAGAAATGGTGAATACATATTCTTACTATATTGATTACACCAAATATTTCTGAAAAACCCACTTGTTACATATTATAATAAAATACGACTTCTTTAATTAATATCACCATAGAAAGAACAAGTGTCTAATGTACTATATAAATATGATCTTCTTCATCTTTTTTATACTATAATCCCCTTGAGACATTTTATTGTTATATTTTTATTATAATATTGGTATCACCCCCTCTATATATATTCATTAACCTCATCTTCTTATTAATTGGAAAAAAATATAGTAGTATTTAAAATAAAATTTTACAAAATATTAATTCTGATAGTTATATTAAAATATTCATGTGATCTTCATATTTCAAATTGGTACAATTTTAACCTGATAAATAATCAAATGTTAATTCTTAAAAAAAGGTAAAATAACATCTTTATTCAAAGCTCCACCAATATTATTCACATATTTCTATATTTAATGATGGATAATATTTCATTTTTTTCATAATTATAACCTATATAAAACCTTCCTCCTCTTCTGAACATATTCACCCTCATTAGAAAATATGATATTGTCATGAAAAAAATCAAATAATGGAGAAAAATACTTCTTCAAATATCATAAAAATCTAGGATTTATTCACAACACAACACATAGAATCATGATATTTAGGCACTGAATATGTGTACAATATCCTAATATTTAACTCATATATTTTACCTCATGATATTTTTAATCTCACGTGACTCGTTTAAGATTTTTATGTGTTCTTTAAATAATGTTTTTTCTAATACATATTATTATAGTTATTCTTACATATTCTAGATTACAACTTACATATCCTATAGATCCTTGTATTCTCCCTTACATACTGTCAAAAATAATCCCTTGTAATAAGTGAATCTTTGTAGTTGATATTATGAGTCACAAGATTAGTATAATGTATGCTTTGTGTGTTGCATAGGATATTTTTATTACCATGAATGAGTTTTTATGTATCATATTTTAAAATCTCTAATACATTTTTTATTTCCTGAAATATCTTACACATCCATTTATATGATTTTCTTACAAACATAATAATATTATTTTTGAATTAAAAACTTCTCATTTTATCTTTGAACACCTTCAAAACTCATATCCAATCATCTTCAACCATAATTAACACATGGACGTTAAAATTATTTTTATGAAGAAGATACATCATTTTAATATCTAGGATCAACAATCTTCCACTTCATATTTATTATCAATACTATATAATTAAATTTCATATAATTTTCAATAACTTCCTTATAAAATTCTATCTTATATCCCTTAATAAATTAAAATAAAATGTGAAGAAACCTTTTCTCCAACATATAGACATTAATGAAAAATTATCGTAATATTGGTGGTATCATCCATCTCAAATAAATGAATAATAAGTCAATCAACTAAAATTATATGTGATAAAACTCAATATAAAATATATGATAGATTATATTAGATATAAAATCTATCCATAGAGAAATAAAAAAATTGATTATAAAAGAAAAACTGACTATCAATAATTTTCATTTTATTTTAGAATGTCAAATCTATAAATAGATTCAAAAATCCATGTCTAATAATGTATCTATAGGATATATCTATCCCTTTTGTACTTACAAGAACAAAAAATGGGCATGAGAACTTATAACCAATCCTATGTGATTTTGGGTAATGATTTTCACAAAAATTTATATCCCCATATTTAAAAAACCATTAGTTGGAATATGATTTTTAAGAATGTCAGCAGTATTATCCTTAGATGGAAAAAATTATAGTTTTATAATTCATTCAGATAGGTTCTCCTTTTAAAACAAATGTCATTTGATATATAGGTTCTTTCTTATTCAAGTTTCTCTATATTCATGGGATGATTTATATCACTTTTCTTGTTATAACCAATAACTAGTGGACACTATGTTCAAAAAATTCATATATTAAATTAGTGTCTTTACCCAAAAAATTTCTATAGAAACATGGTTTCCAAAAACATATTCAACTCTAGTGGAACTCAATATAATTTTTTTTGTAGAATTAAATTCCACTCATCTTCAACAACTAAAGAATGGTCTTTTTAATATGGAATTACTTTCATCAACATGACCAACTAAAACAACATTATAAAATAACTATAATTTCATCAAACTATAATTATCATACAAAACACCATAATTTTACATACATTTTATATTCCACATAACTAACTTTGTTTCTAGAAGATATAACTCTTTTGTATTTACTTAATATGTAAAATAGGGTGTGTCATTATAAATAATAATTAGGATTGAGGGAGTAAAATATGAAATACAATGAATAATTTTTCAAAATTCTTTCTCATTTAAATTTTTTTACTTAAAAATCAATACTAAAATATTATTCCACATGAATTAGTGTAGTAACTCATTTAGATTCTTCTATGAAAAATAATTATAGTAAATCATTGGAAAAGATTTCTTGAGAGAATAAAACATGAAAAAATGTTTTGGTTATATGAAAATTGAAAATGAAAATAATATTTCCATGGATATTTCAAATTTCTTCTTCATTTTTTGGAAAACTAAATACAAAACTTTTTTTAAATTTTTAAATAATATTATTACATAAACATATATAATCAATATGTGTGATAATTTTTTTCCTATTTTACATACATGTTAAAATCTACAAGTCATATTCTATATTTATGATCATAAATATTCACAAATCTCTAAATAAAATTCTCTTAGGGATTAATTCAACCCATATAAATAATTATTAAATTATCAGTATTTGATTCAATTTTCATAAAGAATAAATCCCTCATGTTTTTCAATATAAAATTATTAATTAATATCAAAATTGAAAAATACTACTTGTACATTCATTTGATATAATTATTACTTTTTTGGTACTATTATATAATGAAATATACTAATGGTATAGAGTTTGGATTTTTGAGAAATGTTTTCATAAAAATAAATTCTTATAAATCTTGAGTACCCTAGGAAATCCAATAGAGGTTTATTATATATAATCCAACCCATTCAATTCACCTTATTTGTAAAAAACCATTTTTTGAAAATTATGATTTCTCTTTCATCATGGGTATAAGATCCTTTTTTCATTATTTTCAATAATTTTTTATTCCTTTATTTCCCCAATAAATTCTTTTTAATGAAATGTTTCATGTAAAATTTGGGACATGAAACTTGAAAATAAACTAGTATGAGTCACTGTTAATTTTTTTCTTATTATTACCCATTGATTTAAATCTATAATGTTATTCTCAACATCAACATGGTTTATTAGTATTTTATTTGTTCCTATGTTTCATAAATACAGATATTCATCACTTTAGCAATCATAATTGACATATTCTTCATAGTTTTTTATATTTTCATCAAATGATGTAGTTTTTTTACTAATGATAACAACATCTCCATCATCAGACATGATTTATTTTTTGATAACAAATTCATTTTCAATGAATGTGACATAATAAAAATCAACTATACTCTTAAATATTTTATTTTAGAATTAATATAAACTTCCCTATATTGTATAGAAAAAAAATATTCCATCTTCCTGCTTCACATCAAATAGTTCACCAAATATTACATAATTCCTAATCAATCATGGACTCCCAAACACTACGAAGTGTTTTAATTCTGTCTTATTTTATTAGTTCACATTATTTGGAGACAAATTTTAATTTTGAATCAACAGAGACCTATTTTGAAAAAACCATGAAATTTTTGTAGTTTACATTAATATATACATTGAATTATCATACTAGGTAAGTACGTATCTAGAAATATCTATAAGGATATTGTTTTTTCCATTCATATAATATATTTTATAAAAGTTTGAATAGTGAACTGAACTCAAAATTTAATTCTTGTTTTTTGGGATATTCTGAAATTTGATTGGCCTTATACTCACTCCCATTATCAGATCCCAGCTTCTTTATAGCAAAAACAGTTTTATTCTCAACAACTCACATGAAAAGTTTGAACCAGATCAATGATTTTGATTTATGATATGTAAACATAAAACAATACATTCAATTAAATTTATGTGATGAAATAGATATCTCCACTTGCTTACTTCTTTCTCACTGTTCCAAAAAATTATAGTTAACCTACTCTAATTTTTACAGAGTTTGAATCTAAAATTATTAGTGACTTTTATTCAACATATTTCAATTTTGACATGTTTTGAAATTAAATATAGTGTTTTATATTAATAATGGAATATTTTTTTACCTAATTCATTAATGAAAATTTTCAAAATTATTGGACAATATGACTACATCTTCTAAGCCACAAATTATTCTCAGCTTGAAAACCCATATAACAATTAGTTTTGGGATCTCAAAATCAAAAATGTTACCATTTGTTCTGAAACCTATTTATATAACTGAATCATTTTTCATCCATTTCCTTAAACAACACTTTTTTCTTAAAATCATATCATTTACATTATTAAAATATTATGACCCACTTAGAATATTATGATTTTTCTCATTAAAAAATAGAGAATTAATTGATTCTTACTATTTAATACAAATTTTATACAATCCACCACCTTTTATATTCATTGGTATTTATTTTTCAAATGAAAAAATATCACTCATTTGTTTCATGATTTTTAGGTTATTTAAATACCCCAAAAAGTGTGATTAAAAAACACTATCTATGATCCATATCTTATAAAATCTAAATTCATTGAATTAATCTTCAAAAATTATTATTTTTTGGATAGATACATTTTATAAATATTCTCATATATAAAATTTTTATTTATTTAATTGTATTGGATAATAATACATTCATATAATATATCTCATTAATTCTCACACCTTCTAAAAACTTCCTTCAAGAACACAATTTTTTTTACTTCATAATAATTTCAAATTTTTTTAAAGGTGGTGATTTTTTATCTTCCACTTACCCCCATTTAGTTATTCCACTCTCATTTCTTAGTTAAGGAAATATGATACTTGAAATTATAATATTTATACCCAAATAGAATAAAACATAAATAATAGCCTTTAAATATACTTCATTGTAATTGTTTTTCATGGGTTGTTGGATAACATCATTTTTTAAACCTATAATGATATAATTTCACCAAAACAAATTATTGAAAAAATGAATAGATAATTGTTTCTCAATAAAAAAAATTTCCTTAATTGTTTCTATATATTCATAGCTTTTACCATGCTTATAGTCATATTAGTAGTTTCAGTTTCCAACTTTTTACTAGATTAAAATAAAAAAATACTTACTTTGAGATGATAATTTTTTATATATACCTTATTCACACCCAAAATTATTAAAATAATAATTCTTTTATTTCCCTACCGTGGAAATTTTTTCATCTTATCAATAGATTTAATTTTCATATAATATTTCATAGAGTCATCATTTTTTTCAATGATATATTTATTTAATTATTCTTGATCATATCTATTTGCTTCTCACTATCATTAATTTTGTTATTTAACCTAGAAAAACAATTATCACTATAAATGGTAGTGAAAATAATATCATTAATGATCTTTATTTTTCTAAATTGTTAGGTTTTAAATTTTAATATTCCATGAAAAATCTTTTTTTTCAATATGGTTTGGGTTTTATTAATCTAGGGGTTTAAAAAGATTTTTTTATCTATTGGACTCTAAAATTTCTATAAAAACATATTTATACCAATTCTCATGGTTTTTTTCTTGATTTAATATCGCCCTTAAATAAAAATCCATCATCAATTGGGTTCTTATTATTTAATGTTTATCTCTCTTCATCTTCTTGAACTGTGATGATTTGTTTTGAAATATTTTCTAGAGTTTCATTAAATATTTTTAGTTATGTAAACAATCTATCTATAATGACAACAATAAAATGATAGTTTAATTTGATCCTTATTAGTCTCCATTTTTATGTTTCAAGATATTAGTGACAGAATATCCTAAAAAACAATCCTAATTATCCTCTTCATCAAAACCAACATGTTCATTATAAGACTTAAGATTCATGAAATCATTATATCCAAGTTCTTTTTATAGAGAACTAGGATTCTAAAACATGGATATTAAATCGTATTTATTGATATTAATTAAAAAAGAAATAAAATACCTAATCACCGTAATATTTTCGAGCAATATGAAACTTGGAGAATAATATTTTTAATTAATGAATGATCTTTAACATCTCCCACATAGATCTTCTCCTATAGTACTCCTCTTAGGAATACCCTATATAAACTATTCATCATCACATGGGGATTGAAACAAAATAAAGGGTGAGCTCAGATGATCAGTATGGGTAAATATAAGATAAATCAATAGACATAAATATGAAAGGATATGATAAAAGTAAGTTTATTTGATCATAATCCTAACAAAAAAAATTCATACCCAACTTATCAGAGATTATATACATGAGTCCTTGAATAGAACATTGTCTTTGTATAAATATTTCCCCACAATTGTGATAAATCAATCTTAAATGATATGTTCATGTCATAAATGTAATGAACCATCATAAATATTGAAAATAATTTCATTTTGAAAGGTTAAATTTAATAAACATCAATATAGTGGATCACGAATCATCACACATTTCCCATTGTAAATTATGACACACCTATTTCCCTAGTGGACTAGGACACACCTATTTATCATAGTAGATCAAGAAACACCTATTTCTAAGTGGATAAATCTAATAGAGGTGTTTCCCATTGTATTCTTATGAGATATAAATATTTAACCAATTCATTGGTTGGAGATATATGTATCTCATGTCTTAGTTATAATGTTACCACCATCATTAGATATCAAGTAACCAACATCCACAGATATATCATAACTACCGTAAAATGTTGAAAATCATGCATCTGTGTGCCACAAGATCATAAAACATTCATCATATCATAACCATTGAAAAGAAATGGTTTTTATATACATGTTAACATTACATAACATATAGAAGAGAAATAGGATTAATAGTCACTTTATAAATTTATAAAATAACAAAATATGGAAAAATTATAGGGTTTATTAATAATTTCAACCTGGAATAACCCATGAAAGATAAATGCATTTCATAAATTTCTGGTCAACATAAACACAAACCATTTATAGATAAATAACATAGAACATTTATTTAGGAAGAAAAATTTTCATTGAATATCAATTTTTAACACTAAAAATTCATAAAAACATTTTTTAAAGGCTTTTTTTTAAATAACATTGAGAACTTATAATGGAAGCTTTTAAAATCATTTAAAACATTTATTCGGTAAAATTTAATTTTCTATTTGAAAGATAAATTTTAAAATTTAAAATAGTTTAAAAATACTTTTAATTTTGAAATAACATAAAAAATAATAGAAAAACCATATTTTTTTCAAAACCACATGAAAATTATTTCAAAAAAATATTATTAATTTTAAAAAAGTGTTAAAAGCATTTTTGGGAACATTTTTATAAAACATGGTTTTAGTAGAAGAAGGTGTTTCCACCAAAAAGATGATGTTTCCTGAAAAATTATTATTGAACTGTTGAGTAATTAGAGTGAAATGAAGGAAAACATGTATTCTCATGAAATAAACAAAGGAGGATACAATTTTGTATTTGCTTAACAGATATTTCAAGGAATTTATTCATTAGAAACATAATCACAAATAATCCCAATAAACGATGAGAATGTAACATAAAATATTTACTTCATTATAAACATTGAAACATAAGAACCATGAAGAAACTAAATTTTATGAAACATTAAATATAATTATATTAAATTAATTTATGACAGTAAATTTAATTTTGGTTTTATATACACCACTTAATTAAATATAGGTACATAACATAACACTTGTCTCAAAGAAGAAAAATTGAGTAAAAAATCCCTTTAAAATTTTTTATATTTTGAACTCTAAAACCCTTGAAATAGAGATCCTTAAAAAGATATTAAAATATCAATAATTTTTTTTATATTAATAATAATTTAAATTCAGGATTAGTATATAAATAAAATTAAATAAATAGGTGGTATAATAACATGTGTCTCACAAAAATAAAACCTGAGATAAAAACAACATACCTTATGTCTCGACTGTCTTCACACAAGTTTGATCCTAATGTATAATAAATAAAATTTTATTATAAATATATTAAGTTCAAATAATTATTTATATAATAATGTATATGGTTAACTAATTCCCCTTTATTACCTATTTATTATTAATTCCTTTTTAATGTCACGTTTCCAGTAATAACTGCATTTCCTTTTCAAATATGTTTTGAATTTTTATATTCCATCCTATTACATTGATCATGTTTTAATTATCTCTAGAATGATAATAATTTCCTAATTAAAATTTTTATACATCAATCATAGATTTAATAAGAGTTAGGAAATACAGTTTCTAAGAAATGAATTATTTTATGATTAAGGAGACGGTTGGTCATACCTAAGCATGAGTAATGTATCCATTTTTAATTATTCATTATGAAAAGGAGGTAAGTAATATATTATCCATAAATAATGATAATAATATATTAAATACCATATTTTGTATTTAAATAAAGATATAAATATTATCCATGTGGTGTGGGGATGAAAAGAGAGTCACATCACTTCATGATGACAATAGTCCACACGTACAAGAATAACATTATCATCTTTTAGTGAGTTAAAAGTTAAGAAATAAAATAATATATTACCTATTCAAAATGATGAATATTTCATGAATATCATAATTATATCATTTATATCAAATATATTTATTAATTTCATCTGTATTATCTTCCATGTAAAGCATTAGAGAAAACACATCACATCTTCTTACGGGGTGGTAGTATGCGATACACATGAGGGACATTATTGTATCCCCTTTGGATTGGAAAGTAAAAATTATATATGATATATTGAATCAATTGGGATTATATTGTGATTAATATCATATACATACTTTATATTCAAAATCATACCAAACCCTGAGAGGTGGTAATGAAAAAATGAATGACATGGGTTCATGAAGCATTAGTCTTTCATACACATGAATGATTATTTTATAGCCCATTTGATGGAAGTGGATATTTTTTTATTCATTACATGAAAAAATAACATATAAGTATATATAATTTATTGAGGATATTATATCATTTTTTTAATAATAAATTAAGGAGGATGAGAAATAAATAAAATAAGAACTCTTTTTGAAGAACGTAACCTCTTCTTATGGTAATCACCTTAGATTTAGAACAATAGCTATACAATGATGAATTTAAACATAAAATAAGGATTATAGGATGAGAGGATGGGATTTGAGAAGTGATTTGTTTTTTTTTTGGGTCTATCTAAATATCTTAATACATGTGAACCGGGGAACAGAGTTAGTGACCTTTTATAATTGATAAGGAGTGACGTTTTTTAAATACCTAAAAGTATTCAATAATGGAAGACCGCACTTTCATAATTTGTAACAGACTATTACACTTCTGATGGTTATGTTTTTTAAACATGTCATGGTTTTTTTCGTTGTCTGAGTAAGGTGAGAGTAAAATGGGAGGGAACATGTACTGTTGAAGTAAGATATTTGTCACAATTTTTTTTCACTAAATCTAATGATTCTACAGTGTTATAAAGAATAATATGATGTGTAATAGAGTGAAATGACATATAAATCCTAAATAAAATAAAATATGTTTTTAATAAATAGGTGACAAGTTTGTTGATGATTTTGGGAGTTGAAAATTATATGATGTGTAATTGAGATACACATTATTTAAAGTAACAAGGATTGTTTTTAAATAATGCCCAAAAATAAATTTCTAATGTTTATCCCATTATGTTTCCTTTATCTCAACCTAAATCTATCTTATGTAAATTTTGGGAACGTCCAACCACTCTAGGTCTCTTCATCCATTGATTGATCCTCGTTTTGTTCATTGTGTGACATAACAATTAATCATTCTCTCCATTTCATAATCTCTTATAATTTTTAGTTTGATATATCATATATGGATTGATGGATACAAATTCTATGTTGTTGAATCTTGAATCTAGGTTTCATTTTTTGATCTTTGTTACATTTATTCTTTTTTTATTGTGTAGTAGGTGTACATTCTTAATGTTTGTGGATTTTATCTATTCCACTGACCCCTTTTTCAAAATTGAATTTGTGTTGAGATTTTGATTGGATTCTAGGATTTCCGTTGATGATTTTGGGTTTCATTTTTCTTAGATACTATTGCAGGAATGTGGGACCTATTTTTTGAGGTAGGTTGTTCTGCCTCTATCCTATGTTTGATAAATTGTATTGTTCCTTTTTTTAAATTGATTTATAAATACATTGGTATGAAACTGGTATGATTGTTTGTGCGGTTTAAAAAGGTATTTTGAAGAAAAGTGGATTTTCCTTGGTATTTGATAAATGGAAAGAATACAGGAATCTTCAAAGCATTGAATGATTTGTAAAAATGATTATATTAGTTACCTTGGGCACTAGGTGATGGTTTTGATTGAGGCTATCATTTATGGAGGGGGTTCACATTATCGGTGTTCATATTATAATATAGTATAGATTATTCAATCTAGTTACATATATGATGTTGGGGTTTAAAAATTTGGGGTGTGTGCCTCTTCCTTGGGTGTAGATCATTGGATTTAGTTACCATAGTGCAGTATTCATAGTTTTTTGTGTTCGAGCAGTTTACTGCCTGATATTTTATATTCCTTGGTGTTGTGAAACCTATACAATTAATGTTGTTTATCCTTATTTGAATTTTTATAGTTTTAGACATGATATTCATGTTGATTATTTTAAAATATAATATGGAAATTGTTCCTTTAAATTGATATATCGACTTTCCCTTTAGAACTATGTGAAAAGGAAATTCTTACCTTGTGTTCTATAAAATGAATTTATTTCTAATCATGACATGTTTTATTCTAAATGAACATAAAATAATTTTAATGGAGATAATTTTTATGGATCACTAGGGTGAGATCCTATTATTCCTTCTACCTCACACCCTATGAACACCTTGGTGGTGCTTAGACCATTGTATGTCTTTCAATATAGGGAAATGTAAGGTGCGACTATATGGTGGTGGGTATTCATGTAAGCTGGGTTGGGCAGTTGGTGGTGAGATAGTGGGATGTTTCCCACACTATCACATGGAATAGTTTTTTTTTTCATTTTCATTTGTATTTGAAGTTTTATCTTTGAGTTTGTATCTATTTTAGTATTTTTTTATTTCCTATATCATCTTATAGTTATGGAAGGTAAATATATATCATACTCCTTTGGTTATTTATTCATTGAGTATATTTATATATAGTTCCATGTTTTTTTGTTCATGTTGGGAGAATTTTTTCCCTTGGTGAGTTATTCAATATGTAGGTTGTTATTTTCAACCCATGGGGATCAATATCACCCTTCAAGTATGTAACGAATTGGGTTGGGTTCCAGGTTTGAGTGTATCCTAGGTTATTTCATTTAAAAAATTTATCAAAGGAGGTATATCCCCATGAGTCCTTGCCTTGGAAAATATGTTAGACTAGAGATAGGATTTTCGGGACTTGAGAGGTATGTCATGATAGGTAGACATCCCTCTCTAATCATGATGAGAATCATGTTTACATAAAACATTGGGATATGTTTTTATAGTTTAGGGATTTGTTTTGAATCTCAATTTTAACTTATGATAATTCTAGTTTGAACTATAATTTAATCTATTGTTTGATTAGTTCTTCTATTTTGATGTGTAGTAGTATGACTTCGAGAGGTCTTCTACAAGTTCCCCAAGAGGGTGTAACTGAAGGTCCTCAAGGGAATCCACCTATATATCCATCTATAATCAAGGATATAGTACATGAAGTTCCTATTGTACACCATTATGTACCATGATCTTAAAATTCAGTTTTTAAAGTATATCCATGAGCTGGAGGAGAGGGAGATTGATCATGAGAAGTCTTTTGAAAGAATTCACCGTCATAAAGGAAAAAATGATCCTCAATAGATAGAGGAATAGATGGATATGATTAATCCAATATTCAACATTTATGAGACACCAGAGAATATCAAGGGGAATTGTGTAGCATTCAGGATTGAGGGTCCTGGTAAGCGATGGTGGGATTCCATAGTCCTAGAAAATAGACTTGTGTACTTGGATTAGAACTGTTTTGAAACCTTATTCTTCTAAAACTTTTTTCAAGAGTCTCTTTTACTGGAGAAATATATGGTTTTTTTCTCCTTAATGTTGGGAGAGAATTTGGTGTTTGAATACAACAACCTATTTTATAATATTTTCAATATTAATCTAGACATGGTAAAAAATGGCCAATTAAAGGCTCATATATACCTATAGGGTTTTCAATAAAATTTTAGATTTTAGTTTCTTGTGCTAAAAAATTATACATATACATTTATGATAGAGAAATCAATTTTGGAAGTCATTAATATGTTAGGTAAGGTTGTATTTTCCACCTGTTCTCTTCCATCTAGAGGAAGCTTTAGTGGCACATATGGGAGGATGGGAAAGTGGAGGGATCATCATAGGAGTGGTGTAGGTGGGTATTAGTAGTGATCCACCTCTACACCTTCCACTACTAGAAAAATACCCTATACCAATGGTTTGGAACCGTTGGTATAGGCCTCCAAAATGTTTGTATAACCTATAACAATGGTTTGGAGGATCGTGACCAAGTAAGACGTGAGGATAGGTCTACACCAATGGTTTTGGGAAAACTGTTTGTATAAGTAATATGAAAATATCTACCAACGGTTCCATAAAACTCTTGGTATATGTATTTAAAAAAAACATTCAGTGGGATTTGATACCAGGACCTCTAGTTTATAATTGAGCGACCTAACCACTAACCTAACATGACTTTTGTGAACATTATTTCATAAATATATATATGTATTATCATAATTATTTTAAATTTTGATATATATAAAGTTATCGGTAAAAATATTCAATAAAAAATCAAATTACCTATACCAACAGTTCTCAAAATCATTGGTATAGGTCTATACCAACGGTTTTGAGAACCGTAGGTATATGAACTTTGATTTTGGGACCTATAGCAATGGTTTTTGATAAACCGTTGTTATAGGGGCACTTATACCAACAGTTTGTCCAAACCGTTGGTATATGGTCTCTAAAATGGACCTATACCAATGGTTTTTGCCAAACCATTAGTATAGGTCCAAATTAATGAACTATACTAGCAGTTTGGCCAAAACCGTTGGTATAAGTCATATTTCCAGTAGTGTTCTTCTAAATAGAGTAGTATAACTCTTTCTCTCTATATGTGTGGATAAGTCTGAAACACTAGAAATTTTTTCCATATTACCAAAAATAGATGAAATAGATGTGGATGTATTGATAATTTATAATTCTTCTACCAGGGTTTGTCTACTGCTCATTATGTTAAGGGTTCGTCAGCTCCAAAGGATACTATGGGGAAGTCATATGATTCAAAGACTATAGGTCTCCAGCCACAAGCATTAGGGGTGAATCACTTTTAGGTAGCGGATGCATATCTAGTGGAAGTGGATATAGGACCAACAATAGTTAGTGGTACTATATTTTTTGAATCTTCTTTAGTGATTTGATTATTTGATCCTAGTTCCTCCCATTTTTTATATCTTCATGTTTTATTGATATACTTAAACTTCCAATGGAAAATATTTCCTTTGTTATGGAGTTTGATATGCCCCTTTGTTGGAGAAAATAGAAGGGGTTTGGTGTCCATATTTTCTTTAACAATTGCTAATAAAGATTTTGTCTTGGATTTTACCATTATTGATCCGGATCTATTTGACATCAACATTTGTATATATTGGATAGTCACAAATCGAGATGAGGATGATTGTTATAAATGGAATATTTCATTTCTTACTGTTGATGGGAGATCTCATGTGTTTTAGGGGGAGTGGGAGCCATGGGATATCCATGACGGTCCTTCTCACCAAGTGATCATGTGTTTGTTGTCTTCCTTTTCAATTGATGATGATAATGTTTCATTTGTAGTTAATCTTTATTTTTTTCTTCGGTACTTCTCTAAAATTTTCCAGAAAGGCTTCTCCTGTCTTCCTTCAGAGATAGAGGTAGAGTTTTAGTTGACTTAGTTCCTAGGGAACATATGATTTTAACACCTTCTTACCATATATCCCCATATTTGTTGAATGAGCTTATGATTTAGTTTGATGGCTTATTGGAAAAATGATTTTTACTCTATATTTTCTTCCTGGGAATCCCCTTTGCTCTTGACTCATAAGGAAGTTGGTTCAATTCCATTATGTGCAGACTATCAATATTTAAACTGGGTAACAATTAATAACAAATATCATTTTCCTGTTGTGGATGATTTTTTTGATCATTTAAAGGGGTAAAAGTGATTTTTCAAAGAATTAACTTCTATCTGGTTTTCATTAGCACAAATTTTGGGAGTTTGATATAACGAAGAGAACTTTTAGAAGCATGTATGTCCATTATGAATATCTTGTGATTCATTTGGTCTAACTAATTATCCTTCAATTTTTATGTCTTTGATGAATTAGATATTCCATTTATATCATGAAACATTTATGGTAGTGTTCATGGATGATGTTTTGCTATATTAAAAATCTATGTTTTGGCATGAGAACCGGGCAATTTTTGTTCAAGAAATTCTACGATGTAACCATTTGAATAGAAATATTTCGAAATTAAATTTTTTGGATTCAAGTAGTGATGTTCTTAAGGAACATGATTTATTAACATGGCTTACTAATTTATCCTGAAAAGGTAAAGGATGTATTGTCATGGAAAAATGAAATAATGTATAAGATTTTGAGTTTCCTTGGTCTTCTTGATATTACTAATTATTTGTTAAGGATTTCTCTAAACTACAATCACCATTAACTACACTTATTAGGAAAGTGGAGAAATTCACTTAGGATGTAATGTTTCAGTATTCTTTTGATGCACTATAAATACTTCAAACATAGGCTCCAATCCAAATATAACACGATCTAATTAGGGATACTTTGTATTTTGTAATTATTTAGGGGATGGATTCGGTTACGTGTTTATTCAGGATGATCATATTGTGTATTATTGCTCTCCTCAACTCCCACCACATGAGAAGAATTACCCCACTCATGATTTATAGAAATACACTGTTATTCATGTGTTTAGGTGATGGAAGAATAGTCTTTATGGGGATAGGTTCATATTATTTTATGATCATAAGTTTGTGAGATATATATTTTCTAAAGAAACTTGAATCTTAGTCAAATAATATGGGTAGAATAACTTCCAAATGGTGACTTCAACATTTCCAACACCATTGGGAAGGGGAATGTCATTGTAGATGGTTTAAGTATGAAACATCCAAACTAGGAAGTGAAAGAATCATCAGAATAGTAGATTTATTGAAATTTTTTCATAGTTCACATTAGAGTCTAAGATTCAAGGGAAGAGATCTCTTTGATCAGTGTTGAGTTGACCTTGCATCTTTTCATGTTGATTATTTTGAAACAAAAACATGAAGATGCGTTCAATGGAATTAGAGAATATCTTATAGGTGGAGAGTCTGTTTCAGTATGTTCATTCTCTAAAGAGGTTTTTATTTTATACCAAAATAATTTTATGGTTCTAAAATTAGTAAAGAGAACTGTTATGGGGGATTATCGTATTTCCCAGTGGGTAGTGAACCTAGGAACCAATAAGATGTTCTGTGATATGAAACAGAAATTCTAGTGTCCGGGAATGAGATGTGAGATGGTTGTCTTTGTCTCTCATTATTATAAATTCCAATTGATGATAACCGAGCATCAGAAACATTTATTTTTACATGATGCACTTCTAGTTCCTACTTGTAGGTGGGATGAGATCTTATGTACATTATGGTTGGTTCTCCACATACCCATGAAAATAATAATGTGAAATGGTTTATGATTTATATACTAACGATATCGGATCACTTTTTAACCATTATGGATACAAAAAAAGTTTAATAGTTGGGAAACCCTTATTTGAAAGAGACTGTTTGGTTGCACAGAGTTCCATCAGCTATAGTTTCTGATAGAGATCCCCAATCCAATTCTCTCTTTTTGAAAGGCCTTCTGGAAGAATTCAGATATCATGTTATTTTGAGTAAAACATTCCTTATATTTTAGGATGGACATATAGAATTATACATACATATTCTTGGGGATATGTTTCATACTATTTGTCTATATATTTTTGGGGATTGGTATGATGACCTTGGGATGGTTGAATTTTCTTTTATCAATAGTTTCCAGTTTGTGAAAAGAATGGATACATTTTAGGCCTTGAATGGATGGCCTTGTAAATCTAAAATGTATTGGTCATAGATTAGTTTAAGTTACTTGATTTGACCAAGATTTATTGAAGATATGAGAAAAATTATTCAGTTGATTTTTTATGGGATGTTGACAACACAGAGTAGGTGTAAATATAATACATATCAATGTCGCTAGAATTTATATTTTTTTTCTGACTGTGTGTTCTTGAAAGTTTCACCTTGGTTGGGTCATTGATGGATTCAGAGGAAAGGGAAGAATTCTCTCAAATTCGTGGGACCTTTCTAGGTTTTAGAGAAAGTGGGGAATGCATATTACGATTTAAAAATTCCTCCACAGGTAACATAGATACATAACACGTTTCATCTATCTCAGTAGTGAAAGTATCTATTTGACCTTTCTACTATTATAAGATGGAATGGTATTGAAGTAGATCTCCACTTATTAGTGATGGAGTGTCCAGTTAGGATAGTTGGTTTTGAAACCCGGGTGCATCATGGGAGTATGATACCTTTTCTTTGAGTTCTATGATAGCCTAGTTCTGGTTTTCATGAGATGTAGGGGCATGAGACAATGATGAGAGAGAAGTGGCCTAATATTTTTAGCATAGATTATTCTTTATAGTAAATCTAGGGGAATCTTTTTTTAGTGGGGAGGTTTTAAATTCCCTTTACTCTTCTAACAAGTACTTTTTTTAATCTTATCAGGGTTTTGCTTTTACGTTTTCACAGTAAGGCCAAGAAAGAAATGGAAGGATATCCTCAATGGGGAAGGGAGAGTTTTATGTAATTTTTGGAACAAGACTTACCTATTCAATATCCTGTGGAATAATTACACGGAATGTTATAGGGTTATATGACTTCATACTCATAAAAGAAACTAAATCCAATTATTATCAATAGGTGATAGATTTCTCGGTGATTATGGGAGTTTACAATTAAACAATATGTAATTGAGTTACATATCATGTAAAGTATCGATGATTGTTTCTAAACAAGAAGAACATTTGAATTTCTCAATTTTATCCCCTTCAAGTTCCTTTATATTAAACTATATCCATCCATATGAAATTTTTGGAACCCCTACAGGATATTTTATTCATCGATTGATCCTTGTTTCGGTCCTTTTGTGACACATCAAGTAAGTGCTCTATCCGTTTTATACTCTATTCTCCCATGGTGTTTGATAGATGATATAGGGATTAATGGATCTAAACACCATGATGTAGAATCTTGAAATTATTTGTTATTCTTGGATCTCTATTTTGATCGTTATTCATTGATTTTGTTGGGGTTGTTGTACGTTCTCGAGGTATGTGGATTTCCACCTTTCCATCGACCCCTTTTTCTAAATGAACATTATCTTGAGATATGGACTGGATTATAGGGTTTTATTTGATGTTGTTGGGATTTATTATTGGTGTAGAATATTATGGGATTGTGCTACCTGAATATTTAGGTAGGTGGTTTTGCCTCTAGACTATGTTTGATAAACTATATTGCTCTATTTTAATTTTTTTATAAATAAATTAGTTTAAAATTTTCATGATCGTGTTTGTGTGTTAAGAATTGATTTTTATAAACAATGATTTTTTCTTGTGTTTTCATAAATGGAAAGAAAATCAGTATTTACAAGGCATTAAATCATTGGTGAAAATCAGTACATGGGACACCATTGGTAATGGGTGGAAGGTTTTGCTTTAGGCCAACATCCATTATTGGGGTTCACATTCTGGGCATTCCAATTGTCCTAGTTTTTAGATTATTATCTCTACACATGTATATGTTTTTTGGGTTTCACACTTCGGGTTTTTTTTTTAGTCTTGGAGTTTACATCGTTGGATTAAATTACCATAGTGTATTATTCATTATTTTTTGAATGATTAGTTTTCTGCCTGACCTATTGTATTCCTTGGTGTTATGATACCTATGTCGATACTATTTTTTATCTCTTGGATTTATAGTATTTTATTCTTGATATTAATGTTGATTATTATAATAGATGATATGAAAAATGTTCATTTCAATTGATATACTTTATTTTTCTTTAGAATATTGGAATAAGGAAATTTTTACCCATTTTTCTATAAAACTACATTAATACTTATCATGCCCTATTTTATTTGAAGTGATTATATGAAAATTGTTAAAAAACACTTGTTATGTAGTACCGAGGTGGAATCCTTTTGAGACTGTTATCTCACACAGTGTACACCCCTTTTTCTGTGCATAGTCCTTGTTATATTTTTTCATGCATGGAAAGGAATGTCACTATAGTGAGGTGGTAGGTTTTCATGTTAGCTGAGTTGGGTAGTTGGTGGTAAGATGGTGGGAGGTTTCCCACACCAAAACATGGAGTAGTTTCTTTTTTTCCATTTTACATTGTAGTAGGACTTGTATCTTTGAGTTTGTAGCTGCATTAGGGGTTGTTTGGTTTCTACCATCTTCTTACAGTTACTAATCCTATATATATATATATATCATTCTTTTTCTGTGTCTTTCTACATTGAGTATGTGTATCCATGTTCATTTTTATATTTGGGATAAATCATTCCCTTGTTGTGTTTTTTATGCTTGGGTGCTTGTCACCATCCCACTGGGATCAATAATACCCTTCAGGGACGTAACAGATTGGGCAGGGTGACATGTTTGATGGTAAGACAGGTTCTTTATTACAAAGTGGTATCAACGGTGTTCCTTCCCCAAGAGTCCTTGTCTTGGGATTTCTATTAAAATAAATATAGTATTGTCAGGACTTGAGAAGTATGTTGTGATATGTTCCTAGATATATCTTGTCTTTTTAAACACAAGTTTCCATAAGACGCTTGGATATGCATATGTACTATTTTGATTTTTTTAATCTTAGTTTTTACATATGGGTGTTCTAGTTTGAAATGAGATTTACTTTACTATTTAATTGTTCCTTCTATTTCTGTGTACAATACAATGCCTCTGAGACATATTTCATTAGTAGGGTGTTGTTGATGATCCTCAAGGGAATCCACTTATATATTATAATCTCATCAAGGATATAGTACATGTATTTTGTGTTCTTTATCAAAACGAACCATGAGTTTAGAATGATGTTGTCTAATTATAGTTTGGAGTGGGAGGAGAGAGATATTGATCACAAAAATTAGTATATAAGAAGCCACCATAATTTAGAAGATCAAATGAACCTCAATAGGGGGGAGAAATGGATGGATAGGATTAATCATATCTTTGAATTTCTGGAGACACATCAGAATATGATGGTGATGTTTCAAAAATTATGGATCAAGGGTTCTAGTAATCAATTTTGGTATTCTGTATTCTATGAATAAAAACATTTGGACATGGATTGTATTTGTTTAAAAACATTGTTCTTCAAATAGTTTTTTAGAGGAAATAATTTTGTATAAATCTATAAGGTTATTATCCATGTAGTAGGGAGAGAAATATTTGTTGGCATACACCAACAATTTTTCCAAGAATCTCAAATTTTCTCTCGATATGGTAAAGAATGACCAGTTATGGGATTAGAAGTACCTAATCAGTTTTTGACTAGATATCAGATATCAGGTATTTATGTTAAAAATTTATTCCTATGCAGAGATAATATACATAACTATGATGGAATGTAAGTTTACATTTTCCACATATTATCTTTCATCTAGTGGAAGTTTCAGTTGGACGCATGGGAGGATGAAGAAGTGGTAGGATCATCGTAGGAGGGGTGGAGGTGGGTATTAGAATAAAGCCTCCTCTTTTACCTCTTCTACAAATTGTAGTGTACCTATTACTTTATATTAGTAGGGAAACATCAAACACACTATATTTTTTCCCTATTCCCATGAATATGTGCAATAGCTGTGCACATATTGGTCTTTTAAAACGATTCTATCAGTATATGTCTAAGCCTTTTAATATACATGGTCCATCTACTCTAAAGTCAAATACAGGGAAGTCATATTAATCAAATATGATAAGGATCTAGCCACATGCATCAAGAGTGATGCAGTTTCATATAGTAGACGAGTTTCTATAGGAATTCAATGTAGGTCCAGTGACAGTGGGAGGTAATATCATTATTTTATATTCCATATGGATTTCTTTATTTGATACTAATGCCTAACACTCATTTATATATTAATGTATTTTTATATAATATTAAACATCAAATTGATCTTATGTATTTTCTTAGGGAGTTAGTGATACCCCTTAGTAAGATAAATGAGTATGCGCTTTGGTGTCTTTCTTATTTGTTGAAAATAGCTGATATAGAGCATGTTTGAGATTTTATCATTCATTATTTAGAAATTTTTGATTTCATCATCAAAATATATTTTCTAGTTTCTCAACAAGTTGAGGATGTTTATTATTATTGGTGTGTTTCATTTCTTTCCACCAGTGGGAGCTCTCGTGTATATCATGGAGAGTGGGACACAGGGTCTGGTTGTGTAGGGCCTTCCTTCTAAGAGATCAAGCGTTTTTTGTATTCTATTATGATTGATCATAATAAAATTTCTATTTATTTTGTTCTTCTCATTTTTATTCTATATTTGTATGATTTTTTCAAATAAGACTTATCACATCTTCCTCAAGAGAGAGTGGTATTGTTTTTGGTTGACTTTGGTCTAGGGACACAATTGATGTCGATATGTTCTTATCATATGTAACCAGTAGAGTTGAAATATATAATGATTCAGTTGGATGACCTATTAGGAAAAGGTTTTGTTCACCTTAGTGTTTCACACTAGGTAGCAATTGTGCTCATTTCTAGGAAGGCATATAGGTCAATTGAGTTATTTTGGACTATTGGATGTTGAACCGAGTAATAGTTAAGAACAAGTATCATTGGCCTCACATGGATGATTTGTTTGATTAGTTAGAGGGGGTAAAATTGGTTTTAAAAGACCAATATTTTGTCGAGAAATCATTAGCTCATAATTTATGAGTCTGATATACCAATGAAAACTTTCTGGAGGAGACATGGCCATTATGAATATCTTGTGATTGAATTTTTTCCGACTAAAACACCTATAGATTTTATATAATATATGAATAAGATATTCCATTAATATATATACACTTTTTTATAGTATTTTTGGATGATATTCTAGTATATTTGAAATTTGAGCATGAGAACAAGATCTATATGAGTTTGGTTTTCTAAATTCTGATAACTCAACTTTTTCATGTAATGCTTTCAAAATATAGATTATGGATTCAAGATGTGATGTTCTTAGGGAACTAGTTTTTTGAACATGTATTATCAATTGATATAATAAAGGTAAATTCAATAATTTTATGTAAGTAACCACATAATGTCTTTGAGATTAATAGTTTCATTAGTATTAATGGAAATTATCGATGATTTGTTAAATATTTCTACAAACTCGCGTCACCTTTGACCACCCTTACTAGGAAAGTGGTGAAATCCACATGGGATGTGAAGTGTATGACTTATTTCCATGAATTGAACTATCTTATGAATTTGACTCTTATCATAATTGTACCTAATCTCGGTAAGGGATACATAGTTTTTTGTGATTCTTGTGGTGCTAGTTTCAGGTTCATGCTTATACCAGATGATCATGTGGTGGCATATTGCTCTGGTCAGCCCTGATATCATGAGAGTTTGAGTTGTATATTTTCTTAGAATTAATTGAATATTAGATTGAAACTACGTGTAAAATACCATTAGACATTTGACTTTGATATCTCCTACACCACATAGAAGGGTAATGTTATTACTAATGCTTTGAGTAGGAAAATTCTGAACTAGGAAGAAAAAGAATCATTAAGAGAGTGGAATTTTATGGACAACTTATCACATTTTCACATCAGAGTCCACTAATCAAGGGAATAAATATATTTATCAAGTGTTTAGTTAAAATACACTCTTCTCGAGTTGATTCTTAATGATAAATATCTTGAAAAAATGTTCTGCGGCACTAAATAATCTCTTAATGGCGAGGGATAATTACTGAGTGGTATTTCTCCAAAGAGGATGTTCTTTGATTAAAAATCATTTAGTTGTACCATATTTGGTAAGGAGCTATGTTATAGGGGATTTATTTTTCCCCATTAGTAGTGGACCTAAGAACCATGAATATTCTCTATGACATGTGATGGGAATTCTGGTGGTCTGGCATGAGATGTTACATTGTTTAGTTTTTCTCTCATTTCATTACAAGACAATAAGTGAATGAAGAGAATCAGAAACCAACCGGTTTTCTTCAATAAAATTTAGTTCCTACATGGATGTGGTATGAGATCTCTATTAACTTTATGGCTACGTTGACACATACCCAAAAAATGTAGAATGATATATGATTTTTGATGGATAAACTGACGAAATCAGCTCAATTTATACCCATTTTGGATAAACCCAATGTTTAAGAGTTGGGAAATATCTAGGTGAAATAGATTGTTCTGCTTCATGGTGTTCCAAAAACTATAGATTCTGATTGGGATAATTGGATCACTTATAACTTTTGGAAAGGCCTTCAGGTTTTAAGGATATCATCTCCATATAAGTATGACATACCATCCACAATAAGATTGATAGACCAAAAGATCCATAATGATTTTTGAGGATATGCTTCACACTTGTGTTCTCAATTCTAGTTGGGATTTAGATGATCACTTAAGGCTGGTTGAATTTTCTTATAACCAAAATTAATATTCAACATTCTAGAATGAATCCTCTTGAGGCCTTGTGTGGATGCCATTATAAATATCCACTATGTTGGTTAGATATTGGTGAAAGTTCCTTGATTGGACTAAGCATGGCCCAATAGAAAACAATAATGATTAAGTTGATTCATCAAAAGATGTTACTGGAAAAGGGTAGTCATAAATCAAATTATGATCATCATCACATACTTTATGAGTTTTTAGTTAGTGAATAGGTGTTCTTAATAGTTTCACCTTGGTTGTGTGATCAATGGCTTGAGCATAATGAAGAGTTCTCCATATTTTGTTGGTCCTTTCAAGGATGTGGAGAAAGTGGGAATGATTTCTTACGGTTTTTGAATTTCCACCATAGTTGATATCAATACATAGCATATTTCATGTATCTTAACTCTAAAATATCTATCCGATTCATCTCATGTTCTGAGATAGCGCGATCTTGATGTTGAGCTTGACTTATCCATGACATAGTGGGAATTCATGAATATTGATTCCAAAACCAAGGAACTTCATGGGAGGGAAATAAATTTTGTTTGAGTGATATGAAAACATAGTTCTGATTCTACTAAGATGCGGGATCATGAGGAATTGATGAGAGATCCGTGCCCTCATATTCTTAGTAAAAATATTTCTTCATATCATTTTCAAGGAAAGGGTTTTTTATATGGCGGGGAGCTTGTAACATCATGTTACTTCACTAAAAAGTACATTTCTTAAACATGGAATGGTTTTAATTTTTCATTGTCTGAGTAATTTTGAGAAGGGAATGAGAGGTTACTTATAATGGAGAAGTTAGAGATTTGAAATAATTTTTGGCATGAATCCAAAAGAAATACCCAATATGTTATAGGTTTACATGACTTGTAATTTCTAAATGAAATTATATATATTTTTAATCCAGAGGAGACATATTTCGTAGAGATTATGGGATTTGACAAATAACTCATTTGTAATTGGGTAACATGTTGTATAATGTCCTGATGATTGTTTGGAAAAAATAAGAACAATTGAATTTCTCAATTTTTGACCCTTCAGGTTCCCTTCTCTTTGCCTAGATCCATCCCAGGAATATTTTTGGAACATCCAACCCCTACATGTCTTTTTTTAGCAACTAATCCCCAATTCATCACTGTGTGACATACCAGGTATGAATTATCTATGTTTCTTACTCTTTTGTCCCTTGAATATTAATAGATTATATTAGTATTTAATAATATATAATTCTTGTTTCTGAATATTTAATATATTTTTGATTTTTCAATCACCATTACGGTCATTATTCATTGATTTAGGTGCGGTAGGTGAATGTTTTCGGAGGTATATAGATTTTATCTTTTCTGCGAACCCTTTTTATAAATTGGATTTATGTTTTGATGTGAATTTTATTATAGGGTTTCCACTAGAGTTATTGGGATTCATTGTTTTTGGATCCTATTGCAGGAATGTTCAACCATTGTTTTGAGTTTAGTCGTTCCATCTCTATACTATGTTTGATAAAACAAATAGTTTCTATTTTTTAAGTTGATTTAAAAATAAATTGGTATGATATTAGAATAATCATTTGTTTATATTAAAAAGGGATTTCAATAATATCTATTTTTCCTTGGTTATTGATAAATGTAATGAAAAAAGGTATTTTTAAAACGTTGAATGATTCTTTAAATAGTCACATAGGTTACCTTGTGTTCTAGGTGAAAGGATTAACTTAAGAACAACATCCATTAAGGGGGTTCCCTTTTGAGGTGTTACTCTCTTCGTAGAGTGTAGACTGTTGTCTATAGGTATATATATGGTGTTGGGGATTCACACTTTGGGGTATCTCCTTGGTATTGGATTGTAGATCATTAACTTCAAGTACCTTAGTATATTGATAATAGGTTTTTGGGTATGAGTAATTTGCTTCTTTTCCTAATGTATTATTATTATTTTGAAACTTTTGCTGCTACAATTATTTTTTTTCACTTGGAATTGTATTGTTTTAGCCTTGATATGATTGTTTATTCTTGTGGAAGGAGATATGGAAAATGTTCTATGAAATTGATATACCTATTTTTTCTGTAGAACTACAGAAATATGAAATTTCTACCATGTTATCTATAAAACTGGTTTAATTCTTATAATTTTATATTTTATTTGAAATGATTATATGAGAATTTTTAAACAGAGAGTTTTTATGGACACCTTGGTTGGATCATATTGATCCTATTAGATTAAACCATATGCATTTATTTGGTGGTGCATATACCTTTATATGTCTTTCGACGTAGGTAAAGTCATGGTTTTGTAGTGAGACGATGGGTTTTTATATAATATGAGTTTGGAAATTGGTTTTGAGATGCTGTGTGTTTTCCCAAAATATCACATGGAGAAGTTTCTTATTTGTTCCTTACATTCCAATTAGACTTTAGTATTTGATTTCGTAGCTAATTCAGTGGTTGTTTTGCTTCTTCTCTGTTATTATAGTTAAAGAACCTATATATATATATATCAGTCTTCCACAATTTATTTCTAATTTGAGAATGTGTATATATATTTTCATGTCCTTCACTAAGGTTTGTAATAATAATTCATTTGGCGAGTTTTTCGATTCCCAGGGGCTTGTCGCCAGCCTATGGGTATTGGGAACTCCGTTCATTTATTTAACAGATCTAGTTTGGTGGTAGATTTGAGGGTGACCGGTGTTGGATTGTAACCTCATCTATATCTATAATTGATAAATAATAGAGGTTAGTAATTAAATGTGAGATCCAAACCTCCTCTAAAAACATCATTTTTAAATATTTCATTCCTTAGCCTTATATGGGAATCACTTTTACTATATTAATTTTTTTCACCACAATAACTATTTTTCTAACCTCAGTAATTTATAATTTCATCTAAAAATATAATGATAATATTATATAATATATTCTTAATTATAATAAATATTAATTCAAAATTATAAAGTAAATATTTTTGGTGTGCGGAATATAAATTTTAACATAAGCGCATGTAACGTGAAAAACCCTGTTTTAACAATAATCACGGCAATTAATATTTTGATGTTTTCAACAATAATTTGGGTAAAAAATTAATTTTAGATATTAGAGAATATATGTTTTTTTATTCTAAATATTTAATAATTTTTTTTTTCAAATTCTATTAACATAAGTTGAAAAATATAATTTAGTATTATTCTTAGAGACATGATGAGAAAGCTAGGTTTCTAAGAGAAAATGTTCAAAAGTTCACAATGTTTTTATATCAAAATAAAATTAGAAAAATATTAAAATGAACGAGATTGTACTAATAAAAAAATAGTTTAAATAATTTTACTTTAAATCATATTTAAAATTTAAGTTAAATTTATAAATAATGTAAATAAAAATGTGGGTTTCAATTAAAATTTAGCATGTTCCACTATTATTAAAAAACGTAATCTTTTTAGAAAATTCTAAAAACATTACCCTAAGATAATTTATAAATCCTTATTTAGAATATAAATTTCATAATTTTTTATCTTATTTATAAAGTGTTCAAAAATTATTTTTAAAATAAGTGTGATGAAATATGATAAAACAGTTTTTTATAAAAATAAAATTTTAAATTTTAAACCCTGATTAATTCTTATATCTTTCATAGAAAACACAAAATTTGAATTTTGAACAGTTTATTAAATGTATAATTTATAAATACCATTACAATAAATCACTATAAGTGGTTTTTATAACTTATTATGTAAAATGTGTTTTCTCGCATAAAAATTATTTTTCATAAAAATATTTCAATTCTTTTCTAATAGTTGTTATTATTATTTTTAATGAATTGGTCACCAAATAATGAATTTTATATAGTTGTGTTGACCATATATTTTCATAATTTAGTAAATCCTATTCATACTATCCATTCCAATATCTTGGTGATAACTATCATATAATAACATTTTAGTATTCTGATATGTTTCAGTTAAACCTAGTGTTTACGAGTAGTGTAATCTATGATGGGTGATGTTTGTAACAAAATCCAAGATTAGTGTTGCATGAAACAATATATAAACATATTTTTTAGGTGATAAAAAATATTTAAATGGTTAAATTAACGTGGGAAACAAATATTTCACAAAATATCAGGATGTTATAGTCACCCACCTAAAATTAATTTCTCAATAAAAATTCATCTTTATCATCAAAACTATATCATTTATGAATTAATTCATAGAAACCCATATTGTAAAAATATTTAATAAGATATATTATTGAAAAATATAAATATATGTGTGAAATTTATATAGAATAACACATACTTTGTTTTCTGATAGGAGAACATGTATGAGATGTGAAAACACCGATAATAAAGAGAAAAATAATACTAAAATATAGATGGAAAGTGATAGAGAAAACAGTCTAGAGATTTTCAATGAACAAAAATCATATACCAAATAGGCTTAAAAGGCCAATTTTATCACTAAGAATTATTATAGAAAGACAACCTTTTATTTTAAGATCATTTTCCAAGTTTTGGGGAATTACTTTTCCAAACTATAAGAAGAAAATTAGAAAATGTACTTACATGATTTCATCAAATTTTCTAATCACAACATATTACATTGGTTATGAATTGATCAAAACCCAATTCACACATTACTATATGAGATGAACATTTTCATGTTTTATTCACTAAATATAATTCATGAAAGAAGGATAATGCATTCCTTATATCTCCAGTTTAAAAGTTAAACACAAGTTATCCAACATGAATAAATTATCATGTGGTGAAGTGGCACATTAACCTCTAAAATATCATCAAAAGTAAATCATAAAACATTCAATAATTGGATAACATTATAAAAATTCCAAAATATTAAAATCCCTAACTTTTGTATAAGTGCACTAAATTTCAAAAATCAACTTATCATTCATCCCCCAAATAGTATGAAGTTTCTCATCATTATCACATACCAAGCATTTTAATACCATTATCATTTATTCTTTAGAAACATGGTAATAACCTAAATTACACTAGAAACATAGTGACAACTAAATTATTCATTTCTTTATTAAATAACACATTGATTATTGTTTTTGTCCATAAATTCCAAAAATGTTTTAAAATCCATCAACGACAGCATAACCTGCTTTTTCAACAAATCATTAATTAGTTCAAAGGTAATCCGTACTATAAAACTTAATTTACCCCTATCAATTATCAATTTAGTTAATTAAACACCATTTTTTCTACATCATGAATATATTAAGGGTCACCTTACCTTAGTCATATGTTTTTCTTAAAATATAACCTTACCCTTCAATCAAATTTCTTTGTCATCAGTTCAATTCAATATATTTTTTCACATACATTTTGAAACTTTTTTCTAAAAAATATTTACTTACAAAAAAATACCTAAATTATAATACATAATCAGTTATATTAATCAAAAATTTCTTTAATCTAGTAAATAGACTTCATCATCTTATTACATGATGAATATTTCCATTCTTATTTCATTTGTAGTCTATTCATCATTATAAAAATAACAATTACTCACAAAACCTTACTGATTATCTGAACAAGATCTCCCCTTATGACATTCATTTTCATAATTCCTATAATTTACACCTTTAAAACATTTAACAATTTATCATACCTCTTGGAGATCATTATTCTAACCTTTGCATCAACCAAAATATTTATTTTTCTTTTACAGATACATGATGTGTGTCCTTATTTTCCTTTCCAAAAACATATTCTCATCCCTCTAATACATTCCCTTGACTGATTATTCCAACATTATAAATAAATAGAAAACAAAATATTCTTTACTCTATGGTTTCCACTACCCAAACCCTCAAGGAAATAAATCATTATATTTTTTGGTGATTCCAAGAGCTGGTTAAGGCGTTTGATGTTAATTATATATCATTATAATTGATTAGGAACAATTAAAATATTCTCCAATCCTGTTGTTATCACATTTGTTTTTTCATGAACACATTGTCCATCACAATCAACATTTATCTATTTATTTATGGTTCCCTCTATTTTATAATTCTAAAATTAATAGTAAGGGAAATTCTAATAATTATTTGAAACCAAATAGTCTTAAAAATAACTTATATGATTTCCAAACCATGACACCTTATTTTTAATCTATGAATCCATAGGTTTATCCTTTGTAATTTATAATAATATTATATTTAAAACCTTCATGATGGTTTGTAAATAGTTTGGGAATTTCTAATTTATATCCACTGGGATTGTCAAACGAGGTGGTAAGAATGATCCATTATCATGTACCTGGTGATGGCTGTGTCCACATCAATATGCCATTTTCAATGTTATTACCCTTAGGTATGTTTGTTTTTGATCCAATTCTATTTATAGGATCCATAAAGGTACGTAATTTCATTGAAATCACATTATCTTTTCATTAAAAAAATTACAATACATTTTCTTATTCTCTAAATTTTACACAGACTAATTATTAAAGACATACCTTGAAATTTCCTTTGAAATATCCCTTGGGAACTCACTGAAATTTACCATCTTAGTTTCGAAAGCCCTACTAGAAAATAGACCTATATCCATAGTTATATAAAAAACTTGGGTATAGGTAAACCCTATACCCATTGTTTTTGGAGAACTATGGGTATAAGTTTTTCTAGAAAACTAATTCACAAGAAGGACCTATACCCATGGTTCTCTTAAAACTGTTTCTATAAGTCAACCTGATACCCGTGATTTTTTGTGAACCATGTGTATAGGTTTTGTTGGGATTTTTTTGTGTGGGAAATATCTATAACCATGGTTATAAAAAACAATTTATATCATTATATCTATAACCATGGTATTTTTAAATGTAGAAATATGTTTCGCGAGTAAAAAATTCAGACATATACCCATGGTTTGAACAAACCAGGGGTAGAGGTTGACCAATTATTTTTTCATGAAAATAAATTTTTTAATATAAATAAATAAATAAATAATTATATATATCAATATATATATATACTATGTATAAGTAAATAAAATGATAGGTAGAGTAGTGGTAATATTACTCCAAAATAAGGGGATGGTGTTGGGATCAAATCCGAGTGGTTGTTTTTTTTAAATAAATGACTTATACCCACGGTTTAAATAATCCTTGGGTATAGAACTATACCACGGTTTTTGTCAAACCATGATTATTGTATTTCACACACAAAATTCATATACCAATGTATTAAAAACCTTATGTATAGGCCACCTATACCCACGATTTGACCGAAGTGTGGGTATATGTCTGTACCGATGGCTAGACTCAAGAACGTCCACAAAATCCTATGTATATCATAAAACCACATTTATTGGCTAATACCCATGGTTTTGAACCCTATGTTCTAGTAAAAAATATAGTATTGATAGGTTAGAAAAACCATTAATCAGATACCAACTATAAAAACTAAGGTTTATTCTAAATGGATATTATACATTTTAGAAGAATATTTATTACATTACTCAAAAAAAATATTTAGTTCTATAATATTATAGTTCCTTTGGAAACAAGGAAAAAATATTCTTAATTACTTAATGATCTTCCAAATCTTTAAAATATATCTTCTCACATAGTACTTCTATTTGGCATACCCTACCGAAACCATTTTTCATAACCTGGGGAAGGAAACATAATAATGGGTGAGATCTGATGATCAGAAAGGGTAAACGTATGAGATATACATATATGATCATATTAAATAATAATATAAGAATATGTGTTTGTAATCATGAATATAACTGACAATGTTTATACACAAATTCTCTTACACCACAAATACAAGTCATGATATAAAATTTTATCATTTCCAAAAACAAGACCCATAAGGGTGATAAATAAATCATGAACCATAATATCATGTTATAAATATGTGAAACCATCATAAAAATTGAAAGGCATTACATATTTAATGTTTTACTACCATGACCAATAATATAGTGGATCTAGAATCAACACCTATTTCCCATTGTGGGCCAGGACACACCAGTTTACCATAGTTGTTCAGGGCATAATTGTTTCCCATATCGGACTAAGAAACACCTGTTTCCTATAGTGGATGAATACCAATAATTTTTTACCATTTTTATCTCATTTGATATAAATAATTACCTAATTAATTGGTGCGATATATAGGTCCCACCTATGTTTTCTATTATGTAACCATAATCCTTTCTTATGTCATGACCACATTCCTTGGTTATTTCATAACCACATTCATTTGTTATGTATGAAAAAATATCATAAAATATTTATTATATTAGAACTCATGAAAAAAATGGATTCCATAAATGTTTCAGCATTTCATAACCCAGGGAAAGGAAGAAGGTTTCGTAATCATTTCAACATTTCACTAAAGAATAACAGATTAAAAAAATAAGCGGGTTTCATAATAACTTCTTCCTGTAATATACCATGAAAGAGAAGTGGGTTTCATTAGAATATTTTCATTATAAACATAACTGATTTAGATAAATAATAAGATTGGTATCCTTAATTCATACCACCGGTGAATCATATGTTTTTTGAACTGATGTCATATTAGATGGAAAATTATTTTGAATGATGAATAACTCATAACATTTTTTGAAGAATATAAAATTTATTTCAAAATATATTTTTAAACTAAAAAAATATAAAAACATTTTTGATATAAAATAAATTTAAAATAACCTCAAATTACTATAATATAATATTTAAAAATCATTTAAATTCTTTTTAATGAAAATATCTATTCTTCTTTGAAATTTTTTTTTAAAGAATAAATTATTTTTAGAATCCTTATATTTTGAAACAAACTTTATAAAATAAAAAACCAATCTTTATTTAAAAAAATGTTCATGATAATTGGATGTTTTTTTCATGGCATACACATTAAAACAAATATTTCATTCATGTTTTCCTTAAAATCGAATCGGTCAATGTTTATGAAAAACTCCATAATATTTATTTAATTTTTTCAAATGTAATTTTTTTTAAAAAATGTATTTAATAAATAATTTATAAAAATAATTAAAAAATTTTAAGCATTTTTATAAACCTTGGTTTTGGAAGGAAAATAGGTTTTCGATTGAAAAGGGGATTTTTATGAAAAAAATTATTTTTGAACTATTGAGTGAATTAAGAGAGGAAAATAAAGGTGGAAAATATATTCTCATGAAATAAAGAGATTTTAATAAAATTTATTAGTTTATTGGGATATGGGTTATAAGATTATATCATTATAAACATAATCATAAACAATCTCTATAAAGGATTTTATTGTAACATTAAATCTTTAGAACTTTGAAAAATTAAAAATGTATCAACCATAAAGGAAAATAATTATAAGAAAAATAAAATAGCAGAAGAATAAATAAATTAATGAAATTACATATAAAAGGGTCTGTATATACACAAATAATAAAAGATAGTTTTATATCATATCATATGTCTCAAAAAAGAAAAATTTACACAACAATCCATTACCACTTTTGAAAATATTGATTTTTATAACCCACTAATGAGAGATAATAAAATTGATATGAAAATCACAATACTTTTAAGGAAAGTAATATTGATATAAATTCATGTATACTATATAAACCATAGAAAATAAATAGGTGGTGAATATAGAATGTGTCTCAGAGAAGTAAAAATTTAGATAGAAATACCATACCTTAAGTCTCAACATCTTTCATACACATTTGAATATCCTATATAAAAAATATAAGTTTAATATAAATATTTTAAAAACCATAATTATATATATCACACCATATATTATTTATTCCATTTTATTATCCATATATTAACAATTCTATATTAATTTCATGTTTTAGGTAATAACTGATTTATTTTATATATATATTATGATTTGATATTTCTTTTCCTCTTAAATGGATCAGGGTTATGTTATCTATATAATAATAATAATGAAATAATTATCTTTTTTATACATCAATTATACTTTTAATACAAATCATGGAATATTGTTTTGATTAATAAAGTATGTTACGACCTTGGATGTGGTAGGATATATGTACATATGTGCAACACTTCCATTTCTCAACTATCATTATATAAATGAGGTAAGTATTGTATTATATTTAAATAGTGACAATAATATCATAAATACCATATAATTTAAATATATCATTTTATACATATCATCCATGTGGTGTGAAGATGAGAAGATATTCGCATCGGTTCATGAAGGTTGTAGTCCACACATAAATGAACACCATTATCATCTATCAGTTAGTTAAAAGGTAAGAAATAAAATGATATTTTATATTATAATATTGAAAAATATGTGACTAATATAACAATTATTTCATGTATATAATTTATATTTATTAACTTTATCTTTATTATCTTCCATATAATACATTAGTGTAAATGAATCATGTCACATCTTGAGGTGGTAGTCTGCCATACACATTAGTGATGTTATCAAATACCTAATGGAATGGAATGTGAAAAAATTATATATGATATAATAAATATATATGTTTATTTTTTTTATAAATATATGTATACTTTATATGCATTAGCATACAAAACAATGATAGTTGGTAATGGAAAAACGAATGACATTGGTTCACGATGTAGTTTTCCCATATATAGACAAAATATTATTTCATAACCCATTTAATTGAATTGGAAATGGGTTTATATAATTACCTTAATATAGAAACATATTAATATAATTAATATACCCATTTTATTATATAATAATTTTTGGATTAAAAATTGTTATAGTTTGAGGAATAAATAAAAAAATGGACGTCGATGAATGTTACCTCTTCTTCGGTAACCTAATTAGGTTTGTAGAAAATGCCTTACTAGGTCGGTTTTATAAACAAAATAAGGATTATATGATTATATTAGGTAATTATGGATGTTATTTTCAAGGTTTTTTTGTTAATCCTAATGGCTCATGGGGTGTTAGTAAGTGAATGTAGTGAGTTCCATTTTATAATTTAGGGGAGTGAACTGTTTTGAAAATACCCAAAAGTATTCAATAATGTAAGGCTAGTTTAACCACATGTGGCTATAATAATGATAAATAATGTCAGGTTGGGAATAAATGTTCTATAATCACATTAAACACAAAAAATAGTTTTTAAACATTTCATTCCTCATCCTTTATGTTTTACTTACAACAACTATTTTAATTTTAAGTAAGGTGACCATTTTCAGCCTAGATAATTTATCCATTAAGACAAAAACATATCCTAATTATGTAATTTAGGAATTTATAATTTAAATATAAAAATAAATTTATGAAAAAAAATCACAGGTCTGTGTAACATTAATTTTTACACAAGTTCATGAAACCCATGAAACTCAATTTTAAATTTAATCAATGTAATTGATTTGTAACAATTTTTATTAAAAAGAATGGAAAAAAATTATGTTTTTCAAATTATATAATATAAATTATTATTATTCAAAACATGTAATACATTTTCCTAAATTCAATTAACATTGATGAAATATTTTATTTAAAATTAATCTTGTGGATGCGATGACAATGTGGGGTTTCAAAGAAAAATGTTCAAAATTTTATATTTATCTCACATGAAAATTATTTTTGAAAAACCTTTAATGAACTAAATTGAATTAATAAATATAATATTTTACTAATTTATTTTTAAAACAATTAGAAAATATAATTTATCAGTGTAAAAAATTTAAATGAAAAGGCAGTTATCATTTAAAACCCATTAGTTTTCACTATTCATCAAAAAATTATTCTTTTCATAGAATTACAAAAAAATAATTATAGTATAATTTTGATTAGATAATTTAAGATATTAATCTTCCCTATAAAATTAATTATCTACCAGCATCAAAAAAAATATTTTTAAAATAAGTGCACAAAAAAGAGAGAAAACTACATTTAAAAATATACAGTTTTGAGCTACAATTGAAATTATTTATTTTTCTTGTTTAAAAAAGAACATAATATTAATATAAAATAGTTGAATTAATAAATAATATATGAATTTAATTAAAATAATTAAAATAATACAATTTTTTAATTTATTTTGTAAAAATGTTTTTTTTCATGTAATTTGTTTTCCAAAAATATTCGTTTACTTTCAAATAGTTTTTCTTTTCATTTTTAATTAATTATTCAACAAGAAATAAATATAATTTAAAAATTTAAGGCATGTATCTTCATATTTAGTAAATCATATTCAAAGCCATTATTATAATAGTATTTTGATAACTTTCATATAATAATATTTTAATAACCGAACATCTTTCCTTTAAACTTAGTGTTGTGCGTAGCGCGAGGTAAACATTGGTTTACATGTAACACATAGAAAAATAAGTTTTTTATTTAAATCAATATAAAAATAGTTTTGTGTGTGTTGAAAAATATTTTAATGATTTAATTTAACTGGGAAAAAATATTTCACAAAATCTGTGGGTTTTACACACTATCCATATTTACCATGATTTTAAGATTAATTCCAATTTTTATATCATAATAAATTAAAATATTATGGAAATAATAAATAGTGAAAATATTAATATCTATTTCATTAATAGTTTAGTTCCTAGAATAAATTTTTTTTGGAATAATTATCATCTATTTCATCACAACTATGTAGTATTTAAGGGATTCTTGATATCTAGTTATTGTGTTGATAATCATACTAACTCCTATAAATATATCATCAAATGATTCATATTATTTTTTTTAATAAATATTGAAATTGATTGTCATAGAGTTGAATCTTTTCATATAAATACTTTTTTATAGTTTAAAAATCTTTTGATTTTTTCCAAAATATCCTTAATAGTTTTACATCCCATTATATTGGTTAACTCATTATTACATAATGAAGACAATATTGAATTAATTTCCTTATAATCACTCTCAACATTCATCTTAACATATTTGGATCATGAAATAGTCTCACATGGTACTATAAAACCTATAATAGAAAACTCAAGGACATCATTATCCATAAATATTTCATATTGAGATCATTTAGAAGAAAGAATGTTTCCAATACTAAATGTTAGGATTAATTGAATAGATGAAAATTATAGAGAGTGGGATGAATAATTGTTCTTAACTTCTAATTAAAAAATTAACCTCATTATTGTTCAATAACTAGATCCTCAACACTCTCAATGATGAAAAATAGATAGACGGAAAAACAAATTTGTTTATGGGGGTATCCTCCAAAATAAATAACTACATCCTCAGTGTTTTGGGGTTGTTAGCACCCCCACACAACTCATATTTTATTATGAAAAATAATATATGTGTAGTGTTCTATCCTTTCACTCTCTAAAACGTTGACAAAAAAAATTCAAACAAGAACCCACTTCTTTCGTAGTATCTTAAAATAAATATTCATGAAAAATGATCCCCAATAATGGTACAAGTCTTCAATGGATTGTATGAATATGAAATTTTTACGCTTTTTCTATTTAAAAATATCATTAGACTATCTTATTATGAACATTTTTTTAGAGTACTTTTAGTACCCTTTTATAGTTTTATTATCTACATCGTATTATTTAAAACTACAAAACATATTATTTAATATGTGGATATTTTTGAATATTCATCTTGGAATTTTTTTTATAAATAAAAAAATAACCTCCATATTTGAAACTAGTAAAATTTCCTATTGAGAAATAGTATATCATTTATTCTTAACATAAGTAAAATATATTCTTATTCAAAAATATATTAATATTATTCATATATTACCTTGTTTAATTCTTCCAATTATTTCAATAGCTTTCATTATTTAGAAAACCACAAACCCACTTATTTTTTACATGTATGAATTCCCACATGAAATAATAATATTTTGGTCAAAGTATCCAAATCACTGTGAAAAATCCTTCATATATCATCATCAATATTGGAAAGAATCATAATTTAATACTAAGCATCGTTATATTTAGAGACTGAATATTGAAAAAACATCATCAAATTTGACTCTTATGTTTCAACTGAGTATATCTTTAATCATTTTCAACCCTTGAAGAATATTTTATGTTTTATAAAAACATTATTTTATCTTAAATTTCATTAGATTTTTTCTTAAATATACAATATTTCCTCTTACATATTCTTTAGATCCTCAGATATACTATTACATACCAACAAAATCTGACATATTTAATAATTGAAACTTCAACATTTATATAACATATACCCATAGTGGTATTATGTAATTCTTGAGTGTTACATGATTGATATAATATATCATAAATGATATTTTAGTTACCATAGTGTTTGATATCCATTAATTTTCTAATTTCTTGAAAGACTCTATGCATCACTTTGCAATATTTTCTTACAAATTCAAAAAATTTATTTTTAAAATACACAATTTTCAAATTAACCAAATAAAATTAAAACTAATTTATAATAATCTTCATCCATCTATAATGTTTAGACATTCAATCACATATATTAATAAAATATAGAAAATCAATTTATATTGGATCATCAAAAACCCTTATGATATGCCCATAACATACAATATGATATGATTATAATAGTGGTGATAGAAATAAGATATCACTATATTATATCCTACTATATACATACTATAAAAATTTGATATACCTTTTTATCATGAATTTCATGTCATCCAACATCCATATATCATATCATATGATGTATCTATAATACATCATATGTATAAGAGGATATATGAAATATCTATTTCAATCTCCCACTTTCACTAAATCTATATAGAAATTATTCAATTTCACCTTGTATTGGATCATATATAATAACTTGTATGTCTGAATTCAAAACTTATTTTCGATATTTGTAAAAAACATTAGGAAATTTATCATTATTTTAACCCTGTATCATATTATATGTAATAAATTATGAATACCCATCCAAAACACTAGTTGGATGAACATTAAAACACTTTTAGAGAAACTATCCATTGTTTATTAAACATAATAATCATTCAATCAACCAAAAATGCTGATTCCATGGGACTTTAAAGAATTGAAAATAAATTATGAATTATGGAATCCATTAATATAATAAAATGACGTCTAATATCTAATGAATAATCATATACCATAATAAAAGTGTGTGAAATGATGAGACATTACAAATTACAAGACGAGAATAATCCATGGATCATAACATTGAAATATTTAAAAATAATTAGAATATGAAACCATAACATTGTGAACATAGATATACAAATCAAATTAAATCTATATATTTTGAATCTAACTAATCCTATGTGGGTTAAATCTAAAAATTGTGAACCAAACTATTCTATATAGTGTTTTAGCTCAATATTGTGATTTTATATAATCCACATCGTGTTCAAAATAATGTTTTTGAACCTTCCTAATACGCATAGGGTTCATGATCAATATTATGAACATATAAAATACTCATATGATTCACACTCAATATTTTAAACCTTGATATTATGTATTGTGTTCATGCACAATCTTATAAACGTAGCTAACCTACGTCGAGTTCGCCTAAAATCTAGTGAACCTAGCTATCTTGCATCACATTCACACTCAACGTTATTATCTAATGAAATATAAATCCTTAACTAGTTTCTTTTTGGATGTTATTAGACCCCACCTATCAATCATCTTTACATATTCATGCCACTTTAAAATAATCATTCACTACAAAATAAGAACCCATAGGAAGAGAAATGTGTTTCAGAATACTTCGAGATGGTATCACAAAAATTGACTGTTGGAGTGTAAATATTTATTATCAAATATTAAATAACCAAAGTAGACTATTTTATAAGTACTTTTAGGAATTTATTCATGTATATTAATTTCTAATGAAATATAGGTGAGATTCCTAGGGGAACATACAATCAGCTTGAGATGGGGGGGGTGAATCAGGAGTGCCTATACATTACCAAACAAGTTTGACATAATTTCTTACATACATTAAGTAGATGAAACATTAATAATCATTTAGTATGTATGGATATTTATGAATATCCACTGATAATTACCACTTATGTTTTGTTGGTAATGTAATTCAAATAACACACAAGGATTTTTAAAATATTGGACCTCAATGTAAGAACACACTTCTTAAAATTTTGACACTAATCACATCATATATTCTTCATATAATTAATGATTACAACAATTATAATGTGGAGTGAAAATTTAATTTGTTAACCCACTTTGTGCAACTCACACACTATGTATCACAATTATACAAACTTTCTTGATTTCAGATTATACTAAATCCAACAAATCTTTTAGATTCTTTAAACACGAACTAGTATTAGACTATAATTTCTTCTTCTACCAGAGTAATTTCACACCATCCTAGTTCAACTTCTATTGAATTGATTCAAAATAATTCAGTTTATTCCTTATGTTTAGTAGTTATGGACTTCTCAATATTCTTTAAAACATGATATTCTAATATTCTCAACATTCCTAATAATCTGATGTCTTGGACACCTCAAAACATCAACATAAATAAATATTCATTAAAACCTCTGATAAAAAACATTCTATACTTTTTATTGCTCAACTATAATATCCATCATAATTTTCACTTAATTATCATGAAAATTTTTATAGGAAATACTTCTCAGGATTAGTAAGAAATTATAATTGGCCTGGAATTTCAATATTTTGTTAAACTTTTTTATAATTTCATAAACATTAAAACATTGTAAATAATTGGTGTTAACATTATTCATCCAAGTTTCATTAAATTTCAATTCTGAAAAACTATTCAAATGTTGGCTTGATTTACATACATTGACTTTAGTACTCAACATCATCACAATTTTTAAAAATAAACTACTTTTTTAATGATTATCAAACCTCTATCTCGTATATATACTCTTTACATGACTTAATTACTTAAACATTGTACAAACAATCTTTATAACTCTAAAATTATAATGTTAACATTTAAAAAATAATATTTTTAATTAAAACTTCATACCACTGAAATTTATAATTTTAATATTGTACATCATATGTTTATAAAGCGACCATAATACTACTCAACATTAGAACTCAAACTCTTTATATTAAATCTTTATAACTTAAAATTTTCATACATGAACTATATAACTATAATGTAATAGAACTAAATACTATAACTCATACTTTTAACATATTAGCTATATAAATCTATCATGAAATCACGCTACTATATAACTCTAAAATTATATAACTGAAATTTATAACATGAACTTTGTATACCTCACCATTATAACTCAAACATCAAACAACTCAACTTCATATCTAAAAATTTATAAAAATGATCATTATAACCCAAAATATTAACTTTTATATATTATAACTTAAATTTTTTATAGATAAAATTTATAATTATAACTCTCTATAACTAAACATTTAAACATGAACATTGTATAAATCAAATTTATACCTTAAATTTTGTAGTATTCCTCAACCCCATTCAGTTAAATTATAAATGATTCGGTATAAGATTATTTTAATTAATGTGGTTAACTTTACAATACATTGATATATGATTCCATAATATCCTCCATTTAATTTCTTAAAGACATTGTTAATATTATCTACCATATATACTCACATTTATCAATTGGGTAAACTTAGGAATCTTCTTAAAATTGTTTCATATGACAGACATACTAATATCCTTAGATTTATCCATCTAATAAACAAAAAAATAATTTTCACTTTCTACATCCTGTACACATGAAATTATATTTGAAGTTCTCTATCAATAAAAAATTCATATTAGTAAATTTCATAAGATTCATTATCAAAAAAAAATTTATCTGGTGGTCTTTCATTTGCTTCTCCATCTAATGGATTCTCAAAGGTCCAGATGATCAACTATGTTTGATGACTATATAAAGGTTCTCTTATTGAACATATAGAATAATTTCTTCATCATCAATTACAAATTATCCATCTGACCATTTTATGTCTGATAACATATTTTTAGAACAAAAATTTTATAGTATTAATTCTATGAATTTATAATTCCAACTTTGTAAAATATTCTTAAATCCATTAACTTAATTAAAGAGCTAAACTTGAATAGTGATTAATTTTTATAATCATGTTTTTAGAAACATTGAGGGTCAAAAATCATCTTCTGACTTTTAAAGTAATCTCCATAAGAATATCCATATGATACTCTATAGAAAAATCTACAAGAAACTTTATTATAAAATCCATAAGAAATTTCATGAACTTAATCACTGAATTTTCTATAATATATTTACAAAAAAGACAATACATATATTATCATCATCCAATATAAACTTTAACATCATGAAAGGCCATGAATGAAACATATATAAAAAATTAAACAATTTAACAGTAATTTATATCATAATATATAATTAAGATAAAAGTGTTTTAATTAATTAACTAATTAATTAATTAATTTTATATACTCATAATCACCATATGAATCCATTTAGAGATACCCATATAAATGGAATTCATAGAAAATAAATGTATGAACCAATTATTACATATTTATTTTGAATTTGTTTAGTGTTTAATAATATTTGAAAGCATTATTAGACTTTCAAACACAATAGGTGGAACTCTATAAAATAATGTTGTCATGATGTAATTATAAAATTAATATAATGGATTTATGTCCTTAATTTTGAGATAACATGGTGTAGAATAATGAGTTACACACCATGTATCTTGGTTGTTTTGTACCCAGGTTACATGCCTTGGGCTTTAGCAAATACCTCATCTAGATTACATGGTGTGTATATGCCAACTACCCATTGTGTGTCCCACTTTCTATGTGTCCACACAACGAACTGAATAATATGACATGTTCTTCATTTATGACTTCATGGAATGAAAATACTAATGAAGTGTAATGTATCCCTCATTCTATGTGTTCAGATTACTCTCTAAATGGCTCAAAATATATTTAATACACTGGAAATGATGAATTACATGTTGTGTACACCTCATACACCTCATGTAGATCCATAATTCTCTAAGTTGTTAGTATCAAGAATCATGGATATGTATATTGACACCATGAATTGCATGAATCTTTTTTCTAGCCTATGAAACTATTTGATGTGTATTCCAATTAAAAGTTTTATAATATGAAAACCCATGTCCTAGAATGTCCTATTATTCATACAGTGTAAAATGAACTCACAATATGAAGTTTCTATTTTGAATTTGGTGTACCTCGTGCCATGTTCCAATACATTGTACCTGGGAATATGACTTTTTCTCTGACTAAAATCCATATAACCTAGTCTTACCCTTCAAAATATTTGGTACATCCTTATAGAATATCTATACACTCTTAATATTTTCATATAACTTTATGAAACTGAAACAATGAATGATGGTGATTAATATATCAAAACCTATTAATTCTAAAAATATTATAGAATGAATAATATGAAATGTAATATTCATCCATGATTTCACATAAATATCAAAAATTAAATAAATAGATATATATTTAAAACATGACCACTTTGATACAACTTTTAGGTTCTAGGCATAGTGGATGTTTTGATGGTGGGTGATATATTAAAACATTATTTAACATTGAGTTTCCCAAAACCCTATGATAGGATCTATGATATTAAAATTTCTATTAATTTAGTTATTATGGGATGAAATGAATATCTAAAAAGTTGTCATTTCTTTGATGATGATGTTGATCTTCCAAAAATATCTTTTTGGGTTACCTTAATTTCCCTATAATAATCTTAGTGTAGAATCTCTCTTGTGGTGTTCCAAATGTTCCCCTAGGATCTTTGAGAAATGCCAACTAATTTCTATGTGCTAGCACAAGGATTCACTTATCATGAGTTGATTACCTTGATCAATCCAAGATACTTTTTTAATTAACGAGTTCTTCTCGTTTGTGGGAGGTAGAGTGGAGAAATTCAGGAGGGAGATATATATATATATATATAAGTCCATGGTGTCCAATAATTCTCTATTCTCAATTTTCAATGGTCAAATTAATATACCTAAATATATACTTATAGAGATGGGGTTTAAGTTAATAATAATAAAATAATTTCATAATGACACATAAATAACATTATAACCCTTTATAAACATCATGCAACACAAGAATGAAAACAATATTTTATGGCACAAACAACATATGAAATAATATATAATAATTACTATCTTTCAAAAAATATTAATCAATGCATATAGAAATGGTGTATTTGTCCACCTCAAAATTAATTGAACACCCAAATAAATAAATAATATAAAAATTTCATTCATTAATAAATTATTTTTATTGATAAAAAATGAATAAAACTATTCCTTTGTCTTGTGGATAATATTTATTTTATAAATAAAATTGAAATACAATTTTATCTAGATAAATAAATACACTTATTGAGTTACCTTCTATGATTATTTCATAATGTAATTAAATAAGATTTTCTAAATTGCAATATCACTATATGGTAATCGGTCTATGGAACCAAAGGTAAATAACTTATGTTTTCAAATATGAAAACCACATACGAAAATTCATTATGTAATAAAATCTATTTATCTCAATATCTCATCATGTGGTATGAACATCGAGTTCATAAAAAAATTGATCAACATATCTTCATCTAACTATCTAAAATAAACACATCAGTAAACTATGTCAATGGAATTTAATGTGGTAGAATATTTGAATTCAATGATTTGAGATATAATCATCTATAAATATGGATGGGAGACATATTTCGTAGAAATATCCATTAAAAACATATCAATTATTTTGAAAAAAGATACCTTATCTCATAATGAACATATGGTGTCATCGTTTTCTTTATAAAATCAATGTTTATGAGTAATTACCTGAATTAATGATAATATTAATGTACAAAGACCATTATAAACACTCATAGATAGGAATATCCGACGTAAAAAAAATCCGGTGTAATTCTTATTGGTTGTTCTCTTCTCCATAATCTCATATATTGGAGATTACCTGCTATGAAATTAATGAAAAGAATCCTCATCTTCTTATGATTACTCACACCCAAAAATCACCTTATATTTGTCTGATCCTAGAACATTATCTGATTGTAGAACTATATATAATAATATCATTATACCACTTCAATGTTCTCCTCATAATGGGGAATTTCATGGACTATATTAATGTGATAGATACCCAAAGAAACTATTACATTAAACTCAATATGAATTGTGAAAATTTGTTATACGAGTTTATTAATATTACAATCTTTGAATATACATGTAATCAGAGTAAAAATAGTCGGTCCAAGGAAATCAAATCCTACAACTCATTCTTTTTCTAGATATAACTAACTATGAATTTCAATCTAACAGACCTCACATGATAATCACATTTCTAATAATTCAAGGATTTACTAAAGGAATCTATCATATTATTTTCTAGGGAAATAATACTCACTTAAACCTAAAAACTCTTATAATGTCCCCTCAAGAGATGATACATCCAATGTATGTTATTTTTCCGATAATGTGACCTTGGATCCATTGCGAGATCCACCACTATAGTGTTATCATAATAGAGTGTGATATGATTTTACTGATAGGTATCACATCAATTTATTGGATTATGTTTTTTATTTATACCACCTCTTTATATACCTCAGAATCTATAATATAATCAAACTCTACTATAAAATATATGACAAAAACTAGCTTAGTGTACTTCCATCTCACAACACCTCTATTCAAAAAGATGATGTACCACGTTTGAGATTTCATATCACATTAGTATTTTTTAAAAATATGATCTTCAGATATTATATTGAATACTTATAAATAAATTATATAGAATAGAAACATATCTACAGTATTACTTTGGAATATAAATATATTATTGACTGCCGTCAAATAATAGCCATCTGGGTGTGCATGATATTACCAACCACACATAATGAAAAAGTGGAATATATCAAATTACATTGAATATGACATATGAGGGAACCTATTTCCCAAACATATGATTTCCTTTCCATAATTTTTCTTTCCTCATGATTCTGAGGACATATTATCTAAGAAATATCAATTCTATGTGAAACAGTAAACAATACCCTCTTGGAGTTTTCCATAATGAACCACTTAAGTAGTTTAAACATTGAATTGGGATAAGAAATCTCATGGATCTATAATGACAGATCTTGATCACAAGAATATATGTTAAATCACCTCATTCCTTCATGGAGAATAATATATACAACAATCCATTAACTCACAATAGGACTGATATCTCATTTCTAATATGTAATATGTATTCAACACATACTTTTAAGGTAATGACAACACTCCCACTAATCTATTAATATATAAAAGGCTCCCATTCATTCGTTTGGGAAAAATTTTATTTTGTGGATATATCCAAAAAAATGTTCCAAGGCCAAGATTATTTATTTAATATATAAATGGATTCTTTTCATTCATTATATCTTATGGGGTTCCTATGAAGTCAAAAGTACTCCTGATTGTGTCATATGGAAATTTTCTTAAAGGTTCTATTTAAATAAGGTTGTATTGAAATCCATTTACCAAATCCCATAGTCATGTAATGTTTTAATGTAAAGTTGTATTTTGACATATTTCAACTTTGATACTAGTGGAAAGGTTTCTTTATAGTAAATACCCTGACAGTATTTAAATCGCTTTGCAACCCACCCTTGTTTTAGGTACTGAATTGTCCATCCATGTCTAGTTTATTCATTACTACCTATAATGACACAAGAATGATCTACAACTATAGTACATTTTTTTGAGAAATACTTAATACATGACAAAAATAGACTCCCAAACACTGTAATAGTTTAGTGCCTTTGGAAACTCAGAACACAATCTTCAAATAATGGTTCAAGATCTTCAATATCTCCCATAAAGATATTAATATTACGTTTTCTTACCTAAAACCATTATTTATGTCCGAGGGAAAACAAAAAAATAGAATGGGTGACTTTAAAATGATCAGTAATGGTAAACATTGAGAACATAAAATGAACCACAATCATTTGAACGTAAAAACATGATGATAACGTTTAAACATCAAAATATTGAGTCATGAAATAAATTTTGGAAGTATGTAAGGAATAGATCATCAATTAATATTAACCATGATAGAAGAAATTTTCTATAAAAAATGTAATTTTGGAAATCTAATAAGCATATTATATTATTTCCATAGTAGCCAAGGATATGGTTCCAAGACCAACAGAGTGGAAAATGTCCATTACTGAACCGGGTTTATGTGCTGTTCCATCAATATATTCCAGAATCAGATTTAATTTCCATTTGATTATTGTATAAATAATGAGATATAAATCATTACCTAATACATTAGACTTAGATATACACCACTCCCAACTCATAATGAAATAATTCTTACATGTTCCACAAAAACATAAATCAATCATCATAACATAACCCAAGAAAAAAATAGGTTTTTTAAACATCCTTCCATCATAAAATAATTCATATAAAATACATTTACTTCATAAAATTAAATCCATAATAAAAAAATCAAATAAAAGTAATAATAGGGATCGAAAAATAACCCTGTGTAATCTTAGATTGAAAATAATTTTGATAAAACACTTGAACCTAATTATTGAGTAAAACATCGTATTTTCTTAAAAAAAGATTTATTTTCTCAAAATATAATGAAATTTTAATAGAAAAGAATATAATTTAAAATATACATGAAATATTGTAAATTATTCCCCATGTAAATAATTCATTATGAAAATTTTAAAATCCATTCATTACATATATGTTAAAAAAACATTCCCCTCGTTCTTTTGTCAGAAAAGTCAAAAAAGTACCGCATATGGTAAACATAATTAAGAATACTTCCAAACCATGTAGTAAAAGTCAAAATTTGTAAAAACTACATTAAAACTACATATAATAACTATATACATTTTATGAATACATTTTTAGAAAACATGGAAATTGGTGATTAATATATTCCCGATATATATTTACGTATAAACAATCTTGGATAAAAATGAAACTGAAAAATTATCCCATACCTTGTAGTTTTCATTATTTGAGGTTGTGGTCACATAATTTATAATGGTTAAATTAGGTTATATAATTATAGCAGGACCATATAAATATTTATGGTATCATATATTATCCTATTATTTCAATTAATTAATATTATTTCAATATTACCATTATTTCGGGTGTTTGCTGCTTCGTTTTCCAATTCTCATTTTGACATGTAAGTATTGTTTGATATGAATAGGATTTATTTTATCCATGAAATTATGTTCATAATTTTTATTTTCACTCATTATATAAATTTTATTGTCATTGTTGAATTTTTAATGTGGAGAACGAATCTCATCGCGTCATGGAGACGGTAGGCCGTACGTAAGCATGAGCGACAATATCTTTTTCTTTATGGTTAGATGGTATGTAATTGGATGGTATATTAATTATATATAATATATATCATGATATATTAATTATTTAAATACATTATTCTCCTCCTTATATTCATCCTAATGAAGTATTTTTAATAACAAATTACACCACAACGTGTAGATGGTAAGTCGTACGTACGCACACATGGTGATATTGTTGATCGTAGGATGTATAAAAGGAGGTATAAGGATTTACCGTAATTATAATATCATATAAGAATCTATAATATACTTTATTTATTAATTTAGTATTTAATCAACATAGAAATAGGTTGAATAAGAATAAAATAAATTTAATTGAATTAGTAAAGCAATTACCACTTCATTGTTGGACTTCCATTGGATCTATTCTTAGGGACAATAGGGAGGAAATTTTTGGAAAACCTTGTCCTCAAAGGGATATATAAGAATGTTTATAGGATAATTTGGTAGGGTTTTTTCAGGATAGAACTCTCAAGTTAGTGTGAGGAAATGTGGATGGAGAATCCTTTTTATAAGAGATGAGGAGGGGCACATTATGAAGGTATTGAAATATTATTTTATTATAAAATGGTTTTTTTGGTTCAAAAGGAACAAAAATCATTCAATAAAAATATAAGTTGATTATTTTTCTAAATAATATCAACTAATATGTTTTAGACTAGTTTAGGTCTCAAATTTAGCCTTATCTTTTAGCATTAACCATTAGTTAACTAATTGAACTCTTACCTTCTCTTCTTGTATTTTCATACTATATGGTTAATATAGTTAATATAAAATTCCAATAGAACATAAATAGGTTCATTAATGAAATTTTAAACATTATATAAGTCATTTTCTCGAATCTTATAATTTTTGGACTATTATACCCTTTAATAAAATAGTATTTGTTTAAAAAACTCATTAATGTCAATGTTTATACTATTCATTTGATGACTTTTTATAAATCCAAAACAACTTGATTATTTATAAAATAATTAATTAAATAAAATATATAAAGTCATAATCATCCATAAAATTTGTGGATGGCATAAAAAGTTTGAAAATAAATTTATTTTAATTTTTATAATCTCATTTATTTAAATCATTCATTAATAATGTAATCACTACATCATCATTGTGTCATAAATAAGTTTATTTATTTGGTACCTAATAATTATAAATAAAATACCATTATGTAGGAAATATTTTTAACTTTTCAATGACTATTTATAGTTGAATTTATAATATGTATAGCCCCATATTAAAATAGTTCTATTAAGAATATACATGTTTATGTCATATTTCTCTTTACATTAAATTAATTCTTATCAAATGTCATTTTCACATACAAGTGGTTCCATGGGGTCCCAAAATCCACACAAGGATTCCCATGGTTGAACATATATTATCCAATCAGATTATGACTTGTGTTAGGGTAGTTTAATATTATTATAATATTATTTTTTTACATTATTTACCAGATTTACCCTTTTACCATGGTAAATAAAATAATTACTGAAGTTACTATTCATAATGTCCAAAAATAAAAGGTACATATTGAATTTTTTTTAACCTTATGATTCCAAATACAGAATCAATTTTTCCAAATTCGAAACATAGTAGTTGCAGAAATTAATTTCCGTCGTCAAAACCAAAAACATGGTTTTAATAAGTATTAATTATCAAAATATTGACATGAGTTTGTATCCAATTTAAATGTGATATTACTTTTAATTAAAAAAATTTGAATAAATAAAAAAATATAATCCAATTATACTTTTAAAACCAATTAAAACTACAATATAACAATGTAAATAATTTAGATGAAAAGACAGTTTTGACAAAAAAGGTGGAATTTTCACTATTCATTAAAAATGAACATTATCAGAAAATCACCAAAAATTAAAGATAATTAATTTTTTTTGTCCCTATTACAATGAATAATTTTATTTTTTAAAGTAAAATATATAAAAGTGTTAAAACTATATTTAAAATTGGTGCCCCATCAAAAGGCGGTAAAACTGCATTTTTTTTAAAAGTACATTTATCTGAAAAAATAAATTTTTTTCTTATATCATATTCTTGAAAATATATTAGATAAATATTATATTAAAAAATTTATAATTTCTTTAATTCTATCCATAATGGCTAGTTTATATCCCATTAAATAGTTATATTTTTATAATATATCATGGTTTAGTGAGACTCGGTATTACGTACAAGAGAGGATATCGTGGAAGGTAACTCTTACGTGCAACACATGACAATTAGGTATTTCGTGTAGTGGAATATTCCTTTGGTGTTGTGTATAAAATAATCCAAACATAGTTCTTTTATACATCGAAAAAATATATAAAAAATGTTGTGTGAAATGAGTTGTGTGAAATGAATTCTATCAATCGAACTTGAAATTGTGTGCAATACAAGCCAAAAATAGTGTTTCATATCATCAAGGTAATAAAGTGTTGTCTGTAGATCAATATAATATTTTTTTATCATACAACACAAGATATCAATGAAATTAAAAACAATCTATCCCATAAAATATATAGGTGTTACATTTCACCCCCCTTAAAATGAATTTCATTTCCTGAAATTCATTGGGGTTATAAAATGGTTTACTACTTAAAAGATTATTTAATGGAAACCCACATTGTAAAAATGGATACAAAAACTTATTTTTAAAAAGGAATTTTATAAACATAACGGTTCCCTAAAGTTACTCATCAACGGGTCTCCACATAGGAGAACATATGTTGGAAGAAAAGCATGGATATGGAAGAGAAATCTAACCAACACGTTCTAATGGATAGTGATAGAGAATAAGGTTTGGAGAAATTTAAATATTATAAATCCATAAATATACGACGATTTATGGGACCATATGATTAATCAGATAAGAATTAACTAGGATAACATTTGGGGTTTCAAGATATTTTTCCTAAGAATGATGAATTCTTATGTGAGGATAAATACTTACCTGCTTTCTGTACAGTCTTATATTTGGTCGTTCCCTAAAAAATTTTCACATCATCTCTTATTTAAAGAAATAATGTTTAATTTAACATTCTTGACGTGTTAAAGATCATGCGATATAATGATAAGTCATTACATCTATATCAACAAAAAGGTTAGAATAGGTTATCAAATATGCTTAAGTCCACCTATAGTGAGATAATATATTTATCTAACCAAATTCAATCTGAATTTAACTTATACTATCCACAAATGGATATTATAAAAATACTTCTAAACATAGAAAATATAAAAATTTAGAATGAGGTGAACTAAATTGACATAACATTTGTCTCCCATCTCTCATTTAGCATTTCTTGGTTATCACAATCAAAACATGTGAATACCCTAGTCATTTATTCTATTTAATCAACGATAATAACATGAATTAACTTATAACCATAGTGAAAACATTCATTCTATAAAAATGAACTCTTTCCACACACCAAAAATACCAAAAATCCCATATACTCAAACCACGATATCACTTTGTCCATATATCCATCACGCGCTTATTAATCCTATTAAATATATAATTATAACCCCATGAGTTCATTATAAGAATATCATGTGATTTCAAAAAATATTTCAATCACTTTTCATGGTTACCGGTACCATATAATTATGGAAAACCACAATAGAAAAATATATAGATATTCCAATATTCCATAATAATATAAATGAGATTCCACAACACAATTTTGGAATCCCATTACATAGACACATAATCATTCCACCGCCTCGTTTCTACACTCAACATCACCAATAGTGATTGCATGTGAATTCCCATTGTCTTTTTCCTTAAGTTCTTGTTGATATTGATCATCATTATCCCTTTGATTAGGGCATTAGTTAGCATAATTCCCCATTTCCTTGCACCTGTAGCATTGAATTGTTGGTGGTGGATTCTCTACAGTCATTTCTCTATTCAAATCATTATAAACCTTATTCCCATTACTTCGACACTCAACTTCTCTATTACCTTATATTCCAAACATTAAACTTTTTCTAGTCCCTTTATGACAATCTCTACCATGATTTTTTCCACACTTGAAGCATAAGGAAACATTCATCATCTGTTCACAATTGTTTTTGAGATTTTCCCGTGAACTATATACTTCATTTCGTGTCAAAACCAGGATATGGATATGTAAAACCAACTTCCTGGTATACCATGATAGTGAAATGCACAATATCTTCATAAATATTATATTTTCTTATAGCTATTTCCATTTGAAGACTTGGTTTTATGCCTTTGAAGAATCGATCAACTTTAATTTCATGTTGGATGATAAATCCAGAAGCATACCCTGAAAGTCTTGTAAAATTCATCTCTTATGTACCAACAGATTCATCATTCTATTATTTATGCTCAAGGAACTCATTTTATATCTTTGTTTGAAGAATACATAGGATGTACTTATTGAAAAATAAGTTCTTGAACTCTTCCCACTTTATGAATTCAATTACATCTTTCTTCCCTATATTTTTAACTAGAGTCCACCACTGGTCTACTTCACCTTCTAAATTATAAACAAAAAAAATTAATTTTTAATTTTATGAACAATTAAGGTTGAAAAATATATTTTTAATGGTATTGATCCACTTTTTAGAAACACATAGATCAGAAGACCTATTGAAATAAAGTGAACATTGACTCATGAAGGTCTCAATATAATGTTTTTACCTTTTATTCTTATTTTTGAGTCCAGAATGATTCAAAATTTGTGTAAGTATAAAAATAATACTTTTCATTCCATCTCCCATAACATTGGTTTGTTCAGATGGACAATAATTGCATTTAACAGAGCACTAATCATTAACAATGTTCCCTCGGGTTCCGGCTGTTGTCTAAAACCCAAAAAGAATAGTGTGAGAGGAAAAAATCATACAAAGAAAAAACAAAGGGGTATTACTTTAAATATATAACATCTTAGGTTTAATTATAGGTTATTCAAGATTGTTACCATAATTCTAGGACTATAAAATATATTTATACAAATCCTTAGGAACATACCTCGACATACCTAAGAAATATCTCTAGGGATCAAAATAACGTTTTCACATCGTAGTTTACGAAGGTTAACATAAAATTAACTCTAATACCCATAGTAACGAACCAAGATTTAAGTACAGGGAAATTACATTTCTTTTTCATAATACTTAATACATGACACTAACAAATTCCCAAAGACCGTATTAGTTTAGTGTATTTTGGATACTCAGAAAATAATATTCTAATTAGGTTGAACGAATTTCCATATCTCCCATAAAGATCTTACCCATTTTTTCCTTACCTAAATCCTTTATTTTTATCATGGGGACAAGAAATAATAAAAAGGGTTATCATAAAATGCTCATTAATTGTAAAAATGAAAAACATAAAACAAACTGTAAATAGTTGAACATAAAATCATGAACATAATGTTTAGACATCAAGATCTTGAGTCATGAAATAAATCTTTACAGTACGTAAGGCATACATAATAGTGGAATATTAACCATGATAAAAGTAAATTGGCATAAAAAATTTAATTGTGGAAAAATAATAAGCACATAATATGGTTTCCATTGTATCTAAGGCATTTCAGCCAAGACCATCATAGTGGACAAAGTCTATTACTGAACTAAGGTTACCCTCCATTCCAGCAGTGTATTAGTAAACTAAATTTACTTATTTTTCTAGTCATGTCCATCTCATGAGATATAAATCATTACCCACCATTGGAGCGACAGATTTGTCCCACCCATCTCATAATGAAATCATTCTTATACGTGCCACAAAAACATAAATCACTCATCATAGCGTAACCCACTAAAAAAGGGTCTTCTTAAACATCATTCATTCATAAAATAATCAATATAAAATAAATGGATTTCTTAAAATGAACTCTGTCATAAACATAATCAAGTAAAATTAATAATAGGGATATAAACATAACCCTATTTTATCTTATATCGAAAATAATTTTGATAAAACACATGAACATAATTCCCGAGGAAAATATCATGTCTTATTAAAAAATATTTCTTTTTGTAAAATGTCAGGAAATTAAAAAAACATAATTAAAAATAAACTTGAAATATTTTAATTTAATCTTCATATAAACACTGTGGTAAGAATGTGTAAAAATCCATTCATGCTATATAAGTAAAAAACCATTCCCCTCATACTTTTTTCAGAAAATTCCAAAAGTACTTTGTTTGGTAAATATAAGAATGATTACGTCAAAACCATGTTGTAAATGTCAAAATTGATAAAAATGACATTAAACATATATAGAATAGTAGTAAACATTTTATAAGAACATTTTTAGAAACCATGGACTTTGATGAAAAATATATCCCTACTAAATACGTACATATAAACAATCTCAGATAAAAATGAAATAGAAAAATTATCCCTTACATTGTACTTTTCGTTAGTTGAGGGTGTGGTCACCTAATTTATAATGGCTAGATCATGTTATTAAATTATACATTGATCATATATATATTTATGATATCATATATTATCCTATTATATCATTTTGTTAATAGAATCTCAATATTTCCTCTATTTCAGGTGTTAACTACTTTGTTTTCGCATTCATGTTTTGTCATGTAAGTCATTTTTATTTTGAATAAGATGTATTTTATCTGTGAAATTAAGTTCATAATTTTTATTTTCTCTCAACATATTTATTTTACAATTATTATTTAATTTTTAACATGGAGAACGAATCTCACTGCGTCGTGGAGACGGTAGGCCTTACGTACCCACGAGCTTTGATATCATTGTCTTAATGGTCAAGTGGTATGTAATTGGATGGTGAATTTATTATAAATAATAGTAATAATTTTATATTAATTATTTAAATCCATTATACTCATCATTATACCCATCTTTAATAAAGTATTTTTGAATAACAAATTACACCACAACGTGGAGATGGTAGGCCGTACGAAAGGACACGAGGTGATATTGTTGTTCGTAGGATGGATAAGAGGAGGTGTAAGGTTGTAAAATAATTATAATAAAATATCACAATGTATAATACTATGGATTTATTACTATAGAATGGAGTCCACATATAAATAAGAAGCAGAAGAAGAAAAGAAATTAAATTGAATTGGTAAAGCAATTACCTCTTCTTCTATAAATCTCTTTTTAGGGACACTAGGGATGGAGTTTTTGTAACACCTGAACCTCTTCAAGGTAAATAAGAATATTTATTGTAGATTCGGTCATGGTTTTGCCTATATATAATGTTTAAGGTGGTTTAATAAAATGTGGGATGAAATTCCCTTTTATAAGAGAGGAGGAAGGGAAATTTAGGAAGGTATTGAAATATTATTTTATCGTAAAATGATTTTTAGTTTAAAAAGGACGAAAAGACATTTAATTCCAAAATAAAATGATTATTTTTTTAAATCCTTTACACCAATAGGTTTTAGGAAATTTTAGGTCTCAAATTTAACCTTTTCTTTTAGCTTTATCCTTTAGAAAACTAATTTTACTCTTATCATGTCTTCCTGTATATTCATACTATATGTCTAATATAATTAAAATAAAATTTCAATAGAACATAAAGTGGTTCATTAATGAAATTTTAAACATTATATAAGTCATTTGGAAGAATATTAGATTTTTAGGACTATTATATCATTTAATAAAATTTCAATTGTTTTGAAAAACACATTTATGTAAATTTTTATACTATTCATATCATGACATTTTAAAAATTAAAAACAACATGATTCATTCAAAAAACATCATTAATTCAAATATAACAAGTCATAATCATCCATAAAATGAGTGTATGTAAAAAAAAGGTTTTGAAAATAAATTTATTTTAATATTTATAACTTAATTTATTTAAATCATTCAATAGATAGGAAGTCACTACATCAACATTTTGTCATAAATAAATCTATTTATTTGGTGTCTACAAATTATAAATAAGAAACACGATGTATGAAATATCTTTACCTTTACTATTAATATTTATAGTCAAATTTACCATATGTATAACCCCATATTAATTTTTTTATTAAGGAGATACAAGTTTATGTCATATTTCACTTTACATTAAATTAATTCTTATAAAATGTCATTTTCACAGCCAAGTGGTTCCATGGGGTCCCGAAAGCAACCCAATAATTCTCATGGTAAATATAATCTCATAAAATAGGTTTATAACATGTGTTAGGTTAGTTTAATATTATTATAATATTAATTTTTACCCTTATTTACCAGATTTACCCTTTAACCATAGTAAATAAAATAATTACTGAAGTTACTATTCATAATGTCTTAATATGAAAGGTAACTATTTACACAATTTGATCCTTTTCATTTAAATTTCAAAATCCATTTTTTAAAATTCAAAACAAAGAATTTTTAGTAATTAATTTAAAATTAATTCCTGTTTTCAAAATCAAAAAATATATTTTCAAAAAGTAATGATTATCAAAAGATTGACATGTTTTTTGTCCAATTTAAAAGTGAAATTACTTCCAATGAAAAAAATTGGATTAAATACTAAAAATTTAATCTAATTAAAATTTAAAAACAAGTAAATTTATAACCTAAAAATATAAATAATCTAGATAAAAAGGATGTTTTGACTTAAAATGTGGTATTTTTCACTATTCATTAAAAATGAACTTTGTGAGAAAATTACCAAAAATTCAACATAAGTAAATTTTTATGTCCCACTTTAAAAAAGGAATTTTATTGTTTCAAATATAATATATAAAATTTTCTGAAACTATATTTATAATTGGTACACCATCAAAAGGTGGAAAAATGCATTTTGTTTTGGAAAAAGTGCTTCTTTTATCTGAAAAAATTGATTTTATTCTTATATCATATTCTAAAAAATATATATGATTAATTTTAATGTTATAAAATTCAAAATGTGGTTAATAATAATAATAAATGCTAGTTTATATACCATTAAATATTAATATTTTCATAATATATCATTGTTTAGTGAATATCAATATTTTATACAACACAAGCTATTGAGGACGGTCGCTCTTTCTTGTATCTCTGCCAATTTAGTGTTGCATATAGTGAAAAATTCCTTTGGTGTCATGAATAATATAACAGAAACATAGAACTTTTTAAATCTTATAAAATCTATACCCAATGTTGTGTATAATGAGTTGCGTGAAACACATTCTATAAACAACGTGAAATTGTGTGAAACAAAAACCAAGAATAGTGTTTTGTATACTGAAAGCTAATACAGTGTTGCATATAGAGCAAGATAATATTAGTGTAGAATATAACAGAAGATATAAAATAAAATAAAAATAATCTATCTCATAAAATCTCAGGGTGTTACAATACCCAGTTACTACCAAGAGTCATTACATATACTAGAGGATCTTCCAAAATCCCTACTTGGTTTTGGTACATGTAATCCATTTTAGAATTCATGTTTTTCGACAACATGGAAACATTTGTTCCACTTATGGTTTACTTTTATGTCATAGGATCATTATTATCAACTAATAATGAGTCACCATCCACATTTTCTAGATAACCATAATATTATGGTTATTTAACTTCTCTTTTACTCTTATGTAGTAATTGATTCTTTTGAGTAGGTTTTTCACCCAAGGGGATATGGGGAGTCATGTCCTTTTTAATCTCTTGTATACCTTGATCCTCAACTTCATCGAAGTCTTCATCATAACCAATGTCTCTTTTAGATATGTGTTCCATATGGAATATGGAATTTATTTTCACTATTAACATTTCTCTGTGAGGTTCATATAAGTAATGACCCCTAGTTTCGGGGAATTATTCAATAAAGGCACAATTTTTCCTATAAGATGAATTTTTTCTAGTTTAAGAGGCCTTAAAAATGCTTTAAAACCCTACACATATAAGTATGAAAAAAATGTTTCTTTCCATTCCACAATTGTTATATTATACATACTTCCACCATAATTGGAACTTGGTATTTTATTTTTGTTACAATTTTTTATGTGTATGCCCAAAATAATAATGGATGTAATATATTTATCATAATTGATATCAAAGTTTCCAATAGGGTTATATTCCACCATTATTTTATGGGTTTTCAGGGAGATGTGTATGGAGAATTGAGATGTGACAGAATCTGAAACTCTTTTAAATAGAAATTAATACATGATTAAGATATTATCCACCATGGTCTGAGTGGGTTTTCTTAATATTCTTACCAAGATAGTTCTCAACTAAATTGTTGTTTTCATTGAATTTATCATGAGAATTTGACTTATATCCCATCAAGTATAAATATACATATATATCAAAATTCATAAATAAATTTTAGGAAGTATGATTACCCACCCCTTGCTTCAATAGAAAATGATCCACACACATATGTATGAACTGATTCAATAATCTATTTGACCTAATATACTATAGCACTAAATGTTACTTTGGTCATTTTTCATAGTAGACATGGATACCATACAATAAGTGATCTTTTTTCAAAATAATATAAATATCCATCTTGGTGTAATTTAGTCAAACACTTTTTGTTTACATGACCTCGCTAGGGATTCCAATGTTGGGCGTGGTACGAGTCATGTAAAGTAATTTCATTATTGATTTCCATTACATTTTTCATGTAATCCAACATGTACTAAACATTTTTTCCAAAATATGAAAATAAATCTATCCTCATATTTATGGATTATGATATAATGTCTTTCGAAATAGATGACAAAAAATAAAAATTGTTCAAAATGAATATCATTTTTGTTTGTAACATGAGTTGGTAGTCCCTGATATCTACTACAACAATTTTATGTTATGTTGTTCACTCATATATCTACCTACCCTCATTCATTTTTTAATACACTTGGCTACTATACAACAATAAAATTTGGGAGCAAAAAGCTATTTATAATCCATATTTATAGAAACAAACAAATTTCACTTGATAAAAAAAATGATACTAAATCTTCTTCCTTATTATTTGGTTGGGTGTGTTTTTTCTTATCATGTCCCATCTTTATTCATGAGAGACAAAAAACATAATGTTACCTTTATTTCCCATTTAACACCCGCTTCTTAGTAGGTAGTAAAGATGTTTTGTGATTTAATATCTTCCCCTTCCAGTTCCATTTATTCACCACAAGGGGAGAATTACTTTTTCACTTAGCCTCCTTGTATACTTCGAAGATAAAAGTAAGTAGGATTGGGATATAATGATATATGTTTTTATATTAAAATTTATAATAAAACTTCAGAAGCTCTGAGTGAGTGATTCATGAATGAGACAGTCATCTAGTTCATTAGAGTGTTTAAACCCTATAACCTAAATATTATAAATGAATCTAATGAGCTTTAATTCATGAAGGCCATCTGGGGAACCATCTCCATGATTGATTAAAGAACGATCATTGGAGATATAAAACCATCTTGTCTAGAACTCTACTGGTATTGGACACAAATATGCTCAACCATGCTATAATTTTCCATGTTTTCATGAGAGTTAATGAGGTCACCAGACATAGAGGGTAGCATCTAGAATTTAAATATTACCACATCTTTTATACGTATTTAATAGACAAGGAAATATTTATCACTTCCTTATTTTGTATAAATACTAGGCATTGAGGATTCTAGAATTATCGATTTCTGTTCATAGCACAACATAACCTGAAGACATCATAACCAATTGTAGATGTTACATGAAGTGAAAAGATAGTATTTCTAAAATATATAATGTAGGGATAATGTGTGAATCAATATTCAATTCATCTTAAATTATAAAATATCAGGTTATTAGTATATTTCTTGATTTGAAATTTTGTAATAAGTAATAATAAGTACTTTTAATTTGTGTCCAACTATTTAATTATGTCCAAATATACCTCACTATTTTACTAGATATGCCTAGTTTATAGGAAATTATAGTTTAATGGATCCATATTGCCCTTCCTAGAAACCCAATTTGGGTTTCCAAGATACGTGATTGTATTATGATGGGCCAGTGTTTTCTATCTATGATTTTTATATCATTGTCCTATTGAGTGGACTCGATAATCCTGAAATCCTAATAGTTATTTCCTTAAAATATTTCCAAATTTTACACCATGTCTAGTTAGGGAAACTGTTATTTATATATCATGATTAAGTCAACCCAGATCCATCATATGAACTCCCACTTAAAAGTATATTTCCCAGTGATGGCTAATCAAACACTTAGATGAAATTCTTTCATTCAGAACAGAGTATTGGAAGACCATGTATTAAATAATATATATTTTTGGGATCTAAATTTAGTTTTCATTTATATTTTTTATACTTTACAATTATTTTTAGTATGATGTGGATTTTACATAATTTATTAACCATGTTGGATAAAAAATTTATGCATAATACATTAATATAAATTCCTTATTTGAAAATTGATCATTTTTTTGAGATTGTATTATTACATTCATAAAATAATGAATCCATAACATAGAAATAAATAATTAATAAATGTCTTCCTCATGATCTTATCAAATGGTTGATTTATTGAGAGAACAATAAATCAACCTATCACATTAGGGAAGAACTCATATTTTTGATCTTATAATGAGTTATAACATTCCATCTATCCCCCTATGTATCACTTGGGTTGCCATTATTATGGATATTTCTCGAACCTCCTATACGTTACATTAAGTACTATATTAATTACATATATTTATAACTCATATGTATGTTAGGGGAACTAATGTATTCATTAATGGGTATTATATAAATAACCAATCACAGATAGGTCCTACATTATAATTGAGAGAAGATAACATGATGGAAAACAAATTTAATTTAACATTAAATAATTCTAAACCAATCAAATAAATTAAATTAAAACATCCAATGCATACACAAAATCATTTCAAAATCAATAACGGTTATTCATATAATGTATATGTGAATGTAAACTGGATAAAATTCATTTAAATTCATTATTTTATTTTTAAGATAAATGTTCTAGCATCGGTTAAAAAATAAATAAATAAATAAATTACGTTTCATCTTAATGAAACTCTAAATTAATTTTGATATATCCAAGTTAATGGAATTCCTAGTACATAAAGGGTAAAACCAATTATTATAGATTTATTAGAATAAAATATTTAATAAATTAAAATTCTTTAAAACCTTTGCTATAATTTCAAACACAATATGTTCAAATTAATAAAATATGTTCTAATTCATCCATTGTAAATTTTATGTCATTTAATTTTTTTCCGTAATTGGGACACTAAATAGAATGTACTTTGGAGTTACATTCTATTTGTCTTAGTTACTATGTACCTAGTTTATGTTTCTAGGGATTTAGTGTGTACCTTATCTATATTACACGATGTTTTCAAGCCAGCAACGAAATATGTATCAGTCCAGTTGTGTGTCCATGCAACCCACCAGAGAACTCATCATGTTCATCTATTGTGAATGTATGATGTATACAGAATAGACACACACTGTGTATCACTCATGTTGTGTGTTCACACAACTCACAAAAGGGATCAACATGAATTTGGGATGCAATAAATGATGAAATTCAAAACATGTACAACACATACATGTCGTTATTTCATTAATTCTCTAGGATTCCAGTCTCATGTGGTTTGAATGTGTATAATGGGCCCAAATATATTACTAAATTCAATGATAAGATGTCTTGACTACATGATGTGTACAGTAGATACAAATATTGTATTCCCATAATCTCTGTGCCAGACTGGCCCTATCTACTACTAGTATGCAAAAAATTCACCACATTTAGTAACTATTTTTCATGTCATGTATCCCACTAGATATAGAAAGTTTGTTCAATTAGGTACACAATTTGTACTCCAACTAATCATCACGTAAACCAGTCCTACCAAGAAAATTGTTTGGTACTTCTTGATGTCATCTATGCTAGTTATTTATCTACTATTAGATATTTAAGAAAATGAATCACTAAACAAAGATTATCGAAATGTCGAATCATGTTAATTAAATTCTATTAAATAATAAATAATATAAAATGAAATACTCTACCATGATTTCAAATGATGATCAAAAATCAAAAAATAATTATAAATTTAAAATATGACCACGATAATACAAATTATTTTTTCTGAGTACAACAAATGAAATGTCGGTTGGAGAAATATTAAATTTTCACTTAATATCGAGTTCCAGAAACCCAAGAAAATGTTATTTCTTGTTAAATTTTTAAATAATTTTTTATGAGATGAAGAAATAAATTTCTGTATAAAGGATCTCTCATTAATGATAAGGTTTATCATCCAAAAATAAATTTTTAGAATACATTTCTTTCATGGTAAGGACTCATGTGTAGATTCCATGTAGTGGTGATCCAAAATTTCTCCATTGATCTATGAGTAAAGCCTTATGATTTCTAGTGCTATCATGACAAATCAGTTATATTGCATTGATCACTTTGATCGCTCCAACATCCTTCAGTTCAGAAGGACTTCTTCACATCCTTGAGTTGAAGTGTGTATGAAATCGATATATATATTTTTATATAGATAGAGTGTGAGAGAGAGATAATTTCATTTCATGAAATGATTTACTATTATAAATTTTCAATGATCCAGTCAATAGAAACAACCACCTATTTTTTCAGCTTGGGTTTTTGTTATAAATATTTTTTTAATTGTACAGAAAAATAAATAATATTATAATATTGAATAAACCCCAAGACACAGAGTAATAATAATATTATTTTTATAGATCTTTAACACCTATGAAATGATATATATTATTTACCAAATTGTAAATAATTATTTATCAATGCACATAATTCAGGTCTATTTATCTTCAGTGGTATTTATTGAAAAACTAAAGAAATATTTAATTATAATATTTCAATAATCAAGATAAATTTTTTGATCAATAAAATGTGAATTAAATTATTCCTCAGTCTTGAGAATAATATTTAATCTTTTAAATAAATTCAAAAATAATTTATTCAATATCAACAGAAATGCATAGTCTATGGCCCTCTTGGATGCTTTCTCATTATCATTACGTAAAATCACCTAAATTCCATGATAAATTTCAAGTAAGGTGTAAAGATACCCATGATAAAGAACTTATTTTTACAATGATTAAATCAAAATTGGAATGCTCACTATGTAATATAATATCTCTCTCATAATATTTCATGAAGCAGGTTGCACATATGTGTTATCAACTTATGTGATGAAAACAACTTTGTTTAACTCATTAAAAATAACACATCAAGACACAATTTATTGGGAATTTATTAAAATGGATCTCTTCTAATAAAATGGATTATATATACACCTCCATAAATATGAAGGGATAAATCCTTCATTAGCTTGTCCATTAATTACATTTCAATGATTATGCATCCCACATACTCTACCACACTGCGAACATATGGTGTCATAGTTTTTTATTCCAAAAATTATAAGAGAATGATTCATTAGATTAAATAATTATAATATTAAATTTTAACTACCATCACACTTTCTCACAAATATTAAATATGATGAGACTAAAACATGTGGAATTCTGACTGGTGGGTCTGATATTATAATCTATCATCTTAGAGATGACCATGTTTGAACTTCATGGGAAGAAACATCATACACTTATGAGTAAGGAAACCAAAAAGTCATGAAATATTTTTCCTATCCTAGGTATTTATATGATTTTGGAACTAAATCAATTACCCCCCCAAAATTCTAAAGAAATAACATTGTTATCAATATCGTGTATGACCCAGAACACCACACGTAGAAGGGAATATAAAATCCCAAGACATTATAAAACATTAAATATTTTCAATAAATATTTTCAATTCATTATCTTTCAATTCACACAATAATGAGTTATATTACTTCGCATGCAACAATTACTTTTTTCGATAGCTTGCGTTACATGAAAGACTGAGTTTTATCAAACAACCAAATATTATGGAAGAATAATATTTTCCCCAAAAAAGATATAACCTATCCAATAAATTCGTGGTTAAAAATTAGATAAAATAACTTATGGAAATATATTTTTGAAATAATATCTTTACAATTAAATAGATATGAATATAAAAACCAATTGAATACATATAGAAAATTTATTCATATAGTAAAATTATTATGACCACTAAGGTGTTTTATCCTAATAAATTTAATTAATTTCTGTTAGTGAATGATATTAATTAATGATGCATATTATATATTATGTAAAATATTTTTTGATTCATCCATTATATTTTATTGGCATGATAGAAGAATAAATCTAGTTTTTTTGCTTAAATTTTCATTTTTATAAAAAGGAAAATTTTCTACCTTATAATGGGGAACCTATTTTGAAATGAAATTTGGGAAATTTTATAAACTTTATATTTCAAAATAAAATTAATTTTTGATATATTATTAACCTAATTATCTTAGGGTGATATTTTGATATTTTTTTGAAGTTTCATTTTTTGATGAATACACTACTAGAATTCTGAGAATTTGTGCATGGAGGTGAAGAAGAGTATTAGCTACTACCATTTGGTGGTTACTAAAGGGTGTATTAGTGACTTCCGAATGGTGGTCGCTAATAAAAAAAATAAAAACCAGGGGTATTTTATAGACTTTCACTTTGTCTTCTTCAGAACACTTCTATAACACAACCCCACGACCCCACCGCCCCACCCCTACACTTTTCACCCGCGTTCATCCCATGAACAACACATTAACCTCTAGTTCACTTTTTTGTATCCCTCTGGTCTCCCTCCGTCATCCCCTAACCACACCCTATCCTCCCCAAACCTACATGGACACTTTCTTACCGATGTGCATCATCCATATCCAATGAATCAGGCTTGTATCAATCCTCCCATATCATCGTCATATAACCTGCATCACCCACTACGTCCAGGACCAAAAATCATAGGTTTTGGGGTGAATCTTTAGTGGATTACAAATAGTGAATTCTCACATCTATAGTGACAATAAAAAAGGTTTTTCCATTTGAGTAACTCTAGGAAGATAACAATAATTTTTAGTGATGGTTTCTAGCGGTGTCTAAAGCCCTTATTTCTAGATAAAAACAGAGTGAAATTTTCAACGTTATCACTTTAAAAATCATCTTCTCATCTCATATATGGGATTAACATTAAATTAATATATGCTAAATTTCAATTTTAATTCGAAAAAATGGGTTAAATATTTGTAATAATAATAATTTATAATTTTTATTATGTCTAAATTATTTTTCCACCAAAAATATTGGTGAAATAAACTAAAATGAACTACAAGGATAAGTTTAAAATGAGTTTACTAAGAGGGTAAACATTAATCGTATGTGGAAAAATGACATAAAACTTTAATAAAATTAATTTTATAGAAGTATTTAGTCCTTATAATCCATTATTTTAATTATGGATCATTATTTTAGTCACATTATCTTTGGGAGATATATCAATAGTGTTTACCTTTTTATACTTAGAAGAATGTCAGTCCTCCTCCACAATAAAATAGAACTCATCGCATGACTGATTCACACCTATAATTCCCATTAGATCATAATAAACCTACCAAAATAATCTATAAAAATCCCTATACTCATTATAGAGTCCACACTTAGGGAATAAATCCAACCAAAGATGTCTTTGGGTATAAATCAAACAGAGTAACACAAAGAAGAGGCATCATTATTCTACAAGCACCTTCATTTTTTTTCTTACCCAACCCATAAATTATTATTATATATTAATTATATAAAAAAATTATCCTAAATATACTAATATGTTTTTATATTAAGGTTTTTACCTGAACCTTTACACACTTCCATAAAATGGGATAAATAATCATCCTTGACGTGTACGACAGACTACCACCTCACGAACCAATGTCTTTCTTTCTTATATTAGTAGCATTGAAGGTTGAAAATAATTATTTATATCTAGTTTATATATGTTATATATCATATTTATGATGTTTTTATTCTTATTTAATTATTATATAACACATAAATTTATGATTTCATTTTTGTGAGAATATGATAACATCGTTTGGGGAGATGTGGACTACCGCATCCTCAAAGTGATGTGATTGATTCACAAATTACATGGAAAATATTAAGGACATGTTTAATAAATATATGTGACATATATTACATATAAATGATTATTAAATTGTAATATTTACATATATATCATTTTCTTTTCAATTTTTATCAGGATAAGAATATTTAAACTACGTTCATGTGTATGTATGGTTTAACATTTTTCATGAATGGTGTATTTCATTTCCAATATCCAAATATTATCTATTAAAATAATTACCTATATAAATAATATATAGTTTATAAAAAGTATAGTTTACATTATGGATTTTATTAAATCATGATTTCATTAATAGTAATGGAAAATAATATGTCAATTCATACTAAAAAACAAGGAAATTGACACTCGAAAGAGTGAAAATAATGAAATATTATTAACCAACAAATAATAAGAGGTTATAAAAGGATTATATTTTATATTTTAAATATTACTATGGTACAATTTTTTGTTATATTCCTACTTAAACCCATTATATATTAGTTAAAAGATAATTCAACCAAATTAAAGCATAAGGTGAGGGATTTCATTGAAATTTACATTCCATTGAGTCTTATTTTTAATTATGAACCGACTGACATTAATGTGGTTAAAAGACTAAAAATTATTCATTTAAAATTATGATTCAACCATAATTCTTGGTATTCTACGTTTCACTTTGTATTATCTTATCCAAGGGGATTTAACTAGGAAATTATCATATGGTAAAAGTTATCTTTGCAATCTCACATTCAGTTGCGATTGTCAACATTCTCATGAAACAATCACTTCCCAATAATCATTTTTACGGTTTTAAATTACAATCTTGGAAAATATCCATATTCTTGTGTTATTTATATTATTATTTCTTAGTATTTATACCATTTTTACATATGGTGTTCATTTTAATAGTTATTATATTAGTTGGAGAAATGGTGATAAATTCATATTCATTACTCAATATGAATATTTGATAATGCACGACACTAAAAAACATATTAGATATTTGAGGAATGATTTGGACATGCAAGACACATATTGGGGACTAGTTAAGGAAATACCATCGATGCATTGGTAGTTCCATGAGATGAATTTGTTTTCCAAATTAGATGGGTTATTGCCCATGATGTTTTAAACTAACTTGTGAATAGATCTTGATGGTAAAGATATCATGCGACTAGGAAACATGATGTCCTATATTTAATAATATACTTCATTAAATATTAATTTATTTTTTTATGATATTTTCACTATGAAAAAATTCAATGGATGAATTTTATTCTAACATTATTGACTAAATAGAGTGGTTTTCAGTTGTTTATAATACCACATTGATTATTCCCATTCATTCATTATTTCTTACTCTACACATTACCCTCACTGAACTTTTGGGACCACCCTTAATTTTTTCCTTTCCCCAATATATGAAGATATGTTCTTAGAATGAGTTTAAAGGATAAAGTTTATTTGTTTTTGTTATGTATTATTTCTAATTACCAATGAAAAATTGGTATCATCTATTTAATACAGTTTTCCATAAATGCTAATTTGTTCAGTATGTTGGGATCTGGTTCTTGTATATATGACCACATAATAGTTGAAATAAAAAGTCTCTAGGCATACTAGGGTCAGGTCTCTATAGTTGGTATCACATCACATTTACTATAAAAATTGGTAACTATATTTATGAAATAATATATTAAAAAACATTATCCAAAGATAAACTATGAAGTTCATCATAGAAGAACATATATCTTCATTAACTTAAGAGTTATGGGTACCATCATAGGATTACACGATTAAGGAATATAATAATTTATATGTTGTAAACATCACTTTTTTGTTTCATGCAATGGGATTCTACCAAGACTAATTATATTTGAGAAGAAATGTTTTCCCACAGAACTCATTAGTTTAATACATTTTTAGTGGAAATGTTATTTAAGAATTAAAAAATTTAAATTCTAGAGATATGAGTTTAATGGTATTGATAAAATTTAAGGTTTATATACAAGTAAGATTAGTAGAAATTATAGATAAATAGGTTGTATTGAAAACCCTAATAACAAGGGTATTTATTGATTAGTTTTATTTTATGGATATCAATCATACCTTTGGGAAACATTATGTAAATTTTTTAATGTATTGTATAACCAGTATTCTATGTGAAACCCCATCATATCTAGAGAGGAAATATGGCTTTAATACATGACAGAAGGACTATAAATGTTTCACCCCAACCACTAGCCTACATGATGTCCTGGTTAATATGTCTTTGTGTTTAGATAAAAAATTGATGAAAAAATAATAATGATGAACCAATAATAATAATTTTTCTATTTAGAGATTATATAATTAACCATATTTTTTTCTAAAATATTTATAGAAATATATAAAGACTTTTTTTATGGCTCATACGATCCGATTTTAGTGCCTCAGGGAAAAAATATTTTTTATGATTTTTTTCTCAATGTAATATATAAATTGGAAATTTATCAAAGAAATACCAAAGGATGAAAATGGGTTTATAAAAATATAAAATGTAAATATATTTAAATCTATTATTAGGAAGTAAAATAATTACTCAACTTTGTGAAAGGATCTAGATATAAATATATATCTTAGTACCATCATTTCTGATGTTATCAATGACCTTTTCACACCTATTAGATTTATAATTTTGAGGTCTAAATCTATCCATTTATCATTGAATAGTTTGTTATCAATGAACTCAATCACTCCCTATATTAATTTATTCTTTTACTCAAAGTCCATACCCTCACTTTCCACTATTGTTCTTTCACATTGAAAGCTAGTTATATGTTATTTTCATGTGACCCTTCTATATTCAATTATATCTTATAAAGAGGTTATTTTGTTAACTTTATTATGATGTGGGTTATTCAAAAAATAATTTTCAAAAATAAAACCCTATATTACCGAGATTAGGTTTAAATTGTAAAGATGTAGTTTATTTAAGGCGGGGAGATTGTAACACCCCAAAATTATAAAGTAAAAACATTATTTTTGGTATTGTATATTTTAAGAAACACCAAGTATAGAAAGGAATATGACATCTGGATAAATTATTAAATATTTATTATATTAAAAAATTTTAATCTACTATATAGATTAAAATTCAAGAAAATATGGAGTTATCATGTGTTTCACAAAATAATGATTTTTTCAATAGTATACATTACATGCAAGAGTGAGTTTTACCCAAAAAAAATTGTTAAAATATTATTATTTAATATAATAAGATACAAACAAGACACTAAATTTATTGTTATTAATATTATTAACTAACTTATGAAAATATATTTTTTCACTCACTGGTCAAGAATTAAAAATAAATAAATATAAAACTGATTGAATATAGAGGAAATGTTTCTTTAATGAACTATTTTTCTACGCACCAAGGAATTTTATAATAATAAAATAAATAAATTACTATTATTAAATGATATTACAGATGTATATATATAAATATATATATTCAATAGTTATTTTTTATATATTTATCCTATGTATTTTTGGAGAATAAAACAATAAAAAATCAATTTTTACGAATAAAAATTATTTTGTTTCTAAGAAGGGCATTTTATCACTTTAAAATGGTGCACTTATTTTTTTTTTAAAAATGGTTTTTTACATTATACATGTAAAAAAAATTATTTTCTAAAGTGGAATATCAAAATTTTTCTATGGTAATTTGTTTTGAAATTTTCAATGATTTTTCATTTTTTGATGAATGCAAGAAAATATAAAATTTTAATTGAAGAATGATATTTCATCTAAATAATTTAAAGTATGAAATTATATTTGTCATTTTTTCAAATTATTATTAGATCCATTTTAAATATAGAAATAAAATATTGGTACTTTTTATCTTTTTTATATTGAAATTTGTTATAAAATCTTTGTGAACATTTGAATATTTTCACATTAAAATCCCACTTTCTCGTCTCATCTATGAGATAAATTTTAAATTTATTTCTACCAATTATCTTAATTTAAATTGTAAAATTACATTTTATAATTGTAATTATTATAAATTATAATTTCTAGTATGTAAAACATGGTTTTTGAAAAAGTACATTACTGAAATTAATTATAACTAATTACAGTGATTACGTGAAAATGAGTTTACTTAGTTGTTAAACATTAATTTTATGTTTCCAAATTAATTAAAAACATGTACAAAAGCCCCCGGATAGACATATTTCAACCATATCCTTTATTTTAAGAAAAATACCTTTCATTTATGCACATTATGTTAGTGATACCATTTAGTAGTGTTTACCTTATTATGTTAACAAGAATACCACTTCTCCACTATAAAATATAACTCACCCTCCTTTAATTTTTACACCACAAAATCCAATGGCCTCATCCAAAAATTTAAGAAAATAAGATCCTAACATCCATACCCTCATCTTAGAATCCTCATGTTTGTCTGCAATTCAAGCAAGTCTGTTTTTGGTGTAAACCATGAATTATTACCCAAAGAAGTGGTAACATTCTTGAATGTGCACTTTTGTTTTTATGTCTTCATTCACATATTAAATTATCATAATATATTAATTATATAATAAAATAAGTATAATAAATATAATTATACTTTTCATATTATTGTTACAACCTCCACCTTCAGACACATTCATCAAATTGGATACAAAATCATCTTTCATGTATACGATAAACTACCACCTCACGAACCGATATCGTTCATCCTTCCATTAAAAATTTTTATGGTTTTAAATAATGATCGATTTAAAATTTACATATGATATATATGATAATTATAATGTCTTTATTATTTTAGAATTATTATATCTCTCATACATTTATGATTTCTATTTTGGAGGACTATGATAACATCGTTTGTGGACATTTAGTCTACCACATCTTCAAAGTGATGTGATTCGTTCACACTTTACAATGAATGTATTATGAATGGGTTTAATAAAAATATGTAAAATATAAGACATATAAATAATACTGGAATTATAATATATACATATATATCATTTAAATTTCATTCATTTAATATGACAATAAAATGGAAACATCATTCATGCGTATGTACAAACTACCATCTCCTTGAATGAGGTATTTCATTTACTTTTTCAAATTTTTTTGTATTATAATAAATAAATATATAATTTATATATTAGATATACACCCGATTTTTTACATTCTGGATATGATGAAATCATGATATTTCTAATAGGAATGAAAAATTAAAAATCAAAACATACTCAAAAAACAATTCAATTAACACGCAAAAGTGTAGAAATAATGAAATATTTTTAACAAATGGGTTATAAGAGTTTATAAAAGGACAATATATTACATTATAAATATTAATATGGTTCTTATATTTGTTTTCATCATTCCTAAAACCATTACACAAGAGGATAAACTGCATTCAACCAATTTGAAGCCTAAGGTAATAGATTTCATCTCAATTTACATTCCATTGATATATATTTGTCATGATTCACCATTTAACATTATTGTGAGGTATATACTACCCATTTTTCATTTAATATTGTAATTCCATCAAACATAATGTAATTGTAAGTTTCACATTGAATTATCTAATCCAAGATTTTTTTACTTGAAAATTGGCATGTTGTGAATTTTATCTTTGCAATTTCACTTTATTTGGTGATTTTTAACATTATCTGGGAAAAATCACTTCATTATTATAATTTTTTTTTTATTTTTTATTAAATTCATATCAAATATATATATTATTGTGTTGTATATATTATTATTTCATAAATGGGTTACCATTTTTACATATTGTTCTCATTATGACAGTTATTTGATTAATTGGGGAAATATTAATAAATTCTTATTCTTTACTCAATAACGATATTTGGTATGGAACTGTATTGAAAAAATTGTTCTATATTTGGGTAATGAACTTTCCATGAATTTCATTATTTGGGGACCAGTTAAAGAAATCCTGAAGAAGTATCAATAGTATCACATTATGAATTAATTGGCCAAATTGGATATGTTATTACTCAGTATGTTTTATACTATCTTGAGGTTATATGTTGACGATAAAGGTATCATGTTCCTAATAAATATAACATCTAATATTTAATAATTTATTTTATTTAATATTTAGTTATTTCAACCCAATATATTTTCACTATGGAAAAATATATGTATTTATATTATACTAACATTATAGACTAAATCTAATGGTTTTACGTTATTTAACTTTACATATTGATTATTCTATATATAGTTTTTTAAATGGAATGTCTATTAAGTTATCTTCCCTTCAATATTGATTATGATTAATGATTCATTATTTAGTATACTATAATTTTACCTTATAGCGAATATTTTCTGAACCTTATTTTTTCCATTCCATTGGAAATGAAGTTGAATTATTAGAATGAGTTTTAAGGATGCAGATTTTTTTTTTTATGTTTTATTTTATATTCCCTATGTAAAATGGGTATCATATATGTAATCCAATTTTCCAAAACTGCTAATATATTCAATACTCTGGGATATGATTCTTGTATCTATTCTAATGTAATGGTAGAAAGATATCAGCTTTAGCCTTTCTAAATTTGAGATTCTATAGTTAAAAAACATCACCGTTTCATTTCACGGTTCTCATCATTATAGGGAAAATCCAAGAACATATCAATGTGAAATATACCCTTGGACATTATATAATTAATTTTCTGAAGAAAAATAAAAAATATGAAAAATATCATATTAGTATTAAAATGATTGATTGTACATGTATTCAATGTAGAAATAGTTGGTCCTTGAATGCCATCTCCAACACCAATAAGTTACTTTTCAGTGTAAAATTCTGGTGAACTTGAACTTCTTCATCTGAGATGTCTTCCACCATTCCAATACGCTTATATAATTATCATTTTTAATTTTTTAATATTACTTTGATTATATTGAACATTCATAGAGGGGTTATAACTATCCATGAAATGTTATTTTATTCTATAGAGGTGGAAACTGTTCTTAATCCTGAAATATTCTATTATATTATTCTTGGTTCGAACCATACTTCTAACATTAAATATATTTCACATCAAGGGAGGCTTACAATCTATCTTCCTTTTAGTTTAAAATATCTTTTATAGAATCCATCAATTATTATTAGCCGATTTGTGATCACTAGAAGTAAACCATAACACTATATTAAACTAACCACGTCTTACCCTTGTTCATATAAGTTGGAAAGATATTCAAATATATTGTATGTAAATATGTTTTCTCTTTTTTAGATGCTTGGTTGTAATTTTAAATTTTAATTTTTTTTAATATTTCTTTCCTTATTGATGGATTTTATATTTTTATACCATGTAATAATATTTCACTAATCACTATCTTTGTTTCTTAGCGTTACACACCACCAAAAGTAACCAATAAATTTTTTATCATTTCATTTAGTATTATTTGTTGTAGTTTATGTTTTTTCTGTAACGTTTTATATGAAGAAATGTTTGGAGAATTATTTCCTTTCATAAATTTTCCCACCGTCATATAATTAGTGGGTTTCTACAAGTCCTTGTTTACCCATAATTGTTCAGAACTATAAATGGAACTATTCAAATTATTTGAATTTATGTATAAAATTCATCAGAAAGAAGGGGAATATTATTCATTAAAATATCACAGGAAAGAACATACAATGTTCATAAATACTTCCCAAAGCGAAATTGAGTCCTATCAGATGTAAGAAAATCCTTAGGTGTTTTGGTTTTGGCTCTTTTCTCGACTTTATGAGAATTTTCATCATGAGGGACTTGAATTTTTATTTTTTATCACAAGATAATGTCACATTAAATTTAAAGTGTTTTTTATCTTCAAAGAACCACACCTAATCATAAAATTCATAATCTCATTTATTGTATACTTTCTTCATACAACATACTCACCATTGTCAAAGAATGATCAGGTTATATTACTTGTTTTTACTACATCTTTAGTTGAGAATTGTTAATATCAATAATTACATAGTGAGTATTCCTTAGGGTGTGTTCATTCTCTTTCGCAATTCTTATTAAAACATTTTATTCAAAGAAAATACCATATAGGTATTCTTCAGTAAAACTAAACTTTTCCTGATTAAATGTTTCTGATTGATCCTTATGATCATTGATTTTAGTGATTTTTTCAGGCATATATTTTTTATGACATTTTCCCTTTTATTTTACCCTCCCCTTATACTGATTTATAGACATGTTATTCTTCTAGCTTTATTTTCAATTGATGGTTCATAGCTTCAACAGTAGTTTATAATTCATTGAATCTTTACTTGACCACTTCATTTATAATTGTATTCTCAGAAAAATTTATTTTCATTGTTTCTTATACAATTATTAGCATTTATTCATAATGTATTACCTTTTCTTCCATACCTTAAATTATTTTATTAGGAGATTTACATTCTCGAAATGACTTTAATAATTTATTTCTAATCACAACATTTTCAAATTCCAACAACTTTTTTCCACTTGTAGTCCATTGATATATTAAATTATATAGGTAATAACTACAAAAAATAATTTTGTTATTTAATATTTGGTTTCAGAGTAAAAATTTCAAATAGACTCATACATACCATATTTAGTGTAATAAATTATAGAGTAATAATTTTTTTCTTCATATTTTCAGTAATCTTACAATAAAATTTAACTTTAGGTAATACTGGATAATCCTTCCACTATTATTAAGATGATAAATTTATAAAATTCTAAACGCCCTCCTTCTGGTTTTTAATGTTTTTGATACATATAGGGTTCCAAAAAAAATATAATATTCTCTATTAATATTATCTCAAGCATATTAATTAACTTATGTAGAAGATATATCTTCAAATTATACAAAACTACTCTTCATATAAATAAATTAAAAACAAATGGTACCCTTTAAATGTAAATAAACACTGAGTGAAAATATGATCTGACAATAATTTAGAGTTCCAAGGGATCCTGTACTCACCCTGGGGGGGTGGTGAATTAGTGGTGACAAAGTATTAAAAATTATGTTCAAATTAAAATATTAATTATTATATTTTCATTGAATATATGTCTTCATTTAGGTATTATGGATATCTATAAATTTCCCTCAACACTTCCCTAAAGTTTTATATAGATAATGTAATGTAGATAAAACCTGTGGATTTTTACAATGTTATACATCAACATGAGAATAAAATCCTTTCCATCCCATCTACCATATATTCACATATTCACCAACAAATAATAATTTTAAATAATTTTAAACTAGTATGGGTGGTTAATAACATAAAACACACTATGAATCTGACACAACAGGTATACCCACTTTTAAAAGTATCTTATCATTATATTTTACTAAATACAACATCACATCAAGATTATATAAATTTAATCTTTTCTTTTAATATAACTTCTTATTCTTATGGAGTACATGTATGTTGAACTTGTTCTGTTTCTATTAAATGTAAATATGGAGATCCGACTTTCTCATAGAAATAAAATTGTCATGTATTCATATATTTCATTATAAATTGATATTTCAGAGTTTTGAATATTCCTTAGAATCTAATTTTCAAGAATTCTAAAAATATCATCACAACAATGTTTTTGTTGGATAATCTTCTCAACAACTTTATTACATTTATCTCCATTACTCTATGATTCTTCATAATTTTTTTATAAATGAGGTTATATCTTTTAATATGAATAAATTCATATGAATGGTACAAAATATGTTTTTCCCCAAATTTGAATCTTCTAGAAAATTTTCCTTAATTTGAACACCATTATAAAGTTCTAAATAATTAGTGTCACATTTTGTCATCAATGTTTCTCCAAATATTTGTGTAAAAAGCACTAATCATAATCCAAAAAATATCATCGAGATTTACAAATTTTTAAATTATAAGTCATTATCATTATAATATTTCCCATTATAATGTTTTTAGGACACTAATACATCCATTAAGTTTATAAATTTATCTACGACATCATAACTCAAACATTTAAAAACTCATCTTCATAAAAAAATATTTTAAACTTTATTACTTAAATATCATGTCGCTCAAATCAACAATTCTAATTTCCTAAAAACCTAACTTTATTAATTGAACATTGAATAGATCAAATTTATAAATGAGATACAGTACAATGTGACTATATTACCTAAAATTATTATAACTCAAATTTATAACTTAAAACTTTTAGTACTCAAATTTATAATTAAAAAATTTTACAACTCAAATTTATCTCTTGTATATTTTACATCATAAAATTATAAATAATTTTTTTTCCAACATAACATTATTAATCCATCAATATAAAACTCAATTTTAAAAATCAATATTTTTATAACTTTAAATTTTTAAAACTATAATTAAGAACATGAAATTTTAGAATATCAACCTTATAACTTGAAATTTGTAAACAAAAATTGATAACTCAAATTTTTAATAACTCTACATTATAAATTGTGATTTTTATAACCTAAATTATTATGTCTAACATTAAAATATTCCTTAACTACATAAGTTGAATTTATTAATGCTCTGATATAATATTTTTCAACTTCAGCTGGTGAAATTTATAAATAACTTATACAAATTTTATTATACTTATCTAGTAAATGCTTTAAATATATGGTTAACATTCTTCATATGTTATTATACCATTTTTCCAATCAATAGACTTAAAAATAATCATAAATGTTTCTATCCCATTAAATTAAAAATATTTTTAAATTTATTTACCTAGTAAACATATAAAAATTATTATCATTATTCATTTAGTAAAACATACCAACATTCAAAAATGTCTCAATCCAGTAAAACTTCATCTGAAGAAAATTTTCTTGTTTCCCAATCTAAAATATCTTCATCTGGTGAGATTTCATAGGATTCTCCATTGGATGGAATATCAAAAAAAATTCCCAGTCATCTCAGTTTAATGACCTTTTAATGGTATGTGTAGTAGAAATTAATCAAAAATTTCTTTAGTTCATATTAAAAAGTGTCTATCCAATATTTATGAATCATATCACAATGTTAGATAATGAACTTCATATAGCCGCAACTCCATGACTTCAAAATTTCAACATTTTGTAAACTTTATCTATCTCAAAAACCATGAAATAACCCATATTATTTCATAATGACATTTAGTAATAATGAAGTTAGATTCATTAAGTATTAACAAAGAAACATTTTAATTCCAATTAGAACTACATAGGATTTACTTAAGAAAATCAATAGGAAACCTTATAAGAAACTCCATAAGAAAATATTTAGGAAAACATATAGGAAACTATATAGAAAACATTATAGTAAACTTCATATTAAACACTACAAATTTTTTTATCACATTACTAATTCACTTTTTGATAAAAATATTGAGATAATGATAATACTTTTATTACCATCATATAATATGAAGTTCAATAAGCTATAGGGTAATGACTAAAATGGTATCAAAACTATAAAAGACTTTTAATTTTTTGAACATTACCATAAAATTAAAAATTACAGATCATATTAAAAATTTATTATTAAAAAGAAGAAGAGAAAAAATTGTAAAACATTTTATTTTAAAGGAAGGATAAATAATAGATCCTTGAAAAGATGAAACAGGTTACAAAAAGGAATATGGTGTCAATGTCAAAAAAAATTATAATAAAGGGATGAAATTCCTTGTTAATATTTTGAAATAGCATTGATGAAAACACAAATTATAAAAATAGGTATGAAAATGTCCCAATGGAAAGTGTTAATGAAAAATAACAATTTGACATGACAAAAATCATATTTGGATTTCCAAAAAATAAAAGAAAACATTTTTGGGAATAATGAACATGTAAGGGGAGTAGAATATTTTTTATGTTAGATGATATTTTTTTTATTAAAAATATTTCACTTTAATGATAATGAAATTCATTAAGAATGAAATTTTCTATTAATAAAACAATTTCCCTATAGTGAACTGAAGATATATGTTATAAAATAAGAAATATTATAATTTTTAAAATTTATATGAATGAAATTTATGTAATAAAATTTTAATTCTATGATTGGAAATTTTAGTTAAATAAATCCCTAGTGAATTTTGAAGTTCTTAATGAAAGAGAAGTTTAGAATGGGGTCTATGAAGTAGAAATGTAAATCATGAGAAAAAAGTAAAATAATAAAGAATAAAAATTATTGGGTAGAATGTTATTAACTTATATGAAATAATTTCAATTTTAAATATTATTACTCAATGAATGACAATTTAGTTTCCCATATTTAATACATTGTCATTATATTTGGAATTGAAAAACCATGAAATGTGGAACATGTGACATATTTGTAAATCCATTTTATTTCATGAAAAAATATTATAAAATAAAAATGTGGCTAATATATACAATAAAAAATTAGAAACAATGTTTAATACAAATCATATATGAATGAAAAAAATTGGGATGAAAAAACCCATATAATTAACCCTGATTGGATGATAATTCCCTAACCTCATATATAAATAATTATATTAACAAACTTTTTCTGAACCTTATTATTTCATATAATTTGACACCTAAACTATAGTAACCCATAAATTTTAATTACATTATTATAATTTTTTAAATATGTAAGATATTTCATGACATAATATTGTCTTGTCTTGAAGTCTTAGAAAAATAAATACATAAAAAATTACCTTATTTAATTATAAATATTAAAAAATAGTATAAAAATAATCATTATTCCTTTTAATCATTCATAATATCCATCTTCATATATTTGTGAAATGAAAAATAAGTGGGGAGATCATATACTTAGTAAGTGTTACATATAATTGAAGCTATCATTAATAGAAAAGTAATAGTAAATATAGAAGATGGGATAATCAAAACAAATTCCATTCAATTGAAAAAATCATTACAATGGACATACATTTATAATATAAACATATAATACACATGTATAATTGAAATTTAATTCTTAATAAAGGAAATTTATAAATATTGGCATTCATGATTATGGATTTTCAACCAAGATATCATCAATCTTTCCATTATTGTCTCTCCACCAAGTCAATTTTAATTCCACCAGGGCCTCTCAAACAAGAAATTTTCATTCCACCAAAATCCTCTACACCAAGACATTATCATTATATGGGATGACTTCATAACATCTTCGAACCCATACTACAGGAATACAAAAAATTCAAACATAATATTTATATTTATGGATTTGATACTAATAAATGTGACCAAATTTCAACCATCATAAACTATGAAAATAATAATTTTTTATATCACTTAAATAATGAAGTAAATTTTCTTTAAATAGTTTTATAGTATTATTAAACATTCTTTCAGACTATATATTTGAAAATATAATCCATTTTATCACAAAACAATTTCATCATAAATAAATACATACTATTTACATGGTAACATCTATATTTGATAACAAGAATTATATTAAAATTTTTACTCATACATATGCCCTATGAAAAGTTATTTGAATATGTGGGATGAAATAAAAAATCTCATTAAAGGATATGTTGAAAAATAACAGATACATAAGAGTATGTTTTGACCAGGTAAATTCGAATAATTTTTTTGGGGGAAATATAACTGCTTTTCTAAGTCCATTTACCAAATTCATTACAGATCTATACCAGGGTCACCCATCATCATGAGATATATCATGCTCACCCATAATACTGAGATATATATAGGTCACCAATAATCATAAACAATGCGATATAATAAAAAAAAGGTGTATCATATGGATGCTTGAATTTTTGTCAAAACATTCTACCAATAATTAAAACATCTCAGGATAAATAAATACCCCTTCCATTTAAAACCCTCCATTAAGATACAAAAAAAATAAAGGGAAGGATTAGTTTTATTCGAAGAGAACACAAAATCTTGTAATGTAATCCAAACATCAAGTAACAGTTATAGTGGCGTTAAACACCATTGATTTTGTAAACATTAAACTTGAACATTCCTTTTTTCCTTTTGTAAGTAAGTAAAATAGCATAAAGTGATTCCTTTCGAAAACCTTTAAAAAGAAGTAAAAAGTTTTTTTTAATTATAATATATATATATAAATATATTAATAAAATAATTTTATGAATATTTACATGGAATTGAATTATTTTGAACATTAATAATAAAACTATAGAAATTAGGGTTTTACGGTGAACTATGTCCCATACCTCAAGGATGACACATTGCATATGTTCATTATCTTAATTAAAGAATAAAATTATACTCATTATTTTATTTCATAAGAACATTTTTAATTTCCATTATTAATTTTTTTATTAAATACCATTTTTTATATAATCACTTAATAACTTGTGTTTATATCGTTTGTTTCGTTGATATTTGGATTATATGTCAAAAATCATATTAGTAAGTTGATTATGGTTAAGGTGGTCAATATTCCATAATATATGGAATAAAAAAATATTCCCTCTAGAATATGGTGATGAATGTTAGAAAGTTATTAAAATAGGTATTTTCCTAAATAGAGTGATTAAATTGCGTGAGTAAGTGAGGTGATAAGGTTCCCTTTTATACGAGAGGGGTGGGGAACTCTTTGAATATCATAATGTATTCAATTAATATCAATTAATATTCATTGGAAAGTGGAAATAAATAATTTTAATTTGATTATAATATTATAATGATTATAAATTCTCACATGGAATAAAATTTAGGCAATTTTATGTTATGGTTTAACCCATATCTTTTAGTTATAACCCCTATTAACCCTTTTAACAATTCTGTGACATCAATTATTTTACACTTTTTGGGCATATAAAGTTTCAATAAAAATAAAATTTTCCACGAAAAGGAAAGTTACTGAAATATTCAACTATATTCCATTCACTTGATTAATTATTTGTGTTTTATGAATTTTAAATCATTTAATAAAATATTATTTATTATAAAATATATCTATTTCGGAACTTTTCATTTAATTTTCACTTAATTTATTGGGAATAATAATTTAATAAGAATATAAATATTTAAAAAATCCCTAATATGTTTTTTAATATATAAAATTCTTCAGACACTATAAATCATTCAAAATAATATCTTGTTGAGTTTTTAAATTCATTTAATTTATCGACTACTAAAACAAGCATTGAGTAAACTATGCCAAAAAATTTAATGTAATTTTTTCATCACATAAAAATCAATCGAAATCATAGAAATAAATAACTAATTTAAATAAAATCATCTATATCCATTTAATATGTATAATTATTTCATATATTTCATGACATATTATTAAATATGTTATCTTGACTTTTCTAGATATACATTAGAATTTTACAACAATTTGGATAATTAACTTGTTATTTAGCTAAAAAATAAAAATATATCTATAAAAATATTTATAAGAATTAATATATCTTAAAATTTTCTATAAAAGATTTAAACCTTCCCAAATATTATCTTTAGAACAATGGATTTGACTTTTTCATTGATCGGCATGAACTATGTCGACCTGGAAAATGCATTTCATATTTATAATGATATAAATTATAATTTGAATATTATGAATTATTTTTGTATAATATTTTTAGTATATTACCATAAATTATTAATTAAATATGATTAATATTTTTATAATATTATGTATTAGATTTATCATAAAAGATAACATATTTCATAAAAATTGTATTTTTTACTATTCACTATAAATTTATCTTCTTACAAAAAATAATAAAAAATCATAATAAGGTAAATTTGAATTTAGTAATAAAAAAATTATTATAATTTTATAAATTAAATTCCTATAAGTAAATTAAATTAATTTAAAATATAAGTTAATAAAACACAAATGAAATTAGTTTTTAGGAAAATTCATTTTTAATCAAGAAAATGAACTTATTCTAAAATTAGATATATCGAAGAATAAAATCAAATTAATTTTATTATATGTAACCAAATAAATCTAATATTATATTTTTTAATATTAAAAACAGTATTGGAATTCTTTATTGAATGAAATGACCATTTTCCAAAAATTATTGTTTTTAATTATTCACAGGAAAATCATCCTCTTCCAAAAAAAAATCATTAAATGATAGATAATATTAATATTATTATGTAAAAATATATATTATTTTCATAAATTTAAATTTATAAAATTTCTAAAAAATAATTAAAATATTCACATAGAAAAATATATAAAAAACCATTTTTGAAAAAAACATATGTTTTTTAAGAATACAATGAATTATCTCAAAATTGAGTTCTTATTTCCAAATAATTAGTCAATATATTTTAATTGAGTAAGACCTTTATATATATTTCATAATGTGTTTATTCCTATTAATAACCAAAAATTAAATGGGTTGTTCATTATTTTCATATTTAAATAATAATATATCATGTTTCATTTATGTTTTTTGTGGTGTAACATATACATTATCAAAAATAATATTCTTTTTAAAATCTACGAATATTACATTCTAAACCTCAAAAGTAAATTGAATACTCATAATTTCAAATTGAGAATGGTAAGTAATTGTTTGTTATTTGAAAATACATTTGTCGAAAACCCACATCATAGAAAAGGGTTACATAACATTATTTCGAAATGAGGTAACATGAAATAAAATGTCCATCTATAATAACACATAACTAGGTTTATGAATATGAAAAAATAATATGGAATCGAAAACATGGATATGGAAGAGAGTTTTAATGAAAAAATTATGGAATGTGTTTGAGAATATGGCTAAAAAATGTTACTAACAACAAAACCATAAATCAACAAGGGAATAAGAATAATATCAACTCATTAGAAATAAAAGTAATATGATATCAATTTTTTTCATGATCCCTTCATATATTTGTAGATTTCATTCCAAAAAGCGACTAAAAACATAAGAAAATATATTTTATTGATTTTCTTCAAATCCTTAAATGTAATTTCTCCCTTCAATGGCATGTCTGAATCAGTTTCAACCATCATTTCATGTTTTACTCCAAATGATGAGTACGAATAGTCAATTCATGAAACACTACAATCAATATCTGATTGAATGTGAGGTATATAAAAGGAATAAAATATATTCTTTCAATCATTAAACATTAACAAGAACTACAACGGTTAACATTAGTTAAGGTAATATAAAACATTTATATAATTTCATATAAATGATTAGTCACTAAAATTAAACAATAGAAGTAATGATTCAATATATATTATTCTATAAATAACTAACCTTTAAACACTTCAAAATATTCCTAAATCCAATAAATCAAAATGATAAATAATAAAATATTTAAAAATAATTTTAACATTATCCACCCATAAAGTCAAATAATGATAATATATATTCTCAATCATATAAAATCCAAAATATACTAATATTTTCCATAAATTACCTAGATTACCATATAGTCAAAACTAAATCATATATACTTCCAAAAGATAATTCTACAATTATTCAACATGAAAAACCCCATCATAAGTTATAATATATTCATTTACCTTAATCATAAAATCTTACTAAAATAGTTAATATATTTAAATATATCATTAATCATTTAGTAACCAAATAACATTTCATATCATGGTAAACTATATGATAAACCACATGTTCCAAAAATGTAATGTCTTTTTATCCAAAATTACCTCAATATACCCTAAATTGAAGAATGTTTTTACATAAAATGTTATATTATACACGAGATATTAGATCTATAAAAATGTACTAAAATTATTATCATATATTCCATAATGTATTACATAAGGGATAAATGTACATAAACCCAATAAAATGGAATGAAAAATATCATTAATCTTCATAAAATACCAATCATAAAACCCAAAAGAGGATTTCTATGACATAAAACTAATGATTCACTGTAAAAAATGAAACCCATGATGATACTCATTACATTTTTTTAACCTCACATGGTCACATTATATTCTTTAATGTTATATAAACACCGGACTAATAATAACTATTGCATCCCCAAGCCCACAATTCTGGAATCCTATTATTTGAAACAAATTTTTAAATTTCTAGATTTGATACCAATAATCGTGAAATGATTTTAACCATCCAAAAAATAGAAAATGAAAAGAAATTTTGGTTGACATATATACCAATGTATCATTTAGGTTTAAAATTTTAGAGAATTTTAAAAAACTCTTTCAATGTATACATTTCAATATGGTGCTTATTTTTTCCACAAAACAAGTTATCTATAAGGATATTATTTCTTCATTTATGTTAAATTATATATTTGGATCTCCAACTTTATTAACTTTTCTACTCATCCTTATGATTTGTAAAAATGCATTGTAAATCCTGGGATTAGAAAAAAGAAGTCCTCTATAAGTGAATTATAGAAAAAATAAAGGAAAACCAATAATATATTTTGAAAACATGGTGTTATATAAGAGAACATGACCTTTAATGTAATTCACTCTGATCTCAAATAATCATATACTTAGAAATTAAATCATTTTTACTACTTAAATTTTTTCATAAAACTATTTATAAGAAAACATAAAGTTCGAATATAAATTATAAGGGTTAATTTACAAATCATGAAAACCTTAAACGTCTTGATCCACGTTCCACTAAACCAATATCCCAAGCTAGTGGGTCATATGGAATCAAGTGTCCCTGTCCGTATTCTAGAGGATACCGACTTGTAGCGTGGGTGTAATGGTGGTATGTTGGGAAGGATTTACCCTCTTATTAGAGTGGCACATCCGGTAAACCAATAAAAATACAACATACTATATTAGAATAATGATATAAATATATATAATAAGTATGAAATGAATAAATAAATAAATGAAAACCTAAATAAAAATGAAAATCCACTAGGCAGTGTCTTATGCATCGACGCCTGGAATACTGCTATACAAAATGGAAACATGGGATATGAATATAAAACATGCTATATAAAGAGTAAAAGAAGTTAAAAATTGCTCTAATACTATCTAGAGAAGATTCTTGGACTTATACTCTAAACCTTCATCTATAAATAAATCATATCAAAGACCCGTAGATGGGTGTTTTCTCTAATAAATACATATTTGTGGATAATTTACTTGGGAACTAAGGATTTCCCCAGTATGGTGTGAGATAAAAATACAAGTAAGCCACCAACAATGGTGTCTATTCATAATCCAAGTAGTGATCATAGATAATCAGTCTTCTTGTATAGATGAAATAATAGTGAAAGACATATAAATTAATAAATTCCTGCTCCAACTCAAAAAGGATACCAAACAGTTCTACCTAGCTTGTCTCATGGCCGGAATGTATGTATGATAAATAAATATACATATAGTAATAAAATATATGGATAATTTATATATTGCATCAACCTATATTAAGCATGTATGTGGGTACATATGTGGCCGTATACCTGGAATACTAGTTTCTGGGAAAATCAGGGCCTAACTCATACATCCATAACCAATCAAAATGAGCGTATAATCTCAATAAATAGAGTAAATTCCCATAATCCCATAATGATTGGGAAATTTGATGCTCAAAACTAGGGATGGGTAGTGTTACATCATGTTAATGCATGAAACTAGGTTTGTGGACTTTTATACCCACCACCCAAATACTATCAATGATTTGAGAAGTCATGTTTGAAACCTTATGTAAGGGAGCATATAACCGTCATTACCAATAAATACGTTAACATTGTACATCAAACACTATCAAGGATTACTCATACTTATACTATAATAAATGAGTAATTACCTCTCATTTATTTCAGTGGTCAATTCCTGCAATAAATAAGGCATGCCATTTCATAGTGAGAATTTAATAAATAGGAAACAAATGTTGTGGCCTTTCCACTCTTTTATGATTCAATCCATTTTAATCATTAAATTAGTTTAAGGAAATATAACCATCAGGAATAAGTCATTACTTATAAACAACCCTTTTATTTCAATAATGTAAGTCATTTCAATTTTATTTCTCAATGAACACTGAAAAGGTGTCATTAGAAATTGGGAACCAAAAAATAAGATAATATTCTTTAATAGGATGGTATAAGAATATTAGAGGTGCATTAGGTTCATTGAACATTAACCTAATGGGGAAAATTCCATTTTTAATCCAAGATGAATGATTATAAGGTTTTATAAGAAATTGACCAATTAACCATAAAGAGAAATTCATGTGGGAACACCCATGTGTATCCATAAATGATGGGAACACCATCTAATTTACTAAAAAACTATCAAATGTTGTTTATCAAGGTGTTTTGATAAAAAAAGAAATGATAAAGTAAATTTCACAATGATATGTGAAAAATTTTATAAATCTACACCACATCAAAGCAACAAGAACACCAAAATATTTGCGGAAAACAATGAGACCACCTAACATTGGGTCCTCGATGAATCTTTATCCAATGGAGACATCATATTTGATGTATTTTGGAAGAAATTTAAGAAATAGTCTGATACTTTGAAAATATAGAAAAAGAGATGGCACATAATTTTCTCAATAGAACCAAAGATGAAATTTATTTGGAAGAAGGTTGAGTATAGATGTTAATGACAAGTATCTAATGCCTTGGCAGTTCTTTATTCATACAGTGGATTAATATTTTATCTCAACACATATATTGAGTGGTTCGGGAGCCCATGGGAGAGGAAGAAATGGAAAAACAATGGAATGAGGGGATGGAAAGGCGTTGGGTTTGTAAAATATGTGAATTAAGGAAAAAATAGACATCTCAACATTAAAATAGGGGAAAAATGGTTAAGGAGAATGGTTTCCAAAACGTGTGCAACCAGTGCTTAAGACACTTCTCAAAAGAGAGACAACGCATGGTTATGGTGTATAGTTTCACTAATTTTTTACAAAATGTGTGAAATACCACTGGAAAATGTTTTTACTTTTCTTCATGATCATTCACATCAAAGTGCACGATTTCAAAAAAACCATTCGGGTCCTGCAATACCTCTGTTTTACCCCCACACTATGAGTAGAGACCATTCCATCTAGGTTTCATGGTTTCTACTAAATGTGTCGCAAATTCATTTAAAAAAAATGAGTTTTCGATATCAGAAAAAGTAACATACAGTCTTGTTACCCCCATAACACCATTAAATAACAAAGAATTTCCTTTTAAAAGAATTTAAACCCAATGAAAATGAGTTAAAACATCATGAATATATGGTTCATCACAACCTCCCATTCTTAAATAAACGCATCCCTAAATTTTCTTTATGTCGTAAAAGAGGTGCCTAAAGAAAAGAGATCTCGCCACTGAGCTTGTATATCACATTACCTCTCCCAGGTCTTTTCCTATTCTAAGTCATGGAGCCATATCACTTGTACTAAATGAACTGACATTCCTTGGAGTGTCCTCATACTCAGATCAAAAATAAGAATTGGAAACTCTTTGAAGGAACAATCTACTTACAATTTGATCTCATTAGACCAAAAGACATGTGACAGGTCTGGATAATATCATGGAATTTGATATATGTGAAAGAAATTGTTCATAGATTAGTATATCTGATGAAGTGATAGTTGGTAATCCAGTGGTCTGACCCGCTTCAAAACCTCAAAGGCTCTAATAAATATTTCTGAGAGCTTACCCTAACTTTGAATACATCTATGTCCCAAACTAGGTTCGTCTTGGAAGAAAACATGATCTATGACCTCAAACATGATGATGGGAATGTGTTTCTCCCAGGAACCCCTAAAATCAAGGAGATATTCATGGTGCATATCTTCTAGGACCAGAATAGTATCTTCCGTATGTCTACTGGTATATGAGAGATAGTTTATTCTCAAAAGATCCTATGTACCCAAGGCCTTTTGAAACTTCTTCCCGAACCACGATGTAAAGAAAGTGTCTCTATCAGAAAAGATAGATTGAGGAGCTCCATGAAGACCAAAAACCTCGTTGACATACATACATCCAATATCTTATATTTAGAATGTCTCTCATATTAGAAACATGTCTTTGAACTTCATTAAATTATCAATTAAAACCCACGCTGTATCATTGCAATGAGGTGATATGTGTAAACCATTACTGAAATCCACAAAAACATCAACTCATCTCCTCTTTGGAATAGACAATGGCTATAAAAGTGCTTCTAGATACTGATGTACTCCCTTAAAATATCGAAAGGTGGAACACCATGGTATGAAGATTTAAATATAATGTATTATAATGGTCCACAAATAATAGTGTAGTTGATCAAAATAAAATTTGGTGACCTCGAGATGAACCGACCATGACAGGGCATGAAATTCCCACATTATCTCTTCTCTGATGGCTAATAGTACCCATAGACACCCATGGAATAATAAGGAATAATATATTTACATAGTACATCCTAAATATGAATCATATTCTGAGATGAATTCCATTAGAAAAATGCCTCTGGGATTATATAGCTAACTCATTCATACTCATAATAGAAGAGTATAATTCACTAATAAGGCAATGAGGATAGCCTAACCATGGCCATCCTAAAGCTCAATAAGAATATCAAATAAGAAGGCCATAGGCTTCTATTCACCACTAGACTCCAGAACCACTTATGTATAAGTATTCTAGCTCAGATCATCGACCACTACATTACATTTAGCTAGTGTGTAGTGAAGCTATAAATCAAATTACTATAGGTACTCTACCAACCTGCAATGCATGCTATTTAGATATCACTGTGTGAAGACACACTTGAGGCTTTTGTGACTAGTGAACACTAAAAAATGATCTACATGTATATACTATCTCTAACAATTTAAGGAATGTACAAAACCAATGATATCAAGGTGAAATATTGGGTAGTTCCATTTAAGGGGACTCATCTATCTTGAACCGCACATGACGACTCACTCTACCCACATCAGAACTAATCCATGACCGATACATGATGATTGAATGTATACAATGTATATCCTCTATTCATCTGGAAAAATTAATCTTGATGCTAAAGAAAATAGACCATTAAATCTTGAAATGATTCATCACAAGATTTATAACATATGAATTTTATAATTTTTTGTTTAAAACTCATAATCAGTGATTCTTGACATGAGAAATCCCAGATGAAGTGTATGAAAAAACAGATATCTCGAAGAATCTCATTATGTTGGAAATTTTCATGGAAATTCCATAAGAAACTACACCTATAAGTTTCATGGGTCTACTGAAATTATATACAATCAGATAATGTGACCCAAGAGGTGGACTATATTGATCAAAAAGTTTTTTTTACTGAGATTACCATAGTGATGGTTCTATCTTTACATATTTAGCAAAATGTTATGTTAGGTGGAATACTCACTTATAAAACATGAATAAACTAATATATTATCAATAATGATAAACATGAATTAATTTTAATACAGTTTATAAACCCAATTAATAAGAGCCATAAAAATATCAGGTGTGTTTGGAGAGATCATGGTGTGACCATGAAATCATATCAACCATACCCACTCTTGAAAGATGTGTGAGGTATGCCTGAGGATATGAAATGCAGATGGTGATATTCCAACCAAAAATATATCATAGAAAACACTATCACTTTTCTAATTTGATCAAAGAGTTTATCAATTCAAGGAAATGGATACTGATTCATTACTATGAGATGGTTTAATTAATGGTAATCTACTGAGAGACTAAGGGTACCATACAACTTCTTGGGAAGAAGGATTGGTGAACCCCAATGAGAAGTGGTGGGGTGTATGAATCTTTTAGCTTTCACATTTTCCAATTGTTTTTTGAGTTCGAGAAGTTCCAGATGCGCAAATCTATTTAGAGGGATAGTCATAGGTGCTGCTCCAGGCACTAACTCAATGATGAATTCTACCTATCACACTGGAGTTAGACCAGAGAAGTCATCATGAATGATTTACCTAAAATGATTAGCTACATGTGGTAAAATAGCTCGTCATAACCCCAGGTCATCATGTAAAATATTAGCGATCAGAGATGTCACATTATCCAGCCTTCTCTGGTTGGGTCCTGATCACATAGATTTCACATCCCATTATACCTTATCCATGTGCTTACATCTCTATAGTGATTTAAATGTCACCCTCTAATGAGAGAATTCAATGTGGGATCAATTGGAAAATAAATAGTCAATTCTAATTATTATGTCAAAACCTATCAATTTTAGGATGAATATATTCCATTCCAAGAGGTACTTTCCTATCATAATGGGATTGTCCTTACAGTGGAGAAATCCCTCTAATAGAATATGTAATGTGATATCAATCATCATAACTCCATGAATGTGTTTGATCTCAAGGGCCATAAAATCCATAATAGTTTTAGATATAAATGAGTGAGATGTTATGTTATCAAATAGAGTTTAAAATAATGTGGAGTTGAAGAGAATCATACCTAAAACTATAGAAGGTATTGAATTCTACTTCTTTAAAAAAGGAATGATTGCTTGTAACTGGCCAATACTGTGGCCCCGAGTCACTACCAGACTTACCAAAGCATGAAAACTGTACCAGCACTAATAATTATGAGCTTGACTGCCTTTCCATAACCACCACCTTAGCCTCATCGACTGGTAGTATTCTAGTTACCCGCCTAACATGATCCTACTATCCTCACTCATGACCATAGTATATGTGTATATCTATGCTCACAAGTCACTGAAGGGAGATTCGTACAGAAGATTCAGATATTCACAATATAAACACAAATTTTTCATTCCCCTGGATCACATAAGTAATGAGGTTTTGTGTGTCCCATATTCCCGTACAGGTGGCATATCAAAAATATATATGCATGAGGATCCTAACTGTTGCTACCTCTATGAGTATCCTTAAAATTTGTTTTTTCCCAAAAGTAGAACAAATGGATGATCTAGGTGTTGAACCACCTTGAATCACACACTAATATTCACTCAAAATATTCTATGTAATTAGGTCTTGGTAGATTATTTCCGATATACTCGTAAACCTAAAAATATTGACCTGTGATTAAATGTCATAAACCATCCCAGCCTAGCAGTCATAATGTTGTTACCCACTAGAATAGGAGAGTACCAATTTAGTTCAATAAATTGATTAGAGTATTCCCTCACATACATGCCTTACTACTACAGGGTCAGGATTTATTTATCTCTATAATCCCTCAGAGACTGTGGAAAGAAATAGTAAATGAATATAGTTTAGAAATATTTCCAAAACATATCTCTATGTCGACCTTCCTGGGTAATAATAACCCACCACCTCTTTGTAGAATCATGTATCATATACATTTTATGGTTGACACTCTACTCTTAAGGCATATCTAGATACTCTAATATAGTGAGGATTTATTCGAGATATTATTCCACATCAAGTGGTCTATCATCCCATTCAAAGGTGGGAGGATGCTGTTTTAATAATTCTCAAGACTTCTCCTCCAAACTCGAGATAGGTTAAACAACACCATGCATATTCTATAACAAATTCAGTATTCCCTCTCAAAATTGGGTATCAGTGTAACACCCCATATTTCTAGAAAAATGAACTCTATGTTTGAAAACATATATATGATACCCCACATCGAGCTTAAGAGAACAATAAAATATTATTATTTAAATGTTACCATTATATCATATCCATTAGAATGGAGGGAGTAAATAATATTAGGTAAATTATCTAAATATTGTTTAGTCAAGTATATATAATTAATTCTCTATTGACCAATTAATTATAAATGATAATAAAACCCTTTTTAACGTGAAAGTGAATGTTTATCTAAAAAACAATTTAAATGTCCAGAAGTGTGTTTTATACAAGTAAATAAAAAATTCACTATTTTTTATTATATTAATAAAATATATATAATATATTTTGTTTAATGATTAAAATTATTCATTTTTATTATAAATTATATATGAACAAGTCTAATTTTATTCACAAAAGATATATTTTTGTCAAAAATTTGTTTTGTCACCTTTTGATGACACACTTGTTTTGAATCTAGTTTTTGAGACTTTAATTATATTTATTTGAAAAAAATAAACCTCTATTTTAAAGAATAATATAAAAATTTACTTTTGTTGAATTTTTGGTATTTTTCTGATTTTTTTATTATTTAGATGAATAGTAAAAAATTATTTCAATCTAATTTAATAAAATTTTTTATTTTAAATAACTTAGTGTTAAATTATATTTATAATTAGTTTTAAAAAATAATTAGATCAAATTTTTTTCAGTTTATACAATTTAGTTCATTAGAATCAATTTCACTTTTAATTTTCATATACACATTTGAATCTTTTGAACGTTTTCACATTAAAAACATGTTTTTTCATTCAGATAATTAGATTAATTTGAAATTAATTTCATTTAATTCAATGTTTTTAATTTTCAAAAATAGATTCCATACATGGAATAAGAATTTCTAAAATTAGTTAATAGACCCCTATTTGTTTGAAAAAATATGAATAGTAATTCTGGTAATTTTTATGGCCATGCTTGATGGTAAATCATGCAATTAGGGGTAAAATATATGTTAAAAATATTATAAAATTATCATAACACCTATCCCAATAACATTTTCTGAGTGATTCTCAACTAGAAAAAATCACTGGGAAATAATTATTACCTTTAGAAGATTCTTGGATGAGAGTATTCCATTTATAATATTTTATTTAAAGAAAGGTCAAAGATGAGAACTCATGATTTTCCATAATTATAACTTTTTAAATATTGAGTTAAATAAAGGATATATTTGACTATAAATAACCATTTGAAAGATAAAATGTTTATTTTTATCATGATTATTTATTTTTAATTTTTATGAAATCAGTAATTACCTTAAAGTCTTACATAATGATTATGTAGTAATTGTTTATGTAATGGAAATATCAAATAAATTATATTTAAAATATTAAAATATAAATAATTTGACATAATTAATTTTATAAAAAAATTTAAAGAATGCATTGACCTCGTAGTAAAGATTTAAAATATTTCTTTTCAAAGATATCATGTTATGATATTTTTAAAATTTCATGTAATTAATAGAATCAAAATTGACAATAAAGTTATTTTAAAATAAATAATACATTATTAAATGATATAAAATTCTATAATAAAAATTAAGACAAATTATTAGGATAATTCCCCAAATATAATCATTGAATCATTTATTGGTTGTTTCTAATTGTATTGTAATTATATTAACATTCAAAGTGTAAATTATATAATATAACAATAACAATTAAAAAGGTAAAATTTGGATTAAAGAAAAAAGATAAGGATTAGAAAATAATCAAATAATGTCTAATTTTCATTTTATGAATTTATTTAGACCCGTAAAAATCCATTATTTGAAATTAATATGTTTACATCCATTTGGATTATAGAATAAATTTATATTAATTTAATGTTTTGAAGAACTCCAAGAGTGCCTCTGCCTTCTCTTATAAAAGGGAACCTCTTATTTTCTACTATTCACAAATAATAGCTTATGTTTTTGGCTAATATCTTTCCAAAATACCTTCCTATAATACCTTACCACATTCTAGAGCTCTTATTTTAAGAAGATAATAAGCCTTAATGGTCTTAGTGTGTCAAAAAAAAGAGATCATATAAAGAAGAGGTATTGTTTTAATCAAGTATTTATATTTTATTTATTAATCTAATTCCATAAAGAATTATTAAACCATGATGAAATTATAACTCTTGAATCCCACACGCACATATATTTAATTATGTTAATATCAACCCCAAAATGTATCACAAATTCTAGAAAATGGTAAAACAATTTATCATTTATGTGTATGATAGGCTACCACCTCGCGAACCGATATAGATTGTTTTCGATACCCATATATAAGTACTGGTTACAATGATGTAATTAATGTTAATATAGGAAAATAATGACATATTTATCATTATTTTATAATAATATATCATTTATGTTCTTCCCTTTCTATGAACATAAAAATGATATCATCGTTCGTGCGCCCATGTGAACTATAACGTATATAAAGCGATGTGATTCTTTTTTCATCACTACATTACATTAATGATATGAATATGTATATCAAAATTATAAAAATTATTTTTTATCATTCTATAAATATTTAATTATACTTACCTACTTTCCATAATGTTCATTTAAAAATGTAAACGTTACTCATGCGTACATACGGCTTACGATCTCCATGATTATGATGTCATTTATTTTTTATATCCATATTTAATAGAAGGATTTAAAATTATAATAGATTTATAAAAGTGATTATTATTTTATGAATATCATTTTATATATTATAAAAAAATGACTATTTTTAATATTGAAATCATAACAAATTTATTATCGACTAAAGAACATAATATCATTAAAACGTCCAAAAAGAACGTAAATAATTAATTGTTATAGCATGATAATAAGTGATATTAAATAAATAGTAAATTTTAAATAGGTTCTAAAGAAATTAAATAATAAAACTAAGTTTATTATTCAAGAATATGATGATCTTACAGGATTATTTAGTATCAGTCTATGAGACTTCATCTCAATATCCTTTCATTGAGGAATATTTTTATGTTGCACACCCATCTTATATTATACGCTGTGTTATATCACCAATGACATATATTATCATGAATATTTTTTCTCATATTATATAATATTCATATAAATTTTAATATGGATGATTATTCCAAATTTTTATAGTGTTATGAGGCACATTAATTTAAATTTTTTTTTAAATAATACTTGATTTAATTTCCAACTGTTTTTATCCATTTTTATATACATTATATTGTTTTATATGTCAATATAAAATGAATATAAAGGAAATTTTATTTCTATTTTTAATATCATTCTATGTTTTCCAAGTTAATATATTTACGTGTTTTATATGTATCATTTTGACATATGATAAAAGAAATGTTATATTATCCACATACAAAAAGACAAAAACTTTTCCATAGATGTGAGTAATATTTTATTTATGGATTCCCTTGAATGATTACTTTTATAATTAAATAAAAAACCATATTTCCCATTCTATTGGGAGTTTTCGTATTTAAAAAATGTGTTTTGAAAATAAATGGGTATCCTGTGTTGAAAATGGGTTTTGAAAAGAAATGAGTATTCTGTATGGGTTCTATGTGGTGATGACCTAAGGTTTGTTCTAGAGTTTTCTATGATTTATATTTAGTTCTTGTGAAAATAATTTATTCTGAATTGGTAAAATATATTATATTTCAAATTTATCAATTTTCACATTAATGGGAAAAATATTATGTTCTTAAAGATACAATTTTCATGGGATTTCATGTATTTTATAAATTAATGATTTTATTTCTTTTAATATACCTTACCGAGAAATATGACGTCATCATACATTTCAATATTTTTTCATTGGATTTAATGGAGAATAGAGATATGTATTATATCAAGGGGAAAATTATAAAGATATGTTATGAAAAGAAAACTTGTTTAATTTTAAAACGGAATACTTTGGTGAAAAAATGGATATTGAGTATAAGTGTACACTTATAATTTTTGGGTTTACTATGTTACAATTTGTCCTAACACACAAAAACTATAAACCTAAATGTTAATTGGGAATTAAATAAAATAAATTCTAGTCATTTGTCGCTAGAATATGTAATGTTTAAGGCCAATTATTTATAGGTGGTTTCAGATCATGATTTATAAAACACTAGATATTATGATGTCTTCATTAGAGTTATGGAGATCATCCTAGGTTTATAAATCTAATGTTTATTATAATTTTAATGTCTTATTAAACCCTTTTTAGGATTTATGTAATCAAATTTTATGGTGTCTAAAAATATTTATGGATAAATTAATTTTTTAGGTAATTGTTGATTTTTAATTTTCAGGAAGAAAAATGAAAGGTGTCAGATAAACATTCAAGTTAGAAAATGTTATAGTTATATTTGAGAATATTACAGTATCATTGGAATTTTATAAGAATAATATATTTTTATAAAAATAATGTCTCGTATGATTTGTGACAGCCCAATTTTTTCAGCAAGGCTGTGAGAATTAAACCCCTAATTGAAGGGAGACAAGGGTGCATCACCCATCAATAGTCTAACTGAATTCCCTATTTGTATAAAATTTTATTTGTAGTTAAATTATTTTATGGATGAGGAACTTTTATATTTTTGGAATATATATTTTATCTAATAGATAACATTGGGATTCAAAAATGATTTGGTGATTAAGGGATTAATGTAATTTTGAAATACATTAACTATTTTGTAAATTTATATGATTTAGGGAAATATAATGTGTGGTATTTTAATTTAGGAGTAATGTTTTAATTATATTTTTGGATTCCAATATAATTTTTTATGGATTATGGTGACTAATGATATTTCAATAAATGATTAGAATATCTTGAATATTATTAAGGTGATTAATTTTTGGTGTGAGTATTCAAGGGTAATGAATTTTATTTAGAGATAATTCATCCAATATATCTTGGTAGATTAGGTTATCAAACCATTTTTGGGTTTCAACCTTAGTATAGAATATTTTACAATTATTTTAGGATATTTATTTATCGAAATATATTTGTTAACCTTTTTGAATTATTATTTAATTTTAGAGATTATATTAGATTTCATTATACAATGGTTTATTATTTTTGAGGTATCATATTAACTTATCCTAAAAATCATGGTTTTTAAAATTTTTCAAGAAAATATGAATTGATAGTTATATGTTTTTTTAATTTTTTTGATCCATAGATGTTTATTATATTGCTTTAAACATGAAAAATTCATCTTGATATACTCATCATTTTTAGAAAAAAATCATTTTGTAGTGGAAATTTATTAATTGATGAAACTATACTCATCAAGTATATACATTTATTTATGTTCTTATACACGGAGTAAAATAATTTCTTAACTCTATGAAAATTATTTTGAAACCAAAACATCATATTTTTACTCTATTTACTATGAAATGAATGGAATTCTAACTGATTACATATGTATGTTTTTGTGATTTTTATCTTTATAGTAACCATAATATATATCACTCCCATTATAAAATGATAGTTAGTTTTATATTACATGTCATTGTTTTCCTACATGAAAACTGTATTATATGTTATGTTAGGTTACCTTCATACTTCCATTTCATTCATTTAATGTGGATGTTTGATTTAACCTGGGTTTGATGTGGGATTTCAAAAAAAATGTATTTTGAAATGTGAGGCCTTAATTACTAATAGAAAATTCAAAATTGTGGGGATAAAATTTATTAATGGGGGTGATAATGTAACATCCCAATTTTTTTTAAAATAAACACTATGTTTGATAGCCTACATGACACTCCACCTTGAGCTCAAGCAAACAAATAAGTATTACTATTTTAATGTTCCCATTATAACCATGATGTTAGAATGGCAGGAATTAACCATATTATTTGAAATTTTAATATATTGTTTAAAAATTTATATATATATCATTCTTTTTGTGACTAATTAATTATAAATTAAAATAAACAAAAACTTTTTAAAGTAAAAGGAAATGTTCTTTCTGAAAAACTATTTAATTGTACATAGGAGTGTTTTATAACCATACATAAACATATCACACTTGTGGGATAATATTAATGAAATCGATTTATAATATATTTATTCTATTGTTTAAAATTCCTCATATTCACTTTACAGACATGATATAAGAACAAATCTAATTTTACTCATAAATAATGCATTTTTCTAAAAAGGTATTTTTATTTCCTTTGATAGAGCACCTATTTTAATTATATTTTTGACCATTTTATTAATTATATTTTACCAAATAAACATCTTAATTGATACAATAATATCAAAATATATATTGGTTGAATTTTTCGAATTTTTTATATAAGCTTCATGTTTTGATGAACAATAAAAAATATGAATTATAATTGAAAAAAAATATTCCCATCTAAATAATTTTTTGTGATAAATTGTATTTTAACTAGTTTTAAAGTATAATTAGATCAATTATTCGAAATTAATACAATATAGTTAATTTGAATCAATTTAACATCGAATTTGTATATAAACACATTTCAATCTTATGATCATTTTTACTTTGAAAACAACTTTTCTCGTTCCATCGAGTAGATTAATTTTAAATTAATTTTATCAATTTATATATTGTACATTTTGAAAATTAAATTCCAAAATTTTAACATAAAATTATAAATTTATTAGATATTTCCCTTGTATTTTTTGACAAAATATGAGTGTCACGACCCGTCCGTGGGGCCCGTGCCGTGACTACCCCAAGCTCGCCTCTCATAGGCCAAAGGCTGGCAACTAGCACCAAAGGTGTAAATCCCAATAAAAGGGAAGGCATTGCCTTTATATATGAAAAAAACACCACAGATTACGCAAGCTGAAGTAAACACTAAGTCACTTAAGTTGAAAAGTGCATGAAAGTAAATGGGCCAGAATACAAACCCAACTGAAAGTGAAGTACAACTGAAAAAAAAGTACAACAACAGTAATGTAAATCAGTGACCACAGAGTCATCCTCTGGCTATCCCACCTGAAGGGTGGGTACAGATGGTCTTCTCAGCTCCTCAGGTCCGACCATTCTCTCTGTGTATGTCCTGCCTGATAGTCCACCTCAGGATACCATCCCGCTCCTCATGCCTCAACCACGTTCATCGCTTTCCATCCTCTGCAACCAACACCACGTAGTGTGGGCATATCCCGTGCAGGGGTGAGTATAAAATACTCAGTAGGGACCCCGAGACCCCTATAGGTCTCCCCGAATCCACAAAGGATAAACCACAAAGGAAAGATACAAACACTAAATATCAACCAACTCTACTTAGGTATATACCCATACATATACCTAAGTCATCAATTCCAGTTCGGTTCCAACTAACGAGCCCAAGTACAACCCAGTCCACACAGGAAAGCACAACCCTGTCTACAATGGAATGCAAGATAATCATATCTATGATATTGTTTGAAAGAAAAGACATAGCTAACACAGGTATACTACTCACGAAGAGGGGTGGAGATGATAGAAGTAGCCTCTGAATCATCTACCCTGTCGAACCCACGTCGGATCCAAGTACATAAGTCATTGTTGCCGAACCCATATAGGATCATAGTACAGAAACCATCACTGCCAAACCCACGTAGGATCCAAGTATAGTCTTCATCGCTGCCGAACACACGGAGGATCCAAGTACAGTCATCTTCACTGCCGAAACCACATAAGATCCAAGTACATTCGTCGTCGTTGTCGCCTTGTCACAGTCAGCACTAGGGTTCTTGCACACACCACGCTCGATTCCGGGAGGGTCCGCTCCATGAACCAAGGGATCGATACATCAAGGGCCCGGTTGGTTTTGGGTTCGAACCAACTCATACATACCCAAACTTCACCGAAACCTCAAGTGTAATATACCGAAATAGCCGTCTCGATCCAATGATCCCTACGCAACTGACGGTGCGTCAATCGGAGGTCCATAGCCCATGATATGGGCGTTTGAACTAACCTAGTCCGTGGACCCTGTCTGACCCGGGCCAATACCCCCTGGGTCAGCCCGATCCGTGTTGACCCGACTCGGGTCCAGGTCCGGTCCGATTGGGCACGGGTCGGCCTGGCTGGCATGGCCCGACCAGCGGTTGGTGCGGCCCGACCCGGCTTGGAAGTCGGCCGGGGCTCGACGCTGGCCGAGCAGGGCGCAAAGGGGGTGCCGCCCCCTTGTTTCCGAAACGGCGGACCCGTGGGGTCCACCCTAGGTATCTGCCAGGGAGTTACAACCCCCCATTTTCCATCGAACGGCCTATCATGATGGCCGTCCTTGTGTAACCACGAGACCCCCTCGGCTCCCGCCTCCAGGTGGCCCCGGTGGTCAGCTCAGTCGGCCTCCCCTTTGAAGATCGCTGCGGCCACAGCCCGCCCCGGCCACAGGCCCCTTGATGCTTCGGCGCGACGCAACGGCACCGTGCCCCTCCGCTGTGGCCTCCATTGGTCTCCTCGGCATGGCGTGATGGCGCCACGATCCACTGTCGCGGCCCGCTTCGGCCGTAGTCCTCTTCGTTCTAGCGCGGTGCAACAGCACCACGCCGCCTTCGCCACAATCATCAACAAAGATCAATAAAAAGAGGGGAGGATGATCAGCCGGGTTTGTGCGGTCCGATCTCCGCCCGTTTTGACGATAACAAGTGGCCAAATTTTAATCAATGAATGTTGATAAATAAATCTTGAATGAAGATAAACCCTACCTCGAAGGAAGTTCATGGTTGTCAAGTGCCGCAAATGATGGCGTCATTTCCATCGTCGTCAGTGTCTCCTCCCTTGTCGCGGAGGAAGAAGAGGATGGAGAAACCGAGCCACTGAGTCAACGTTCTTCATTAAAGAGTTGGCATTCTTCGTTGAAGAAGAAGTTATTCAACAAGAAGATGAACCAATCTTACAATACTCAAGAGCTCTCTTCCCTTTCTCTTAACACCACAATTCCCAACCAAAATAAAATAAGGCTTTTCCTTATTTTATTTACTCTTGCCAAGAATTTCAAATATTGAAAATAAAACACTTAATTCAATTAATTTTTGAGGATAAATTAATTAATTAAATGTGTGTTGGCATGAAATAAATTGAGAGAGTGGGGAGAGGAAAGGTCACCCACATAATGGGGAAGTTTAACAAGTTAAGATGAGTTACAAATTTTAAGAGGGGGGTTAGAGGAGTTTTAAGGAATGTGAAGGGGTGGGGCTCGTGTGGGCCCTACCTCAAAAACATCCTCACATGGGTAGTTCGGGGCCTGTGGGTTCCATGCCAACTACCCCATGTTGGATATAACCACTTGGACAAAGAATAAAAATTGTTCCACAATTATTATTCAATTCTTTATTAATCCACAATTTTTAACAACTCCTCCCAAGAAAACGAATCTTCGGTAAAGGTCCTCTTAAGAAATTATCGATGTTGTGGTTTCATCAGTGCCCTCATATTTCAATTCCGAGTACCGGTTTAAAAGATAGAAATACCCACTCGTTCGTTTATTGAACGTACCCGAGCTAAACTTCAGAAAACTATTTCGGGCACACCGGGCCTCGGTATCAGGTTCCGTCAGAAACTGCTTACTCGTAAAATCTAAAATAATTTAAGAAAAAACATTTCCGTGAAATTTACGTGTCTTTACATTACTCCCACCTCAGGGATTTACGTCCCCGTAAAGCTACATCATAAAATAGGGAAACAAATGAGGGTATTGTGCATGCATCTGATCCTCCTACTCCCATGTGCTCTCCTGGAGGTTCCCGTGCTGCTACCTGATGCGCACTAGAGGAATCGACCGTCCACGTAGGACCCACTCCTGTCAATCCTCTATATCCACCGGGACCTCCACAAATGTCGCCCCGTCATCAATGTCCATCTCCCCGTGATCAATGATATGTGTCGGGTCATGCATGTATCTCCTAAGATGAGATACGTGGAAGACGTCGTGCACACGATGCAACTGAGGTGGAAGAGCCAGGCGATAAGCCCCCTCGCCTATCCTACTAATAACCTAGAATGGTCCGATGAAGCACGGAGATAAGTTGTCGCCCCGACCAAATCTCCCTAGTCCTCATCGAGGTGAGACCCGTAAGAAAAAGTGGTCTCCATCCTCAAACTCTAGTAGTGTTCGCCTCCTGTTAGCATAGGACTTATGTCACATCTGGGCAGTCCTCATCCACTCCTGGATGATCTTCACCTTATCTGTCATGGCCTGGACCATCTCTGGTCCTATAAGTGCTGACTCCCCAGGGTCTGTCTAGCACAGAGGTGATCTTCAAGGTCGGCCGTACAATGCCTCGTATTGTGCCATCCCGATGGTGGAGTGGTAGCTGTTGTTGTACACAAACTCCACCAAGGGTAGGTGATCCTCTTAGCTGCAACCAATGTCAAGGACACATGCACAGAGCATGTCCTCGAGTGTCTAAATGGTCCTCTCCGTCTGGCCATCCGTCTGAGGGTGAAAGGTGGTGCTCAAGCGTAACTATTTCCCAAATCCCTCATGCAACCCCTTCCAAAGCCGAGAAGTTAAGAGAGCGTATTGATCGAAGACGATAGACGATGGTACACCTCGAATCTGTACAATCTCCTGAACATAGAGGCATCCTAAGATCTCCCCTGAGATCTACACTATGATAGGTAGGAGGTGGGGTAACTTGGTGAGTCGGTCTACGATCACCCAGATGGAGCCATGTCCTATAGATGTACGTGGAAGTACCGTCACAAAATACATAGATATCCCATCCCACTTCTACTATGGGACCTCTAAAGGCTGCACCAAACCTACTGGTACCTGGTGCTCTGCCTTCACCCGCTGGAAGGTGAGACATCGTGAAACAAACTCTGACATATCCTTCTTCATACCTAGCCACCAGTGCTATCGTCTGAGATCCTGGTACATCTTCGCTACACCAAGATGTACCGCCAAAGGGGAAGTGAAAAACACCCTCAGGACCTCCTCATGTAATGAAACTGGTACCATGGTATGTCCCCTGAAGAGGATGATGTACTCCCCGCCTTTAGAAAATCCATTAGGTCCCAACCCTGAGGATATCTGAGCACGTCGCACCTCATAGTCAACGTCTCCACAATGTGCCTCCCTGACCCGCTGAAGTAGTGGAGGAGTAACTATGAGTGACTGTAGAAAGTCTTCCCCATCTCTATCCATAAAAGGATATCTAAAAAGTGGCTAACTGCTCTGTCGCCTCTCCAAGTATCTGAATTCCCAACCTCCTGCTGAGAGCATCAGCTAATACGTTCCCCTTCCCAGGAGTATAGACTATCTCAAAGTCATAGACCTAGAGGAACTCAAGCCATCGCCGTTGTCTCAGGTTCATGTCCTTATGTGAGAAGATGTACTTGAGAATCTAGTGATCATAGTACGTTGTAAAGCCCTCGCCCATCAGATAGTGTTGCCACATCTTCAAGGCGAAGACCACTGCTGCTAACTCTAAGTCATGGGTAGTGTAGTTCTGATCATGCTGCCTCAACTATCAGGAACCATTGGTGATCATTCCCATATCATGTATCATGACACACCTGAGTCTGGTCCCTGATGCCTCGCAGTAAACTACGTACCCTACGCCCTCCTCTGATAGCCTCAAGATGGGTGCACTGGTCAATCTCTACCTCAGCTTCTGGAATCTCTACTGACATCTATCTGACCACACAAAGGGTTTCCCCTTCTTCGTCAAAGCTGAAAGCCGTGCTACAACTCTGGAGAAGTCTGGCGCAAATCTCCAATAGTACCCAGCTAGACCTAGGAAACTCCGCACCTCCTTCACGCTCCTAGGTGGATCCCAAGCTAGTACTACCTAGATCTTCAAAGGATCCAACACAACTCCCACCTCAGAGATGACGTGCCCCAAGAAGTGGACCTCTCGAATCCAAAACTGACACTTCGAGAGCTTACCATAATGCTGGTGTTCTTGGAGTGTGTCAAGTACAACCCACAAGTGGTAGGCGTGCTCCTCCACAGTAGTGGAGTAAATTAGTATGTCATCTATGAAGACTATGACAAATCGATAGATGTAAGGCTGGAAGATCCTATTCGTAAAACTCATGAACACTTATAGAGCATTGGTTATGCCGAAAGGCATAACCATGAACTCATAGTGGCCATACAAACACCTGAAGGCCGTCTTCTGCACATCCTCGTCTCGAACTCTGAGATTATGATAGCCTGAGATGTGTTCTATCTCTGAGAACCATCGTGTTACCTTGAGTTGATCAAATAGATCATCTATCCTCGGAAGTGGATACTTGTTTTTCACGGTCACCTGGTTCAAGAGACGGTAGTCGACACACAGTCGCAAGCTCCCGTCCACCTTCTTGGCAAACAAAATCGGGGAAGCCCAGGGTGAAACACTAGGTCAGATGATTCCCTTGCCCTGCAATTTCTCCAGTTGTACCCGCAGATCACAAAGCTCAGCGGGAGCCATCCGGTATGCTAGTGTAGATATCAGGGCTGTCCCATGGTATATGTTAATCAAGAAGTCCACCTCTCTGTGTGGAGGTAGTCCTGGAATGTCGTTAGGAAAAACATCCGCATACTGATCCATCACAACAGGAAAACTAGAACTATGCACATCAACTGCTCCTAGGATAAGACTAGCCAACTGATGGGTGATCGGATGTCCTCACCTCTTTGTGAGTCCATCCTGCACTGCAAAGGATCCCTTCTCACCGGTGAAGGTGAACCTGCTCCCATCTGTGCGGACACACCACACCTTGCACCTAATACAGTCGATCTAAGCATGGACCATTGATAACCAATTTGTGCCCAAGATGATGTCATAAGGCCTCGACGCCACTATAAGAAGTTCCCAGCCGAAGCTCTCACCTCCTAGAGAAAGCTCACACTACTGGAAGCAGTGCGTAATCGTCGAGTATGCCCCTATAGGAGTCTATAGCCGTAAGGATCGAGCCAACGGCTCCGTCAGAATCTCCGATCTCCGAAGAAGGTCAAGGACAATGAATGAATGACTCACTCCTATGTCTATAAGAACTACAAGAAGGGTGGAGTAGACACAGATAATACCTTGATTCATCTCAGGTGCACCGTGGTCGTAAGCCTCCACTGCCTGAAGCTGAGCCTGCCTCTGTCCACCAGCTACCTGTGGTCAGAGTGGACCTCCTGGTGGTGGTGGCGGTAGATCCCTGAAGCATCGTCCACCACCTGCTGCTCGACCAGCTCCTCTACCTTGTCCACCTTCTCTCTAAGGACCACCACAGTTGAACCCCTGCCTCTGCCTGGGTGGTCCCTCAACCGTCTGATACTCCTCTGCATGGCGGGTCGGGCAGTCACGAGACATGTGGCCTTGCCCGCCACATGCATAGCACTGCCTACTTCTCTTATGACTAGATCTACTGCGTGTTCCCCGCACCGCAGAACCAGTATCCTGAGGTCTCCCACATGATGGTCTAGTTTGATTGGACCTCTGCGGCATATGTCTACTGCCGGCTGCAGAAGTCTTTGCTACGTGTCGCCCTGCGGTAGGTCTCACTGCTGGTGTAGGCTCAACAAGAAATCTCTCTGCAAGAAGGGCTCTCTCTAGCACTCCTTCCTGTGTCAGAATGATGAGGGAGATCATCTATGCCCTAATATCATTCCTTAGTCCCTGCTCGAAGGTCCGGGCCTAAAAGAATGGGTCCCATACCATGTATGTGGAGTAGTGTGAGAGATCAATAAATATCGCTGAGTACTGGGCTACTGTCATGCTGCCCTGCCACAAGTGTAGTAACTACTGGATGCGCACTGCACAGAGGGTGGACAGAACAAAATCTGAGTGGAAGAGGCTCTCTAAGTCTTTCCAGAGTAGTGATGCCTCATCGTGCACCTGGAGCATCAGGCTCCACCATCTACCTACAGCTGCGTGCAGGAGACTCGCGCAAGGATCACCATGAGGTCAGCTAGTGTCCCTACTAATATGAATACATGGACAATAGCCTCCAACAAATCCTCGATTTCTTGGGGGTCTATCTCTCCACAGAACCTAGGTGGCCTCTGACACTGAAAATCATGCAGCGCACTCAGGCGATGTGCACTCTCAGCTGTTGGGGCTAGTGGCATCGGTGGCTCGGCAGGTAGAGGTACTTCCAGTGCCTCCGCTGTAATGGGCCCCTACACCGAGGCCTCATCGCTCGGTGGGATGACATCTTGCACAAAGCTCGGAACCCTAGATGGCTGCCGTCGTGGGGCCATCCTGAAAATAAACAGGTTCACCACGGTTAATACTGTATACCTGGTGTGATGACACAAAGTAATCACTATGAAAACATTTGAAACACTAATGCAATCAATGTTTTCATGAACTGAGTCGGAAATCAGTAGTCTGGGTCCTGGTGTATGGATACATCAGCTGCCGCACCCACATTGGACTCCCTGGACTGATAACGACACTCAATACCCTTAACACTATTGCTTCACATAGATGAAATTTTCAGAGCCCTAAGTTCTGTGGTAGAACCGACTCCTCCGATACCAATTTGTCACGACCCATCCTCGGGGCCCATGCCGTGACTACCCCATGCCCGCCTCCCATAGGCCAGAGGCTGGCGACTAGAACCAAAGGCATAAATCCTGATAAAATGGAAGGCATTGCCTTTATATAACAAAACAAACACCATAGAGTACACAAGGTGAAGTAAAAACTAAGTAAACTCAGTACAAAATTAAGTGCTTCAAAGTAAAAGGGCCATAATACAAACCCAACTGAATGTACAATACAATTGAAATGAAAGTACAATAGTAGTAAAGTAAATCAGAAACCACCGAGTCATCCTCCGACTATCCCACCTAAATATTGGGTACGGAGGTTCTCCTCAGCTCCTCCGGTCCGATAGTCCGCTCCTTATACATACCACCTGATAGTCCACCTCTGGATAGTGTCCCGCTCCTCAAGGCTTAACCACGATCAGTGATGTCTGTTGTCTGCAACCAACACCACGTAGTGCGGGCATAACCCGTGTAGGGGAGATTATAAAATACTTAGTAGGGACCCTGGGACCACCGTAGGTCTCCCAGAATACACAAAGGATAAACCACAAAGGAAATATCCAAACACGATGAATCAACTAACTCTACTTAGGTATATTCCCATACATATACCAAAGTCATCAATTCCAGTTCGGCTCCAACTCATGATCCCAAGTACAACCTAGTCCACACAAGAAAGCACAACCCAGTCCACACATGAAATCAAGACAATCATATCAGAGAAAATGATTGAAATTCAAGACTCAGCTCACAGAGGTATACTACTCATGAATAGGGGTTTAGATGATAGATTTAGCCTCTGAATCATCTCCCCTACCGAACCCACGTAGGATCCAAGTAGAGAAATTGTTGTCGCCGAACCCATGTTGGATCCTAGTATAATAACCATCGCAGCCAAACCTAGGTAAGATCCATGTACAATCGTCATTGCTGGTGAATCCACAGAGGATCCAAGTACAGTCGTCCTCACTGCCGAACCCATGTAGGATCCAAGTACAGTCGTCATCGTCGTTATACAGTCGCAGCCAACTTTAGGGTTCCCACACACAGCACACTCGATTCCAGGAGGGTCCGCTTCACGATCCAAAAAATTGATACATCATCTGACACAAATTCCAAGGTTGATGTATCACAATGTTCCGTATCGTCATTATAAACTCAACGTGACAGACGACGCGTCAATCAGACGCCCGGTCTGAAAGATATTGGCTTTTCCGTCCTAGGGGCCGGATTGGTTTTAAAGCTAAAACAACCTGACCATACACCAGATGCATCCAAACCTCGAGTGGAGTAAGCCAAAAGAACTGTCTCACTAAGAGGAATTCAACGTAATTGGTGTAACGTCATTTGGACGTTTGGTCGTTAAGTTATAAGCGTTTCTGTTCCAAGGGCCCGGTTGGTTTTGGGTTCGAACCAACCCGGTCATACAGAAACTTTGCCAAAACCCCAAGTGTAATATACCAAAATGACCGTCTCGGTCCAAGGATCCCTATGAAACGGATGATGTGTCTATCGGATGTATGTATCCCATGATATGGGTGTTGGAACGAACCAAGTCCAAAAATAGGGGGTCTGGGCCCGGTCCGACCCGACCCAATACCCCCTGGGTCGGCCCGAACTAGGTCGACCCGACCCGGGTCCAGGTCCGGCCCGATTGGGTGCGGCACGGCCCGGCGGGACATGGCTGGCCTAGCCAGTTTGGCCTGTGACCCGGATCGGAAGCCGGCCGCGGCTCGGCGCTAGCCGAGCGGGGCGCAAAGGGGGTGACACCCCCTTGTTTCCGAAACGGCGGACCTGTGGGGTCCGCCCTAGGTATCTACAGGGGGGTTTCGATGACCCAGTTTTCTTACAACGGCCGACCTTGATGGTCGGCCTTGTGTAACCATGGGACCCCCTTGGGTCCCACCTCTAGGTGGAACTGGTGGCCGGCTCAGCCGGCCGCCCCATTGAAGACCGTCGCGACCTTAGGTAGCGACTCCTGTCCGACCGGCACGGCGCGACGACGCCGTGGACCTCTCCTAGCCGCGGCCTCCTTCGGCCTCACCGGGGCTGCGCGATGGCGCCATGCTCCACTTCCGCGGCCCACTCCGGATGTGGTCCTCTTTGTTCCGTGCGGCGCAACGACACCGCGCCGCCTTCGCCACAATCATCAATGAAGATCAACAAAAAAATGTTAAGAGGATCAGCCGTGTTTGTGTGGTCTGATCTTCTCCCGTTATGGAGACAACTAGAGGCCAAATTTTAATCAATGAAGGTCAACAAATAAAACTTGAACAATGATAACCCCTACCTCAAATGAAGTTCGCGGTTGTCAAGCGCCGTGGATGATAGCGTCGTTTCTGTCGTCGTCGGTGTCTCTTCCCTTGTCGCGGAGGAAGAAGAGGATGGAGAAACTCAGCCGCCAAGTCGATGTTCTTCGTCGGAGAGTTGGCATTCTTCGTTGAAGAAGAAGTTCTTCAACAAGAAGATGAAACGATCTTCCAATACTCAAGATCTCTCTTCCATTTCACTTAACACCACAATTTCCAACCAAAATAAAATAAGGATTTTCCTTATTTTATTTACTCATGCCAAGCATTTCAAATTTTGAAAATTAATCACTTAATTTAATTATTTTTTGAGGTTCAATTAATTAATTAAATGTGTGTTCGCAAGAAATTAATTGAGAGAGTAGGGGGGGGAGGAAAGGACACCCACTTAAAGGGGAAGTTTAACAAGGTAAGATGAGTTACAAATTTTAAGTGGGGGTTAGAGGAGTTTTAAGGAATGTGAAGGGGTGGGGCTCGTGTGGGAACCACCTCACCAATATCCTCACATTGGTAGTTAGGGGCTTGTGGGTCCCATCCCAACTACCCCATGTTGGATATAACCACTTGAAAAAAGAATAAAAATTGTTCCACAAATTTTATTCAATTATTTATTAATCCACAATTTTTAACAACTCCTCCCTAGAAAATGCATCTTCGGTAAAGGTCATCTTAAGAAATTACTAATACTTTGGTTTTATCGGTGCCCTCAGATTTCAATTCTGAGCACTAGTTCAATTGATAGAAAAACCCGCTCGTTCGTTCACTGAACCTACTCGAGCTAAAATTCAGAAAATTACTCCAGCCACACCGGGCTTCGGAATCAGGTGACGTAAAAAACTGCGTTCTCGTAAAATCCCAAAGAATTTAAGAAAAAAATTCCATGAAATTTACGAGTCTTTACAATAAGTATTAACTTTAGTTATTTTCATTACCATGATTAAGGGTAAATCAAGTATTTAAAGTAAAAAATTAATAAAATTAATATTATAAAATTATACTATCACATTTACCAATTCCGTTGGATGTGTGGGTTTCATAAAAAATAATCATTCAGTGGAAATTTTATCTTTTAGAAACCACTTGGATGAGAGTATGACATTTATGATATTTTATTTGATGAGAAGTCAAAGATTCCATACTCATGTTTTTCATAACATTAAATTTTATAATGAGGAGTTATATAAGATATATGTTCAAATATAAAAAGTTATTGAAATTTGAAATGTATATATTCATCAGGGTAATTTATTTTTTATTTTTAGAAAATAAATAATTACCTTAATTTTTTACATAATGTTGTTGCAATAAATGTTTAATTAATAGAAATATCTAATAAATGTTATTAAAAATATTAAAATAAAAATAAATTTATAAATAAATGTAATATAATAATTTTATATATTAATAATGTATTTTATTGATTTTTATAAGTAGTATTTTATAATATATAATGTAGGGATATTTTAAAAAATTCATGTTTTTAGTAGTGTAACAATTTAAATTAATGATATTTTAAAATAAATAATATTTTATTAATGACATAAACTTTTTAAAAATCTAAAATTACCCCAAATTATTTCTATAAGTCACAAAATTTCATAAATTTCTCCTATTTTCTATTTATTTTAATTATATTAATCCTTAAATTTTACATTAGATGACATCACGGTAAGAATTAAAATGGCTAAATAAGGGATCGACCAAAAGGATAATGATTAAGAAATAATTAAAACATGTAAAATTTTTATTGGAAGAATTATTATACCCATAATAATAATATATTCTAAATTAATAATTTTGGATCCATTTGTAACATTTAATTAATTTATATCAATTGAATCTTTTTTAAAAATTCCAAGATTACCTCTCCCGTCTCTTTTAAAAGGGAACCTCTTCTTCTCTATTATCAACATATAAAAACCTATTTTTATATACCATTATTTACTAAAATATATTCCAATAATATCTCCACAAATTCTATACCCATTATTTTAGGTAGATCACCACCATTTGTGGACTTAAGGTGTCCAGAAAAAGAGATCCGCCAAAGAAGACATAATGTTTTAGTCAAGTATTTCTTTTTTATTTATTCCACAAAATCCACAAAATCTTATTAAACAAAGATGAAATACTAAATTATGTATTCTAAATATATTTAAATATTATTATGATAATATAATAACCTGAAACCATATCCACCAACATTAAATTGGAAAATAATTAATTGTTCTTGTGTACGATAGACTACCTCCTCATGAACAGATATAATTCATTTTCCATAACCATCTCTCCATAATTGTTATAATTATTGAATTAGTATTAATATATTATATTAATTACATATTTATAATTAATAAATAATAAGATATCATTAATATTGTTATGTTTCCATTCACATAAAAATGACAACGTAGCTCGTGCGTATATGTGAACTGTCACCTCCATAAAGGGGTGTGATTTGTTTTTCATCCCCACATCACATGAATGATATAAGTAATAATATTTAAATTATTTTTATTATATTAATGATATTATTATCATTATTATATGATAAAATAACACTTGAATTATTTCCATAATGCTGATTGAAAAATTGAAATGCTTCTCATGTGTACATACGACCTACTGTCTCCATGATTATAACATAGTTAAGTTTTCTTATCCATATTTAATGAATGGATTTAAAATTACAATTGATTGAAAAAATTTATTTTTTTAGTGAATATTATTCTTGAAATTATGCACTAATTAACACTTTATCTATTGAAAACATACCAAAGTCATGTTGGACTCTCAAGTACCAAATAACATCAAAACATCCAAAAAGAAATTAAATAATTAATTAATATTTATAACTTGATAATAAGTGATTAAAACATAATAATAATAATTAAATATGTTATCAATAACATATATAATTAACCTATGTTTTGTTTCAGGAATATAATTATTATACGTGATGATTCAGACTAAAGGCTAGGGAATTCGTCACAATATAATTTCATTATGGCATATTTTTATTTTATACACCCACTTTCTTCTATGATGTGTATACTAATCCCATTTGACATTTCATACAATTGATTTATACATTTTAATGTTTTTTTATGTTTTTATAATTTTTAAAATATATCATCATTTAAATATCTTAATTTTTTCTATGACAGATTGATTTAAAAATAACTTCTTTAAATGATAAAAGAATTATTTTTAAAATATTTTCCTCAATATTAATATACATGATATTATTTTATGTATTATTATAAATGTATTATAAAGGAAATTTTATATTTATTCTTTATTTAATTCAATTTTTTCCAAATAGAATATTTTTACATGTTATATATGCAACATTTTAACAAACAACTGAATGAATGATCTATTCAAAACATAAACAAGAACACTGAATTCTCAAAAAATGGGTTTTTGTATATACATTCATTATTAATTTTAAATATTAAATGTATTCTTAAATAAAATATCATATTTTCCATTCTATTTGGTTCGTTTATATTGAAAATGGTTCTTTAATAGAAAAGAGCATTCTGTGTTGCTAATGGTCTTTTGAAATAAAATTTTATATTAACATCTGAATGTGAGTTAAATACATGTTTAAAAGTGGTTTTTGAAACTTGATTTTTTTCATGTTGTGGTTCTTGGAAAATATAAATTATTGTTTCATCTAGTTATCACTAGAATTACTTTGGTACACCAGAGATGCATGTCGACCTTAGTGTTATTCCATTTTAAGGGTATTATAAGGGTTCTATCTGATGATGTCCTAAAGAAAATATATTAATTTTATATAATTTATAATGAGTTTTCATTTCATTAATTGTTTTAAAATTTGATGTAGATCACCTTTCTAAATTACATATGTTTAATTTTATGGGTTAAAAGTTATGATTTCAAGGAAAGTGTATTTGAAAGGTTTTCATTTTCATATAGAACTAACCGTTTACATTTTTTTTATAACCATTACCATGATTTATGTTCTCATCCTTGGTCATAAAATGTTTCCATTGTATTTGAGGAATAATAGATACAAGTATGAGATCAATGGGAAAAATTTTAACATATGTAATGAAAATAAAAATTGTAGTATTTTAAAAGGGTTTCCTTTAGTGAAAAAAATGGATACTGAGTACTGGTGTTCACTTTTATTTTTTAGGATTAGTTTTTGAGTTTTTCTACTAACAATTTAAAACATTACGAATAAAATATATTTGAGAATGAAATAAAATAAATTATATCAAAAAGTCACCAGAATATGTAATGTTTAAGGATGAGTCATTATGGTCAGTGCCCATATCTGGAACATGAAGTGGTTATTTTAGTGTCACAATTTAGGGAATCACTGGAAATCAAGAAAATACATATCATGTTCATGGTAATCACTAACTTTAGGGAATGAATCCAGAGGACATCAAGTGAGAATAATTATACAATGTCTAACACACTTCTTAGAAGAGATTTGATATAGTATCCTAGGACATGTACATAACCTTAATATAGAGACAATAAAGCCTATATGCCTACTCAAAAATCTAGGTCTGGGATGTATATGAAACTATAATGGTCATACAAATTTATTGGATTCACTAGATACACACTAATATTGTCACGCCCGGACTTTTTTGAGGTATGCGTTCAATTTTAAATTTTTTTTTAATTGTATGTTTATTCAAATTTTTGGGTTATAGAACGGGCCGAACCCGATGCGGGTCGCCCGTTGTGGCAACGAGGTGTACGCGCGAGCCCTACATCGCTCGGCGCATGGGCAGGGCACGGGCGAAGCCGTGCAACTTCGCTGGTTGATACGCGTTCCCGATGCGCGTACGTTAAATAACCGGATAAAAATGTATTTCAGATTTCTTGGTTATTATTATATTATTTTTATTACTTCTATTAGATTATTACCATTATTATTAAAATATTTTTATGGTTACTATTATTATTATTATTATTATCATTAATATTATTTTTATTATTATTATTAATGATATATTATATATTATTAAGTCATTGGCATTACTAATATAATATTAGTATCATTATTTTATTATGATTAATATAATACTATTATTATTAACTTTATAATTGTTTTGATAATGTTAGTATTATTGATAATATATATATGTTGTATTATCATTATTACTAATACTATATTATCATTATTATTATTATTATTTATTTATTTATTTTATATATAACTTTTATAATGTAATTGTTATTATTGTCTTTAAATTTTTTTTTTATTGACTATCATAATTATTGTTATTTGCTTTTAATTTTATTATAAATTTTGAAATTGGTTATTATTACTTGTGTTTATCTTGTTTGTTACTTTATTATTATTATTTTATTTTTATTTTTTTTTCTCTCTCCTGTAACAAATTCTGTTACACCTTTTTATCTTTTCTTTTTTTTCCCTTTTTCCTTCTTCCCTCCCTCCTTCTTCCCTCGGCCTCCCGCAGCCCTCTCCGCGCTCACCCCTCCCGCTCCAGGCCGACCCTCCTGCTCCAGCCGGCTAGCCCGCTCTCCCACTTCAGCCGAAGCCGCCCTGCTCCTCCGCCTTGCGCCGCCCCCGCACCGCCGTCCCGGTTTCCCCGACACCGTCCTGTTGCACCCTCGCCGGAGCCACCTGCACACTGCGCAAGGCCCAGCCGGCGCAAACCCCCCCTGCTACTCCTATCTTCTCTTCTTTCTTCTCCTTTTCTTCTTCCTTCTTCTCTTATTCTTCTTCTTTCTTTCCTCCTCCTCTCCTTCCTCTTTTCTTCTTCTCCCCCTGCCTTCTTTCCTCCTCCGCCAGCCAGCGCAGTCCGCCCCTGCCGCTGCTCTCCTCCTCCTCTACTTCTTTTCTTTTCTTTCTCTTCTTCTTCCTTCTCTTCTCCTTCTTTCTCTTCTTCTTCTTTCTCTTCTTCTTCCTCTCCTCTTCCTCTCCTCTCCTCCTTCTTTCCTTTCTTTCCTTCCTCTTCTTCCCGTTCCGGCACCCCTGTTCGGCGCCTCCTCCTCCCGCGCACAGGTCTGTTTTCCTTTTATTTTATTTATTTTATTTTATTATTTTAACTCATCTAATAATACTTTTGTTCTCTTTATTATTATTATTAATATGTTAGCTATTATTACAAATATTAATATATTATTATTATTATAATTATTTAAATAACGGTTTTATTATTATTATTATTATTCTATTCTTATTATTATTGTTATTATTATTATTATTATTATTAATACTATTATGATATAATGATTATGATTATCATTATTAATATTATGATTATTATTATTATTATTATCGTATTATTATTATTATTATTACGCTATTATTATTATTAATATTATTACTATTATTTATTATTATTTCTATTATTATTTCTATTGCTCTTATATTATTATTATTATTATATTATTATTATTATTAATGTTATTATTATTATTTATAATAATTATTATTAATATGCTATTACTATTATTAATATTAATGTTATTATTATTATTATTATGTATAATTATTATTATTATTACTATTATTGTTATATTATTATTACTATTCTATTATATTATTCTAAGTTTAATAACGATTTTCTGTTTTAGGGCCCCTTGACGGCTTCCTACAGTGACCGTCGTTCGTCGGAAATTCGGTGCCGCGTCGTTTCACGCACCCGTTTGAGGTAGGTGGTTCCGCACTCAAGTATGGGTTTATAATCCTTTGCTTGCACTCCTAGTTAATCAAATGTTTTATCCCCTGTTTCCATACTATGAATTTTTATCCCTTTATTAAAAGTAATGTCGTGTGTTTATTTCTTGGACCTAGTTAAAACTTTGAATGTCTTTCTGTATCTCTATTTTCAAATAGTCATCAGCAAGTTTTAAAAGTATTGTTTTGGTTTACCTGATTGAAGAAAAGAAAGAAAGATGTTGTTTATTTTCAAACTGTGCTACTGGTTTCATTTAGCGTACCTGCATTACATACTATGTTTTGAAATGCTATGGTGTGCGTGTGGTATTTTCAAAAGAAGGAATATCAGTGTGCGGGTGATATGGCAGGTGTCTTCTGAATTGGGTGAGCACAAGGAGGGAAGCCTGGGTATTAGGTGGGTGGACTAGGACTAGTGAGCTGGTAGTCCGGAGATGACTCGACCCGGTTTCACTGGCAGGTTTGACGATTGCAACACTAACTAAACATATGATATCTGAGGGTCGTGGCCTTCTAAGCCACGTGTTCTGAGGGTCGTGGCCTTCTAAGCCACGTTTTCTGAGGGTCGTGGCCATCTAAGCCACGTTTCACTGAGACACGATGTCCTAGGGTCCCACTGTCACTAGTATCCTTAGGGCATCCCCATCCTCTGGTGCTACTTATACTTGTGCGCACACTGATCCGTGATATTTATATCATTTGAATTTCACTCTGGTATGTGACTTGAACCGTTTTTCTTTAAAAGCTTTTTTTGTGAAAATCTTTTATTTATTTTTGCACCTTTTACTTTATACAGCATTGCAAATGGATTTTTCTCTTTATACTTGTGCGTGGAATCTTGCTTGGTGATATCCTACTGGGCGATGGCTCACACCCTACTTACACCCTTGGGTGTAAGTAGACTTATTTACTTCTGATACAGGTAAGGGCCCGGCTTTTGGAGGCAGTGGTTCAGGTTGTTAGCTGGACAGACTACGCGACGTTTTGGTGGAGACTCGGAGGCAGTGTTCCCACATTGAGCTGCAGCCCCTAGGTTGGTTGTAGTCACCTTGTTTTTTTTTGTCTTGTGTGAGTTTTGACTACTTTGTCCAAAAACCTGTGTTGGTTAAATGGTTGTTGACTGTCGCTTCTACTTTTACTTGGTCATTTTGGTTGAATGTTTTACTATGGTTCACTCGGGTAAATCGTTCCCAAGGTTTATTTTATACCCGGGCACTTGTGCCAGCCCGTGGGGATCGGGAACGCCCTTCGGGCCTTGCCGCGGGCCGGGTCGGGCGTCGGTTCGGATGAAGACCCGTTTCGGTTCGTGACAAAATGGTATCAGAGGCAGGTTTTGTTGGTGATTTATGTTATTTGGGATGAGTTGGGTTGTACATGAGTTGGGTCTGTCGGGGCTCAGGATTCATGTTGCGAGTATGGTGCCTGGCCAGCACGCCTCGTGACAGATACTGAGTCACCATGGGACGTCAGGGTGCTTGTTTCACTTTCCTTCTGGGTGAGACGTGCAGGCTGCAGACTGTGCGTGGACACCAGATAAGGAAAGTAAAGCTTTTATATGGATTTGTTTTTGCATGATTGGTTTATTGATGAATAATTATCTTGTTGGAAAATTTTATTCCCCTTTTATTGATGGTTTCCTTTCTTGATTTCTGCTCTTTTTCAGTAAGATGGCTCCCCGGAGAGTTCCCATGCATCCACGGGAGGAAGCCGGAGAGAGTTCTCCCGCGCCGCTTGATCAGAGATTTGTTGAGGCGATGGTCCGAGCCGTTCAGGCTTTAGGACAAGGGGCGACTCCTGCCCCCGCCCCTGTTCCAGCTAGAGGGGAAGATTTTGGCTCCAGAAAGGATAGAGCTCAGGAGTTTCTGAGAAGCAAACCTCCTTCTTTCCGAGGTGGTTCAGAACCTCAGGAGGCAGAGGAGTGGCTTGAGAAGATAGAACGCGTGTTGGATTTCCTTGACACGCCTGAGGAAGTCAGGGTGAAGTGCGCCTCGTTCCAGCTGGAGGGTTCCAGTCGCAAATGGTGGGAATCAGTGGTCCAGGCTGGGAAGCATGAGCACATGAGCTGGAAGGATTTCAAGGGTCTCTTCAACGAGCAGTATTGTCCAGAGTTTGTAGCCTATGCCAGATCTCGGGAGTTCATGGAGCTATCGCAGGGAAATCAGACAGTGATGGAGTATGCGAATCGCTTTGCTGAACTGGTACGGTACGCACCTGAGATAGTTTCGAGCGAATTCTTGAAAGCTCGGAAGTTTGAGAAGGGCCTTCGACCAGAAATTCACTCCCAGGTTTTCTTGTTCAAGCTGAAGACTTATGCTGAGGTGGTCGATCGTGCTTGTATGGCCGAGATTGACCAGAGGGGAAAGTCGGGGTTTTCTGGATCAGTGTCAGGGCTTGGAAGTAGCAGTTCATCTGAGAGGAAAAGGAAGCGTGATGAGCAGTGGAAGAAGGGTGATGGCAGCTCAGGTCATCCTCCCAGGCAGTTTTCATCTGGGGCTTCTGGTGCAGGGTCTGTTGTGTGCCATCAGTGCGGGAAGGCGGGACACATCCGACCTGTTTGTCCATACCCTCCCAGACCATGCCATGGATGTGGAGTGGTGGGACATCTACAGTGTTTCTGCAGGACTACACGCCCTTATCAGAGCGGGGCTGGATCAGTGGCTTCTAGAGGGGTATCAATTCAGTCAGAGCCGACTAGGACGACAGGATCTCGTTTTGGTGGGCGTGGTGGTAGGACCGGATCGTCTTCAGGGCAGAGCCATATCAGGGCAGAGCCTCAGGCGAGCGGTCGCTCTCAGGCAGGGATCAGGCAACTGCATGCTGTGGATCAGGCACCAGCGGAATCTGATGCAGGGCCTTCGACGGTTCGAGGTACTATTCTGGTTGCATCTTCTATAGCTGCAGTTTTATTTGATACTGGTGCTTCAGTTTCTTTTATATCTGCTCGTTTTGTGAATCTGCTGAACCTACCGTCCGAGCTTTTATCGTGTGCTATGGAGTTGGTAACGCCGTTGGGGAAAAAGAGGGAGCAAGGCCTCAAGTGCCGATCGTGCGCACTTTCTATGTCGGGTGTCGAGATGGAATGGGATTTCTTGGTCCTTGACATGGACCTATTTGATATGATCCTCGGTATGGACTGGCTGGTGCGCTTCCAGGCGCACATTGATTGCTATCGACACCGAGTCAGCTTTACAGCACCAGATGGGACTCCTCAGCTTTTTCACGGAGAATGGGATCCTCGGTCGGGACGTGCGGGACCTCCACTCCCTGAGCTTGGAAATCTTGCTTATCAGTTATCGTCGCTCGCGCTGGAGGACGACGGTGGTATTTCACAGGGCGGGTTACCTCATGTAGTAGATGAGTTCCCAGAGGTTTTCCCAGATGATTTTTCTGGCTTACCCCCAGAGCGAGACGTGGAGTTCTCGATTGAGTTGGCGCCGGGAACACAGCCTATATCTCTTCCCTCATATCGCATGGCCCCCACCGAATTGAGGGAATTAAAGATACAGCTGGACGATTTGGAATCCAAAGGATTCATTCGCCCGAGCGTCTCTCCTTGGGCCGCACCGGTTTTATTCGCGAAGAAGGCCGCTGGAACCCTTCGGTTGTGCATTGATTACCGGAAGCTGAACAAGGTAACCATCAAGAATAAATACCCTTTGCCTCGGATTGACGATTTGTTTGACCAGCTGAAGGGGGCAAAGTGGTTCTCTAAGATTGATTTGCGTTCGGGATACCACCAGCTCAGGGTGAGAGAAGCAGATATCCCGAAGACGGCTTTCCGAAGTAGGTACGGTCACTTCGAGTACTTGGTCATGCCTTTCGGACTGACGAATGCTCCTGAAGTTTTTATGGCACTCATGAATAGGGTGTTCCACCAATATCTCGACTCATTTGTCGTGGTATTCGTGGATGACATCCTAGTCTACTCTGGATCTGAGGAGGAGCATGAGCACCACCTGCGCGTTGTTTTGGGCACTTTGCGGGATCACCGCTTGTATGCCAAACTCTCGAAGTGCACTTTCTGGATCAGGGAAGTGAAGTTTCTGGGGCATGTCGTCTCAGAACATGGGGTTTCAGTGGATCCCGGAAAGGTCAGAGCAGTTATGTCTTGAGAGCAGCCGAGAAATGTGTTTGAGATCAGGAGTTTTCTGGGCTTGGAAGGTTATTACAGGCGCTTTGTCCGGGACTTCTCGCGGCTTGCCTCCCCCATGACCGCACTCACCCGGAAAGGGGTGAAGTTTGAGTGGAGCCCACAGTGCCAGACGTCTTTTGAGGAGCTGAAGCGGCGGTTGACCACCGCACCTGTGTTGACCTTACCGGAGTCAGGAAAGGGCTATGTGGTGTACTGTGATGCGTCAGGTACGGGCCTTGGATGTGTGCTCATGCAGGATGACCATGTTGTGGCTTATGGTTCTCGCCAACTCCGACCGCATGAGAAGAACTATCCGACTCACGACTTAGAGTTGGCGGCAGTGATGCATGCTTTGAAGACGTGGCGCCACTATCTTTTTGGGGAGAAGTTTGTGGTCTATTCTGACCACAAGAGCCTGGCCTATATTTTCTCTCAGAGAGATCTCAATTTGAGGCAGCGCCGCTGGGTCGAGTACCTGCAGGGTTTTGATTTTGATATTGTCTATACCCCTGGCAAGGGTAATGTGGTAGCTGACGCATTGAGCAGAAAAGTACCAGTGCAGGAGTTGAAGAAGTCCAGCGATGAGTGGACTTTGATGGGGCTCTTCGCCCAGTTGCATTTGGAGAGCAGAGAGCACAGTGGAGGTACTTTCTTGGCTAGCATCCAGTTGACTCCTGCCCTTCTAGAGTTGATTCAGCAGGAGCAGCCTAGTGATGAGTTTTGTCAGCGATCTATGCAGTTTCTTCATGGTGGGGAGACTCCTTCTGATTGGTCTTTGTCTTCCCAGAGGGTCCTATGCTTCAAGGGCCGTGCTGTGGTGCCGTTGTCTCTGCGAAAGGTGGTGATGCAGGATAGCCACCAGTCTCAGTGGGCCGTCCATCCTGGTACCACCAAGATGTACTACGATGTTCGCCGGCAGTTCTGGTGGCCAGGTATGAGACGGGACATAGCCGACTTCGTATCCCGATGTTACACTTGCCAACAAGTGAAAGCAGAACATCAGAGACCATCTGGCCTACTCCAGCCATTACCCATTCCTACCTGGAAGTGGGACGAGGTCGCCATGGACTTCATCATTGGCCTGCCTCGTACACCTCGAGGGAGGAATGCTATCTGGGTGGTAATTGACCGTTTGACCAAGTCTGCTCACTTCATTCCGATCAGAGACACAACGAAGGTAGAGGAACTGGGCTGCTTGTACGTTCAGGAGGTGGTCAGACTTCATGGTGTGCCGTCGGCAGTTGTTTCTGACAGGGACCCCCGCTTTACATCACGGTTTTGGGGAGGCCTCCAGAAGGCTTTGGGGTCGCAGATTAAGATGAGCACGGCATACCATCCGCAGACCGATGGCCAGACGGAGCGGGCGAATCAGATTCTGGAAGACATGCTCCGGGCCTGTGTGTTAGATTTTGGAGGCTCATGGGATAGCCATTTGGGGCTGGTCGAGTTTGCTTACAATAACAGTTACCAGTCTTCCATCAGAATGGCACCCTTTGAGGCGCTCTATGGCCGGCCTTGTCGGTCTCCGCTGTGTTGGGCTGAGGTAGGAGAGGCCTCGCTCTTGGGACCGAGTCTTGTTCAGGAGACGTCTGAGAAGGTCAAGCTGATTAGGCAGCGGTTGCTGACAGCTCAGAGTCGCCACAAGTCCTATGCAGATCAGAGGCGGCGGGACCTTGAGTTTTCAGTGGGGGACAGAGTGTTCCTGAAAGTGGCCCCTCGCTTGGGTCACCGTCGTTTGGGGAAACAGGGGAAGCTGACACCGAGATATGTCGGACCTTTCGAGGTTCTTGAGCGGATTGGCAAGGTGGCATACAGGTTAGCTTTGCCCTCGCAGTTGAAGTCGATTCATGACGTATTTCATGTCTCCCAACTGAAGAAGTACAACCCCGACCCGTCGCATGTGCTAAATTGGGAGGAGCTGGAGATAGAGTCCGACTTGTCTGTGGTCGAGCGACCAGTGCGTATAGTGGATTCTCGGGAAAAGGTGCTGTGTGGGAAGACCATTCCTCTGGTCCGTGTTCTTTGGCAGCACGGGAGTGATGAGCATGAGACTTGGGAGCGGAAGTCATGGGTTGAGCAGGAGTACCCATTTCTATTCTCTGATCAGGCTTTGAGTTGACTTTCCGAGGGCGGAAAGTTTTTCATGGTGGGGAGAATTGTCACGCCCGGACTTTTTTGAGGTATGCGTTCAATTTTAAATTTTTTTTTAATTGTATGTTTATTCAAATTTTTGGGTTATAGAACGGGCCGAACCCGATGCGGGTCGCCCGTTGTGGCAGCGAGGTGTACGCGCGAGCCCTACATCGCTCGGCGCATGGGCAGGGCACGGGCGAAGCCGTGCAACTTCGCTGGTTGATACGCGTTCCCGATGCGCGTACGTTAAATAACCGGATAAAAATGTATTTCAGATTTCTTGGTTATTATTATATTATTTTTATTACTTCTATTAGATTATTACCATTATTATTAAAATATTTTTATGGTTACTATTATTATTATTATTATTATCATTAATATTATTTTTATTATTATTATTAATGATATATTATATATTATTAAGTCATTGGCATTACTAATATAATATTAGTATCATTATTTTATTATGATTAATATAATACTATTATTATTAACTTTATAATTGTTTTGATAATGTTAGTATTATTGATAATATATATATGTTGTATTATCATTATTACTAATACTATATTATCATTATTATTATTATTATTTATTTATTTATTTTATATATAACTTTTATAATGTAATTGTTATTATTGTCTTTAAATTTTTTTTTATTGACTATCATAATTATTGTTATTTGCTTTTAATTTTATTATAAATTTTGAAATTGGTTATTATTACTTGTGTTTATCTTGTTTGTTACTTTATTATTATTATTTTATTTTTATTTTTTTTTCTCTCTCCTGTAACAAATTCTGTTACACCTTTTTATCTTTTCTTTTTTTTCCCTTTTTCCTTCTTCCCTCCCTCCTTCTTCCCTCGGCCTCCCGCAGCCCTCTCCGCGCTCACCCCTCCCGCTCCAGGCCGACCCTCCTGCTCCAGCCGGCTAGCCCGCTCTCCCACTTCAGCCGAAGCCGCCCTGCTCCTCCGCCTTGCGCCGCCCCCGCACCGCCGTCCCGGTTTCCCCGACACCGTCCTGTTGCACCCTCGCCGGAGCCACCTGCACACTGCGCAAGGCCCAGCCGGCGCAAACCCCCCCTGCTACTCCTATCTTCTCTTCTTTCTTCTCCTTTTCTTCTTCCTTCTTCTCTTCTTCTTCTTCTTTCTTTCCTCCTCCTCTCCTTCCTCTTTTCTTCTTCTCCCCCTGCCTTCTTTCCTCCTCCGCCAGCCAGCGCAGTCCGCCCCTGCCGCTGCTCTCCTCCTCCTCTACTTCTTTTCTTTTCTTTCTCTTCTTCTTCCTTCTCTTCTCCTTCTTTCTCTTCTTCTTCTTTCTCTTCTTCTTCCTCTCCTCTTCCTCTCCTCTCCTCCTTCTTTCCTTTCTTTCCTTCCTCTTCTTCCCGTTCCGGCACCCCTGTTCGGCGCCTCCTCCTCCCGCGCACAGGTCTGTTTTCCTTTTATTTTATTTATTTTATTTTATTATTTTAACTCATCTAATAATACTTTTGTTCTCTTTATTATTATTATTAATATGTTAGCTATTATTACAAATATTAATATATTATTATTATTATAATTATTTAAATAACGGTTTTATTATTATTATTATTATTCTATTCTTATTATTATTGTTATTATTATTATTATTATTATTAATACTATTATGATATAATGATTATGATTATCATTATTAATATTATGATTATTATTATTATTATTATCGTATTATTATTATTATTATTACGCTATTATTATTATTAATATTATTACTATTATTTATTATTATTTCTATTATTATTTCTATTGCTCTTATATTATTATTATTATATTATTATTATTATTATTAATGTTATTATTATTATTTATAATAATTATTATTAATATGCTATTACTATTATTAATATTAATGTTATTGTTATTATTATTATGTATAATTATTATTATTATTACTATTATTGTTATATTATTATTACTATTCTATTATATTATTCTAAGTTTAATAACGATTTTCTGTTTTAGGGCCCCTTGACGGCTTCCTACAGTGACCGTCGTTCGTCGGAAATTCGGTGCCGCGTCGTTTCACGCACCCGTTTGAGGTAGGTGGTTCCGCACTCAAGTATGGGTTTATAATCCTTTGCTTGCACTCCTAGTTAATCAAATGTTTTATCCCCTGTTTCCATACTATGAATTTTTATCCCTTTATTAAAAGTAATGTCGTGTGTTTATTTCTTGGACCTAGTTAAAACTTTGAATGTCTTTCTTTATCTCTATTTTCAAATAGTCATCAGCAAGTTTTAAAAGTATTGTTTTGGTTTACCTGATTGAAGAAAAGAAAGAAAGATGTTGTTTATTTTCAAACTGTGCTACTGGTTTCATTTAGCGTACCTGCATTACATACTATGTTTTGAAATGCTATGGTGTGCGTGTGGTATTTTCAAAAGAAGGAATATCAGTGTGCGGGTGATATGGCAGGTGTCTTCTAAATTGGGTGAGCACAAGGAGGGAAGCCTGGGTATTAGGTGGGTGGACTAGGACTAGTGAGCTGGTAGTCCGGAGATGACTCGACCCGGTTTCACTGGCAGGTTTGACGATTGCAACACTAACTAAACATATGATATCTGAGGGTCGTGGCCTTCTAAGCCACGTGTTCTGAGGGTCGTGGCCTTCTAAGTCACGTTTTCTGAGGGTCGTGGCCATCTAAGCCACGTTTCACTGAGACACGATGTCCTAGGGTCCCACTGTCACTAGTATCCTTAGGGCATCCCCATCCTCTGGTGCTACTTATACTTGTGCGCACACTGATCCGTGATATTTATATCATTTGAATTTCACTCTGGTATGTGACTTGAACCGTTTTTCTTTAAAAGCTTTTTTTGTGAAAATCTTTTATTTATTTTTGCACCTTTTACTTTATACAGCATTGCAAATGGATTTTTCTCTTTATACTTGTGCGTGGAATCTTGCTTGGTGATATCCTGCTGGGCGATGGCTCACACCCTACTTACACCCTTGGGTGTAAGTAGACTTATTTACTTCTGATACAGGTAAGGGCCCGGCTTTTGGAGGAAGTGGTTCAGGTTGTTAGCTGGACAGACTACGCGACGTTTTGGTGGAGACTCGGAGGCAGTGTTCCCACATTGAGCTGCAGCCCCTAGGTTGGTTGTAGTCACCTTGTTTTTTTTTGTCTTGTGTGAGTTTTGACTACTTTGTCCAAAAACCTGTGTTGGTTAAATGGTTGTTGACTGTCGCTTCTACTTTTACTTGGTCATTTTGGTTGAATGTTTTACTATGGTTCACTCGGGTAAATCGTTCCCAAGGTTTATTTTATACCCGGGCACTTGTGCCAGCCCGTGGGGATCGGGAACGCCCTTCGGGCCTTGCCGCGGGCCGGGTCGGGCGTCGGTTCAGATGACGACCCGATTCGGTTCGTGACAAATATGGTTCAGTTTGAGTCTAGATTACTGTTTTCATGTATATTACATAAATTTTCACTTTGGAATTCCATTTAATTTTATTCATGTGCTTATTGAAATATAAAAATTCATTTGAATAGTTGAACTATATTCATCAAAATTTCCAATCCATAAGATCTCATGCTTCTTATGGGACTATATATGGTGTCCAAAAAACTCATAAATTGACACGTTCCATCCCATGTGTCCAATAGTCCATATATCAATGTTCCATAATTAACTACTCAAGGTGTCTACCAAAGTAATTGAAAAGACTTTGTTAGGTCAAGGGAGACACTTTAAGTTTCAATTATTGTTTCCCATTCCTAGAATTTAGTCCAAAACAATTCAATACACAATAAAGGAAATATAAATACTAAAAAAGAAAATACATGATGAAAATTTGAATCTCATAAAAAATGCATGGCATATTATTCCAATATTTCCTTTGGTGATGCATGTTATAAAGTTGCATCATTTCATAAGGAAATGTTAAACAAACCATCATGTCAATAAACCAATATTAATAAGAAAACAAGACATGTGTTCCACCTAATGGTGAATTCATATCACCTATATATATCATAATCAATTAATACAATTTCTCATCCAAGCTAATTTTGGATTCCCCTGGATATGGGTTATCTACATCTAGGCATAAGGCCAATTCCAAATCTCATTAACTCATAGTCTCTTGTATAATAAAATAAATTTAATAAAAGAAAAAAATAGTCTCTAATACCACATTGTAATGTCCCAATCCAAAAACCACATAACCTGTAACCCAAGCTAATGGGTCACATGGCCTCAAGCACACCTCCATGTCTTCTAGAGGCTGCTGACTAGTAGTGAGGGTGTAATGGTGGTATGGTGGGGAGACTATACCCTCTTATCAAGGTTTCATAGAAGATAAAACCATTAAAATTCAAAAGTGTAATCACATAGAAGCACACATAATCAGTAAGAATTGAAATAATAAATTATAAAACAACTAAATAATTATAAAAAACCACAAGGATGTGTCATATACAAGGATTCATGAAATGATCACATGCAAAAGGGGAACACAGGACATGAATATACAATCATCCTATAAAAAATGCATATAAAAGACCAAACGGGTCCACTATAATCTAGAGAAAATGCTCGGTAATGTGCTCCAAAGCATCATCTATAAGTAAACCATATGCAAGACCAATAGTTGGGCACTTGACTTATTAGTACTGAGAGGTAGATAAGATACTCAGGTACAAAAATAAACTTTATTAGTGCGAGAGATAAAAATACAAGTAGACCACCCCAAATGGTGTCTAGACATAATCCAATATGTTCGCCCCAATAAAAAGTGTTTAAGAACAAATAAAATAATAGGCAAAGATGAATAAATAACTAACTATCCATTGAGGTTTCTAAAAGATACCTGGTGGCTCTACATTCTTCGAATCATGGCCGAAATGAATGTTTGATCAGTAACTATATATATAAAGTAATAATATATTTATATATATATTAGTAATATATTGTATCCACCTATATGAACTAAGCACATGTATAAGTAACTTTCCATATACCTGGAATACTAGTTGCTGGCTAAACTGAAGCGTAAATAAGATATCCATAACTAGTCTAAAGGATCATTTAATCTATAGAAATAAACTACATTCCCAAAATACCAAAAAGAGTGTGAAATATCATGCATAAGACTCAAGATGCTGAATGGTCTTTCATGTCAGTGATCACAACAAGGGAAATTGAACATCATGGACACCATCCAAATAGTGTCGTTGGGGTGAGATGTCCTGCTCGACACCCAATCTAAGAGAGTGTGAAACCAGCATTTAAAAAAATGTCTTACTATCATACTGAAACCTGTATCAAGTTGTAATCATATTAATTGTATAATAAATCAAAAATTACATCTCAATTATTTCAATAGTGAAGTCCAATTAAAAACATGGAATTAAAATTCAGAATAAAAATTTAATAAAGCATAAAAAAAGATGTCACTTTAACACCCTTTTATGATTCAATCCATTTAAATAATTCAATTCATTTAAGTAAAGAATACCATAATTAAAAATGAGTTACATATAATCAACATGTTTAGTGAAATAAATTAATACAATTCAATTATAGGACTCAATGAACACATAGAAAGTGTCATGTTTAATTAGGAAACAACTAATAAGGAAAATTCCATTAATATATTTGTCCAATAACATTGGATGTGCCTTGAGTTCATGAAAAATTCACATAAAAGGGGAAAATTTCATTTCTAAACAAATATCAATACTTGGAAGCCATTATTAGAAATTAAATAACAAACCACATTGTGAAATTCATGCTGTAACACGAAATGTATTATGATAAATGAGAGAAGCGCCATCAAATTTACTAAAAAAATATCATCATGAATTTATAATTGATCTTAGATAAATTTTATATAAGGAATTAAATAAAATTGGTATTCACATAAAATACAGGAACTCTTGACCTTTAAAAACATATAAAAACACTTAAAAATTTTAGGGAAACAATGAGTCCACCTACCATAGGGTCATTGATATCTCCACATCCGATGGAGGCCTTATATTTGAAGTTGGTTGGATGAAATAAATGAAACAAACCAACGTATCAAATATAGAGAATGTAGATTTAAACTAAATAGTGAAATGTATTCAATGATAAACATGAATATGAATAAATAATATCGTAGATCTTACTGAGATGTATTTGATGCCTCAAACTAATCTTGATTCAGACAATAGATACAAAAGTTCTCTCAAATCCAAAATTTTGTGGTTTGGGAGCTCCTGATATAGGTTAAAGGGATACACATTACAATGGGACAAGAGAAATAATATGGTATAGAAAAATATAATAATTAAAGGAAAATATAATTTTCACCCTTAAAATATGGGGCACATAATAAAGGTGAAGGGTTTGCTAAACCATGCACAAACTGTGCTCAAGTCACAACCAAAAAGTGAGACCCCACTAGGTTAAGGTGAACAGTTTTAGTAACCTTGAAAAACCAGGCTAAATAACACTATCAATGAACTTCATTTTTTTAATTTTGTTATCCAGGTGGGGAATAATTTTAGGCAAATTTTTGGGATCCTACTACACCTCTTCTTTCATAGCTTGGTATCTACATACCAGGAAACGTAGTATTTTTTCAATAAACCTAGGATTTCAACCACTGAACAAGCCTCAAAAACCATCATTACCCCATGAATTCATTAGATAAAATTATAAGGTCATTTTAATGTTATTTACTATAAAACCAAATAACCTATCCCTTCATGAAAATATAGGACATTACAAAACCCTTAAAAACATTTTATAAAAAACACACCTTTAACAAAAAAGTTCGTAAATTAAATCCAAACAATATCATTTTACCTTATAAAATAAAAATATTTAAATAAAAATAATATTAAATAACAAGGAATTAATTTAGTTATATTATGACTTTATTTTTATATCAAAGTTACAAATTAAATAATCTACCTGATAAATTCCATCAATCTCATAGGAGAAACCTAGTAGGTTAACTCCATCAATTCACCTAATTCATTGGAGGGATATATCCGGATCGATTATCATCATGATATATATTAGTCTCACACATCATATTGTGCTATATAGGGATCACCTATCATCCTAAAAAAATCACAATAACCATAATATAATTGTAACATAAGGATGCTTTCATTTCTATAAAAAAATTTGTCACACCAATTTGGAATACGATTTTAGTTATTGAAATATTAATTATATATTTTTCAAATAACAAGAAACAAAATAAGAAATTATTTTTCATAAATAAAAGATGAAACATTTTAATTTAATCCACACATCAAGTAACTATTTGTTATGTTTAAAAAACCCTTGGCACTGTATATATTAAAATAGAATGTTAATTTTTTCCTTCTGTAATGATTGTTGTAATTTTCCGAAAAATGATTCATTAAAAAAATAGATATAAACTCTATAGTTTTTTTATAAATCCATTATTTCCACATAAATAAATATATAAATATTGACATGGAAATAAAAAATATATAAAATAATATATCAAAAATAATTAAAACAATTTTATTAAGGAAATGGTAGTCCCTTAACTCGAATCTGACTCTTTATACACATTATTTCTCTTGTTAAATAATAATATTATATCAAAATTTAATTTCTTGAGAATATTTCTTCATGTTTATTAACCAATTTAATTAATTTATTTCATTTTTATTTAAAATTAATTTTTCAATTATGTTCACATATGATGTTTTAATAATATATGGCTCATATGCCAAAAATAAATGTGGTAGGTTGACTATGGTCAAAGAGGTAATTATTTCCTCATCTATAGGATAATAATAATAATGTAATAATATGTTTTATATTTATATTATCATTTTAAAATCAACCATTAAAAATTTTATGATACAAATATTATGTAAAAATTATGAAGACGATAGGCCATATGTACACATGAGTAAAATTTTCATTTTTCAATGATCTTGTTGGAAAATGGTAATTATTATTTTATCATTATGTGATGATTATTATATTATAATTAATATACTATTTATTTTAAAAACACTTATATTTTCCATCCAAGTAGAGTTCTATTAAAAAATATATCACCTCACTATATTGAGGTGGTAATCCACACATATGCATCGACCACATTATCACATTTCAATATATTGGACTGTAAGAGGGCAGATGATATATTATCCTTAAATAATGATAAATATTTTATGAATATAGTTTGTATATTTTAAATCAATCCTTATAACTATATATTAGTGGTGATGATGGATGGCGAATCACATCGGTTTGCGAAGAGATACTCCATCATACATAAGAATGAGATTTTCATTCCCTATTTGATTAAAGAGAATATGGGTAGTGGTTTTTATTAACATAATAACATAGAATTATATGGAATATACTAATGTTATATGTTCACATTTTTTTAATAATATTTCAATTATGTAGAAGAAGAAATAAAAATAATCATTTGAAAAAAATTTGTACATCTAATATATGAAACTTTGTTTTATTTACACCTTACTCTTTATATGGTTGGTATTAGGTAGAAAATAATACCTCTATAACATGCATATGGATGTTACATATTTATTTAGGAAGGTATTATTTGAGATAGTGTTCTAAAATGGAGCAAGGGAGAGAGGAGAGGAGGTATATATTTATAAGTGTGGGGCTAGGCACTCTTGGAAATTATTAATGTATGAAATTAATATAAATATTTTATCAAGGAATGTTACTTTTTGAATATATAGAATATAAGTTGAGAATGGGTCAAAATAACTTCATATCCTAAAATTGAATCATTTTGATGATATTTTTAACACATATATCTTAGTTTTAAGCCCGATTAAACATTTTCCTGATTATATCAGTATCAATTTTTTATTAATTTATAGTTCAAGAAAGTTACTGTACTAGAAAAAGTACACTAAAATGGATCATGTTTGATATATTAAAAAAAATATCAGTCACTTGTCTTAATATATATATAGTTTTATGAATCTTAACTAATTTAATAAAATATTGTTTATTATAAAATCTCATTAATGAAATTTTTTGATACTATTCATTTTCATCAGTTTTAAATTCATCAAGATGAAATTTATATTAAATTATTGTCATTTAAATCACTCATATAATTTTATATATTTTTTGATAATATATAGGGACACTATAAATCACAAAAAATTTCTTTAAGAGTACTAAAACTCACTTACGTGATTTATCTATTACTTGCACAAGCAATGAGTCGACGTTCCATAAGGATTTTTGGCTATTATTTTATCACATAAAGTAAAAAAAATTGCAGTCAAAAAATAAATTAATATATTCACCACAAATTTTTATTTTCCTTAAATATGTATATTTACATACATCCATGTGATGATAACTTATTTATCATGTTATTTTGACTATTCTTGCCTTGAAAATGTATTTGGATAAGTAACTTATTATATAAATTCAATATTAGAATATATTTATAAGAATAAATGATATTTATTCAAATTTATATATCATTTTGAGGAAAACTTATAAATACAGAAATATTGTCTTTTGGTCATAAGATTTTACTTTTCTAGTGTTGCACAAGCACTACATCAACAATATAAATGAATTTCATACTTATCAAGAGATAAATTAAAATATAAGTATTTTAAATTATTTTTTAGTATATTTTTATTATATTCTCATATATAACTCATTAAAATGTTTAAAAATATTTCATATCATATTTTTTTGTGTTATCAAAAAAGTTAAATTATTTTAAAAAAACATTACTCCTTACAATTTACTAAAAAGTTTAGTTCTTCAAAAAATTATATTAAATTTATTATAATATAAATTTCAATTTATGAATCCAAAAAAAATTAAATTATATCAAATTAATCTTCTAGAATTTACATACATTTGTTCTAATATAAACACATACAACATAGTTAAAAAACTTGATTACAATATTGTGTTTTTAATCCCAAAATTGACCTTATTATTAAATCATGTATAATTATGATTCAACAACAATTAATTAGATTATATGTAGTTAAGAAAAATATTTTTTACATTGATATAAAATTTAAATAATAATTATACTTCATGATGTAAAGAAATTACTATTTTAAAAATATATGTATTTTCACAATTAGCAGAAAAATTACCCTTTTTCGAAATATCACAAAAATTCAACCAAAGATAAGTTCAATATTTTGATTCAAAAGATGATATTAATTTAATAATTTCAAATTTATATAATTAAAAAACATCAATTATGTTATTAACCCACAAAAATAAATAGAACCATTTATGAAAAAAAATATTTTTTTTGCAGAATAAAATGACTTTACTGAAATTTGAGTTCCTATTTCCTACTAATTAATGAATATATTTTTATTATGAAATAATATTATATTTATTTAATAATTTGGTAATTAGTATTTATTTTTTTATTTCAATCCATATGTTATAATGGGCATATTTAAATAATAATATATTGTTGCGATTTTGGGATTGCTGTTGTGTGTGACATAGAATATCGAACATTATATTCATTTAAAATTTCAAAGTGTTATATTCTACCCCATTTAAAAAACATTTCCCTCACAATTTTTACATCATATAAGTAATAAGGGGATTGAAATTTGAAAATACATTTAGTGAAAATACTCATTAGAAAAGGTTTTCATTAAAATTCTTTTTGCAAACAGGGATTATAAAATAAAATGGTCATCTGGAATAAGACATAACAATGTTTTTTTTATAGGATGAAATTATTGGGAAGCGAAATATGGAAATGGAGTTGAAAAGTAAAGTCCAAATGATAGAATATGATAGATAATATGGTTCAAATAATGATAAGGACCACAATAATATAAATCAATAAGGGATTAAAAATACCAACAGTTCACCAAAAATAAAGGTAATTTTATAAAATATTTGTTTCAAGATACTTTTCTTAGAGTTGAATAATTCCTTTATAATTATGATTAAAAAAATTATAAAATATAATTACCTTATTTTCTTCAAATCCATAAACACAATTTCATCCATTGATTACATGTTTAAAATATTTTCCACCATTATCTCATCTTTTAATCAAAATGATGAAAATAAATATTTAATGTATGAAATTATATAATAAACATATGATTGACCAAGAGGTCTATGAAAGGATGAAAAAAATCCTCCTATCATTGTATATTAACCAAAATAAAAAACATTTTCACGAGGTAAGATAATACAAAAACTTTATAGACCGTCATATGAAGAATTAATCTTTAAATTTTAACTATAAAACCAATGGTTCTACTTAGAACATTCCATAAATAAATTTCATTAATCCTATTAAAAATATTCCTAAAACCCATAAATAAAATTAATTTATCATATAATTTTCAAAAATAGATATAAGATTATTCATACAAAAATTCATATACATATAATGTATATTCTATAATCACATAACCCCTAAAATTTAATAATATTTTCAATAAATAACATGTTTTCCCATAATGACAAAATAAAATATTATATACTTCCAAAAGAAAAATAAACATTCATTGCTCATTTAAAAACCCAACTAAAACTAAAATATTTCCACTTCCCAAATAATTAACTAAGTTATCATATATAGATATTATAAATTTTTAAATGAATATGCATTAAATTTAACAAATATATGATTAATGATTATAATCTTTTAGATTATTTAGGATTTTGGAAACACAAAAAACTGGTTCATAAGCGAACTACATCATATCCCACTAAATTATTCATAACTGGTACCATCCTTATACATGTCATATTTAATACATTTCTTCATTACTTTGGGAAGGAAAACTAAAGAAAGGGTTATATTAGGTGTTTAATTTGGGTATAAAGGGGAGATATCAATATTATATAAGCCTAAGGGTGTGCTAAAATTATAATAACAACTGAAATCCATATTCGGAATGTTATCGATCTTATAAATGAGTAATTAAATAAATATGCTCAGTTCTTAAGACCTGAATAAAAAGGAATCAAAGAACCTAGGCTATGAACATCGGAATAAGGCATATAATTTTAGAAAACATAGATTCTTAAAACATTGTGAATGTGTTTAAATATATACATGTTTACCAATTATGTTATGGACATGAAATTAAGACCATAAATAAAGTTAAATAAATTAAAGTAGGTCCATAGATGACATTATGGACATGAAATCAGATCCACACATAACCTTATTGACATAAAAGAAGTCCCACACATAACCTTGTGGAATTGAATCGAGGTCCACACATAATATTATGAACATGAAATCATGTTCACACTTTACATAACTAACAAATAAGTTATACATCGTTGACCCATTCATTAGAGGGAAATATATTCCCCACTCATTGAATAATGAAAACTATACATATGTGTGGCACAAAAAAATTACACATTAATCATATCAGAACTGGTGAAAAGAAATGGGTTTCATAAACCATTAATAATATCAAAAACCATGAAAATAAATTAGTTTCGTTAAAATTTAATCAAAGAATACAACATGGAATGGAAAAAAATTCATAATCATTTCATAATTTCAAATTAGGAAAAATAATTGAAATGAAATAAATTTCAGGACTATTTCATTATCATAATTATAATAAATACTGAGATAGAATAAGGATGGTATTAATTAATCATGTGCATTGTATATCTTATACAACATTAATGGATGCTTTCTTATATATAAAATGATGTTGAATGACCTGTTGGAAAATTCCTTGAGGGAAAAAAACTTTTTTACTTTGAAAATTTGTTTATTAAATTTATATATTTAAAAAATATTGTGAAGATAATTTTATTGTAAAAAATATAATCTTATAATGTAAGCATTAAATCAGTGAGTGGTCATGAGGGTGGGCAATTATGTTAATGTCATACAAGTAAAACCAAGCATTATTTTCATATTTTTTGGTAAACGAAAATGATGGCTTGTTTGGAAGAAGTAATTAAGATCCAATTTAACATTTTTTATAAAAAAATATATCAAGGATAGAGATTAATTTAAACCAAAATCAACACACCATAAAACATTCATTGAAACACTTTTTGAAACATTTATATGAAAAAATGGGTTTTGAAAAAAGATTGAAAAAGGCCATTTTCTTTAAAAATAGTATATTTAAATCTCGGGTACTTATTGTTCAACATGATAGTAAAATATATCTTTGACAAAATAACAATAGTATAATAAAATTATTAACTATATTGATTAATTGATTATAATATCTCATCATAAAAACAATAATCATAAACAATCGCAACAACCAATGAGATTATAACACAAATCAATTACTAGTTTGGTGTCATTTGAATCACAGGTCTCATGAAAGAGGTAAAATAAGATAGATTTTTATATGAAATATTTTTTATGATAATAATAATAAAATTAATTCATGGGATTTATATACACCACACAAAAGAGAAAAGTGGTGAATATTGAATATGTCTCCTAGAAATAAAAGATAGACTTGAAATATCCTACCTTAAGTATTGAATTCCTTAGTAAACATTTGAAACTCAATTATTATATATATAAGTTTAATATAAAATAAATTATAGAACAATATTAAAACATTTCATACCCTATATTATTTACTTGAGAACATTTATTACCTTTTTATTAACAATTCCATTGTTAAAAACACGTTTTTTTAACAACTACTTCATTTTTTCATGTCTATTTTGGTTTAGTATTCATGGTACTTATTTATATATCATGGTTCCATGATATACTTAAATTTATTTATTATATATATCATATATATTCATTATATATTAATTTTTAGAAATGCATAAAATTTACAGAGAAAAAATGACTTATATCATTAATGAAGATGGTGGGTCATATGAATGCCTCAAAAATGTTTATTTTTTTTATTGATGAAATAAATGAAATATAAATAATATATTTACCTTCAGAAATTTTTTTCCATATATATCACATATTTTCATTAAAGACATGCATATTACTTTCTATATAATGCATACTTGAAGACAAAATCACATTGCTTCACGAGGCGGTAGTCTTCCATACACACGAGTGATGTTATTGTATTCCCCTGAAAAAATTAAGAATTTACAATTGAAATTATAATTAAATATTATAATTCTATCATTAATAACATATAAAAAAGTTAAATAAACCATTATACCCTACCCTGAGAGTTGGTAATGAAAAACTAATTACATCAGTTCTCGAGGCAGTTTTCTTCCACACACATGATTGATGGTATTATTTTTCATTTGATGGAATAGGATATAGATATAGGATATTATATAAACATAATAACATATCATAATATGGTATATACTAGTTTTAGTTTGTTATAATTAATATAATATGAATGAAGGTTGAAATATAATAATTATAAAGAAAAATTTAGTGAAGTAATTACCTTCTCCTATAAAAAAATCCAAAATATATCTTATTAAGGACTATAAAGGTGGTAATTTAAGAATAATAGAATATCTAAAACTAGTATATGTAATTTTATGTGGGTTTTTTATGGTCCCTTTTTATCCAAATGGGATTTCATGTGTGAATAATTGAGGGGAGGCGATGGCTTTTGATAATGAAGGAGACATGGATTTTTTTTAAATAAAAAAATAATTTAGTAATGGAAGTCATTATAACCAAAATTATATAAAAAATTAATAAATAATGGAGTTGTGGGATGTTATGGTTGATACACCCCACCAACACACATATAAATAACTTATTTTAAATTTAAAATTCCACAACTTCTTGATTTTACAATTTTAGTTTTCATTAGGATAACTAGAATATTTATCTTGGTAATTTATCTTTTATGAATAGAAATAATATGTGAGTTATAAGATAATTTGATCCAACTCTGTATAAATATTAAAGAATATATATAAAATAACAATAATATGTTTGTTTAAAATTAATTTTAACCTAAACACAATAAACATGAAAACTCCTTATTTTACCATTTTCTATGGTAAGAGAGGTTTTACAATTTTTGAGTTAATATATTTATGATAATTATACTATTTCTCTATGAATGGAATATGGTTTATATTTTTAAATATATAAAAATATCATGTAATAGGATTTTATTTTTATGAATTCTAAATCATTTATTAAAATGTTATTATTTATAAATGTAAATTTATTTAAATTTTTTCACTATTCATATAATTTGACTTTAAAAATATTATGGAAATGTGGAATTAAAATATATTATTTTGAAATAAATATATGATGGTATATTTATTTATAATTTTCATTTTTTAAAATAATTTTTTAATATATATTTCCTTAAATATTTTTAGCATCAAATATTTTATCTTTATATTAATCAAATATTTACTATGTTGGGGTAACATAAAAATTAAAAGAATAAATATAATTATTCAAAAATAAAAATAAATTTAACTCATGAAATTTATTGCATTATTCTCAAAATGACCATAAATTATCATCATCATCTTTTATTTTTCCATATGTGAACACATAATTGTAGTTTTTAAGCAAGTGGGTGATATTTTTTCTAATATTCATTACAAAAATTATTACATAGGTCACTTTAATAAAAAAGTTCCCAAAATGAACATAAAATATGGCCTATGGTAATAATGGTCACAATACGGCTAGAAAATAGAAATAGGAATTGTATTTATTTAATTTTAACACTTATCCTTAATATTTAACCCCAAGTAAACCTATTTAATCCATAATCCGTGTAAATAATATTTACTATTTCTACTATTCATTTTGAATAAAAAATTATCTTTAAATTATTGTATAATATTTATTATGATGATTCCAAATATATAATCAATTCTTGTAAATTTAATTCATAGAAGTGGGAAATTTTAATTTAAAATTAATACCTTAAACCCAATAATTAACTGTTTTCCAAAAATAAAATTTTCCTAAGTATACATTTGTGGAAATGTGAGATATACACATGGGGATATACAAATGTTTTAAAAAAACTATTGGTATAGCCTACCATATCCAAACGATTTGTTATAAAAATTGGGACATAATTTTTATATGAAACTTATACAATTGTCTTACAACCTAATGGGATATCATATATACTTTCCAATGATTTTAAAAAACCATTGGTATAACTCTTCTCCAAATATCACAAGACAGGTGCCCCTATGTTCATCTTATCCAGTTCTAATCCTGATCTCTAACAGTAGTGTAATTCCATAATATTCCCAACTCTCCATGCAAGGATATCTCGTCTCTTCTTGATTTAATTTCATTCATCTTCAACATTAAATCAGTTGGTTCCCAATAATTCTGATATTATATAAAAAATAATTTTTTTACTTTTAGTGAGGACATAATATTATTTTTATGGGATTTTACTTTCTTTTTGATCCTACGGTTTGATTTAAAATTTCTTATAAATGGTTCATGTCAGTTTGGTGAGTTCTATATCTATCATTTATTATTCCCCTCATGCAGTTTCACCAGATTTGATTTCTGGTATTTTTAATAAAATCTCAATCTGAGTGCTGTTCTGATGACATGGCATTTTTTTAATTTTTCTTAAGGATGGGTCTTACCAATAATTCCATACGGATGATTCTAATTAATAGAGTCCAATATATAATGTTTTAGTTAGATCATATTAGTAGAGTTTGGGAACCTATGTGTGAAGGATAAGTGAACAATGTATTTTGTTTGATTGTTGGGACCTCTTTTACTTCCCATTTTCTAATTTTATTAAGGGATTAGATTTTCTTCATCATTTGATTTTTTATTCTTCATTGTTGGAAAATTTTAGTAATTATTATTGTGAAGTTTTTTATTTTTTATCCCACATTGATGACTCATTATTATGTAATTATTATGATAGTGATTTCAAATAATATATTTATATTCAATTTTGATGAGTAATGAGATGATAGATGTGATAAGTCACATTATGATGATTTTTTAGGAATGTTATTTTCTCTAAAATGATGTAATATCATATGTTAATTGTGAATTATGTAAAATTATTTTATATAATTTGGGTAGGTTTCCCATAAACTCATTATGATACATCAAATTTTTTAGAACAAATAATGTTCTTTATTTAGTTGCTTTATATATTACCTACACTATGTGATTTATGATACATTAATTTATAGGTATAGATCGTTCATTTGAAGATAGGTTGTTTAGTTTTCATTGGTAGTGGAGTAATGGTATTTGGGGGAATCATTAATCTATGTATAATTTGTGATATGTTTTTAGATAATGTTATAACCATGTGAATTACATAAAGGTGACATGATATATAATTGAACTTATGATAATTTAAATATGTTATTGATTGAATTTATTATCTCCAATTTATGAATTTATTCATGGTGGATTGAGATAAAGAAATATATGAAAACATTAAACAAACTATATTGAACTAAATGATAATAAACAAATGGGAACTAAAACTATAAGAATGGAAATGTTTTAGACAGACCCAATCCAAACTAAACTGAGTAGACATTACCTAAATCAACCTATCTCGAATTGGATGAAATTAATGAAATTAAAAAACTAACTAAGTGAACAAAAGTAACATGAAATGACCAGACATAAATAAAAAATGAAACCAAACAAAACAAAACATTTGTGAAATGTATCATGAAGACTAAATTGAACATTACATAAACTATATTGGAATGATTATATCATACCAAAAGAAAACAGAAATGTACCAAACCAATGTAACTATGATTGAATATAAATGAACAGAACCAAAAAACCCTATAACCATTTTAACATAACCAGGATATCAAATACTATCAACATCATAACTGAATCGACTCCACAAATCCAACTGAATTGAATAGAATTGACTGGATTTTACCCATGTAGACATGAGTAGAACTAAAAAATAATAATCTATATCAAATAGAACAAAAATAATATTTATCGAACTAAAATGTACTTAACTAAATAAAATTCTATATTAATGATAAACCATTTACTAATATGGACTTTCTTAAATAAAAATATAAGAGCCATGAACCAACCCAAACCAAATAAAAAACAAAACCCAATGAAAATAAATTAACCAGAATGAAAATGATCATAATCAAATAGAAATCACTTAACCTGGTCTGAATTAAATAGTTAATACAAAACTAAATAGAGTAAAAATATTTAATTATACAAACCCAACCCAAAACAAACCAAAAAACCAATGTTAATCTATCCTAGTGAAAACCCAACAAAATAAACTCACTAGAAAAAAAAATTGAATTGATGAAATGCAATGTGAATAAAATTTAATTATATTTATCCAAACCAAAACTAACAAACATAAATGATATATCAAAGATTTAAACTGAAATAACATTAGAAACATTAATATAAGGAAAGATATTTTCACTAAGCTAATCGAAAATTAACCAAATTGTATTGAAATAATCTATAAAAAATTAAACCAATCCATATTAAACAAAACAATACAAAGAAATATAGAATTTGTTTGATCAAAATTTAATAAAACCGATTTGAAGTAAACTAACCCTCTTTGAATCGAAATATCCCAAATTAAAACAAATGTAATTGATTCCAACCATATACACATGAAAAAAGGATACACTACCGCAAACGAGTGATTATACTACATAAAATATGGTTACCTAGAAATAATAATATTTTATATATTGATTATTTTAATAGGAAAAATATTAGTTAAAAATTTAATAGAATATGGGAAAAAATAAAAAACTGTAATTATAAACACAATTTTGGGTAGGGTTATATATAGTTACCACTCAATGACATTATTGAATTCAGTATCATGGTATTATATTTATAGTATTATATATATATAGTATTTTTTGATTTTATATTATGATTTGATATATATTAATGTGCCTATTATGATTTCATATAAAGTGAAAATTTATTTTTCCTATAAATATATTTAGGATTAAAAATTAATATTATTTAATTTATATTATTTAATGACAAATAATTTTATATAAAGAATGGATGGAAGTTGGATGTATAAAACTGATATGATCTCATACAATTATTAAAAAAAATTAGAGTGATTTTTAGATTTTTCATTTAACAATCCATCAATGTGTGGTCTCATAAACTAACCATGTATAATTTTTTGGGAAGACATGTCAATAATTGAAGAACTTATATATCATATAAAAAATTATTTATTTAAACAAACTACTATGAGTGACATCACAAGAGGGTGAAAAGGAAATTTTGAAATGTTGATGATCTAGTTGAGAATATTAGAATTGTAAATTTATTATATGATCAGTTTCACTTTATTCATTATAATGATAAGGAAAGGATTCAAAAACATGATTAATTTGATATGATCAGACATGATGCATTTAATGAAAATGACAATGTTTTATTGGGTGAAAAAATTAAATGATTCTTCCACAAATATAGTGTGTCGTAAATAAGGTAAAATGAAAAATCTTCTTAATATAACTATTTTAGGGGAAAAATGTATGAAATTTATAATTCTACCATATATTACATTAATAAATTTTTTAAGGACATACTTTTAGATTATGTAAATATCTCTCCAAACTTTAATATGGAATTAATGTTTTTAGAGGAACCTATATTTAAAAAATAATTCATTTAGGCCCGAATGATTGCATGTTATTCTAGGAGGAAACTAATGACCAAAAAGATTGTATAATATTTGGATCATATTTATAGATTCCAAAAGATGAGGAAAGAACAACATGTGTGACAAAAAAATAATTCCACCATTTCTGTTCATCTGTAGAATCTAGAATATTTTCACTTTTGAGGAAATATCAATAAAAATGGGATCACATGATACTGTGGGAGAGAAAAATGATGATGTGGTGGTACACCCTACATATGGATTTTCATGGAAGATAATTGATGCTCAATAGCCAATTTTTTCAGCTTACATGCATAATATGTGGTTGGGTCTTTCATGTTATAGTTTGAATTCATTTGGCAAGATTATTCCAACACAAAACACATGGCCATTTTTTATACACATTAATAACATTACTACATGGATGTGTATGAAGTAAACTGTCACTTTTAGAATTATACTCATATCTGGACCTACTGATCTTAAAAATTATATAGATGTATATATGAAACCTTTAATAAAATAGTTGAGACATATTTGAATTTTGGGCATGATTATATATGATGCGTGTTCAAAATAAATATTTTAGAAGCATGTTGTTCTTATATGGATTATCATAGATTTTCTTTCTTATGAAATGATTTCTAGATAGAGAAAAATCGGGACAAAATTACATTTATTATTTTTATGATGAAAATAAGATCCAGAAGAATTAAATATCACTATACATTCAGTTTTATATTATATCAATGATTCTTGATAATGAACCACCCATAAAGGAATAATCATCACACATTTGAAAATACCATAGATAGAAACAATCCACAACACCATATCTCTAGAACAGATGTGATGAATTATTTTAAATATTTTATTTTTTCATTCATTAGGGGTTAGATGAAATCTATAAAGAGTAATAATATTTTCACTAAAACCAATTACAATTGGAATTAAAAAATTATATTTTTTTAGTTTCCTTATTAGTGAACCAACTTGTTTTGGTATTTCATAGACATAATTTATAGTGAAAATAATATACATGTAATGTAAAATTCAATTATTCTAAATGTGAAGGGAAAAAAGAAATATGATTTATGATCTCATCATGAATTGGTGGATTGGGGAATCAGGCCATAATTGCATCCTATGTGTATCTATGAAAATAAATGGAATGTTCTATGTGATTCTTATATGACGAAACCTATAGAAAAAAAATCATTTTCTGGAATTACAGGTGACTATAAAATTTCCGGATGTTTATTGGAGAAAAAAATAAAAATAATTTAAAAAAGACACTTCAAGCTGAATTCTTTGAAGACTGATGATTATCACATTTTGCTGCATGGGCCAATGGCAATAAAAATCCTTCACCTACAATACATTAATTTTAGGGTGTTAGTTATCCAGTAGTAATATTTTTTAGTGATATTTTTGATAATAATTTTTCCAATTATTTCATTAAAAGATGATGTTAAATACACCAATAATTTTATATTAGTTGATTAAAATATCTCATATCTCATTTTTCACATGCATGATGCATCTAAATAGGAATTTTATGTCTAAAATTCTTCTCAGAAGACATATTTATTTTATTTCGATATATAAATATGAAAGACATATGATCACACAAAATTATTATGTTCGGAACAACAATAAAAATGAATGTTCTATCATGAAAAGTTACCTATCACATGAATGTATGGGTTTCTATTTAATGTATTAGTATAATCTATCTATAATATGGAACCGAACTCTGAGAAACAAAGATGAATTATATGAGCAAATTGAACCCAATTTTCTATCACATCCCCAAATAGGGAGAATTCCCATATCATATATATTTACCACATTAACCCCTGAAGGGAAGGAGATGGGACACCTCATAGTTTTGTTTAAATATGATTTATGATGACTACATCATGTAATTAAATTGAACATCTATACATTATTTCATCTTGACTAATTTTACATATTCGTTATAATATACTTATTTTTTCAGTAAGGAAGAGAAAAAAATGATAAATAAAAAAGCGTCATTCATTATTGTTGATAAGTAGATAGAGTTTTCATATAAAATATTTTATTGTTGGATGAAATTGAATGTCTAAATATTATGGTAATAAATTAATAAAATAAATATTTAATTAACTATAACATTCATTTATATTTTAGGTGTTTATTTTTTAGCTAACTCCCTCTCTGAGAAAATAATATCTTTTACTTTTGGACCTAATTCTACTGTTTGTGAATTCAAATCAATTGTGATAAATGTGTGTAGGTTTATTATCACTAAAGGAGCAATGAAAATAAGGGACATAACATGATGGTGTTATAGAAACCACTATAATATAATGTTATACCTACACAACAAAGAGTGCAACTTTATTTGAAAATGTATCTTATTATGGATTCATTAAGAAAATAATAATAATGGATTAATACTCTCATGGTAAAGACACTATGATGAAACACATGTGGTTTGATTTGATTAATAGTAATGGAACATTTAGTGATGAGTGTAGATTTCAAGTTATTAACATGACTCACACACTTTCTACATATGAACAGTGTGTATTGACATCAAGGGAGAAATGTTTTTTATGTGAAAGATTATTTTGGACCTGAATTTGGTGTCATTATGGATGTAACCCAAAGGAATTTTTTGATGATGATGTTGATGGAATTGACATCATCCATGCTCTCTTTGGCTCTGTTCTATTTATTACTTATGTTGAATCCTATATAATAATTTTCAATGATGATTTTAAAAATAAGATTTTGGTGGTAAACAAATAGAATCATCCACATGTGTTCTCAATTATTTTGGTTTATCATGGACTGGGTTGTTATGGTTGGTACTATTAATTTTTTTACTATTTATTATAATAATTTTTTATCCATATTAACCTTAATATACATTTTCAGTATTTACTTATTTCATTTTTCTTTGAGTTTCATTTTATAATGTTGAATTGAACTATATTCTAACCTACCAAAGAAAACAAAATTGAAAAATTTAAATTGGATGAAAAATATTTTTAATTCAATTAAGCATATTAGAATAATTAACATGAAAACTGAGACCAATAAATATAATGACCTTACCAAAAAATTGAAAAATGACCTAACCCAAATTATGAACCAAATGATCAAAGAAAAATTGAAATTAAAAAATGATCTAATAAACTTAAAAAATGAAACAAATAACCTAAGAAAAATAACAATAGACATGTGAGAAAATAAACTGACCATAATGAACCAAAATACCTAACCCAAACTGAACTGGATCGAATTGAAAATAGAAGGAAACTACATTATACAAGTGATAAACATGTTAATTTGAATGTATTGTTTTCTCTATGACATCCCATATTATTTTATATTCTTCTCACTTAATATAAAATGTTTTTATATCATTATGTGTCATTAATTTGGTTTGGAAATTGATATTACATAATTATTTCATTTCTAATATTATTTATTTTCTTATATTATACATTAGTTATAGATTTATAATTAATTCCATATTTCTTTTAATCAAATGAATGAAATGAAAAGCATTGAGTAGATATGAAGAAAAAAGATAAAAATTATAATTGTTCAATGAGAGAGAAGAGAGTCCCTCCTTCAGTTCATGTTGTGAGTGTTTTATTTTAGATATATATAAATAACATTTAATGTCATGTGATTATTTAGTTTTTTAACATTTATTCAATATCCACCACCTTGTTGAAAGTTATTCTCTTACCATCCTAGTGGTTATAGTGCTCATACTAGTGATACTAGGAAGGTGGGGTGGTACTAGAATTATGTGCTCGACTCGACAAACCTGATCACACCCAATCCCACACATATACATTCTATCTACAACACCTTCTGATACTATAGTTTAATTAGAGGCACCCAGGATATGTAGGCTTCCCATGTTTTCACCACCATTTTTATCTGAGCCTCCTCTTAAATCTTTTACCTATCTCACAATGGTTCGTACTCTTCATCCATATTATACACTTCCACAACCATCTATTACATCTTATTTTAATTCTACTTCCTTCTCACTAAGAATCTATATTCATTCTTCATTGAATTCTTCTCAGACACATAATTAGTCCACGGTTAACCCATTGGGACCGAATCTATATGTACTGGTTGATATTCCTTTAGATCATAGGATCTAATGGAACCCACTGATTTGACTACCTTAGGTATATTTTTAGAAACATAGAAATTTTTTAGAGTAATTTATTTTCATTGTAACATGTATTGATATAATATTTGTTTTTCTTTAATATCAGGGACTTTTGAAATGGAGTGTGTGTGTACACACATTCATCTATTGTGGAACTAATGCAGACAACTAATGGTTGAGTATAATAGTAAAAACCAAATGATAAGAAAAAATAGGAATGTAATATAAGTGTTTTATGGTGAACCTTTCCAAATACTATAACATCACTCCCATTACGACTCAGTATTAGGAGGACATTCCAAATGAAGCAATGGATAATTCCTGGGTGAAAATAGTTGTTAAACAATTTGATGAACTTAATGTTAAATTATTATTTTATTTATATGAATTAATATTACAGTGACAACTTCATTTTAATTTTCATAATGGTGAGGTTGTGAGGGGAGTATGGATCATGGTAATAGGTTAGATTTGGAAATTTCATAAGAATCATTTGTATAGTGGATTTCATAGTAGAGTGGTTTTAGATAAAGAGGACACACCTGTCATGAATGACACTTCGACAGAATATTATCGAAAATAATTTCTCCTTGGATGATTACCAAGACCGTTGCAATAATTATATTTGTGTTTTAAAAAAAATTATCAAGATTTTAATTAATAATTTTTTTATTTTGGAAAATTCATTGATAAGAAACATCACGATGGATTAAAAGAATCAAGGATGCTACAAAATACCTCAACACTTCGGGGTAGACTGTGATGTCGTACCCTGAGAGGAAGTTGGAACCACACTATTTAATATTATAATGGAATTATATATCTATAAATTGGTCAATATTGACAAATTATATGATCGTTTTTTTACAACTAGTTAAAAAAAATTCCATTCTATAACAGTTGAAAAATAAGGGGTTAATAGAATATTTACTAAGATAAATGCGTTCAATAAATTTTACATATTAAAACAAGATAGAAGGATTTTTAAACAGACACTTGTGGTATATTTCAATAAATTTGGATCATATTTTCAAGGATATCAATCCAAATATATATATTTAAATATGATACATTGTTATAAATTATTTATTTGTTGAGTATTATTAATTAAAAATCAGTATCATTTTCTATTAAAAATGTATCATTTATATTAATATTATATTTTTTAGAAACATAATTTCTATATGGTGTGTAGACGTATATTTGAACTTACACATATTTAATACATGATAAATAAATGACTATTCTCATTTAATTATAATTAAAATACACTTTATTATTCGAATATAAAATATAATTATTGATATTATTTGAAAACGATAGTCATATTAATGATAAATTTATAAATTCATTCATTAAATCCACATTTATGAATATAAAATAACAAATTATTTTAATAAGGGATTAAATAACAATTTTTTGATTAATGAATGTCAAATGAGAACATAATATTTAATTTAGAAATATAAAACAGAACAAAAAACTATAAAATAAAATTTATATATTTCCTTAATATTGACTACATGGTGGATTATTGTTGAATTCATGGTGGACAATATTTACTGAATAAATAATAGTGAATTGACAGAGAGTAGATAAAATACACTACATAGTGGACCATGTCACTTACAGTTATCCGATATCTCATTATTTTTCCTATGTCTTAACACTTGAAAGTTACACATATTCAAATTTCATTCATTGTGTATTGATATAAATATTTAATCCATTCTTGGTATACCAAATTCAAATACATTATATTTTCACTTGAAGGAGGAGTCAGATAAAGCCATTGAATATTATCTTACATTTCACTATAATTCATTCCCCATTTGTTTTTATTTTCTGATTTATTTAGAATTAATATCATTTGAATTTAGTGATGAAATTAATTATACGAAACCTATTTTAAATTATGGTTTTCAAATTTCAATTTCATTTCATTGGGAGGTTTTGAATATTGTAGTACGCATTCCTTGAGAAATTTTGTTTTCTCATGAAAAAAATAAAAAATTTGTAACGGTGGTAAATAAAAAACACAACAATAGATAAAAGGATTTACTTTGTTGATTTAAAATTTTAATATCTATTTTTAAACATAGTAGTCCATTTATATTTGTAAAAGTGTGCTTGGAGGCCCTTGATTAGTATGAAGCTGAAAACATTGGCCTAAAAAATAACTTGCATCAACTTTTGGTAGATGAGAACCATGTAAGAGGTTACTGTCAACAAGGGAAGGGTATTCTAAAGATGAGGTATTAACACAATTCATGTTCTGATTCTAGTATCAATGAGTCGGAAAAAGATAATGAATAGGTAGTAGAAAAGGATGAGAAAGATGTTATATAAAATAATAAAAAGAATCAAAGGGGGAATGCTGAATTTATGAAAAGTATGGATGTTTTATGTCAATTACATCCACTAGATATGACCATGATTTGTGATGAATATAAATTGATAATGCCTAAATTATATAGTGAACTAAGATATATTCCAAGTGGTGTTCAAGATGATGACCATATATCAATTGTTCATTAAAATCGTTGGTATAGCCCCTTCCTAACATTCCTATAAACAAATGAAAATAGAAAAATTGTTATATGCTATAACAACATTTCTATAGCCTTTATAAATGGTTTTGAACTCTTGGTATAACCAAATATTCTAATCATGATAGAATCATTTTATATCAAAATTCAAAATGAAATTCACACTAATTATGTATATTGGATTAATAAATATATAATTGAATTAATTTTACATTTGAATCATTTTTAAAAAAGATAGACCATCTTCAATTATTAAAATAAAAATATAATTTTTAATGATAATATTTATTTTTCATTATTCAATAAAAAATTAACCTTTTCATTAAATTTTCAAAAATTTACCCTAATGTAATTTTGACATATTGTTTGAAAAATTTAAATTATCTTTCTTTAATTTATAAAAAAACTATTTTATTTCTTTTTAAAAATAATATATAAAAATATTTTTTTTAGAGAAAGGTTTTTTCAGAGAATATAAAGAATTTACAAAAAACTATGTACTAATTTATAATTACATTTTCGGTATTTAAATAATTTATACTTAATTTTAGAAATGTTGTTATCCCTATACCAAAAATTTTAATTTCTAGGTTATAATAATCATGTTCACAAATTAATATTATTATTATATCAGGGTTTGTTAAAATTATGTGTTATATGTAATGTATGCCATTAACAAAGATGAATTTATTTGAAAAAATGTATTTCATAAAATCATATGGTTTTACAATGTATTACACTTAAATAAATTTAATCCTCATAATTTGAAATTGATCATCAAAATAAAAGGTTTTACAGTTGAAAACTATGTTGTGGAGAACTCACATCGTAAAATAGTTTAAAAAATATCCTCTTGAAATGATGGAAACAAAATAAAGATGATGATCAAGTAGCTGTTTTTATAAATAGGATAAAATTAGTTTGAGGTGAAACTATTGGCATGAATGATATAAATAACACCCAAATAAAAATAAACAATTGAGAACAAGTTGAGGAAAATGTTAACGATATCATGGCTGTAAATACATGAAAGGTGAAAACCCCATTCAATTTTATAAGATGAACCTAAATTTATATATTTTTTATTTCAAGATATTTTATGAAAGTTGATTAATTTTCAAAAGAATTTATAAATACATTATTTCATTATGTTTTAAAAACACAATTACATTCCTTGGATGTAATTCGATCAAATTCCAATTTATCTCTTTCCCCAAAATATTAATATAGATATTTCATAACTGAAGGACTATCAGATAATAAGATCATTCAAAGAATGTTATGTAATTTCTCATATCTCTATATATCATGAAAACTAAAACTGTTATCACATGTCATCCAATATGTGTAAATCATCACATGGTAAAATAATACACCAATGAGTAAAAATTCATAAAAATTTCAAACCAAACCATTCCATAAATGATTAAACTAAATACACTTCCTAAATTCAAAAAAATAAGTATATGGTCACTTAATTTCCATTATTAAATCAATATTAATCCCTCAAATATCAAAAAGTATCTTATAGTTGTCACATAACAAATATGTGAATACTTTATTCATTAATTATCCTGAATCATGGTAATAAAAAAATTACCATAAAATCTTAATAAATGAATTCAAGACTCCTCATTACTTATATAAAACCACATAACATTTAATGTAGTCCATATATAACATATTTTGTAAACTCCATTGTTGTTATCATAAACCACTTTTTTATGAAATTATTAATTAATCCTAAGGTCATTGATAATATCCTATTTACTTTATCTATATCAATCATCTTTTTATAAAAAATAAACACTATTATCTCAACATTACAAAAATATTAAGGGTTATGTTTCCCCTTAATATTTTTTTCCATAAAATATTACATGGAGAACCCAAATATTCCATTAATTAACCCTTAATATATTTAATCTAAGTATATAATGTAATTAGGTTTTGTTTTGGGAGGTTCATTAGAGTTCTGGAATGTTTTTTGGGACTTTTATGAAGGTGATATGTTTTTCCTTGGTTAATATAAACAAAGAAAATCCAACTATGAAAAGGTTTACTAATACAATGGTCACTGGGATATTGCACAGTTTGGCACACATTTTAGCCAAACTATGAAGCCCCCCAAGAGATTACATTTGATGTTGGAAAATGGGTTGTAGCCCTATTGGCACATAATTTTCTGACCTTACAATTCAATAATGAGAGGCGTGTTTAGATGGTATACATATGTTTAGCGCACATTATTCTACAACATCTTCCCTAAACATGAACCGATAAAAACAAGACCCAAAATTTATGTATCTACCTAGTTTACCCAATTAATATTTTTTCCCTAATCAGATCTTCATTTGAATTTCACCCCATAAAAATCATGGAGAGGCCCTTCTTCTTGATGTAGGTTTAATCTATCTGTGATTGTAATTTCCTTGGAGGCCCAAATTCCTCGATAAGTTCCTATTCTTGGGGGCTTTCCTTAATTTTCATCATCTCCCCCTCTTAGAATCATGTATTTAATTCAATGGGATATAATTATGTTGTGTGATGATAAAAATTATGAGATATGGATATTTTTTTGGAATGTAAATAAGATCTAAGGTGATATTTTGAAGATCACAATAGTTGAAAAATTTGTTTTCATGGGTGGGGTGTTCAGGCGACCGCCAGTTGGAGATCACTAAATTCTTAACTTCTTGATCAAAATTTTCCTCTCCCCTATCGTTCACCCTTCCATGAACCCATAAACCTTCCCTCGCACATCCAGCATGGGACATCGCTTCCCCCACCTCTATGTTGCGTCATTTCATCATCACACCACTATTGAACCCTCCCTGTCCCATCACGCCCCACCATCAAGCCCTCACGTATCAACCGAGACGTGATACCACCATCGAACCCTACAAACCCCATAACACCCCGTTATCGAACCCTCCCACCACCATAGATCCATATTGCACCATAAAGTCATCCACCCCTATCAAACCTCACCGTTGATCTCCCACCGTCTAGCCCCTTCCATCGTGCCCCTATCGTCGAGCCCCTATGCCCCATCATGGATCCCCAATCCAGTCGCTCCCTTTACCTATAGTCGAGTTGCCTCAAGGTAACCCCAATTAATTTTATTATGTAGTATTTCACATTCAAATTTAAAATTAATTTTTTATTTTGAGATAGAGATTTATCTGGTTTTATTTTCAGAAAAGTTTTACTAGAAATTTATTTTCTACTATTTATTTATTCGAATATCGTCATGTAGGTCTGAATGATACAATTATTTATGGTCATAATTTCTTCCTCTGAAAAAAACTAAAAAAAATTATTAATCATAGAAAAGGTTTTATATATGTGTCTATTGTGCATTCATCCATATTTTACATTAAATAATTTTATTTTTTGAATTATAACACCAACTGTAGTTTTGCAATAACCCTCACTAATTGTGCAATATTTTTCTTGTATTGGTAATTTTTTTGACGATAGGCATAATTTTCCTCATTCCTCATATGATTATAATATATTTATTTAGTATCCTTATCACTATTTTATGATTCTTCAAAAATTTTAATAAAGACATGCATGTCTCGACTACTAATATAATATTTATTATCAATTTATTCTTTATAAAAAAAATACATTATAAGGATAATTTATATAGTAAAAAATTTTATTCCTATGTATGATGATTTGGTAAAGATAATTGATGAAGAAATAGGGTAGGTTCAAGTATGCGATTATATATTTTCTTCGAAATTTTTAATGTATTATTATTATTTGTTATTTTTTGATTTCACAGCTGTCTCATCAGGCCTTTACGGGTGTTGTAAAAACCATGCTTACTACATTCAAGATTTTATTGACATGTTCGACTTTAATACTATGTTATGTTAGAAATTGAAGAGAAAAATAATTCCATCTAAGTTTGAGTTCCTTATATTTTTGTTTTTGGTTATGTTTATTTAAATTATCATCATCATTTCGCCTACCGATGTAACAATCATATTGAAGATACATTTAATAATTACACTTTTTCTACGATTTTTCAACTAGGAAGATTTGTATTATAGCCTTGCAGATTTAATGTTAAATTTTTTTTATTGCACTATCTTATCCAACAATTCAGTTTAAGATATTTAAAATTAAAAAACATTAAAAAAGGACACCTCCAGTAATGCACCTTATTTTTTTGGAAGCTCTTCATGAAAGTTATTTTCAACACAATGGATTTAAGTTCTAAAATTGTTATGGTATCCTTGATAATAGGTCCAGGTCTTGGTCATATGACGTAGTAGGTTAGAGACCCCACTAAAAATAAAAATAAAAAATAGAGTCAATATTCATGGCCTATTCGTGCTTCACATCATAGAGAAACCTCTAGTTTTCTATATAAATATGTTTTATTTAGGTATGGAACCCTCTTAGAGTGATTGGTGTAATTTTAGTATTCAATTTCCCTTATGTTGTTCAATTTATGATTTTATATTCTACTTCAGCTAGTATATAATACGGCATTTTATTTATACCATGAGCCGAATGGTGTAATAGTTTTTTTTGGGGGCATTGGACTTCTAGGGCTTTACTAGAAAAACAAATTTATCTTAATGACTTCAAATTTTAAATTTTATGTTGGATTGTTATAATTATTTATGTCACTTTTTCAAGAAAAATATTTTTTTATTAATAGTACAACATATTTTCAACCCAATTCTTAAAGATTTTACAAATATAATTTTTGTACTAACTAATAACAGTTTGTGGAAATATTTTACTTACATGCATTAGTTTGTCCTCATATTATGAAAACGATATTATTTTATGGGACTAATGGAAACTTATTGATTTTTTTTCACTATAAAGTTCCAATATAAATGGAATATCATTTTCATTTTTATATGATTTTCTCATCTGTTGTAAGATGATGACTTTGGTTTTAACATAATATGTATGGTTTTATCCTATAGACCATTTAATAACAGTCCAATTTTTTTTCACAAGGACCTTTCAGTTTGATGCATGTCACTCATATAGAGCAGTGATTATAGAGCATCAATTATCTATCCTACATTATCCTTTTCTATGAATGTTATATTAAAAATGATGTCCTATAAACATTAATTTTTATATGAGTTTATTTTTTTATCCAAGAATAAAAATTCAATTTTACGTGAAATTTAAAATAAAATGATGAGTGTTAACTAGTGATTTTTTAATAATGAATGGAATTGGTAAAAATATATCAACCTAATAATTTTATATTTATTTCCATGTAACAGAACACAAAATCATAGATTCTATTATTATTTTTAGTTACATGATACTGATGAGAATAGTTTCTAATTCTATTTATTTTCAATTTTAAAAACCTGTCATGTCATTTTATCTATGAAGGAACACATTTCAATTCAATAAATCAGAGAATATTTCATTTCTTTTAATTATCTATGATTAAAAAAACTCAATATTAATGGTTTATTTTTCATTAATATCTCTAAATTTTAAGGCCAATATAGTTTTTTATGGGTTAGTTTATTTATCATAGTGTCCCCGGAACTTCTAAAATGATGGACCAAGGTACCATTTTTGACATTAATGTATTTGTAATTTATAAATTATAGCTAATCAATTTTGTTTCTTTTATTCACCTATAACTTTACTGTGATAACTATTTTGAATTGACATCATTTTTTAAAAGTAGTTTTTTCTCATTGTTCTATTATGTATTATTTACTTGATTAAAATTTCTCATTTTTAGGGTGGAATTATTGTATTTCTATTTTTTTATTACAATTGGGTTGTTGGTATGTTAATAATTAACAGTTCCTTTTCAATTTTTTTTATCTAGATACATTTAAATATGAAAGAATGAAATGTAAGTAAAGAAGTGTCCATGTTTAGTGTTGGAAAAATCATTTGTTGAAAGGAACCACAATCTGGGATGGGGATGCATTTTATTATTTTTATTGAAATTGTGTTTTGTATTAAATAATTGGGATAAAGATATATCTAGGTTTAGATTTTTTGAATAGGTCTACCAAATTAATTTTTAACATATTTTGTGACCCAATCTTTTCACTATTTCCATGGTGATGAGAAATAAAATAATATAAAATAATAATCTTAAATGAAATCTCAAAGCCTTTATTGTTAAATGAAATGTCAAATCAAAAATTTCACTGAGGATCTATACACTCTCGATAAAAGGGATGTGAGTGTTATGAACCAATGTGGATATTTAGAGCTATGTATATTATATCAAAGTCCCATGAATTATGTAGAAAACATTTATAGATTGAATTGTGAAATAGTTGAGCAGACGAACCATCAATCAGAGGTTCCATTTGATCGAGAGACTGAAAACACACTTTTAGTGTCTTAAAACACCAAAATGTGTGTTGAATGGTTATATGCATAGAAAATGACCTTGAAAAAACATAAAATCATCAATTGACTATATTATTATTATTCATGACATATAAGATATGAAGAAACATCAATCAGATGTGTGGTGTTCATGGAATGACTGAATATGTTGTTTTAAAGAATTAATACCTTTTAAAAATGTGCATTCGCGGGTCGAAACCATCTGAATGACCTCAAAATTCCATGAAATTCAGATGCAAAGAACTAGAGTGAATTCTGAAATGTTCAAGCAGAATGTATGTCCATCAGAACTGTCGTTTGTCTGGGATGACAGAAAACACACTTTCAGTGTTATAAAACACCAAAATGATCATGTAATAGTCTGATGTCTAGTAAACGACCTCAACATGACATGAAATCAATAAAAAACTGATTTATTATTATTCGGGGTGTGTTATATTAGAATCCATGTCAATAGGACATGCAGGATGCTCAGAATGACTAAATATGTGGTTTTTAATGATTTGATGTCCATTAAAAAGGTGTGTTGGGGTGTCAAATCCAACTAAACGAACTATAAATTTTGATAAATTAGATGGAGAGAGTCAAAGAGTGAATTGTGAAGAATTCGAGTAGACGGTACATCAATGAAATATGTCGTTTGTCTAGGGTTACAAAAAACACACTTTTAGTGAAATTACACACCATAAAATTCATTTAACCATCATATATATATATATAAATCAACCACAAGAATAATTTTAATCACATGAAACCCATATTATTATTATTATTTGGGATGTGTACGAGTAGACATAACATCAATCAGATGTGTGGTTTTCCTACAACTATAGAATACGTGGTTTTAAAACGTTGGTTCCCCTTAAAAAGGTGTGTTTGGGGGTAAATACCAAACGAATAATTTCCCAATGTCATGAATTTGGATGACAATTAGATGTAATGTTTTCCTGGGATTATTGAAAACACACTTTTAGTGTCATAAAACATCGAAACACGCATTTAACAGTTAGATCCATAAAAAATGACCTTGAAATGACTTAATATCATAGAGAAACTATATTATTGGTATTCATAACATGTAAGAGGGAACAAAAAAATCATTCAAATGTGCAGTCTGCAATGAACAATTGAATATGTGGATTTTTTTTATGATTTTGAACCCTTATGAAAGATGTTCTTTGGGGGGGGGGGGTCAAAACATATCGAATGACATTTGTATTCCATGAAATCAAAAGAAAAAAAATCATACAGTGATGTGTGAAATAGTCGAGCTGACAGATCATCAATCTTGAGGTACTGATTGACCGAGATGATCAAAAATGAACTTTTAGTGTCATATAACACAAAAGCATGTTCTTAAATATTAGATCTATAGAAAAGGACCTTAACATGAATTAAAATCCTAGGAAACTATCTTATTATTATTAGTGATATATTATAATCGACGACACATCAATCAGGCCTATTGTCTACATAGAATGACTGAATATGTTGTTTATAAAGATTCAATGCCCTCTAAAAAGGTGAGTTCTGGGGTCAAGACCATCCAAATGACATATGAATGTCATGAAATATGAAAAAAATTAGGGATTAATTTTTTAAATGGTTGTGTAGACCGTACATCCAACAGAGGTTCTATTTGACTGAGTTGATATAAAACACAATTTTAGGGTTATAAAATACCAAAATGTTTGTTTAATGGTCAAATGCATAGAAAACAACCTCATAATGACCTAAAATCACATTAAAATCGACTAATTATTATTATGGATGTGTTAGAATAGAAAACATGTGAATCAGATGTGCAGTTTGCTCGGAATGAATGAATATGCGGTTTTTAACGATTTTACCACCTTTAAAAAGGTTCATTTGGGGGTCTAATCAAACTAAAAAACCATTGAATTAAGTGAAATCAGATGAAAACAACCATATAATGAATTTTGAAATAGTCAACTAGAAGACACCTTTATCAGAGTTTTTGTTTGTTTGGGATGAAGAAACAATTATCTTTTTGTGACATTAAACACCAAAACATTCATTTAACGGTCATATATATAGAAAACGACCTCAGAATTACTCGAAACTGTAGTCCAACAATCATAATATTATTCATGATGTGCATGAGAAGAAATAACGTCAATCGAATTTGTGGTCTACATTGAACTATTGAATTTTGGGGTTTAAAGGTTTTACACCCTTTAAAATGGTGCGTCTAGGGGTAAAAACCAATCTAAGGACAATCAAATTCCATGAATTCATAAAAAAACAATCATATAGTGAAATTTGTAATGGTGGAGATGACATAAAATCAATTAGAGGTTCCATTTTCCTATGATGACCAAAAAAGCACTTTTAGTGACATAAAACATAGAAATAAGCATTTAATAGTCATATACATACAAAACGACCTCATCATGACTTGGAATCACAAGAAATACATATTAAAATTTTCCATTATGTGCATGAGTATATGGAATGTCAATCAGACATGTTGTCTTCCTTAAACTACAGAATATGCAAGTTTTAATGGTTGGATACCCTTTAAAAAGGTGAGCCTGAGGGTAAAAACCAATTGAACGACATTTGAATTCCATGAAATCATAAGAAAATAGTATTATAGTGAATTGTGCAATGGTCAAGTAGAAGGAATGTTAATTAGGGGAGTCATTTTCCTAGGATAACTGAAAACAAACGTTTAGTGTCATAAACACTAAAACACTGGTTTAACAGTAATATGAGTAGATAATGTCATAAGAATGACATGAAATCATAAGAAAACTACCTTATTATTATTCATGATGTGTAATAGTAGGTCACACATCAATTGAACACGCAGTCTTCTGAGAAGTACCATATATAAATTTTTTATAGTTTTGATGACCTTTAGAAAGGTGTGTCTGACAGTAAAAACCAACTGTACTACATTTAAATGTTGTAAAATCAGACGGAAACCATCATAGAGCTAATTGTGAAATGTTCGAACAAAAAAAATGTTAAATGGAGTCTTCATTTATTCTGGAAGACTAAAAAGGCATTGTAATTGTAAAAAAACACAAAAAAAGATTTTAACTGTCATATATATTGAAATAACCTCCGAATGAATTGGAATCAGAATAAAAACCTATTATAATTAGTTTTGATGTTCATAAGTAGAGGGAATGTCAATCAGACATCCGGTATACCCAAAAGTACCGAATAAAAAGTTTTGAAGGTTTGACGCCCTTTAAAAAGGTGCGTCTATGGGTAAAAACCAAATAAATGACATCAAAATGATGTCAAATGATAAGATGAAAATTGTAGTGTGAATTTTGAAATGGGTGAGTAGACAGAACATCAATTTGAGGATCTGTTTTTTTGGGATGATTGAAAATAAAATTTTAGTTTCACAAAACCCCAAAACGAATATATAACTGTAAAATCATAGGAAAATGTCCTCAACATGGTTGATTTCATGTTTCTGGAAATCCATACAGTAATCCCTTCAAACTCAAAATTCTTTGAGCAAGCGGTATCATCCAAAAATTGATGTACAATCCAATAAGATGATACAAATGTCGAAAGATATGATTCATGCTTGTTTAATGGATTTTGGTAGCTCATGGGAGGATCAGATAACATTGGTGGATTTCTTATTCAAAAAAAAATTACAGGACTCAATACATATTTCCCATTTTGAAGAATTGTATGCGCATCCATGTTTTTCTATACATTATTGGGAGATAATAGGTGATACATCATTGGTAGGTCTGACCCTTATGCAAGAGACAATAGATAAAAAAATTTTACTAAGATGAGAATAGATATAGCATCGAGTCATCAAAAAATAGTATTTTGGTTATTCAAAACAAACATTTTCATCTGAGGTGAGTGAACATATGTTCTTGAAATATATATCCAAGGAATGGGAATCATTGTTTTGGGAATAATGGAAATTAATATCCTAGATACATAGTCCCTTTTGAGATATTTGAATGGGTTTTTGATTTGTACTATCATTTTTCTTTGACACCTAGGTTCATTTCAATGAAAATTGTGATTCAAATATCTTAATTTAAAATGAATCAACCTGATCATGATCATGTGACATGATGCGATGAAATTGACCTAGAGTTGAATTTCATGTTGTTTCATGTGTTAGTGTATATTATGGATATGAAAGAGAATGTATTTCATTGAAAAATCATTGATAAAGTGTGGGTTTATTGAAACACAGTTATAATTAGGCATAAAAAATTGGAATATGGGAAGAGAATAGACATGGAATGGTGCAAACTCTTTCAAGAGAACATTGGTTTTCAATTTTCTATAGATTTAAATACTAATGGTGGGGAGAATTTATCACCCTTAGTTCTAAGTAAATAACCTATTATTTATTTATTTTATCTAAATAATTTAATTGGGATATGTTTCAGGAGGCTCAATGAATTTTTTGGATTGTTATTGGGGATTTTATTATGGTGAACTTCTTGATCACAATTTGTTGAAGCTGTTAAAATCCCTCCAAGAAACCATGACACATTAATAGTGGGAACTGGGTTGGAACACGGTTAGACACATAGTATGTCAAACCATGTGGCCAAATAGGAGAAACCATTTGATATTGAATAGAGGGATTTATCCTGATTGGCATATAGTTTTTATAATAGTGTGAATGGAGTGTTTTGAGGTAGTGGAAGACACATGGGTTGGACATGATTCTCGTAATATTTCCCCTTAACCATGCTCCAGTAATATAAGATCTTGTTCTTGTGATCTAACACAATTTATCCCCTTAATGTTGCTCCACTAATCTGACACTTACATGAATTCAAATCATTCCGAAGTCCACAGAAACCCTTTATCTTGATTTATGACCAAGCCATTGGGGATATAAGTGCATTGAATGCCTAGATTCATCGTTATGTTCCTATTCATGGGGGGTTTCTATAGTATTCTTCATCATCCTTATCTTGTATTCATGGATTTAATCCGTAGGATACAGATTCATGTTTTTTAATTCCAATCATGGTGAGATATGGTCATGTTTTTTGACTGGAACAAGATCCGAGGAAGGATTTGGAAGATCTAATACATTTTTTGTATGTTTTTGGATCATTCTTTATTTATCCTTAGTTTATAAGATAGATGGATTCACTTTTTACTCTTCTTAGTTGGAACTTTATGTGTTGATTTTAAAATGATTGAATTTTTTGATTTTAATTTTGAAATTGATCATTACTATTTTATAGAAACCCTCATTATTGATGGATTGTGGAAATTTAGATTTTTTTTGGAATGTCTAATTGGTTTCATAATTTTGAAATGAATATATTAAAATTTTTGTTGGTATTCATGCATAGAAAAATGACTGTATAATTTTTTTCAAAAAAAGTAATGAATTATTGAAATGGTTTTCCATTGGTGTTTTTGTAGATTGTATTTTTGAGTTAATTATTTCAGTGTGACCCTGAATAATGGGTGTATACCATCAGGGTTTAAGAGATTAAATCCAAGAAAATTGGCAAGTGCAATTAGGGAACATAGAGATTCAAAACATAGTTATGAGTTAGTGGATGAATGAGGGACTACTCTTGAGTATGGAACTTTCATATTGGAATGCATGTGTGTTTTTATGGTAATCGTGTGGTGTGTCATCCAATAAATAATTTGTGATATGATTTTTATACAATTATTTGGTTGTTCTATTTGGAAAATAAGTTGGTTTGGAATTTGTTTTCCATTTATATAAGCTACTTAAAATTATTTTAAACAGTTTTATATAATTGTTTTAGCTTGTTTTATTCTAGTTTTATGAGTTTGGAATTCTTTTGGTAAATATTGTTGATTTTTATACACACCCCTTGTTTGTTAACATTAGTACACTTATAGATATTATCTATTGAGATCCATCTGATGTATATGTATCACAGTTCATTAGTGATGCACCGTGATACTATGGGTATGGCTTGTTGAGTTAGATCTTGGAGAATGTTCAAAACTATTGATTTTATGTCCTTAGAGCCTTTGAGTATTCTAGTTTTGGTCTCATATTTTTACTCTAATAGTGTTGTTGGTTTGGTTACATTCTGAGTTGTATTACGTTATAATAAATCATCATAATGTAGTTTGTTTTTTTATGGTTATCTTGGCCATTTTGTTTTATTTTTCTTGGGAAAATCATCCTAAAAATATTTATGAATCTATTGAAATTTATTTTTAACATTTTGTATTTATTTTAAGTCACTTAAGGCCTAGTATCACCTCCACCTCTTCCAAAGACAATGGGTAGGGGATTTTACACCACCTTTCCATTATATCACTTTTATAGATCATCATTTCGATTTAACATATTGATTAAAATCCTAAATGTAAATATTATACAGAAATATATGTATATATTTTGTGATTCATATAAAAATCATGAATTCCCATACATGGAGACTTCAATCATTCAACATCATTATTAAACCATTAACTAAGATTCATCATCTTATTCCATTATACCTCTTTCATTTCATATTTAATTTTTAGTCTCTATATTATAAATGAAAAAACATTACTCATGGAACCTTGTTGAACATTTGTTTTCATTCCCCAAAGGAAATATATTTTTAAAATGCCCATCATTTTTACAATTGAAATAATAATCCATTTATAATACCTTGGGGATGTATATATTCCCATCTATTTCATTAAATAAAATTTTTCTTTTACCATGGGAATTACTTCATCTATTCCAAAATTTTCCAATCCTAAAACATATTATCATTACATTTAGTCATTCCATTGATTGACTCTTAAAAATTCATGAAAAATAATAAATTAAATCATATTTCTCCTATGTCACCAACAATCTGGATCCCAACAATATCTATCCTATGTTGAGAATAATAGTTTCTTTAGTTGAAGTTTTTTAGTTATATATCTTGATTACAAATTATGAAAAAAATATACATAACTTTAGTCATCAAGCTATATGGTTGTTCAAAAAATCATTATCCATCCAAATCAATATTACGAAGTTATATATAGTTATTGTTATTGACTAAAATAAAAAATCATAGTGTGATCTAGGAAACCACATAATCATGGAAAATTATTTATATAATTCTTAATTCATGAATCCCTATCTTAAATACATGTATACATATGTTAAATATAGTACATTCATTCTCATTTTCTATTAAAATCCTTAATGAAGGTCTGTAAAGAGTTTGTGAATTTTCAAATCATATCTCTTGGGATTTTCAAAATGGGTGTGCAGCAAGGACCATTTCTGTGCACCAGGTGATGATAATGTCCTATTCAATGTGCTCCTTCCAAATATATTAACGATAAGTACATCTATTAAAGATATAAATCCTCTTTTAGTGCTCATAAAGGCATATGATTTATTGGAATCAACTTTCTCTTTCCTTTACCAAAATCCATGACATAATCCTATACTTTGACTTATCCATATTCTTATACTTAGACACATCCTTAGAAAGATCCATCTTGATATCACTTATGTGTTCTTATCCTAGTGTCCAGTGTCTAACATAACCTTTAATTTCATAGTAACTATAGAGACTGACGATTTCATACACAGATATTACATCTTTTTAGATGAATATTCATTACATTATACAAATAAATTCCAAATAGTCATAATGATTTAGAATCCGTAGAAACCTGAAAAAATAAAAAACTAGGTTATAAGTGTACTATATCATCTCCCACAAAAATATTCATAACCAGAACACATCTTATACATATCACACCAAATAACTTTAATCATAACCAAGGTAAAGGATATTATATAAAGGGTGATCTTATATGCTAAATTCAGGTAATAAAAAGTGGTATCAACATACCATAAAAATAATGGTATGAGAACATGTAAGTAATGTATAAAAACCAAAAAATTTATGTTATATATTATATACAAGATTCATGGCATACCTAATTCTATTTAATAAGACATGAATCACAATAAAATAAGAGAACATTATCCATGAGATCACAATATTAATATAAGACACGTAATTATAGAATACACATAAGATTACAATATTGTTAATGTGTCTATAAATAGATATAGGTTCACTCAATATGTTTAGGTCATGAAATTGGGTCCTCACATAAACTTATGGGAAAAGAAGTAGGTATACCCATGACATATATAAATCAAAGTAGTTCCACACATACCATTATGAACCTGAATGTAGGACAACAAATATATATATGGATATAAAAGAATTTCCACACAAAAAATTATGATGATGGAATTAGGGTCACACATTAAATAATTAACTCCTGAGTTTTTCATCACTATCAAATGCATTAAAGGTAGATACTTGTCCCACCCATCACATAATGAAAATCATATATATGTTTACTCCAGGGTAATAAAACAACTATCATATCAAAACAAAAGGAAATAATTGGGTTTTATAAATAATTCATCATATCATAACCCATTAAATAAAATATTTTTTAAAAAAATTCATCATAGAAAAACCTATGGAAATGAAATGAGTTTAATAAAAATTTCATCGTTTGATCATATAAAATATAATCGAAATGGAATGGATATCATGGATATTTTATATTCATAATAAAAAATCCAAATAAAGAATAAAAATTGTATTAGTGGATCAAAACCATATTAACATTTTTGTTTCATTAAATTATGTCATCTTTGATGGGAATTGATTTAGAAATATAACTTGGAATATTTCATGAATAAAATAAGCATTTAAATTTTAATATATTTTTTGAAGAATAAATTTCCAAAAAATTATAAAAATTATTTTATTTTACAATAAACATTGAAATATATAAATAATTCTTTACGAAAATGAATTTTGATAATCATAGGAAATTTTGATCATTCTATACATGGTAAAAAATTCGTTCACTTTTTAGACAAAATCTTAATAGGAAATGTTTAGAAAAGGAATTGAAGATTCTTTTAAATTTTTATAAAAAAAATAAAATGATAAAAATGAATTTATTCTATCATAGTGGAACATTAAAAAAATACTAAATATATTTTGAAAAATTTTGGATATGGAAGAAAAAATGTGTTTTCGATCGAAGAGAGAAATAATCTGTTTTCCTTAAAAACATAATTTCAATGTAAGGAATAAAAAAAAGAGGGAAATTATAGGAGGAGAATTATTATCATGAAATAAACATATGAGATGGAATTTCATGATTTTTTTAAAATAGAGCTTAATAATTCTTCATCGAAAGAATAATCATAAACAATCCCGATAAACAAAGAAATTGAAAAATCAATCCCTTTCCACGTTGGTAAATTTTTGACTCGTAATCTCCTTGAAACAGTGAAAAAAGATTTATATTTATATAAAATTGATTTAAAAAATAATAATAATATAAATTCATGATTAGTATATACACCACAAAAAATAAATATGTCGTGAATATAGAATATATCTCATAGAAATAAAAGATAGGCTTGAAATCGCATACTATATGTCTTGAATTCATTCAAACAATTTGAAAATCAATTATAATAGGTATATTATTAATATAAATATACTAAATAACCATATTAAAATGTATTAATCAATATATAATAAATTTATGGCCTTTTATTATATATTTATTAAAAATTACATGTTAAAATCACTTTTTGGGTAAAAACTGTCTTTATTTCATGCATGTTTTGGTTTGGAATTTCTGTTACTTGTGTATTGATCATTGTTTCATCATATACATAATGTTTAATATTATATAAATATAATATATATTCATTATATATAAATTTATATTAATCCATGAAATCTTGTGATATAAAATGAATTACACCATTCATATAGAAAGTAGGTCCAACATTTGCATGAAATTATTTTACATTTTATCAACGGTTGAAATGAATGAAAGGTAACTAATATAATACCCATAATGAATCAGTTTTTTCCTAAATATTTCACATATTTATAAAACATTCTTTTAGTACATTCCATGTAAGGCGTATGTAAAGAATGAATCACATCACTTCACTAGGAAGTTGTTCACCACACACTTGTGTGATGTTATTATATTTTCAAAGAATGGAAAATAAGAAGGTATATCTGATATTATAATTAAATAATTATATTTATTAAATAACTATCATATAAATCTGTTGAATATATCATTATATTCTTACATTATTTGTGTTTATGGAAAACAAATTATATTAGTTCGAGAGACAACAATCTTCCGTACACACGATCAACGGTTTTGTCTTCCATTAAATGGAAGTGAAGATGGATATAGGTTATGAAATAAACTTAATAAAATTTAATTATATATATGTAATGGTGATAGTTTTTAATTTATAAAACATGAATTAAGTAGTAAGATAATAGTAATAATAAAATATTTTAAGGAACACAACTACCATTGCTAAGAAAAAAATCCTTTAGATCTCTCATTATGAACCATAAGGGTTATATTCTGAGAAGACAAGTAGTTATATAACATAGATAATGAATTTTTGGAGGTATTTTATGGTTTTGGTGAGACAAATATTTTAGGATGTGTTAATAAGTGCATGGAGAAGGTGGGTTTTTATAACCGAGGAGTAGTGAATTTTTTTGATAAATACTAATTTTCTAAATATTTGGAAGTCACTCTAACCACAGGTAACATTAATATTGAAAAATTATGGATGCAATGGATTATATGGTTTAAAAAAACATACAAAAAAACAAACATGTTCTCATCATGTTGTTCGTTAACATATATGTTTACTTACATTTTTTATTTATGTTTTCACTATCGTAAATAGGGTTTTTATGTAGAAAATTCATCCGTTAAGACTATAAATAAAATGATCCTTATTATGTAATTTATATCCAATGTAAATTATTGTGATATAAAAATTTAATCATAAAAATAATATGTGTGGGAAAAATTAATTTTAACACGAATGCATGAAAGACACAATACCCTGTTTGACTCTGTACCATAGTAATAATATTATTAATATTTAGGAAAAAATATTATTTTTATGGAAGGTACGTCAGTGAAATAATGTATTTCCTTTGATATTTTTAAATATATTCCAATATCTTGGTATATGATAAGATTTGTTTTGGAATTTTAAGTTACTTAGGAAAATATTATTTATTATAAAATAACATTAAAGTCAATTTCGATACTTTTCTTTTAATTTGTCATTAAATACATAAAGACAAAGGCGGAATTCATATATATTATTATTAAACCCCAATATCTTGTTATATTTATTCATGAAATATATTTAATACAATATTTATTCAATTTAAATTAATTTTAATATTTTTCATGAAATTTATTTTATTTCTCTGTTAATTAAATAATTGTAAAATTATCAGATATTGAGAGTTTAATGTAATTATATGATTACTAAAAACATAAAATTAATTAACCTCATTAAATTAATTTCATTAATATATGAATATCCTTAATTATTAACTCAATTTGTTATTTTCCCTCTATGAATGAAAAAGTGATGTTTGAAAGCAAGTGGGTGACATTTTCTCTCTTTCTTTACTTAAATTATAACTTTTTCAAACTTCATCGAACTGTGTCCCAAAAAAAATAAAAAACCATCCTAAGTTAAAAAAGGGTAATAATATTACAAATTAATAGTAATTTTTCATGTTTTTAGTCCATTTATATCATTATCTTATTATTTTGACCCATAATAAAAATGCTTTAAACTTAAACATACTATTTATTTTTTTCTGTTTTTATAATTCATTGTAAATTAAAAATAATCTTAACTTATTATATATTTTTATTTATTATAATTAAAAATATTCATTCCATTTTTATTAATTCCATTCATGTAAGTGGAAATTATTTCCTTAAAAATTAAACCTGCATGCACGATAGAAATACAGTTTTCCACAGGGAAAGTTTTATTAATATAGAATGTTCTAATATCAAAATTGAATATGAAATTTATTCAAATGATATTAATTTTATTATTAAATATATAATTTAAATAATTAATCATTAAAACATTTTTCATACAATTTTTATAATAGTAAATTATTTAATCAAAAAGGAAATATTTAATAAATTTGAGTATTTTTTACTATTCACAAAAAAAAATAATCTTTTTAGAAAATTGTAAAAAACTAACACAAATATAAATTTGAAATTTTGATTTAATAATTTTAGTTTTTTTCAAAAAATATTAATAAAAGTTTAAAATAGAAATTATTTTTTTTGCCTAAAATCTATAATTTTTTTTGTGAAAAAATTATTTTCAAACCATATAATAACATTATTAAAAATTTAATAATTCTTTAAAATTATTATTATTTTATATATAACCATAAAACTTATTCTTATAATTGTGCTTATTCCTATTACACATAATTTATCTTATATTTTATAATGATCAAATTTAAATAATAATGTTAATATTATATCTGTATCCATTAAAACTCAATGTTTTTTGTAACATAATCAATTGAAGAAAATAAATTTATTTGAAAAGGATTTTATATAACATAATTATAATATGTTCCCAAAATAGTGAAATTATTTAAATATAACATTAACTACTTACTCGCCCAATCATATTTCAATCCCATTATTATCTATATGATAAATCATAAGTTCCCAAATGTAATTATCATTTTACCCAAAATCACCTAAATTACCTCAATATTAATAAATGTTATAACTTAAATAATTTTATCACACCCTTAAGCTTACATCCAAAAAGATTTAATATAATTATTATCTAAAAAATTATTTTAGTTCAATATATGGGATGTATATAATTAAATCCAATAAAATGTCTAAAAAATATTATTAATCTGCTTAAAATATGAAATCGTAAAACCTAAAAAGTTTTTTTCTATGACATTAAAATTATGAAAACATTAAACATATAAAATCATGGGAAAATCATAAAACACAATTTAACCTCACATGATAAAACCATAATACCTAATTGTATCTAAACCATTCTCTGATACCAACAACAATAGACCAAAACCTACACTATTTGATTCTAGTGCTCTAAATGTTAATCGTTATTTGTTAAAAATTTATACCAATAAATGTGACTCAATTTCAAATATAAAAATTTTATAACAACAAAAATAAATTTTATATCACTTACATACTCAAAGACCTTTTAGGATATTATTTTTAGTGAATTAGGAAAAAATATTTCAAAGTGTACATTTACAAACTCTATCAATTTTAATAAATTGTTTTTGTATAAATACATTATTGGTTCATTGAAGTTAACTTCCATATTTATAACTCATAATTTATTAATGATTTTAACCCTATAAAAATTCATTTTAAAACATGGTATGAGAAAGGTTAATCTCAATAATAGACATATATAAAATGAAAGGAACACCAATATTCTATATGAAAGACAGGTTGTTCTATAAGAGAGGTATACCTTTATCATAATAAACTTTTAACTAAAATAATCAATAACTTATAGAAAAAGACATCTTTATTGTGAAAAGTTATTTTATAAAACACAGTCTTAAAAAACTACAATCGTGGAGGATTTTATTACAAAACATAAAATCAAATTAATTATGTTATCTTAAAAACAAACCTATTTATAAAAAAAATGTATAATAATTCCTTAAAATAAGATAATTAGTTTATCATGTGAAACAAATATATTTCCTTAAAAAATCATTAGAAATCAAAAAAAATTCATTATAATAACTAGGGACATCATTTCTGAATTAAACATAGAAATACACGAACCTACCTTTTAAATTCCAATAATCTCTTGAGGGAAACCTATCTAGTTTACTCCATCACTTTACCCAATGCATTGGGGATCTATATTGAGCACACCCTTCATCATGAGCTATATTGTAATCATCCATAATTGTGAGCCAAATGTGGCTCACCCATCATCATAACAAATCATAAAAACCATAAAACAAGCAGAACACCTATAAATTTGCATTTCCAAAAAAATTTCCTTTGCAACTAAAAGAATAAATTTTTTACTAATCAATATATATATATTACATTTAAAAATATTTTTAAAAAACCTATATAAAAGTTTAATTATATTATTTAATTAAATTAAATAAATTTTTTAATCGAATAAAAAAACAAGTATTTATTATAGTAGTGCGAAAAAATGTTTGAAACCTCATACATAAAAATAGAACATTTCCTTTTTTCCTTTTATAGTGAAATAAAAATAAATTCATTAAAATATTAACTTTGATTAAAATTAAATAAAATTAAAATTACGCATTTAAATTAATTCATGTTCATATAAATATATATAAAAAATAATTATATTAATATGGACATGGAAGAAAAATATTTAGAAAATGAATTCCTAAAAAAATTAAATGTTGTTTTCATGGTAATGTGTGACCCATACTTCAAGACTAAATCACCATGTATGATTTTATCATCCACAATAATAATGTTTTGTAACTTTTTTATATCTTTAAGAAACATTTTTATCTTTATTACTCCAATAATTTTATTATTTATCATGTTATTAAAATTTACATAATCAATTAGGTCCACATTAGATATTTTGACAATATTCGGCACATTTGTCGAAAATGACATCAGTTACCTGAATGTGGTAAAAGTGGTAATTATTAAATCAATTAAAAAATAATAATCTTAAAAAAATTATTATATTTAAATTAATTATACTTTTAAAACAAATAATCAATGTAAGTTATGAGAAATTAATTGTGTTACAACCAAGTAGACGATACGCCCTATGTATGGTTGATTAACCTTTCCATTTTATAAACAACATGATGAAAAGAAGGTAAGTATAGAATAGATGATCTAATATATTTAAATATTTATAATTATGTCCTTAATATGATGTATATTCTTTAAATATATCATTAAAACCATATGTGATTGGTTGTGATGGAAGACTAATTACAATGGTTCGCAAGGTGGTAGTCCACCTTATAAATGAATAATTGTTTCATTTCTCATTTGATTAAATAGAATATGAACATAGTTTATTAAATTAGAATAATAAAAAAATACATCTAATAGAATTATGTGATAATTTCAAGATGGTAGAAGATTATTTTTCAGATGTAGAAGAATAAATGATACTAAATCATTTTATTAACACATATACATCTTCTTCAGACTACCCAATTTTTTATACACATCACACCCTCTATGTAAGCAATTATGAAAAATATAATACCTATAAAACATTTTGAGGTACATTATTAATTTTTTTGGGAAATTATTATCCCACATATAGTTCCACAATTTGGTGAGAGAGAGTGGAGAAGATGTTACCTTTTTATATGTTTGGGGTGGGGTACTCTAGGATTTTCATAAATTATAAAAAAAAAGATAATGTTTTTTTCAAGGAAAAAATGAAAAAGATTATATCATTGGAATATAATATGAGTATGATTATAAATTCTCTCATCCTATAACATTTATAAATGTTTATGGGATGATAAAAAAGTTGTCTCCTATTTTTAACACCTGAGTACCCCTTTTGAAGATTGTTGTGGTATCAATGTTTTTTACACAATGGGGATCGTTAATGTTACAACAAAAAGAAAATTTCATCAAAACTAGAAAAAAAATTAATTTATTTAACCACATAAAATTCAACTATATGAATATTGGATTTATATACATTTTAAATCACGTAATAAATAATTTTTTATTATAAAATAGAATTAATGTCAGTTTTGAATGTCTCCATTTACATTAAATTTAATTTCATCAAGATAAAACTTTTATTCTAATATAAAAATTATTATCTCCCTAATGTGTTATATTTATCTATAAAATTCACCGGAAACTACAAATAACCCATAAAAAATACTTTTTGTGTTTTTCGTATCATTTTCCTTATTTTTCTACCACTTTCACAAGAACTAAGTCATCTTTGTGTATGCTTTTATTGTAATAATTTCCCCAGATAAAATTAAAAATATGTATCCATAATAAAAAAAATATAATTAAAAAAAATCACAATTTTTTAATATATATTTATTTATATCTTTTCCCTCAAAATTATTTTATATGTTATTTTTGTTTTTCAAGGAAAACATTGCACTTGATATGCATAATTGACTGTTTATATAACTCCTAAAGTATAATCTATCCATAATATTAATAAATCATAAATCATATTCATTAATCAAGTAAATTACTAACTTTTAAATTCTAAAATCTAATCTTTTGGAAACCATATTTTAATTTTACATTATCGTGGAATCTTTGTGTTAGTAATGAATAAAATTTCATTTTTATCATTTAATTAATTATAATTTATATATATTTGATTATTTTTTATTATATTTATAACATATTATCCGAAATTATTTTTTCTATAAGTTAAATAAACTTTTATATCATATTACTTTCTTGGTGTGATCGTAAAATATAACATAAAAATATATATTTTTAACTATTAACAAAAAAATTAATATCAATAGAAAAATATCAAAAATTCATCCTTTGAAAAATATGATTTTTGTGAATCATAAAAATAATTCAATTTTTTAAATTTAATTTCCTACAATTTTAAAAAATTAATTTTCATGTAAATCTATAAAACTAAACGAAAATAATATTAAAAAAAAGGTGTTTGGAGGCCCAAAAATGAACTTATTCAAAAATCAAATATGATGATGATTCAAACATAATTTACTATATTATATCCTATAAAACATTACTTATATTATTTTGAGATAAATTTTAATATATAAAGATACTATTTAAATGTATATAACTAAATTGTTTACCAAAATTAGTATTTTTAATTTTTTATGTTATATCAATATTATCAATAATATCCCAATATTTTGGCCAACAATAAATATGATATATTAGTTTCAAAAATGATATTAATTTTTAAAAATAAATTTTTTAAATGTTTAAAATATTAATTATAATATTTTTTTTAGTAAAAATAAATACAAACCAATTTTGAAGATAATGTATTTTTTGAAAAATAAAATGAATTTACTAATAATGTGGTTTTTATTTCTAAAAAAACAACACATTTGTTTTGTGTAGGAAATTTATTTATTTTTCATGATGCTAATATTCTAATTGATACCATCACGATCATTTACTAAGTTATAATGGATATATTTAAATAGTATTATATCAGGGTTCATTTAATCTTGGTTTTACGTGTTATATACACTATCAATCATAGTATTGTTTTTAAAATCACTGTTTATAACAAGAATAAATAAATTAACCAAAAAAATATGAAATGATATTATATCTTAATCCTATATAACACACCACCTTTTTATAACTCAGTAGATGAATCATTGTATCAAATGGGCTATAAATAACCAGTATCCTCTAATCACTTGCATGTTCTTTGTATTACTTACACATTGAATGATCAAAAAAATAAATTCTAAAAATATATTATATGTAAAACGTTATCCATATTGATTCAAAAATATTGAACATAAATAATACCGTAATAAATAAAATAAAACAAAATGACAATAATCTTCCCATAAAAAATAAGGTTGATGTTATCATTATTATATTTTCCCACCAGAATATAATAAACATAAAAGGATGTCAACAAAGATGAAAATACCATAAAAATATTATTTTTTGTTTTACATGAAAATTGGATGTATGGAACAAAATTGTTTCTAATCGATGTATTTCCCACTAGAATATAATAAACATAAAAGGATGTCAACAAAGATGGAAATACCATAAAAATAATAGTTTTGGTTTTATTTGAAAAGTGAATGTATGGAACATAATTGTTTCTAAAATAAGTCATAATTTGGTTCCTATATTTGTATAACAGTATTAAGAATTGAAAGTTTATACATGGAGGTGAAACAAACATCCTAGGAATAATAGTGACTGATTTATATGTTATTCATGGGAATGTTAATGACCACAAACCCATTAAACTTTATGGTGTAAAAATACCATATATTCATCATAAATGATTGTAATAAGTATTTTTATTCATTTTATAGAACCCAATACAATTTATGAGAAATTATTTTGTCATGAACCATCCCATGGGGCCTGTGCCATGACTACCCCAAACCCACCTTCAATGGCCCAGGGGTTGGTGACTAGCACGAGAAAGGAATTTCCATCAAATGATAAGGAATTTCCCTAAAACATGTACACACAATAATGTGGTACACTACGCACAAGTAAAACACAACGGTAGAATAAAGGTGCAACCACAACTAAAAAACCACCATAGAATGTAAAATTAAGTACGAAAGTAAAGGTGCTGGAATAAAATTCCAAGTTAAATTGTAATAAAGAAAAAAATGGAAAACAAATCTTGAGGTCATCTACCAAGGATCCTACCTAAAGGGTAGGTACAACATGTCACTATACCACTCAATGAAAAATTGGCCCCTCCATATACCGTCAACACAAAGAACCCCGAGAATCAGTCAAAGCTTCCTGTCGTCTGTACCAGACACAACAAGGTGTGAGAGAAGCCCATGTAGGGGTGAGTATAATAATATCCTGTAAGGACTCCGAGACCCCCGAAGGGCTCTCATATTTCAACTAATAAAAACCAAAATGCATGATCTCAATCACAAAGCACAAATAAAAAGACATCTCACACAATTTTTAAATTAAGAACAGATGTATAGATGATTAGTCATGAAGGTACACCATCTTTTTCTGTCATGAGGATCTATAGCTAACCCACACAGGATCTCTCGGTGCTAATCCACACAGGATCGCTTCGTGCTGATCCACACAGGATCGCTCGGTGCTAATCTACACAGGATCGCTTGGTGTGAATCCACAGAGGATTGCTCAGTGCAGATCCATACAGGATCGCTCGGTGCTGATCCACACAGGATCACTCAGTGTGGATCCCCAAAGGATTTCACTCGGTGGATCCATACAGGGTCTCTTGGTGATGATCCACAGAGGATCACTCAGTGCTCATCCACACAAGATCGCACATTATTGATCCACATGGGATCACTATTCATTCTTCACGTCTCATCAAGCCACTGGATTCCTGAAAAAATAAAGCTTTAATCCAGATGGATCCTCTCCTCGAGCCATCGAACGTATTTTAATCGGCATGAAGTCCCATGAAGAAGAAACTCAATGAATCTCAATTTCATAAGGGTTCTAATGCAATAGACAGTGTATCAACCAGACGCTCGGTCTGTGAGTTATAAGGATATTAGTTTCGAGGGCCTGGTTGGATTCAGGGTCGATCTAACATGGTTATTCTCCAACGTTATCCAAAACTCATGTGGGGTATCACAAAAGGACCACATCATACAAAGAGTTCTGGCAGCACAGAAAGTTCATAAAAGAAACATTTGTTTTATTAGATACCCCCATTTAAGCATAACTAGGATGAAAAGGTTCTGGGTGTGGTCCGACCAAGTCTGAATAACTAGAACCGGCTGTCTAGGCTCGGTAGGGTTCCGCTGGGTCGTGGGTTCAACATAGGTCACCCAGTTGGGCATGACCTACTGGGCCACAGAACCAACTGGCCCACTATCCAGGCGCTGGAGTCCGCTCCCCTTCTTGAATGGATGAGCTGTTCGGGTTTTTAAAGTGGCAGTGATGGATAACACTACACCACCTGACCAGTCCACTATGACCGGTCACCCGTGGTACCCGTAGCGTACAGTTCCGCCCTCTACTGTGGCACGTCGCCTGGTGAAAATATGGTCGACGATGGTTGTCTTCCCCTTCTATCCGTCGTTGCTCAGAGCTGCAACCCTCCATTCCAGCGCACTAAAGCAATACACCACTGTTTTCAATGCGGTCGGCGTCATCCAAATTCCCTTGTTTGCCATGACATCTTCATGCACCGCCTCCTGTTCGTGGCCAGCGGGTGCCTGCCGTCTCCTTCTCTGGTTGCTGGCACTGCCACACCGGCGAAGCTTCTACGGACATTCGGTGATGTTCCGGAGGTCTGTTTCCTCTACCTACTATGCCTATGGGCCACCCAGAATTCTTTCATCACTATGTGGCTCTCGGTTTGGCCTTGCTGCCTTGTTTCTCAGTCCTCCACGAAGAAACACAACCTAAAAAATAACGATGGAGGGTCCGAGCATTGTTCGTTCGGCCTTCACCCTCTACATTAGCATTATAACATGGGAAGGATTATTTATCATAAAAACTCCAATAATGAAAAACCGCATTATCCTCCCGCATTAAAGAATGAAACATAGATCAACGCATTGGATTGTTGATCTTTGTTTTTCATAAAATTCATTAATGGGGAAAAGGGAATGAATTAATCACCTGTCCCCTATGTCGAGCTCGTTTGAAGTCACTGTAGACGAGGAAAGAGTATCCTTGTCTGAGGGTGTTGTGGACGAAGGATAAGGTTCAAATACTTTGGAGCTCATTGTCGAATCCTCCAACAGTCATCGAAGCCTTGTTCTCAGTTGGTGGAAGACGTCGTGGCACTTCGTCAAAGTTTCCTGTCCTGAGTCCAAAAATCCATGTCCAAGCTTCGTTTAAATAGAAGAAAGAGAGGATCAATGAACCACACAATTAAAGAGGTCATTAATTAATTAAATTAAGGAACCTATTAATTCTCCCAGTGGCACGGTTACACAACCAAGTGTAATCATCCATTTAATAGTCTGATAACCTAGTGGTCCTGCCACCTCCACTCAGTAGTTACAAGAAAGAATAAAATATCTTGTTGAGTTATTTTTTTATTTTTTTGCAAAGTCCAAAAATTATCTTTTTTGTCCGACCCTTCCGGTCGACGTTACGAATCCTTTATGTGAGTGATGGTTCTGTGAATTCTACGGTGCCCTCATATTTTTAATCCGAGCACCTGTTCAAAAGATAGACATCTCTAGCCACACATTTACTAAATGTACCTTAAAAAAGTTAGAAATATATAAATAGTCACCCTCGACCACTGTTAGTCGCGGTTTATGCTCTGCCTAAAGGAAACACAACCTCACGAGCTCAAAACTACTTTCAGATTTCCAATACAAGTTACTATTTATGAGTTAATGAATTTATCAATAGAATAATTGTTATATAATTTTTTTATTTACGACTAAAAACTAACTTCAACTCTTGGCCTACAATGGCCAAGTTTAGAATCTACCTAAGGAAATAATACCCTCATGAGCTCAGCGATCTTATCATTTATTTAATCTGAGTCACCATTCGTGAGTTATAATCATTTAAAAAAATAAAATAATTTTACTTACTTGTTTTGTTTAAGGTTAATCCATTTTTGGGTTTTCTTACTAGAGGTCTATGTTGACTAAACATAAGTCGTGACTAGGTTAAAACCGCCATCCAGAATGCAAGGGTTCCCTTAGATTTCTAATATAGGAACCTGTTTAAGAGTTATTCCACTTTTTTAAGAAAACATGTCACATGTGCTATTTGAAGCTTAACACTTTTTCAACGGATCAGTCCAGGAACTCTGGGCCACAGAATCATTTTCTGTCAATTTTCACAGAGTTTTAATCATTATATTTAAATAAAAAAAATTACACAGATATTCTAAGTCTTTACATTGTCACCACATTATGTATTTTTGACCCTAAAAGCTACAACAAAAGACCAGAAAAAAAAATGGGGGTACTAAGAACCTATCTGAGCCAACTGCTCCCATTTGCTCACCTGGAAGATCCCGTGCTATCACCGAACTCTCACCAGAGTAATTGAATTCCCATGAAAAACACACTCCTCTCAATCCTCTATCTTCATATGGAAGTTCACTAACGTCTCCCCAAAGTTAATGTCTAACATTCCCCAGTTGGTAACATGCGATGTATCGTGCACATACCTCCTCAGTTGTGATCCGTGGAAAACATTATGCATCTGATGCCTCTATGGGAGATGAGCTAGATGGTATGCCACCTCACCCACTCTGCTAAGAATCTATGAAGGACTCCTGGACCTCGAAGGTTGCTTTCCACCCCAGCAAAATCATTGCAATCCTCGTCGGGGTGAGACCTGTAGGAAGACATGGTCTCCCTCCTCAAACTCCAAGGGCCTACATCTCCTATCGGCATAAGACATCTGCCTTATCTTTACAGTCTTCATAGGCTCCTATATGATCTGTACCTTCCCAGTGGTAGCTCGTACAAACTCTGGACCAATTAGTGCTAACTCCCTTGGGTCTATCCAACATAGAAGTGATCTACACAGTCTCCCTTACAAGGCCTAAAATGGTGCCATGCCGATGGTGCAGGGATAAATATTATTATATGAAAACTCTACTAGGGATAGGTGGTCCTTCCAACTGTGGCCAAATCCAGGACGCAAGCTTGAAGCTTATCCTCAAGAATATATATAGTCTGCTCCGTCTAGCTATCTATCTGAGGATGAAAGACGGTGCTAAAGAATAGTTGAGTCCTGAACACCTATTATAATCCTATCTACATTCGAGATGTAAAACGATCATCACAATATGAGAAAATCATCAATGGAACCCCTTGAAGCCATACAATATTCTGTACGTATAGGCATCCTGAGCCCTCTATCGATCACTGTTCTTCGATGGGTAGGAAGTGGGCCGACTTGGTGAGTCAGAAAATGATAAACCAGATGGAATAATGTCCCCCAGACGTACGTGGTAGTCCTGTCATGAAGTCTATAGAGAATCCATCCCACTTCAACTATGGTACCTCAAGTGGGTGAGTCAAGCCTGCTGGAACTTGGTGCTCAGCCTTCACTTGATGAAAAGTGAGGCATTGTGAAATGAACTCTGCCACTTACTTCTTCATCACTAGCCACCAATACTGATGTTGGATGTCCTCATACGTCTTTCAACACAAGGATGTACCACCAAACGGTATGTGGGTAACTCCTTCAACGCCTCCCCTATTAGAGTCACTAGAACCATGGTATGTCCCCTAAAGTGGATGACGTGCTCCCCAACTTCATAAAATATATCAAAAGAATGTCTTGAGGATATCTTAGCACATCAACTATCATTGTCAATGTTCCCAAGTTGTGACTCACTGACCCACTAAAGAAGTTGGGGAGTGATCGTCATAGTCTATAGGTAAGCTCCTCCTTCACTATCTACGAAGGATAACTGTAATGTGGCTAATTTCTTTGTCACCATACTCAGAATGTGTAGACCTGACCTTCTACTGAGTTCATCAGATAAAATGTTTTCCATTACCAGGATTGTTGACCATATCGAAGATATAGTACTATAGGAAGTCCAATCATCGCCGCTGTCACAGGTTCTTGTCCTTCAGTAAGAAGATATACCTTAGACTCTTTTGATCGAGGAATATAGTAAACTATACCCCCAACTATAATCTCAGCTCCCGGGGCTCCGTGGGATCCATCAAATATTCATTTGAAGATATTGGTACCGTCCTTGGGTACAAGACAATGCAGAAGCCCCTCTCCCTAAGGTGAGGTAATCCTAGAAACATCTTTCGAAAGGATGTTTCTGAACTCTCCAACGGTTGTTGGGAATTGAAAACACAAAACACCTATATACACAATGGTAAGACTGACTTACTCAAGAGTGATCGGCTCCAACCTTCTATGCATGAGTTTATCCCATGCTGCCTAGGATTCTTTTTTCACTAACCAATTAAAACCCCATTCCAACATTGCAGATATACCACAACCTTTTTGACTAAAACATTCAGTCTGAGCATGAACTGTGGATGACTAGACCATATTCTATCTAATATCGTAAGGCCTAGACAGTTCCACCAAGAGGTTCCAATTTAAACTCTCTCCTAAAGGTTCATATCACACTATTGTAATAAGTGTGATTATTGAGTTTTATCTTATAGGTATCTCCAAACGTATGGGTCAAGTCAATGGTTTAACTAGAAACCGTAGGGTTTGAACAAGATTTGTGACAAGAAGGAATGATTATTACCTATTTCTATTAATTACGGCAGCTATTGGTAGACATAGACCATACATCGAATCATTCATGGAGCCATTGGGTCACACTCCTTCACCGCAAGAAGTTACTACCTTCCCATGTCCTCCATCACCCTAAGATTGGTGGGGACCACATTGGGGTGGTGGTTATAACATGTCTAAATGTACACCACTTCTTGCTGCTCTCCTAGATCACAATACATGTATGCTGCCCTTCAAATTCATCTATACCAATGAATCCCTCTTCTCAGAACAGTTTCCACGTCTTAGTCTCTATGAATGACGTCGGGTTCCTGCTTTCCCAATGCTGAAATTCACTGGCTGCATCTACTCAGCCATAGAATTTTCAACCACAAAGGTTCTCTATATTAAACTAACATTAGTAGAAATTCAAAAATGAATAGTGATAGCTCATATGTCCCTAAACATGTCTCAATTGGAAGTCTGAGCCTTGAAGCACTAGTCATATCGTATTCATCAACTACCTAGAATGGTCCATACACCTTGATGAATAATCAATAAATGGCATGTCATCCTGTCAAAACTGTACATGCTCTTGGGAACAATAACCCCTTAGATTTTCATTGAAGGAGACTTTTTTTCTGAGCAAGGTTCTCAAGAATTTTCCACAGAGAAAGTCACCTCATCATAAGATATGGGTAGTCTAAACCCTACCATGTCCCTACTGCACCACATAGAATGCTCACTACAAGGACTGCTATCTGATCTATTGGTGCCCTGCCTAGATGGAAACTTGGTCAATATCTGAAGATAGTACTAAGACACCTTTGAGACGGGCTTTCCTCAGAACCTGAGAGTTATCTATCACTAAAACACATTTAAGGAACTGGGCCTATATGTGTCCTCTATAAGTAGATCGCATTGTAACTACTAACCAATGGGAAGTGGTATCATTGATGCAGCACCCAAAGGGACCATCTCAGACAACAACCCTTGTATTGAAGCCTCATCACTCTATGGATTGCCCTCATGGTCACAGATTCAAATCATGGCTAGCTCTCTACATGGAGGACTCTTGAAGGAGAATCAGAATGAACCAAAATCAATAAGTTATACCTTGTGAGCTAACTCAAGTAGATCAAAAATGAAAAAAATCAAAACACATGCAACTAGTGTTTTCATGTACCAAGTCAAAAATCCGAATTGAGGGACCTTGTGTATGGATACATCGGCTGCTGCACCAACACTAGACTCCCCAAAATAAAACATAAACTCAAGAAACATAACAATATTTCTCTCTTGAAACCATTGACTCTTAGTTCTTCTTGTAGAACCAAATGCCTATGATACCACATTGTCATGACCCATCTCCGGGGTCCCATGCCATGACTACCTCAATCCCGCCTTCTATAGGCCAAGGGTTGGTGACTAGCTCTGAAATGGAATTTCCCAAAAATTTGAAGGAATTTATTCAAGAATTATACACACACAGACATGTTACACTACCCAAAATTAATACACAACTGAAGAAGCAAGGCGCAACCACAACTAAAAAACCACCAAAGAGTGTAAAAGTAAGTACTGAAGTAAAGTGGATGGAATATAAACCCAACTAAAATAAAAATATATTAAAAGAGGAAAAAAACTCCTGAGGTCTTCCACCAAGGATCCCAAATGAAAGGTCACTACGGCTCTCCATGCCAACTAGTAACTTCGTACACCATCATGTCCTGGTTCCTCAAGATTCAGTAAAAGTTGCTTGTCCTCTGCACAAAACACAACATTGTGTGTGTGAAGTCTATGCAGGGGTGATTATAAAAATACCTAGTAGGGAACCTAGAGACCCATGAAGGTATCTCATAATTCCACAAAGGAAAACCCAGAAAGCATGATCTGAATCACAAAGCACCAAGTAAAAGACACCCTACAGCAGGTATAACTTAAGTACAAAAGTTCATATGTTTAGTTCGAAAGCAATATCATATTATTCTGTCATGAGGGTCTAATGTTGTCCCACACAGGATAGCTCAGTGCTCATATACACAGGATCACACGGTCCTGATCCACACAGGATCACTCGGTGCTCATCCACACAGGATTCCTCAGTGTTGATCCACACTGGATCCCTCGGTGGTGATCCACATAGGATCGATTGGTGTTGATCCATATAGGATCACTGGGTGATGATCCACAGAGGATCTCTTGGTGCTAATCCACATAGGATCACTATTCATTCTTCACGTCTCACCTAACCACTGGATTCCCGCACAAATAATTCTTGATTCCTGGAGGATCCAATCCTCAATCCATCAGTCATATTTCAAATAGCATGATGTCTCATGATGAAGTAACCCGATGAACCAACCTATCATAAGGGTTCCAATGCAATAGACGGTGCATCAACTAGACACCCAGTCTATGAGTTATAGGCATTTTAGTGACAATGTCCCAATTGGATTCGTGGATGATCCAACCTGACTGTTCACTAACATTTTCTAAAACTCAAGTGGAGTATCAAAAAAATTTCATCTCATCATAAGGGTTCAGGTACCACATACGGTTCATCAAATGGACATTTGGTTTAGTAGATACATCAATTTAAGTGTAACTAGGCCGAAAAGGGTCCGGTTCTGGTCCGGCAAGGTTGGACCGAAACGACCCGACCCCCTGGGCTTGGACCGCTGAATGTGGATTCGGACCGGCCCATCTGGTTGGCTGCGGCCTGCTGGGCCGCAGAACCACCTGGCCCACTGTATGTACATCAGGGTTCTCTCCCCTTCACCAATGGTAGAGCTATTTCAGTTTTTAAAGTGGTCTTTCTAGATAGCTTCGCCCTGCCTGGCCTCTCCTCTTAGACTAGTCACCCCTAGGACCCGCGGGGCGTGGGTCTGACATCCTCTAAGACTGGAATCTTTGGCCTTCCTCCATGGCGTGCCACCTGGGGATAAGATGACCGGTGATGGTCGACCACTCCTTCGGTCTGCCGTGGCTCGGAGCCGCGACCCTCCTCCAAGACACGTTGTTGTGGCACGCATCCATTGTCCACGCGGATGGTGTTGGCCAACCACCCTTGTCTTCCATGGAGCCTTTGGGCACCACCTTTTCTTCACGACCAGCTAGTTTTGGCTGCCACCTTCCTTGATCTCCTGCACTACCGTGGCAACGAATCTTTTGTGGGACTCTGATAAAGATTTGGAGGACTGTTTCCTCTACTGACTGCGCATACGGGCCACCCAAGACGTTGTCATCACTACGTGGCTCCTGTTTTGGCCGTTCCACCTTTTTATCTGTCTCCCATGAAGAAAAACAACAAAACCAATAATGGCAGAGGGTCCGGGTCCTGTTCATTCGACCCACACACTCCAAATTAGCATTATAACATGATAATGATTATTTAATCATAAAAACTATCCTAAGGAAACCCTACATTATCCACCCACATTAAAGAATGAAAGGCAGATCAACCTGTTGATGGTTAATCAATGTTTTTCATAATATTCCTGAATGGGGAAAAAGGGAGGAATTAAGCACATAACCCCACACCTCGAGCTCATTAGAAGTCGCTGCGGGCGAGGAGGGAGTGTCTACATTCGAGGGTGTTGCGGATGAAAGAGACGGTTCATATCCTTTTGTGCTCGTCATCGAATCCTCAAATTGTCATTGAAGCCTCATTCTAGGTTGGTGGAAGATGCCACACCACTTTGTCAGAGGTTCCCCTCTTATGTCAAAAAACCCATGTCCGAGCATCATTTAAATAGACGAAAGAGAGGATAAACACATCACACAATAAAAGAGGTTTATTAATGAATTTAATTAATGATGTTATTAATTCTATCAACGGTGCAGTTACACAACCATGTGTAACTGACTATTTAATGGTCTGAAAACCCAGCGGTCCCGCCACCACAACCCTACAGTTAAAAAGAAAAATAAAATAACTCATTGAGTTATTTTTTTATTTTTTTATATAGTTTAAAGTTAACTTTTTCATCTGACCCTTGCTAGTCATATTTATTCTTCCCATAATCAAATCACGGCGCTGCGAATTCAACAGTGCCCTTTTGTTTTTAATTTGGGAAACAGTTAAAAAGATAGAAATCGATGCTTACACGTTTATTGAACGTACCTTAAAAAATAAAAAATTAATAACATTCACCCTCGACCCATGCCGGTTGAGGTTAGGATCTGCCTAAGAGAAAAACACCCTCACAAGCCCAACAAAACTCTCATGTTTTCAATCCGATTAACATTTATTAGTTAAAGAATTTAAAAATAAATTAATTTTTACATAATTATTTTCTTAATGGTGAAACAATATCTTCCACTATTGGCCAGGTCCGGCTGAGGTTATAATCATCCTAAGGAAAGCATACCCTCATGAGCTTAGATGTGGTCTCAAATTATTAATTTGATTCACCATTCTTGAGTTATAATAATTTGAAAAATGAAAATAATTTTATTTAATAATTTTATTTATAGTTATGCCATTTTGGGTTTTCTTGTTGGAGTAATGTAACGACTATACTCAAGTCCCTATTAGGTTATACCCTCCATCATGAACGCAATGGTTCCCTTATAAATCCGATCCGGGAACCTATTTAAGAGATATTACACTTTCTAAGGGAAACTAATCATGCGTGCTATTTAATGCTTAAGAATAATTCAATGGATCATTCTGGGTACTCCCGGGCTCAGAATTACATTCCATCAATATTTGATGAATTTTAATAATTCCATTTAAATAAAAAAATACTTGGAATTTATGTGTCTTTATATATTTTACCATGGAATTTAAGAAAATAATCTTACTTGATTTCATTAAATCCATAAGAATAATTTCATTATTTCATTTCATGTTTCAATTTGTTTCCACATTTTTTCTTCCCATATTCTAACGATGGATGAGAAATTTTTATTTCCCATTCTTGAAGAACCTCAATAAACATATAATATATCATAATATCCTTAAAAAGATGAAAACCATTCCTCATGTCTATATTCAGTTAATGAAACCAAAAAAGGATATTACATGCTCTGTGAAGTAAGAGGGACAAAATATCTTTTAAATGATTATTCTAAAGGATTTCAATAATAAAAAACAAATATATGAATAATAATTTCCATAAAATATTTGAATTCCAAAACACCTCAAAGCATGATTAAATAGTATTTAAAACATAAAAACAATAACAAAAAAGGACACATAAAGTCCAAATTCAAAATAATTATAACACCCAAATAACATAATGTAACTCTTATTATCACATGAAAATCATGTTATTTAATTGATTAATTAAATTATAATAACATTAATCATCAAAAAATAATTAAAAAAATAAAATCTGCCAAAATTTAATATATCATTATCGCATTAATTAAATCACAGACTATTGAATATATTCTATAAATTGAAAAAATGAAATAAACTTCATAAAAAAACAGAAATCATTTCTTCATCAAATCACTAATAAATTTCAATATCACCAATATTATTAAATTTACTATTTCTATATCAATCATCTCATTATCTCATTTTTTTATATCATTAGTACCATTCAACTTATGCATGAAAGTCCTAATTTCACGATTAATTAAATACTATACTATGATTTTTCCTAATTATTATAACTATAATATCATTTATAAAAAATGTATACAACATAATTTATAGAGTCCCAATACATCAATACTTAAATTATTCTACTTCTATGATTAGAATAATAAAAAACCTTCCATAGTCTAGGTGTTATTCCTTTGATTATAGAATTAATTTGAATTATTACCAGGTTCCCCACACATTATACAATAATATATAAATGGTACATTAATATATATTTTAATTCCCAATATTAATCACTTTATTTTCAACTTATAATTACTTTTTCTATTTCCTTTTCCACAGCCGAATATATTCCCATTCATTTAATATATGTCCATGTGTTATTCTTACCACATTCTCAATAAGTAGGAAGAAAGTATTTTTTCCTCCATGGTATTCTTAAAACTAAATTTTTATCTTGTTTGGGTAATTCATAATCTCACACATGTCCATGTTTTTAATCGTATATCCAGATAGAAGGTTAGGAATAATCACAAAATTCATATTTTATCCCCCATTTCACATAATTTCTCATGATCAGAAACACTTCATTATCTTTCAAACTCTACATTAACACAATTCCACATTATTATATCCATTCAAAAATAACAAAACAAGTTTATGTAAGAATAATCAAAGTGATATATTTAATAATCCGGAAAATTTATTTATAAGATATCAAAATCATGATACATTATTTTCAATCTATTACAAATTAGTTTGAAATTTGTCATCCATGGTCACTACTTATTAAAATCAATTATAATCAGTTTTAATGAAAATGTTAGTTTACCTAGGTAAATAATCCAAGGGATTGTAGCTTGGTATAATGTCTAAAGAATACACATCATGTACTCATAATTATATATTTATTATTCAATTATCCCTACTCATTGATCTTACCTATAGGTGAATTTGTTCTACAGTTGCATCAACATTTTTATTAATGCTATAAGAATGTGTTTTCTAAGAGGAACAATCATTAAATACTTTACTAAATCTTTAGTATATTATCCAATACTTTTAATTATCCCAAGAATCAATCATAATTGTATATTATCTGATCAATATTTTCCTAAATCCATATCTATATGGTAAAATTAAATTTAACTAATATTAATTGTAACATCCCAACTATAGTAACGTAGTGCCAGTGTTTAATTAATTAAATTGGTACAAGATATAAGGCGTTATACCGTACATGATCAACCAGTTTTGAATTCTTGGAAAACTGGATACATACATTATAGAAATAATATATTGTAAATATAAAATCATAATATAAGAAATATTATTACATCATATAACTCATCTACAATAACCATCACCATGTCCTTGTAAAATTAAATCGAATATAGGGTGAACTCAAATGCGCGATAATGGTTATATAGTGGAAAAATTATCATGACTAAATTTGTAACAATGAACATAAAAGAGTGGACAATTGAAAAAATTTCATTAAATAAAAAATGAGTTCCATGAAGATGAATCGATAATATCAACATAGTAGACACATGGATAATGAAAATAGAATTCTTAATAGAGGAAACTATGTTCAAGATTTGGAATTATCAATCGAATAATCATGAATATTTCTATAAAATCCTCTCAACCAAGACAATTATCATTCCATTATTCTTTATTAACAGATAAATTATAATTATTTTAAGTCCATTAAACCAATAGAATTTCATTTTATATATTAGAATATTCAAAATACCTTGCTATGAGAGAATAATCTTATATCATCATCATATACATAATGCCATCTTTTTTTTGTCACATGAGACCTTTTGATGAGTTGAGGAGATATCTATATCCCTCCCCCACAAAAAACATTCACATCCTATGAATTCCTCATACATTTAATGATAAATAAATTTTTTCTCAACATGACTTATACGTCATCAATAATATGTATTGAATTAAGAATATGAAAAAATAGTATTTTTATAGTAAATAAAGGAAAAAAATCCTAATCCATCCACAGAAAAAATGTGGGTTGTGTCATTAAATTATTTCCACATTAAATAATAATAATTTCTAATTTATGTAAACATAGATGAAAATACATTTAAATTTATCTTTTAGGATTTAAATTAATAAAATATAAAAATAATATTTTCTTTTGATGATGTTTACAAAAAAATATAATAAATGGGAATATAAAATTATTTGAGAATAAAATAGAAATTTATAAAAAATATTTAAATGAAATGTATTGTCCTAATTCCTGGAAAATTATGATCAATTAGAATATTATTTTTGTTCCATTATAAAAATTAAAGAAAATTTCTAGTTTGTAAAACTTTAAAAGATATTACATTTTAAAATTTTGAAATGAAATTCAAATATTATAGATAATTAATTATAAAAATAAATTGATAATAAAAAATGTATTTCATGAATTAATTTTAAATTTAAAATAGATTTAACAAATACATCATAGATCAAAGAGGAAATTAGGATTTTTTTTTCTTCGAATCATATTTAGACCATTTTTTTATCAAAGTATGGAAAATGGTATTATTAATTAAAAATAGAAGGAATAAAAATTTTGAAAACAAAAATATGGGGAATAAAAAAAAATATCATATAATTTATTGAATAAAAATTTAAACATAAAAAAATATATTAAATTTGAGATTACAAAATAATTCATTACCACTTTTATTACATTTTATTGAGAAAACATTAAAAGAAAAATAATGATTATTTAAAATTGAATATAGTTAAATATTTTTATTCATTTTATAAAATTTAAAATGGGTATTATGTACACCATATAAAATAAATTAGTCTCATAATGAAAAACATGTCTCATTGAAGTGGAAACGAGACACAATAACCATTACCTCAAGTTCGACTTACCTGCCAATTTATTTTAACGTCATTTATAATAAATTTAGATTTATTATAATTCTATACCAAAACCATAAACATAATTTTTATATCTTATATGATCTACTTATAAAAACTCTACACATTTTCATTCACAATCATCTGTTTTAATTATAATTTCTACTGTAAACTACTTCATTTTTCTTGTATTTCTCAATTTGGTTGTTATGGTCCTTCCATCATGGTTATATTTTAATCATCTAAAAAAATATAATAATAATATTTATTTCATTAATATTTATTTTATACATATTTATAATCACCCATGAATTCTGAACATTAAAAATCAATCACATCGCTTCATGGATGTGGTAATCCACATGTTTTCGAAGGCAACAAAATCATTTTTTAACATGTGGAATGATAAGAAGGTAAATTATATTATATATATCTATAATTATAATTATGTCATAAATTTCATATATTAATATTATATCTATCTTAATATCCATACATTTTTCATGGGGATGAGAAAATAAAATACATTGATTTGCGAGATGGTAATCCTTAAATACATAAGTCCTATTATTTTGTTTCCCATTTGATGGAGAATATGATAAATAAGCGATTCAAAATTGACATAATAATATCTCAGTAAATAGGATATACTGAGGTCGTTATATCATCATGATTACCATAGATGATAATGAGGTATAATAAGAAATAAAATGAAAACACTCAGTTGTGAGTTATACCACCTCTTGGAAAAACATACTTTGGCATACCTTAACCCTTCTATGGTTGGAATTTGGATAAAAAAAAATAAGGTACCTACCAGATATCATGGTTATGGATTTTAAGAATATATTTAAGAAGGACTTGGATTATATATAATACTCTTGAAGTATGTATGAGTGATTAGAGCAGGGAACCTTTTTAAGATAGGTAGAGGGAATACATGGAATTTTTTAAATAATTAAAACATATTATTCTATTTTAAATTCTAAATGAATTAAAATTGACTCATATTATACTTGAAGATGAGATAATGTCTAAATATGACCATTTAATTGTATTTATACTATTTTATAATTACTTTTAACTGTTACCCATTTAGTTAACACCCATGAATCTATTTTAACCATTATCGTAGTATACAATTTTCACCTCGGGCACTATTCCTCGTGAGGAAGAATGACAACATACACATTACTAAATTTGGATTTTTTTAATTATTATTTCAATTTTATCAAAAAAACTTTCTATACGTAGATGATTTATATTTTAAACGAAACCAAGGAAATATGATATAATAAAAATCATAGGAAAATTAATTTTTAAACCAAAAAATGATTTTATAAAAAATTCAAGTATAGTATTGTTTCATATGTAATTAAGTGGATTATTTATATTTAAGAGTGTCTTATGAAATTTTAATATCAAATTAAAAAAATTATATAAAATTTAATATATTTCATTTAATGAAATTAAATTGTTGTTTTACAAAAAATTATCATTTTTAACTCTTCACATAATAATAAATATATTTAGAAAAATAAAAAATGTACCACAAGATACTACTAACATTTTTATTTCAAAAATGTAACTATTTTCCTCAAATAAGATTTATAGAAATTGTAAAAGTTAATTATAACTTCCTATCATAAAATGTAATAAAAAACATTTTTAAGAAAACATATTTTTAAAGCATAAAATTAAGTTACATAAAAATGAGTACATATTTGTTATATATTAATAAATATATTATAATTATATAAAAAAATATAATTATTTGTTAAATTTTTTTCTATTTATACTTCATATTTATTGTCTTGGTTATGTTGATCATATTTAAATAATGTTTTTACAAGATATTTTAGTTATATTAAAGCTCTATGTTACATGTTAACCATGTTATTGAGAATAATAGTCTTTAATCTAAATTTTATAGGTGTTATATTATCTCCCATCAAATAAATTTCACCCCTAAATTTTTATATCTCAGTTATAAAAAATTTGATATTTGAATATGTCTTTTTTGAAAATCCATCACATATAAAGGACCAATAATACTTCCTTTGATAAAGAGGAGTGTGAAACATAAAGGATACATGAAATAACACATAAACAGTTTTCTAAATAATAAAAAAATTAATGGGATATGAAATTATACAAATATGGGAGAAAAATAATGTCCTAGGAATAATCATGAGTGATATAGATCTCAATCATGTAAAATATAATAATGAAAAAGTCATAAATAAGTAAGGGGTGAAAATACCATAAATTCATCAGAAAATATTTTAAAAAGAAAATCACTTCTTATTTATATATCCTTTTCCTAGATTTAAGGAAATCTATTACCCTGGTACACTGTAAAATATATTTAATTTATTTCTTCAAATTGATAAAACAAATTTCATTATTTTGTTGAAATTTTTATGTAGTTTCCCCCTATTTTAATACTGTATTCAAATGATTAATGAAAAATTTGAAATCTTCTTAATTTAAGCACTAAAATAAACATCCAATTGATAATAAGAACTATAAATGGATGTTCAAAAAAAACCCATATCTATATTTAGTTGATGAATCCATAAATGGTTAGTATATTATAAGATATCTAATATTAAAAAACTATTCAATGAATGATTATATTCAATGATTTTAAAAATAATACAAAATGATTTTATTAATTATTCCTACAAATATGTATATTAAAAAACTCATAAAATCATACTAAACCATTATTATAAACACAAAAATCTAGAAAATGGATAATAAATTAATAAAAATCAATGTAACATTAATCCATATAAATTATAATTTAGCTCTTAATATCCCATACCAAACATGTTAATAAATAGATTAAAACATTATATAACATAAATAAATATAAAAACACAATTAAAACATACATTAATATAAAAAATAACTCTATTATTACTTGTTAAATAATATTATAGACTACTGAATATATTCCATAAATCAAAAAAATGAATAAAAATCATTATTGATAACATAAATCAATTTTCATCAAATCTCTAATCAATTTAAAGGCCCCCAATGTTGAAATTATAATATTATTTAGGTTAAATGATCAAAATATTTATTTATATTGTTTGTTAATTTATTTTATGTTGTTTGTAGTTTGTAACATGATAATATAAAGTTAGAATATTGAAATATATTTGTAGAATAGATGTTCAAATCTTGATGGTTTTGTGAAATCAGGAAATTATGTTCCTAGAAATATTGGAGGCCATTTAGGAAGCTATGATTACATTAATGTTTTTAAAACTAAAATTCAAAACCATATATACATTTTAAAGACATCAAGCAATCGATTATGAAGGTAATATCCTCCCTAAGTAGCAGATGTTCACTGGTTGATCGGTGATGGAGCATCAGACAACTATTTTTAGGGACATAAATTTTTAGGCTATAGGCAGTCTATCTGTCAGCCAATTTAGGTGAACTGGAAGCTGGTGACATTTTTCTAACAACAAAGAGAACCAGGAATTACATCAGCTTTCTATTTAGGGATATAATGTTTCTATTTTAGTGGGATAAAAAATCCAATAAAACAATTAATAATGGTATAAATGAAATAATTTTTTTTCTTCCACAAATACAATATCCCAAAAAAATTTACATAATTTTTTTAATGTTTTATATGTTATAAATAGGCCTCTTAGTGGCATCATAAATAGACCACATCAACCATTATTTAATTCCAATGTTCAATAATCACCAAATCAATCTAAAATTCTATCAATTTCAAAAAAAAATTCTAATCATATCAAGTATGCATTCTTGTTGCATGAAATTTATTACCGCTCCATAATTATTCCCATTATACTTTATTTGTTCATATGCTTTTGAGAGAATTAAGACCATAACCGCTAAAAGCTGTGTGAATATTTACCTTTGAGATTTTTATCTATATTCATAAGAAATGTATGGTTGATTGTAATTCTTATTTGAATATATATCTTAAAAATCAATTTAGTTTTGGAATCATAGGTTTTATTAGACCCATGGGACAAATAAATTAATTCCTAAATACATGTACATGGTATAGAATGTTGATGTTTTTGAGAAACTCTATATATCATTGGAAAATTGTGTTCCTTATTTACTTAAAAAATATTTCTTTATTTATCTCTTTCATTCAACCAATTAATCTATTGTGTATTCCATCAATACACATTATATATTAAATTATGAATATATATTTTTATATTTCATAATTTATAATTTTATATCATAATTTTATACATCATTATACTATACACTTTCTCGTATTTAAAAGGTTTTTATTATCTTCAATATTTCAAAAGTCATTAATCATTTTTAATGTCTTTATGTTATTAATTTATTTGTTAAAGGCAAGCTCACAATATCTCACCATTTTCCCAACATCGACCCACAATCAATACTATATAATTTAATTTCGAAATAGAATCATATATTTATCCAATTATAATTTTATTAAGTCAACACCGGGAACATACTATGGGTAATTTATCCCTCAATAACATTTTTTCTAAAAGTATCTCCTTACCTTTAAATCACTTTTCTATTTTATCACTACCATTCAATATATTCTCAAAAATAGATAATTATAAAATATTATAGGAAACCCCTTTGATGTTTAAGGATTATTATAACTAAAATATAAATTAGAAAACCCCTCTACAACATAATTTATTGAATCCAAAAAAATAATCATTTCATTCATTCAACAAAAATGATTGAACCAATATAAACACTTTATTCAACTGGGAGTTAGCCCATTGATTAGGGAATTGACTTGGATATTTCTAAAGTCCCCAAAATATAAGACATTAAATTAAAAATGGATCCTTATGTTATAATTTATTTCCCCCATTTAACTATTAATATTTTACTATAAAATAATTAAAATATATCATTTATTTCCACACCCAAAACATCTTCTTGTTCATTTGGGATATTTCATCGGGTGATTGTTACCAAATTCTCAATATGTAGAAATATAAATGTTCATTCAATTATGTTATACATAAATCTTCATTTTTATTTTATTTGGTATACTCCAAAAATCACCATTGTACTGGTTGATAATCAAATATTTACATATACAGTTAAGAATAATCACAAGCTTTTACATTCCATATCCTTTTTAATTTTTCAGATTGTGAGGACTATTAGTGCATCGTCTATATTCCTCAATGTTAATAAAGTTACTCATGGTTCCAGAAACTAACAAATACCAAAAGAATAGTTCAATAATTAATAATCATTATAAAAAATCATATAATATTGAGAAATTAGTTTTTTCATGTCTAAAATCATGGCACATTATTTTCATGCTCTGAGAGATTATGTTTAAAATATTTTGTCCATGATCATAATCAGATCGTAATGCTTCATCTAAACTTTTTAATAAACCCAAACATATCCTCTAAGAGTATCTAGCCAGCTATACTGTCTTAGGCATACTTATTATGCACTAATGAATATAGAAAGATATTTATTTCACCTCATTTATAGAAGTTACCACTAGGTTCATTTGTGCTATATATACATCCCCAATATTATTTCTAGATATGGATGCATTTTCAAGAAAGAACATACAATATATAATTTACCAAATCGTTATTATGTTATAATATTCCAATAATTATCCTTTGAAAATATATTAGGTTTATGTTCTTTGATCAATGTTTTCCTAATTCTAGTTGAAAAAGTCTCTACAAAACGTTTTTTGATTCAAATTGTAACGCCCCAACTCCAGTAAAATAGATCTAGTGGTTACATTTTTATATTGGTATAAGAAACAAGGTGTTCTATAACATTGGATTAATGAATTTTTGAGTCATGGAAAACTAGATATATAATTGATTCCAATATCTCATTGAAAAAATTATTAATATATAATAAGAATTATTATTCCAAAATTTTCCTCATTTATAATATAATTCTTCTTATCATAGGGTAAGGAGACTATAATTAGATTAGAATTGATGCTTGTTATGGGTTACATATATCAGAATATATCATGAATAAATAAAAATTAATCAACACAAAACAGTGGATAATCAAAAAATTGGAAATTAAATCAGTAATATTATTTCAATATAAATAAACTGATAATAAAAACATTAAAAATACCGATATTATGCAAAATAAATTATTAATAATGGAAATTCATAATTATGGGAATTCATGATTAAGTATTATCAACCAAAAAAACATGAATATTATCATCCATTCCTTAAAACTAAGAAAATATTTATCTAGAAAAATCATATCAATCAATTAATTATCAACATATCAAGGCCCCTTAACCATTAAATTATCATTATATGGGAGAACACACACAACATACCTAATTATTATGACATCATCTTACAAAATCATCTTATACATCATGTAAAATTATATTTTTTCATGAGACCCATTGATGAAATGATGAGATATATATAACCAAGTACACGAGTTACATTCATGTCATATTAATCCTTTGTAATTTGAATGATCAATAAAATTAATTCTCAAAATCTGATATATATCAACAATTATCCATATTAATCCAAGATTATGGAACAAATATATTCCCATAGTAAATGAAACAATATGTTCATAACAAGTATATACAAATAAAGTGTATGGTATAATTAGATTATATCCACAGTAAAGAATAATAACCAACCAAAGATATTCATATTGATGAATATACATCAAAATGAATATTGGATTGTTTTTTTGAAAACTGGAGAAAAATAGCCCATTATTTTGATAAATTGTAAAATTGAAATATAAAAAATATTGTGAAAATGAACTTCCATGAAGGTAAAATTGGAATACTTTAATATAACATTAAATGAATGTAGGGGTTTTGACGTTAGTAAAATTCACTAATTCCATATAAGTTATGAAATAAAACTTTTAGGTATATTTGTAAAAATTCAAGAAAATGAGTAGTTATGAATTTTTTAATGATTCATTTTAATAACTAAATCATTTAAAATGGAATTATTAATCGGAAATTATATTAATTACAATAAGATAATAAAATATATGGGGTTGAAATGATAGGATAAATAATTTTTTTTTGAAAATAAAATTGTATATATAGAGCCTCGATAAAAATAATAAGATAGTGAAATAAGTGCATACTATATTGGTATCATTAGAGTAAAAACCCATTAAAATATAAATCATGATTAAAAAAACATTCAATAAAATTAATAAATATATATTAAATATATAATTTTCTGTATGGTTAATATATACACCATAATAAAAATGTATTCGCACAATGTAAAACATGTCTCAGTAAAGTGAAAATGAGTTGAAATTACAATTTCATCATGTTTAACATTCACTGTATTGTTTAAAAATTATGTTTAATTAATATCGATTTATTATATTTATATTTTTAAAGATATAAATAATTATAATATCATATATTATCCATTTATAACTGTAACACCCTGAGATTTTATGAGAATTATTCCTTTTAATTTCTTTGATGTCTTTTATTGTACACAACACCATGATTATCTTACGCTATACTCAACATCATATTATCTAGTAGTATACATAACACTATTATTGGCTTGCATTAAATGCAAGAGAAACCTTCCTCAATTGCTTTCCTTGTACGTAATACCGAGTTTCACTAAACAACGATATGTTATTAAAATATTATATAAACTAAGCATTATGAATAGTAATACCCACCTTTTAAAATTTTATAACCTTTATCATTCAAAATGGACTTAATTTTTGGATTCAGACTATCAAAATTATCCTCGGGTGAATTTTTGGTATTTTTTTGAAAACCATAAATTTTTGATGAATAATGAAAAAACACCGAGTTATAGTTTAAAACCGAATTTTTATTTAAATAATTATTTATTTTATTTAAATTTATTTTAGGTAAAAATATACATATCATACCTATATATGTTCAATTTAATTCACTGGAGTCAATTTATTATAATTTTATATATATAAAAATTTCATAGAACTTTTCACTGTCTTTTACCCACCTCCTAGGAAAATTTGAAAATTTACATAAAACATAATTTTAATGCTTATGTGAGTTAAATTTTAAAAATACGAGAGACATGGTTAATATCAAGGAGTAAAATGTGGTTCAATAAGACAAAAATAATTTTTGGTGAATAATAACCTTTTACTTTTATTTACCACGGTTAAAAGTAAATACGGAAATTAAGGGTAAAAGTGATATTATTATTACCCTAAAAAATGTCCTAATTCTATTGGATAAGTGTAATTGGACAAAAAACAACCTTAGGAATAAAATATGACCATTTAGGTCAACATAGATTAAATTAGGTCATTTATTATTATTTAATTCAAAGAAGAGTTAAAAGAATTACAATCAATGTTTAATAAGTAAAACATTTTTAATATAGGGTTATACATAAGATAATTTAGACTATAAATATTAATTAGAACATTAATACAGTTTCCTACATAATGGGATTTTATTTATAATTTTTAGACATTAAATAATATAATTTATTTATGACACAATGATGATGCAGTAATTACCTTATTAATGAAATATTAACATAATTGAAATTATAAATACCCAAATAAATGTTATTTGAGACTTTTTATGAATTAAACTATTTTAATAGGTTAATATAACATATTAGGGTTGGTTAGATGAATTTGTTTTGAAGTAATAATGCTGTTATGAATTTAAAGAAAACAAAATACCAAATAGTGTCAAAATTAACATAAATGAGTTTTTAAAACAAATATTATACTATTAATTGATATAATGGTCCTAAAAATATAAGGATCGTCAAAAATACATATATAATAATATATATGACATTAATGAACCAATTGGTGTTTTATTGGCAGTTTATAGTATGTTTATTAACCATATAGTGTATGAATACAAGAAGACACAGTAAAAGTTATATTATTTAACATAAGTTAAATCTAAATGATAAGTTTAAAATGGTAACCTAAACTTGTATAAAATCTATTTTTTGAGAGGAGTTCAACCCATCCCCACCCTAGCCTCGAAAAAAGTAACTTTGGAGCCATTATAAAGAGAATATGAATTTATTATAAAATAATATTTTATGTTTTTTCTAAGGTGCCCCTCTCCTCCCTTATAAATGGGAACCTCCTACATCTCCTCTTTACAAAATTTTGAGCCTTCAAGCTCATCCGACCCCTGCCAATTTCTCTTCTAAACCTCTCTAGTTACATCACAGAAGTTTGGTTCTTCTCAAAAGACCATCTCTATTTCCCAAAGAGGAAGTTTAAAAGAGGCACGTCGAAGAAGAGGTAATCTCTTTTACCAATTCTTTCAAGTTTATTTCTTCTTCTACTTCCTCTTCTTTAGTTTTTTCATTATAAAGTAATTACATAAGTATTTATTATATAATGTTATGTTATTATAAATATGAAACAACCCTATTTCACCTTCTATCCATCCTACGAAAAACGAAATCACAGCACGTGCGTACGTATGGAATACCGTCTCCACGCCGTGGTGTAATATGTTTTTCTACGACTACATTACTCGGATGGATATAATGGTTTAAATAATAACTATATATGATTATTATAACGTGGTTATAATTCTGAGATATTATATCATCCACTCCAATTCCATTCAAAAATTATGGGAACAATATCATTGGTCGTGCGTATGCATGGATTACCGTCTCCACGACGCAATGAGATTCATTCTCCATGTTAAACATTCAAGAATGATTATAAAGTATATATAATGAATAATAATTAAATATATTACATAATAAAGATATTGGATTTATTTATATATATATGTCAGCTAATTACTTCCATTCAAGTCAATAAGGAAACAAAAACAATATTCATGCGTACGTACGACCTACCGTCTCCATGAACGGTGTATTTCATTCCATTTACAGATCTATCATATATATTTATATGATGAATATATATTATATATAAATCATTTTTTACATTATGGAATTAAGTATATCAGGAAATAATTAAGAACAACAAGTCGAAACGTGTACGATAAATGAAACGATTTTACCCAAAACGCTGCTTTGACATGGAATTTAAAAACGAACGGGTAATATAAAGTCATAAGTGAACCATATATGACATCATAACAATGAATATTATTCTTTAAAAAGTCAGATAAATTATTTAAATCATTATACAGGAGGTTCGGATATGTACGAAGCATATCAGATCTAAGGAAAGGGATTTTTTCGTCTCACTTTTATTTCTGTGAGACATATGCCTTAATCACGATCTATTTCTTTTGTATGGTGTTTATGCTTCCCATGAATGTTTTATGACTTTTATTATGCAGGATATGATATTTACATATGAATGTAATTTTCTTTATTTTATGAGACGTATGATTCCACCGATCATAAAAGGTAAGGGATAATTTTTCAATCTCATTTTTATCCAAGATTACTTATACGTAAGTATTTATAGGGGATATATTTTTCATCCATGTCCATAAAAATGCTTTTCATAAAGTGTTTAATATTTATACATGTATTATTAAGGTCATATTTACCCCTATTTGACTTTTACATTATGTTATAGAAGGAATCTTTCTTTTTTTACCATACGAGGAACTTTTTGACTTTTCTAGCAAAAGTATGTGGAGAATGTTTTTTTAACTTATACGGCATGAATTTTTTTTAAGGATTTATAATGACTAATTATCATGAACCTTACTATACAATATTTCATTATTATTTTCAACTAAATACTTTTCTTTTAAAATATAATGAAATTTTGTGAAAATAAAATGATTTTGGAGAAGAAAGTATATTTTCCTCAAGAATTCATTTCAAGTGTTTTGTCAAAACTATTTACCATCTAAGATGAAATTATTTTTTATGCTTATTTTTCAAGTAGAATGTCTATATTATTTACATGGTATGATTCTTCTTATGATGAAATGATATCCATTTGTTTTATATTTATTATGTTGTGATGGGATGATGTTTATGAAACCCATTTTATACTTTGGGTTATGATGAAGGATTTATGTTAATGTTGTGGAACAAGTACTAATGATTTAATTATGAGATGGGTGGGACCTATATCTCCCACAAATACATTGGGTAATGATTTATATCTCATGAGATAGATATGGATGGAATGACACGTTAATTTGGTCCAGTGGTAGAGGACAGGAATGAGGAGAGAACTCGCTTTAGTAAGGGACTTTGTCCCCTATGATAGTCTTGGCAGCAATGCCTTGGATTCTATGGAAATCATATCATGTGCTTAATAGTTTTCCACAATTCCATGTTTTGTTCCCATGTTATTTATCATGATTAGTGTTCCTTTATGATCCATGCCTTATGCATTGTCATGATTTATATCATTACTGATGATTTTTATGTTTAATGTTCATGTTCTTACGTTCAAATGTTTAGAGATTGTTTTATGTTTCCATGTTTACCCTTACTGAGAATTTGAGCTCACACTTTATATGTTTTCTTTTCCCCAGGATGTAATGAATGGTTTTAGGTAAGAAAACCAAAGTGGATGATCTTTATGGAAGATGATGAATATATTTCACCACGATTAGAAGATTATGTTCCGAGTTTCCAAAGACACTAAACTATTACAATCCTTGGATGTCAGTTTTTGTTATGTATTAATTATTCTGAAAAAGTAATGTAAAAGTAATGTAATTTCCATGTACATCATGCTTTGGGTCTTTAGAGTTGGTATCAGATGAAAGGTTTAGTCATCCTTTGTAAACTAGGATGCAAAAACTTTAGTGAGATCCCTAAAGATATTTCTAAAGTATGTCTAGGGATGTCCCTAAGGTTTAGTATAACTATAAGTTATAGACCTAGAATTATATTTATGATCACTAATAAACTAGGGTGAACCTAATGTGTCATGGATTAAAGAATGTGTGATAAGTTATTCCTTTTATGATTATGTGGTTCCTCTTTATTTTAACTATTTCTTACAAAATGGTTTTTGGTTTTAGTCAATGGAGGGAACCAGAAGGAATTAGGTCAACATTGAATCCAATGGAAAAATTAGTGACTATGAGAAATAAAATTATGTAATGCCTAGAAAGAAAGACATTGTGATTATGCTGAATCAGTCATCACGATATATGATTAACAAGGTGAACATTAGTGGTATTCCTAAAACATCAAATAAGAGGAATATGGACTTGTATGCATGTTAGTATGGTGAGGAGAATAGAGAAAGTAAGATTGAGATTTCTAAATAAGGGAAGAAGAACCTTGATGAATACATAAAATGGATGGGAAGATGTTATCTTTATGTGGAGAAGGGTCATAGAGTGACAGACTGTTATGGAGTTCAATGTCTTATATCTGGAGAACAAGGGCATTACCCAACTCAATGCCCTGACCTCAGAGGTTACTTATAAATCAAGGAAGGACTTATTCCATGACAATCATTGAAGAGTATGGATTGTAGTGCTTATGTATTGGTGTTCAAGAATAATGTTGTTGATGTAATTTTATGGTATATTGGAATATCTATGCATTGGTCTATTGTGGTTTTCCATAAGAACATGGTACTAGTAACCATGAAAAGTGATTGAAATATTTTTGGAAAGTAGATGATAAGCGCATAATGAAGGGATAATGAGAAAATAATACATTTAATGTTATTAATGAGATCATTACTGATATGACGACAAAGTGATATCATGGTTTGAGTATATATAATTTTAGGTATTTTGGTATGTATAAAGAGTTAAATTTTTACAGTATTCATGTTTTCAGTAAGGTTCTATGGTAATTTATGTTTTAAGCGATTACATGATTAAGGTATTGAAATGTTTTGAATCTAACCATGAAGATATATATTATTATATATGGGGGATAGATGATGGTATTCACATGCTCGGTTGATGACATTTCTAATAATTGTTTTCTTTAAACTATGTGATTAGACAGAAGTATTTTGGATAATCCTAAACATTGGAATGGATTAAGTTTACATCAAATAGTTTTTTTAAGGCTATAAATTTTTGATATTATTTCTGAAATGGTATAATAGTAATTTTTTTGAAAAAAGACAACCCGTAGGATGACCAAAAATCCGTCACATCCGACAGGGTTGCAGGAATCGAACCCACAACAGAAGTGTGACAAGGCTTTATCGCCTACCTATGGCCTACAAGAAGACCCTGGTTTGTAGAAACTAGTTTTATTTTGTTAATAGGTATGATAGATGAAGTATAAGTCCATTTTAGGAACCATATACGGTTAATCTCACCATAGATGTACTTATGTATATAACTTTTTCTAACCTTATGTTTGAGACATATGGAATGACCTGTCATTCTATTGCATGATCTTCTAACACTTCACGAAAGACAAATTCAAATTAATTTTATTAAAAGATGATGTTGAAATTTTTCAAGGCACAAAGAACAGTGATATTGTACCAAATTCAAGAAAGTATTTTATTAATTCAATTTTTTTTCAAAATTAGTGAAATGATCCTGAAAACCAAAAATGTTGTCCTAGTGCCCTCATATTTGAAAAATCAGATGGTACCATAGATCTTCAAAAATTTATGGCTTTGTGATTGTTGGATTTTTCATAGCCATGTTCTCTGCCAATCTTCATCTAAACATGATGGTTAGATTTCTCTTCCATATCCATGTTTTCACCAATATTCTCCTATGTGGAAACCCAGTGATGAGTTACTTTGGGTATCTGTTATGTTTCTAACGTTCCTTTTTAAAATGATTATTTAGTATTCCTTTTTACGATGTGGGTTTACATGAAAGAAACATTCATGTAGAAAACCATTTATAACCCAGACGAATTTCGAGGGTGAAATTTTTTTTAAGGGGGGTAGAATGTAACACCCTGAGATTTTATGAGAATAATTATTTTTAATTTCCTTGATGTCTTTGGTTTTATGATACACCAATATTATCTTGTGCTATACAAAACACCATATTATCATGTAGTATACGCCACACTGTTCTTGGCTTGCATTACACACAAGATCAACCTTCCTCGATAGCTTACGTTGTACGCAATACCGAGCTTCACTAAACAACGACATGTTATTAAAATATTATATAAACTAGCCATTATGAATAGTAATATCCACTTTTTAAAATTTTATAAATTTTATCATTCAAAATGGACTTCATTATTGGGTTCAGATTATCGAAATTAGCCTAGGGTGAATTTTTGGTATTTTTCTAAAAACATTCAAATTTTGATGAATAGTCAAAAAAAACACATAGTTATAGTTTAAAACCGAATTTTTTTAAATAATTATTTATTTTATTTAAATTTATATTAGGTCAAAATAGACACAAAATACCTATATAATTTCAATTTAATTAATTTGTGTATATTTATAATAATTTAATATTTAGAAAAAATTTATAGACCTTTTCAATGTCTTTTACCGACCTCCTAGATGAATTCGAAAATTTACATAAAACATAATTTTAACACTTATGTGAGTTAAATTTCAAAAATCTGAGATACACGGTGAATATCAATTAGTAAAATGTGATTCAAGAAGATTAAAATAATTTTTGCTGAATAGTCACTCTTTACTTTTATTTACCACGGTTAAAAGTAAATATGGTAAATAAGGGTAAAAGTGATATTATTAATACCCTATCACATGTCCTAATTCTATTGTATAAGTGTAATTCAAACCAAACCAACTTTATGAATAAAATATGACCATTTAGGTCCACTTGGATTAGATTAGGACATTTATTATTATTTAATTCAAATATTAGTTAAAAGAATTAGAATCAAAGTTTAATAAGTAAATATTTTTTAATATAGGGTTATACATATGATAAATTCGACTATAAATATTCATTATTAAGATAGAACGATTTTATACATAATGTTATTTTATTTATAATATTTAGAAATTAAATAATCTAATTTATTTATGACACAATGATGATATAATAATTACCTTATTATTGAAATATTAACATAATTGATATTATCAATACTCAAATAAATGTAATTTTAGACTTTTTAGTAATTTACCTAATTTTTTAGGTTACTATAACATATTAGGGTTGGTTAGATGAATTGTGTTCGATGTAATAATGCTGTTTTGAATTTGGATAAAACATAATACCAAATAGTGTCAAAATTGACAAAAAAGCGTTTTTAAAACAAATATCATATTATTAATTAATATAATGGTCCTAAAAATCTATTTTTCGGAAAAAAGACTTATATAATAATATATATGACATTAATGAACTAATTGGGGTTCTATTAGAAGTTTATAATATGTTTATTAACCATATAGTGTAAGAATACATGAAGACACGGTAAAAGATAAATTATTTAACTTAGAGTTATATCAAAATGATAATATTAAAATGGTAACATAAACTTTTATAAATCCTATTTTATGAGAGGATTTAGACCCATCCCTACCCTATAATCAAAATAAGTTATTTTTGAGCCATTATAAAACGAATATGAATTTATTATAAAATAATATTTTATGTTTTTTCTTAGGTGCCCCTCTCCTCCCTTATAAAAGGGAACCTCCCCCCTCTCCACTTTACACAAGTTTTAGCCTTCAAGAACTTCCAAACCCTACCAATTTCTCTTTTTAACATCTCTAGTTATATCATTGAGGTTTTTTTCTTCTCAAAAGTCCAACTCTAGTTCCCTAAGAGGATGTTTAAAAGAGGCACGTCGAAGAAGAGTTAATCTCTTCTACCAATTCATTCAATTTTCTTTCTTCTTATACTTCATCTTCATTAGTTTTTTCATTATAAAGTAATAAAATCATTATTTCATATATACTGATATGTTATTATAAATATGAAACGACCCTATTTCACCTTCTATCCATCCTTCGAAAAATGAAATCACGGTGCGTGCGTACGTACGGAATACCGTCTCCACGCCGTGGTGTAATATGTTTTTCTACCACCACCTTACTTGGATGGGTATAACGGTGTAAAGAATTACAATATATTATAATAATAACATGATAATAATTCTGAGATATTATATCATCCACTCCAATTCCATTCAAAATTATGGGATCAATATCATCGCTCGTGCGTACGCACGGATTACCGTCTCCACGACGCGATGAGATTCATTCTCCATGTTATTCATTAAAGAATGATTATAAAGTATATATAATGAACAATAATGAAATATATGAAATAATAAAGCTATTGGATTTATGTATATATATATATATGTCATCTACTTACTTCCATCCAAGTCAATAAGGAAACGAAAACAGTGTTCATGCGTACGTACGACCTACTGTCTCCATGAACGATGTATTTCATTCAATTTTTCGATCTATCACATATATTTGTATTCTGAATATATTATATATATATATATATTATGTTTTAAATTCTGTAATTATGTAAATAAGGATATAAGTAAGAACAACAAGTCGAAACACGTACAATAAATGAAATGATTTTACCCAAAACACTTCTTTAACAAGGAATTTACAAAAGAACGGGTAATATAAAGTCATAAGAGAACCATATATGATATCATAACAATGAATATGATTCTTTAATAATTCAATGAAATTATTTAAATCATTATACAGGAGGTTTGGATACGTACGAAGCATATCAGATCTAAGGTAAGGGATTATTTCATCTCACTTTTATTTCAGTGAGACATATGCCTTAATCATGATCTATTTCTTTTGTATGGTGTTTATGCTTCCCATGAATATTTTATGATTTATATTATAGAGGATATGATATTTAAATATGGTTTTGATTTTCCTTATTTTATGACACGTATGATTCCACCGATCATAAAAGGCAAGGGATAATTTTGCAATCTCATTTTTATCCGAGATTACTTATACGTAAGTATTTACTAGGGTTATATTTTTCATCCATGTCCATAAAAATGTTTTTCATAAAGTGTTTAATATTAATACGTGTATTTTTAATTTCATATTAACCCCTATTTGACTTTTAAATGGTTTTATAGAAGGAATCATTCTTTTGATTACCATACGAGAAACTTTTAGCTTTTCCGGCAAAAGTACAAGGAGAATGTTTTTTTAACTTATACGGTATGAACGGGTTTTTATGGTTTTATAATGCCTAATTTTTATTTAACATATTCTACTAGATATCATGATTATTTTCCAAAAAAAATATTTTCTTTTAAAATTGCATGACATTTTTTGAAAAGAAAACGATTTTGATGATGAAAGGATATTTTACTCAATAATTCATTTCACGTGTTCTGTCAAAAAAAATTCCATCTAAGATGAAATTATTTATTATGATTATGTTTCAGGAATAATGTCTCTATTATTTACATGGGTTTATTATTCTTTTGATGAAATGATATCCATTTTTTTATAAGGATTATGTTATGATGGGATGATGTTTATGAAACCTATTTTATTCTTTGGGTTATGATGAATGATTTATGTTTATGTTGTGTCACAAGTAAGAATTATTTAATTATGAGATGGATGGGACCTATATCTCCCTCTAATGAATTGGGTAAATATTCATATCTCATGAGATAGATAAGGCTGGAATGGAAGATTAATCTGGTCTAGTGATACAAGACTAGAATGAGGAGTGAACTCGATTCAGTAAGGGACTTTGTCCACTATGATAGTATTTGCAATAATGCTTTGGCTACTATTTAAATCATATCATGTGATTACTGGTTTTCCAAAATTACATTTTTGATTCCCATGTTATTTATCATGATTAATGTTGCTTTATGATATATGCCTTATGCATTGTCAAGATTTATTTCATTACTCATGGTTTTTATGTTTTATGTTCGTGTTCTTACGTTCAAATGTTTAGAGATTGTTTTCTGTATCCATGTTTACCCTTACTGACAATTTGGGCTCACCCATTATTTGTTTTATTTTCCCCAAGATATAAATAAAAGTTTTAGGTATGAAAAAAATTGGAATACATCTATGGAAGATGTTGCAGATCTTTTACCATGATTAGAATATTATGTTCCGAGTTTTCAAAGACACTAAACTGTTACGGTACATGGATGTTAGTTTTTGTTATGTATTAAGTATTCTGCAAAAGTTATGTAAAATTAATGTAATTTCCATGTACGTCAATATTTGGTTCTTTACAATAAAAAATCAATAATCATTCATTAACAATATTTCATTATCATAATCAGTTCGAGTGTCAATTACTTCATTTTTCATATATGATAAAAAAACTAGTTATGGAACTTTCATATCGATAATGGTTATATAATATATAGTGTTTTAATAATTATATAAATATAATATTTTTCATTATTTAATTATTCATACTCACTAATTAAATGCTGAAATGAAAAATGAATCACATCGCTTCATTGATATGGTAGTGGACACATACCGATGAGTGATGCAATAATTTTTTGATGACTGAAAGGGTAAGAAGGTAACTAATATCTAATATTTCCTAATTCAAAATTATGAAAAAAAATTAAATATATAAAAAATATATCCCTCACATTTACTATCCATGAGTGGTAGTGGTGAAAATCCCAATAAAACGCTTCGTGAGGTGGTGTTTTCACCTACACATGAATGATACTTTTGTTTCACATTTAGCAGAGAAAGAGATGATTAAGGGTTACTACCAGAACAATATAAAATCTTATTATATGGTTGATAATGATGTTTCTATATCAGAATGGAAAATATATAATTGAAGGAGGTATTAAAAGGAATAAAATAAAAATAGTTGGTTAGGAGCTATAACCGTTCATTGGAAAATGTCATCTGGATTAGAAATTAAGCCATATTAGGTTGATATTTCAATAGAAAAGGACCTATAGATCATCATGTGGGATTTTAGGAAGGTATTTAGTTTTTACAGTCCTGACTATTAGGCATATAAGTGGTGTATTGTAGGAAATAGCTGGTTTCCTTTTATATGAGAGGGTGAGGAGACACTTGAAATTTTCTCAAGAGATTAGAATATATTATTTTATAAATCAAGAAAAATTTATAAAAAATGACCCTTTTTGAAATTGTATATGATATATGGTTGAAATATAGATATATATATGTGTCTGTATTAGAAAATATTTTTTATGATTTTAACACTTATCATATTAGTTTAGAAAACCCTGTTAATGTATTTTGACCATTACCGTGGTACTGAATTTTACATTGGTAACTATTCATAATGAAAAAATGAAATTATTATCATATTTTTTTTGAAAATTATGATTCAAATTCAGAAATTAATTTTTTTATAATTAAATTTCTATAAGATTCAAAATCTAATTTATAAAAAAACACAAATAAATGTGATGAAAATTGTTTTTAGGACAATGTGGTTCTTAACACAAAAATGAACATATACCAAAATCAAGTATAATGATGATTCCTAGGAAATTAATTATGTAATTTCTAATTAATTAATATTTATGTTACTTTTTGAGAAAATTAGAAACACATTGATAATTATAAATTTCTTGATTTAAGTAAAATATATTTTTACAAAAATCCATATTTTTCCATATTCATTAAAAAATAAATCTTTTTAGAAAAATATAAAAAATCCACTTGAATTGAATAATCAAATGATTATTTAAAAAATTAATTTAAATTCCTAAAACATTATTTAAAATTTTTTTATGTTAAATATAATTCCCACGCCCAAAATGCAATAAAAACTTTTTCCAATGAAAACATATTTATGAAGCATAAAGTGGATTTACAAAAACATGATGACATTTTTATTATAAATTAATGAATAAATTTTAAAAATATAAAACTATTATATATATTTTTAGGATGTGTCTATTCCTATTTATACCCATAATTTAGTATTTAGGTTATAAAATTCATATTTAAATAATTTTTTTATAATTTATCAAAGTTCACTTAATGCTTAGTAATTTATGTTAAGAAATAAATCGAGGATAGTATTATTCTAATTTTTTAGTGTAACATATAAATTCTTATGAATATAAGTTATTAAAAATATATTAGTTAGTTAAATATAATTTTCATCCCTATATGTTGTTATACCCAAGTGTTTGTTTAGTACTAATTTAATAATTTTGGAGTCGATTCCTTTTTATAGATTCATACAACTTCATTATTATATAATTATAAAAAATAGTGTAAATTTTTTTAACGGTTTATACTTTTTGAGTTTGGTTTCATAATTATTTTACGCATGATTCGTGATCACGATGTTAGCGACATCATTTATTCAGTTTTATATTAACCATTAATAGTTGTATTTATAATAAATTAAATATATAAAAAATATTTATATAACTAAAGAAACATTGTGTAATTAATTTATAGAAACACTCTATTTAACTTTTAATACTTATCCAGTATATAAATTTACATCATTGTTCAATAATATGGTTAAACCATCTCGAATAAGAAAAATCTATAATTTATGTGTCACTATGGTTAAAAGTGTTTTACTATAGGAATATTGTAATTTTTACATAATAAAAATTATATATTATTTTATAATTTTTTTAAAATGCCTTCAAATTATTAAGATAAATAATAAAAGTACATTGTGAAAAATAAAATATGTCATTCTTATAGAGGAGGTAGTCTATATTTATGCATAGATGATTCATTTTTGTACATATAACATAAATAATAACGAAATTGGAACACATTTTTAAAATATCAATATATTAAATATAATCTTTATTCATCAAATTAAACCTTTTAACCATCCTTGAAAGGCGGTGTGAAATAGATAATGGCGTTTATGGGTGTTGGTGTTTGCATGTAATTCATGAGATTTTTTCATTTTGTAACTATTTGGGTTGAGGGTATAAATTTTTTATTACATTATTGTAATAAAATTTTATAATATTATTAATTAAGATGTTATCATAATTTCATTGAAAGAATATGTTCGATTTGGTAATATAAAAAATGAACTAAGAGAGCTCAATTGAGATAATTACCCCTCCCTTTGAATGTTATCCCATAGTTAACTCCTTATGTGACATTAGCTTTTTATATTGGTAAAGAAAAGGATTAAAGGACATGGAGAGAGATTTTAGGAGATAATATGGTTTATTTTTTGATGAGATAATACTTTACAAGAGGTGGTGAAATGTGGTTAAAGTAGGCACCATTTATAAGCACAGAAAAATGATTTTTTTTTAAAAACCCATTAATTTTTCAATGATGGACTAAAAATATTCGTGGTAAATAGAAACAAAAGTGGGACATACTTATGTTTTATATGATCAAAGTTAAATAAATTCTATATCATTCATTTTAATAGTTGTTTTAAACATTTTTAGGTATTTTTACACTTTTGTTTTAGCTTTTACAATTTTGGTTTTTTTGAGGGTAACTTGTTTTACCCATGTAATTTATATTTTATTAAAAATAAAATGTAACCAATATTTCTAAATATTTTTTATAAAGATCCATAGAGTATAATTAAATTTATAAATAAATGAAAACTAACTATGTATAGATTTAAAAATATGTTAGTATCATTTTCGAGTAGGGTCTAATTTATATCATTAGGTAAATATTTCATAATGTTAAAAACATTTCATTGAAAAAAGTAGTTTTACCACTAAGATACTAATTATCTTTATCTTATTAATATTATTTTATTGGTGAAAAATATAAATAAGAATATTAAATAATATGAAAAAATTTATCGAAAATATGACATCAATTTTATAGATTTGGTTTTAATTAGAGATAAAAATTTATTTTAAAAACAAGATAATGAAAAAACATTTAGAGTAAGATATTAATTATGTATTGAAAAAATTAAACATGTGTCTCAAAATTCAATATATTGTTATGTAATAATTTATTTTAATTTATAAATATTTATTTTACAGAAAAAATGTTCCAATTTAGTTTATTTAATTCATGAATTATTATAATTTCCTAAAATTGATAGTATTAGAGAAATTGTCATTTTTGAGAATTCACCATAAAAAAATTATTTTAGAAATATAATAACAATTTATTATCACTTAATTGTGATATTCTAAATATGAAAATTAATTTTATAAAAAATATTCAAATTTTAATTTTATGAATCTATATCATATAAGGATAGTTGATATTATTGAATATTTCATTATTAACATTGTAAGGGTCCTTAATCCAATTTTTTGTGAATTTATAATTAATTAATATTTTTATTTACAAGAGTATTATAATTTAATAAATTTCCTAAGAATATTTATGTAGTATGTTGTGTATGGTTTTTGTTCATTGTTGCATATGAAATAATCTATCGTTACAATGTTTATTTTAAAAAAATTAAATTTTGAAATCTCAAGGTGTTACACAAACCATAGGTACACAGAATAATTGTGAAATATATTCCCTATGTATGTTAAAGACAATGGTCATTACACTCTATTTATTATACTTAGCCGGCGATTCAATACAGAAAACCTATTTTATTTCTCAGGATAATATTTTATATCTCTATATTAAATTTTAATCCTTCTATCCTCAACATTTCATTAAAACCATTAATTATCAACGAAAAAAATTAATTAGGAACAACTCAAATTCAATCCTAGTGAGTCCAAAATTCGTTTGTGTTTATTTTTATTTGAATCCTACATGAAGGAATCATAATTTGGTTATTTTTTTATAAAATTGAATGTTTTATATTCTTAATCCCCTTTATGAATATTAAGTAAACACTACATAAGAACTCTTTTAATAATATCCTATATGATATACCAGGAGACAAGCCTTATGTTTAATACGATTTTTTTTGGATTTTTATAAATTAATTACATCTCTATGTTACACTTTCTATATTTCTATTTGAAATTAAATAAAAATTCCCACCAAACTCCAATAATGTGTAACATCAATGAAGAAAGAATGCTTGGATAATACTTACACTTTTAATCATAATAATTATGTTCAACACCTAAATCATATTATCCAGTAATATTTACATCATTAAATTCAATGTTACATTAATGAAAACATTTTTCCACTTAGAACTCTCTAATTTTACAATCATAATCACAAAACATTTCAATTGAAAATTTTCATGGGGAAAATTGATAAAAATATATAACATTATTATTAATTTATGTTTTCCAACACATCCTATTCTATTTTTAGACCTAAAGTGAATTCCAATTTTAATTATAATTATATAAACATTTATTTTGTATACTTTTTAATTTTCTACGTCCAATCATACTCCCTTTAACCTCATAAAATTATATTCTTATCCAAAATACCATGTTTGGAAACAAAAAAAATATTTATGTTTTCAAATAACATTTATTTACATCATAGGACTATTTAACAAATAAAATATTATCTACCATGTATCATAAGGTGTTCTATGTTTTTTTCCAAGTCATTTATTCTAGGATTTGTTGAAAATAGACCATGATTTTCAATTAGAAAAATATAAAGATTTCTGGAAGAGATAAGAATAATATGATGTATTTGTTATTTGGTATTAAATGTATGAAGATAGAGATGGATGAGATAGAAATAGTACTTTGATTATTAATTTGTGGTGAAATTCTTTACATTTTCTTATTTTTTTAGAAATATATGACATTGACATATTTGGATATTATTGGAATAGTTGTGAAATTAATCATATAATAAATGAGGAACTACAAGAAAATATCTTAAGACTATTGAAGTTATCTAATTATGGATCATCCTGGATTTGGATGATGTTATATATATTTAGATGGAGTTTATGAAGGATCAGGTGGAAAATATTAATCATTCATGAAGAACATGTTGTAAATTCTTCTTTTCTAATTAATTATATTTCTTGATAATTAAGATAGAAAATATTTCTTAATTTTTAGTTTTTCATAATTGAAATTATAATTTATATTATATTATATGATATTATATTTAATTGAATTTTGATTTCATTTTTTAATTAAAAATCATTATTTATATTAATATTATTTTTATATATAATTTTTTATTATTAGTTATGTTTGGAAATTAATTTTATAAAGAATTATTTTACCCTTACGCGACCTTTAAATTTATAGATTACCATTACATAACTCAATTTTACACTTATAAAACAAATGGATTTATGTTCTTAACTTTACACAACTTTTGTTTTTTCCAGCAGGAAGGTCAAATGTTTACCATTATTTAGCTATATGTATACATTTATGTTGTGCTAGAGACACTAAAACATGCTATATTATTTAATGTTTAGCTTTACTCAAGAGATGTATCCTTATATGGATTATAAAAAATTATTGTTTACCCATACATAATTTTAAAAATCTACCCTTTCACAGTGAATGTATATTCTAGGTTAACCTTACACGTGATTAGGTAACCTTAACAGAACCATATTTTTTATGAGTTTCCCCTGCAAATTACGTTAAAATATAATTATACCATTACACATGAAATGAAACATAACCATTTTCATGGATGAAAATATGGAATTTCTAGATAATATCAGTCACATTATTTTTATGATATTCTCATTTGATGCATGGTTATAAAAAATATTTAAATTATTTTAATAGGTTTATAAATTCAGGATAATTATTTTAAATACATGAAATGTAGTCTTGGTATGTTTTAAACTATTTTTATGAATAATAATTATATTATTTTTTATCATATTTTTACAAGATAAACCACAGATATTTTGAATTTATTATATAGAATTGGTTTATTTTATTTTAATGTCTCTAAAATCATTTTCTAGTCCAATAATATTATAATTATTTTTATCTTTTAATAAATTATTTATAAAATTTGATAACATTACATTTTTAAATAAGAAAAATTATTTGAAATTAATATTTTCTATATTATAGAATAAAATTATGAGAGATTACGATGTTATATGTTACATATTATTCACTAAATGTTTTATGATTTTTAATGAGTGTTATCAAAATATTTTTAAATCTTCAATTAGTTTCAAATTAAAAAAATAATAATTCAAAACAATCAATATTTACTCCTTTATTATTCATGAATAATAATAATATTATTAATTTTAATCTCCTATTTATTTCCTTGGTATTTCTGAGATAATTCTAATTAACTAGGAATGAATAGGATGTCAAAATACAATTAATGTAGACTTATTTAGCTTAATGAATCTCACTGGATTCTAGAAGATTGCGGAAGAATGATAATCCTTTAAATAGAGACGTTTGGGGGCCTTGGAAATCCACATAATACATTGATATTTTTAGAAATCATTCCATAATTACCATTTTTAACAATAAATCTCAATGTGTTTTCATTTCTATATTTTCCTAATCCTTATAGAGTTCGAAAGAATTTTCATAAATAAATTACCCACTTATTTTATAGTTTTTGTCCAATAGTGTTCATCATATTTATTGAGTGAATTCTCACTAAGCTAATAACCCAACTTTCTATTCTTTAGATTTATTTTAGTGCTTAATACTATTAAATTAAGGGAAAATGTTTTCCTTTATTTTTAACTTATAATATAAAAGGGATTATTATTTTTTGGTTTCTATATTTTTCATTAATATGATAGTGTATATTGTATTAGGATTCTAGTTATAACATAAAAATTAATAAATAGTTTTGGTATATTGGATACATTTAATCCAAATTAATATCACATTAAATATTAATGAGATTCAGGTTGTATATATAAGGGTATCATCCAGTACTATCACCAAACATACTTACCAAATATTATTTCAAACTAACTTTCTACAATTTCATTTATTAATCATTTAATTTTTCTATTAATAATAATTTTTAATCCACAAAATATGTTTAATCAATTTATTCTCAAATTTCCATTTGTTTATTTCATTATCATTCAATTTTTTTATAGTTCTTTCAATACTATGATTTGTTTATAAATAATTATTTATAAAATAGATTTCGTTGCTTAATTTTTTTAAGGGGAATTCACCCCATTGTTCCATTTTACTAATAAATTTCGAGTATTTTTTATAAAAGGGACTCATTTTCTTTATTTGAAAAAACTTTTTGAAAACATATTTATCAAAGGAGACCATGAGTTTGTAAAAACATTATCTTTCTTCAATGTTGTTTTTTAATTTTAAATTCTTACCAATTCAAAATTTCATTTTTAAAATGGAATATACTTCATAAATTTTATCTACTTTCAATGATGGTTTAAATTATTCTTACTGAAATACTCACATTTATATATTATTTAGAAGAATTTGCTATCCTATTTATAAAATTTTTATTAATGGTTAAATCCTCACAAATTAACAAGAATATAAATGAGATCCCAATGATATAGTTAATTCTGAACATGATGCAAAATATATTAATGCTTTTTTTGTAGTTTTTATCAAATTGAATTCTATAGAATATATTAGTGTAGAAATAATAATGAGATTTAAAAATTGATTAAAGTCACCAATGACAGAACCAATAATGTTAAATTCACCAACCGAGATCTATTTAGTCAAGATTTTTTAAATTTTATTAATGCATGCAAATGAATCCATTGCAAGAATGTTTATGTATTTTACTGATATTTGTAATGGATGAAAAATTCGTGGTGACTCTATTTCTACGAACAATTTTATCAATAAAATTATGTTTATTTTCTATGTTCACAAGATCCTAAAGTGATGACTATCCAATAAGATAATGTCATTATAAATATAGTGGTTGATAAACTCATTGGATCAATCAATGATTATAAGATAATAATGAAACCCCATGGGATTAAGGAATCCTCTAAATAAAACAAATCCTGAATAAGAATGGAAATTAATGAAATAAAATATTATCAATATTATGAAATCGATTTTGATTAAAAATGATATTGAACATTTGAAAACAACATTAAAAAAATTTCATAGGCTGAACAAAAAAATAGAGCCAATCATTACTTAAAAATTAGAAATCTAGAATTCTAGGGAAAATGTTTTATATGAGAATTAAGGTCCATATCATTCCAAGTTTTCCCTTAAACAATAAAAAGATAAAATAAAATAAGCAGGGTAATAAATATCTAAAGTTCTCAGTTTGAGGACATGATAAGACCTGGTTTTATTAGATGAATCCACGGATTAAAGTACCATGTGTCTCATGATGCATCTAAAGAATGGAATTATGGATAGTTCTAGAAATTCTATTCCACATATAGTTCCTATAATTCTATATATTATTATTAAAAGTAGTCTTCCCCTAGTTTAATTTATGATTATATTATCAATGATGAAAATGAACATTAAATTTTTTTGTGATATTATTTCTAAAATAAATGTTTAAAAAACGAAAGAAAACCATACTCGTTATCATAATATTAATATTTATAAAAAAATTATGATTTTAGAATTAAATTTGAAGATAAACAAAATATTAAAAAAAATTCAATATAAAAAAATGATGATGAAGAAACTCTTTGTTAGTTTTCTATTGGGGAAAAATATAAATAAGTTTTTTCTTTTTAAAAAATATTTTAAAAAACAAAATGGATTCCATTTTTTCATTCAATATATTTTTTAGTGATTATATAAATTATACTTTTGTAATGGGAAATGAGAAAAGTAAATTTTTTAATTATTTCAAAAAAAGTTGGTCATATTATTTTGGAATGAAATTTTAAAAGTATAGGTACGGTATACCAATAAGAATTAATATGTCCAAAATTTTGGAAAATAAGTTATCATTTTAAAAAATTTGCATTCCAAATCCTTATTATCAAATTTATATAGTGCCAAAATTATTTCTCCACCATAATAATTATTATATCACATGGTGAGTACCAGAACATAGTTATCAAAACAATCCTTTAAAATAATTATTATTGGGAATTTCAAGAAGAACTCATTGATCCATCCTATTGTGGAATCCAAATAATTGAAATGTTCACCTCTAAAAGTTATTGATCAAATCATTTCCACCTTAGGATTAATTTAATGTTGTATGTGGGGGGATAATTGTTCTTTCTTTATAGTAGAATCTTGGATATAAACTTTATTCTTCTTTGGAATAATAATCTAAATTTAATTTATTTTAATTTTATTAAATTTATTTTTAGATAAAGTTGTTTTTTTTTAGATTTTATTTCAAAGTTAATTTTATCTTTTTCTCATTTCACATTAAATTTTTCATTATATATATTTTTAAATTTCTATTAAATTTTAAAAAATTTATTGTTAATTTTATTTTTAATGATTTTTTTCAATTTTTTCCCAAAAATGGATTTAATATTTAATTTTATTTCATTTTTATTGAAAAAGTTGAAAATTTTAGAATGTTATATGAATATAACAGTCCAAAAGGGAAATATTCACAAGATATATTAATGTGGACGTGGTTTGGGAATCTATTATCTTGAAAATAGTTGATTGGTTGTTCCAACACATTATCCATCCTTGGCATTGTGAGGGATCTTTAATACACACCTTTTTGACACACCCAATAAAATTACAATTGTTTATTAATAAAATAATTACTAATCCTTAAAAATGATAATATTTTTTCAAAATATGAATTTATTTATTTTTAAATCTTTCGATATATTCGTTTCAATTCTGGGACTATTAAACTATATTTTTAGTAACTTATTTAACTTTTTAATGCATTATATAAATTATTTTTTGCAGAGAATATTTTTTTTTGAAAAATATGGGTTTTTTCTAAAAAATGGGAATAAACAATTATCATATTTTTAGGTTTTTTTGAATAACTCACTAAAAGGGGGAGAAATTTTGAAATTTTTATTTTGTTTTGTAATTATTAAAAAGGGATAAATGTTTGATTGAGTCATTATAAGACTAATTATTTTATGTATTGATATTGAAAATATAATATATGAAATTATTTTGTTTTTTGGATATTTATAATATTTATTTATTTTTTAAATTTAAATAAAATAAAATAAAATTTATTATTATTGAAAAGAGCTTTCGTTTAATCTTATTAGTCATTCAAATATACGTTTATTATTTTAATTACAATATATAAATATTTTATATTACTTTTGGTGAAAAATTATTTTTCGGATGTTTGATTTTACATTTTGAGAACATTTATAATTTAAGGATTATCCTTATATAACTATTTTGTATCATTATATAAGATATGAATTTACTTGTTTACCATTACACAGCTTGCATGGTAACCTTTAAGTAGCTGGCATGATTTTCTTTTACATAGCTATTCTATTACATTTATTCCCCACTATCCACCCTTAAAATTTATATATAGTTTAATGGTTTATTTTTTATAAAATCTATACCCTTTCGTATAATGTACAAAATTATTTTTTATCATTATAAAACATGTTAAATCTAGGTTTACAAACACAAGTATTCTGTTTTTTACCATTTCACATGTCTATGTTACCTTTACACATCCCTTGCATTTTATGAGTTACCTTTATCTAATTTGTTAAAATATACTTATGCCATTATACATGGCAAGAATCATACATATACATAGTTATGAAAATATAGAACTTCCAGACATGCATTTTTTTTATTTTGGTTATATTTTCACTTTCTATATGCTTTAAATAAATGTATAAATTGTTTTAATGTTTTTATAAATTCATATTAATGATTTGTTATTGTTCATTAAAATTTATTAAAAAATTTAAACTCGTCTTATGAAGATTAATTAGTTTATACATTGATGAATATTTTTATAGTACGAAACTCAAATATTTTTCATTTATTCTTTTTATTTAATAACATTGATTTCAATGTTTATAATACATTTATTTAGTATAAAAATCTCGTTAAAATATGTTTTGTTGTATTTAATATTTTATACTTAATGTTTGATATTATCACATTTTTAATTATGGAAATTTATTTGAAGTTAAAATTATAATATTATTGAATAAATCTATTCATGAATTATAAGCTATATTTCAGCTATAATTTAAAAAGAGATTTAAATTTTTATCCAAATTTTTCATATGTGATTCAATTGTTTAGTTAGTTTTTAATTAGAATGATAATATTTTTGACAACCTTTTTCTATCTCCTCAATAATCCAATAATTATAATAATAATAATAATAATAATGTTTTGAATTTTAATTTCCTAAGGATTTACTTGGTCTTGTTGAGTTAATTTTTTTTAAAGGAGGTCCAGTGGGAGATAAAAACATATTTATCTCAGATCTCTTTGGATAAAATACTTTTAATGGATTCAAGAATATTAAAGAAGGATGAATTACTATAAATGGATATCTATAGAGGATTGTGAATCTAAACACTATATAGAAATTCCTTGAATATAATTCTATAATTTCAATTATCCTCAATTCCACTTAAATTGATTTCATTTCTAAATGATTTTTTTAATCATAGAGTGCAATCTAATTGTTAGATCAAAATCACCCTCATCAAATTTTCTCATTCTCCTATACATTTATTCATAATTGATGATGTAATTGAGTCTAATCTAATTGTATATTGTTATTCATATTTCTCAGGTTTTGGTACTTATTTAGAAGAAATAAATTGTAAAGACCCGCAAATTTTAAGGAAATTTTTTTTCTTAATTTTCTTTGGAATTTTACAAGAGCGCAGCTTCAGACGGCACCTGATTCCGAGGCCCGGTGTGCCCGAAATCAATTTCCGAAGTTTGGCTCGGGTACGTTCAGTGAACGGACGAGCGGGTTTTTCTATCTTTTGAACCGGTGCCCGGAATCGAATTCTGAGGGCACCGATGAAATCGCAGCGCCGGTATTTGCTTAGAAACGCCTCTTCCGGAGTTGCGTTTGCTCAGACGTGGTTTTTATGTTTTGGGGCTTTAAGTCAGAAATAAAATAAAATTTGTGCGACAACTTTATTTTATTTCACTTAAGCTGCTTGGAAGTCACTTGGAAGCCACTTGAACTGAGTTAAAGCAGATAGGGTGCTATCCAGAAATATCCTACCCCTTGTTAGGATATTTGTGAGGTGGGGCCCGCATGAGCCCCGCCGTTTCTTTCGCTAAGTAACGCACCCGCGAAAACCCGTCAAAGTAACTGAAAAGTCAACCGACGCGTTTTCTTTAATTTCTTAACAGACCATTTAATTGGGCGGTTTATTTCGTGAATTAAATGGGCTGTTTCATTCGTTGAATTAATTCAACGAATTTAATGGGTCGTTACTTACGCGTTTTGCGTTTGTTGGCAAAATAATAAAATAGACAAACTTGTCTATTTTGGAGGATCCTCCTGTTGCGCGAGATCCTCTAAACCTCCACCCTCCTCGCGAAGAACGCGAAGAACGCGAAGAACGCGAAGAACGCCGGCGACCGGAATTCGACGACGCACACCGTGATCTGCGACGTCGACGAGCTCTACCCGCGACGTTCTTCGGCGACGCCTCTTCTTCCGCGGCCGATCCTCGTTCGACAACTAAGGTGAGAATCAGATCGTTTATTTCTCCCTTTTTAATTTCAATGACAACGGATTTAATTAATTAAATCCGTTTGTTCTAGATCCGGAGATCGTCGGTGCGACGTTTTTTCCACGGTGCGACGAACGTCTCTTCCGCGACGACGCGACGATCCCCTCCTTCCGCGACGACCTCTCGTCCGACGACGACGACAAGGTAGGGGTTGTTGGAATATTTTACTTCCCGTGTTTATTCTTTTAAAATAAAAAACCCGATCACGGAACAATTTTAATTTATTTAAAATTGTTGATTGGTTATTTTCTTTTTCTCCCGTTGTTTATGACTAACGCGGAGGGTGCGGGTCTAACGTACAAGACCCGGCAACCCTCCGCCGATCTTTTGTTGTGCGGATCTGGCGGACGACGACGAACCGTGCGGCAAGGGCGATCCGTTGATCCCGCAGTGAAGATCGGCCCCCGGGAGGAGCAATGGCGCAGACGGGAGGCAAAACGGGCCACCGGAGCAACTCCGGCGGCCCGCGGAAGGCGGCGGCGGCGGTGCCCGGCGCGCCGCCGGGAATTCCGCCGCGGCCGAGCCGCGGCGGCGGCGAACCGCCGGACCGCGTCCGCGGTCCGGCCACCCAGCACGCGGCCCGCGCGGGCCGCATTCCTCCAAGCCGCAGGTCAAACCCGCGGAGGCTTCTTCGGCCGCTCGGCCGAAGCCGAGCCGGCCGGTCCGGTCGGCCGGGTCGGGCCGACCCGGTTCGGCCGACCCAGGGGGGGTTCGGGCCGGGTCGCCCCGGGCCCAGAACCCCCATTTTCGGGCCTTCTTCGGTCTTTCGCCCATATCTTGGGCCTGGGACCTCCGATTGACGAACCGTCAGCGGCTACGCGATCCTTGGATCGATACGGTCGTTTCGGTATATTACACTCAAGGTTTCGGAAGACTTTGGGTTCGGCCGGGTTGGTTCGTACACGAAACCAACCGGGCCCTCGGAGCGGAAACGCTCCTAACTTGAGCTACGGACGTCCGATCGACGTACCGTCAACTATGGTAGTTTCCTCTAAGTGAGAAGGAACTTTTGGCATACTCCGCCCGAGGATCGGACACAAGTGGAGTACGGTCGGGTTGGTTTTGCCCTAAAAACCAACCGGGCCCCTGGGATGAAAATGCCAATAACTCTCAGACCGGGCGTCCGATTGACGCGCCGTCTGTTGCGTTGAGATCCTGTTGTCAATACGGAACTTTTGGATACATCAACTTCGGACTACGTGTCAGTTGATGTATCAGCCTCTCGGCTCGTGGAGCGGACCCTCCTAAACGAGCTCGCTGTGTGCGGGAACCCTAGCGCTGGCTGTGACTTCGACGACAGAGCAGAGATCCTCCGTGGACTGCGACGACGGCAGAGCAGAGATCCTCCGTGGACTGCGACGACGGCAGAGCAGAGATCCTCCGTGGACTGCGGCGACGACTGTGCAGAGATCCTCAGTGGACTGCGTCGACTACTGCACTCAGCGATCCTACGTGGATCAGTGCTACAGGTTCTGTGTGAGCCCGATCCTATGTGGGTCCTTACTACCGGTTCTGTGTGAGCCACTGCCTACAGGTTCTGTGTGAGCCCGATCCTGTGTGGGTCTTTTGCGGGGGTTAGTACCTATCGATCCTTCGTGGGTCCGACGACTTAGATGGATCAGTGATCATCTTTGACGTCATCTGAAAAAGTATACCTGGTTGAGCTGAATCTTATGTTACTCTCCTTTGTGGATTGTGTTGAACTATCCTATGTGGATTTTCTGTTTACTCTCCTTGTGGATTTGAGTCTTGCTTTCCTGCGTGGATTGAGTTGTTCTTGAGCTCGTGAGCAGAGCTAGAATTGGGGACATAGGTATATGTATGGGCATATACCTAAGTCGAGTCAGATGTTACTTCGTGATTGCATCTTTCTTTTGTGCTATATCCTTTGTGGATTTCGGGAGACCTTCGGGGGTCTCGGGGTCCTTACTGAGTAGCTTATACTCACCCCTGCACGGGCTATGCCCGCACCTTGTTGTGTTGGATGCAGACGACGGACAGCGCTGATCACGGTTGGGGCGTGGAGCAGGACGGTACCTGGAGGTGGACCACTGGGCGGGACGTGCTCGGAGCGGACGTGGGACCCGTGGAGCCTGGAGGCTATCTGTACCCACCCTTCAGGTGGGATTGCCAGTGGACGACACGAGGCCGCCGTCTTTTCTTCAGTTGCTATTCTTTACTTTTTCAGTTGTACTTTCAGTTGGGCTTGTATTCCGGCCCCCTTTACTTTTCTGTACTTTGTAGTTACTTCTGCTTGCTGACTCTGTGGTGGTTGTTACTTATAAAGGCAATGCCTTCCCTGTTTACCGGGATTTTACGCCTTGGTGCTAGTCGCCAGCCCCTGGCCTATGGAAGGCGGGCTTGGGGTAGTCACGGCACGGGCCCCGAGGTCGGGTCGTGACAAATTGGTATCAGAGGTGGTCGGTTCTACCGCAGACTCTGATCGTCCTTTCTTTCTATATGAAGCAATAGTGTTTAGTGTATTGAGTGTGGTTATCAGTTCAGGGAGCCCAGTGTTGGTGCGGCGGCCGACGTATCCGTACACCAGGACGCTGACTCCTGATTTCTGACTTAATGCATGAAAACATTGATTGCGTGTGTGTTTTAAGTTTTCTTTGTGATTACTTGTGTCAGCTCACCGGGTATACTGATCTGCTTTATGAAAGTCTCAAGTTTTCCTTGTGATTACTTGTGCCAGCTCACCAGGTATACTGTTCTGACTGTGGTGCTCTTGTTCTCCTTTTCAGGATGGCCCCGCGACGACAGCCAGCTAGGGTTCCGAGTGTAGGACGCGACGGCAGCCCACCGAGCGACGAGGCCTCGGTGCAGGGCCCTTTGCCAGCAGTGGCACCGGCGGTAGCTTTACCCACTGAGCCACCGATGCTACCAGTACCAGACGCTGACGATGCACGTCGCCTCAGGGCACTGCATGAGTTTCAGAGCCAGCGACCACCCAGGTTTCGCAGTGAGGCGGACCCCCAGGCCGCCGAGGACTGGCTAGAGGCGGTGGTGCGGATCTTTAGGCTATTGAGGACACCAGCGGATCTCATGGTGATTCTCGCGGCGATCCTCCTGCAGGCGGCGGCAGGACGATGGTGGAGCTTGATGCTCCAGGTTCACGATGAGGCATCCTTGCTCTGGACGGACTTCGAGAGCCTCTTCCGCTCTGAGTTCGTCCTGGCCACCCTCCGAGCGATGCGCATCGAGGAGCTTCTCTAGCTGTGCCAGGGCAGCATGACGGTGGCTCAGTACGCGGCGAGGTTCACTGACCTATCTCGCTACTCGACCGACATGGTACGGGACCCCTTCTTCCGGGCCCGAACCTTCGAGCAGGGCTTGCGGTAGGAGATTCGGGCGTCGCTGATCTCCCTCAGCATTCCAACCCAGGCGGGAGTGCTGGAGCGAGCCCTCCTGATCGAGAGCTTCCTGGCAGAGCCTTCTTCAGCGGCGAGACCTAGCGCAGGGCGGAAGGTAGCTGAGTCTTCGGCAGCAGGTAGCCGACGGATGACTCTCGGGTCCAGGCAGACCAGACCCCCACGCAGACGGCCTCAGGACACCGGCTCAGCAGTGCGGGGCACACAGCGGAGTGCCAGCCTTCCGAGAGGCAGGCTGTGCTACTCCTGCGGCGGGCAGGGTCACATGGCTCGTGACTGCCCGACTCGCCGACCAGAGGAGCAGCAGACGGTGGAGGGGCCACCCAGGCAGAGGCAGAGGGTCGACCGTGGCGGTCCGCAGGGAGGAGGCGGACGAGGCAGAGGAGCTGGCCGAGCAGCGGGTGGTGGGCGACGCTTCCATGCTCTACCCCCACCACCACCAGGAGGGCCACCTCGACCACAGGGAGCTGGCGGGCAGGGACAGGCCCAGCTCCAGGCAGTGGAGGCCTACGACCCCGATATGCCAGAGATGATTCGAGGTACGATCTGTGTCTATTCCACCCTTGCTGCAGTACTTATAGACACAGGAGCGAGTCACTCTTTCATAGCCTCTGCCCTTGTTCGGAGCTCGGAGATTCCGACTGAGCCGTTGGCTCGATCCTTACAGCTAGAGAATCCTACGGGAGAAGACTCGACGATTACGAACTAGTGCCGGCAGTGTGAGCTTACTCTAGGAGGCGAGAGCTTCGGCTGGGATCTCCTTTTAGCGGCGTCGAGGCCTTACGACGTCATCTTGGGCATGGATTGGCTATCCACGGTTCATGCTCAGATCGACTGTTTTAGGCGCAAGGTGCGATGTGTTCGCACCGACGGGAGCAGGTTTACCTTCACCGGCGAGAAGGGAACCTTTGCAGCACAGGATGGACTTCCGCGGAGGAGAGTGCAGCCCATCTCTCATCAGTTGGCTAGCCTCATTCTAGGAGTAGTGGACGTGCGGAGTCCAGCTTTTCCTGCAGTGGTGGACCAGTACGTGGACGTCTTTCCCGACGACGTTCCAGGGCTACCTCCTCGTAGAGAGGTAGACTTTTACATCGACTTGTACCCCGGGACAGCCCCGATATCTACTCCAGCATATCGGATGGCCCCCGCCGAGCTTCGAGAGCTGCGGGTACAGTTGGAGGACTTGCAGAGCAAGGGGTTTATCCGACCCAGTGTTTCACCCTGGGCTTCCCCGATATTGTTCGCCAAGAAGGCGGACGGGAGCTTGCGACTGTGTTTCGACTATCGTCGCCTGAACCAGGTGACAGTGAGAAACAAGTATCCGCTGCCACGGATTGATGACCTCTTCGATCAGCTCAAGGGAGCGCGGTGGTTCTCAAAGATAGACCTCCGGTCAGGCTATCATCAGCTCAGAGTTCGAGACGAGGACGTGCAGAAGACGGCCTTCAGTTGTCGGTATGGCCATTATGAGTTCTTGGTTATGCCGTTCGGCGTAACCAATGCTCCAGCAGTGTTCATGAGCCTCATGAACAGGATCTTCCAGCCATACCTCGACCGATTTGTCGTGGTCTTCATTGACGACATTTTGGTATACTCGACGACTGAGGAGGAGCATGCCTACCACATGTGAGTTGTACTAGACACACTCCGAGAGCACCATCTTTATGGAAAGCTCTCAAAATTCCAGTTCTGGTTACGTGAGTTCCATTTCTTGGGGCACGTCATCTCTGAGGCGGGAGTTGCAGTGGATCCCGCGAAGATCGAGGCCGTGCTAGCTTGGGAGCCACCCAGGAGCGTGACGGAGGTGCGGAGCTTCTTGGGCCTAGCCGGATACTATCGGAGATTCGTGCCAGACTTCTCCAGAGTTGCGGCACCACTCTCAGCTTTGACAAAGAAGGGGAAACCCTTTGTGTGGTCAGACAGATGTCAGCAGAGCTTCCAGGAGCTGAGACAGAGATTGACCAGCGCACCTATCTTGAGGTTGCCTGAGGAGGGAGTTGGATACGTAGTTTACTGCGATGCATCAGGGACTGGACTCGGGTGCGTCCTGATGCAGGAGCAGGCCGTGATCGCCTACGGATCACGTCAGTTGAGGCCGCATGAGCAGAACTACGCCACTCATGACCTGGAGTTAGCAGCAGTGGTCTTCGCTCTGAAGACTTGGCGGCACTATCTGATGGGCGAGCGCTTCACAATCTTTTCTGACCACCAGAGTCTCAGGTATATCTTCTCTCAGAAGGACCTGAACCTGAGACAGCAGAGATGGCTTGAGTTCCTCCAGGACTATGACTTTGAGATAGTCTATACTCCTGGGAAGGGGAACATGGTAGCCGATGCCCTCAGCAGGAGGACGGGCATTCAGCTACTTGAGGAGGCGACGGAGCAGCTAGCCTCCTTACAGATATCCTTCGTGGATAGAGACGGAGCAGCCTTTCTTCAGTCTCTCACAGTCTCTCCTCCACTTCTACAGCGGGTCAGAGAGGCTCAGCGTGGGGACGCCGACTGTGAGACCCGGCGTGCACTGATATCCTCAGGTCAGGCGCCTGATGGCTTCTCCCTTGGAGCAGAGCACGACATCCTTTTCAGAGGACGTACCTTCGTACCAGTCGCTTTACGAGAGGAGGTTCTGAGAGAGTTTCACACTTCTCCCTTGGCGGTGCATCCCGGAGTGGCGAAGATGTACCAGGATCTCAGACGACAGCACTGGTGGCCGGGCATGAAGAAAGCTGTGGCAGAGTTCGTTTCACGATGCCTCACCTGCCAGCAGGTGAAGGCAGAGCATCAGGTACCAGCAGGCTTGGTACAGCCCTTGGAGGTCCCGGAGTGGAAGTGGGACGGCATATCTATGGACTTCGTGACTGGACTTCCACGCACTTCCAGAGGTCACGACTCCATTTGGGTGATTGTCGACCGACTCACCAAGTCGGCACACTTCTTACCCATTAGAGAGCAGGGCTCAGTGGAGAGCTTGGGACGTCTTTACGTCCAGGAGATCGTACGGCTTCACGGTGTTCCATCGTCTATCGTCTCCGATCGAGATGCTCGTTTCACTTCTCGGCTTTGGAAGGGGTTGCAGGAGGCGTTCGGGACGCGGCTCCATCTGAGCACAGCCTTCCACCCTCAGACGGATGGTCAGACGGAGAGGACCATACAGACACTCGAGGACATGCTCCGTGCATGTGTTCTCGACTTTGGTCGCAGCTGGGAGGACCACCTACCCTTGGTGGAGTTTGCGTACAACAACAGCTACCACTCCACCATCGGGATGGCACCATACGAGGCGTTGTACGGCAGACCCTGCAGATCACCGTTGTGCTGGACAGACCCTGGGGAGTCAGCACTCGTGGGACCAGAGATGGTCCGAGCCACGACAGAGAAGGTTCAGATCATCCAGGAGAGGATGAGTACAGCTCAGAGCCGGCAGAAGTCATATGCTGACAGGAGGCGGAGGCCACTAGAGTTCAAGGATGGCGACCACGTCTTTTTGCGTGTCTCACCTCGACGTGGTTTATGGAGATTTGGCCGAGGTGGCAAGTTGTCTCCACGCTTCATCGGGCCTTTCCAGGTCCTCAGCAGGATAGGAGAGGTGGCTTATCGCCTGGCTCTACCACCTCAGTTGCACCGGGTGCACGACGTCTTCCAAGTGTCTCAGCTGAGGAGATACGTGCACGTCCCGACGCACATCATCGACTTTGGGGAGCTGGTCGTGGACGATGGGGCGACTTTTGCGAAGGTCCCAGTGGAGATCGAGGATCGACAGGAGCGGGTCCTACGTGGGCGGTCGATTCCTCTTGTGCGCATCAGATGGCAGCACGGGAACCTCCAGGAGAGCACTTGGGAGCGGGAGGCTCAGATGCGTGCTCAGTACCCCCATTTGTTCCCCTAGTTTTGATGTATCTTTACGGGGACGTAAAGCCCTGAGGTGGGAGTAATGTAATGACCCGAAAATTTCAAGGAAATTTTTTTTCTTAATTTTCTTTGGAATTTTACAAGAGCGCAGCTTCAGACGGCACCTGATTCCGAGGCCCGGTGTGCCCGGAATCAATTTCCGAAGTTTGGCTCGGGTACGTTCAGTGAACGGACGAGCTAGTTTTTCTATCTTTTGAACCGGTGCCCGGAATCGCATTCTGAGGGCACCGATGAAATCGCAGCGCCGATATTTGCTTAGAAACGCCTCTTTCGGAGTTGCGTTTGCTCAGACGTGGTTTTTATGTTTTGGGGCTTTAAGTCAGAAATAAAATAAAATTTGTGCGACAACATTATTTTATTTCACTTAAGCTGCTTGGAAGTCACTTGGAAGCCACTTGAACTGAGTTAAAGCGGATAGGGTGCTATCCAGAAATATCCTACCCCTTGTTAGGATATTTGTGAGGTGGGGCCCGCACGAGCCCCGCCGTTTCTTTTGCTAAGTAACGCACCTGCGAAAACCCGTCAAGGTAACTGAAAAGTCAACCGACGCGTTTTCTTTAATTTCTTAACAGACCATTTAATTGGGCGGTTTATTTCGTGAATTAAATGGGCTGTTTCATTCGTTGAATTAATTCAACGAATTTAATGGGTCGTTACTTACGCGTTTTGCGTTTGTTGGCAAAATAATAAAATAGATAAACTTGTCTATTTTGGAGGATCCTCCTGTTGTGCGAGATCCTCTAAACCTCCACCCTCCTCGCGAAGAACGCGAAGAATGCGAAGAACGCGAAGAACGTGAAGAACGCCGGCGACCGGAATTCGATGACGCACACCGTGATCTGCGACGTCGACGAGCTCTACCCGCGATGTTCTTCGGTGACGCCTCTTCTTCCGCGGACGATCCTCGTTCGGCAACTAAGGTGAGAATCGGATCGTTTATTTCTCCCTTTTTAATTTCAATGACAACGGATTTAATTAATTAAATCCGTTTGTTCTAGATCCGGAGATCGTCGGCGCGTCGTTTTTCCCGCGGTGCGACGAACGTCTCTTTCGCGACGACGCGATGATCCCCTCCTTCCGCGATGACCTCTCGTCCGACGACGACGACAAGGTAGGGGTTGTTGGAATATTTTACTTCCCGTGTTTATTCTTTTAAAATAAAGAACCCGATCACGGAACAATTTTAATTTATTTAAAATTGTTGATTGGTTATTTTCTTTTTCTCCCGTTGTTTATGACTAACGCGGAGGGTGCGGGTCTAACGTACAAGACCCGACAACCCTCTGCCGATCTATTGTTGTGCGGATCTGGCGGACGACGACGAACCGTGCGGCAAGGGCGATCCGTTGATCCCGCAGTGAAGATCGGCCCCCGGGAGGAGCAATGGCGCAGACGGGAGGCAAAAAGGGCCACCCGAGCAACTCCGGCGGCCCGCGGAAGGTGGCGGGGGCGCGGGTCGCCGGCGGCGCCCGACGCCCCGCCGGGAATTCCGCCGCGGCCGAGCCGCGGCGGCGGCGAACCGTCGGACCGCATCCGCGGTCCGGCCACCAAGCACGCGGCCCGCGCGGGCCGCGTTCCTCCAAGCCGCGGGTCAAACCCGCGGCGGCTTCTTCGGCCGCTCGGCCGAAGCCGAGCCGGTCGGGCCGCGCCCAGGCCGGACCGACCCGGTTCGGGTCGACCCGGTTCGGCCGACCCAGGGGGGGTTCGAGCCGGGTCGCCCCGGGCCCAGAACCCCCGTTTTCGGGCCTTCTTCGGTCTTTCGCCCATATCATGGGACTGGGACCTCCGATTGACGAACCGTCAGTGGCTACGCGATCCTTGGATCGATACGGTCGTTTCGGTATATTACACTCAAGGTTTCGGAAGACTTTGGGTTCGGCCGGGTTGGTTCGTACACGAAACCAACCGGGCCCTCGGAGCGGAAACGCTCCTAACTTGAGCTACGGACGTCCGATCGACGTACCGTCAGCTGTGGTAGTTTCCTCTAAGTGAGACAGAACTTTTGGCATACTCCGCCCGAGGATTGGACACAGGCAGAGTACGGTCGGGTTGGTTTTGCCCTAAAAACCAACAGGGCCCCTGGGATGAAAATGCCAATAACTCTCAGACCGGGCGTCCGATTGACGCGCCGTCTGTTGCGTTGAGATCCTGTTGTCGATACGGAACTTTTGGATACATCAACTTCGGACTACGTGTCAGTTGATGTATCAGCCTCTCGGCTCGTGGAGCGGACCCTCCTAAACGAGCTCGCTGTGTGCGGGAACCCTAGCGCTGGCTGTGACTTCGACGACAGAGCAGAGATCCTCCGTGGACTGCGACGACGGCAGAGCAGAGATCCTCCGTGGACTGCGACGACGGCAGAGCAGAGATCCTCCGTGGACTGCGGCGACGACTGTGCAGATATCCTCAGTGGACTGCGTCGACTACTGCACTCAGCGATCCTACGTGGATCAGTGCTACAGGTTCTGTGTGAGCCTGATCCTATGTGGGTCCTTACTACCGGTTCTGTGTGAGCCACTGCCTACAGGTTCTGTGTGAGCCCGATCCTGTGTGGGTCTTTTGCGGGGGTTAGTACCTATCGATCCTTCGTGGGTCCAACGACTTAGATGGATCAGTGATCATCTTTGACGTCATCTGAAAAAGTATACCTGGTTGAGCTGAATCTTATGTTTTCTCCTTTGTGGATTGTGTTGAACTATCCTATGTGGATTTTCTGTTTACTCTCCTTGTGGATTTGAGTCTTGCTTTCCTGCGTGGATTGAGTTGTTCTTGAGCTCGTGAGCAGAGCTAGAATTGGGGACTTAGGTATATGTATGGGTATATACCTAAGTCGAGTCAGATGTTACTTCGTGATTGCATCTTTCATTGTGCTATATCCTTTGTGGATTTCGGGAGACCTTCGGGGGTCTCGGGGTCCTTACTGAGTAGCTTATACTCACCCCTGCACGGGCTATGCCCGCACCTTGTTGTGTTGGATGCAGACGACGGACAGCGCTGATCACGGTTGGGGCGTGGAGCAGGACGGTACCTGGAGGTGGACCACTGGGCGGGACGTGCTCGGAGCGGACGTGGGACCCAAGGAGCCTGGAGGCTATCTGTACCCACCCTTCAGGTGGGATTGCCAGTGGACGACACGAGGCCGCCGTCTTTTCTTCAGTTGCTGTTCTTTACTTTTTCAGTTGTACTTTCAGTTGAGCTTGTATTCCGGCCCCCTTTACTTTTCTGCACTTTGTAGTTACTTCTGCTTGCTGACTCTGTGGTGGTTGTTACTTATAAAGGCAATGCCTTCCCTGTTTACCGGGATTTTACGCCTTGGTGCTAGTCGCTAGCCCCTGGCCTATAGAAGGCGGGCTTAGGGTAGTCACGGCACGGGCCCCGAGGTCGGGTCGTGACATAAATGGATAAAGGTTTTCATGTATTTTTTCCTTTCAAAATTAAAGGCACTGTTATTTTGGGGTTTTTTATCATTTTCATTGAATAAATAGGTTTTATTGTATATGATTAATTTCTATAACCTATAACAAAGGAATAATTTTGATTTATTTTATAACATTATATTCAAGAGAAAAATACATTAAATCATCAATGAATTGAGCTTATTGGTATTTCGGTACATTAAAAAATAACTACTGAACAGACACACCAAATATGGTTTTCAGATTACTTTGTACAATTTCAACAATTTATCATGTTAAATTGTTTATTTATATAACTATTTAATCATTAAAATCCATTTAATCTATTTATTCTAAAAAAATATATTTTTATTTATTCTTCTTTTAATTATATTATTTTGATTTTAAAAATATATTTATTTTTTTCTATTATAAATATGTTTTTTATAAATAGGATAATTTTTATTTATCTGTTTGAAAATGAAAATTATCACCCTCTTTTGTTTTTACATATCTCCGACCCAAAGAACATGGGGTTGATATAGATATACCAAGGTTTAAAAATCTTATTTATTAATATTCCTTCATTAGAAGGCATGTGAGAATGTTTGAAGTCATTCAGATAAAGATGATTTTTTATCAAAAATATGGTTATAGATTAGATTAAATTGATTTTTTTTTTAAATTTAATTCATAGATTAATCTAGATATTCTTGGGTGTAAGATTAAATACATACATCTAGGGTATACATAAATTTATTACAATATTCTTAATATTGTTCAAGAGTAGTGTCACATTACTAAAGCAATCTAAGATAAATATTAATTTATGAAGGGTATGGATGTTTAATCTATTTTAAGAAAGGATACATCAGCGAATCCCCTTAATTATTAGTTATATAGAATGACACAACTTAAAAATGTATTAAATAGGAATAAATAATCCTATACATCAATGTAATTTAGGTTTTTCAAAGTTATTATAATATTAATTCAAATAACATGTAAGAGGAAATTGTAATTTCAAATCTCACATAGGATAAAAATAAATGGATTATGAATTTTATTAGGATAAAAAAGGTTTTTCATAAGAATGATAAATAGGTTGATTATTTTTTTAAGAGTAAGATGGATTATATAAATTCTATGTAATATTAACTAGTAGTTTATTAAAAAGTCTTGGAAATGTTATCTGGGAGGGATATTCCATGAAGGATATAACATGGGAATAATTTTAATTATTTAAATAAAATATAAATAGAAATTTCTCTATAATTTTATATTGTGTTTTAAAATTATATTTTAATGGACAAATTCATGGATATGTTATTTTTACTAATAATTTTATTGAAATGTTTTTTCCCTACTTGAATTGTTATGGTTATTATAATAAAAATAAGAGAATTACTTTCAAATATCAATTTAAGTTTTATAAATATCAAGTTAATGGTGTGTAAAAAACACATCTTTTAACCACATCACAATCATATTAGGAGGGAGATCATCAAGGGGTTCCCAATATTGATTTTTTGGGGTTGTTTTAAGATATTATTCTATGATTTTTTTGGGTTTAGTTTAAAATAGATAGCACATCCTAATTAAATGTTCCAAGAAAAAAATATAAGTAAAAAAATGATACATAATTAAATAAATATGCTTGGGTCACATTCAAAAATATAATATTAGATAAATTGAGTTTTATTTTTCCATTTAAAATAGAGTTTTTGGCTCATGAATATAAGAGAGAACTCAGATTTCAATTAATTAATTCTTACAACACTAATTTCATGTACACTTGGAATGGTCATAAAATCATCAATGAAAATGAAATAATTCATATCCCTTAGATCATATTTAGATGTTTTTGAAACATAATTGGAATTACTTATTGTTTTTCTGGAAAATATATCAATAAACATAATATTCAAAAATATATAGAGGGAATATCATTGAAATATATAACACATGAGAAGAAATAACTAAAAAATTGTATAGAATGTTAGGGATCGATAACTAAGAAATTACGAAGAAGAGGATAGATCTGCATTTATACATTTGACTAATGAAGAATTATATTGATTAAAATCATATTTTTCATGTGTGGGATAATATTTATCAGGAAAATGTGAGTTGCTATTTAAATCTTTAATAAGTAAAAGTGTTAATCCTCTCTTTAAAAGGACACTCTCATCTTGAAATAAATGTAGAAGATAAAAATTTATCCCTCACACAGAGTATTTGGTCTCGTATAGATTTATAATAAGTCAGAGAAAAATTAATTGGAAATTAATGTCGCATCTATTCTGTACATGAAGATAAATTGTGTCTCAACATCATATGAATTCCTAGAGAAAACCTTCATGTCTCTTAACTATTAAAGAGACCCTTGTGTATATGAAATAACCACACCTTCCACAATATTTTGTGTTGATTGACAGAAGAGTGAGTTTCTATTAGGAGAGTAGTGATCAAACCCTATACCCTGTAAAGGCAGTGATTGCAATGAAAAATTATTTTAACCATAGAATTTACCTTATTATAATAATTCCATATTTTGTTATATTATATAAAGAACATGAAACAGATGATGAAACCAACAATATTTTATTACATTAATTTGAACATAACTTTTAGAGAATAAAAAAGTCCATAATAATTTTAATTATTATATCAGGACAAAAAATAGAAAATATGATAATAATAATAGTGTAATTTGGATATTTTAGATCCTCTAAAACACTCACTATAATTTAGAATAATATAGAAATAATGTGGAATATTAACAATTTAATATGAATTTTGGGAATGAATCGTCAAAAATAAAATTTATAGATAACATATTTGAATTAAAATTTAATTAAATATGAGATATTCACATGTTTTAGGAAACCCATATGACCATTATAATTATGAATATATGAATATTATAATATTCATAAGAATTGTAAAATGATCGGTGTTAATAGTATCTTGATAGTTAGAATAGTAACCCATTATATCAAAATTTAAAATAATAATTAGGCATATTATAAAATAATATATGACGTACTTATATTGTGATACTAGTAAATAATTTTTTTAAATGATAAAATAAGTGTTCATATTTTTGTATAACATATATGTTTTTATTTCATTTTTATAAAAAAAATAAAAGGTATTCAAAAATATTTTATTTTCAAATAAAATTATATTAATTAATATTTGGTTTTATTATAATGATATTTTAATTTTTAAAGACTATTAAAAAAATTCTTACGATTGAAAAGTTAACCCTAAAACTAATTATGGGAATTTATAAATACATTAGGAATTTATAGAAAAAATAAATTTCTCATATTTCGAAGTTTATTTTCAAAAAATGTATTTCATTTTTGAAATCTACATATTGCATTATTCTAATATATAAAATTTTTTAATAGTTTAATATAGAAAAATATGATATTTTACATTCTAATGTGATTTCATGTATTTTTTAGACATTAATGTTCTAAGAACACACTTGATTAAGATAACATGAATAATTTAATATATATATTCACAATAACCTATACTATTGGTATTACAGAGATAAAATAGTAAAATATTAAATATAATATTTTAGACACCCTTTGTATCCTAAGAAATACCACCCTTCCCCTCAGAACATCGATGCCTTGGATCATGAAAAATTTCAATGAAGTTACATTTGAAATAATTTTACCCACATTCCATTACTTCTTGTCTAAAAAGGGACTATTTCATAGATCCTTAATGGTATCATAAATTGAGATAACCAAATCCAGAGGTAGACAATGAACAAAATCTCTTTTAATTTTTTTCTTACACTACAACCTTAATGGATATCCACACACAAAAATATATTATCATAAGTATTATAAATATAAGAATATTAAATTATTAGGGTGGGATATCCTTCTAATATCGACCATTCATTTTCTTCCGTGATCAAAACATTTTTCTTAATGCTATTGGTTTACCACATCAATAAACAGTGTTCCATATTTTTTTCCATCGCCTTCAATATTGGTTATAATTAAAATATTATGGTAACCTTTTTTTATAATAATTATATTTTAACATATTTTTTGTTATCTAATTTTATAATAGTTAATTAATTATATAAAATGAATCGAGTTTTGGAGGGTCCGTAAAACTACTTAAATGAACCAACTACATAGTGTTATCAATTTTAATATGAGAATCCTCAGCATTATAGAACAAATGTGGGAATTTGGGATGATTTATATATCTATAAGGTAATTAATATCATTTCATATTATATTATGAGTTATAATTATTTTGAAAATAACCTAAATTATTATGTATTGTTGATCTGACCTTGGGACCATGAAACAAACACCAATTTAACAAAGAGATTAAACCTTATATCTCAGTGAAACTATTTTGAAAACATATAATATTATTATATTAAAAAAATTATAGAAAAGTATTTTTAATTAATTAATTAACTAATTAAATTAGATTAATTAGGAGTTTAGGTGTAGGTGTAGATCAATTCTAGAGACCTAAGGTAATGGTTCTATTTGAATCACCCACATTCCATGGGTTTGATATTTATATCTCTAAATATCTTACTCATTGACACTTATTTATTTATAATTATTATAAATAATAATTATATATGTATCCAACATTTATATTAATATATCTTATTGTTAAGTTTTTTGAAGGTTTAACCCATTCATTAATTTCATTTATCAAATTACGGCTTTAAAATAAAACCCAGTTTAAGAGGTACATTTCTATCTATTCATCATTTTTTGAAATGAATAATTTGAATATTTATTAACATAAAATATTTCATGAAATAAATTATTATTTTAGGTACAATTATTTTAAATTACCCTTATTTTTCAATGAAATTTTCATAATTAAATTCTTTATAAAATTTATTAACATATTCCTTAAAGAACATTTTCAAAAATTTCATTTCAATAAGATATTATCTTCATTTTCTGATGATGTTTTTCCCAAATTAACAAAATATTTTGAGACATATGCTTATATAATTAGATATGGGAAACCAAATTAGATAATTAAAATTTCTCTATTTTATATTTAGGAAGTCAATTTTGATTTTTATATGATGAAAAATTATTCAATCAATGTTTTCTATAGTTAATTTATATACTTATGACTTATGGATGATTTTATTTTATTATCAAACACACTCTTATAAATGAGTGAATTTTATTTTACAAATATCTCTCCAATTAATTGTGTATTTTTTATATCATGATATGCAATTTATGGGATTAGGGAGCTAACCTAATCCATGTTATGAATTTATCCACCATATAATTATTTTTTAGCAGAAATCCTTTACTTATTTTTATTTCATTTTATATGTTGCTGAAAATTTCTTATTTTTAAATGATGTTTGATTATATGTTCAATGTTTCTTGATTTAATGGGATTATTTATACCCAATCTCTTTTATGGTATCATGTTATACTATCTGACTCAAATGTGTGCTTCATTATAATGTTAATTCCACTACTGGGCTTTATCTCTCAACCCTTTCTTTTTTGAACTACGTAGATTATCCTATAATGTTTTTAGAGATAAAATGAATTTTATATAATATAATTGAAATTAAAATTATGATAATGTTTCTCATTTTATTTTTGATGTATTAATAACCTTGTTTTACAATGACACTAAGATTCATGTTCTTTGGGTATTCAACTTTAATGTTAAAAATCATTTAAAACTTTGTGTAACTGTCTTCAGACAATATAGTTATACATGATATAGATTGATCATTTCTAAAATTTTAATCCACTAAATGTGATTGTGTTTGTTTTTGAAGCATTTACACATTATAATAGTATTCAACTTAAAAATAACCCTTTGTACTAAACCATGAAAATTCTCATCTTCCCTTTTCGTTATACTAATACATTAGTTTTTGATTTTATCATAGTGTTATGAAGAGTTGAAAAATAAATTTGTTCCTTAAAATGAAGAAACATGATTCAATAAATGTGAAAATATCATAAATAGAAATATTCTGAAGGAGAAAAACCCTAATTCACCCCCTATTAGGGTTAATGTATTCAAATTGGACCTAAATATTTGAATTAGAGCATAAAATATTGGACAATGTGTTTAATGATTAAAATATGTTTTTTCTATTAGTTTAATTTATTTATTCATTGATGATTCCTCTTGTTTATAGAGTCCAGATATATGATGGATGAAAAATGGGATGCTTATTTTCAAATAATATTGCTGGAAGGAGATCATGGAGTCTACAAAATAAATAAATGGTTACAAATATCAATGAATAGATTAGTTATATATGGATATAAACTTTTTTAAATAGATCAGTTTCAAAGTAGGTATATAATATGATAAATCATTGTGCTACTATGAATGAGATATACAAAAAATTAGAAGTTATTTATAAAAAAATGTTCAACAAAATGATACGAATGTATCGAAATCAAAGGTTCATTGTGACTACCTAATATAAAATGAAAGGAAGTGTAAGAATAAGAAGAAGACCCATAATAAGAATTAAACCCAATTATAGTAAGTGTGACTATTTTTAATGGTAAAAAATTTATAATATTTTTTTAAGATTTTCCAAATCAAGAAATTTAGATTCTGTAATAAAGGATATGGTGGATGGTGATTCTCTGGAAACATTTGTAACGACCTCAAGTCACCATTATAGAGTGCATTCATACATTGATAATGATATAATCCACTTCATACTTGGAAATTTTGTATCAAATAGAACTAATTCATGGGGTAGGACATGCATTAATTGAAAATTAATCATGATGAATAATAAATTAAGGAAATTGTTGGTGTATTTGAATGATTACATTAGAAAAATTGGTGAAAATAAGAAGGGATAAGTAAATATTCTCAGTGTAATTTCCCATCTCTTTAAGGAATAAATAACTATAGAGGAGGATTTCAAATAGAGTATAGTACCTATAATTAAATAACATGTAGAGAGGATAGAATAATGTAAATAATCATGATCAATTTTTAAATAGGATAAAATAAAATTGCAGTATAAGGATGAGAATATGAAAGATCATTAAATGAATTTGAAAATAGTAAAACGGTATGAAGGAGTTCCCTCCCATAGAAAACTCAACTAGTGGTGTAAATACCTTGACCCTAGTAGAACATATATATAACCATAATTTATATAATTGGTACTATGAAAAAATTATGAAAACCCAAAGGTCCAAATAGATTAGTAGATTTGGAAAACGAGATAAAAAAATATTTATTACATTACAAATTTCAATGAAATAAAACATAGAAACTCCATTAGAAACTTTCCTATTATCATGGATTATCCCTATATATCAATCATAATATACATCATGGCATCGTGTGGAAGAAATAAAATAGAAAAAAGGGGTGATATTAGATTCTTACATAGGGTATACAATAAAATGGAATATATAATAAACATAATCAAAAAGGAAATGTGAATAATTAAAACTACATTCCATTAAAACAAAATCATGAGCATACTATATAAGGAATAAAATTTGATAATATAATGCCATATAAATAACCATATGAGAATGGAACATTACCATGGTTATTATAATAGACTAATAATTACATGGATAATAAATATAAGAATATAATAACGAGGGAATGAATAATACCAGACATCATAAACATTCATTTAAGGAATATTCCAATATACTATACATAAGGGGGTAAAACCCAGACTATTTTGTCTCCTAAGACCTACCGATGCATCGAGGGGCTGTAACATGCCCTTCCCATCACATACCAAGTTTAATTCATTCTTCATGTGAATGGGGTGTAACATAATCGACACTTAAAATAATATAGAGTCTCTAATATCAAATATCAATAACATTCCCTAATCAATAAAATAATCATAATCCATCAAGAGTAATATATCAAATAGTATCGTGATTGTACATCCCTAAAAAAATAATAAACCACTGAATAAAATATTTTAGATGTTAAAATTATGTATGTAAATGCACTAATAAATATATTTAAAAGAGAGTGTTAAAATAAATTAAAATAATCTACTATAATAATTGAGAAATTCATTAGAGAAATGACCTTTTATGTTTGAAAGAATAGTTCTTCTGGGAAATCATTTTTATTTTTCATAAAAATCATACTGTAAAGATTTATAAAAAATAAAATTATATGGAATGAAATTATATTTTAGGTATATTAGAAGAATATTGCTTTATAAAATAGTAAACTGAATTAAAAAAATTTTAAAAGAGATTTAAAGGATTTTATAAATGAGCCACATCAATGTTAATTAACAGAAAATATAAAAGGGTCTTTAAAGATGAATATGAAATAAATATTTACATAAAACCATAAATGAATTAAGATAATTATTTGGTATAAAAATAGTGATTTTATAAGAATATTTTTGGCTTAAAAATGTTATTGAGTTTACTTGAAAATGGGTGTGAAAGTAGGAAATGTCCCTTAAACAAGCTTTCTTATCGAGAGGAATTGTAGAAGAAAATTTATAAAACAAGTATTTATCCATCAAATAGAGAACAATTAAACTTGATAAATATCATTAGAATATAAAAAAGAATTCATAATTGGTTCACATAAAAAATAAATGTCTATATTGGGTTAAAGATAGAGAAGGATTATCCAGAAAGAAAAATGGAGGTTCAGGAAGAAACATTTCCCATATGTACTAAAGTCATTTTTAATTTAAATTAATGTCATAAATAATGAAATTAGATTCATTAATAATTTAATTCAGGTCTAATAAAACATTTTCCATATTTTTTTCTTTTATCACTCACTAGTTTTATTTTATTTATTAATATTACACATATTTACTGCTCTAGAACACTAAATAAATTGTATTATTTATATTACAATATCATTTAACCATTATAATGGTTTAATGACTAGTCTTGATAGAGGGACTAGAAAATTAAAAAACATCATCCTTGAAGGTGGTGAATCCACACATCACGAACAATGTTTTCATTTTTAGAAAAAAGGGGTGTAGAAGAGAATTTATGGTGGTTATTACAATAAAATAAAATAATTAAATTATATATTTTATTTCAGTTTTATCTTGTTAATTTATATAGGGATTTGTGGGAATGAGATGAAATTAAAATAAATTGAATGAGTGAGAGAGAAGGTTTTACCTTTTGAGTATCAACTCATTGAGAACCCCCAGAAAGGGGATTAAAAATGGTATTTTTGTGAGAGAAGCTAGATTAGAATAAATGGTACAGGTTTTGAAGTGTAATTGGATTGAATTCAGATAGGCTACAAGGAATTGGATGTGTATGAAAAATAGGTCCCAAGGGTCGGTATTTTTAGTTGAGGAGAGGGGTGTTTTATAATTATTTTATTTTTTAGTATATTATTTTGTCTCAAGGCTATTAATATTTTTTATTACAATTAATGAATAATGTTAATAAATAAATATAGTAATATATTATGTTTCATACATAAAAAATTACTCAATAAAAGAGTGTATTTAACGTATAATATTATAAACCGTAAACTATCATATTTCACAATTCACCAAACATTCAACTATTTAATAAAATCCAAAATATCCTCTTTAATGATATTTTGACATGTATAATTTGAAATTGGAATCTATTTTATTCAAAAAAATTTCTAAATACATGTATTTTAGTTTTTGAATAAATCATCATTTACTAAAAATACCACTTAAAATATGATAACAAATTTTATGACACATTAAAAAATTAATTAAATTCTTATAAACTTATCTGATAATAATAAGACAAAATAATATTAATTTATGATTATATTTCATGAAAATTAAAATTATTTTAAATAATTGTTTTAATTATAAAATAATGAATAAAAATTTAATTTTCACCGAAATACCAATAAATAATTTTTCATTTTTATAACATTTATTTACTTAATAACTGATATAATTATATTATATTTTCATTCACAAGATTCCCACATTTTATATATACTTTAATAGGTCATATAAAATTTAAATATAATTTTAATTTTACAAAAAAATTTCATTTATAAAAATCATTATTTTTTCACTATTCACTAGAGAGGAATTTTTTTGGATAATACCAAAATTTTAACTTAATCTAATTTTTACGTTCATATTTTAGAAATGAAATATATTTTGTTAAAAATAAAAAAAAGTATAATTTATTTTAATGCATGTGTTGTATTAAAAGTTTGTAAAATCGCCTTTAAGAAAACATAGTATTTCATGCATAAAATTAGATTTAATATTATCATAGGACGTTAATTTTCATTTTGATGAATGTGAAAATATTTTATTGAATATATAATATAAAATTTTAATAATGTGTTTAATAGTACTCTTTCTAGCAAATTTAATGGCTAGTTTAAAACTATCATATTTTAACTAGTATGTCATGGTTTTAAACGGGATTTTGTGTGCAACATAAGCTGTAAAAATGAAAAAAATTTAAAAGATAAATACTAGGAAATTTTACGGTTTTACAAGTGTTTTATAAAAGGTTACAATTTTGGAATCAATGGGAAAATAAAAGTCCTTCTAAATCTAGAATAAAATACTCTTAATGTATGATTTATATGATGTTTATCCTTTCTGGGGTAATTGATGAAACTATACACATATTTATTTAGTTAATGTTTAATAAGGGAAATATCAAATGCATTATCCCAATCTAGGCATGCCTACATGTGTTATGTTTTTAATATGAGGTTCACTAAACCTATACATATGTTACGAACCAAAAAAATGGAAAATGGTGGAAATTCAAAGATAAGATTTGTTATTCCAATATTAATGGGACACCAACTAAGTAAAAAAGATGAATATGTTACATAGAAAAATATATTTATAAAGTTGGATTTAAAGACCTGTATTTTAAATGTAATTTTATAAATTATATAGAATTATTATGAGTATGTGAAAACTGACGGTGCGTGATTCTGAGGATCGGTGTGCTCAAAATGATTTTCTGGAGGTTTTTTATGGAACGTTCAGTAAACGTGCAAGCGGTGTTTTCTAACAGTTGAACCGGTGCTCGGATTAAAAATCCAAAGGCACCATTGAATCCACGAGGCTTGGATTCTCTTAAGGGAGGCTTCACTTTGACCGCAGTAGGTCTACCGAAAAAATTATGTTTTGGGACTTTTAAAAGAATTATAAAAATAACATAGTCAATTTTTATTTCTCATTTATCTTTTCCTCTAATGGAAAAGTGGAAATGTGGGTCCTAAAAAGTGTCAAGCGAATAAATGGCTTGACCTTTCAATCCTTAGTAACTACAACATTGGAAAATTAGGAAGGTTTTTAATTAATGAGCCCCCATTAATTTCCAACTCTGTTACTTACCCTCCCCATACCCTATTTATTTGGAGCTTGTGGAGAGGTGTCGACACTGCTTTACCAAGAAATGAAGTACTGAAAAAGTGTTGAGATGACAAACCCTTGGAGGAAGGAGCCGGTTCCAGAATGTGGTGAAAAGCGACTCCGAAACCCTGAACTGAAGATCGACGATCAAGCGATGTCATTGGAGGAAAGTTGCAGGGACAGAAAACACTAACCCACTTCATCTACCGTGGGAGTTTATCCACCTTTCTTGAAGTAGGTTTTTATTTTGTTATAATTTTCCAAGTGATTGTTAAAACCTTTAATCCTTCCACATGTTTCTAGCTAACGCGGAGGGCAAAAGACTAATGAACCCGGACTGAAACCTCTGCTACCTTACTGTCCTCACATTCTACAAGGAAGGCCACTAGCGTAGTGGTACTGATCGAATATGATGGAGGCGGCGCAACATCGCATTCGACAAGAGGAGGTCAAAATAGTAAGTCACGACAGTCAGACGGAGGAGGCGGCCAACACATCGGCAGGCCGCAGAAGGGAAGGGCAGTGCGACCAGTGCACCGCTGTTGAGAAAGGGCCATGGCCGAAGCCACGACGGAGGAGGAACCCACCACATGGGTTTTGATGTGACCAGGCGATGTCCTCGTGGAACCACTGTTTCAGAAGACGAATGGCCTCTAGGTCATTCAAAATACCTGGAAACTCACCCCCCATATTCCATCTTAGGCAGAAAGAGGGCCACGCCCACTGCCGGCCAAGCCTCACACGGTCAGGCAGCCTACCTTTGCAGGCCAGGCCTCCCCTTGCGGGGGGGGGGGGCTCACATTTGAGGATGGGCCACCCTTTTTCAAGCTTGGCTGGACCTTGACCTAGGGGGCCGAGCCCACCTCTGTCTAGCCCAGCTGGGTCGGAACAGGTCAGGTCACACCCGGACCGGGTGGGGTTAGACTTGGACCGAGTCGGGTAGAACTGAACCAGTTTGGGTCGGACGGGACCCAGGCCCAACCGGGCCCATAAACACATTAAGTGCCATATCTTGAGATCGAAATTTTAATTTGAAAAACCGTCTATGGAATGGGGATCCTTGGATCGAGATGGCATTTTTTGGTATACTTCACCTGAGTTTTGGATAAAGTTAGTGTACGGAAGGGTTGGAGTGAACCTGAATCCAAACAGGCCCTCGGAACTAAAACTCTAATAACTCGTCAACCAGGCATCTGATTGATGCACCGACTGTCGCTATAGAACCCTTAAAACATGGCGGTATTTTGGGTTACTCATTTTTTGAGCTTAGGGGAGGTCTAGGTATGACCGATATCTCTAGGGGAAGATTTTATAGCACTCGAGTGCATCGAGATTGAGGAATCCTATTGCAGGTTGTAATTTGAAAAAAGAACATCGATCCTGTGTTGGTCAGCATCTATCAATCCTGTGTCAGTCAGCATCTATCGATACGGTGGGGGTCTTCTTCTATACGTTCCTATCTGGGTCTGCTCTCATTGATCCTATGTTGGTTAGTGCATAATGATCCTGTGTTGGTCAGATATTGTGTTATTCAGTGGGGTTTAGTACCTCTCGATTCTGTGTGGGTCAGCAGTAGTGCCTCATAACAGAATAAGATGACTTGGATTTTGAGTAATCATCTATAATTGTTTACTTAAGTTATATCTGATGTGCGCTAAGTATTCTGTCTTTGTGATGTTAACTGTGTGGTACTTCTATCTTCATCGTGTTACCTGTGTGGTATGTCTACCTTCTTGGTGTTGTCGTCATGGTGTTACCTGTGTGGTACCTCTACCTTTGTGGTGTTGTCTTTGTGGCATTACCTGTGTAGTACTTCTATCATTGAGGTGTTACCTCTACGGTACTTCTACCTTTGTGGTGTTACCTGTGTGGTACTTCAACCTTCTTGGTGTTAACTTTTTGCTATTATTTCCTCATTTGTGAGATGAGTATATCATGATAACATAGGTATATGAATGGAAATATTCCAAAGTAGTATTGATATCTATCACATCGTGCTTGAGATTGGGGTCTCTCTTTGTGGTATTTTCCTTTGTGGAACTCTGGGAGACCTACGATGTATCGAGGTCCCTACTGAGTGTCATTATACTCACCCCTCCATAGGCTACGCCCACACCTTGTTGCATCATGTGAAGATGAGAAACGTCATTGATCGAGGATGAGGGAGCCAAGAATGGATGGTGCTTGGAGGTGGACCATCTTGTGGGACATGATGCAGGGACTACTAATCGTGAGATGTACGTTCCCTTCAGGTAGGATCCACGGTGGATGATCCAGGATCTGTTTTCCACTTTTGAGTTGTATTTTTACTTTTTAGTTGTACTTGTACATTTCAGTTGGGCTTGTATTCTGAACCCTTTACCTTCAACACATTTTTACTTCAGTAGTTTATTTTGTGGTTGCTTCTTGTTTTTTTCTTGGATGGTGTGTCTATATAGGTTAAATGGAAATTACTCCCCATATTATGGATACAATTTTTTATTTATAATCTCAAACCCCTAGCTTGTGGATGGAAGGTTTGGGGTAGTCACGGAATGGGCCTCGAGGGACAGGTCATGAAAAAGTGGTATCGGAGAATTCAGTTCTACTAAGGAACTATGACTCTGATCTTTTTTTATGGAAATAGTGATAAGTGTTCTTAGTTTGGTTTTCAGATTAGGGAATCTTGTGTTGGTGCAGCGGCCAACGTATCCATACACCAGGACCATGAATTATGATTTCCAACTCAGTGCACGAAAACACTGATTGTGTCTGTTTCGAAAAGTTTTTCATATGATATCTTCGAGTTATCTCACCAGGTATAACTTATTGAACATTTAATAGCAATATTTTTCATTGGTTCTCCACATAGATTGCTAGAAAGGATTTATGAGAGAGTACACGAGGATGGAATACCGAGCGATGAGGCCTTAGTGTAGGTCCCTCTAATATCGTTAACACCTTCGGGTGGTGTACTAGGAGCACCACTACCTGTTGAGAATCCATTTCCACCAGCCCCACCAAAAAAGGGTTCTTGTCGACTGAGTGCGTTACACGAGTTTCAATAGAAGAGGCCTCCGAGGTTCTGGGGCAAGGAGGACCCGTAGGCGGCTGAGGATAGGCTAGATGTTGTGGCCAGAATTTTTTGCTTATTTTGGACACCAGCAAATCTGATTGTGATCATAGCTGCCAGTCTCATGCTTGGAGAAGTTTGGATATGGTGGATCTTGATGCCCCAGATACACAATGATGTGTTTCTAATCTTGGAGGACTTCGAGGGTCTTTTCTGGGCAGAGTTTGTGCGAACATTTCTATGACCATTGCATATAAAATAGTTGTTGCACCTATAGGTGGGTAGCATGCCTCTGTCCTAGTACTCGGTGAGGTTCAATGATCTCTCCCACTACTCCACCAACATGGTACATGACCCTTTAATTAGGGCCCGGACCATTGAACAGGGTCTTAGATGGGAGATCAGAGCCTCGATGATATCGCTCAACATTCTGATGCAGGCTGGGGTGCTAAAGCAAGAACTTTTGGGGGAGAGCTTCTTAGATGGCCAGGCACCGACAACGAGAGCCACCACTATATGTCAGGTAGCAGAGTCACCTGCAGCATGAAATAGGTAGTTGATGCATGGGCCCATGTGGGCCATGAATTCTGGTTGATAACCTCATGATATAGGGTTGGTGGTGTGGGGCTCACGGGACAGAGGAGAGCAGTTGAGGAGCAGGCAGTGCTTCTCCCGCGGTGGGTAGGGTCACATGGATCACGACAGCCTGACCTGCCATACGAACGACCAACAAATGATCGAGGTAACACTGATTAAGAGGTAGTGATTTGACCAGGTAGGTCCGCAGGAAGTTGGCGGACGTGGCAGAGGAGTTTTCCTTATAGCAGGAGGTGGGCAGCGATACGAGGTTCTATTGCCAACACCTCAAGGTGGTCCACCCTGGCCACAGGGAGACGGTGGACAGAAAAAAGCATATATCTAGGAAGTTGAGGCCTATAACCGTAGTTCTATAGAGATTAATATAGGTATGATCTATGTATAGTCAACCTTAGCTGCAGTACTAATAGCCATAGGTGCGAAGACACTATTTTATTACCACTGCCCTCATTCAGAGCTCAGAGATTTAATTGGATTTGTTGGCTCAATCTTTATGTCAAGAGGCTCATATTGTAGAGGATTCGACGATTACAAACATGTTATAGCAGTATGATCTTACTCTAGGAGGTGAGAGATTCAGCTAGGATGGTTTAGTAGTGGGATATATAACATAGGGCATCATCTTGAGTATGGACTGGTTATCCCTAGTCCATGCTCATACTGGATGTATTAGGCATAATGTGTGGTGTGTCTGTGAGGTTGGGACCATTTTTTCCATCACTAGTGAGAAGGGAACCTTTGTAGCACATAATGGACATAACTAGAGAAGGGTGCATCTAATAACACATCAGACAGCCATCCTTAACCTCTAAGCAGTTGATGTTGAATGTTCAAACAATCTTGTAGTGGTGGAAAAGTATGTCGATGTCATTCCTGATGATGTTTTCAGACTACCTCTATGCATAGAGGTAAAATTTTGCATATACTTGTATCTGGGATGACACTGATATTCAAACAAGCATATTGGATGGATCTCGCAGATCTTTGTGAGTAACGGGTACTGTTGGAGGACTTGCATAGAAAGGGGTTCATAAGGCCTAGTGTTTCTCCATGGGAAGACCTGATTTTTCTTGACAAGAAGGTAGATGGGAGTTTGAGACTCTGTGTGGACTATCAGTGCATGAACTAGGTGACTGTGAAGAAAAATAATCCACTTCAGAGGATTGATGATCTTTTCGATCAGCTGATGGGAGGTCATTAGTTTTTGAAGATAGACCTCATATCATAAAATCATCAGCTCATAGTTATAGATGAGTATATGTAGAAGACAATCTTTAGATGTCGATATGGACACTATGACTACTTGGTTATGGCATTCAGTGTGACCAACTCCCCAAAAATGTACATGGGAATCATTAACATGATCTTCCAGCTATAACTCGATCGCTATGTGGTGGTCTTCATCGATGACATCTTGATATACATAGAGAAGGAGGAGGAGGTTAAATGTCATCTACAGATAGTTTTGGATACACTCTAAGAGCATCAGATTTATGGTAAGCTCCTGAAGTTCCAGTTCTGGATATGAGAGGTTCACTTTTTGGGACATGTTATCTCGGAGACTGGAGTTGCAGTGGATCCAGGGAACATAGAGCTTGTACATGCTTGGGAGCAACCCAGGAGTGTGACTAAGGTGCAGAGTTTACTAGGGTTCACTGGATACAACCAGTGATTTGTGCCTAAATTTTCCAATGTTGTGGCACCCTTTTCCGTGTTAACGAATAATGGAAACCCTTCGTATGGATATAGAGATGCCAGAAGAGTTTTCTAGAGATGAGGCAAAGACCGATGAGTGCCTCAATCATGAGGTTACCAGAAGTGGGTGATTGGTATGTAGTCTACTGTGACACATCAGGGGCCAGACATAGATGTGTCCCGATGAAGGAGAGAGAGGTTATTTCTTATGTCTCATGACAGATGAGATAGAATGAGTAGAACTACGCTAACCATGAACTGTAGTTAGCAGTAGTGGTGTTCTCCTTGAAGATGTGGCGACATTACTTGATGGGAAAACGATTTATAGTGTACTCTAATCACAAGATTCTCAGGTATATCTTCATAGAGAAGAAACTGAACCTGAGACTATGATGATGTCTAGAGCTCCACTAGGACTCTGGACTTTGATATTGTCTATACTCTGGAGAAGGGGAACATGGTATCAGATGCACTCAATAAGAGGCATGGTCTGCAGTTTCTGAGTAAGGTGACAGAGCAGCTAGCCGCGTTGTATATATCCTTCATGGATAGAGATGGAGAAGCATATCTCCAGTCTATGACAGTCACTCCCCAACTCCTTTAGCAAGTCAGGGAGGAACATACTGGGGACATTGAATTCATGGCTCGATGTGCTTAGATATCTTCAGGATAGACACCTGATGGATTTTTTGAAGGTGGGGAGCAATTCATTACTTTCATAGTACGTACCAAGGTATCAGTGGCGCTATAGGAGAATGTGTTGAGGGAGTTTCATACATCCCCAATGGTGGTACATCCATGTCTGGTGAAGATTTAACAGGACCTCCGATGTCAGCATTGGTGGATAGAGATGAATAAAGTAGTGGTGGTGTTTGTTTCTCGATGCCTCACTTGTCATCATGTTAACACCGAGCATTAGGTTCCAGCATGCTTAGCACAACCACTTGAGGTGACAGAGTTGAAGTGGGTTAGAATCTCCATGTAATTTGTGACAGGGCTTCTATGTACATCCAAGAGACATGATTCCATCTGGGTGATCATTGACCGGCTCCCCATGTAGTCCCCCTTCCTACCTATTAGAGAACAAGGATCTATAGAGGGCTTGGGACACCTTTACGTTCAAGATATTTTGCGACTTTATGTGGTGCCATCGATGACCATCTCTGATCATGACCCATGTTTCACATACCAGTTGTGAAAGGGATTTTAGGAGGGGTTCGGGACTCAGCTGCGTTTGAGAACCACCTTTAATCCTCAGATGGATTCTCAGATTGAGCAGACCATACAGAAAATAGAGCACATTCTATGGTCTTGCATCCTATATTTTGGCCACAGATAGAAGGATCACTTACCCTTGGTAGAGTTCGCATACAACAACAGATATCGCACCACCATCAGTATGGCACCATTCGAGGCCCTATATGGTCGACCATTCAGATCACCTCTATAATGGACGGACCCAGGGGAGTCATCACTTATGGGTCTAGAGTTTTTATGGGATACCACTGAGAAGGTGCAGATCATCCAAGATCAGATGAAGACTGCAGATAGATGACATAAGTCTTATGCTGACAGGAAGCAGAGATCTGTGGAGTTGGAGGAGGGAGACCATGTCTTCATGTGGGTCTTAACTCGATGAGGTTTACAGAGATTTGGATGAGGCGACAAGTTATCATCGAGGTTTATTAGACCATTTCTGATACATTGGAGGATATGTGAGGTGGTATACCACTTGGCACTTCCACCACAGTTTTAGACGGTGCATGACATCTTCCACATATCCTAGCAGAGGAGATATGTGTGTGACACATCTCACATCATCGACCACAGTGAACTGGACTTTGATGATGGGGTAACATTTATAGAGGATTCAGTAGAGATTGAGGATTGACATGAGTGAGTCCTTCATGGAAGTTTATACCTATGGTGCACGTTCCTTGGAAGCATCGGAACCTCTAGGAGAGTACTTGGGATTGGTAGGCTCATATTTGTGCTCAGTACCCCCATTTGTTTTATTATTATATATTTTGACTTTTGGGGATGAAAATCCATAAGGTGGGGAAAATGTAAAGACCCGTTTTTTCATGTAATTTTTTGTAATTATATAGAATTATTAAGAGTATGTGAAAATTGACAGTGCATGATTCCAATGCCCGGTGTTCCTGAAATGAATTTCTGAACATTTTATATGGTACATTCAGTAAACTCGCGAGCGGTGTTATCTAACTTTTTAACCAGTTCTCTGATAAAAAATCCGAGTGAACAGTTGAATCCATAGGGCCAGGATTCTCTTAAAGGAAGCTACACATTGACTATAGTAGGTCTGGTAGAAAAATAATTTTTGGGACATTTAAAAGAATAATAAAAATAACTTAGTTATTTTTTATTTCTCTTTTATCTTTTCCTTTAGAAGAAATGTGACAACGTGGGAACAACGAAATTTTAAGAATATAAATGGCTTGGCCTTTCAATCCTATGTAACTGCACCATTGGTTAATTAGGAAGGTTCCTAATTAATGACCCCCTAGTAATTCGCAATGTCGTTACTTACCCTCCCCCTCTCTTATTTATGTTGAGCTTGGGGAGAGTTGTCGACAATACTTCACTGAGACACGACGGCTGAAAAAGTACCAAGATGAAAACCCCAATAGAGGATGAAGCCAATTCCGGCGTGTGGTCACGAGCGACACCAAAACCCCGAACTGAAGATTTACGATCAAGCGAAGTCGTTGGAGGCCAGTTGCTAGGATGGATAACACCAACCAAAATCCTAAAAACGGGCATTTCTCCAACGTTATTGGAGGGTTTTATTTTGTTATAATTTTCAAAGTTATTTTTGAATCCTTTAATTCTCCAACATTTTTCAAGAAAACACAGAAGGAGTTGGCCAAACAAACACGACCTAGACCCTCCACTACCTTGTTATCCTCGCAATCTCTATAGAAGACCACTGTCGTGGTGGCACTGTTAGGCTATGATGGAGGTTGTGCTCCATCACATGCCGTAAGAATAGGCCGTGACACTATTACGTGGTGGTCAGTGGAGCAACCGACATCGGCCGAGTATGATGGAGGTGCGGCGGGCCGTCACACCCCGCCAGTGAAAAAGGGTCCTCCACTTGTCTGTCACGGCAGACGGAGGTGGAAACCATCACATCGGCCGACCATGGAAGGAAAGAGAGGCCCGACCCCCTTGCGGCAGGTAAAAATGGGGCGGTGACTCATGTCGCGGTAGAGCAGGAACCCGCCGTGCGTGTTCTACGGCAACCGCATGGTGCTGACGTGTCGCCACTATTTAACAAGACGAACGTCCTATGGGGAGTTCGGAATATCGGGGGACTCAACACCCCCACCTTTAAGATTAGGTGGATAGTAGGCCATGCCTGCTGCGGTCCGTTCCTCACACAGCTGGGCCACCAAACTAGCGGACCGCTTGCCCCTGCGGACCACTAACCCAATGGGTTGTGTGCTAGTGGGAAGCGCCCCCTTACGGGCCAAGCTCCCCCTTGCGGGATGCCTCCTTGAGGGCCGGGCCGCAACTTGCAGCCCCCCTTGTGGGCTAGGCTGCCCTATTGGGTGAATCCCCCTTGAAGGATGGTCCGGACCTCAGACCTGCATGATGAGCCAGCCGCGACCTAGCCCATCAGGGTCAGACCGAACCCGGGCCCAGAAACCCTTAAAGGGCCATATCTTGAGAACCAGACGTCCATTTGATGAACCATCTATGGAATTTTGATCATTGTATTGAGACGGTTCTTTTAAAATACTCCATTTGAGTTTTAGAGAAAGTTAGAGTATGACCTGGTTGGATCGAACCCGAATCTAACCAGGCCATCGGAACTAAAACAATTATAACTCACAGACCAGGCGTCTGATTGATGCACCGTCTATCACGATGGAACCCTAATGGAATGTTGGTACTTTGGGTTACATCATTGGGGAGATTATTTGGGGTCAAAGTAGGAATGATATATCAAGGTTTAGATTCTACGAAACTCGAGCGCACCGGGTGTGAGAAATCCTATGGTAGGCTGTAACATGAACAAAGAACATCGATCCAGTGTGGGTCAGCATCTATCGATCCTATATGGGTCAGTATCTATCGATCATGTGTTGGTTAGTATCAATCGATCCTCTGTTTCCCATTTTCTATCAGATCATGTGTGTGTCAACGCTCAGCGATCCTGTGTGGGTCAGCACATACCGATCCTGTGTGGGTCAGGTACTATGTGGGTCATCGAGGGTTAGTACCTATTGATCCTGTGTGGGTTAGAAGAAGTGTCTCTTAATAGAATAAGATGTTATAGCTTACGACTAATCAGAGGTACTTTTGTACCTATATTATACCTGAAGTGAGATGAGCCTTCTATATTTGTGGTGTTACATATGTTGTACTTCTATCTTCGGGGTGTTAGCTCTATGGTACATCTACCTTCGTGGTGTTGTCTTCATCATTTTACCTATGTGGTACCTCTTCCATTGTGGTGTTTTCTTCATGGTGTTACCTATGTTTAACTTCTATCTTCATTGTGTTACATGTGTGGTACTTCTATCTTTGTGGTGTTACCTTTGTGATACTTCTACACTTGTGGTGTTACCTTTTTGGTATCATTTCCTCATGTGTGAGATGAGTATATCTTGATAACATAGGTATATTTATGGTAATATACCTAAGTAGTGTTGATTTCTATCACTACGTTCTTAATATTGTGGACATGCTTTTTGGTATTTTCCTTTGTGGAACTGTTGGAGACCAATGTGGTGTCAGGGTCCCTACTGCGTATTGTTATACTCACCGCTATATGGGCTACGCCCACACCATGTTGTGTCTTGTGAAGATGAATGAGACCACTGATTGAGGATATGGGAGTTAGGACATGATGGTGCTCAGAGGTGGACCATTGGGAGTGATGTGACATAGGGAAAATTGATCTTGAGTTATACCAACCCTTCAGGTAGGATCCTCGGTGGATGATCTAGGAGCTGTTTTCCACTTTTTAGTTGTGTTGTTACTTTTAAGTTGTACGTGTACTTTTTAGTTGCACTTGTATTCTGACCACATTAATTTTAACACACTTTTAATACATCAGTTTACTGTGCGATTTCTTCTTGTTGTGTTCTAATACTGTGTGTATGTATAGTGTAAAAGGAAATGCCTTCCCGTTTTGGGGATACACCTTTCTTGTTCTAGTCGCCATCCCCTGGCCTATGGAAGGTGGGCTTGGGGTAGTCATGGCATGGGCCCCGAGGGACAGGTTGTGACATTGGATGTAATCTATGATAAATTATAATGATGGGTGCATTGAGAAAGATTTATGGATTATTGACAGTATCCCTTCTGGTGAAAAAAAAATAAACTTGATGAAGAAATCTCAAGGCTATTATCAGTGAATAATATATTAATGAACTTGTCATGAATGATTTAATTAGTACAATAAATTCAATAGGGTCTCTAATTTCTACTAAATAAGAAATACACAAGCATGTATATGTTTTATTACTAATTTTACAATAGAAAAAGAGGTTAATTTTGGTCGAATAACCCTACTATGGAAGAGGAAACAAGATTAAGGATGAAGTAATAAATCATCAAATTATGGAATATGATCAAGTGTGATTAGTCTGAAATCTAATTTTAAGCCCATGTAAAATAAGAGTAAATAATTCCTCTCTAATATCTAGACATATAATTTTAAATGTGGTGTTGCATGTATAATCTATTGCATGTATTGGATGTGATTTGGAAGAAATCAGTTGGTTCACCAAGACCAACCACATTACTCTACTAGAGGATTTTGAAGAAGTACCCCTACCCTAATATAATAAATATTTTTTTAACTATTTATGATTTCATAAATATAAAGGGGGAGATAGATTTCACTAGGTGTGTATAATAAAAAGAAAATACATAGAACAAGGGTTATTAGAGTAATAATTATTTTTATCAAGGCCTAATCTGAAAAAACAAGTATTGTTATGAGTAAAATATTGATTTAAAAAGAAAAATCAATAATTATATACCTTATTGATGGTGAAAATTTTATTTATGTTATGATCTAGAATTCAAGGTGTATTAATGTTGGTATTAATCATTTAGAAGGAGGTAAAATCTTGATGTATGAATTATATTTACTACAAAAACATAGACTTTGAATGATTGTGATATGTTTTTTCAATAAATATATATATATGTGGTTTTCATCAAAAAAATCATCCATAAATATAAGTTACTATTTGATTCATTAAGAGAATAAATACTAGGTTGATGGATGTTGTCGAAAAAATATTTATGGATTATTTGAGAGAATATTTTCATGGATTTCTTTATCCAATTGATGATAGAAAATCTATTGGTTGTGGAGAAATTTTATTTATCTCTATGTTTATGATGTTTATATCAACTACATAGAATTGACAGGATGTATAGCATAAACACTTTTTCACAAATGTTTATTCACTAATGGTTTTCTAAATGTGTGTGAGATCTCTTAGATTGTTTTATTAAAAGTAAAAAAATCAAGTTTCATGGTATTTTATGAAGTGTTTTACAAAAAAATCATTGATGTGATTAAAATTAAATCTTTTTTTTTTCTCAATGTTCATAATCAGTATGCTAATAAGATAGGTTAAAGACTCATTTCCATGTGGTATCTTCAATCACTTAAGTATTTATGAAAACAATTCAACATATTAGAGAGTTTGAATCTTAAAATATGATAGTGCCTAATGTTTCAACGTGAGAGAAGAATTAATGGTTGGAATATACCAATGTTTTTAATGATAATATCCAAGTATATTACAAAGGTTTTTCATGGAGTTTCATTATAGAGGGGGTGTAGAAACTCACAAAAAATATATTTTTGAAATTTGGGTTTGAGTTGGATGTAAATATAGAAAATATTGGTATGAAAAAGGCATGGAAAATTATATTTAAATATGTTTCATTAATTAACCAAACAAGGGTAAGTAGAGCTAATGATTATAACCCTGTGGAAATCTATTAAAAAATACTTATAAAATAAAAGATAAAATCTAAAATATATGAAGAAGACAACATTTTTAATTTATGGAAAAGGGTTAGAAAAACTACATGAATTAATTTGATTTATATAAGAGAATAATATAAATTCATTGAGGTATGGTACATGGATTCATAATGTATTACCTAATGAATCCAAAGGGATAATAATATTATAACCAAGGAATTAGTCGTTGTATTTTTTTAAATGGATAGTGATGTTTTAATAGTAAAATAAATTGGAAAATAGAAGAAACAAGTATATAAATAAGTATTTGGAATATTTTACTATAAGTGGGAAGATGGAGATAAATGAGATGGATATCCTAATTAGAATATTAATTTATGGATAAGTTCAATACATTTACAAATTTAGTTATAATAGATTAAATAGATATACTATTATATTCATGGTGGTGTTGTACGAGTAATAATGAATGATATTTGGAATTACTAGAGAAGATAAGAAACTATTGAATATAATAAATTATAGATAATCATTCCAGAAGATGAAATGGTAGATGTTTTGATGGAATTTATGATGTTTGGAATAAACTGATGAAGAAATTGTTTTATGAACAATGGGATGATTTTGATTTTATGATGTTTTATGAACTTATTTTTGTGTATTCAAGATTTGGAAGGACTGTGTGTAGGTTTGAGTACATTTGGGAAGTGATAGATTGGAATCCAAAAAAAATCAATCTATAAAGGATTAATTTTGTTTTTATTTTAAAGTCCATGTCTTATTAAAAATTAGTTTTTAGGTGTTTAAGAGAGAAGCTATACATCTATAGTACATGTAAGGTTCAATTCAAATCTCTAGATTTTTTGTTCTATATAAACACTAATACTATGGAAATTTAAAAAGAATCCATATTTATAATGGTTTTGTGATATTAAATTGATTCAATGGTAGGAAAAATAAGTGTATCTTCATTTTTATTAAAGTTATATAGTATGAAAAATCTAAACAATAAATTACATCACATCAACTGAACCTATAAGATAGAGTAACCAACGTTTTAAAAAGGTCATATAAGATTAATCCAATTACCACTCAAGTGTATTATAGAATTTCCATGATCATGTGAGATTAAATAAAAAGGATGAAGACTTACGTTATAATAAAAAATATTAATCTTAATAATAATATTGAGTCTGAGTAAGATACATAAGAATAAATATAATTATTTAAATAATACATAAGAGTGACCTATAGGTTACATAAAATGATTGTAAATTTGATGAAAAGGTGATGTGTTGTGAAGACAATATCATAGAAATTATTTGACTTATTACAAGAGAATATAAATAAATATTTTAGTGTAGACTTTCATAGATATTTAAAAGGATATTTTTTTGGTAGAAAATAATGGATACTCAAAGGGGTTTGGAGACAGAATAAAATTGAATGATATATCTTTATATTTTATGACTGAAGAAGATCATAATATAGAGGAAATAATCATGCCAATGTATTAGTATAATTTAAATAAATTTTGAGACATAGGAATGATATACAAAATTAAGTATTTGGATCAAGGTTCAATCTTGGTTAGATGGGAGATCATAGAGGGGTTTTCATTTCATAATTTTCAATATTGTTTAGAAGATTAAGTAGATATTTTTTGAAATATTTTTTAAATATATAAATCCTTAATAATAATTTCCATTTTGAAACATAATTAAAATATGTTGTATCATTCAAAAAATCAATATAATTGTGTCTTAAATAATAATATAACAATAGTTGAGTAATGATTTGGTTAAAATCTAAAATCCACAATTTGACTTAATATTTTAAAAGATGATTATATATGAATAAATGAATTATGATATAAGTAATTTTCTGGAATTATATAATGATCAAATATTATTAAATTGAATCAATTAATTTGATTCCTTGGATTAATTTTTTAATTTTTTGATCATTTTATAAACACTTAATAAAATAGTTTGTAGAAATATAGTGTTGAATAAAATGAAATAAAAATAGATTGGTGAATATTATAAACACATATGTTATGTGATAGGAAATAATAATAATAATTAATATGTGATTAGAAATCTTCTTTGGGAATATAATACGAGAACTTAATCCCATATCTATATTATATAGTTGAAGAAGAAGACTGGTTAGAAAAAGATTATTCCAATGTGGGATAATATTCATCTGGGAAATATATGTTAGTATTGTGATCATTCTAAAAAGAAATATTTTTTCCCTCATAATAATATTAAACACTCATATTGAATTTATTATGGATGATATCTATTTAATCCTTATTTTAGGGGGTCAATATTATCTAGAATTTTAAGAAGTGAAAGATCATTTAATTAGTTATTAAATAATCATATATTGTAGGCTTAATGATGCATGGTGTCTTGGTAACCAAAATTTATTTGGAGAATATAATCATGTTTAAAAAATATTGAGGATACAATAAAGCCTATAAAGTATCTAATACATCCGTGATGTTGTGTATAATGTTGAAGCAGAGAGAGTTACCCATGGGTGAGGAGTTCTAGAACTCTAAATCTCATAAAGGCAGTGATCCTTAAAATTGAGTGATAATTTACAAAGATACAATATAAAAAAAGTGCTAATAGTTGATTTCAGAACATCAAAACAACATTGCAATTATATCCTTATATGTATACCTTTTAGGTGAATCATTCAAAATTCCATTGTGCTTTGTGCTTTTTAACATTCGTTTATGATCTTTCGATAAGAGAACCATAAAATATGAAATATTGGATGATTTTACTAAAAGAAGTGAACATAATTTCATAAAAGGTAGAACATTATCATGTAAAAAGCTTAAAATAACGAACAAATCGATTCAATCCCTTCATGGTCAGATATTTAACTTGGTCCCAATATATATTATTAGAGAAACAATCCAAATAGTACATTTTATCCATTAAGCATTGAAGGGTTACGTGAAATTATTTGAAGTTATTTTAAAAAATATAATAGATAAAGACATTTTATCCTAGATAAAAAAGTTTTATTCTTATCTAATTTTCATCCATGTCCTTCAATTGAATAAATAAAAACCATGTGTATTAAAATAATTATATCATTTCATTGTAAAAACAACAATTTAAAACTACTAATCCTATATTATGAGATGAAAAAAAGAAAAAAAAGTAAAATATTTTTTCAAATACACTAGATCATCAATTTGATCCAATAAATATATATCCTTAATGTAGAAAATGTTGATCCATTGATTTAATACAGACTTCAATATTTTACCCTTCAAATAATACATAATTTTTAAATCATGTTCATATTAATAAAAAATAGTTTATTTATTTTTTGGTAACAAATTTTATTCAATATAGAAGAATTACTTATATAACAATAGAACATGTATTAGACTCTACAAAATGTTTCATATTTTCATTCATGTATTCATGGAAATTCCCCCTCAAATGACTAGGTTTTCATTATATTAACCACTCATTCATGAATCGCTCCATACTTTTCAAAAACAGTTACAAGTTATTAGAAGTTTAAATGTATAATTTTAAACTATTAGTCTCATATGGTATGATACCATGAAATGGTGGGGTAAGAATTAGAATATTTAAATTTTGAAAAATAATTTCAATGTTATTTTTCATTAGTTTGGGAAAATAGCTTTTTCCAACCTAAAAATTTTTATGAAATAAAAAAAAGAATAAAAGTGAGGAATTAGGCAGTTATACATTGTTCCCCCCATAAGTATTTATAAGGGATGAATTAATGAAATGGTGTTGATGTACTAAAATTCACTAAGATAACTTCTTGTAAAAATTAAGAGTTCTACAATGACCCTTTGGGTTTTAAACCCTTTCCACATAACAAATATCTCACTTCCCTCCACCCTATAAAATTTACCATGAATGATAATTATATTAACATGGGTCTAATAAAAATCTCCTCCTTCATCCATGTGATAAACCTCAATGAATTCCAAATACATATCTTGGAAAACATCGATATCAATTTATTTCAAGAAATTAATTAGTGATCCACATGTATTTCTATACAACATGACATCTACATCCTTTACCTCACCCATTTTATGTTTAATAAATATTTTAGCACATGTATTCCTATAACTAAATATTAATCTCCCCACTAATCAAATTAATTCATATCTTAACTTTTACCACTTCCATGTTGTAGCATTTTCTTAACCATAGAATATACCCCATCTAAGAGAAAAACGTTTGATAAAATCATTCTTTATGACTTAAAACTTTATTTAGTATAACACCATGACACACATACCGCACAATGAAATCCACTATATAGAAGAAAACTCCTGACACCCAATTTTTATAATCATATGTGATACCACTGTTGTCAGATCCATTCCTATTTTTGCTTCTTATTTCTTACATGTATTTCTATAATCCATATGAAAATTGATAGCACTAATTTTAATACCTGATATATAATTTATATTTAGTTTCATACTACCATTATGTTCACTCGATCAATCCAAAATTCCTTTCATTACCAAAACCATTTCAAAAATTCAATTCCATTTAGGGTATCTTACTAAGACTCCCCATTTTTTGTACAATAATAGATCATTAAGTATTTATTCATTACTCTAACTACTTCACTAAACCGTGGTAACCATAATTCCATTTTAAGACCTACCCCAAGAAATTTATGGATTTCCCATGACAAATAATTTATAAAAATTCTATTATAAATCCTCTAATGTTTTTAATAATCCATGTAAATAATAATAATGGCTGTTAAGTGTACATATAGGATAACAATTTTTATTTTTCAATAAAAACTAAATATTTATCTTAGATGAATTTCTATAATATTATCCCCCTATTGAGTTTCCTGAAAGTACACTATCAATATATAAGAAAAACCTTCAATTTCAAATTCCACCAATTTAGTTGGACTTTTTTAGTATAGTAATTTTATTCATTATTAAACTAATCATCCACTCTAGGATAACATGATTTAATTTGGACATGAAACATATGAGTTAAATGAACATTTTATCATCAAGGAACATTAGTTATCTCCTTGAACATTAGGAACACTTGTTGTGAAATGGGACAATAATCATTTGTTACCACTTAGAATATACCACCCTCTTGTGAGAAGATATTGAGTATGAGTTTGACTACGTTCCACCTTCAATTTAATCCCCTAGATTCAATTTTCAAGAACTCTCCTATAATAAATTCTAAAAAATAATACCATCCCAATTGATAATAAGAGAAGAGAACAACTTCAGATTATTTTCTTGAGTATCTTAGCCCATGTCTTGGAATATGTTTTCCCTTTTGTAAAAGAAACCATGGAGAACATCTTTAACACATCCAATGTAAAAAACAAGTCACATTAAAATAATGATAGGGAATATACCTTTCCCTGATCCACATCATATAGATACATCTTACAGTTTATATGATGGGAACAACATACACATTAGAAGAGTTGGGTCCCTTTTAAAAATAACCTATGATAGTAGACATTGTTTAACTTGAAGTTTAATCTGATTCCTTCATTAAAATTTTAGGTACTCTGTTTTTCATGGTATTTGCAGCTTTATTTTGTTTTGACATATATTTTAACTTCACTATCCCTATAATAATTTTCAACTTTATATAGTGATGTATGAATTTTATATTCTTCCTCATTGAGTGATTGTTAGAATTGTTGTGAATATAAATTGAACTCTAGTTATCACACCTGATTGTAATGATATTTTTATAACAAAATATCATATCAAAAGTGATTAATTCACCCATAAATTTTTAATTAATTCTTGAGTGGTAGTAATATTCTAAAAAACTAAAGTACTCATTAAAATTAACTCTTAATTCTTATTTATCCAAGTGATACTGAAATTTTGAAGATAAAATTCACCACATATTTTTAAATTATGATCACCCCTGAACTGTCCAAATATGTATCCCCAAATACCAATGACTATTTTTATTATTTAGTAGGATTACAATAATCTAAAATATATCATAAATTTTATAAAAAATATTACTATTTAGATTATTATAATGTATCATTATTTATGATTAATTTTAAAACTCCCAGTTTGAAATGTGGCAAACATTTTGGATTTATTGATCTAAAATATAGTAATCTCCCATAAGTTTTCCAATGTTACATATATTAATCCATTTATATCTTCATTCGAGTAGAAATTGGTGTTGTGATGTCCTTATAATATTCTTTATAAATATTATTAGGATCTCCTTCATATAATCCAAATGAAAATTAATTGTATAATTCCATCACTAAATCACCTATAAACCAAGGTAAAATTTGAATTCCCCAATCATTGAAATTAAAGACTCACACCTCATTACTACCTCAATCTAATTTCATTGTTTGTCATTTAATCCTAAATATAATTTTTCACCAATATAAATGTACACTATCAACCATGAATAATTTTTATTTCTAAAAAATATATTTTTATCAACTCCGCTATGTTTGAATCCATGCTTTATCAAGTGTTGGTGAGCTATAGAATACCAGTATCTTGGTTCTTAATTAAATCCTTATGACACCATAATCAACTAGAAAACATTGTTCTAATCATCATGAATAACAAAACTATCTTGTTTGTAGATGTACACTTCCTCCTCATAGAATCCATTTAATAATTCTAATTTTTCATTCATTTATAAAATTTTGAATTCCCATTACAACACTATGTTCAAGAATGACTAAATTTATCATCCATTACCTATGAAAAAAATTTCATCAACATCAATTCGTTTAATATTGGATACACCTCACCCACCAATTATGAATTTTTACAAATTACATTGACATATTTACTGATTTTTTTTAGAAAATCCATTTTGTTTTGATGATATTCTTATTTTATAACCTCAAAATCGTTTCCCAATATTAATTATTTTTAATTTATCAAAAATATTTTTTCTAACACATTTATCGAAGTATCATTTTTTATGACATCTTCATTATTATTTAGATTTAATTAAGATAAGATTAATTTGTAATAAATATAATTTATTCTCATTGTTTTAGAAGAGTCTTCCAATTACCAATATTGGTTTCTTTAATAATTTGTCTCATATTTGCAACGTCATTACTACCACCAATGTTGAAACATATTTATCACAATCAGTTTCTTTTATAGAGTCCTTATAAAATAATTATACACCTATGTAACTAAATTATCCACATGTCTAATCCATTATAAGATAAATATTTTGTAAAAATTTCTATTTATTTTACATGATATTAATATCATGGATTTCAAATATTTTTAAAATATGTGTTTTAAAAAATTGTTCTCATTTTTTTTCAAAGGGTATCTAGTTACAATATTTACATATCTATGAGATTGTAACGTTGTATGAATTTTATCTTTTTTAATTATAAAAACATACATCCAAATATTCAAAAGTATCTAAATATTGTCTTACAATGATACTCAATCTTAATGGAGTACTTAGAACCAAAACTTGATACCTTATCCAATGATTCACATGATAATATTGTACATAGTCCTTGGTAAAATCTAGGATATTATAAATTTATAATTATCAAATTTTCTACCTAATAATATTTTGCACTAAGATTTGAAAATTTACAATGAAAATGAATACATAAGACTTGTTGATGATCATAAAAAACCATTCCATCCAATTTAAATCATAAATCATTACAAATAAATTATCTTTCCATAAATGGATTTTGGTTATATCTTCCCAATATATCATTATGAAAAACTCAATAAGACTTATCCATTTCTTATTTTTCATCATAGTGGTCTTATAAATTTCTATTAAATTTTAAATAAAATAATATGTCTGTGAATGAACAAGTGAATGGATAGGGATGTCTCCAGATCATATATTCTTCATTAAATATTATATGGACTTTTGGCTTAAATATCCAAGAGGTTTGTATGATAGATTATTTTCTTTTTTCCCATGGATAAAAAGAATATATCTTATTATCTATTTATGATACAGATATTCCATTTAATCCTCCTCCATTGAATCAATATTATTCAAAATATTACTTTTGGGATGCGTGTATTCTTTGGAAAACTGATTCCATCCCCCAAGACACATGGTTTTCATACAAATAATATGATTAAACCCATTACTTAAACTATTATTATATACATTAATATCATGTATTTACCTCCAATTTTGTGATTACCAAATCCAAAATTAACAAAATAGAATAAAACATTACATTTAGTATCTCGTATACATAATAATATTCTAATATCTTTTCATATGTGATGTACACCCATTTTCAAGGATCAATAATGTTTCTTGATAAGTTGATTTTAATGAATCATTCTGTATTTTATTGTTCTCATATTGTCCATTCATGATCTATATACCTTTAAAAATTCTTTTGTGTAGAATGTGATCATCCCAACAATATATTACGAAGGACTATCCTAATAATTTAAGTCTACAAATATGTTGAAATTTTTATCCTACTTGATGAAGCTTCCTATTACCAAGAACATAATTTTGGGATATATATTGGATCACTCATTTGTATTGTTATTGATAAATTCATTCGATTTTTTTTTGCAAACATTAGAACAGAAATAACATCCATTTAAACTATATGCATCACTAGAAATATTTATTTCACGTATATATTTCTCTTTTTTATTTAAAAACCTCTTTATTATAGAACACATATATTCATCATATAATATTTTTCCATTATAATAAAATCTTATTTATGGCATCTTATAACATTATTTAGCTACTAAAGTAGTGTAATTTTAGTCATTTAAAGTATATAACTTCCCCTATAGAGTGGGATCCTATGTCTTATACTTTTTGAAGACAGCCTTTTTACATTCAAGCAAGACCTACACCAGATTTATTATCCTTTTTAAAGAATTTTTTAATATAAAATCATTTAAATTATTCATTGGACCTCTGTTATTTTATTTTTCCACATCATTAACCCATATAATCCAGCATCCTAAAGTTATTTTAGCATTAAGGTGTCCCTATTGATATTTGAGTTTTAAGAACATATCCATATATCCACTTTTGAGTTCTTCAACACTTTTTACATGAAATTTCATAGTATGAGTTCATAAATTAATGATCTTGATTTTTTCTAAATTTTTTATTTGAATTAGCCACCCTTCCATTCTTTTTCATATATCTAGATTTGATATATTCAGTCTCCTCCTTAAATTCCAATTCCTCCTATTCTATTTGTTTTATTTATACCTTTTAATCAAAAACAACCATATTGGATTGTTTTCCTCTCTATCACCATATATTTCCTAAATAGAATCTTATTAATCAGGATTGAGATATATAAAACCTTAGAAATAAGCTTTTTCAAAATATTACCCAAATATTTATTGTTTCTAAATGGTGGATACAATGAATTTTTCATTGAGTTCTATATCATCCTAAATTATCCACAGTTCCATTTCTTTCAAGAAAATATATAACTATGAATGAGTATAATTTTCATTAACTTATTTCAATGATGAATTTCCCATCTCATTTCCCATATTTTAAATGTAGGGTATGAGAAATTAATTTTTATCACTGTTTCATATTTTTTCATGAAACTTTGTAGTTATGATCATCAAATTTACACTCTAAAAAATGAGATTGAAATCTTCCCCATGAATTTAGTTTTCATATTTTAATATTTTAAGAATGAAATAAAATTAATCCATCATCTTATATTTATTTGAGATCATCCTCTATTGGGACCTTCTTCAACACCTTTAATTCCACTTCTTAATAATTATTTATTTCCATTGAAATTTTGCATATTTTTTTTATCTCCAATACCATGAGAGTGTGAATAATTCTATCCAAAAAACCTAATTTTCATCCTTTCACTCAAGAAATAAATTATTTTTATTACACAAATGAGGAAATATTATTAGGATATTATGTGTGATATTAATATCATCAATTTATTTTCTAAATCTATGGATATATGCAACAATTTAATTCTTCCAATTGAATAATGAATCTATATCTTCATTTCAGTACATATTCATGTACTAGTTCCCATTCCAAAAAATACATAATTTAGATTTGAATACCTTTAAGTAACAGTCAAGGATGTGGAGAAACATATCCAACATAGCATATGAAGACATATATTACATCACCTTTATATATAATGTACTGTATTAAGATCCCTATAATTCATTGATTCCCTTTATTTAGCATGAAATTAATCCCCGTTTTATTCATATGAGGGTCCACTTTCTGTAGATTATTTGGGAGAACACTCGTTTAATTAAACCTTTCACTCTAAAACAACATACTGGTCTATATAGGAATATAACCTAATAGAAGGGATTTGGGTATTTAAATTTAAATTGACACTCCCACTAATTTAGTTCCATGGTAATTAAAAACACTAACTCTATACCTCATAAAAATGCATGAAATTGAAAAGAATAAAATAGAGTCACAAGTTAATTATAATTTTTTTTAACAATAATGGAAAAAGTATGATGATAAAATAATGTCAATGTTTATTTGTATAAAAATAAAATAAGTTCACTACTATTTTTATATTTGAAGCATCTAAACGGAACCTATAGGTGTAAAACTGCCAAAAATGAATTGAGAACCCATTTATCTCACTTACCTATAGATATGAAAACTTCCCCTTGTCAAAACATTATCCTATATGATTTGGGAATAATAATTAACCAAACATTAGAGTATAAATCCAACCCTCCTTTACATAGGAATGTAAACATATTGAAATATAAAGTCAAAACATGGAATGAATCCTTTATTTCTTCAACTTCTTATAATAATATAGATCTTCAATATTTAAAGTCTATCATTTCAACCCACCACTTCCTAATATTTTATATAAAATGTTATTAATTACATCTTGATGGAATCTATAAATTTTACCCACCATTTATATTAAATTTTATTTTTTATAATGGTAATAATATTCACTTTATCCATTCAAATATGAGTTAAACATAATCAATTCATATATGTCTATAAATCCTAAAACATAGGTAATTAAAAATTGTGATATTACTAAATCACGTTCCGCAAGGAGATGTATAGTACTTGAATCAATCCTTTGGAATTAAATGGAAATTTGATCCTAGATAGTTATGTTCGAAAATATTTATCTCATGGAAGATATAATTGTTTGAAATATTATTTATCAAATCCACCACATCATAGGGTGATTTAAACCACAACGTAGTAATCCTTTAAGAATGATTCCTTGTGAATCAGCATTTTCTATGAATTTTTTCCCATTTTAGGTTGACTATAGAAAACTTACAAAGGACCACTACATCCACCATGATAACGATAACCCATGCTAGTCATTTTTTAATCAATGATCACACCACTATGGATATAATAGTGTACATTTAATATATTAATTTTTTATAATGAATTATTCAAGTCACTATGATATAGTTAACACCCATTTCACAACCCATGATGTTTTTTGTAGTTGGATTTAAGTAACCATGATGTACACTCTAGGCATCCATAACTTCTTGAATTTATATTATGTTTTAGAAGCCACCAAGACCCATATAAAAACATAAGAATATACCCTCGTTCTTTTATAATAAGTGATATTTGAGGATTTATTCACCATACCATGGTCACCAAAAATATCAAATGAGGTTTCCAACAATATTAACTTAATGCTTATGATAATTTGAATAATTTATAATCATCAATGTTAAGATTATTTCATTGGATAAACATCATGATTTCTGGAAATAAAATATATATAAATGATTGAATTTATTTTTACTAACACTAACTATCGATTTTTCTTTTGGTATCAAATTATACCATCATGCATGGTAAATATAGAACATGAGCCTTGAACATCCATTTCTAGAACAACTATAATGAATATACTGAGAAGATTCGGTAAACTATTCAGGAACTCATCGTATTATTGTTTATAATAAACTATTTCAACATTTACTGTAGAAAATATTGAATGAAGTATGTATCTTGACCATTCCATAAAGGATATCGCAACTACTCTAAGATGGTAATGCATCCAATCACATTGAGTATATGAGAACTAAAATATGTTTCTTCAGTATTCATGCATCTATACAATACCTTTGAATCATCATACCTCTCACACCTATCCTATTTTTGAGAAAAAATTTAAAAGATATTATTTTAATGAATGATTATTTGTTTTTATGTTGGTTTATAAAATTAAACTCCATGGAATAAATCATATATGGACTCATTAAGATAAATTTAATATATTTATCATATGAATATTAATTTTTTTGTTGAATAGATTCACCAAATTGATACTTAGGATGTGATTTCTCAAACTCGTACCAATTTTCTTCTTACATAAGAGTGATTCAGAGGATTATATACCAGTCTATGAAAATCAATCCACTTATATTTTCAAATTCTAATATTGGTCTCAAAGTCTTGTGATAATCACACAATGGAAAAATTTATTTTATTAGTATCATTTGTTAAATTTATTTGTTATGGGTTTTGATAATTTTCCCATTAAAACGATGTCAACTTCTCAAAGCATGTCATATCTAATTGTCACAAAAGATATTTATTTTTTTGTTATTATTTTTCAAATTTAGTGTTACAATATTATATTATTTATTTATATAGAACACCATGTCAATCATATTATAAAGAAAACATGGATAATTGTGCTAAAATCTATTATTACTAATCTATCATATATATTTTCCCAAATATATTTTCTAACTCTTATGGTTCCCAATATTTGTATCCTAATTAATATAAAAATATTTCGTTACCGAAAACTAAAGGATATCCATTTCTAACATTAATTAAACAAGATAATCAATGAAGACCCAAATACAGCAAAAATCAATATTGTTAGATTATTAATGTCTTAAAATGTTTTATCCTTAGATGAAATATATTTCTAAGTATATTTAGGGGATTTTAGTATCTCACAATCTTATCTCACATTTTCCATTATGTATTCATTATTTTATAGATTTTGTTTTGAATACTAATTCCTTTTAGAAAGTCAATATGTAGAAACTATATTAATGAATAACTCTTTTAAAAAATAATTGATTTTGTTACCAACCAAAATTAAAATACTACATACATAATAAATATATAAATGAATCACATGCATGATGTATTTTAAATCATTTCATTAAAAATCTAAAAAATAACAAGAAATCAAAATCCATTTGAGAGGAAGCACTATATGAAATATATACAACCCTATCATTTCTTGAAGGAGCATAAACCCTCAAGCTAGAATGTAAACTAATCAATAGATCCACTACCCATGGTTCAATACATAGTATAAACCCCCATTATATATTAATTTTAATATAAAACATTAATAAACTATAACGTACTCATAAATGATAGATTCTTACCCATGAACAAGAAAAATTAAAGTTTAGAGAAAACTAAATCAATTATCATATATAGCGTGTAACTATTTAAATCAGTGTATGTTAATTTTAATAAGATGTCTAAAAAAATTTAATTAAATTATATTTATATTCATAATATAGAAAACATCTCTTTTAGAAAAATGTGGGAAATAAATTAAATATAATAGAATTTTATTAATTTAGTCATGAGATAAAAGTCTATAAACAATTCATAATGAAAATTGATATAAAATATTTATATATAGAAAAACATTATCTAAAATCTATATATTTATGTAATAATATTATATTTAATTCTAATATAAACACATTGATATTATCATACTACGTGGAATTTAAATAAAATTTAATATTTCATAAAAATATAAACTTTTTATATTTTATATGAATAATACAAAATTTAGGTAAAATTTTTACATTATTAAAATATCATATATTTAATACTACATGAAGCCCATTAATATAAATTATTAAAACTAATTTTTGTTTTGGTTTAAATAATATCTCAAATAATATTATGAATTTGAATATTTCAAAAATAATTTTGAACAGGTCATAATTTTATATAAACTCAAATATTTTTAATTTTTTTTTAAATTTATAAACACTTTATAAATTACATTTTAATTTAAACATAATCACTATGACCAATATTATATGTCATTCCATATATGTTCAATGAATTTAATATATAAAAATAATAATAAGGATATTGATTTATAAAATATTGTGGGAATAAATAATAATTAATTATAAACATTTTATAATTAATTAATTTATTTACACCTCATAAAATATACAAACACGCAAAATAAAATTACTCTATATTGTGTAAGTATATTAAAAAAATTCCTAGTTGGAAAAGAAATTCCATATATTTAATTTTATTAATCGACGGTTTATGAGTCATGATTTATTATAAAACATGTCCCACATTTAATGATAGGAAAATTGAAGCTCACGATAATCCCACTATCCATTTGATATTGTAGCTCATGATGAGACTTGATATCATAATTTCAATAAAATGCTATATTGTGTGCTAAATGGTTCAATATTATTTAATATTATGATTCACAATCATTTGTTATAATTTAGCATAAATTATTTACAACAATTTATGATAGGTACAAATCATAAATTACAATATATTGAATCCATATGTTTTGAAAAATTTCATGAGCTATGATATCATACATAGTATGATGTTACTCTATCATGTCTTATGATATCCCATATAATATTTAATTCCAAAATAATATAAATATATATATATATTACATTTTATGATAGGGAATACAATATTTTTTTTAATTTGAAACATGATTTCATAAATCACATGAAACAAAACATGGGTCTGATACCACTAAATGGATTCATATAATTGAATAATTTTTTTTAACTTATAGTTCAAATTATGAAAACAAATCCAATATCATCCATTTTTTAAAATTGATGCCATGAATAAACAAAAATAATTAATATATTGTATTTCAATGGTAGTAATGTATGTTACCTTAATTATATTATTAATAAAGTTCATTTGTAAATAAATAATGTTATATCTCCTCCTAATAAAACCATGGGTCGATGAATAACCCATTTCATGGGAATAATTCTACATTCATCCATAATATATTATTACCCAGATTATAATGGATGAATTACAAGAGAGATTTATCTCTAGATGAATTTATAGAATATTCATAATATATTCACATGGATCTGGCCTCCTTGTATAGGCCTCCTATAAACTCTCAATGCCCCCACGAATTTACTTATTTTTTTCAAACTATTAGGTAATTGTATGAGGTTAAAAAAATTATAACAATTTGACCATACATACATTTAATTGAATAATAGATCATTGATTCTTTCAGTTATTTAATCATATGAAATATAGATAATATTGAGAAATTACATACAATAATACTATAACAATAATTTTTTTTCTTGTTTTTATATTAAAAATAGAATATGATTGATATATATTACAAAACTTGTGATATTCCAATATCATTTTATGTGATATGGTTAAGGAAGTGGTGATAGTAATTTAATGTAAATATACGATATATAATCACTTACTCGACCAAGGAATATGATATTCCATTGTATAATTATTTCGATACCATATGATATCAATATATTTTTTCATACAATATTTACAAAAAAATATTATGTATACTAGGATTAGGTAATATCTCTTCAAATATCCATTATGTATGTCAAGTGCTGGTGTGGTAGGTATAACATTCCAGAGAAATATGATGTCTTAAAGAATTTTTGTGAAGTTAAATATTTATATTATATGATTCAAAATGTGAAAGTATTTTAGTAACAAATTATCACCATATAATGTAATGAATAGTTCTATATATACAAGTAATGTCTTAACCATATGTTTGAGGTGAGTGATCATGTGCCTCAAAAGATATATCCTTTTAAAGGCTTGATCAATAGTAGTAAATATGGTTAATTAAGTCATTTGTATATTAATTTTAGGAGATATTAGTAAATGAAGGATTGATTTCCTACCATGTATCCTAAATGACAAATATATATCATATAAATAACGTGTTAAATTTTATTCTTATTATACAATCATTTATCTATGATATATCATATATTGAACCATACTGTATTAAAATTTGACTAGAATATCTCTTTTTAGAAAAAAAAATTATAATAACAATCACAAAGAGTGGGTATTGTTAAATTACAATGAACCAACTTAGGATAACTTCAAAAACTGAAACCCACCATGAACTTTCACAAACACTAAGGGATTTCCTAATCTTCATGGGCTGGAGACTAGCATCTGGGATCAACAACAACAAGAGGGAATGATTTCACTTGACATAGGGAATAAAACACTTAATATACATGTATAGTAGAATTATATAGTATAATAAAAATATTAATAAATATATTATGTACTAGAAATAAGAAACTAGGAGTTATAAAACTCAATGCAATAAAAATAAACACAAAGTATAAGTCTTATAGAAAAGGATAAGAAAAACAAAATAAAATACACCATGTTATAATGTAGGAAACATCCCACAATATCCCCACCAAATACATTACTCAATTGATATAAAATCTCCCAACATCACTATGACATTTGGTATGTTCTTGTATCAAAATACATAACAAGGTGTACACACCGGCTATGTGGCCTGTATTGTGTTGGATAAATAGGCTTGGTAGGATCCCACATAGAGGATTCATACCAAGTCTATATATAAATGAAAAAAATATTATATTTCAAAAGAAAACAGGGATGATAAAATTTTAGGTAATTTAGATTAAAATCATAGTAAATATTTTACTTTTTTCCATATTTCCAAAACAAGGAAGGAAAAATAGTTTCAAGGAATAATTTTAAGAAAAAAAAATTCAATCTAAAATTAGATAGATCAAATATAATGTAATAAAAATAAAACTCAATGTTAAATAATGAAAATTAATTTATTAAATATCTTATAAAAAATTTGAAATCACTATTCTTTTAACAATGGATAGAGACGGAAAAATGAACATCTATCTTAGGTCACAGATACCAACAACAATGTCCAAAATACACGAGATTGGATAAACATACAACAATAGAGGACCGAGAATTGATTTTTATATCTTATAATAAAATTCTATAAAAAAGTTGGACATACGGATATATCAATACATACATGAATATACATGCACATGCTACATCACAAAAAATAAATGACCAGCTCTCATAAAATGAATTCATAACAAATATTGAAGTTAAAAAGAAATAACTGTAAAAAAATTAGTAGAACCACACGATTTCAGATCCAAAAATGATGAAAATGTGGTCATTTTGACCAATGTAAATAAATAATAAGAAAAGTCCCTTACTAGATAAAAGAAACACAACCAACATATTTATCAAACAATGAACAAAGAGATTTAGAAGGAGTAAAGAGACAAAAATTTTAATGGAACTTCCAATGGCTCAAGAGAGATGGTATACATGATGAATATGAAATATAACAAGAATGAAGGATGATGAAACATTTTATGATGATGACATTAACTTTGTAAACAATTTATTTATGTAGTGAAATCCCCATAAAGTGTGTACACCAGAAAAAAAATTTAAATAGATTAATTTTATATCGATCAATGATTTTATACCATATAAAGAATTCCTATCATAAAATTTAATTCTACGGTCAAAAATAAATTTATCATAACACTATGCTATGACTGTTTCCCAATTAATAGCTTATAATGTCATAAAAACATAAAATGTAAAATTTCCCATCAAGGGGGACCATTCCTAATGTTCTATAGAAAAACACAAGAATAGCTCCCAAGCACTACAAACAAGATAACACATTGTCCAAAATTGAAATAGAATACATTCAAATACATGAATATATAATCCCCCAACCATAAGACTTATGATCCTTGATAAGTCATGTGGTTGTATGGTGATCCAGAATGTGGTGATCCCACTGCTCCCTCACTGATGATTTACAGTACCATGTCTTCTGATAATTTAATCCATGTTTCAGTGATATTATATCTAACATTATAGAATCTCCATGTAATACATTCACATAAGAATCAATTTCCTCCAAATGATACTCTACAATTTAAACATCATGATCAAATTGAATCTCTTCCCATCTCATAAATGAGAGAGTTTAGGATGGTACTTCCAAAATTGAGAAATTTGAAAACATCATGAATTTCTATTGACTAAAATGGTAGATCCAACTGATTTTAACCCTCCCTAATATCTTGGTGAACTCCAATGGTCCATCATATTTCAAAATTTGTTTTCATTTCTTCCTAAGAGGTTGATGACCTGATCGAGGATAAACATTTCCGAAAACTCGATCAACAATGTAAAAATCACATGGATATTATTAAATATCCAGATACGATTTATTCCAACTCTATTCTAGAACAAGTAACCAATATATATAAAAATTCATTTCTGATGTGTCTTGAATAACACTCGGTCCTACAATTGAGGCCTCTCCCACCTATGCCCAAAAAAGTGGTGACCCGAATAGGTGACCATAGAAATAACCAAAAGGGGAATTCTAATTAATGACTAGTAGCTTGTACTATAAGAATAAATAACCATTCTTATATAGATATCCTGTGATCTAATGAAATTAATGACACATGCATAAAATATATCTTCCAGTATCTGAATAGTATTCCCCGTTTAACTAAATTTCTTTGGATAGAAAGTTTTTATAAACTTAAAATGAGTCTCCATTGCCTATAGAAGGCTATTAAAAGACTATGAGATAGACCAAGGATATATGTACCAAAAATGGTATAGTTAACCCCATGTAACCTCACATAATCCTTCAAAGAAAAATTACCCAGATATTTAACCGTAGTTGTTTCCTTAATATCCCTAAAATGAAATATTTCATCAACTGATCCACCAATACCTATATAGAATTATTACCTAACAGGGTTCATGGTAATCCAACAATTAAATCTTTAAACACAAAATCCCATTACATATTGGAACAACATTTTTTATAGAGAAATAGAAAATTTTATACAGTCTACCTAAAACAGTTGGTAGGTGTAACAACATGGGACAAAAACTGAAATATCACGCTTTATAATCGAACACCAGAAATATTACCTCATTTTATAATACACATTATTAGTGATTGATTTAATTTACCATGAATTACTATGATAGTTAAACAAAAAAACTTCTCAATTATATAGGGCCACCACACCAAATACCATTGTAGAGAATACTATTAGAAGAGAGAGAAAACCCCAACAACATTTCAGCGCTATAACAGTGTTTCTTGGATTCTATTATAACATCATCCCTATGATGAATCTCTAGAAAATATATAAGAAGAAATGATAATAACTACATAGTGGTAATAAATATAATTGAAACATCCTCTTGACAATGCAGATAGAATTTGAGGGAAGAGTCCCACCATGTTCAACTATTCATTAGATTATATGATAGTCTTTAATGTAACTTTCTAGTTGATATAACCATCTATGAAATTCCTCTTTCCTAGGGTGTAGGAAATTTCAGACTCAAATTTTGTAATATACTGCACCTACCACTTCTATCCAAGATATAACTATTGTGGACAAGAATATATTTTTCAATATATTATAGTCAATGTTTTTGGAATGTATTCCTAAAATGATAATGTTTCCCTGACTTAAGCACAATAATAACCATGATAAGATATTAATTCTTAGTGGATTAATTCTTATAATTTATCTAAATGTGATGTTAATAATAATATATCATAGGATCATCCCATCTAATAACACAACCCAAATGAACACCCAATTAAACACTATACACGACATACAACTAACTGGTTTAATGTAATATCATGATAGGTTATAGTGCAGAAATCCACTTCAGCTCATTATAGGAGGGCTTAAACATTGCATCCCACAATAATTTCATCACTTTAATTGTAAAATAATTCAATGGTAATTATAACTTTGATAAATCCAAAATGAACCACCAATAGTATATATCAAGATGAAGGAAGCTCTCTATCTCAAAGAAATTACATATATCCTCCCATTACAAGATAACATTTTATTATATAAGATCAACTGATAATATGTGTTTAAAATTCAAATTCCACATGAAATTCAATTCATAGATCCATAATGATAATTTTGAAATATTTCTATAAATATGTTTATTCCTATAGGTTTATAATACCATATTCATATAGATTTTTTGATAACACTAATATATTAAATAAATAAAAATAAATCTACGGACACAAACACAGAGGAAATTTTATAATTACAAAATATAAAATTATTTAAATCCATAAATATTTTAGGATCATTAGTTAGACAAAAAATAATCAGAAGATATTTTATGATCATAAATTCTCCTAAAATCCATATTTGGTATATTAGACTTCTAAAAATGTAGCTAATGATAACATAACAGAAGATATATTTTCAGAAAAGAAAAACCTCACCCATTTTATCTGATAAAAAAATTATCCACATGGGGAAACAAATGATTATTCATAAAAAAAACATAGTTTAACTAATAACAGTCCCCAAGAAATAGAAGTAATCTATAAACATTTTTTTCAATGAAAATTGAGACTAGTAATGGAAAAACACTATGATTAATTTTTTATCAAATTATCCAAATAAATAATGGGATCCTTTATATTCACTATTTCCTTGAAATATTAGGGTATTAATATAAACTGTATACATGGAACCAAATTGATTGTGAACCCCACCTATCAATCTTGAGGAAGACTGGAGAATTCACCAAGTAAAACATCAAAAACGTCTCAAAAAATCATATAAATATCAAGGATAGATGTTAAAACATTGATATAAAATAATATAATAGCTATCTAACTAATTTTATATAGGAGAGGAGGTCCTCTATTCCCATAACATGGATCCCATTGTCCCTAAAACACCTAATATCTCCCATTTTAAATAAAGAATGTAACACCCATACAATAAAAATATACCTCATCATGATGAGTGGCAAGAAAATACATCTTTATGAGTATGTAAAATTGATTCATTTAAATAATGAGTAAATACCATACTAACAACAAGTTCGCTATTGATAGAGAATAAGGCCACTGAAACGCCTTCTTTTTTCCTCTTTTCTAGAGCTGCAACTAACTCAATGAAGAAGATCATGAGAAACATTAATTTCTTTAAAACATTATGAAAATGAGAAGATATAAATGAGTTGGAGTAATCTTTATCAAATAAATAAGTCTCTTTAGAGGATGAAACAAATATGGTACTTTCCATAGTCACTAGACATGCATAAACTTCTATTGTAAACTAGTCCACTACATAAAGATGATTAAATCTTGAGTCTTATGCATATATCATAATGAAAATTGATGATTCTAAATGTGTTATAGTAGAATTTAGAGCCGAATATATCTAACCATATCTATTCATTGACATAGCCATTGATAATAGATGTAGATGGACATTTTTACCATAAATATTTCTTATCATCAGAGGTATGGGGAAATAACTATGGGTGTGCCCAATATTTCTACAGTAATATAATTTATGGGGAAAAATAATGGATATATATAATGTTTAAAATTGGGAACATTAATGAGAACCACCTCAACAACTCCTTATTTCTCATTCAAATTCCACTTATTTTATTGCACATTTCTAAAGATTTCACTACGAGGAAGATAATGGGATGAAAAACAATATTACATGTTATGTTAATATCTTTCATCATAGCCTTATCGTCTACTTCCACACATGTAAAAAACATAAACATTAATTTTGTGGATCTGATATCCATTTGAAAACCCAATAGATACTTCATTTATTGTTGATGATCATTTGTTTACAAATTCTATAGAAAAATTCACTAGTTTTATAGATCAAATGGTGTATTCCTATACTAATCACTCTCCCGACTAAAAATATAGGAACTACTAAGCCTTTTCCAATATTAGAGACTTCATATCGACCTTTTGGAAGAAGACGTTATTCATACCCTTCCAGTACAAACCCACATGCATATCTACCTCTACCATCAAATCCAAAAAACACGTACTAGGACCCTCAATTCTAAATGTTGTGCACCTCACCATTATTATCTCAGGGGTATATGGGATGTTGAATTGTTGGGTTCATAACTTCTGATAAATATTTACCTAGGACAATAACTCATTACACAATGGAGTCTATATTTTTATTATCCAAAGGTGGATTACAAAGATTAGAATCTCTTGCACCCTCCTATGGAACCCCTGGAAGCTATCTCAAAACAATACCAATAAACACAAAAATTAAAGGAAACCATCTGATTATTGTATAATCATAGTTCCAACTGGAAAAAAAATGTAATAAATAATATTAAGATCAATAAGTTAATATAAGAGACACACATACAATCATTTGTGGTAACTTTGGTCTCATAATTGAAATTACTAGCCAATAACTCCCCTCAAACTACATTTTAAGTCCCAAAAGTCCTATATAATGACTAACCACATCAAATCACGTTGTATAACTATGATCTCATACCAAAATTATAATGAACCATCCTAGGATACCCTAAAAAACAAGCAACTAAATATATCTATCATATACCTGATAGGATTCCCCAATCCCCACAGGATGATGAAAATCAATTGATCATTAATAACAACAAGAGGGAATGATTTATCTAACACCAAGAGATTTTGTGAATATATTTTTTAATTAATTTTACATTTATGATGATTTTCATTCCATACAACACTGAAGATAGTTTAATTTAAATTAATGTACTCTGTTTGGCTGTCATTATACACAACACCATCTTTATCATGCACTAAATAAAACATAATATTAATCTTTCTTTACACTGAACTCCAAGGATATTTTGAGTTATAAACAACAATTAATTTAATTAACAGCTTGCAAAACACATAAGATGGTGTTTATCGAGAAACAATATATTCAAAAAATATGATTATTTAATTCAATATATTATAACCTAGATGTTACATATGATTATTATTAACTAATTTATGAAAATATATGGTAAAAACAATATAATATGAATTCAATTGTTACCAATTAATTTTAAATGAATATGAAATCCGATTGAATAAAAAATTTATTATTATTATTTTAATGGCCACAAAGTTGTTTTACCATAATAAGATAAAATAAGTAATATTGGTGAGTGATATAGATGTAATACGAAGGTTATATTTTCCATAAAATATTTTTTATATTCATTAAAAAGATATAATATAAATACGATAAATAACAAACCCAATTTTATGATAAAAAATATAAATTTTCATAAATATAGTATTAACACCTTTTAACGATGAACCAAGTTTAAATCCCAATTTTGAATCTTTTAAAGACAAAATATGTCAAAATAAACAGCAACTTGTTGAAATAACATTATATTTTAATTAAAATTATAAATTTAGATAAGGATAATTTTTTTCTATTTTTCAATATGGTTTCATTTTTTTATGAATAGTTAAAAATATTAAATTTTAGTTCAAAACATATTTTTCATCAAATTTAACTATAAGGTAATTTTTTTTTAAAATTAGACTGAAAATTTTTTAGAAAATATTTTTATCAATTATTAAAATTTAGGTCATTTAGATCAATTTAACATTGAAATTTTATATAAATAAATTTGAAAACATTAAATCTATTTAGTTTATAAAACCGAACTGTCGACCTGACTGTGAGATTAATTTTCAATTAATTTTTGAAGATAATGTTGTTAGAATTTAGAAAATTGGTTTTAGTATTTGGAATAAAAATAATTTATAATGTCTAATAATTTCAAAAATGTTTCTGAAAAAAAATTGTGAATGTGATTAATAATATTTACATTGATTAAGGTTAAATTGAGCATAATAAGGGACTGAACGATAAACATTTAGCAAAAAACAACATATAAATATGTCATCGAGATATTTTTTTTGAAATATATCAACCATTTACTATATTTTATATTCTTTTGTTAATTATTTTATACATATTCAACATTAAAAACTAGGGTGGAATTATTTCTTCCAATATTTACAGGAGTGCCACGCCTCATTCCATATAAAAGGACACTAAATCTCCCTATTATTAAAACCTCTCAAACAAAAAATGATCAGAAAATATTTTCCCAATACACTTCAGAACATCCCTCCTTCATGCTTGAAGTCTCCCTTTGGATATAAAGTCATACTAGGAATCCTTTTTGCATAAACTAAAAGGAGTTACCCAATTAATAGGTAATTCATTCTCTCAAAACACGTACCAATTTGAATGATTATATTTTTTTATGTTGGTTTATAAAACTAAACTCCATGGAATAAATCATACATGGACTCATTAAGATAAATTTAATATATTTATCATATGAATATTAATTTGTTTGTTGAATAGATTCACCAATTTGATACTTAGGATGTGATTTCTCAAACACATACCAATTTTCTTCTTACATAAGAGTGATTCAGAGGATATATACCAGTCTATGAAAATCAATCCACTTATATTCTGAAATTCTAATATTGGTCTCAATGTCTTGTGATAATCACACAATGGAAAAATTTATTTTATTAGTATCATATGTTAAATTTATTTGTTATGGGTTTTGATAATTTTCCCATTAAAATGATGTCAACTTCTCAAAGCATGTCATATCTAATTGTCACAAAAGATATTTACTTTTTTGTTATTATTTTCCAAAGTTAGTGTTAGAATATTATATTATTTATTTATATAGACCACCATGTCAATCATATTATAAAGAAAACATAGATAATTGTTCTAAAATCTATTATTACTAATCCATCATATATATTTTCCCAAATATATTTTCTAACTCTTATGGTTCCCAATATTTGTATCCTAATTAATATAAAAATATTTCGTTACCGAAAACTAAAGAATATCCATTTCTAACATTAATTAAACAAGATAATCAATGAAGACCCAAATATATCAAAAATCAATATTGTTAGATTATTAATGTCTTAAAAAGTGTTATCCTTAGAAGAAATATATTTCTAAGTATTTTTAGGGGATTTTAGTATCTCACAATCTTATCTCACATGTTCCATTATGTATTCATTATTTTATATATTTTGTTTTGAATCCCAATTCCTTTTAGAAAGCCAATATGTAGAAACTATATTAATGAATAACTCTTCAAAAAAATAATCGATTTTGTTACCAACCAAAATTAAAATCCTACACACATAATAAATATATAAATGAATCACATGCATGATGTATTTTAAATCATTTCATTAAAAAGATAAAAAATAACAAGAAATCAAAATCCATTTCAGAGGAAGCATTGTATGAAATATATACAACCCTATCATTTCTTGAAGGAGCATAAACCCTCAAGCTAGAATGTAAACTAATAAATAGTTCCACTACCCATGGTTCAATACATAGTATAAACCCCCATTATATATTAATTTTAATATAAAACATTAATAAACTATATCGTACTCATAAATTATAGATTCTTACCCATGACCAAGAAAAATTAAAGTTTAGAGAAAACTAAATCAATTATCATATATAGCGTGTAACTATTTAAATCAGTGTATGTTAATTTTAATAAGATGTGTAAAAAAATTTAATTAAATTATATTTCTATTCATAATATAGAAAACTTCTCTTTTAGAAAAATGTGGGAAATAAATTAAATATAATAGAATTTCATTAATTTAGTCTTGAGATAAAAGTCTATAAACAATTCATAATGAAAATTGTTATAAAGTATTTATATATAGAAAAACATTATCTAAAATCTATATATTTATGTAATAATATTATATTTAATTCTAATATAAACACTTTCATATTATCATACTATGGGGAATTTAAATAAAATTTAATATTTCATAAAAATATAAACTTTTTATATTTTATATGAATAATACAAAATTTAGGTAAAATTTATACATAATTAAAATATCATATATTTAATACTACATGAAGCCCATTAATATAAATTATTAAAACTAATTTTTGTTGTTGTTTAAATAATATCTCAAATAATATTAAGAATTTGAATATTTCAAAAATAATTTTGAACAGGTCATAATTTTATATAAACTCAAATATTTTTAATTTTTTTAAAATTTATAAACACTTTATAAATTAAATTTTAATTTAAACATAATCACTATGACCAATATTATATGTCATTCCATATATGTTAAAGGCATTTAATATCTAAAAATAATAATAAGGATATTGTTTTATAAAATATTGTTGGAATAAATAATAATTAATTATAAACATTTTATAATTAATTAATTTATTTACACCTCATAAAATATACAAACACGCAAAATAAAAGTACTCTATATTGTGTAAGTATATTAAAAAAATTCCTAGTTGGAAAAACATTCCGTATATTTAATTTTATTAATCGACGGTTTATGAGTCATGATTTATTATAAAACATGTCCCACATTTAATGATAGGAAAATTGAAGCTCGAGATAATCCCACTATCCATTTGATATTGTAGCTCATGATGAGACTTGATATCATAATTTCAATAAAATGCTATATTGTGTGCTAAATGGTTCAATATTATTTAATCTTATGATTCACAATCATTTGTTATAATTTAGCATAAATTCTTTACAACAATTTATGATAGATACAAATCATAATTTACAATATATTGAATCCATATGTTTTGAAAAATTTCATGACCTATGATATCATACATAGTATGATGTTACTCTATCATGTCTTATGATATCCCATATAATATTTAATTCCAAAATAATATATATATATATTACATTTTATTATAGGGAATACAATATATTTTTTAATTTGAAACATGATTTCATAAATCACATGAAAAAACACATGGGACTGATACCACTAAATGGATTTATATAATTGAATAATTTTTTTTAACTTATAGTTCAAATTATGAAACCAAATCCAATATCATCCATTTTTTAAAATCGATGCCATGAATAAACAAAAATAATGAATATATTGTATTTCAATGATAGTAATGTATGTTACCTTAATTATATTATTGATAAAGTTCATTTGTAAATAAATAATGCTATATATCCTCCTAATAAAACCATGGGTCGATGAATAACCCATTTCATGGGAAGAATTCTACATTCATCCATAATATATTATTACCCAGTTTATAATGGATAAATTACAGGAGAGATTTATCTCTAGATGAATTTATAGAATATTAATAATCTATTCACATGGATCTGGCCTCCTTGTATAGGCCTCCAATAAACTCTCAATGCCCCCATGAATTTACTTATTTTTTTCAAACTATTAGGTAATTGTATGAGGTTAAAGAAATTATAACAATTTGACCATACATACATTTAATTGAAAAATAGATCATTGATTCTTTCAGTTATTTAATCATATGAAATATAGATAATATTGAGAAATTACATACAATAATACTCTAACATTAATTTTTTTTCTTGTTTTTATATTAAAAATAGAATATGATTGATATATATTACAAAACTTGTGATATTCCAATATCATTATATGTGATATGGTTAAGGAAGTGGTGATAGTAATTTAATTTAAATATACCATATATAATCACTTACTTGACCAAGGAATATGATATTCCATTGTATAATTATTTCGATACCATTTGATATCCATATATTTTTTCATACAATATTTACAAAAAAATATTATGTATACTAGGATTAGGTAATATCTCTTCAAATATCCATTATGTATGTCAAGTGCTGGTGAGGTAGGTATAACATTCTAGAGAAATATGATGTCTTCAAGAATTTTTGTGAAGTTAAATATGTATATTTTATGATTCAAAATGTGAAAGTATTTTAGTAACATTTTATCACCATATAATGTAACTAATAGTTCTATATATACAAGTAATGTCTTAACCATATGTTTGAGGTGAGTGATCATGTGCTTCAAAAGATATATCCTTTTAAAGTCTTGATCAATAGTAGTAAATATGGTTAATTAAGTCTTTTATATATTAATTTTAAGAGATATTAGGTAATGAAGTATTGATTGCCTACCATGTATCCTTAATGAAAAATATATATCATATAAATAACGTGTTAAATTTTATTCTTATTATACAATCATTTATCTATGATATATCATATATTGAACCATACTGTATTAAAATTTGACTAGAATATCTCTTTTTAGAAAACAAAATTTATAATAACAATCACAAAGAGTGGGTATTGTTAAATTACAATGAACCAACTTAGGATAACTTCAAAAACGGAAAACCCACCATGAACTTTCACAAACCCTAAAGGATTTCCTAATCTTCATGGGCTGAAGACTAGCATCCGGGATCAACAACAACAAGAGGGAATGATTTCACTTGACATAGGGAATAAAACACTAAATATACATGTATAGTAGAATAATATAGTATAATAAAAATATTAATAAATATATTATGTACCAGAAATAAGATACTAGGAGTTATAAAACTCAATGAAATAAAAATAAACACAAAGTATAAGTCTTATAGAAAATGATAAGAAAAACAAAAGAAAATACACCATGTTATAATGCAGGAAACATCCCACAATATCCCCACCATATACATTACTCAATTGATATAAAATCTCCCAACATCACTATGACATTTGGTATGTTCTTGTATCAAAATACATAACAAGGTGTACACATCGGCTATGTGGCCTGTATTGTGTTAGATAAATAGGCTTGGTAGGATCCCACATAAAGGTTTCATACCAAGTCTATATATAAATGAAAAAAATATTATATTTCAAAAGAAAACAGGGATGGTAAAAGTTTAGGTAATTTAGATTAAAATCATAGTAAATATTTTACTTTTTTCCATATTTCCAAAACAAGGAAGGAAAAATAGTTTCAATGAATAATTTGAAGAAAAAAATTTCAATCTCAAATTAGATAGATCAAATACAATGTAAGAAAAATAAAATTCAATGTTAAATAACGAAAATTAATTTATTAAATATCTTATAAAAAATTTGAAATCACTATTCTTTTAACAATGGCTAGAGACGGAAAAACGAACATCTATCATGGGTCACAGATACCTACAACAATGTCCAAAATACACGAGATTGAATAAGCATACAACAATAGAGGACCGAGAATTGATTTTTATATCTTATAATAAAATTACATAAAAAAGTTGGACATACGGATATATCAATACATACATGAGTATACACGCACCTGCTACATCACAAAAAATAAATTACTAGCTCTCATAAAATGAATTTATAACAAATATTGAAGTTAAAAAGAAATCATTGTAAAAAAATTAGTAGAACCACACGATTTCAGATCCAAAATTTATGAAAATGTGGTCATTTTTACCAATGTAAATAAATAATAAGAAAAGTCTCTTACTAGATAAAAGAAACACAACCACCATATTTATCAAACAATGAACAAAGAGATTTAGAAGGAGTAAAGAGACAAAAATTTTAATGGAACTTCTAATGGCTCAAGAGAGATGGTATACATGATGAATATGAAATATAACAAGAATGAAGGATTATGAAACATTTTATGATGATGACATTAACTTTGTAAACAATTTATTTATGTAGCGAAATCCCCATAAAGTGTGTACACCAGAAAACAAATTTAAATAGATTAATTTTATATCGAACAGTTATTTTATACCATATAATGAATTCCTATCATAAAATTTAATTCTATGGTCAAAAATAAATTTATCATAACACTATGCTATGACTGCTTCCCAATTAATAGCTTATAATGTCATAAAAAACATAAAATGTAAAATTTCCCATCAAGGGGGACCATTCCTAATGTTCTATAGAAAAACACAAGAATAGCTCCCAAGCACTACAAACAAGATAACACATTGTCAAAAATTGAAATAGAATACCTTCAAATACATGAATATATAATCCCCCAACCATAAGACATATGATACTTGATAATTCATGTGGTTGTATGGTGATCCAGAATGTGGTGATCCCACTGCTCCCTCACTGATGATTTACAATACCATGTCTTGCGATAATTTAATCCTTGTTTCAGTGATATTATATATAACATTATAGAATTTCCATGTAATAAATTCACATAAGAATCAATTTCCTCCAAATTATACTCTACAATTTAAACATCATGATCAAATTGAATCTCTTCCCATCTCATAAAATGAGAGAGTTCAGGATGGTACTTCCAAAATTGAGAAATTTGAAAAAAATCATGAATTTCTATTGACTAAAATGGTAGTTCCAACTGATTTTAACCTTCCCTAACATCTTGGTGAACTCCAATGGTCCATAATATTTCAAAATTTGTTTTCATTTCTTCCTAAGAGGTTGATGACCTGATCGAGGAGAAACATTTCCGAAAACTCGATCAACAATGTAAAAATCACATGGATGTTATTAAATATCCAGATACGATTTATTCCAACTCTATTCTAGAACAAGTAACCAATATATATAAAAATTCATTTCTGATGTGTCTTGAATAACACTCATTCCTACAATTGAGGCCTCTCCCACCTATGCCCAAAAAAGTGGTGACCCGAATAGGTGACCATAGAAATAACCAAAAGGGGAATTATAATTAATGACTAGTAGCTTCTATTATAAGAATAAATAACCATTCTTATATATATATCCTTTGATCTGATGAAATTAATGACACATGCATAAAATATATCTTCCAGTATCTGAATAGTATTCCCTGTTTGACTAAATTTGTTTGGATAGAAAGTTTTTATAAACTTAAAATGAGTCTCCATTGCCTATAGAAGGCTATTAAAAGACTATGAGATAAACCTAGGATATATGTACCAAAAATGGTATAGTTAACCCCATGAAACCTCACATAATCCTTCAAAGAAAAATTACCCAGACATTTAACCGTAGTTGTTTCCTTAATATCCCTAAAATGAAATATTTCATCAACTGGTCCACCAATACCTATATAGAATTATTACCTAACAGGGTTCATGGTAATCCAACAATTAAATCTTTAAACACAAAATCCCATTACATATTGGAACAACATTTTTTATAGAGAAATAGAAAATTTTATACAGTCTACCTTAAACAGTTGGTAGGTGTAACAACATGGGACAAAAAATGAAATATCACTCTTTATAATCGAACACCAGAAATGTTACCTCATTTTATAATACACATTATTAGTGATTGATTTAATTTACCATGAATTACTATGATAGTTAAACAAAAAAACTCCTCAATTATATAGGGCCACCACACCAATTACCATTGTAGAGAATACTATTAGAAGAGAGAAAAAACCCCAACAACATTTCAGCACTATAACAGTGTTTCTTGGATTCTATTATAACATCATCCCTATGATGATTCTCTAGAAAATATATAAGAAGATATGATAATAACTACATAGTGGTAATAAATATAATTGAAACATCCTCTTGACAATGCAGATAAAATTGAGGGAAGAGTCCCACCATGTTCAACTATTCATTAGATTATATGATAGTCTTTAATGGAACTTTCTAGTTGATATAACCATCTATGAAATTCCTCTTTCCTAGGGTGTAGGAAATTTCAGACTCAAATTTTGTAATATAATGCACCTACCACTTCTATCCAAGATATAACTATTGTGGACAAGAATATATTTTTCAATATATTATAGTCAATATTTTTGGAATGTATTCCTAAAATGATAATGTTTCCCTGACTTAAGCACAATAATAACCATGATAAGATATTAATTCTGAGTGGATTAATTCTTATAATTTATCTAAATGTGATGTTAATAATAAGCTATCATAGGATCATCCCATCTAATAACACAACCCAAATGAACACCCAATTAAACACTATACACGACATACAACTAACTGGTTTAATGTAATATCGTGATAGGTTATAGTGTCGAAATCCACTTCAGCTCATTATAGGAGGGCTTAAACATTGCATCTCATAATAATTTCATCACTTTAATGGTAAAATAATTCAATGGTAATTATAACTTTGATAAATCCAAGATGAACCACTAATAGTATATATCAAGATGAAGGAAGCTCTCTATCTCAAAGACATTCCATATATCCTCCCATTACAAGATAACATTTTATTATATAAGATCAACTGATAATATATGTTTAAAATTAAAATTACACATGAAATTCAATTCATAGATCTATAATGATAATTTTGAAATATTTCTATAAATATGTTTATTCCTATAGGTTTATAATACCATATTCATATAGATTTTTTGATAACACTAATATATTAAATAAATAAAAATAAATCTATGGACACAAACACAGAGGAAGTGTTATAATTACAAAATATCAAATTATTTAAATCCGTAAATATTTTAGGATCATTAGTTAGACAAAAAATAATTAGAAGATATTTTTATGGTCATAAATTCTCCTAAAATCCATATTTGGTATATTATACTTCTATAACTGGAGCTAATGATAACTTAACAGAAGATATATTTTAAGAAAAGAAAAACCTCACCCATTTTATCTGATCAAAAAATTATCCACATGGGGAAACAAATGAATATTCATAAAAAACATAGTTTAACTAATAACTGTCCCCAAGAAATAGAAGTAATATATAAACATGTTTTTCAATGAAAATTGAGACTAGTAATGGAAAAACACTATGATTATATTTTTTATCAAATTATCCAAATAAATAATGGGATCCTTTAGATTCACTATTTCCTTGAAATATTAGGGTATTGATATAAACTGTATACATGGAACCAAATTGAGTGTGAACCCCACCTATCAATCTTGAGGAAGACTGGATAATTCACCCAGTAAAACATCAAAGATGTCTCAAAAAATCATATAAATATCAAGGATAGATGTTAAAACATTGATATAAAATAATATAATAGCTAACTAACTAATTTTATCCAGGAGAGGAGGTCCCCTATTCCCATAACATGGATCCCATTGTCCCTAAAACACCTAATATCTCTGATTTAAAATAAGGAATGTAACACCCATACGATAAAAATATACCTCATCGTGATGAGTGGTAAGAAAATACATCTTTATGAGTATGTAAAATTTATTCATTTAAATAATGAGTAAATACCAAACTAACAACAGGTTGGCTATTGATAGAGAATAAGGCCACAGAAACGCCTTCTTTTTTCCTCTTTTCTAGAGTTGCAACTAACTTAATGAAGAAGAGCATGAGAAACATTAATTTTTTTTAAAACTTTTTGAAAATGAGAAGATATAAATGAGTTGTAGTAATATTTATCAAATAAATAAGTCTCTTTAGAGGATGAAACAAATATGGTACTTCCCATAGTCAATATACCTACATCAACTTCTATTGTAAACTACTCCACTACATAAAGCTGATTAAATCTTGAGTCTTATGCATATATCCTAATGAAAATTGATGATTCTAAATGTGTTATAGTAGAATTTAGAGCCGAATATATCTAACCATATCTATTCATTGACATAGCCATTGATAATAGATGTAGATGGACATTTTTACCATAAATATTTCTTATCATCAGAGATATGGGGAAATAACTATGGGTGTGCCCAATATTTCTACAGTAATATAATTTATGGGGAAAAATAATGGATATATCTAATGTTTAAAATTGGGAACATTAATGAGAACCACCTCAACCACTCCTTATTTCTCATTCATATTCCACTTATTTCATTGCACATTTCTAAAGATTTCACTACGAGGAAGATAATGGGATGAAAAAAATATATTACATGTTATGTTAATATCTTTCATCATAGCCTTATCGTCTACTTCCACACATGTAAAAAACATAAACATTAATATTGTGGATCTGATATCCAGTTGAAAACCCAATAGATACTTCATTTCTATTTTAAGATCATTTGTTTACAAATTCTATAGAAAAATGAACTAGTTCTATAGATCAAATGGTGTATTCCTATACTGAGCACTCTCCCGACTAGAAATATAGGAACTACTAAGTCTTTTCCAATATTAGAGACTTCAGATGGACCTTTTGGAAGAAGAAGTTATTCATACCCTTCTAGTGCAAACCCACATGCATATCTACGTCTACCATCAAATCAAACAAACACGTACTAGGACCCTCAATTCAAAATGTTGTGCACCTCGCCATTATTATCTCAGGGGTATATAGGATGTGGAATTGTTGAGTTCATAACTTCTAATAAATATTTACCTAGGACAATCACTCATTACACAATGGATTCTATATTTTTATTATCCAAAGGTGGATTAGATAGATAATAATCTATTGCACCCTCCTATGGAACCCCTGGAAACTATCTCAAAACAATACCAATAAACACAAAAATTAAAGGAAGCCATTTGATTATTGTATAATCATAGTTCCAACTGGAAAAATAAATGTAATAAATAATATTAAGATCAATAAGTTAATATAAGAAACACACATACAATCATTTGTGGTAACTTCGGTCTCATAATGGAAATTACTATCCAATAAATCCCCTCAAACTACCTTTTAGGTCCCAAAAGTCCTATATAATGACTAACCACATCAAATCACGTTGTATAACTATGATCTCATAGCAAAATTATAATGAACCATCCTAGGATACCCTAAAAAACAAGAAACTAAATATATCTATCACATACCTGATGGGCTTCCCCAATCCCCACAGGATGATGAAAATCAATTGATCATTAATAACAACAAGAGAGAATGATTTATATAACACCAAGAGATTTTGTGAATATATTTTTTAATTAATTTTACATTTATGATAATTTTCATTCCATACAACACTGAAGATAGTTTAATTTAAATTAATGTACTCTGTTTGGCTGTCATTATACACAACACCATGTTTATCATGCACTAAATAAAACATAATATTAATCTTTCTCTACACAAAACACCAGGGATATTTTGAGTTATAAACAACAATTAATTTAATTAACAGCTTGCAAAACACAGAAGATGGTGTTTATCGAGAAACAATATATTCAAAAAATATTATTATTTAATTCAATATATTATAACCTAGATGTCATATATGATTATTATTAACTAATTTATGAAAATATATGGTAAAAACAATGTAATATGAATTCAATTGTTACCAATTAATTTTAAATGAATATGAAATTTGATTGAATAAAAAAATTATTATTATTATTTTAATGGCCACAAAGTCGTTTTACCATAATAAGATAAAATAAATAATATTAGTGAGTGATATAGATGTAATATGAAGGTTATATTTTCCATAAAATATTTTTTATATTCATTAAAAAGATATAATATAAATACGATAAATAACAAACCCAATTTTATGATAAAAAATATAAATTTTCATAAATATAGTATTAACACCTTTTAACGATGAACCAAGTTTAAATCCCAATTTTGAATCTTTTATAGACAAAATATTTCAAAATAAACAACAACTTGTTGAAATAACATTATATTTTAATTAAAAATATAAATTTAGCTAAGGATAATTTTTTTCTATTTTTCAATAAGGTTTCATTTTTTTATGAATAGTTAAAAATATTAAATTTTAGTTCAAAACATCTTTTTCATCAAATTAAACTATAAGGTAATTCTTTTTAAAAATGGACTGAAAAATTTTTAGAAATTTTTTTATCAATTATTAAAATTTAGGTCATTTAGATCAATTTAAAATTGAAATTTTATATAAATGAATTTCAAAACATAGAATCTATTTAGTTTATAAAACCGAACTATCGACCTGACTGTGAGATTAATTTTTAATTAATTTTTGAAGATAATGTTGATAGAATTTACAAAATTGGTTTCAGTATTTGGAATAAAAATAATTTATAATGTTTAATAATTTCAAAAATGTTTCTGAAAAAAAATTGTGAATGTGATTAATAGTATTTACATTGATTAAGGTTAAATTGAGCATAATAAGGGACTAAACGATAAACATTTGGCAAAAAACGACATATACAGATGTCATCGAGATTTTTTTTTGAAATATATCAACCATTTACTATATTTTGTATTCTTTTGTTCATTATTTTATCCATATTCATCATTAAAAACTAGGGTGTAATTATGTCTTCCAATATTTACAGGAGTGCCTTGCCTCATTCCATATAAAAGAATACTAAATCTCCCTATTATTAAAACCTCTCAAACCAAAAATGATCAGAAAATAATTTCCCAATACACTTCACAACATCCCTCATTCATGCTTAAGTCTCCCTTTGGATATAAATTCATACAAGGAATCCTTTTGGCATAAACTAAAAGGAGTTACCCAATTAATAGGTGATACATTCTCTCAAGCTTCTTTCTTTAATATTTTCCTTCCCCACAACCTTCATTCCCATTATTAAATTAATGTATAAAAAATATTTTAAAAAATATAATATCATGTTTTTATTATGAGGTTTATAATTACACTTACCCACACATTCATCTAACAGGTATCGAACATACTATATACGTTTTCGACAAACTATTGTCTAAGTAAATGATGACTATTCATTTTTCTTTTATTGGATATCTTATTGGAAATAATGATGAAAAATATGTTTATATATGTTATATATTATTTTTATCATTTATTTAATAATCTTTATTCATCTTTAAGACACATATATTTTTACTTTCCATTCATTGTAAATATTATATTTTTGTTTGAGGAAGTGTGGACTACCGCCCCTAAAAGCGATGTGACTGATTCACACACTATGTTGAATGTATTTATGATGGGTCTAGTGATAATATAGAATAAATATAAAATTATAATGGTAATTTATTTATATTATATAAATATATTCATATAATTAATTTTTGTTTCTTTTTTCAATACGATAATAAAAACAGAAACAACGTTCATGACTACGTATGGTTTATTGTCCCTATGAAGAATGTATTCCATTTCAAACTTATATTTTATATATAATATTATAACAAAAATATAATTAATATAAATGATATTTATATAATTCCTTACATTATATAATAATTATATGTATAAGGATCAAATATATAACAAATTAAGACACATGTGAAGAATAAAGTGAATTTTACCTGAATTGAAACCTTAACATAGGAATGTAAACAAGTGGATAATATAAGGTTATTATCAAACCAAATATAGAACGAGATATAATAATATGGTTATCAAAAAAATTTATACCAAATTTATAATTATTATATACGCGGTTTTAATTATTATGATGAGATAAAATACATAAGGTAAGTGGATTTCATCTAACTTTTTATTTTCACGAGTTACATTTTATATTTGACACACTTTACATTTATATGGTGTTTTCAATTACCATGAATGTGTTATATTTATAATATATGTAATAATATGGTTATTAAACTTTAAATTTTATGATATTTTTTTCATGGGGTTTAAGTGTCCATAGTTACCCAATTGGTAAAATAGTTCTGTCAGAATTTTCCTTCTTTAAGACCCATGTTTTGTTATGCACATAAATTATATTTCAAGGTCTATATACTTCCATTTTGAATGCGTTGTAATTAATATCCTTATTTTAATGATATTTTAAGCTTAATTTAATTTAATTTTTTTTATGCATGGCATGATCCCATGTTACCAAGTTATAAATGTTTATTTAAAAATTTTCATCACTTTTCGAGATAGTTTTTCAGTATGACTGAATTAATGAAATCTAAAAATAAATATTTTAAGAACAGTCATGAGTTTCATTATAATATATTTTTTTAATATATAAAATTGTTCCAATTAAAATTTTCCACTATGGGTTCCATAATATAAGGTTTTTATGTAAAATTCTACCATCTCTCTCTGGTCAAAATTCTATTATATTAAAAAACCATGTTTTCAAATAACATTTAAAAAATGTTTTCATAATATCATTCAAGATCATTTTTAGGGAAAAATTATTTTAAAAATTATTATAGTTTTAATAGCTTCCTTTATATGTTTTCAATGATAATTTCAATTTAAATATTTTTAAAAAAAGTTTTATGTTTTTATAATAGTTTTAAATGTAAAAAATATATTTTCCTCGTGATTTTTTTTAAAAGAAGATTCAAAATTATTTCCCATATTAGATAACATCCCATGGTGTTACTAATTCCTTTTTGAGGGAATTATTAAATGTTTTCATTCATATTAATTATTTTCATGGGTTATGATTTTATAGCATGATGTTTGTGAAACACATTTCTCTTTCACGAGATATGTGCTTTTGAAATAGGCATCTTTTCAAAAGCGATGTTTATATTTAAATGATTTTGAAACCTACCATCTTCTATAGTTTACGATATGATTACATGTTTATAATACCCATATAATTTCATGGTTTATGATATTATTATATATTATCTTGGGGAATATGTTATTATAATTTCATTATGGGATGTTTGGGACCTATATATCCCTCCAATGTAGTGGGAAAAGAATTTTATATCTCGATTTTGATTAAGATTTTATTGGAATGATATTTTACTACTAAGATGATCGTGGTATTGAACCATGAATACTAATATGGTATAAGGAGTGAACTCATGCAACTTATATGGCCATGGGAGTGAACCATGACTACCATGATGGTATGAGGAGTGAATATATTCTACCAATATAGGCTTGGCAGTGATTCCTTGGATATTATGGATATCATATAAAATATGTTAATGTTTCTTCAAAAATTACATGTTTTATTTCTATGTTATAATATCACGTTTTATGTTCATTATTCCCTTATGATTTATGTCTCATGAACTTGCATGATTTATGCAATGATTTTTGGATATTATCTTTGATATGAATGTTTTGAGATTCTATTCTCATGATAATGTTCACATACCCTTTTGCTCATAATTATGATTACATATCTCCAATGTTTACCATTAATGAGAATTTGAGCTCACCCCTTTTTATGATTTATTCCCCAGGTTATAAATATTTGTATTAATTTTTATGTGTCTAATAAGATGTTCGTCCATAAGAACTTAGTGGGAGATAATGTAGCTCACTTTTGTATCTGTGCTTATGTTTCCACGTCTCTAAAATAACTTGACTAGTACTACATTTGGGCGTCATTTGTACAATATATTAAGCATTACACAAATGTTATTTAATAGTAATATATGGAAAGTGATGGTTAATATAGTTGGAATAAGATAAATGTTTTAGTTAACATTAAAATTCTATGATGACAAAACCATAGTGATAACCCTAAGGGAAAGTATAATATAAGTCAAAGCATATGAAAAATCATTATAAAATGTCCTAGAATTTTGGTAATGGGTATTTTGATTAGTTTCCTAGAAATAAATTACTATCTAGATACTATTAGTGATGTAGATTTGGAACAGCAGTACCTAGGGGTAATGACTCTGACAAGATGATTGGGTATAAATGTTGGTAATTTAGAACATGACAGTGGTCCTTCCTACACACATGGATTGACACTCCCATGGGATATTATTAGAGAAATCACCAACTCTTCCTAAAAAATCATGAAATATTTAAATATATGTTTTATATAAATAAGATATGATGAACCTAGGGTTTAATATATTATGGAAGGTCTCCTTATTTAGAAATACTATTTGTAATTATTTTCATAACTATGTGGTTGTCTGCAGTGATAATTAATGTTCACACTATGACTCTTATTTTAGTCAATGGAGTGAACTGGAAAGTACTCAATTAATAACATGGAATGTGAATTAAAATTTTCTAATGAGAATTATAGTGGGATTATCACTAAAGAAAAATATGTTTTTATCATTCCTAACTAGTTTTCATGGAACATTATTAACAACATATACCCTAACTGGCTCTTGGACTCACCAAGAGACGAAAATAGTTCGCTAAGAGTTCAAGTAATGGAGACCGTAGAGGAAAGAATGTTTGAGATAATTTTTGTAAATAAGGGGGGAAATAATACCTATATGAATTTCTTATAGAAACATGAAGTTGTTTTTATTTTTGTAAAGAAGGATACAAAGTATGTTACTATATGGTAAAAAGGAAGAGTTCGGTTAATAAAATGGTTGTGAATATTAGCCCACATAAGCCATTATAAAAGGTTAAATGTTTTATGTGTGTAATGAATTGTCATAATGATAATAAATGGCCAAATAAGAAAACACCTAAATAGGATTAGAATGGTTTTATGAGTAATCATTATTGTTCTGATGATGTCGATACTCAGATGAAATATGAAATGAATGAGGTACTGTGTAATTGCATGAGGTAGACTTGCTAATTCAATAATCACTACTACAAAAACAGGTATTTGCGACGGGTCATTTGCGACGGGGGCCCGTCACAAATGCCCCGTCACGGAAAACGGTGTCGCAACAACAATTCTTTGCAATGGGCCCGTCGCAAAAGACATTATTTGCGACGGGGATCCTTCTCATCGCAAATATTACTCCGTATATTTGTAAAAAACTTTTAAAATAGTAATTGCGACGGGCCCCGTCGCAAATACTTGTTACGACGGGCCCTGTCGCAAATACTATATTTAAAAAAAATAAAAACTATTAATAAATTATTTTAATGAATATAATAATAATACTATTTGCGACGGGCATAGAATCTTGTCGCAAATACTATAAAAAAAATAAAAATAATAAATTATTAATAAATTATTTTAATTAATATAATAATAATCCAATTATAATTCAAAAATAAAAAATAATAAAATATTAATAAATGATTTTAATTAATATAATAATAATACAATTATAATTCAAAAATAAAAAATAATAGAATATTAATAAATGATTTAATTAATATAATAATATTAGAATTATAATTCATAAATAAAAAAATATTAATAAGTTATTTTAATTAATATAAAAATAATAGAATTATTTTACATTCAAATATTAAAATAATTCAAATATTACAAAAAAATATAATTAAATTATAATATTATAAAATTTTAATATATATATATATATTTTTTAATATTATAAAATATAAATAATATTATTATTCATATTATTATTGTTATTTCAAAATATAATATTATTAATATTGTATAATGAGACAGAAACTACGAATAGAAAAAATTCATATTTTGATTTAACAAACATTATAACATAAAAACAAACTCTAATCTGAAGGAGGGGGGAGGGGGGATCTGCAGATGCTGGTGGAGGAAACTCCATCCCTAAAGAATGAGTGAGTCGGCGCATGTACTCCATCTTCTCCTGCTGCTGCTGCTGCCGCTGACTCATCTGCTCCTCGTACAGCTGCTGCTGGCGTCGACGCTCCTCCTCATGATTCTGCTGCTGCTGACGCATCTGCTCCTGCTCATGTCAGAGACTCTCTATCAGTGCAGTCTGAGATCGCAATTGATCATCATACTGTGTAGCAGAAGAAGATGCATGAGCTCCTCTCGAGCTGGACGCCGACATCGCAGCACTGCCATAATAATCTCCAGGAGTCAGTCGAGAGCTGATACCAACTACCCGGCCCTTCTCGAAGGCATACTGGGTGGCCTTCATCCATGCCGCCTCATCAAACTGATGGCCAGTGGTCTGATGTGATGACTCGGCCTAACTCTCAGGCCGGGTCTGTGACGCTGCGGCCTCATATGACTCCTGTAGTTTCAATTTAAAATTAAAATTGTGAATATATTATATGCAGTTAAATTTTTAACTTGAAAACAAATAATACTGACCACGATGTGATGTTAACGATCACCTCTGAGCTCCTCAGTAGCAGGATCACTATACATCCTCCGATATACGTCGTACTCTGTAATATCGGGGTGCTCGACAGCCTATAAGAATAAAAAATAAACTGTTAATATTTATAGTTATAAAATATTTATAAATAATTTTCGCACCAGATGCTGTCTATGAGTACTGAAAGAACGACTCCCAGCTCGATGAGTCATCTCCTGTCTCCCCCGATTCTACCTCCCCACCGATGATCTCTTCTGAAAGGCACCACTCAACAAATGCACACATAATGAATCCCATACATGGGATGAAATGTACTCTGGTCGGTGTGATCTATATGACTCGTCAAAATCTGACACTCCTGCTTTCTTCATGGCATCTTTTCTTAAATTGTGCAAAAACTGACGAAAGCGATCACGCATGGCCACCTCCCATGCCTCGTGGATGGCGTCACGCATGGTATCCTCGATCGGATACCATAAACCCTGCAAATAATTCCAAATATCAAGTTAGAAATGAAATAATTTTCAAAATAAAAATTATTTATTTACGTACGTACCAACCAATGGCCGAACATGGCCTACTGCACATCAATGGGAATCTGCTCCCATGTGGTCCACGACTGAGAGAAATAGTTGCGAAAAATAGCGTTGCCCTGTCCGACTGCTATATGCAGAAAACTGTAAAAATAATAAACATTTATTATGTGAATAGATTAATGAAATCTTAGTCAAATCCACATGTTATCACACAGTTTATCACACATCTGTGTGCGTCGATCAAACCCAAGATGTGGATGTCGCTCGGGGACGGGGTCAGGAAACATCACTCGTGCAAGACCGTGCCCCCTCCACGTACTCCCTGGAGTGCCTACAGGCTGAGGGTCATCTGCCAGCAACTCATCCGCATCGAAAGGCAGGTCAGCATCTTCCAACTCACGAAATGTGTCATCGTCCATCTGAAACAGAAAATGTTAATGTTGTTAGCAAATAATTGATAATTACTATTATATATACATATATATATATATTATGATTGTATATAACTACCATGGAATTCTTTCATTGTTCATCTTCATCATCATCTTCATATATGTCAATGTCATCATCATATTCCTCCTCAACATCATCGATATCCATTCGAGTTCCAGTTGCTTCATCTCTTACCATTTCAAATTCATATGTGACATCATTAACATCAGCGTCATCACTGACTCTTAAATGTGGGGTGTCTTCATCGATACTCATGACTCTTTGTAAAAAAGATTGATTTTGAGTACTCTCTTGAAAAACTTCAATTCTTTGCACATCAGTGAAAGCACATTCACTTTGACTAAACTGATTGTCTCAAATTTTTATTTTTATTTCACTCCACCAATCAGTCAAGTCTCTTGATGTAGCACATTACTTTGCGTAATAAACATGATGTGAATGTTGAGCCAATAAGAATGGTTTATTTACTACGAGAAAACTTTTACTTTTAATATCGATGATTCCATGAGTCGGATGAACACGCACGCCTCTCTCTGTATCCAACCACCGACATTTGAACATGGTTATGTAATGTTGTCCAAGATAACAGAGTTCAATGATTTCATCAAGTATGCCATAAAAGTCAACTTCATTTTCTCGATGATGAGATCCTCTCAAGCTAACTCCACTGTTCATTGTTTTTTTGATTCCCCATATACATGTGTGTAAAATCAAAATCCATTCACCACATATGCATTATAAGTTTTAACAAGTTTGGAAGGTGGGTTACTCAATATACACAGTCGTTTGTCAATTTTATCAGCATGTCGAGACACCTGAAAATTTGTGAAATAATTATCAATATAGTAAACTATACATTTAATGAGTTGCTAAAAGATAAAGAATTTATGTTACCAGTTTTTGAAACCACTAAGAGAAATTTTTCTGTCGGCGTTCTTTGAGAGCAGCTGCTGTAATTTGTGGAATTGGTTTCTTGATATGATTATCATACAACCAATAAAAAACAAAGTAATTTACTATAACATAAATGATAGAATAAGTGATATAAACACTTATAGTACAACTGATGTCATCTCTTCACAGTTGAGCAGATCATACGTATGAGCTCTGTGATGTTCATCATCTAAAAGCCAGCATTCATAAACTCCACCAAAACCAAGCTCTGGATGGTTGAAAACAGATAATTGATTATCGATTTCATCAATATTTCTCTCGTTCCATCCCATTCGGTTGTGTTTTTAAGGATACTCAAATTCAAAATAATGGGAGCAGAAAAAAGATATTTCCTCTTGAAAATAAGCTTCTGCAATAGATCCTTCAACAGATGCTTTGTTACGTACTTTTCTTTTCAATTTTTGCATGCATCTTTCAAATGAGTACATCCATCAAAACTGTACTGGACCTCCACATTTGGCTTCATATGGAAAATGTAACATCGAATGTTCCATTGAGTCGAAGAAAGACGGTAGAAATATTTTTCCCAATTTACATATAATTACAACAACATCTTCTTCAAGTTTCCATAGAGCATCATAATATGTTGTAGCCGCACAAATTTCCCGAAAAAAATGAGACATGTCTGTTATGGAATCCCAAATCACAGAATTCAACAGACCTCATAATCCAATGGGTATAATTCTTTCCATTATAACATGAAAATCATGACTTTTTAATCCAGTAATATGACCATTCTTTACACATCTACCCAAATTGGAAGCATAAACATCTGGAAGTCTCAAATCTGCAATCCACTAACAAAATAATAAATGGTTTTCTTTAGACAGTGTATAATCTGCTTTTGGTTTCAGTAACCTTTCTGTTCTGACATTCTCAAACAGTTCCAGTTCTGAATGCCTACAAATTTGGGCAAGATCTAAACGTGCATTTACATTGTCTTTTCTCTTTCCTGGCATATCCAAAACTGCATGAAACAAATTATCAAAACAGTTCTTTTCAATATACATGACATCCAACATGTGGCGGACCAACAAATCAGAACAATATGGAAAATCCCAAAAAATGCTACGTTTAATCCAATTGTGTTCTTTCCCAAAACTAGAAATTTTCTGTTGGTTTATTGTGGGACCAAAAGTGATGGGAGGTAATGAAAATACAACTGATTTTAACTCCGAACCTGATAGAATTTTTGGAGGTCCATCCCTTTCAATTGTTCCTTTTCTGAAATGTGATCTGTTTCTGCGAAAAGGATGATCAGCAAGAAGAAATCTATGATGACAATCAAAATAACAAGGTTTCTTTCCATGAATGAGCATAAATGCTTTGTTCTCTCCCATATAGTAAGGAAATGATTTCTGACCATGTGTACTCTAGCCAGATAATATCCCATAAGCCGGGAAGTCCCCAATTGTCCACATCAATGCTGCTCTCAGTATGAAATTCTATTTCATAGCAACATCATATGTACTATCACCAGTACTCCGCAATAAACTAAATTCATCAATCAATGGTTTCAAATAAACATCAATATTTTTCTTCGGATGTCCTGGAATTAGTAAAGTCAAAAAGATATATGGCTCCTTCATCAACATCCATGGAGGTAAATTGTACGAAGTTAAAAAAAACAGTCCAACATGAATATTGACTACCATAAGAACCGAACGGACAAAAACCATCAGTGGAAAGGCCCAGTCGGACATTTCTAGCTTCTAAAGAAAAGGATGGATGCACTCTATCAAAATGTTTCCATGAATCACCATCAACTGGATGATTCCAGCTTTTATCGGTTGAAATATTCTCTTTATGTCGTGACATCATTGTCGTTGTATTCATAGACATGAATAAACGCTGAAGTCTGGATGTAAGCGGAAAATATCTCAACTGTTTTACAGGAATCAAACCAGACTTCCCATGTTTCCCTTATTTATATCTCAATTGCCCACACGTGGGACAGCTATCCAACGACTTATTTTCCCCAGAATATAAAATGAAGCCATTTGAACATGCATGAATCTCTTGACACGTAAGTCCCAAATTTCAAAACAGCCTTTTACTCTCATAGTAATTTGGAGGCAAAACATTTCCTTCCGGTAATAGTGTTTTAAGCAAAGAAAATATCTGGTCAAAACAGGTGTATGACATTCCGTTATCTGATTTGATAGCCATAAATTTTGCAATTGATTCTAATTTGCTCATCTTGCAGCCAGGATATAATGCATCCTCAGAAGACCTCAACAACTCATAAAATTCAGACGGTGCCAACTCAGGATTTGAATCTATATCAGCCGGAGTTTCTGTATGTTGAACAGATGAACCTGCAACATCATGTACTAAATCTTGAAACTGGGATGGATCCGGAATCAAGTTGGTATCACCTACTCTGGAACTGCATTCACCGTGTTGATACCAAAAAACATAATCTGGTTAAAAACCAAAACGCAAGAGATGTCCCCCCACTTCGTCAAACGTGCCAAACGTTCTCAATGCACATTTTCTACAAGGGCATTTTATTTTGCCTTCTGAAACAAATTCTGGATTTGATGCCGCAAATGATAAAAAAGTCTCCACACCCTCTATATCTACTAGATTTAAACCAGAACCGTTTGGATTTCTACGTTGATTTATCTATATGCAGTCATCTAGTAATGACTGTTGACGACCTCGTTGTTCCATATTTTTCTATAAAATATAAAAGCATTACTGGTTTTGAATAATTTGTTAGAGAAAACACTCAAGCAAGGATTGAATATGTTGAGAATAAAGCAAGACCTGTTATAAATATTGATAATTTTAATATTATATTGATTTTTTATTTTTTTAATAATACTAATTTAATTTTTTCATAAATATTAATTATATAATAATAACATTATTACATTATTAGTATATTTTATTATTAATATTAAAATAATATAATTTTCTATATTATATACAATTCTCCTTTCATCTGTGTGTTTAATATTCTGTCTCCACATGTAATATTTGCATTTACTTTCACCTCTCCATTGGCGAGTAGGTTGATAATTTTGAAAAAGAATGCAAATATTACATGTGGAGACAGAAAACACACAGATGAAAAGAGAATTGTATATAATATAGAAAATTATATTATTTTAATATTAATAATAAAATATACAAATAATGTAATAATGTTATTATTCCAAATTATTGGTAATTATTCCAAATTATTGGTAATTATTCCTAATTATTGGTAAATATTGGTAAATATTGGTAAATATTGTTAAATATTGGTAAATATTGGTAAATATTGGTAAATATTGGTAAATATTGGAAAATATTGGTAAATATTGGAAAATATTGGTAAATATTGGAAAATATTGGTAAATATTGGAAAATATTGGAAAATATTGGAAAATATTGGTAAATATTAGAAAATATTGGTAAATATTGGAAATTATTAGAAAATTATAACTAATTATTACTAATTATTACTAATTATTGGCAATAATTACTAATTATTATTAATTATTGGTAATTATTACTAATTATAGGTAATTATTACTAATTATTGGTAATTATTACTAATTATTGGTAATTATTACTAATTATTGTTACTTATTACTAATTATTGGTAATTATTACTAATTATTGGTAATTATTACTAATTATTGGTAATTATTACTATTTATTGGTAATTATAACTAATTATTGGTAATTATTAATAATTATTACTAATTATTACTAATTATTACTAATTATTACTAATTATTCGTAATTATTACTAATTATTGGTAATTATTACTAATTATTGGTAATTATTGGTAATTATTACTAATTATTACTAATTATTACTAATTATTGGTAATTATTACTAATTATTGGTAATTATTACTAATTATTGGTAATTATTACTAATTATTACTAATTATTACTAATTATTACTAATTATTACTAATTATTACTAATTATTACTAATTATTACTAATTATTACTAATTATTACTAATTATTACTAATTATTGGTAATTATTACTAATTATTGGTAATTATTACTAATTATTATTAATTATTGGTAATTATTACTACTTATTACTAATTATTGGTAATTATTATTAATTATTACTAATTAGTGGTAATTAGTGGTAATTATTTCTAATTATTATGAATTATTGGTAATTATTACTAATTATTAACAATTATTACTAATTATTGGTAATTATTGGTAATTATTTGTAATTATTACTAATTATGGGTAATTATTGGTAATTATTATTAATTATGGATATTTATTGGTAATTATTACTAATTATTACTAATTATTGGTAATTATTACTAATTATTGTGAATTATTCTAATTATTGGTAATTATTACTAATTATTACTAATTATTACTAATTATTACTAATTATTACTAATTATTGGTAATTATTACTAATTATTGGCAATTATTACAAATTATTGGTAATTATTACTAATTATTGGTAATTATTACTAATTATTGGTAATTATTTCTAATTATTACTAATTATTACTAATTATTGGTAATTATTGGTAATTATTACTAATTATTGGTAATTATTGGTAATTATTACTAATTATTGGTAATTATTACTAAGTATTACTAATTATTACTAATTATTGGTAATTGTTGGTAATTATTACTAATTATTGGTAATTATTACTAATTATTGGTAATTATTACTAATTATTGGTAATTATTACTAATTATTGGTAATTATTACTAATTATTGGTAATTATTACTAATTATTGGTAATTATTACTAATTATTGGTAATTATTACGAATTATTGGTAATTATTACTAATTATTGGTAATTATTACTAATTATTCCTAATAATTACTAATTATTACTAATTTTTACTAATTATTACTAATTATTATGAATTATTTGTAATTGTTACTAATTATTGATAATTATTACTAATTAGTGGTAATTATTACTAATTATTGGTAATTATTACTAACTATTACTAATTATTACTAATTATTGGTAATTATTACTAATTATTGGTAATTATTACTAATTATTGGTGATTATTACTAATTATTGATAATTATTACTAATTATTGGTAATTATTACTAATTATTACTAATTATTGGTAATTATTAATAATTATTACTAATTATTATTAATTATTGGTATTTATTACTAATTATTAGTATTTATTCTTAATTATACTAATTATTCCTAATTACCATTAACTATGAACAATGAATACAAATAATTTAAATTTACTAAGTAACAAAACAACGTAAACAAAATTAAATTACAACTAATTAAGAATAATTGAAACTAATAAAAAATTTAAAATAAATATTAAATTAAAATGAACATAAATACCTTTAAAATTGATCTGAGGTTGATCTCTGATCGTTGTTGAAAACTTCAATCTCATCTCCAGAAAAAAAAATTAAACTCAAGAAACGCGGAACCCTAAAAATAGAGTTTTGAGAGAAGTAGAAGATCGATTTTGAGAATGAATGAAAAAACGGATGGGGGTATTTATAGGTTAGATAATTTGCGATGGGATACCTGTCGCAAATACCACTATTTGCGACGGGACCCGTCGCAAATACCTTAGCCCGCATTGATTACAGTCAACAGTTAAATAGTTATTTGTGATAGGTCCCGTCGCAATTAATAACCTGCCGACATACTATTTGCGAAAGGGGTATATTCCCGTCGCAAATATCTTTTACCGCCGCCGGTTATTTGCGACGGGCGGTAACCGCCTGTCGCAAATAACTTTCCCGTGATTTGGCGCGCAAAGCGTGCCAGTTCTTTTGCGACGGGGAAAGCTAACCCGTCGCAAATAAGTTTCTAACGGGACTATTTGCGACGGGATTTATCCCCGTCGCAAATGCCCATCTTTCCCTTAGTGAATGATGATGTGTGATAATAAATGTTTTATGTATGTGGTTTTAATAATTATGTTATATTAAAGGTGAAATATGTAATGATTGTCAAGTTTAGGTTATTTGATATAGATTTAAAAGAACACATTTAATGGTGATACAATTTCTTGGTTATGTCCCTGGAAAACACATGACTAAAAAAATGATAAACATTAAAAAGTTCACTATGTTATGATAATGTTGTTTGGATAAATATATGTGGAATATGAATAATAATGTGGAAAGGTACTAATACTATGGAACTAGTTAAGGATTTGTTGAAAAGTAGTTTAGGTTGTCATGGATAATGTTTACACCTTCTTGGATTTATGGAATTTATCATGTAATATATGGAATAAGGAAACAAACATGTTTTCTAGATGTATTTATGGTAATTCACGTTATTAACATGTTTTAAAAGAATTTATGATGAGGGTATTCACATGTTTTGAATGTGACAACCAAGAGTTACTCTGTGATATATGGGGGTTTCAATTTTAAGATGATTTCATTACTCCCCTTCAATTGTTTTGAATTTTCTTCTTTTACATGGGATATAATGATAACCATTAATGGAATGTTTATGTTAGACATTATAGGAAGTTTTTATGCACTAATTTTGAATTGAAAACCATGGTTAAAAGGATAATTTGTGGGTAACCGTAATTCAAGGATGTCTATCTTATCTATTTTTTGGAAATTATATTAGAATTGTTTTAGAAAAGGACATAATGTATGTCAGGTGAAAACCAATAATATTTTTCAAGGCCATTGGTCTTGAACTCATAACCTAAGGATGATAAGGGTTTCATTCCTACTACTGGCCTATAGTTTTTCTAGGTTAATGTATAATTATTTATGATGAATAATTATTTATGATGATACAATACAGTTACTTTTGATGTTTGTATTTTGATATATTAACCATATTGATTTTTAAGAATATTTTTAGATAATTTTTTTATTATTTTATGGGCCTTAATATTTATGAGAAGTGTATTTTTGTTCTTTTGGGAATCAAATTTAATTTCTATACATCAATTTACTAATGTTTTTTATGATTTAGAAATATTTCAAATAACACCAAAAGAATAAAAATTTTTATTTACTATATAAAAGATGTATATTTCATTATATTCTTGGTCAATAAAATAATCACTCATCGTTAGCATAATGATCCAAATGAATGTGTTGTCTCAATACCTTAATTGTTTTAAACTGATAGAAATTGAAGTCATTATAGATTTATGCCTTTGAGGCCCTAAACTATAATATGATGAATCACTTATTTCTAATTGATGACCGCATTCCCCCCATATAATTTTTTTTTTATTTTCCTCCATTTAAATTTTCAATTTTGACATATGTTCTTATGTGTGAAATCATAGTAATATGTTACTAGGGGTGATCGTTAAGGTTCCAACATTCCCATTTAAGGGAATTTTTAGTATTAATTTTTACGATGTGGGTTTATATGAATAAAACCTTCAGTTATTAAATAACCGATAACCTAGATGAATTTTTCGGTAAAAATTAATTTTAATAATAGTAGAATTTAACACCCAGAGATTTTGTTAATTATTATTTTTCTAATTAATTTAACCTTTTTCATATTTTTAATTTTAAGCAGTACTGAATATAGGTCATTTAATATTAAATCCCTATGCTTGGATTGTATTATATGAAATAACATGTTAATCATGCATTCCACCCAACATAAACTTTATGTTTCTCTACATGGAACACCGAGGTGAAATTTCATTATATTCAATAATGACTTTCCTTGATGTCTTGTGTAACTAGCAATACCGAGGTTTACCAGGTAGTATTATATTATAAAAATTTGATTATTTAGTATAATAATATATAATGAAGAAATTTAATTTGGCATTATGAATAATAATATCTAATTTTTGAAAATATATGGATTACCCAATATAATATGAATTCATTGGTTAACAATTAAATATAAATAAATATGTAATTCGATTGAATAAAAAAGATAATAATTTTAATTTTATGGTCACAAATCTATTTTACCATATTAAATTAAAATAAATACAATTAGTGAATGATATTAATGTAATATATATGTTATATATTCATTAAAATATTTTTTATATTCATTTAAAATATTTTTTAGGCATAAGATAAAGAACAAACAAGATTTTATGCATAAAAATATATATTTTATAAATGTAATTTTACCACATTTTAATAGAGAACCCATATTAAATAAAAAAATTTCCACCTTTGTAGACTGAAAATTTCAATGAAAAAACTTCATATTTGAATGAAAAACATGAAAATATGTAGGGATAAAATATTCAGTATTTTTTTGAATGGTTTCACTTTTTAATGAATAGTTAGAAATATGAAATTTATTTCAAAAAGACCTTATCATATTAATTATTTTTTGGAATAAATTATATTTTAAAGTATTTTTAATGTTTTATTAGAAAATATTTTTATTATTTAATACAATTTAGGTCATTGAGATCGATTTCATATTGAATTTGGATTGAAAAAATTAGCAAACTTTTGAATGATTTTACATTAAAACCCAACATTATCGACCGAACTGTGGGATTATTTTTAATTTAATTTCATCAAATTATGTGATTATAATTTTGAAAAATGCATTCAATATTTCTAATAATATAAATTTATAATTATTAATAATTTTAACTTATTTTTTTACTAAAAATATTATTAAAATAGATTAAAATTAATTAAATTGATTAAGGATAAATTAAGCTTAATATGGGTCTAAAACATTACCTAAATGAAACAAATTATCTTTAAAATTTAATAAAAGAAATATTATGGTCTTATTTATACCCTATACTCACTTGGATCTACATTTTATTATTATTGGTTCTATATAAAACATGAAAAGCGAGTGTGGAATTCCCTCTTGAATTATTTACAAAATTTCCACACCTATTAACCTATAAAAAGATGCAACCTCTTACTCTTCATAACATATCTCAAAAAAATTAGTTTTGTAAAATATATGACCATTATCCTTTACAACATCCCTTCCTTCATGATTTAATCATCCCATTTGGAAGAAAGACTTTCAAGGATGTCTTTTGGCATAAACCAAAATGAGTTATCTAATTAAGATCTAACACCTTCTCCCAAGATAATTTATTTTATTTTCCTTATCCACCCCTCATATATTTTTATTAAATTATTTTATATTGAATAATATAATATAAATATACTTGGATTTTTTATGCCATGTTTTCTACCAACATTTACACACACCTCAATGTAATGGTTAATGAACATACTTTTTTCATGTACGATGATCTACCACCTCACTAAACGATGACTATTAATATTTCCTTTACCTCATATTATTGGGTAAATAATTATTTTAAATTTTTTGATATATGTTATATATTATAATTATTATGTCTTTAAGCTTCTTTATTATTTTTAAAACCCATTACTTTTTACATTACATTAGTTGAAAAGTCGGTAACTTTTTTTGAGAAATTTTTGGATGCCACAACCTTAACCAGATGTGATATGTTCACAAACTGAATGAAAAGTATTTAAGATGATTCTAGTTAAAAATATATGATATATATAACATTATAATTCATCTATAATGATATTATATAAATATATACGGGTATGACATACCATGTCCAGGAATGGTGTATGTTATTTCCTACATTTGTATTCTATAGATTATTACAATACACATATACTAAATTTATACGATATTTATATCATGAATTTCAAGATTGAATCATGATATTTGTATAAGGTCCAATGATATAACAATTTAAGAAACATGGGAAGATCAATGTGAATATTACTCGATGTTAAACCTTAACAAAGTATTTCTGACAAGAGGGTAAAATATGGTCATGATCAAACCATATATGGACTTAGATATAATAAAATGGTTCCATAAGAGATATATAATTAATTTATATTTATTATTAATTTGGTTTGAATGAGTATGTTGAGATTCAATACACAAGGTAAGGGTATTTAATCTCACTTTTTTTGTGATATGCATGTTATGTTCACAACTCATTCCTTTTTTTTGGAGTGTGTACATCCCATGATTGTAATATTTTTTTCTTATACATAATAATATGGGTTCTAAAATATCCATTTTATGATCTTTCATTCATGGGATTTAAATTTCAAATGTTACCGAATTTGTAAAATAATTCAATCGCAATTGTCCTTTATTGAGACTCTTATTTTGTTATGCACCATAATTATTTTTCATGGTGTATATAATTCCATTTTACATTACTTATCATGAATATCCTTATTGTCATGATATTTTATTCTTTAGTTAATTTATATTTCTTACATGAAGAGTATTACCTCAATATACTATTTGATAACTGTTTATTGAAACAACCCAATTGCTTTTAAAGATTATTTATGATTATCCTTCAATTAATGAAATCTCACGATCTATTTCTCAAATGCACTCTTGACATTCCATATCCTCTATTTATTCCTGATATATTCATGTATTATTAACTTTTAAATCTATTTTTTACAAAATATAATGTTTTTATTTAAAATATTACCATCTCTCTCTCAGGTCGGAAATATATTGTACTCAAAAACCACATTTTCTAAAATTTCTTCAAAAGATCATTTAATCCCATTATCAAGGAAAAATTATTTTAATTTTTTTATGGTTTTAAATAATTCCATTATGAGTTTTCAAATATATTATCAATAAACATGGTGTTCAAAAAGTATTTATTTTTTTAAAAACATTTTCAATGATGAAATGATATTTTCCTGAAGACATGTTTTTAATTGATCTTTCAAAATTGTTTCCCATCAATGAAAATATCAAATGGTTCTACTAATTACTTTTTGGGGAAATTATATATTGTTTTTATTCATATTATTTCTTTTAATGTATTGTGTTTATATATAACTATGATAATAAAACAAGTTTCTTTTTCTTGAGTTATATTCTTTTGAAACCCGGTTCTTTTCACTAGATACATTTATGATCAAATGATAATGAAAAAATGATTTTATCAATAGGTTATGATATTTTTATATTTTTATAATACCCATTTCATTTCCATATCATAACCAATAAAGGACCTACCCCTATATGATGAGTACACAATTGATCTTGAAGGATGTAACTTGCATCATCTATACGTGATCAACACAATTTAATTTAATATCTGAAAACACAACATGTGCGGTTATCTTGATTAATGTAAATGAAGAAGTGTAATGTATGTTACATAGGTTAATAAAATAAACCACCATGGTTATTATACATCAAATTTGTTGATCCTAAAAGAGTTTAGAGACTCAAAATCACATGGAACATCAATGTGTTAGAGAGAGGATGGTTTAAAAATGAATAAGAAAACATCAGGTTTTCATTATGATAAAAAATACTAGGATGAATATATTTATGTAATAATCCCTAAATTAATGATTTGAAATCCCCCTAATGACTTTATACTAGATAACACATCACTTAAAATTAAAATTTTCCCAATTGAGGTTTTTACAGCATAAAATAGATTCTTATGGTGTAAAAGGGATTTAGGGTGTGAAATATGAATCAATAGAATAAAATAATTTTATAACATAAATCATTTTATGGTTGGTACCCAACAAAGAACGTAATCCAAATTCTACAACAAATTTGTTAAATTTGACTTTAAGTAAAACTACACCTAGGATCTTCAAATACTCCCATAAACAGTTCCTTAGACAATTGAACTAGAAAAAACACTCTTAAACATCTAAGGCTTGTGACATAAATTATAGGTTTTCATATAATTAATACAACACATCTAGTTACGTTTATTTTGAAAACAAATTATTAATATTTATCTGTTTGATAATGAGGAATCATTGATATAAAAAAAATCATGGAATACTTTTTATGATTAAAACATTTAGGGAAATAATTTCTTTCGGGGTCTAGAACCACAAACATTTTGAATTATATTAAAATTTGTAGTTTTGTTGATTTTTTATTTTATAAAATTATTATAATTTTTATTATATATATATATAAATATAGAAAATAAGATCATTATAATATATATTATTGAAAATGAAAACTATATTTATATATGGTATATAATTAATCAAAAACCAATGAAATTACTTAATTAACGAATAGTATAAGGAATGATGTTATTGAATAGCCCATAGATTTTGGGTTAGATTGAAAGTACCCAAATATGTATATTATTGTATTTTCATTACCCATATTTTAATATATGTAAACATTTTGACTTAGATTAAGTGAGGAATAACTAAAAATCAAATTTGAAGACTCTTATAGATATAGAGGGGATGAATAGAGAATATAGACTCTTTGAGTTGAAAATTACTCAAAAAATGGGATTATTTAGATTAAATGATACACAAAACATAGAAAAACATTTAATGGAAAATAAAATACATGCCAGAATAAAATATTATGTTAATGTAAAAATTTATGAATAAGGGTTTTGGAAGATATGTGATGATGTTTCAAAAGATTATGAAATTATTTGATGTGATTTTGGAGGACAATAGTAGATTTTATTACCATTATCCGAAGGTTATCTCATGATCATGAATATATTAATATATAAACAATAAATAAAATAAAAAAGGATTACAAATATGAATGAAATAATTGATTCATCAAAGAATTAATACTATTGGATCCTTTATTTCACTAATATCCATAACTAAAAACATCAAATTGATATAACAAGTCCAAAACTTGATCATTGAAATATATATTTTTTATACCTCAAACTGATTATGTCCTTACTAATGATCAATATTAGAGAAACATCACCCCTTAAATTATGGAATTTATAATCAATTGACTATAACATATGTTTATCATTAATGATTTCCTAATATAATATTCATTTGTAAAAAACTCTTGAGTTACCTAAGGTTATTCACTCTTACTAATGAACCATTTCCATTGAATACATTTAAATTCAATAATAAATTATATCAACTTTATTGGAGCTATAAAATAAGAGGGAATAGATTTAGGATCAACACTAGGATCCAATTATATCAAGAACATTATCCTTAATTTCAAAGTTAAAAAATGATATCACCAAAAAAATCTTATAAATGATAAATAATTATATACCAATAACATTGATTCTATCCTTAGTCAAACTATGAACCATACATCCTATGTGGAAATTAAATGTTCTAAATTTTCTCAAATCAATGTCAACATAACTAGATTTATAACAAAATTCTTCCATGAAAAAACAATGATGTATAATCGTATGGAGAAATGTCACACATTATTGGTAATAATAAATGTAATAATTGAAATTATTCCACTACTCAAACCCTATAATTACATCAAAAACCAATTTGGATAGAATAAATTATTCCTAAAGACAAAAATATCATATAATTTTTAGAACAAAAGGTGGAAATTTTAAAAAAGAATACATTGTTTTCCAATGTAATGTATCAACTATATGTTCCTTGTAAAATTTCTACACATTAAGTCTAAGATCCTAATAAATGATAATATACAAAAGAATAGTATATGAGGTTGTCAAAATAAAATACTGGACATGGTAACAGGTTAAATTATGACACCTTAAAACGCTGATGTTCCCTCACTAAATGAAGAAGTTTATAATTGACAACTGATTTTTGAACACATACCCAGTGAAATTGTCCATTTGTTTCAAATATTTATAAATAAAATATGCCTAACATTATCAAAATAGAAATATTATAGGATATTGTATTATTTAAAGTAATTTTTCATAGAATGAAATGTAAAAACAATTACTATTTTGGATTTTATTTTTAGTACATAAATAATATTTAATATCAAATAAAAGTTAGTACTATATGTGAGGTAAGGGTTTTTGGATACATGATGATTGTTTACACTAATATGGAGAAGTGATGGAAGAGTTTGGAAATTTTCTAATTTCTAGATATTTTGTGGGAAAATAAAAAATCCATATATCATATGTGAGGGGAATCATATGAATTGAGAAGACCCTATGATATATTTGGTCGTTTATAATATTTCTATCATAATATTTAGAGACAACCTATGAAGTGTAGAAAGCACGTAAGATACATTTTATATGAGATTTTTTGTGTTACACGATATTACATTCTAAACAGAATGTGATTACTATGGACCACCTATGATATTTTCAATACCTAAGATATTGCATCTTATGATTTTTAAGGGTCATAAGATAGTTTTTATAGCATGTTTAATATTTTCAGATTATCTAAAGATTTAAATTAGTGGGTAGGAATATTCATGGAATTTTCTGGATGATTTATATAAAATTTAATGTCATTCAAAGGATCATCAAAGTAAATATAATAATCAAATGTTATTTATTATACATTAAAATAAATATAAAAAAATAAAATATTGTGATTTTTTATGCTAATCCATGATTTCACGAATCATAGTTAGTTTTTGTGTATAGATTCATGGAAACATGGAACGTGTATTCATAGAAATTAAGTTGTTGATATTTATAAAAGAATAAGGGGGAAAATATTATATATTACTAAAGGATGGAATTTGGAATTAAATATTTTAAATTCAATGATTCCATGAATATAAAGAATAATTCATGAGTGGTTGAGCCAAGAGAGAAAGAATGATGGAGTTAGTTGGAGATTCTATTATTTTGTACCAGAAATAATATATTCACTTGTTCAATGAGAAAAATGAAATATGCAAAGAGGATCAAATAAAATTTACGAAGCATGAAACCCATTTTACATTTTTTGTATTAAAGAGAAATAAAGAGTGAGAATAATAATTTTTGAGATGAGATTATTTCTCATTGTCATGAAATAAATTGAAGAGAAATAAGAAGAAGAGTGTAGTAGAAGTTTTAGTGTGAGAATATTGAACAACACAGTTATAACAAAATCTATGTTTGCTATGGAAGAATACATTCTTGTTCTTGAAAAGATTATCTAAATAATTGTTATTATGTTTTGATGAACATAAACCATTAGTATAATAAGGATATTTCATGTTCTTTATTATCCTCTAATTGATGTTATCTACACTACTATTCCTATTGAACTGTGTGATCTCATGTTTTTCTAGATCATACCAAGGATTATATAATTTGATTGAGTAGTGGATACCATAAATTATATTGTTCCTTATATGTGATTCCATTTTAGTTTGTTTAGAAAGCTAATTCATATTATGTTTACTTGTAAATTATGGTTTTAGTGGGAAAATATAAAGGTATTGTTAATTACTACCCCCACATAGTGATTTCATACATCCCATGGGAGTGTTTGAAATTTTAATTATAGTCTGGTTCCTATGGATTAAATAACTAATGTTTTGAGGATAAATTGATGGTTTTTATCTATATTTCAAGATTAATTTAATGATTTATATTCTTTTAATTATGAAAAATACAATTTTGTGAATAGTCATGGGATTTCCATTTTTTGGGAATAATTATCACATTTTTAAGGATTAGATGTTTCCCAATACCTTTTAAATAATTTTATATATTTTAGTTGATAAAACATAAGGAATCAGATATCTTGTTATCGGTTCTTAAATGATAGAAAATAATAGAAAATTATTGAGAATAATGGTAATTACTGAGATACTACACATCCTATATTATCTTAGATGATTTTTCAAAAAGTAAAAGTCATAAAGACACCTAAATGGTTATGGCATAAACCGGATATTTTTTAAAGGAAAAAAATTATAAATGAAAATGTTCTATATTTAGATAGTAAAATATATAAATTTAAAAATTAAGGATGATGAATATTGAAATACCCTTTTCAAAATAGATTCTAAAATTATAAGTGATGTCAGGTTCTTTCATGAAAAGTTCAAATATTTAACTATGGTCTAGAATATTTTTCATATCATTATAGAAATTTTGATTCAATATTTTTGTATCAAAAATATATAAATACAACTACACTACCTCATTATAATAAATAATGTATTATCATATCCTTTGAGAAGTGAAAGGGAATTTATATATAGAATGATGGTATGGTTGAATGATAAATCCCTTATAAAGCCAAAAAGAATGATAAAAGTAAGAACAATGAAAAATACGATAAAATAAGGTTTTCAAACATTTATGAAGAAGTAAATGGAAATTTTGATGAAAATAGGTTTATTTTCTCTTAAATGTTTTTAGAGGGAACATGAAATTTTAATGGGAAGCATCCATCGAAATAATTCAAGAGTGAAGCTATTGGAATTATTTAGTAAATAATTGATGTCTAAAAGAAGAAGTAACCAATGACTAAGAAGAATAAATTCCTATAAAATCTATGAGTGAGAAGGTTGTTAAGTATATGATTATATTTAAATGGAAAGGAATAATGTTATCTAAATATAAAAAGATAAATTTACTATCAACTTATAGAAGAATTTATGATGTGTCGACCCTAGACCACTAAATGATGTTTATACTGGAGAGAATTTTACCTCAAGTGATCATCCCCATATCCATAACCCTATTGACTATAGGGTCTAGGGTGTCACCACATAGAGACTATACCACTATATAATAGTGAATAAAATATTTGAATGAAAAAATTCATAAAATATAAAATTTAATCATTGTAAATAGAAGAAATAAAACAACTCCACATAAAATGAAATATTAAAGAAAGTATCCATACATAATTATACTCATATTGGTACAACTAGTTTATCACCCACTATGAAGATCACGTATAAAAATAAATATATGAATAAAATAGCCGGACGATCTAATTTTATACATGAGCCATACATGATCTTGATCTCCAAGTCTTATTTGAACTATCATACTTAATAATATACACAAAATCTCAATCCTACTTAGACCTAGGATTAGATAAATATTCTTAGCTATTAAAGTTTCATAGCCTCCTTTGATTTTTTTGGGCACAACTTATTAATGAATCACTAATTGGATGAAAAAATAACCCGTTGATATAGAACATGAACCAATAATATGCTCATAATAAATAATCAATAAGTGTAGAAGAATAAAACAATAACCACAATAGACTCTCATGTTCTAACAAGAAATAAATTATTGATTAAACCTAATTCAACCAATGATGATGTGTCTCTTATAATGTCTCATCAACCACCCTAGGTAACCACATCCTTCCCGAAAAACCCATTAGAGAATCACCTAGGGGACAAAGGCCTACCTCAAAACTAGTACATGTATATAATATATTCTTTTACCAGTGTCAGAGTGTCTCTAAGAACAAATAAATATTCGAGAATAAAATAACCATCACAAGAAAATTAAAATACACTTAGGGGAAATATATCCATCTTAAGAAAAAAGTAAGCATCCCTTGGAATCTATACCCATGCCCAAAAATTGATAATTCATCCAAAAAAATTAAATGATACAAAAATGCGAAACCACCAAGTGGGAATATAAAAATACCCATAACAATCATATCACATACTCTTGGGTGGGGTTACATCCCCTACATTGAATTTGAATCATAACTTCAGTCCCCAGATTTACGTAACAAACCTGATCCCTATCCTTACATTCATATATCACAAATATAAGCCAAAGGAACATATTTCTTTAGACTATTAATATAATGATCCTAGGATATATCACCCTAGAACCTAATATATACCATATATACTTTAAGTAATATCACCTACCAATAACATCTTAAAATAAATCACTAGTCAACCACATAGCCATACTCGACACAATATTCATATGATTTATTATCAATTTCAAGACCCATTATCGTCACTAAAACTAAGCTAGTGTTACTCCATTGACCTCATAGTTATTTAGAGTCACCTAATGTTAACTATAAGAACTCTCCTGCAATAAACTTGGCTTGGATAAATATATCATTAAAGAACACAGTAAGGCACCCTACGCCATATCATATATACAAAACGCTATATGGGTTCTTATATCTACTATAACAACTGGAGAACTTGTATATCATTTATTGGGGATATAATCACTCATCAATATCTTAATTTTATTTTTCCCTCAAGGGCCTAATAGGAAAATCACCAATGGAATTTCTATAAGAAGATAGTCTATTCCAATCTCACATTCTAGGAGACACTAGATCCATCCACATGCTCCTAAGATATTAAAAATTCAATAATTATTAGTAGGGAATACACACATAGTTTATCACTTAATAGGCGAAGAAAATTAACCTCACTATTTAATAGAGTAGCCCAATTACTCTAGGTGATCTCCCAGTTCTCTCAGGCCCACTGGGGCTAATCAACCCATTACATTAATAATAGTACTCAATGTTACTAAAGTTATCCTATGATGTGATCTACTATATTCACTAAATTCATTAAAATATCACCCCTCAAGGTATGAGTATTGAAAGAAATATCGATATAATCATGTCCTTGAACACCATCAGCAAAGGCATCATGCTGGTTCACATGGTCCCTCATAGCCCTTTTTATTTCTTATTCCATTAATGGGAATTTAATTTAAAACACTTATATTTATTTAATGAAAATTTCCTTCATCATATTTTGGTTAGGGTGTATGGTTTTCCAATGTACGAAATATACCCTCTTATCAAATTAAACAAACATAATTAAATATAATAATCATTAAAAAAATTCATATTACATTGAATAAAATAATAAAATGTTGTATACAATGAAATTAATATGAAAACATTCATATAGACTTATGATTATTACATCACACATGAGTGATCACCCACTTAGATGATCATCTATATAAACATATAAAATGATTGTAGGATCGACTAACTTTCCTTATCCTTATCATATCCCAGTCACTACATAAAATCTGAGTTTTCCTATTCAATCATCAATTCGGGTACCCTTCCCTATCTGAACCTATGATTAGTTGAGTTATAATGGGTACTTAAGTATAACGACCTCCTGAGGAGGGTTTTAGTACAAATCAATAAGAAATTATCAATGGGGTCCCAACATAAACTGTATATATAATTTATAAATATTTTACATCTTCATAAAAAAATTGAATATGTGAAAAAAATAGCTTCCATCAATTTTTGAGTTCCAACATGGCACCTGAGATTGACGATAATAGATTCATCTAGTGTGATGTTGTATCTAAGCATGTCACATCATCCACACAATGGGAAGCAATTCATATCCTATATCCTAATTAGAACATATCTTTTGGAGACCAAGTACTTCTCTTGAACTAATATCCATATATTATACTATCCTTAGATAATACTACAACATCTTTTATCCCCAACAACACTCTAGGGTAATTATACCCATAAATGAAGCATAAAATGCCACAATAACTAAATATACCTATCCCCAAAACATAATAGGACTCTAAGGGTAATATATGAAGTCCTAGAACCTAAGATCCCATCATAATGAAAGATACACAGTCCTTGGAATATAAGAAGATGTGACAGGTAAATATACCCATCCATAGAACCAAGTGAACCATTACGAGAGAAATATACCGTTCCATGAAACTATCTAACAAAATTCACATGGGGGTTGTATACCATACCCAAGATAGTTATGAACCCATAATTACCTAAATTTATAAACCCACCCCAACACATAGACCCATATTCATATATCACACACATATATTTATTTCTAGAGTAATATCCTCCCCAAAACCATTTATATTATGAACATGTGTTACTCCCTTCAAAACCTAATATATATTTCATATATTAGGGATATATCACATAGTAAAAAATTATTATGATACGATATGAGTATAAGAAAAAACAAAACCATTAATACCCCTCAAAAGTAAGCTTATCAAGCAAAGAATCCATCATGGCCAATACAACCATTCTTGGGTCACTTCATCAAGCTTCAGTTTCTAGTGTGAAACTCAATTTTGAAGACACATATAACTCTATACTAACCATAAATTGGGAAACCATATTACACATGAACCTAATGTGGTCCCCTAGGCCATATAATAATCTGGACACCCTATAATGGATCCTCTATCATATCTCTACCTTCAGTCCCAAATCCATAGATTATAGGGAGGAACATCTCTCAGCATCATCATAATTTCATTCCGTCCTCAATGGTCTCATAATATATTCTACAGTAGAATTACTCTAGGGAGATGGAATACACCCATATAAAATTCTATGAAATCCTAGGAAGTTCGAGAGACAGACAATGTACTTATAATCATATAATCCCGACCTAAGGAATTCCCACCTCTTGTCTCACATACCATGGGAACAAACACTCAACCCTCTCTATAATAAACCATCCCTGTATCTAAAAGCCATATCATAGTGTTATCAAGACCTACATTTTTCAGTCTCTTCAATTCATCAACCCCCACAACTCAATGGAACTAAAGGTAACCTATCAAAAGAACCCATATGATCACTAAATTCAAGAAAATGTTAATAAAAAGTGGTAGGACTGTATATCACAGACATATCAATAAAATTAATTTACCGTAGGATCCTTGCTCATGGGATCCCCAACCTCATATTGAGGTATGCCCTTAAATCATTTCTTGATTACTCATGAAAGCGATTATCAAATCCTCATCTACTCTAATATCATCTTTCAAACACATATATCAGGAAATTAATTGGGATAATATGAAAATAAATATTAATAAAAATTTATGTCATTTATAATTTACAAGAAAACTACATAAAAAATAACATGGTGAATGTAACACCCTAAGATTTTATGAAAAATATTCTTTTAATTTCATTAATGTCTTGTGTTACACCAAGATTACCTTGCACTATACGCAACACCGTATTATCTTGCAGTATACGCAACACTATTCTTGGATCGTGTTACACACAATTTTGATTATAGTTATTCTACGCAACATTGAGTATATATATATATATATATTCCATGTATAAATGAAATATGGTTGGATTCTATTATACGAAACAATGAAGTATTCTTGCGCAACACGCAACCCTGACTTGGCTTGCATTACATGCAATCGCGACCTTCCTCGATAGTGTGTGTTGTACGCAATACTGGGTTTTACTAAACAACGATATATTATTATAATATTGTTATGAACTAGATGTTATGAATAGTGTTAACTAAATTTTGAATTTTATAACATTATTATTCATCTTACACATTTATAGAACATGGTATAAGAACAAAACAATTTTTTCGGGTAAAATAAGTATTTTTCAAAAAATGCAGTTTTGCCACCTTTTGATGGCACGCCCACTTGAAATCTAGTTTTTGACATGTTTATAAGTTTAATTTAACAAAATAAAATTCTTATTTTGAATCAGGATATAAAAATTTACATTAGGTAAAGTTTTGATATTTTTTCGATAACTTTCATATTTTAATGAATAGTAAAAACACACTATATTTTAATTAAAAACATCTTTTTTCATCGTAATATCTTATGTGGTTAAATTATAATATTGAATGGTTTTAAAATATAAATATAATATATTTTTACCATTTAATATAATTTATTTAATTAGAATTGATTTTACCTTGAATTCGTAGGTTAAATCAATTCAATCTTTTGCAATGTTTTAAAAAAACCCGTTTTCTTTCGACAATGAGATTAATTTTAATTTAATTTCTGAAACTTTTGTGTATTGAATTTGGAAAAATGGATTCTATATTTGGAATCATTAGATTCAAATTATGTTAATAATATACTTTTTATTTTTTGGAATTATGAATAGCAACTACGGTAAATTTTAGTTAAAGGTAAATCGGGTAGTTAAGGGTAAATATAATATTTTAAAATTATACTAACAAATTTAAAAATCCTATTGGTTGACTAAAAGTCGACCCATATCACCTAAGGGTAGGATTAGAATCATTTAATAAAAAATTTTCAATGAAAATAATTCAATTATTATTAAAACCAAAGAATGTGACAACATGTCACTTTCTTAAATCTTATAAGTATAATAATTTTAATCTAGTAATAAGCTTCACGAAACTTCGAACATGAATAGTTGATAGAAATCTAATACAATTATCTACATCATAATAATTTATTTTGAATTCTTAGGGATTAAATAATTATCATTTATTATGACACAAAGATGATAAAGTAATTGTCTTATTAATGAAATATTGACATAATTGATGTTATAAATGCCCAAATAAATGTAATTTGAAACTTTTTATGACTTACACTAATTTTATAAGTTAATATGACATTTTATTGTTGATTTAAGTAACATGGTTCGAAATTATCATTTTGTTATGAATTTCATAAAAATCATGTACCAAATAGTGTCAAAATTGACAAAAATTAGTTTTTAAAACAGATATTATATTATTAATTGTTATTTTATTCCTAAAAATTTAAGGTTCGGCCAAATGACTTATATAAGATTATATATATTAATAATAAACATCTTGGGGTTCTTTTGGCTTGATATAGTTAGTTTATTAACCATATAGTGTAAGAAAACAAAAAGACACGGTAAAATTTAAATTATTTAACTTAGAGTTAAATCTAATTGATAAGGTTAAAATAATAACCTAAACTTGTCTAAATTATATTGGATGAGAGGATTTAGACCCATACCCAATTTATCGTCGAAATAAGACCCTTTGGAACCATTATAAACCGAATTTGTCCTTAATATAAAATAATATTTTGAGATTTTCCTAAGGTGCCCCTCTCCTCCCTTATAAAAGGGAACCTCCTCCCTCTCCTCCTCACACCAATTTGAGCATTCAAGCTCGGCCAAACCCTGCCAAAATCTCTTCTACACTTTCCTAGTATCATCCTAGAGGTCTTGGTATTATTCAAAGACCATCCTTAGTTCATTAAGTGGAGGTTAAGTGAAGGCGCGTCAAAAAGAGATAATATCCATTACCGATCTTTTTCAATTTCTTTCTTCTTCAACTTATTCTTCTTTAGTTGTTTCATGATAAAGTAGTAACATAAGTATTTATTATATACTGATATGTTCTTATAAATATGAAACAACTCTAATTAACCATCTATCAATCCTACGGAAAAAGGAAATCACCGCGCGTGCGTACATACGGAATACCGTCTCCACGCCCTGGTGTAATCTATTTTTCCACCAACACCTTACATGGATGGGTATAATGGTGTAAAGAATAACTATACATAGTTATCATAACATCATATTGATTCTTAAATAGTATACATACACTCCAATATAGTCTCATGATCATGATAATGATATCATCGCTCGTGCGTACGTACGGACTACCGTCTCCACGACGCGATGAGATTCATTCTCCACATTAACCAATCATGAATGATTATAAAGTATATATAATGAATAATAATGAAATATATGACATGTTAAATCTACTGGATTTATATATATATATATGTATGTCATCTACTTACTTCCATTCAAGACAATAAGGAAAGGAAAACAGCGTTCATGTGTACGTACGGACTACCGTCTCCATGAACGGTGTGTTTAATTTAATTTATCTATCTATTATATATATATATATACTGAATATATATGATATATAAATCATGTTTTATATTCTGGAAGTAATTAAATCATGATATAAGTAATAATAATGTCAAGAACAACAAGTCCAAACACCTTCGATAAATGAAACGATTTTACCCAAAACGCTTCTTTAACATCGAATTTACAAAAGAACGGGTAATATAAAGTCATAAGTGAACCATATATGATATCATAACAATGAATAAAGTTTCTTTAATAAGTTAATGACATTATTTAAATCATTATATAGGAGGTTCGGATACGTACAAAGAATATCGGACATAAGGTAAGGGAAATATCACAATCTCATTTTTATCCGAGATTGTTTATAGGTTGGTATTTACTGGGGTGTATTTTATCATCCACATCTATGTTTCCTCAATATGTAATGTTATTTCCATCCACCTGAAATTGTTTAAATCCATTTTTACCCTTTTGTGAGTTTTTAGTAAAAGATATGAAAGGAATCTTTTATCGTTTTTCGTACGAGGTACTTTTTGACTTTTTCGACAAAAGTACGAAGAATATTTTTTTAACTTATACGGCACGAATGGATTTTTACGGTTTTATAAAGCCTTATTTTCATGAATATTCCTCCAAAATATTTCATGACTATTTTCAATAAAATCTCTTTCTTTTTAAATTGCATGACTTTTTGTGAAAAGAAATTGATTTTGAAGAAGAAAGGATATTTTCCTCAAGAATTCATTTCAAGTGTTTTATCAAAATTAATTTCCATATAAGATAACATAGTGTTCTGCTTCTATCCCTATTATTATATTGATTTGATTATGTTGGGATGGAATTATTTTTATGAATTCCTTTATCTTATATGAATTGTTTTATGATGTCACGATGTTTACGAATCCCATTTTTATTACATGGGTTATGCAATGATGTATGATTTATGATTTTGTGGCACACATAAGAATGGTATCATTATGAGATGGGTGGAACCTATATCTCCCTACAATGCATTGGGTAAAGATTTTATATCTCATGAGATAGACATGGCTGGAATGGTAGGTTATACCGGTTCAGTGAAACAGGACTGAAACGAGGGTGACTCAGTTCAGAAATGGACTTTTTCCGATAAGATAGTCTTGGAAATGAGTCTTGACTAATAAGAAATGATTCTATATGATTATGTGTGTATGCCACAAAGTTTCATGTTTTAAGTTATGATTATTGGGATTACGTTTCACTACTATGATTTATCCCATGTTATGAAATTATGCTCTCTTTTGCAGGTTAAGATTTCCAGAATGTTATGTTCTTATGAATATGATGTGATTGATATTTATTTTGTTTACCCTTACTGAGAATTTGAGCTCACCCTTTTATGGTTTCTTTTCCCGAGGATATAAAGAAAGGTTTTAGGTAAACAAAAAGGGAAGATCATTATGGGAGATGTTGAAGATCTTTCACCACGATTAGAAGATTATATTCCGAGTTTCCAAAGACACTAAACTATTACGATCCATGTGTGTGTGTTTTTGTTATGTACTAATTATTTCGCAAAAGTAATGTAATGTCCATGTACGTCAAGCTTCAGGTCTCTACAATTGGTATCAGAGGAAAGGTTTAGTCATCCTTTGGAAACTAGGATGTAAAAAACGTTAGTGAGATCCCTAGAGATATTTCTAAGGTATGTCTAGGGATGTACCTAAGGATAAGAACACGTATAGGATATAGTCCTAGAACTACGGTAAAGATCATAGAATTTAACCTAAGATTTTAGATATTGAAGGTACTCCCCCTTTATTATATTGTTTTCCCTAGCTTGATTTTTACCTCTCACACTATTCTTTTTGGGTTTTAGAAAATGGCTGGAAACAAGATGATTCACGATAATGGAGGATATGATGGACAATGGAATGATATTCCTCATGAGCAACCAAATGAAATGGGATTTGGAAGTCCAAAAATCATTATTATGTTGAATCAGTAATCTCATAATATGATCAATAAAGTAAAATTTGGTAAGTTTCTTGACTCGGCTAATAAGAGAAAGATGGAGTTTTATGATGATCATAGAGGAAAGAAAGTTCAATTTCCCCTATGTAAATCATGTGGGAAGAGGCATCAAGGAGAATGTTTCAAAGGAACTGGAAGATGCTTTGGGTGTGGAAAAGAAGGACACAAATCCAGTAAGTGGAAAGCAAAAGGTTCAGTTAACACCAGAGATGAGGATAATGGTATTTCTATGACATCAAAAATGGTTAAATGTTTTAAATGTGGAATGTACGGGTATTATGAAAATCAATGCCCAAAGGGAAAGTGTCATGAAGAGAATCGGTATGGTCGTATGGGTAGTATTTATGTGGATGATGATGAAGAGACTACAAATGATATGTGAGATGAATGAATTGTTGAAGCTCGGTCAATGGTTTAAGAATGTAGTGGAATGATTACATGTTTATCATGTGTAATGTTGTATAAGTAATCTCATGATACTATGGAATAAAGAGACATATAAGGATTGTTACACTGTTGTCTTTCCTTGAGTAAGGTTACCAGTATCCATGAAAGGTTATTCATATATTTTAGGAATGTAGATGATATGCGCATAATGAAGGGATAAGGAGAAAATTAAATGTTTGATAGTATTCATGAGCTCATGACTGATATAAGGAGAAGGATATATCATGGTTTGAGTATATAGAATTTTTGGATTTTAGTATATGGAAAGAGTTAACTTTTGATAGCATTTATGTTTTCACTGCGGTGTAATGGGTATTCATTTTTCAAGAGAATACATCATTAAGTTATTCACATGATTGGAATGTGACCAACAAGATATATGGGGATAAATGATGGTATTCACATGCTTGGTTGACGAAATTTCAAGTAATCGTTTTCTTTATACTATGAGCATGGACTGAAGTATTTTAGATAAGCCTAAAGATTGGAATGGATTATGTTAATCATAAGTTAGTATTGTTTAAGGATATAACTTTTTTTTTGATATTATTTATGTTATGTTATAGTAATGTAGTTTTAGAAAAAGGACAACCTGCAGGATGGGCGACAGCCCATCGCGTCGGACAAGGCTGTGGGAATCGAACCCACAACCGAAGTGTGATTGGCCTTTATCGCCTACCATTGGCCTACAGGAAGTCCCTGGTTAGTATAAACTAGTTTTATTTTATTAAGCGGTATGATATATGAAGTATAAGTTCATTTTTGGAACCATATATGATTAATCTAACCATAAGATGGACTTATAGATTTTTCTAACCTTTGGTATGAAAGAGATGTAATGACGCATCATTCTATCACATGATCTTCTAACACATCACGAATAACAAATTCAACTTTATTTCTTTAAGGGATGAAGTGGAAATTGTTCAATTCACAAACAACAGTGATATTGTACCAAAATCATGCAAGTATTTATTTTAATTCATCAACTTTAGGGAAATGATCTTGAAAACCAAAAATGTTGTCCTAGTTCCCTTATATCCAATTAATCAGATGCTACCTTAGATCATCCCAAATCAATATCTTTGTGATTGTTGGCTTTTTCATAGCCGTGTTCTCTACCACTCTCCATCAGAACATGATGGTTATATTTTTCTTCCATATCCATATTTTCACCTATGTTCTCCTACGTGGAAACCCCGTGATGAGTTAATTTGGGTAACCGTTACATTTCATACATTAGTTTTTAAAATCCATGTTTTGGTATTCCTTTTTACGATGTGGGTTTCTATTAAACAAACTTTCGAGTTGTAAACCATTTATAACCCCCGATGAATTTCGAGGGCGAAATTCATTTTAAGGGGGGTAGAATGTAACACCCCGAGATTTTATGAAAAATATTCTTTTAATTTCATTAATGTCTTGTGCTACACCATGATTACCTTGCGCTATACGAAACACCGTATTAGCTTGCAGTATACGCAACACTATTCTTGGATCGTGTTACACACAATTTTGATAATAGTTATTCTATGAAAAATTGAGTATATATATATATATTCCATGTATAAATGGAATATGGTTGGATTATGTTATACGAAACAACGAAGTATTCTTGCGCAACACGCAACCCTGACTTGGCTTGCATTACACGCAATCGCGACCTTCCTCGATAGTGTGTGTTGTACGCAATACTTGGTTTTACTAAACAACGATATATTATTATAATATTGTTATGAACTAGCCGTTATGAATAGTTTTAACTAAATTTTAAATTTTATAACATTATTATTTATCTTACACATTTCTAGAACATGGTATAAGAACAAAATAAATTTTTCGGGTAAAATAAGTATTTTTCAAAAAATGCAGTTTTGTCGCCTTTTGATGGCGCACCCACATTAAATCTAGTTTTTGACATGTTTATAAGTTTAATTTTACAAAATAAAATTCTTCTTTTGAATCAAGATATAAAAATTTACATTAGATAAATTTTTGATATTTTTTCGATAACTTTCATATTTTAATGAATAGTAAAAACACGCTATATTTTAATTAAAAACAACTTTTTTCATCGTAATATCTTATGTGGTTAAATTATAATATTGAATTGTTTTACAATATAAATATAATATATTTTTACCATTTAATATAATGTATGTCAATAGCATTGATTTTACCTTGAATTCTTAGGTTAAATCAATTCAATCTTTTGTAATGTTTTAAAGAAAAACCTGTTTTCTTTCGACAACGGGATTAATTTTAATTTAATTTCTAAAACTTTTGTGTATTGAATTTGGAAAAATGGATTCCATATTTGGAATTAGTGGATCAAAATTATGTTAATAATCTACATTTTATTTTTTGGAATTATGAATAGTAACTGCGGTAAATTTTAGTTAAAGGTAAATCGGGTAATTAAGGGTAAATATAATATTTTAAAATTACCCTAAAAATGTCAAAATCCTATTGGATGACTAAAAGTCAACCCATATCACCTAAGGGTCGGATTATATTTATTTAATTAAATTTTGTCAATGAAAATAATTTAATTATTATTAAAACCAAAGAATGTGACAACATGTCACTTTCTTAAATATTATAAGTATAATAATTTTAATCTAGTTATAAGCTTCATGAAACCTCGAACATTAATAGTCTCCAGAAATCTAATACAATTATATACATCATAAAAATTTATTTAGAATTTTTAGGGATTAAATAATTATCATTTATTATGACACAAAGATGATGCAGTAATTGTCTTATTAATGAAATATTGACATAATTGATGTTATAAATGCCCAAATAAATATAATTTGAGACTTTTTATGACATAAACTAATTTTCTAGGTTAATATGACATGTTATTGTTGATTTAAGTAACTTGGTTCGAATATATCATTCTGTTATGAATTTCATAAAAATCATGTACCAAATAGTGTCAAAATTGACATAAGTTAGTTTTTAAAACAAATATTATATTATTAATTGTTATTTTATTCCTAAAAATCTAAGGTTTGGCCAAATGACTTAGATAAGATTATATATATTAATAATAAACAACTTTGGGTTCTTTTGGCTTGATATAGTATGTTTATTAACCATATAGTTTAAGAAAACAAAAAGACACGGTAAAAGTTAATTTATTTAACTTAGAGTTAAATCTAATTGATAAGGTTAAAATAATAACCTAAACTTGTCTAAATCCTATTGGATGAGACGATTTAGACCCATAACTACTTTACCTTCGAAATAATACCCTTTGGAATCATTATAAACCTAATTTTACCTCAATATAAAATAATATTTTGAGATTTTTCTAAGGTGCCCCTCTCCTCCCTTATAAAAGGGCACCTCATCCCTCTCCTCATCACACCAATTTGAGAATTAAAGCTCGCCCAAACCCTGAAAAAATATCTTCTCCACTTCCCTAGTATCATCCTAGAGGTCCTGGTCTTCTTCAAAGACCATCCTTAGTTCTTTAAGTGGAGGTTAAGTGAAGGCGCGTCAAAAAGAGGTAATATCCATTACTGATCTTTTTCAATTTCTTTCTTCTTCAACTTATTCTTATTTATTTGTTTCATGATAAAGTAATAACATCAGTATTTATTATATACTTATATGTTATTATAAATATGAAACAACTCTAATTAACCTTCTATCCATCCTACGGAAAAAGGAAATCACCGCGCGTGCGTATGTACGGAATACCGTCTCCACGCCGTGGTGTAATCTATTTTTCCACCAACACCTTACATGGATGGGTATAATGGTGTAAAGAATAACTATACATAGTTAGTATAACATAATATTGATTCTGAAATATTATATATACACTCCAATACAGTCCCATGATCATGAGAATGATATCATCACTCGTGCGTACGTACGGACTACCGTTTCCACGACGCGATGAGATTCATTCTCCACATTAACCATTCATGAATGATTATAAAGTATATATAATGAATAATAATGAAATATATGACATGTTAAATCTACTGGATTTATGTATATATAAATATATTTATGTCATCTACTTACTTCCATTCAAGATAATAAGGAAAGGAAAACAGCGTTCATGCGTACGTACGGACTACCGTCTCCATGAACGGTGTGTTTAATTTCATTTATCTATCTATTATATATATATATATACTGAATATATATGATATATATATCATGTTTTATATTCTGGAAGTAATTAAATCATGATATAAGTAATAATAATGTCAAGAACAACAAGTCCAAACACCTTCGATAAATGAAACGATTTTACCCAAAACGCTTCTTTAACATGGAATTTACAAAAGAACGGGTAATATAAAGTCATAAGTGAACCATATATGAAATCATAACAATGGATAACGATTCTTTAATAATTTAATAAAATTATTTAAATCATTATAAATTAGGTTTGGATACTTACAATGAATATCTGACATAAGGTAAGGGAAATATCACAATCTCATTTTTATCCGAGATTGTTTATACGTTGGTATTTACTGGGGTGTATTTTATCATCCACATCTATGTTTCCTCAATATGTAATGTTATTTCCATCCACCTTCAATTGTTTAAATCCAATTTTACCCTTTGGTGAGTTTTTAGTAAAAGATATGAAAGGAATCTTTTGTCGTTTTTCGTACGAGGTACTTTTTGACTTTTTCGACAAAAGTACGAAGAATGTTTTTTTAACTTATACGACACGAACGGAATTTTACGGTTTTATAAAGCCTTATTTTCATGAATCTTACTCCAAAAGATTTCATGAATATTTTCAATAAAATCTCTTTCTTCTAAAATTGCATGACGTTTTGTGAAAAGAAATTGATTTTGAAGAAGAAAGGATATTTTCCTCAAGAATTCATTTCAAGTGTTTTATCAAAATTATTTTCCATCTAAGATAACATAGGGTTCTGTTTCTATCCCTATTATTATATTGATTTGGTTATGTTGGGATGGAATTATTTTTATGAATTCCATTATCTTATATGAATTGTTTTATGATGTCACGATGTTTACGAATCCCATTTTTATTACATGGGTTATGCAATGATGTATGATTTATGATTTTGTGGCACACATAAGAATGGTATCATTATGAGATGGGTGGGACCTATATCTCCCTCCAATGCATTGGGTAAAGATTTTATATCTCATGAGATAGACATGGCTGGAATGGTAGGTTATACCGGTTCAGTGAAACAGGACTGAAACGAGGGTGACTCGGTTCAGAAATGGACTTTGTCCAATAAGTTAGTCTTGGCAATGAGTCTTGACTAATAAGAAATGATTCTATATGATTATGTGTGTATGCCACAAAGTTTCATGATTTAAGTTATGATTATTGGGATTACGTTTCACTACTATGATTTATCCCATGTTATGAAATTATTCTCTCTTTTGCAGGTTAAGATTTCCAAAATGTTATGTTCTTATGAATATGATGTGATTTATATTTCTTTTGTTTACCCTTACTGAGCATTTGAGCTCACCCTTTTATGTTTTCCTTTCCCAAGGATATAAAGAAAGGTTTTAGGTAAAAAAATGGAAGATCTTTATGGGAGATGTTGAAGATCTTTCACCACAATTAGAAGATTATATTCCGAGTTTCCAAAGTCACTAAACTATTACGATCCTTGTGTGTGTGTTTTTGTTATGTACTAAGTATTCCGAAAAAGTAATGTAATGTCCATGTACGTCAAGCTTCGGATCTCTACAGTGAAATATTCTCATGAAAACCATGATCATTGGGGTATGATCTACTTTTGACATAAACCAAAACAAAATACTCAAAAATGAATCATTTCAATTATCTTTTTCAGAATAAAAATTAATTAAATTTAAGAAAATATTCTTATAATAATCCATAAGGATATATATATATATTTATTGAAATAAAATGAGATGAAATGTGATGACCCTTTTAGGATTCCATTTATCTGTTCCTTGTATATATTAATCTCCATTTTCATATGATTTCACCATGATTTGGTATGGTAGACACAAAAATCATAAAAATTCAAATAGAAATTATAATAGTTCAATAGTGAAAAAGAGGGGAACATATTTTATGAAGTTTACACAAGACTAATTAAAACAACTTAACAATATTCCCTCCCAATTTGAATCAAATGGGATAAAAATGGTGAAATAAATGTTTAGATTCACCGAAAATGTGTTTCTATTTTCTCAAGAAAAAGAGATGGATAATCAAAAATTTCTGGCTATAGTATGACAATTTCTATCATATTGGGACAATTTGTGTCATAGTGTATCCCTTTTTGTTAAGATTTGATGATCCACCACATCGTACAATACCTCAGTAGGACCTTTGGTCACATCAAAAAAACTCTAGGAAGAGGGTCTGGTCTTCAACCAATATTAATCATTAGAATCCCCATTTCGGTCATTGTGTGACTTATAATTTCAAAATTTTAAGCCACCATATAATTAAATGTCACAAGATGATAGATTCTTTGATTTGTGAACTTTTGTAGAAGATGAATTCAATATGTACTCTATGTCATTCCCTATCTCACTCGTGCCTTCAATATATAAATTGGAATCCATTATCCATATAAAACATCTTCGAGGTCATTCAAAAACATAAATTTTCTATCTGAATCCTACGAAATAAAACTGCATTCTCACCATAATTAATAATTTAACTCTTTCAAAAATTTACATCTTATAAAAACAATGGTCTTTATAGAAGTGATGATATTATAGATAAAAAGGAAGTTGAGACTTTTGGTGATGATGATCAGAATCTACTCATCATGAAATTTAATGATTATTTCTATAAAAATGATGAAATTATTAATTCATGATATGGATAATAAAAAACTCAGGTGGAGTTTATAGTAAATATAGAGTTGATAGAATGTTGCGTAAAAATTTCAAAACATGAAAAGAAGAACAGGAAGATGAAAAATAATGATCAACGTACTAAAAATAAGGAATGAAACCATGTTAAATAATATTAATGCTTCTAAAATAAATTAATTATATATTATAGTTAACTGATTATGAGAAATAAATACACACCAAGAATTAATAGAGATTGAATGATAGTGAGAGAGAGGGGTCTTTCCATTGACTAATAAAAACTGGCCAACTATGAAGAAGAGATGAACAAATTCATATCCAATTCAAAAATCCAGGGAGTTTTAAAAGAAGAAATTCATTTTTATATATATGATAAAATTATCCTAAGAGATAGAAATGGTTTTTGAATATTTTGGTAATATGTCTAATAACAATATGATAATTAATAACAACATGTTTGTGTATAATTCATAATAATAAATGAAATATTTAAGTTCAAGGAACGTATAAATAAACTAAATAAATTATAAAAATATTTAAAGTGAGGATGATGATAAAAGTATAGCGTTGATGAAAAAGAGTTTCATAGCTCACAGAAATATTTCTTCCCCAAAAGATGGCATAATAATGGATAAAAAATACAATGAATGCAATTTAAAAATTATAGATAAGAAATTTATAATGGAGAATATTATGTTTAAATGAATATTTTTTAAAATATAGAAGAGTTATTAATATATAAATAATGATTAGGTTCTACCATTAACATTCGTTTTAATATATAATTTTTTCGAGGAATAACATAAGGGGGATTCAGCCTACAGAAATAAGGTATGTTCAATGGAAATGAAAAACATTCTTGATAGAAGTTATGGAATAATTATCATGTACTCGATGATTTATGATAATGATTTTAATAGGCTTATCTATATTAAAATGAATGTATTATCTTTATACCAATAAAACATATTATAATTTACAAATCTAAAAAGACTACAAAGATTATGTTTGCAGGTAAGAAAAAGTCTCTTATTTTTGATGTTGCACTCACGGATTTAAAAGTTTAATGTTAATGGATATTTGATTATTTATGTTATTAACATTTTATAGGATATTGAATCTTTTGAGAAATTTTAAATATCACAAATAGGACTCAATGACCTTGGGAATTATGTTTCTTATAGTATAAATGGTGTTTTTTCAGTAGTGATTATTAAATAAAAGTTGAAGTAAAATAATATCGTATTGGTTAATAGATTAAAACATAAAATAATAACTATTAAAAATCATTGTAATTAATTTCAAGTGGTGATTTTATTGAAAAAATAATTTCCTAGTGTAAAGGATAGAATATAGAAAAATAATGATAAGAGGATAATTAACTTAGGTAAATTTATTTCATGTTGGAGATGCACAGAATTAATACTACTTGAATGAGAAAAAATAAAATGAATCGTGATAGATTATTATTTCCCACATTTAACATTGAAAAATGGGAAACCATAAAATAAGTTAATTAAACACCATAATATTTTAGAGTTCATTTTTCTCCTAATAAAATACAAGTGTTTAGTAGCTTGCTTTGCACCCAACCCTGAGTCTATATGAACTATTATTCAATATAAACCAATAAGGTAGATATTAATATGGAAGGAATGAATAATAATTAAAATATTATAAAATTTATTTATATTTTTTCTCAATGTTGAAAATTTATTAATGAACAGATGAAAAATGAGTACAAACTTTTCAATAAACTATGTTTACACTTAGAAATGATGTTTTCTTCATAAATAGTTTAAATTAATTTTAAAAGGAAAGAAATTAAAAATAAATTATTAATAATTTAGAAATAATTTTTATGAAATTAATATTATTTTCAAATTATAATTTCATTATTAACTTGGGTTAATTGTCTGAAATATTCCGAAAATATTTTTTAGCAAATATGTGAAAATATCATTTTTGTAAGGATTATCAATTAATTTAAAGTACAAGTACCATTATGTATTTACTATGATCCTAAAGTAAAACATGCCTCCATTAATTTTATATTATATAATAAATTATATAATTTTCATTATTATATTGTATTTTAGTATAAATATATTTTTGGGCATAAAAGCACATTTAACAAATATATATTGTTATACAGTCTACATTTTTATATTAAGAAATTGAATCAATATTTATTATTTAATAGTAATATTTAAATTAAAAAATTATATATTCAATCATAAGTCCAAATATTAGTTTAATTTTTTTACATGAATAGGAATATGATAAATTATTCTTTATACATAAAGACACATTTTTCTCAAATTGGCTTTTTTTATGGTTAGTGTGGTTATTTAAAATTAAATTATACCACCTATATAAATTTAATTTTCTAAAATAAAATAATTTTTAATCATCATAACTAATATAAACCATATATGACCATAACTTATATTACATATCCATTTGGATCCACAATACCTTGAATGTGTTGTCCTATAATTGAAATTTTTTAAGAATTTCCTTGTGCGTCCTTCTCAATTACAAATGATAACTGATTTTATTCACTTATTTATACCATTTTATCTTTTTCTTTTATAAAATATATACTAAAAATATTTACCATAACACATAACTTAATCCTTGGTATTCTGTTCTTTCCTAAAGACTGATCCTTCATGGTTTATGTTTTAAGCCAAATGAGGTATCCCAAAGAAAATGTATAAATCATAACATTGTGTTTTAAATTTTATTTCTTCTAAAACATTCTATGATATTTGTTTATAAATAGAGATATGAATAAAGTAGTATTATAAATATAATAATATGTTTTATATGATTATGAAACAATAATATAACATCCTTTCACTATAAAAAGGGAGATGAATGTATTGTTCATGCGTACGTCTGTGCCAGTGCTTTCATATAGTGATACAGTTTTTTACATCACAATATTACAAGGACAATTATTATGATATGGTTAATATTTATATAATATATTTTTTAATTAATGAAAAATTTAAAATTTAAAATTAATTTATATCTTCTTGCTTTCCAATCCATTGGTAAATGATATTGTCACATGTGCCTAATTGTGGACTCCTCCTATACATGGTGATGTGATTTTTTTATCAATTTTTTCATTAATGGGATGATAAAAAATATATATTAAAAAAAATATCCAATAAAAATGATATAATAGTTATTATTTAATGTTTATTAATTGTTAATATTTATTTTGTTTCATCAATATAAAAGTGGAAACATTACCTTTGTGTATTCCCATATTACCATCTCCATGAAATGGTGTAATTAATTATTCAAGAACACTAAATATAAATATGTATATATATGTATATATTGATTATATATGAGACCTATATCACTATTAATGTTATGGACAGAGATTATTCATGTCCTAATTTAAAGGACCATAACATTCATATAAAATCATATAACAAAAATGATGGAGTTGTCATTGGAAATGAGAACATTAATAGAAATTATTAATAAGTTGCTATTGAAATGATATAAATGGGTCAAATAAGATATTATATATTTTAAAATTTTTTATTATATAATTAATATATATATTAATTATTTTATAAGAGGTTAGAGTGCTTATGAATCAAGAAAAACATTAGTTATGGGGTTTGTCTCAAAATGATCTTATTTGATACACCATTTACTTGATACACCTAATTTATTTTAAATGGTTTAAATTAATACAAGTGGATGTATAATATGATTTATTATAATTATTTATTTTTATTTAACTTATTATTCAATCTATTTTTTAGGATATTTTTTATTATAATTTTCTTTAATCAATAAGCGTTTGTTGTTTTACGTTAACTTCCATTTTGGCATGATTTCATGTTTTTTCCCCATTACTTTTCAATAAGATATTTTTACTACAGTGTTGATTTTATTAAATATAAATATTATACCTTAAATTATATTTTAGATTAAACTTCATGATATCCCATTATTTTCTGTTTGATTTTTATTATACTGATAATATAAAGATTTCATTTCAAATTTTTTTCATTGAGTACACTTTTTAATGAACCTAATTTCATCTAAATTGTCTGCATACCACCTATTGGGTATATGATAAGATGAATAATCTTTATCATTTTCTTTGAACTTAAATTTCCCGATCTACCTCCCCAAATGTGGTTTTATTGGAATGTTTCTTATGTTTTATGGTGTTTTCATCTCAACTTATATTCATTGAGGTATGTTTTTCTTTATATGAAACAATTCGTTCTTTTTATTATTTATATTAATAAAATGATTTTATTTTTGAATAATATAATATTTAATTCATTTTATTTATATAAACACATTATTTTCATTTTTCTAATTAATTATTATTCAAAAAGTACAAAATTCATAAGGTGTTTTCAAGACTCGAAAATTGTCTTTGGATCATAGAAAACTTTAAAAAACAATTTTTTCTAATTATCATTACTTCCACTTTTTGAATCATTTATTTTTTAAAGGAAATATTATAATGAACTCTTAATAATATGTTTTCCAAATCCCCCACCATTTCTTTTAAAAAATATCAATGTAATATGCACTTCACTATTTTTAAAGGGTTTTTGGAATTTTTATTTTAAATAATATTCACCCTCCAAGGATTATTTTCCATGAAGTGGAGTTTTAATCACAATTTATATGTTATTATGATATATGTTATTTTTTTAAATTATATTTTCTATATTCTATGATTCTTTATGTTCATATTATATGATGTCTTTTAATATTTTGAGAAACCCATTCTTTTTCAATGTCTTCCTTAATAAATGATCAATGTTTGATTGTAATGTGGCTCAAAAATATATTGATTATGAGTTATGTGGAACTAATATCTATCTAGAATTAATATGGTAAATATTGATTTGTCATGAGATAATAAGGAAAAAATGGGGGGTGAACATGTTCAGTAAGGGACGTTATATAGTAATATAGTCTGGGAGTAAACATCAACTATAAAAATGATGGAATGAGGAGTGAACCTGATACACTATGATAGTATTTTATTTGATACATGAATAAGAAAATAATTTTTTATTCTTATGTTTATTTTAAAAGCTTAGGGATTATGTTTATGATAAGTTCTTGTGGATCATTAATTTTGTTTTGATGATTCCAAACTCTTATTTCTTATGTTCTTTGATTGAAAAAGATTTTTGAAGTGAATCATGATTAAGATACACAAATTTATGAGTATGATTTTACAATGATAATATCATTTTTTTCATGTCATTATTCTTATGTTTCTATCACTTATTATTATTTATTGATATGTCTCTTGTTTTCCATTACTTATCATTTGAGATTACCCTTTTTTTGTTTTAATTTCCATCGGATATGAATGAATTAATTAAGTATGATTTTTATAATAAGGGTTAATGTTTTAACTAATTTATTGGAATATTATTTAGATTTTGTATCACAATTATTTATGAATTTATGTTCCCAAAGAAACTATACCTTTTTAGTTTTGGTATGGATCATATTGATATGTAATGAATATTATACTAATAATATGTAGTAAATTTTGGGAATATATTGTCTTTATATATTTGATATCAATGTCTTGTTTAGTTAATATAGGAAAATAGGATAAGAAAACTATCATGAAAACAGTTAAAATAATGCTATTTAATGAAGAAAATCAATTGTTATGGTAATTAATACAGTGTGGGTTTCTTAATAAAATAAATCCCTATCTGGATACTACAAGTTGACATGGTTTTGTCATGGATAAATTTGGTGTAATGACCAATAGAATTGTTATTTGAGTATAAAACTATGATCATTATTGGGAATAGTGAATAAGACATTACTACCCACACAATTTGACAATCGTAGGGGATATAAATTGGTAATCCCACAATTTATTTATGAACCATTATAAATGTTTTAGATTGATAATGACCATTGATTCCTAAGGTAAAACCTCTGCTATCATATGTTGAAAAGAATTTATAATTTTTTAAACATACAATGTATTATTTTTCATGATTATATAATTAATCGTTATTATTTATCATCATTATTTTTATTTTATTTTTATAATGGATTAAACTAATAGGAATCGTGTCCACAATAAATATGGGAGATGATGTAACAATTATACTCATGTGAAACCAATTGAGATGTGATATGGAATATTAATGTTTTTGATTATTCATAAAAAACTATCAAATCATTTAATTGAATAAAAGAACATTGTTTAGTTCATGAAATATTCAAAAAGTGTAAAAATGAAATTTTACTGGGTACTACAGAGGAATAATATGATGAATCCTAGTTTTTTTATTATGAGGGAATTATAATGATTGAATTATTTACATATTCAGATACATGAATAATATTATGTTGTTGTTTTATCTATTTTATTTATGATATATGAACTTTGAAACATCAATATATTTTCACACTGTAGTTTTCATTAATGATATATAAGTATTTGTTGAATGGTAACAAAAATGTAGACAATTTATTTTATTGTTAAGAGTTGTTTTTGGAATATATATGATTGATATATAAATAAACCTTTACTAGTTCCGGATTCTTAGTTAGGAATATTTAGTTGGGATAAATCAATGACCGGTATTGATAATTTAAATTGGATTATTTTGGAGGCAATGAAATTAGTTTTTGATTTGGTGAAAAAGTGTTTTATATTATCCTTGATGTGGATTATAAATTTTTTAGATTTTTGGAATATATTTAATAATCTATGCATTTTTTAGGCATATCTAAATAGTTAAATATTTATACATATATGTGTGTTCATTGAGGTTTTATGGTAATTCAGGTTATTTTTGAAAAATATTAACATGTTTAATGATAACATAATTTTTTTTGTATACAAATGTTTGGTATGTTACAACAAGATATAATTTTCTTATTTTCGAAGTATAGTTAAGTTGATTTTTGTACTTTCATGAAAAATTTATAAATTTCAAGGATATGAATTTGTTCAGACAAATTTTCAAGGAATATTAAAGACAACTATTTATGGAATGGTTTGTGTTGAATTTTGGATGTTATTTTTGAGGTTTTAGAGAAAAATGTCATATTTCATTATATAGAGGTTAATCCATGTTTGATAAATTTACCCACCCATTTTTTTGTTTAAGACATAGAGTTTAAAGGAATAATGTTTTAATATTTTATGGATCATACAATATACTAAATGTAAATATAAGTTCTTTCTATATGATAAATTTAAAATGATCAAATATGTATGAAAAGTTTTATAATCCAATTAAAACTAACAACCAAAAGAGAAAAATAAATTTTCAGTTTTAATAAAATAAATTATTTATATATTACTATATTCAATGTAAAAATAATTTATTAGTTCTAGGAAAAATGATATGGAAAATGAAAATGGTTTTTTTCCTCTATTTTTGTAAGGATTTCATGGTCATTTTTCTCATCACTCATTTAGGATTTTGTGGTTATTAAATTTTTCATGGAACCTTTCCATATAACCCTATGTTATTAGTTGGAACTTATATTTCTACTCTAATTCTATATTTTTCACTTCTTTTTAATTCTATCCTTATCCCAGATGAATATTATTTATTATTTTAGTGGACCTTTATTTTTCTAAATTGTTTTACTCAAAGGAATCATTATTTTCCATTTATACAATGAGGGATTTCAAATAATGAACCATTTATTTACTTGAATAAATTTAGAGTGATGCTTTTTTGGTTGGGGGTGCATATTGTAAAACATTTTATTATAGAATATATATTTCCTTAAATAATATGAATATGTTTGGTTATTCTCTTTACATGCGACCCAGAGTATATATAAACCTTGATATAATAAGTTGTTATAGGATACATATTCAATTTGTATGTATGAATAGTAATAAACGTTTATTTAAAATATTTATAAAGGATTTTAATAATGAAAGTTTATTTTTAAATTTATAATGAATAATTAGTAAAAAATCGATAGAGACATTATACACTTAAAAAATGTGTTTTGCAGAAAAATATTTTTTATTATGTTTTATACCATTGAATATTATAAATCATTACTAATTTTATAGAAATATTGTTTCATGAAATTAATTCACTTTTTGAAATATTCATGCCTATTTTATTTTTTGGTAAATTAGATTTATTTTTTCCAAAAATGATATATATTTCAATAAAGAGTGTAAAATACCAACACTTGTTAAAAAATTCTCATACATTTTCTACTAAAAGTTCCATTATTATATGATTTTTATTTTAAACTAAATTATTTAAAATATAATTTTCAAAAATCTAATAAATTTCAGGATAATCATAATTATACATGACTTATGTAATAGTTTTAATTTTTGACCCCAAAACACATTTTTCTAATACAAAAAATTTACTTGTGTGAAATGAGTTTTTATATTAGTAAATAAAACTAATAAATATATTGATAAATAGTTTGAAATAAATAAATATATCATATATAAGAAATAATTTTTATAATAATTTTTATTTTATTATATGTAAATTCGTCTATGAAAATTATGTTTTATGTATATTCATAATTTTTTGTGAAACGATATTTCATTGCTTTTTGCACAATTATTTAAAATTGATTTCTTCAAATCTAAAAATTTAAATCTTGTAAAATGGATTAAATTTTAAATAATAATAATTAATATTAAATTATATAATAAAACTTATTTTCTTCATGGATAATATTAAAAAAATATTGTTACCGTAGTAAAGGTTAAAACAAGTTTACAAGGGGTAAAAAAATAAGGGTCATATTGACATGAAAAAACTATATAATTATTAATTTTTTAATATATTGAATCCATATATTATTTAAAAGATTTATAATTATACATTTAGATCCACTTTACCATGTATTAACCACATATAGATCATATCATCTATAAAATTCCATTTTCTGTCTCCCATCTTACTTATAAATTTCCACCTTTCGTCCACTATTATCCACATATTTTGTACTTATATATTTAAAAATAACTATATAAAATACACCATATAATTCTTTGTTAGTACTATATTTTATCATATTCTATAAAGACAAATATTTAAAGGCTTTATGTGAAAGAAAAACTAGGTCTCTCAAATATGAGTTATAATCGTAACTAATAATTATCAATTTTATTTAGTCATACATATTTTTTAAAAAAATATTCAAGATAAATGATTAATAAATTATTATAAATATACAAAAATGTTATTATTATGATGGACCAACCATTTACCACCTCTTCTATGTAAAATTATATATGAAATTATTTCTTGGACATATGTGTGGAGAATGAACAAGATTTAACTACAAAATTCAATTTTCAACACCATCATTAATGTATGGTTATGATGAATGGTTGCTTGTTAATAATTTTTTTTGAAATAATTATGATTATTTAATTATTATATAATATCTATCTTCTTACCTTCTAATACATCTTCATGTGATTAAATCACTTGTTTGTACATGTGGGTGACCACCAACACGATGCAATGGGATTTTTTAAATCATTTTCCAAATTACATGGATTGTAAAAATAATATATTTAATAAAAATATATTATAATAATTATGAAATAATGAGTATCAAATGCTTAAATATCTTTACCCTTTCTTCCATTCAATCTGTAGAAAAGAAAAAAAAATACTCATGAGTACGAATATGTTACAAAATATATGAATTGATAGATTTCAATTTCACAGACCACATAAGTTTAATAGATATAAATATGTATTTTATTTATATCATGATTAAAATTCAAAACATTTTTTATCCATCATAAAATTGAAAGAACCAATATTTATGAATTAAAAGAACAAATGAAAAACGGAGTATTTAACCCATGAAATGAAATCCTTAACAGGGAGTAGTTAATAAAAAGGCATTGAAAGATATAAGATGTTAATATATGTTATTATAAGTAATAATATGGATAATTTATTTAATTATAAAAAATATAAATTTATTTTTCATGTGGTTTGAGAACTTATGATGCATGACGAACTTGAGGAAAATGTTTCATCTGAGAAGTTAGATCGTTGAAACATAATTCATTTTATATAGATAATTTATTTTAACATTTTTATATACTAACAATTGGATATATAATATTAATTATTAACGTTATTCATGATATTTTTACTTGAAATTCATGCTCTTTTTATTTCACGGGTGATTTATTAGAATTTTCTTTAATTCAAAATGGTTTGTTATCACATGTTTTCTATTATTGAGGCATGAATTCATTTTTATCTAAACGAAATATATTAAATGTGATATAAATAATACCATATACTTTTTATTTTTTAATAAATATAATTTATTATATTATATTTTACATTCCATTTCAAGGTATATCTCTCATGTATGATTTATTTTTATGATACCATTACAATAAGGGGTTCATCTTGAATTTTCATACATTGAGACATAGTTTTTATTATGCACCTAAGTCCATTTAAAATAAATTTATAATGATTGAGGTTATATCATAAAATTAATTATATTTATTATCTTTTATAAAATTAAATTTTAATGTATCACTCTTTCAATTTATTTATATTGGATCGATTCTTAATTAATAATGGGTTTTAATGTCATCTTGATTTCATTGATACATATTTAATTATTATAAAATAATTCTTTATTTCAATGGTGTACATTAATAACATGATTTTATTCACGGTATTTATAGACCTATATTTGTTCAAGATTTCAGGGTTTTTTTTCAAAAAACATCTAAATTTGTAAGTTGTTTTCATGAAAAATTCTATTCATTTAGTTATATTCTGTCTTCTTTTACTATTACCATTCCAGAATGATTTTTTATAATGTATGATGAAGTTATATATCACTTTCACCATATTTACTATGAAAATAATATTTCAAAAAATTTATTCTTCTTTTATGATTCTATTTTTTTGTTGATTTTTTTTAAGAATCACTTCTATTGATATTATAGGATTTTTTGTTCCTTATCCATTTTTTAATGTCTTCCAATCTCATCATTTCCCTATTAAAAGAATTTTTCATCCAATTATATATTTCCCCTTAATTAATTTTAATGATTTTTATTTTTATCCTTTTAACAATGTAGTTTTTCAATAAAAATTCAAACTGTTCAAAAACAATCCCCATAATTTAAAAATAAATGGGTTTTGTAATTATTGTAACATTTTATTATGATAAGAATTAATAATTTTTCAGGATTTTAATATTAATGGTTATTTGAAAGTTAAATTTTTTCAAATTACTTCTATATATTTTATTTAATGTTTTTTTAATTTCAGAAGATTCCCAAATTGCAGTCTCTTTTTAAAAGTAAATGTTATCAATTTATTTTCACTTATTTAATTTAAAACATTTTATATTTTTCATGTTCACATTATTAAATATTATGTTAAAAGAAATCATTTTCAATTTATTTTAACTTATCTATATTGAAATATTTATTCATTTTCTCTAATTTTTTATGGAACTATATTTAACAGATATTTCAAATGTATTACCTTTCCATTCACAAAAATATCGATGAATGTATTTTTTACTTCCTAATATTATAATTTTTTTGAATCTTTTATACCATCACATATACTAAATATCGAAATATAATTTTTCATAATGTGTTGTTTTTGTCACAACATATATTTTATTATGATATAATATATTTTATAAATTGATTGTTATGACTTTATATTATTTCTTATCTTCATGTTATTCAATTTTTTTTAGTATTTTAAATAAAAAATTATTTTTTCATGGGTTTCTTTTGAGATGATGAAAGATTTATTTTCATGGGGCACACAAATGTGTAGATTATATAATTAGTGGGTCATATACTTCTATCAAATGAATTGGTCAATGAATGATATATCGTTAATAATAAAGAGAATAATAGGGAGTGATCTATGTTTCGAAAGGGACTTTGTCCAAAAATATAATATTGGTGGTAAACCTCAAGTAAATTAATTATCGAATGAGGTGATGACCTAATATACTATGATTATTCTGGTATTTATCATTGTCTATGAAATTAATTTTCTATGGTTATATGTGGGCCACAAAATTTTTTATTATGACTATGATATGTTCTCATTTATATAAGTTTATTAATATTGATTACAAACAATTATGTATTATGTGTTTTTATTGAAAATTATTTATGAAGTGAATCTTTTTTATGATATATAAATTATATCATATGACTTTATAATTTTAATCTCATGTTCTCAAACCCTTAATCGAATATTATGGTCAATTATTTTAATTGATATTTATCTTTATTTTTTTACATTAATGAGCATTTATGATCACTGTTTATTTTATTTCCTCTTCCTTTGGATTAAAAGACCAATTTTTAGTATGATATGTCTATGAATTGTTGTAGTTGTGAAATTTAATTCTATAATGATTTAGATCAATTATATAACCATTTTTTTCTGAATCAATGTTTCCAATGATATTAAAATTCTAGGGTTCTAGTGTAGATCATGTTGATATGTAATGAATATTACACTAAGAAGTTAAATTAAATTTTTATGAATGTTCTTGGTATTTAAGGGGAATGAGTTCACGATGTTATTAATATAAATAAACAATGGGAGAACATATACTCTACATGATATAATATATTGATTAATAACTCTTCAAAAAATAATGTTGAGATTCATCCATTACATCCCATTGATCTTATTCATTAAAACTTATTAGTACCCATGAGAATGATATCAATATATGGAAATAATTAATTTATTTCCTACAATGATAGATTCATTCACATTTATTGTATCATTTTTATGAAAATTAAATAGCATTCCCTTATGACGCTCATGATTTTTAGGATAACGGTTGAAAATGATTGTGATCAATACTTAAACAATAGCCAAATATATAATTATGTCGAATAAACTAATATTGAATTTGATTAATATTATGAGAAGAACAGTATTCCCCATGAACATAGTGAACTATATAGACCATAAAAAATCGTGAGGCTGAATGGAAGAATATATTCTTAGAGGATATGACTCAATAAATGATGATATATGATGATACTTCTCATAATTTTTAGAGACATGTTATTAGAGAAATAGTTCATATATACAATTGTTTCTAATGAAGATCAAAATTTGACATGTCACCATGTGATATTTATTTTCATAAGAATGAAAATTTTATGAACATAACATTATTTTGAAGCCTTATCCTTGTACAATATAATGATAAAAATCATGGTATGTTTGATAGAAGTGGTGTTGATGGTATACCTATGCGTTATCCCTTGAATGTATATGGAAAATGAGGCTATAAATTCGTTTTAATGTAGATAATTGACTTACATGATGTTAAATTGAAGGAACATGAAATGAAAAGAGACATTCATGGAAGGGGAAGATCTATAAGCAATAATGGTGAGTCTTTTGTAGTAAAAAATAGGATAGTGTTGGATAAAATGGAGGAAATTCAGAATAAGTTCATGTTGAAGATTATGATTCATCCAAATCATGTAGTGGAGAAAAATTACACTCATACCATTAAGGTATAAGACATCTTTTATATATCCAAAACATCATTATAGAGTCACGTTCACACTAAGAGGAAATTGAATAAAATATCACATAACTCACTATTTCCCATGATTAACTCGGAGATATTGAAGAGGCATTAGGGAATATAGAAGAATATGATTACATGAATAAGGAATTTTAAAAGATGGAGAAGAATGATACATGAGAGTTGGTAACCAAACTTGAAGAATAGAATATCATTAGATTCAAATGGATATTCAAAGTAATTATAATAAAAAGGAAATGTGATATGAAATAATGGAAAACATGTGTCTAAGGGATTTTCTTTGTTTTAAGGAGTATATTTTTATGAAACCCTTACATTGATTTATATTATTGAAACCATGACAATATTTGTTGTTATTACAAAAAAATGGAAATAAATTAATTTGTATAAAGTTTTTAGGTCTACTTTCCGCACAGGAAAGCTCGGTGAGAAGGTTTATATTGAGAAATTTTCTAGTTTAGTTCTTGGAGAAGATGAGAGTTATGTTTTTATGTTAAATAAGGCCATGTATGGTCTAGAAATATCCCCATTATATTTCAATTAAAATTTTGAAACCCTCGTTATGAATCTATAATTCTAAAAAGGAGGAGTGGACAAATAGCTCATACATAAAAGGTGACAATAATGTATCTCCTATTATAATTTTTTATAATGATGAAAAAGTTTTTACTAGAAAACTCAATTATATATGTAAATAGGATTCCTGAGAGTTAAATATATTATTTGAAATTTTCATACTTAGGGAAATGAGGTGTATTACTATCATTCAAATTTATTAAGAGATAGACCACATATTTCGTTCTCAAGAGAATGATGGTACAAAACATATTAAAAAAATTGACATGAGGATTGGAGAATTAATTCTTCAACTATATGATTAGAAACTAAAATTTTAAAAAAAATCAATAAATAAAGGTGGATATTTTTCATGAAAACATATTGTAATTATGTTTTCTTTGAAAAATTCAAGGATGGACATAGTCTATGGTGTCACCGTCTCTTATATATTTCAATGTTAACAAAAATATCACGTATTATAGATATAGAGGGGAATTTTAGAAACATTAATAGATGAAAATATTATGATATTAAATATGATATAAAATTATAGTAACATATTTCATTTTATGAATATGAAAACAGATTTGTAAGTGTTGATTCCAAAATATCCAAATTGGATGATTTTTTCATTCATTATGAAAGGCGAGTTTGTTGGAATTTGAAGAACAATAATTTTGTGACAGAATGAAATTTATAGTTATATTTTTGAGTTTATCCCAATACAATAATAAGTTTATGAAGGTGAAATATTAATTGGAATACCTCAAGGAGAAAGTGTAGCTATGGTTTCATTTGGGCTATGATAATCAATGTGATATAATATTTACAAATAATACTATACAACATTCCACATCTGTGAACATTAATATCAAATTTAACATCATCAAAGAGTTTGTGGATATAACTTCAGTGAAGTAATAATATTTTCTTAATTTGGTGAACATTAATAAATTTTTCACCAAACCATTAGAAAAGGATCCATTTGATTGATTGAGGTTGGAAATTGGAGTTTAGATTCACTTGTCACAATGATAAGGTATGATATTCTGTTACCTCTCCTATATTGTATTTTCATATTAATGTCAATGGTGAAGAAATTTATCTTGACCTCAACCCATGGGGATAAATCCACAATCAAACACATTCCAGCCTCCATAGAACATGGACCAAAAACATGATTTGAAAATAATATCTAATGTGGGTGTCCTTTTCCCATTGTACCTATATGCATAGAAACAACCATAAAAATTCAAAAATGGAGAGGAATAAATGAAAAAAATATTAAAATATAGTGTAATAACCATGAAGGAGAAATATATACGAAATAAAAAGAGTACTATAGTGTAAATTGAATGGTAAAGGGGAAAAAATAATCCCTAACCAAAAGTTGTCCCAGCCTCACTAAAAAGTTAAAGTAAAATTGTGAGAGGGCCTAGATCTAGATATATAAGCTTGGACAACAGTACATAGATCAATGTACCAAGTATATGTATTCTTCTCTATATCCACAATCATCTTGTCTATATTCTTTATAAGAAATTACTCATTAAGTAAAATCACTTATAGGGGTGAGTATAGACAAAGCCATAAGGATGACTCAAAAGAAGAAGGGGGGGGGGGGGAGATACATTATAGGAATAGACATACAAATCAACCCAAATAGAGGGTAAAAAATACTATGGCATGGATATTTATATATATATATATATTCTCATATCAAATATTCCCAAACGAGAGATATATAGTATCTTTATATCACAACCTAACGTAAAAAAATATTTCAATCCACTATGGATGTCCATCTATGTTTCCAGAAATCTATTGTGTCTTCCCAAAAGAAACAACCACACTAAGAAACACCTTTACAATAATTTTCATAGCTAAGGGGACCCAATATCTAGATAGATGAGCAATTCCATGTTATAATAGGAGGGTTCCACTTCTTATAACTAAAGGACCCATGCTGTATCACAGTAAGAGGTTTTGACTCCATCATTTGATAGAGGACCCATTACCAACACAATTGGAGTGTGTGACTCTAAAACTTAGTAGAGGAAGTGTGCACAACATAGATGGGGGTTCCATTATTGTAGTCGAGGACTCATAAATTAATACCATTGGAGGTTCCCACTTATATTGTAGATATATGAACAAGGAAATCCCGGTAATATGGTGTTACTCTAGTGGTTGAGGACTAATAACTTGACTCTAAGGGTGTGTGCTTCTGAGTATAAAGAGGAACCTCACCCTATCAGATGTAGAGTACAACTTACTATATGAAGGACATATTCCCGATTGTACTAGGGGTTACACATAGTATTAGGAGGACCCGAGACATAATTCCATAGGGGCTACCACATAGTAGATATAGGAACCACAACATAGTTCCAAAGGGTGTTTCACTTAGTATATAGAGGACCTGATCCCTAGTACATCATAGGGTAATTCTTAGTAGATAGAGGACCCACACCCTATCATGATCTATAAGGGAAAAAATTGGATAGGCTTCTCAAAATCCAAAATCTGGGGGAAATGAAGAAGATAAAACAGGTAGATTGTTATTTTGAAAGAATGTTGGGGTTACATAGCTTGTAATAGACCCACACGATGTGTAGTCCTTCTCCGCTACCTAGTTATGGCCCTGTTGATAATGGTATCACTAACTTTTTATCACTACATATAATTTAGGTGTTTACACAGTGTGTCTCATATAGCTAGAGTCTTGATCATTCTCCCTTTGGTATCCATCTAGGTCTACCCCTTTATCTGTACTTTAGTACATGACATGTACTTCCACTTGGTCTTCAGCCCTATGTCCATGTATTTGTCTTTATACCTCAATACATGGAATTTTACAAAAAATGTTATCCAATATGAGGTCATTCCACTATACTCTTCCACACTGCTTTTCTACATAGGGAACTATATAAGTAATGTGTTCCTACCACATGGTGTATTGTCCATAACATTCTTAAAACCCTGGCACAGTAGCCATGAGTTTACATAGTGTGTGTTTTTATGAAATACAGATATTGTAGTCATTTTTTTTTCAAAAGGTTATATTCAGTCTCTATATTATAGATATATCTTCATTGTGTCCAACCACACCTATATATTTCCCTAAATCGATAGAGATAGTATCCATTCATCATTTCCAACCCTTTATTTTCTATAAACTAGATTTCCAATTCATTTGATCAAAAACAGAATGCATCGAACACCCCTTACAATGCCAAATCCATATTTGTATCATGGATACATAAATAAATCAACCAAAAACCAATAAATCCATTTAATGTATCCCAAATTCATTATTTAGTTCATCATAAACTTTTTTTCATGAATTAGTGGGTCTGATTGAGCTCAGCTCTACCCATCATTGTCCAACTAAGTCACCATAGTCCAATAAAAAAATAAAACAAAGAGTCATGGGGATAAATAAACAATAAAAAGGTACATTGATCAATTTCCCTTTTTTTCAACCAATAAACACAAATAAGGATGCCCAGGGTGAGATAAAATAAATAGTGAATCAAAATTGTTACATGGGAACATGTAATGTCTTGAAATTCATGTAGATCAAATAGGCTATATGATAATGCTAAAAAATTATTCAATAGAGGTAGAACACAGAAATTGATGAGTTCTACATCAGTGTAGAACATTCATATATTAATAATTCTCTTGGAAATTAATTTAAATTTTTTTTGTGTCAACTTCATCAAAATATTCCTCAATTTGGAGTCCCACTATTATTTAATTTTGATTTGTCAACAAGTGGTCAAAGTAAATCCTCACAATTATCCTAGGGATTATGCAGAAAATCCTAGGTAATAATCACAATCTTATATATAGAGATGAAATATATTTAGTAATATCTAATCAATTATTTAGTTTAATTAATTCAATAAACCACTAAATGTACAGTTAATTTTTGACTTATCTGAAAGCCACATACTGACTTATTTCTTTCCCACCTAGGGTAAACCTAAAATTCTAAACTTTACTATGGTATCTGATTTCTCATTTGATATTATTTGTAATATTTTTCACATTTTATTGGAAATCATACATGAAAAATATAAAATATATTGTATATTTTTTAAAAAAATTAATTAATTATCCTATGAGCCGAATATCATCTCAGATCTAGAATTCGAATATATTTCTAGATATATTTTTATTTAATAGAAGGAAAAAATTGGGTCTCTATATCATTCCATCATTCAGGATTTTCTTCCCTAAATAGAAAAACTAAACAAAAAACTCGAGATACGGACCCCGTATCTGGATCTCCTACTACATGGAGCACTCATGCATGCTCCCTTGCTTCCATAATACACAATAAAAAGGAATGGTCCATAAAATAGTGGTATTGTATTACTGATTCTCAATCTCCCATAGGTAGTCCAATAATGTAGATATATCCTCAATAACCAGCTAACTCTTGTCGATAAAATGTGCATTTTCATTCATGTATATTCTTAACAGTGACACATGTAAGATTTCGTGCACCCTCAATAAATATAGGTGTATGGAGAGGCATTAAAAATCCTCACCAACCCTATACAGTATATTGAGAATCCTAATGAACCTTGGGGATTACATTCATCCCTGGGAGAATCTCCACAATCTTCGTCATGTGGAGACTCTTAGGAAAATGTTATGTCTATAATCGAACTCCAAGAGTATATGACACCCATCATCATAATATTCCTATCTTATAAGATCTATCCTCATCCACTCATGGATGACCTAGACCTTATGTGTCCCCACATTCACCATCTCTAGACACATAAGTGATGCATCACCGATCTATATCCATCATAATGGTTTCTTGCAGGGTCTCCCATATAGGGCCTCAAAACGTTCCATACCAATCGTAGAGTGGTTGAAATTATTGTGCGGCAACACTACCAATGGAATTTTATCCTCTTTTCTCCAGCTAAATTATAACACCAAATACCTTTGTGTATCTTCCAACAGCATGAAATATTACTTGTTCGACCCATGTATCTATGTGTGTAAATTTGAACTCATCCTCATCCAGGTCCCCATTTACTCATGTATGCTTATCAATAACTATGAAATGAAACAAACTACATGGATAAAGACAATAGTTGAGGTACCCCCATGAAGGAGAATAATATCTTGTATATAAATCTTCTCCAATCTCTCCACATAAAGCTGCTCCCCAGTAATAAAGAACGTTACATACATTGTGAGACGTTCGACTATCAACAATATGAAATCATGGAGTCTCACTATCTCTGGAAGCCCTGCCACAAAGTGCATGGATATTCCATCCCATTTCCAAACCTAAATATCAAGGGTATGTAAACAACCTACCAAAACCTTATTCTTAGCCATCACCTTCTAATAGGTGAGTCAACATGAGACAAAATCAGCCACACACCACATCATGTCGGACATAAAATCTATTTCTGAAGGAATTTGTATTAATTTCCAAAACATGAATGTGAATCCAATGGAGATGCATAGAACTACCTCATCACCTCCACCTGCATCATGATTAGGTCCAACATCCATCCATAGAAATGGATGATGTGATTCCCTCCTTCAGAAAATCCATTTTTTGAAAATTATGAGGTTATATAGTTATCAAATACCTCATAGTTGAAGTCCCAAAACATGGAATATATTACATTCTAAAAGAGTGTATGTGTCCACACCATCAATTGAAGAAAATATACTCCCTCTCCAACTAGGATTAGCTAAAATGAATCCAACTTATCATAATCTGCATGCACTAAATAATCCAAGGTCTTATAGAAAGGGAAAAATCCACCACATTTACTATCACAAGAATATAGGCCATCTAGAAGTAATATTCTACTAGGAACCCCACCCATTGGAACTGTTTTAGGTTCATGACCCTATTCTTGATGAAAGAATAGAAACTCTGATGGTCTGAGTAAACCACAGAATGCCCTCTTAGATTATAGTTCCTCCACAACCTCATAGTGAAGACTACTGATGTTAGCTCTAAGTCACGATTTATTTTGTTCTTTCCATGGATTCTCGACTACCTCAAAATATTTTAGACAACTACCTATCTTTATGTAAACACATTTCCAAGCCCAGTTCATTAGGATTCTTAATACACTATGTACTCCATGCCCTATTCCGGTCATCTAGAAATATGATCACCTGTTTTCTTCAGCCTTAACTCTATAAAGGACATCTTTCACTACTTGTTCTAGGTAAAACTATTCACTATCTACCTTAAGGTGGTCAAAGTACCCAAAATCCAGGATATGAATGACACAAATATCTAGTAATACCCTTAAATTATATGGAAACTACACACCTACAACACACTCTTAGGTGGATACCAAGAAACCACAATATTAGTATTTGTTGGGATAAAAACTAATCTCTTATTATAAATGAAATTCCACATAAAATAACCCTTGTGATTCCCAAACTGGAACTTCGATAGTTTATCCCAATGATGTTGATCCAAAAAAATAATATAGAACCATCACCAATTTCACTTCATGATGGTCCCCCAATGTAGTGTATATGAGTATATAATCGACAAAGAAATCATTAAAATTTCCCAAGTACATATGGATGATCTAACTTATCAAATTCATAAACATGATAGTGGAATTATTCACACCAAAGGGAACCCCTGGAACTCCCAATGCACATATCAACATTAGAATTATAGCAACAAAATATCATCCTCATGAACTCTCAACTGGTGATATCCAGAAACAAGATCGGTCTCTCAGAACCATCTCACACCTCTCAAATAATCAATGAGAATGTAAATCTGTAGTAATGGGTACTTTTTTCTATCCCGATTCAAGAGATCATAACTCAAAATAATCAACACTATATAATTTTAATTCCTCACAAAAACAGTATATGCACCACAAGGGACACACTGGGTATTATAAAAAAATCCACTCAAAGGTTTTACAACTACAACCGTAACTCACAAAGTTCATTAAGATCCCTATGGTATGCTACAGGTGATTATAGAGTAGTACAAGGTGAAATTTTGATACAAAACTCTATCTCTCACCATAGAGGTAGGCTTGAACCATCCTTGGGGAATGATCACATAAAATTATCCACAAATGAATCAATCCAGATTACTAAAGAGCCTATTTAACCAATGAATACACGTTATAAATGGTGGGGGATGGGTTGTATCCACCTAGTCACCAAACACACTCATCCTTCCATGAGAACTCTTTCTCCAAAAAAGTGGAACCTCACCCCATATGTGATATGTAAACTAATTAATCTACATTGATAGTAAATTTGGGCTCGTAAAATTTACAACCAGTCAAAATCAAAGATGATGTCATAGGGTTCCATCATGGAATCCAAAAGGTCCTATGAGAATCACTCTCCACCAAGAAACTACTTTCACTACTGACTCATAAATGATATAAAAGAATCCTTAACCATAGGAACCTCAAGAAAAAAATGATTGGATAGGTCCTCAACTAGAAAATATATCTATCACATGTGGATTAAATTGATGAAGTAATGATTAAAAATTATGACTAATAATATATATTTAATAGCATGATAAACAAATATCGTACCCCTAATAATCTCATTTTCTACTAGGTCATATGAGTTTATAGCTTGCAGTTGTATATGGACTGGACTACCGACTGTAAAAGACAGACATGGTCACTTTGTGGTTGTTTTGGAAAGATCTTGCAGCATCTTACACAACCCACTGATCCTCCTCTATGAGATCCACTGTATCCTCTTCTAGCTCTGTCTCCCTAACACCCACTCTACACATTGGGTCAGGAAATCATACACTATGTGACCTCACTCATCACATGAATAACATCACCCATATCCATACTTCCATAGTCCTTTGTGTGTTCCCTGACCAAGTACCCAATCCCAATATTTGTATGATATCTAGAACCAATAAACTTTTGACTAGATTGTTATAGCTACTGCAGATGACTCAACTCTATAACGCCTGATTGCAGATCTAGTTTCCTAACATCCATTTGAAAGAAGTATATCTGTCACTAGTGACCACTCCAACTCCCCAGCATATGTGGGAATGCACAATGGTACCACATTTAAATTGATATACCTATGGAATCCCTACTCAATCAACCATTCATAGAAGAAGCCATCTAGGATCATATCAATGGAGTACTGAAAAAGGTTTTTGAAACCCACTAAATAAAAATCCATTTTTATACCTCCCTACTATAGCTCTAGAATCTCTTAAATACTAACTCTATATAAGAATGATGGGTAGTACTTCTCATGGAATAGTTTTTGGATGTTGGGCCATGAGAGTGTCAACTCCTCTTGCATATTGGATTCAAGACTCCTCAAAAACCCAACTACTCCATAAAAAAAGAATGTAATCCTAGGAAACCACCAGATCATATGGTTTATGGATGATCTTGAATACATGGATCACCAACTCTAGAAAATCCTCTACTTACTAAGGATCATGTTCACAACGGAACATTAGTGGCCTCTAGAACTGGAACTCATGGAGTGAAATAAGCCTATGTGCATCTACATCCTTCGTTGTAGGTATGATCGACATCCCTACGGGTGTGGTACTACTAACTATCTACATTGAGGAAAAATGCCAAGGGATAAACGCTATATAGAGTATTCATCATTCATAAAATCATCTTCATGATCATGAATCAATAAACATACTATCTATCACCACATATGAATCCAAAAAATATAATCTATCCATACCATGGTTATAAGAAGATATATTTATATATATTGGGTATCTAACTAGAGATGGAATAAAAAGAGACTCAATAATATATGATTCTAGTACCATTGAACCAGACAATCAATGTCTCAATATGATTATTCAACAAACAAGAAGTCAAAGTAACAATGAATGGAAACATCACCCAGTGAAGAAACATTGGATTCCTTGGTCTAAAATAAGAACTCGAAATAATTTGACACTATTTTCCTAAATACCAACAAAATCATCAAAAGAGGATTACTTTGAATATCTTTCTAATGATCAGACCATATCTAATACCAATCTATCATGATCCAACCCAAAGAGGATTGATCCAAAACTACCCCTAGCCAGTCGCCATAGGACATTGGCTGGAGATGGGCTCTGAACAACATATTTAACATTGGAGGAATTTTCTAATGTACCTATATGCACAATCCATACTGTTTCAATATCGTAGTGTAGAGGAATGAACGAAAAAGATTTTACATCCATTGTAATAATAATTATTGTGAAACATCTATGTAATACAAATATTACTTCAGTATAAACTGAAAATTTAAAGGAGTAAATACATTCCCAAACCAAAATATTCCCCAACCTGACAAAATTGTCCATGTAAAATGCTCATAGCGCCCAACTCTATATCAACAAGCTCTAACCACCATACAAAATCCAATGAATCAAGTTTCCCTATGATACTTTATAGTCACTACCAACATGTTTTTCATCTGCATAAGACATTACATGTGAGGTAAATTCTCATATAGGTGTGAGATTAAGTATACCTATTATGTCACCTCAAAAGAAGAAGGGGGTGTATTAAGAGACCAGAAAATAATAAATTGACATTTCAACCCAATGAAAGAGAGTAAATAATCTAAAAATGTATATATATATATATATATATATATCTCCAAAACAAATAATCCCAAATGAGAGACAAAGGTGATATTCATCTAACAACTCAGACTAGAATGATATTTCCATTAGTTTTAAAAGCCAATCCAGGATTCCCAACATCTCACATATCTCCCTAGTAGGAAAATCCAAGTCAAGAAGAACCTCTCCAATATTCCACATGATAAAGGAGATATAATATATAGGTAGGGGAACCATTACCTGATATAACTAGAGGGTTACACTAAGTATATAGAAAGAGGACTCACTTCGTACCCTTGAAGGAGGGTTCCACTCTGTAGTCTGTAAATGAAAAATTCCCATCTTGACTGAAGGGATCTTCTCTAATGTCCAAAAGAGGACCTAAGACCCACCATGCTAGAGGGTACCAGTATTGTATTATATGTCCCATTCCCTAATTCAATATAAGGGTACCACAAGGATAGAAGTTTTAGGACCCTTCCTTTGCCAAAAACATGCTGATACTCTAGTTGTGTAGGACACAAAACCTGACTCTGCATTTGGGTGACACTCAACATTAGGAGGAACTACAACTTATCTTATAGGGGTACAAGTCTTTAGTTAAGGGACCCACTCTCTACTCTATCAAGGTGGTACTACTGAGTATGAAGAAGAATCAGACCCTACTTTTATAGTGGTGTTCCACTAAGTAGTTATAGGAACATCACCCTAGATCCATAGGGGGTACCACTCAGTAGATAGAATACCTTCACCCTAGTATGTGAGGTGAAGTAGCACTCATTAGATATAATAACCACATCCTAATTCCATAACTGTTTCCAGTCCTATGAACCTTCATTATAACATCTATCATCAAGCACCTTCTAAACCACAATAACACCGAATCATATTGCTTCATTTATTAAAATCAATTACAGTGTCCAACAACTTGTTTTACACACAAAACACATAGTATTTAAAACTCATTGATCAATATATGATTCCAAACTAAGGATATTAGAGAATTATAAGGTTACTCAGAAAGATAACATGGGTACATCTTGTGTAAGGGATCCACACGGTTTGTGGTTCCACTCTTCTACCTAACTATGTCCCTAACGGTACCCATCTCACTAATCATGTATCACTCTAAGGTATGATGGTGGGATACCTGTTGTGATTCATCCACCCATGGTGCTTCCAATTCTTCTGGTTATTTCATCTATGTATACTCATTCTACGTAATCAGGACATGGTGTGTGCTTCCACAAGGGTCTCTTCCCCATGTCACTGGATAAGTACATATACATCGATATAAGGAATGTTTATGGTGGTTTTTTCCCTCACAGGGCCCTATAAATGTGATCCACCACACAACATGTCTACTTGGGAATGCATAGATGAAATGTGGCCCCACCACATAGTGTGCACTTATTAACATTCTCAAAACCCAAGCACCCCAGCCAAGGGGTGTAATGAGATTTCTTCTTTAGAATTACATGTCTTATTTTCATAATTTTTCCTAAAACAAAGATCAATTGATTACCTGCTAGTTCTGGATTTCACAAATTGAAATACTCCTTGAGAACTCATGAAAGTAATAGGGGGTATCCATTCATCGTTTTTTGCACTATGTTTTCCATAAAATTTATTTCTAATTCATCTAGTCAAAACCCATTTTCCTTATATGAATCATACCCAGCCAAACCTCGCTTAAAATACTAGATCAATTAGGAAATAATCCATAACCGAAAAATATTTAATATTCATACATTATTCATTATTTTGTTCATCACACATAAATCCATCATGAATATGGGAGTATGATTAGGCTTTTTTCCCCTAGGAAAAGTAAAACCAAACCCCTGTAGATCAATTATCGAAGAACATGGAGAATCATTATAATAAATGAACAATAATAAAGGTGAAATTTTTTTCAGAATAATTCTTGAACATAGAGAACATATAGGGATGCCCACGGTGAGAGAAATATAATACTCAATTAAAACTGGTACACAGGCACTAGTAATGGCATTCAATTGACAAAGATAAAATAAGTAAGATCTTTCTCAAACAATTTAATTGATAGGTGAAGAATCCAATGATAGATAATTACTATATCAATTTTTATAAATAATTGATGATGAATGTTGTTTACAATGAATATAATGGGTCATTTCATTCACTTACTCTCGATCTTCCCTGATATAGAGTCATATTTTCATCTTATTTTGATCCACTGATGGGATGTGGAAGAAAATCTTCTCAATTATCCATGTTTTTTATGATGATAATTTTAGAAAAACATTATAATAGTATATTTAGACATGAATTATGTTCAATTTAGATTAATAAAATTATTAATTTAATTAATTATTTAATCTAATAAACATAATAGTAATAACTATTTTATCTAAACACCCTACTCTAACCAATTTTAAGTTGGACATAGGATAAGCCTCATGTTTATGACTCAACCACTGTCTTTGACTTAGGATACAGATTTTCATTTAAGAGTTATACAATTTTATTTGAATAACTGTGCATTCATAGTATACAATATATTTAATAATATTATAAAATTAATTCTAGGATCACCAGGATTCAGAATCACGTGTCTTCTCAAAGACAGTCTCCGAAATAAATTCTAGGAATATTTCATTGCTATACATGGAAAAAATAGTGTCTCTTCAAAAAAAATTAGTCTTCCATTATCTTTATCTTCATATCACTACAATTCAATCATGCTTATTCATAATTCCCCTTTATCAGTTCAAAAATATCACTGACCAAATAAACCATTTATAGGAAATTATTTTGTCATGATAATGTGTTACCTTTATCAGTACTCATTTTATAAATGATTAAAGCCTCAATTTATGGGTGATATCATAGATTTTTAAAAACATTTCCCAATATCATGTTATAGTTCATTATTTTTGGGTTGATAAAAGGTGGGAAATAAATCTATACATAATATTAAAAATATTATTTTAATATAGAAATATATTTCTACTGCTATATATATAATACAAATGTAAATATGGTATATATAATATTAAATATGTATTTAAAGATAATATAAAATATATTTTTTAAAAATGGGTTGAAATTAATAATTTTATAATTATTATTGAGTAACTGATATTTAAGAACAATTTAAATATAGAAAAAATTCAATAATTCAATAATATTTATGAAATGTTGCTAACATGGATTTAACTTCAACCGACAAAAAAAATCAATTTTTGTTCCATTTTAGGATCCAAAATATATCAAATCAAAATTGTAAACATTATCTATACCCTTTGAAACAATGCCAAGAAGGCCAGAAAATGAGTTATTAGTTGGTATATCCTAATTTATTAATTTTTGATGTGATTTCATATTTTTTAAGAGCGTATATTTTTCATTTCCTTGTGGAAAATTAACTTATTACTAGGGATTAATTTATATTAATATTGTGGTCCTCAAATTTTATCATTTTCATATTGAATTTTTGTTTATAATTACATATATTTATTTATGAATATTTGTATATATTTACATACACAAATTTGGTTTTTTTAAATAAATATTTTAATATATTAAGTCATAAACTTTATTTATTTTGTAAATAAACCATTTGTAAATAAAAAATAATTATCCATTTTATTTAAAATATGATTTTAAGAACATGTATGTACTTATAAAAAATTATATATTGGGATTATATATAAATAATTGCACGTGTGAGTTCCTTTATTAACAATTATATATATATAATTTCATATATATCCTAATATATAAAAATATTTATTAATATATTATATGTAAAAATAATTAAATAAATATATTTATATATAGAGAGACAAGCATGTATAAATATATTAACACACATGAAAATATAAACACACATTGGAATATATTTTACAGATATACATAAAAATAATTACATGTATAAATACATTAAAATATTTGGAAATAAAAAATATATATCTAAATATATACAAAAACGGTTAGATTATAAAATATAAAATAAATAATATGTAGTAGTGGTAAGGGAACATGCATGAACAGGTGGAGGTCCCAGGTTTGAAATCGGGCACCTGTGCTTATGGGTGATTGAGAAGGTGGGGGTGTGTGCGAATAATGGAAACTAAGGGTGGGAGTGTGGGTGGGTGATCCTTGAAAAAGTCTTGGTGGTTGGTTTTACCAGTGAGAAGGGGTATGGGTGTGTGTGATTGATGATAAAGGTGTGGTGTGTGATATCATAATACCCCCAAAAATATTTAATATAATTATTTTCTAGTTTTATCAACACTTTTAGAACTGATAAACACGTCCTTTATCAGTTATTTTTTTAATAATCATAAATTGTGTTTTATGTGTTCTAAAGAATGTAGAAATAAAACTAGAACTAATACAAGTGAATTTATTTTAATGGTGATTACAAAATAAATTTTTTAGTGTTGATAAAATTAATATTTAGCACCAAGAAAAGATTAATTTGTAGTAGAGTATGTTTTTTCAAAGTGGGAGAATATAATGAATGGAGTATCTATTAATATGTTTTTTATTTTTAGGGAGTAAAAATTTAGGTTTATATTAAATTTATAGTTTTTCATTCAATGATTTATTCATTAATTAAAAACTATTCATGTGTGAAATGTTCTAGTAGATTTGTTGATATATATTCAACAATTATTAATTTAATGGTTTTCTTGGAATAACTTGTTAAGTTAAGTCTAATATGATCTGATGAAATAGAATTTATCGAAGAAGTATTTATTATTATATACGATGATTATTTTTTTAGGATGTTTTTAATTTCATATTTATTCTTGAGTGGTTTCATAAATTTTAAAAATCAAGATGATTATGTTTACTGTGTATGAATATATGTTACTATTTTTAAAGAAATCAAGTTATTATTATAAAATATTTTCCCCCCTACACTGATATCTCCCAAGTATTATTTGAATTATTCAGTAACAATTTATTTCTAATAATTTATATTTTGATAGTGATTGATGTTCCTTAGTTATCAAAAAAATTAAAAGGGGATGATTAATGAACCAAAGAGATGTTTTGGATGTTGTTAGAGTTTGTAGTGAGATTGGTGACTGAATGAAAAGTGAACGTTTTTATTATTTTTAATTTTATATATTTATAATGAATATTAGAACACACATAAAATGCATAATAAAATTTAAGGATTATGTTTTTAGATGTTTGGGGATAGTAATATTTTAGTTGTAAAAGTGTTGTAAGAGTTTGGAAGGATTTTAATTAATGGAGTCGTAATTGGAAAATTAAAAAGGTATATATCTTATGTTAAGAGATACTTATGAAAGAAAGAGAATATATTATTGAACTAGTCTAATAACATATTTATTTCTATAAATATATGGTCTCTTTATGATGTATTATTAGAGTTCTGGACACTTTTTTAAAATATATTTTACGTGTTAAATCATATTTTATTTTTATCTGTGTAAAATAATTATATAGCATGTAAGACATTTATTTTGTGTAAAATAATATGTTATATTATAATTTTATGGGTCGTAAGATTTTTTTCCATTGTATAATATAGTTCAAAATTATCAAAAAAATTAGATTAATGGCTGAGAATATTCAAGAGTTGATCTAACTAATTTTAATTTCATTTGAACTCAATCAAAGGATCAGAAAAGAAAACATTATAATAGAATTTTATCTTTTATTCACATTAATATATATTTGTATTAAAATATTGTGATTCTTTTTTTATTGAAGGTATCCATGATAAATTATGAGTTGTTGAATATCAGTTCATGTAAATGTTACAAGTGTATTTAAATAGATTAACTTCAATTTTATTTCACGAAGGATAATAAATAAAATAATTTATATATATTTTTAGTTCAATAAATATGATATAATTATCATATATTATAGTTTGTAATTTCAATATATATAACTAAAAGTAAACTTTGTGAAAATACTAGGGAAGAATCAAGGATGACTTAACCCAGTAGTGATTGAATGATTGAGTTTCTGGGAGTTAATATTTTTTACATATTGAATGTCTATTTTCATTAGTTATGATAACAAAATCTCAAGAGAAGGTGGGGATGGAAGTGAATAGAAGAAGACACGATAAGCTGTTAAATTTTAATATGTAAATGTGAGAGAAGTAGAAGGAAATAGATGGGGTTCTTTCTCAATGCAATATAAGAAAATATACATGAATAGGAAGAGCATTCCTTTAGATGTGAAAGTGTTAGAATATGGAGAATCATAGTGAAAACATGATTAATGTCTAACATTGTGGATTATTTTTCACTTATTAAAAAAACACAATAAATAATTATTACTATATGTGATGTACACACACCATATGAAATATATGGTGTATAGAAAGTTAATGGTTATGCCTGCCTGCTATAGTATGTAGGATTTTATCAAGTGTCTTGAGAGATATCAAGTGTTTCTATGTCATGACTATGATTATCTAAATTATTGATTAGTGAACCAAATGAATTATGAATTTCCTGTTCCGTGACTGAAATTTGGGGTAATTTAACAGCTAGTTAACAAAAATATAAATTTTAATAATGATCATTTAATGGGAAAATATAAAATAATTGTTAATAACTCATCCAATCACCCTTTTATTATTTTCAATGATCCTATGGATGAATTTTACCTAGTTAATTTTACTTTGGTAAATATTTACCTCCTCTATGATAAGACCACCGAAATGATATCTAAATGACACATTATTAATCTCCATTAACATAGGAATGAGAAAAATTATTAATAGTTGAATCCTAAACTACAAATTTTAGACCCCGTATCTATTATGACTATAATATATTTCATATTTTCATAAGAGTGACACTTATTTGGATCACATGGTAATCGTGTATAGATATTCCAAACACAATACTAACACTATGAAGATGGATTCAATTGGGAATAAGTAGATGATAAATCGTTCCCATAACCCTTTTACCACTCTACACCCTAAGGATAATTATTATAATTCGTCTACTTAATACCATCTGATACAATATCATGCAAAAAATTGTTTTTAATTTATACACTTCATTTTCAATAATGACATATTTTTTAACACATATATAAAGGTGATTAAAAATATAATATCACATATTTTTAAATCATTTTTTATAATCCCTACATAAAATGAGGATATGTGGTAGTCTCATCATAACCCATGTTCGTAGGAAAAAAATCTATGAGATGTGATTCCTAATTAATAATAGACATATCACCCAATTTTAATCCCTAAATTACATTCCTATATACATTCTTGGATTCTATAGATAAAACGACTTAATGAAAAAAAACCAAAAAATGCATCTCTAGTAGGACAGTAAATCCTCTTTTATATAATCATGATATACTACCAGCTTCATGTTTGGTCATTAGGCATAAAATCATAAAAAATTACCTACTTTTATTTATATATTATAATGAAATCAATAAATATATCTATACACTCCATCAAATCCTCCACACAATTTAGTATAATGTCCCCTTTAAATATGAGAGTATTTTTTGCATTAAAATATCAAATAACATTGGTCACCCATGCCCCCCTTGATTATGGTTCCTTTATATTAGCTGAATAAATTTCCATGAACTCACAATGCTCCTTATATAAGATGGATTTTCATGTCCTTCTATTAGTGGAGGAAGATCAACCTCCCCACTCTATGTGTCCCTTATTACACTTCTCCTATTTCACCCCTTCTCAATATGTACTTAGATATTCCTTTTTGGTTTTATATAACATCAAAATGAAAACACAAAGTGAAATAAAACATTATATAAACCACATAAATTAAAATAAAAACCCATCATTTATTTCATATATACAAAAAAATAATCAAACAAATTTTGTTAATCACATGACATAATTAGGCACATATCATTGATTTTATATAATTAATTTACTATTGATAATATTTTTTCATTAAACAACAATTAGATTTTTGATAATTTAATAAAATAATTAAATTTTATTTATGAGAAAAATTCATAATGAAACACAATTTTGATCATTTAATCCTATATTATATCCCTATATTCCATATTGTTAAATTAAAACACCAATATTACTCTAATTATAAGATATTAAAAACTCAAGAAAACCCATATCTTTTCTAAATGAGAAAATGATAACCCATAAAAATCAATCTAAATAATCATATAATTCAATTGAATTTTGTGCTTACACTATGGTTATAAAAACTAAGAGAAAATGATTATATTTTACACTCAAGTCCTATTAAATATTCTTCATTCTAGAAATTTTCCAAATGACGAAAATATTTCAAAAAATATCATTTTGTAATTTATCATCCGTAATTGACTATTTCATTATAGAAAATGACACATATCCTCTTGTTTTCTCTTTGACCATTATTTTTTAGTGATATGAATTGAGGTTTTATGTTTGAAACATGAGAAAACATTACCCCCAATAGTTAATCATTTAAAAAATTAACAATAAATACTTTTTTAATCACACACATTAGAAAATATAATTAAAATTGAAATATTAAATCAGAACAACCCCAATAATCCTAAATAAATATCATAATTTAAATATCATATGAAACATTTCAAAATAAAATCACCATTAACTATTTTAATGAATATATCTCAAATTAAAATATAGAATTAACTCAACTACCAAACAACAAAATAAATAGTAATTCAACTCCATGATGTCAGCATAAAACCTCTCCCATCTACAAATGAACATTATTTTTTCTTGTATCATTATGAATAACATGTGTTTTGAATATAAATGATGTGAGAAAATATCATAGTAGAAATAATTGTAACCCTATACTTCATAAATTGCTTATCATCCTCTAATGTTTGTTCTATTATAAATTACAATGATTTTAACATGTAAAAAGTTATAATATAATAATAAATTGTGTTCTTACCAAGCCACTAAATGTTCCATGTATAGGATAAGTTCATTTGATGGGATGACCAACTCTACTATTAGTCTTAATTTATGTGTAATATCTTCCAAACAATATTAAAACATCATGTACAATGGAAACTGAAGATTACTTGAATATATAAAAATATGTATACTTTTTCTAAGAAAATGGAATTTCCCTATGTGGCCTTTTCAAACCCTCCACACAAGGGAACCCACCTCCCCAAGAAGGGGTCACTCCATAGAGAGCCCCAGCCAGAAAGGAGTTGTTGCCAGCCAAGATGGCATAGCATCCCGGAGGGTGATGAACTGGCAGCGATGATCCGTCAAGAGATCTGTCATAGATTGCGCTGCGCCTCATTTTTTCCACCCAGATGTGCCCGAGTGACCCGGAAAGGTGGGAGGATCCCAGGGGAGAGGCTCTCCCTGAAAGTGGAATCCCAGGATTCGAACCCTAAACCTCCCAAACAACAGCGTGGATGTGCCACTCACCTTTACCACCACACCACCACCGAAGTGTCTATAAAAATATGTCTACCTAAAAAGGATGATCTTGATAATTAATTTATAATTAATTTATGATAAAATTTTGAATTACCTAAACTTTTAATTTTTATTTCATTGAGGGTCCAATTAAATAGATATCATCATAACATCATTGTATTATATGATACAATTATAGATTCCCACTTGAGGTGATCCAAATTGGAATAAAATTCCTTGAACATGAATGTAGAATCATAATATGATATAATGGTTATTCGTGGACAATTTCATTATTCATGGTTGATTGAAGCAAAATTAATCTTGAAAAATGAAGAATTACATATTTAACTCAATTTTTTGAGAGGGATGGAAGAGTGGGAGAGAAATATAGAATTACATATTTAACCCCATGTCCGACAATAATAATTAAATTATCTTTAATTTAGTTACATGTAAAATAAATTAATCTGTTAAATAATTAGCATTTATTCAACATTATATTGGAGCATTTAGCTCAGCTAGATTTTTGTCATCCAGATTTACCAATACTTGAATAATAAGAATTTATTTAATAAAAATATCATCGTATTAATTAAAAAAATATAATAAATATTATATAAACAAATCCATGAAAATAAATTATTATTATTATTATTTTATTCAATCATTCATTCAAATAACTTGTGATTAAATATTTTTGATTTAAAAAATGTAAACCCTTATGATATATTCTAACTTGTTAAATTCAATACTAGAATTTAATGTTGATTGTGGATGCACATAGTGTGTGTCCCTCAAGGCCTTATTCTCAGTGGAATTTAACATATCCACCTAAATTAAATGGCTGGCATCTTCAAACAACTAGAGGAACCCATATAAACAAAAGCTAAAGTCACTACAAAATCGAATCTATCAAAAATACTTTCCATGAAATACAATATCACTATCTAAACAACTCAACTCATGTATGTTTCATGATGATTTAGTCAATAAATACACTCAATGGATATTTTTTTCACTTCCAAAAAATTATCATTCCCAATGAAAATCATGGGCATTGATTTATGTATAGTTTTAAACATCCATAATAGGGACTGAGTTAGAAACTTACATTAAGAGATATAAGGTATAAATCAATTCATTCATGTCTATTAATAAAATATCCCTCGTATTGTACCCAATTTATATTTCTTCATAGTGATCAAATATCATTACCATTTTTTTCAATACATAAATATTTTTCATATATGAAATTGTGTAATTATAATAATAGTGTTTAAGGATCTATACACACATCCACAGATTGGAATATCCAAAGACACATGGAACTGTGGATTTCATATTAAAAAGACTATTCTCAAAAACTCATATCTTGTATGTTACCAAGTTTGAAAAACATGATATGTTTTCTTAGTGTATTTTGAGACTCCCACCTAGTATAGACTATACCATTATTTTCCCCATAGAGAATATCATTTGCACATAATATAATAATTAAAAATTACATTGTGACACCTCTTAGTTAACATCATGGTAGGGAACTTCTTTGGCTTCACAGTGTGAAATATATTAATAAGAATTTATCACATTATTATTTCATGTAGATAAAAAATATTTATGTTCTAATAAACCAATATTAATAATAATAAAAACACAATCAAGTAATAAGAATGTCAGTTTCAGGGAAACAACTCATACAAACTGATGTCAACTATAGTGCTAAGTGATAACAACTCTCATCACACTAGTTATCATGTTATACACTTACCTATTTTGAGACAAATATGTTTCCATGGGTACATCCATGTTTTCCTTCATAGATACCTTGCTCAATGAATCTTCTCCATATTGGAAAAAATATATCAGGAGATGAAAATCACAATGTATGTTTAATCTCTATTGATGTGACCTAGGCTCTTCGGAGAGAGCAACTGTAGTAATGCTATCATAGTAAACTATGATAGGGTCTCAACTATTAGGAAACACATCAGGCTCTTGTAAAATGTTTTGAATTTTATTTTTTCCCATGTCTTCCACAAAAACAAAATATAATCATAATCCATTGTAGAAGGTAAAATAACTTTCATCATATAACTCTTCTATCTCAAAAATTCTCCATCTAGACAAAACAGATATCCATACTATAACTTCATATCACTGTGATATATTTGTAATCTAGGATTAATGTTACCCCTGATTACTAGCTATGTATATCCTCCATACACTAGTAATATATTCATATTTCACCTTCAATACAAAATTATAACCATAAGAATAGTCTAATGTAGTTCACCTAGATACTCAAGACATCATCTTACCATAATCAATATAAAACCAATTTAAAACCTCATAAATTATGTAGAATACATGATATATACTTTCAAAAAAGCATATGGGATATTACACAAAGATTCTCTTTCCACTTATGTCAAAGGACTCATTTTTTTTAAAAAAATTAAACCATGTGACATAGAAACCAATCCCTTCTTGGATTGTTCCATACCAATCCTTTTCAAAATCAGATAATTGTATGTGCCTTGGAATAATCCAAGAATACAATTAGATTTTTCACAAATGATCTTGACCAATGGAATGTACGATGCTTCTCCAAAGTCCTTCAGGGTTAAGAACATTCTAAAACATGCCATATCCTATAATAATGTTGGTATACCACACCTAATTAGTTATATGTCATTAACATACACTACTATGAAAACAAACAGTCTTCCCCTAAATCTCATGTAAACATGTTGATAATATTCTTTATTAATGAAAGTATGGTATTTTATTTATCAATTGAATATAATATTCCATGACCTGGATGCCCAGCATTAATCTAGAAAATGATCTCTGTAACTTTCAATACCATTTCATCATTTCCTAGAGTCTAGAACCCTCAATACTATCTCGTATACACATCTTCTTAAATGATTCCATGATGGAAAATAATTTATACATTCATTTTCAAAATATCATGGTCATGTAATGTTACTACGACATAAAAAACATCGATGGATTTATATAAAGAAAAATAGAGAAATTATTTCATTATATCCAATTACATAATGTTTTTAAACCATTTAAGGACTAGAAATTATATTTAGTTATTTAATTTACCTTATACATAATGATTTAAATTGAATATCCATTTACACGCAATAGGCTTTACACCATCTAAGAACCCAAAAATGGTTTTGGTATTTATAATAATCTGATAATTTATTATTTTCATTCCATCATATAGCTTCTGAGCTATCTAATACCATCTTGTTATATAGTGGATCATTAATATTCACCAGCAACGATTCAAGATCATCAATGACGAGAAAAACATATCACCTTGTATCCCATATCTCTATATAACTTTTACATAGCACTTTTGTTTCTAGAACTAATTCTTCTATGGGGACCTATGGAATTAGTTCTTGTGTTGACAATTTTGTATCTTTATAATTAACACAATACAAACCTATATTTCTCCCATTATCCTCTATCATTATGCTGTCCCTCTTATTACAGACACACTCTCTGGTGACAGTTACATACTAGTATGAGGTATTGTATATAAAATATACCATTTTTTTATTAAGTTACCAAATAAAGCTAAAATGTTCCCTCAGAGTGATGGGTTTTTTCTTGATTAAGTGTGAGAACATGTTTCAGAGATCCATATATGGATGTGTTAAAAAGTATTCATTAGAATTTTTAACTTGAAGGGAATGAAATTTGACACTTTATTTAGTACACAATATTATATGTATGTTGTCATTTGTAATACATATCTCCAAAAGAATAATTGGAGGTTTATGTGACTCATGATTGACCATACCCTGTAAAGTAGTGTCCAATCACTCCTTTCACTAACACTATTCCACTTTTTATTATATGGTTGTGTGACCTCATATATAATATCAGACTCTCATTAAAATTTGATAAATTAATGTTTAGAATATTCACCTCTAAAATCTAATTGATGTTTCTTGATATCATTATAATTTGATATTAAACATAATTCTTTAACTCTTTGAAAATTTCAAAGGATTTAGATATATAATCGATAAAGTATATATAACAATATCTACTCATCTTGGCTATAAAATAAATAAAATATGAGTATTGGTATATATATTATACTCGAAATAGTTTGTAGACTTCAATATTTTAAAATTATAGATTCTTAGTGTCCCTATGCCCATTACAACCAAATCGTGGATTTCTCATCTTACCTTGTAAACAATAATTAAATATTTCAACTAGGTTAATCTCAAAAGAGACTATGGATACATATTGATTTTTTTCATACATTTTTCATTTATCAGATACTTATAGTGATGTTTCCACTATGTAATATATGAGTCATGTGCATTTATTTCATTACCAATATACAATATTTTGTTTTTTTAATTTAACATATAAAGACCATTATTCTAATCCTCCACAACATAAGATATTCCATATTTAAAAAATTAGTATCCATTATTTGAAAAACAAAAAAATAAATCCCATAATTTATACACCAGAAACAAAATAATGTTCCTAGTCACACTAGTCACATATTAAAAAATCATTTAAAAAATAAATCAAGTTAGAAATGTGAAATGGTTTACTCCAATGGCTAGATATGATACTCTTATTCTATTGGAAACCAACAGATCCACCTCACATATGGAATCCATATGAACTCTACATGGGTCCAATATTTTGATTTAAATATAAGAAACACATGAAATATCTAATAACTGACATGTAAATATGGAAATTTTAAACTCAATAATGAATAGAACTGAATCTTATGATTGATTTATTTTTATTTGTAACACTTTATTTGGTGGTTCTTCTTTCCCCATGATAAAAAGATGCATCCTATTCCTTTACATTCCTTCAGATATTATTCTTCATAAAAGGATGGTTATCTAGTACCTTAGACTTGGAGTGGGTGTTCATATCATTTTAGTTATTGTTAAACTTTTTATTCACTACCACGAACCCAAGTTATTCATTCCCCATGTATTTATAAACTTTTAAAACAAGAGTAGGGTGTTTTTAATATTTTTCTCTATATATCTCATATTATAATTTACAATAAAACTAGTGATAATATATGGTAGTCAGGATAGAATGTGATATATGTGTAGCTTATCATGTATCCTAAATCTAGAGATATATTTCCACTCAATTTATCGAATCAAATTTACTACAGATGGCCCAGTTGATGCCGAATATCAATGTTTAATGTGAATAGTTCATTGGAGATAACATATTTCTCTGATCTCTCCAACACCTGATAGAGATCCGGAAGGCTAGAAACTATTCAATATGCATTAATATACTTTTATTTTTAGAATATAATCGTAAATTTGGGATAAAATAAAATATTATACATCTATTTAGTCATCCAAATTCATCAAATAGAGTGACACATATTCCCTACTTGCCTATTTGGTAAGATACCAGAGAAGTTGGATTTCTAGCACCAATAATTTCCATTTGTGAAACAATATAATGTGTTTGAAACTAAAAATAATTTGGTAAAAATTATGGGTTAGAATTTTTTTCCATATCTAATATGGATATTAGCAATATTTTCAATTCCCTTTGGTTTTCTATTTCAATAAATTATTAGTAGTTAATTTGTACTTTACATTGATTAGAAGAAAATATATTAATAAGTTTAAACTCAATTAAATTGTTTTAATCTACCACAATATTGTCAAAACCTAATATCCATAAACATTATTATAATAATATATTGTTTCATAGATAATATAGTGATAGAGATCCATATTCCCTTTCTCGTAACCCATACAATGTCCTAGAACGTTATTCTAATATTTCTAGTTATACGTAACATTCCAATTACATTATCTTAGAGTTCCTTGATATATTGACTGGACAACCCAATCCATAAATCCATAATAAATATTTCATCAAACATTAAAACTTAGTTACACATTTCATTTCATGGGATTTTTTAATTTTATGTGAAATAATTTAATTCAACCAAACACATTACGTTAAAATTTTCTTCATAACTGAAAGCACCCTGACTTGGGCTGGTCAAGAACATTGAACTCTGTGGATGATTATGACTTAATTTATATAAGGATATACTAATATAATATTTATGTTGAGGTATTTTTATAATTTATTTGTAAAACTTCATTTTATCTTCATCTAATAACTTTTTATAGTAAGGGGATTTTTTAAAAGTTATTAAACATGTCTGATAATATATTCATGCATAATTTAGTTATATTATATTTTGTATTGCATGCTTGATAATTCATTAATTAATTGATCATGAAACATCAACACATATAATCAATTTTCTAGGAAGGTAGCATTAATAAAATATAAGTGGCATGCTCATGAGGCTGTTTAATGGTTTGATTATCTTAGTGATAAAAAATTATCCCTCAAACCTTGGAGAAAACGACATGAACATTATTTTAGTTAATTTTTAAAAATTGCACCAAGGTTCCTATTTGTCGCATTTATTGGTTATTTCCTTGGGTTTTAGACTTACGCTGCCTCTGTTCACAAGGGTTCTCCATATTTTTATAAGCATTAAATCATATATAGTTTAGGGGTTCCAATAGGTTGGATAAAGGGTGTTTACATATAAGAAACTACGATCACACATACCCTAATATAATTAGGATGAGGTGATGATACAAAGGGAGTGAATTTTAATCTTATGAGAATATGAAAAATAAACCAATCATATATACCCTGATGATATAATCTCAAGATTATCCACCCAACATTTATTGTGATTAAATTTCATGTTTTATTGTCAATTATGTTAATTTTTTTCAATAACTGAAATAATGACCAATAAATTAATCTAATTAATATATTTTTTATTATTTCATTAAATCATCCTTAACTCACCATTATCTATAGTTAAAACAAGTAGTATCATTTAATTTCAAGGAATTATAGAAGTTTACATGGAGGATAATGTACATTCTTACCAATGATGTTCACATGAAATTTTATTTAATACATAAATATCATCCCTATGATTATTAGTTTACTATAAAATAAATGAAAAATGAAAGACATAAGAATACATTTGATTGTATATTTATTTTTTTTAAATAAAATTATTAAAATTTACTATATAATACAACAAAATATGTACTATGTTACATGATGTGTACTGTCTTCCACCCGTGTCTGCATCAAACACTTATAAATTGGGTGTGTTGCTTACCCTAAAGAGTTCATGGAACAAAACATTTTGTGCATCATACAACGTGTGTGGCCTCAAATTTTTAAGATATTTTAGTCAATATTTCTTGAATCTAATACATGCCATGTTTTGACAAACCATGTTCTCTACCATGAAAAATCATGCACTATATATTTGGAATAGTAGTTAAACAATATCTAGTAGTCCAATATTTTTTACAATCTATCTAGATAAATATTTTGGTAAAATTTATTCATATCATAGATTTAATTTTTTCTGGTATGACATTATAAAAAGAGAGACATATGATAAAATCTAATACATGATGTTTATTTGTGAGGTACATTTCATGTAATCGTGTTTATCTAGAAAGAGCCTTCAAATCCTCCAGATGGTTTTTTCAAATGTATATTAAATCTATAATTTTAAGTGGTTAATATTAATGGTAGTGAGAAGGAATAAGGAAAGAAATTGAATTTCAAGATATTAATAAATGGGTATATATCGAATTACCTGATCTTGAAATTACAATTTTGTTGATGATTCCGTTAATGAGATATAATCATATCATCATTGCATTGTAGGATACAACTAAATATCCCCTCTTTAATGATACATAAAAGGGCTACATCACAGAATCATTTCACCAAATCATTGAGCTCTATAACTTCTGATCATACCCACTTGTGTTGTTTATTGTTGATTGCAAGAAAATTTTGATTGAAGAATTAAAAAATATTAATTTCCTCTTGATGTACTGGGAGGGGAAGAAGATATGGAACTTTCTATATATTCATATCTCTCTTGAGGCCTTTATAGAGTCTCTCTATGTCACGACCCGTCCTCAAGGCCCGTACCCTGACTACCCCAAGCCCGCCTTCTATAGGCCAGGGGTTGGAGACTAGCACCAAGGCGTAATTCCCCGTAAAAAGGGAAGGCATTAACTTTGTAAAGTAAACAAACACCACAGAGAAAGCAAGCGGAAGTAATTACTAACTAAAAATTGGGTACAACAGTAAGTGTGGAAAAGTAAGTGGGCCAGAATACAAACCCAAACTGAAATTAATGTATAACTGAAAAAGGGAGTACAACAACTGAAAAGTAAAGCCGCAGCCTCGTGCCGTCCACTGGAAGTCCCACCTGAAAGGTTGGTACAGATAGCCTCCACAACTCCTCGGGTCCAACTGTCCGCTAAGACTACGTCCCACCCAGGGGCCCACCTCTAGGTACTGACCTTCTCCGCAAGCCTCAACCACGATCAGCGTTGTCCATCGTCTGCAACCAACACAACGTAGTGCGAGCATTCCCCGTGCAGGGGTGAGTATAAGCTACTCAGTAGGGACCCCGAGACCCCCGATGGTCTCCCAGAATCCACAAAGGATAATCCACAAAGGAAAGATACAATCACGAAATAACATCTGACACTACTTTGGTATATGCTCATACATATACCCAAGTCATCAATTCCAGTTCAGCTCCAACATCCGAGCTCAAGTACAACCCAGTCCACACAGGAAATCACAACCCGATCCACCGTGGAAAGCATAATGTAACCCACAAAGGAAAGCAAGTCAAGATTCAGCTCACACAGGTATACTTCTTCGTAAGATGATAGAGAAGATCAGATATTACCACTGATTCATCTAAGCCATCGGACCCACACCAGATCGATAGGTACTAACCCCAGCAATGACCCACAAAGGATCGATAGGTAACTAACCCCCGCAATGACTCACACAGGTACTGACTCACACAAGATCGATAGGTAACTAATCCCCTCAATGACCCACACAGGATCAGACCCACACAGGATCTGTAGGCGCTGGCCCACACAGGACCGTTGAGCGCTGACCCACACAAGATCTGACTCACACAGGATTGGTAGCACTGATCCACGTAGGATCGCTGACTGCTGTAGTCGTCGCCGTCGAATCCACGGTGGATTTCTATACAGTCGTCAACGTCGTTGCAGTCGCAGCCACCTCTAGGGTTCCCGCACACATCAAGCTCGTTCGGGAGGGTCCGCTCCACGAGCCAAGGGGATGATACATCAACTGACACATAGTCTGGAGTTGATGTATCCAAAAGTTCTGTATCGTCAACAGTAACTCAATGTCACAGACGGCGCGTCAATCGGACGCCCGGTCTGAGAGTTATTGGCTTTTTCATCTCAGGGGCCCGGTTGGCTTTTAAGTAAAAAACCAACTCGACTGTACTCCAACTGCATTCAAACCTCGAGCGGAGTAATCCAAAAGGTCCTTCTAACTAAGAGGAATCAATCAAAGTTGACAGCACGTCAATCGGACGTCTGGAGTTCAAGTTATAAGTGTTTCCGCTCCGAGGGCCCGGTTGGTTTCGTGTATGAACCAACCCGGCCAAACCCAAATTCCTCCAAAACCTTGAGTGTTAAATACCGAAACGACCGTCTCGATCCAAAGATCGCATTGCAGTTGACGGTGTGTTGATCGGAGGTCCGCAGCCCACTTTATGGGAAAAAGAATGAAATAGTCTGGTATTAGGGGGTTCGGGCCCGGTCCGACCCGGCCCGGTACCCCCTGGGGCGGCCCGAACTGTGTCAACCTGACCCGGATCCTGGTCCGGCCCGGCTGGCGCGGCCCGGTCCGGTGCACTGGCGCGGCCCGGTCACTAGGTGGCTCGGCCGTTTTGGCCGAGCGGATGGGGGGGGGGGGGGGGGCGCTGCCCCCCTGTCTCATAATTGCGGCCCCCATGGGGGCTGCTCCTTGCCATCGGATGTAGCCGAGCACCGCGTCCTGCCTCCCTCGGTCCCGCGCGGTCGCGGGACCAGCAGCCTGCCGCCTAGGCTTCGGCCACAGCGGCATGTCGGGTGCCACTGCCTCCTGGCACCGGCCGCCTCCTCCGGCCGACGGCATCGCCGTGCCGGCGAGGCGCACCGGGGGAGTCTTCTGCGGACCACCGGACGAGCTCTGGTGGTCATTTTTTCCTACCGTCTTCACCAACGGCCCTCCCGAGACAGGTTCTTCTCTGCGAAGACCTCAAAATTCCCTTGGGGCCTGCTTCGTCGTCGCCCGCCGATTTGCACACCAAGAACGAAGAAACGGAGGGTTCGGACATGTTCGTTGGTCCCCAACCACCGCGTTAGCAGTTTAAAAAGGCTTTCGAAAAATTTTAAACACATACCAATGATATAAATCACATTGATTTAATTGAACCAAAACCCCTACCTCAAGCGTCGTCGAGCGAGGGTTCGTCGCGGAATTGCACGTCGCGGAAGAAGGCATCGCGGAAGGGGGATCGTCATGTCGTGGAGAAAGGATTCATCGACGTCGCTTCGTCGATCTCCAAGGATCATGCATTAATGTCGACCTTCGTCAGAGGTCGACGTTCTTTGCATTCTTTGTATTCTTCGCGTTCTTCTCATTTTTCACGTTCTTCGCGTTCTTCGTCGAGGAGGAAGAACTTCAAGAACCTGAGCGAATTCTCCCTCACCTCTCAAAACAACAAGACTAATAAAATAAGAGTTGCCTTATTTTATTATTCAAGCCATGCAATTTAAAATTTAAAAATGAATCAAACAATTAAGTGAATTAATTGCAACGTTTAAATCGCCAAATTAATGAGGCGTTTATTAACCAGAATAAACGCAAGGGTTGACTTCATTAATAGGGGGTGTGGGTGTGTTACTTGAATAAAAGAGGGGGTTTATGAAGAAAAGAAATGGTGGGGCTCATGTGGGCCCCACCTCACAAATATCCTACCAAGTGGGTAGGATATTGTGGGTCCCACATCATCCACTTAACTTAAGTTAAGGAAAATAAAATAAAAATCGGTTGCACCACTTTTATTTTATTCCTTAACTTAACCACAAATATTAAAAACCAAACCCGAGAAAACGCAACTCTGGAAAAGGTGTTTCTAAGCAATTAACGACGCATAGATTCCATTGGTGCCCTCGGAATTTGATTCCAAGCACCGTTTCAAAAGTTAGAAAAACTCGCTCGTTCGTTCACTGAACGTACCCGAGCTAAACTTCGGAAAAAGATTCCGGGCACACCGGGCCTCAGAATTAGGTGTCGTTAGAAGCTGCGTTCTTGTAAAATTCCCAAGAAAATTAAGAAAAAAAACATCCTTGAATTTTTCAGGTCTTTACAACACTCCCACCTCAGGTATTTATGTCCCCGTAAAGATACATCAAAAACTATTGAAACAAATGTGGGTACTGAGCACGCATCTGAGCCTCCCTCTCCCAAGTGCTCTCATGGAGGTTCTCGTGTTGTCATCTAATGCGCACTAGAGGAATAGACCATCCACGAGGGACTCTCTCCTGTCGATCCTCAATCTCCACCGAGACTTCCGCAAAAGTCTCCCCATCATCAACGTCCATATCCCCATGGTCAATGATATGCGTCGGTTCGTGCACGTATCTCCTCAGCTGGGATACATGGAAGACGTCGTGCACCCGGTGCAACTGAGGTGGTAGTGTCAGGCGATAAGCCACCTCGCCAATCCTGCTGAGGACCTAGAACGGTCTGATGAAGCGTAGAGATAACTTGCCGCCTCGGCCAAATCTCCGTAATCCATGTCGAGGTGAGACCCTCAAGAAGACGTGGTCGCCATCCTCGAACACTAGTGGCCTCCGCCTCCTGTCAGCATAAGACTTCTGCCGGCTCTAAGCTGTCCTCATCCGCTCCTGGATGACCTGGACCTTCTCTATTGTGGCCTGGACAATCTCTGGTCCCACAAGTGTTGACTCCCTAGGGTCTGTCCAGTACAGAGGTGATCTGCAAGGTCGGTCATACAACGCCTCGTATAGTTCCATACCGATGGTGGAGTGGTAACTATTGTTGTACGCGAACTCCACCAAGGGTAGGTGGTCCTCCCAACTGCGACCAAAGTCGAGGACACATGCGCGGAGCATGTCCTCGAGAGTCTGAATGGTCCTCTCCATCTGACCATCTGTCTGGGGGTGAAAGGTGGTGCTCAGACGTAGCTGCGCCCCGAATGCCTCCTGCAACCCCTTCCAATGTCAGGAAGTAAAGCGAGCATCTCAATTGGAGACGATAGATGATGGCACACCATGAAGCCATACAATCTCATGAACATAGAAACGTCCCAAGCTCTCCACTAAGCCCTGCTCTCTGATGGGTAAGAAGTGATCCGACTTGGTGAGTCGGTCGATAATCACCAAAATGGAGTCATGACCTCTGGAAGTGCGTGGAAGTCCAGTCACGAAGTCCATAGATTTGTCATCCCACTTCCACTCCGGGACCTCCAAGGGTTGTACCAAGCCTGCTGGTACCTGGTGATCTGCCTTCACCTACTGTCAGGTGAGCCATCAAGAAACAAACTCTGCCACAGCCTTCTTCATTCTCGGCCAGTGTTGTATTCTGAGATCCCGGTACATCTTCTCAATGCTAGGATGTACCGCAAAATGGGAAGTGTGAAACTCTCTCAGCACCTCCTCCTGTAAAGCAACTGGTACCAAGGTACGTCCTCTGAAGAGGACGTCGTGCTCTCCTCCTACAGAGAAACCATCAGGTGCCTGTCCTGAGGATATCTGCGCACGTTGCGTCTCATAGTCAGCATCCCCACACTGTGCCTCTCTGACTAGCTGCAGTAGTGGAGGAGTGACTGTGATTGACTGAAGAAAGGTTGCTCCATCTCTATCCACGAAGGATATCTGCAATGAGGCTAGCTGCTCTGTCGCCTCCCAAAGTATCTGGATACCCATCCTCCTGCTGAGAGCATCGGATACTACGTTCCACTTCCCATGATTATAGACTATCTCAAAGTCATAGTCCTGGAGGAACTCGAGCCATCGCCGCTGTCTCAGGTTCAGGTCATTCTGCGAGAAAATGTACCTGAGACTCTGGTGGTCAGAATAGACTGTAAAGCGCTCTCCCATCAGATAGTGTCGCCACATTTTCAGAGCGAAGACCACTGCTGCTAACTCCAGATAATGGGTAGCATAGTTCTGCTCGTGCTGCCTCAACTGACATGATCCAAAGGTGATCACGACCCACTCTTGCATCAGGACACATCCGAGTCCGGTCCCTGATGCATCGCAGTAAACTAAGTATCCAACTCCCTCCTCTGGTAGCCTCATGATAGGTGCGCTCGTCAATCTCTGTCTCAGCTCTTGGAAGCTCTACTGACATCTGTCTGACCAAAAAAAGGGTTTCCCCTTCTTCGTCAAGGCTGAGAGTAGTGTCAAAACTCTGGAGAAGTCTGGCACAAATCTTCGGTAGTACCCAGCTAGTCCCAGGAAACTTCGCACCTCTGTCACGCTCCTAGGTGGTTCCCAAGCTAGCACTGCCTCGATCTTCGCAGGATCCACCATAAATCCTGCCTCAGAGACGACGTGTCCCAAGAAGTGGACCTCACGTATCCAGAACCAACACTTCTAGAGCTTACCATAAAGCTGGTGCTCTCGGAGTGTGTCCATTACAACTCGCAAGTGGTAGGCGGGCTCCTCCTCAGTGGTCGAGTATATCAAAATTTAGTCAATGAAGATCACAATAAATAGATCGAGGTATGTCTGAAAGATCTTGTTCTTGAGGCCCATGAACACTTCTGGATCATTGGATACGCCGAATGTCATAACCAAGAACTCATAGTTGCCATACAGACATCTGAAGGCCATCTTCTGCACGTCCTCGTCCTGAACTCTGAGCTGATGATAGCCTGACCTGAGGACTATCTATGAGAACCACCGTGCTCCCTTGAGCTGATCGAAGAGGTCATCAATCCTCGGTAGTGGATAAGTTTTCCTCACTGTCACCTGGTTCAGGCGACGATAGTTGACACAAAGTCACAAGCTCCCCTCCGCCTTCTTGGCGAAAAATATCGGGGAAGCCCAGGTTTAAACACTAGGTCAGATGAATCCCTTTCCCTACAAGTCCTCGAACTATACCCGTAGCTCTCGTAGCTCAGCAGGGGCCATTCGATATGCTGGGGTGGATATCGGGGCTATCCCGAGGTATAGATCAATATAAAAGTCTACCTCTCTGCAAGGAGGGAGTCCTAGAACGTCCTCGGGGAAAACGTCCGCATACTGATCCACCACTACAGGAAAACCAAGACTTCGCACGTCAACTGATCCTAGGATGAGGCTAGCCAACTAATGAGTGATGGGTTGTCTCTCCTCTGCGTGAGTCCATCCTGTGCTGCGAAGGCTCCCTTCTCGCCGGTGAAGGTGAGCCTGCTCCCGTCGGTGCGTACACATTTCACCTTGCACCTAATACAGTCAATCTGAGCATGGACTATAGATAACCAATCCATGCCCAAGATGATGTCATAAGGCCTCTACATCACTACAAGAAGATCCCAGCCGAAGCTCTCGCCTCCTAGAGTAAGCTCACACTGGCGGCACCAGTGCGTAATCGTCGAGTCTACTCCCGTAAGAGTCTTTAACCATAAGGATCAAGCCAACGGCTCTGTCGGAATCTCCGAGCTCCGAACAAGGGCATCGGCTTTGAAATAATGACTCGCTCTTGTGTATATAAGAACTGAAACAAGGGTGGAATAGACAAAGATAGTACCTCAAATCATCTCGAGTGTGCTGTGGTCGTAGGCCTCCGCTTCCTGAAGTTGTGCCTATCTCTGCCCGCCAGCTCCCTGTGGTCGGGGTGGACCTCCTGATGGTGGTGGTGGTAGAGCCTCAAAGCGTCACCCACCACCTGGTGCTCGGCCAGCTCCTCTGCCTCGTCCGCCTGCTCCCTGTGGACCTCCACGGTTGACCCTCTGCCTCTACCTGGGTGGTCTCTCAACCGTCTGCTGCTCCTCTGCACGGCGGGTCGGGCAGTCACGAGCCATGTGGCCCTGCCCGCCGCATGCGTAGCACTGTCTGCCTCTCAAAATACTGACTCCACACTGTGTGCCCCACACCACTGAGCTAGTGTCCTGAGGTCGTCTGCCTGAGGGTCTGGTCTGCCTGGACCCATGAGTCATTCGTCGACTGCCTGCTGCAGAATACACTGCTACATGCCGCCCTACGGTAGGTCTCGCCGCTGATGTAGGCTCAGCAAGGAAGCTCTCGATGAAAACGGATCGCTTCAGTACCCCTTCCTGTGTCGGAATGCTGAGGGAGATCAGCGATGCCCTGATCTCATGCCTCAATCCATGCTCAATGGTCCGGGCCCGGAAGAATGGGTCCCATACCATGTCTGTCGAATAGCGCGAGAGATCTGTAAATCTCGCCGAGTACTAGGCAACCGTCAAGCTGCCCTGCCGCAGCTATAGAAGCTCCTGGATGTGCACCGCACGGAGGGTGGTTGGGAAGAACTCTGAGCGGAAGAGTCTCTCAAAGTCCGTCCAAGGGAGAGATGCCTCGCCGTGCACCTAGAGCATCAAGCTCCACCATCTGCCTGCTTCCGCGTGCAGGAGGCTCGCTGCGAGGATCACCATGAGATCTGCTAGTGTCCTCACTAACCTGAAAACTTGTACAACTGCCTCCAGCCAATCCTCGGCTGCCTGAGGGTCCGTCTCCCCGCAGAACCTGGGCGGTCGCTGATGCTGAAACTCGTGCAGTGCACTAAGTCAATGTGCATCATCCGCGGCTGGGGCTGGTAGCATCGGTGGCTCGACAGGTTGAGGTATCGCTGGTGCCTCTGCTGTCAAAGGACCCTGTACCGAGGCCTCGTCGCTCGGTGGGATATCGTCACGCACAACGCTCGGAACCCTAGATGGCTGCTGTCATTGGGCCATCCTAAAAAGAAAAAGGTGCGCCACTGTCAAAAAGTATACCTGGTGAGTTGACATAAAGTAATCACAATGAAACTTGAAACATAGATGCCATAAATTTTTTCATTCATTAAGTCGGAAATCAGAAGTCAGGGTCATGGTGTACGGATACGTCGGCCGCCACACCAACACTGGACTCTCTAAACTGATAACCACACTCAATACTCTTAACACTATTGCTTCACATAGAAAAAGATCAGAGTCCTGAGTTCTGTGGTAGAACCGAACTCCTCTGATACCAATTTTTCACGACCCGTCCTTGAGGCCCGTGCCGTGACTACCCCAAGCCCGCCTTCCATAGGCCAGGGGTTGGCGACTAGCACCAAGGTGTATTCCCCGGTAAAAAGGTAAGGCATTTCCTTTTAAAGTAAACAAACACCACAGAGCAAGAAAGCAGAAGTAATTACTAAGTAAAAGCTAGGTACAACAGTAAGTGCGGAAAAGTAAGTGGGCCATAATACAAACCCAAACTGAAAGAAAAGTACAACTAAAAAAGGGAGTACAGCAACTGAAAAGTAAAGTCGCAACCTCGAGACATCCACTGGAAGTCCCACCTGAAGGGTGGGTATAGATAGCCTCCAAAACTCCTCGGGTCCAACCGTCCACTCCGAGTACGTCCCGCCCAGTGGTCCACCTCTAGGTACCAACCTGCTCTACAAGCCTCAACCACGATCAGCGTTTTCCATCGTCTGAATCCAACACAATGTAGTGCAGGCATAGCCCGTGCAGGGGTGAGTATAAGCTACTCAGTAGGGACCCCGAGACCCCCGAAGTTGTCCCAGAATCCACAAAGGAAAGATACAATCACGAAGTAACATCCGACACTACTTAGGTATATGTCCATACATATACCCAAGTCATCAATTCCAGTTCGGCTCCAACATCGGAGCTCAAGTACAACCCAGTCCACACAGGAAATCACAACCCAATACACACAGGAAAGCATAACGTAACCCACATAGGAAAGCAAGTCAAGATTCATCTCACTCAGGTATACTTCTTCTTAAGACGATAGAGATGATCAGACATTTCCACTGATTCATCTAAGCCATCGGACCCACACAGGATCGATAGGTACTAACCCCCGCAATGACCCACAAAGGATCGATAGGTAACTCACCCCCACAATGACCCACACAGGATCTGACCCACATAGGATCGATAGGTAACTAACCCCCGCAATGACCCACACAAGATCGGACCCACAAAGGATCTGTAGGCGATGGACCACGCAGGACTGCTGAGCGCTAACCCACACAGGATCTGACTCACACAGGATCGGTAGCACTGATCCACGTAGGATCGCTGAGTGCTGTAGTCGTCGCCGTCGAATCCACTGAGGATTTCTGTACAGTCGCCATCAACGTCGCAATCACAGCCAGCTCTAGGGTTCCCGCACACAGCAAGCTCATTCGGGAGTGTCCGCTCCACGAGCCGAGGGGCTGATACATCAATTGAAACATATTCCGGAGTTGATGTATCCAAAAATTCTGTATCGTCAACAGGAACTCAATGTCACAGACGGCGTGTCAATCGGACGCTCGGTCTGAGGGTTATTGGATTTTTTGTCCTAGGGTCCCGGTTGGTTTTTAAGTCAAAACCAACCCGACCGTACTCGAACTGCGTCCAAACAACGAGCGGAGTAAGCCAAAAGGTCGGTCTCACTAAGAGGAATCCATCAAAGTTGACGTCACATCAATCGGACGTCCGAAGTTCATGTTATAAGAATTCCCGCTCTGAGGGCCCGGTTAGTTTCGTGTACGAACCAACCCGGACGAACACAATGTCCTCTGAAAACTAGAGTGTAAAATACAGAAACGACGGTCTTGATCAAAGGATCACATCTCAGCTGATGGTGCGTCGATCGGAGGTCTGAAACCCAAGTTATGGGGAAAAGATTGAAACAGTTCGGTATTAGGGTGTTCGGACCCGGTCCGACCCGGCCCGGTACCCCCTAGGTCGGCCCGAACTGGGTCGACCTGACCCGGGTCTGGGTCCAGACTACTTGCGTGTGGCCCGGCCCGGCTGGCGCGGCCCGGCACGGCCTTGGCGCGGCCTTGTCGCCAGGTGGCTCGGCCGTTTCGGCTGAGCGGATGGGGGGGGGGGGGAGGGGTGGCGCTGCCCCCTATCTCATAACCGAGACCCCCATGGGGGGCCGCTCCTTGCCAACGGACGCGGCCGACCGCCGCGTCTTGCCTCCCTCGTTCTCGCGCGGTCGCGGGACCAGAGGTCTAGCGTCGCCTCTTAATCCATGGCAACCCTTCCCGGCGGCGCGCTAGGCGCCGCCACCTCCGACCGCCAGCGCCGGCGTGCCGGCGAGTTGCGCCGGCGAGGCGCGCCGGCGGAGTCTTCCGCGGACCACCAGACGAGCTCTGGTGGTCAGTTTTCCCTGCCTTCTTCTCCAACGGCCCACCCGGGACAAGTTCATCACTGCGAACACCTCAAAACGCCCTTGCGGCCTGCTTCGTCGTCGCCCGTCGATCTATACACCAAGAACGAATAAACGGTGGGTTCAGACTTGTTCGTTGGTCCGCACCCACCGCATTATCAGTTTAAAATGTTTGCCAACAAATTTTAAACACATGCCGATGATATAAATCATATAGATTTAATTAAACCAAAACCCCTACCTCAAGCGTCGTCGAGCGAGGGTTCATCGCAGAATTGCACGTCGCGGAAGAAGCCATCGCGGAAGGGGGATCGTCGCGTCTCAGAGAAAGGATTCGTCAGCGTCGCATCGTCGATCTCTGAGGATCTGGCGTTCTTTTTTACCTTCATCGGAGGTTGGCGTTCTTCGCGTTCTTCGCATTCTTCGCGTTCTTCGCGTTCTTCTCATTCTTCGTCGAGGAGGAAGAATTTCAAGAACCTGAGCGAATTATCCCTCACCTCTTAACACAACAAGACTAATAAAATAAGAGTTGTCTTATTTTATTTCTCAAGCCATGTGTTTTAAAATTTAAAAACGATTCAAACAATTAAGTGAATTAATTGCAACATTTAAACCACCAAATTAATGAGGCGTTTATTAACCAGAATAAACGCAGGGGTTGACTTCATTAATAGGGGGTGCAGGTGCATTACTTAACTAAAGGAGGGGGTTTAGGAAGAAAAGAAATGAAAGAGATCGTGTGGGCCCCACCTCACAAAAATCCTACCAAGTGGGTAGGTTATTGTGGGTCCCAGATCATCAACTTAACTTAAGCAAAGCAAAATAAAATAGAAAACAGTTGCACCAATTTTATTTTATTCCTTAACTTAACCCCAAAAATTAAAAACCACACCCGAGCAAACACAATTTCGGAAAAGGTGTTTCTAAACAATTACCGGCGTTGCGATTCCATTGGTGCCCTCAGAATTTGATTCTGAGCACCGGTTCAAAAGTTACAAAAACCTGCTCGTTCGTTCACTGGGCGTACCCGAGCTAAACTTTGGAAAAAGATTCTGAGCACACCGGGCCTGGGAATTAGGTGCCGTTAGAAACTGCGTTCTTGTAAAATTTCCATGAAAACTAAGAAAAAAAATTCCCTTTAATTTTTCGGGCCTTTACACTCTATTTCTTCGATGTACTCAATGAGTTATTCTAAATTGTTTTATAGTTAGATATTTATTATTCCATTTTTGGTTGGGAAAACGTCACAAAAGACATTTTATGACCTAAAAACTCTTATTTAACGCCATATATAATAGTAATAACAATAATAATAATAACATTTATGAATAAAAATGTGTAATACCTTAAGAATAAAAATAATTATCATTTATACACTTTCAAATTATATCATTATGCCATTTCTAATTTCCCTCAGTCGTAGGTATTGATCCTTAAATAACGTTTTTTTTATTTAATAAACAAATATAATTTCATTATTCATTGATAAACAATATACATATTATATTTTATAAACCATTAAAATAAATATTTATTATTCTTATTTTACTCACTTATTCTTGTTAATAAATTTTCAATAAATGTTGGTGATCAACCAAACCTGAATAAATATTATTTATTCTATTTTTTTTAAATTCAATAATTTAATTTTCAAGATATCAAGGTAACATTAGTGTGTGACACACTTGTAAAATTTCTCTATAGAATTTAGAATATCCACCTAAAAGAGATTTTTAGAATATTCCATCATTCCATGGAGTCCATACAGAATGAATTTAATGTAATAATTATTTTCATCCTATTATAATTGATTGCCATGTAATATAATAACGTTATTATAAACTCCAAAATCAAAAATGTATAATTCTTATTCCATCAATATATATACTCTTTTATCAGTTCATGAATTTTCCACAAATAATTATGCCACTGAAGACCTTGTTAATGGGTTTATGATTGTCGTTCCACTACAATCAATGGGACTGATATTTTAACATCCATTAAGGGAGACAAGAGATAAATCCATTCTCACATTATCCATTCATGCAATATCACGCATGATTCATCAATTTTATTCAAACACCCCAAGAGAATATTTCATACTAATTTTCTTCAATAAATAATATTTAACATGTAATTATATCCATTAATGATAATAATAATGTGGAAGGATTAATGAAAACTTTTTTACATGAGATCATTTATTGAAACAAGGAGATTTAGATTTTATACTAATGGTGTTCTTCTCACAAAATCATATCCCGAATATTAATAAGGGAGATAACCATAAATATTCACTTTAATATATTATAAGTCTAATAGACTAGATATATTTTATCATATATGTCCCATTAAGAAATATCAACAAACTATAGAATAATATTCAAGAATAATTTCATGACACCATCATGTACTCATCATAGTGGGGAAAATCCAAGACCTTTCAGGGAAACATATCTTATTAGTACGTTATAAAATATAAACTCTATATAAGGGAATAATCATGTTTTGATAAGAAAAATTCATCTTTAATTAAAAGAGATAATATGGAATTGGATAAGCCAGTTCTAGGGAACCAACTCCAATAAGGACAATAATTCAAATATTCAGTTCTTCATCCAATAATATAATATTAATTTATTTTATATTAATTAATATTATATAAAAAAACATGGCTCAAATTATATCCCTAATAATTATATACCAAAATATATAATTGAATAATACAAATAATTTCATAAAACATGTAATATTTGATATCATGACATAACACACAGATTTGAAAAACCCATGACTCAGATCATATCATATAGAAACTGAAGGATTTATTTATTTTCTTATATGTAAAATTCCAATAAATTGAAATATTTGATATCTAAAAATATAATATATCCTAATATAAAATACAATATATCAAATAATACATAATTAATTATGAAAACAATTCATTCATACTCTACAAGAAATAATCACCTACAATTTTTAACATCCCATTTCTATTCATTAATTAATATAAACCCTTTAAATCATATAAAAACATTCTAAATTATCATATATATTCATAATATTGTTATCTTTTTTCTTTAAAATTTCGTACACAATTAATGAAAATCCATTCCCTTATCATTCATTTAAATGATGACATTCCAAAAAAATAAAACCTCTTTAAATTTCATTTCAAAATCTCAAATTTCATTACAAATTTTCAAAAAAACATAATTTCACTATATCATTTGTTCCCCCTTTAAAATCACATATTTTTATAATTTAATTAAAAATTAATAGAATTAAAAATGAAACAAATGTAGTATTTAATGTTGAAAAACTCTGCCACAAATTACATGTTAAACACTGTAGGTTTAGTATAAGGGTTTTACTAGGATTTTTTTCGGATATGGAATCTGTAAAAATTTCAAGGAGAGAGATCTCGAAAATATAATCAAATAAATTTTACATTTCGCAAAAAATAAAATAAAAAGGATCCATAATTTTGACTTTTTTTAGATATTCCACTTAATTACCTTCAGTTTTGATTAATGAAAATTAATTATTTTATTAAAAAAAAGATTCTCCTAAAATAAAATAAGTTCCTCCCATTAGAACTATTTAAAATTAATTTATTAATTACATATTTAATTATTTAATCTTTCATAATTTTAACATATAAATTGAAAAACTAAAATATCTCTCACTTGGTTATTTCTTTAATAATAATCTATATTTATATAAAGAGTTTATATCATTCCAAAATATAAAACTTATATTCCAACATGGACACAAAAGGATTTTTACTACTAAAATTTATCTTATTCAATATTCAACTATATTAAACAATTTAACACGATTTACATTCTATGAATTTATCTAATGTTCCAAGATATTTATTCTAACACCTATTAAACAAAATGATATCATACTCTCATGAGGTTAATACTTCGATGAAAATATCGATTCCTTTTAACAAGTAAGGTGATTTTGAAATAATGTCATAATTGAATATTTTTCTTTTTCTTACAAATATATTATAATAATATTCTCAATAAAATTCTAGATTTATAATCCAGTATAAGTGATTTTTATTTTATCACTATTTTATATTAGTCCATAATGGATATTAATTTTGAAAATAATATTACAAATCCTAATATAAGAGAAAATACATAACCAATATTGGATTTCACTCTATCTAGATCACCTAAAAAATATGATTCACATAGCCCTTAGTAGTGAAATCTAATCCCATGTAAGAGAATAAAACATTTGATGTCCCCCTAATATAAAAATATATCCACTTATTTAAATTAAAATTTCCCTCATATAATATTATTTTTGTTAAATAACATCCCCATTTTTTGTTACATATACTATTCTAATATAATTTATAGTAATGATAAGACTCCCACCTAAAAATTCTTATGGAAGAAGAGATATATCAACTCTCATTGATTTAAAACTAGCACACATAATAGGTTATAAATTAAAATTGATAGAGATATGTATACAATATGGATTAAAATCAATATAATTGAATCATTTCATAATGTTTTTCTAGTAATTATTCTTTGAGGGGAATATATTCCATTTATTTTGTTCTTGGAATCTATATATCCCAAGATTTAGATATTCTATAGTAAAATCCTTCATATTAAACTCCATATATAATTGTATCTTCATCTAATACATTTTATCAATTTTATGACATACAAAAAAAAATCAACCATATATAATATAAGTACGACAAAATAAGTCAAAACATAGTCCCTAAAATTAGTATGGGGATCTTAATGAAGTATATTGTCTCCAATGATTTTGATACATGAATTAAATCTCTTACAAAATTTCTTGATATCTTCATCCAACTATATAGAGATTAGTTCAAATAGTAAACCATGATTTCTTCTCCTTTTCGATATAAAATATTTTTATTTTAGAATATAAATTAATTCAATGAGGACACTGTGGAGAATATTTTCCTTCATTGAAACATGTAATTTTTATCACTATTGATCATAAAACCCATTTATTACTGATGAACATCCATCCTTATATAATAAAATAATATGTAAATATTGTTTTTTAGTAGACCGTCAAGTTAATCTTTCTTGTAAATTATCTGTGAGGATATATATGAAATTTCTGCCACATATAAAAAAAGATAGTTCCTTATCCTCCATTGATAGTAGGTAAATAATATTGATCTTAGTATAATATAACCTATTGTCAAAATTAGTTTTATTTTCTACCAAGTTGAATATCATGGATCATAATTCAAAAGGATGTTGAGAATCATTTGCACACATTTCAATAATGAAAATTGGTTATTCATTTGGTTAATGGTTTATCTTGATTGTTTTATTATTTATATTATAATATTTTATGTATTTATCAATTATAATTATCACCTTTTGATTATATAAAAATAAAATATTTATTAATGATTGGATTTTAACAACTGGTTTTAAAAAAATGATATTTTAAAATATAATTTACTTTTAATAAGTAAATCTTCTTCATCTCTAACTTCGTGTATATCACACGACATAAATGAAACTGTGAAAAATGAAGATAAAACATAAATGTTTAAATAGAAACCTTAAAACCAAATAGAAGAATTAGTAAGAATGAATATGAGTAACTTATATATTAAAAATTTATTTAAATAAATATAATGGTTCCTTTTAAAACCTATCAAATTCATCTGATAAAATTAAATTTATTAATATGATCATTTTATGCTTAAAATTTTATTTTTCTATATGTTACCTTTCTAGACTATATGAATTTATATTTCATGAAATATGGGATTAATGATGAAAAAATATAATTTATATTAATAACTTGATAATAGTAATTTAATTTGTAAATGATATGAAATATTTTGGAGAGTGGTTAATGTTATAAAAATGATATTTTCAGAATAAAATAGCTTCTCATTATATCAAATTTTTTTACTTAAAAGTTAAATTTCTAAAGATAATATTTTTAATTTGAAAAAGTTTAAATTGATTTTTTATTTATCAGATTAATTTAATCTTAACATGAATACATTATGATTATTGTGAAATGATTGATTTTTAGGTGAATAGTGAATAATACCATTTTTACAAATAATATATTTTTTAAGAAAGTGTAAATATTTTACAAACAAACATAAATTAAGGAAACAAATTTATGTGAAATATTATTTATTTTATAAGATATAGTGAAAATTTATAATTTATTTATTAATTTACAAACCCATATCTATAATTTTTTAACAGAAGTTATATTGTTCAATAAATTGTATTTAATACAGTATACATTTAGATATTTAATTTGAATTTTTTCTAAATTTTTAGATTTAATAAAATAAATTGGATTTAGAATATATAATATAAAGTTATAATTATATTATAAATGACCATTATATTTTTATGAATAAAAGAAAAATTACATAGGTAAAACTGGTTAACTTTTTAATAGCAAATTAATGTGAAAAGGATCAAACAAATTTAAAAAGGACTAACATGTAAAAAATGTGTTATAATACGGGTTTGAATCCTTTTTCTACATTATAATTTCTATTTTACATTATTTACAATAAAAAATTAGCAACATTACTTGAAAGAGACTCCCCATTAATATATTTTTAGGTATTTACCAAAAATATATAACCTTTTCACTTATAAAATGGGAACACATCTTCTCAATTCCCTTCACACCACAAACCAATTACATTAAATAAAATTAACAAACATATGATAAAAATTCTTACCCAAATTTAAGCGGTTTTTGGATTATCTCCATACCATTCCTCAAAGGTTTAACCCCCTCATCAAAGAATATAATCAAAATAGAGAGGTAGAAATTTCTAACCATTCATATATATTTTTATATTTAATTATATTAAATTGTTCTCCATCAAATAAAATTATAACATATTAAAATTATAAGATAATTATCATTATTATACTATTTTGTTATTATAATTTTTCTACTATCATTAACTAAATTTTCCTTTTCTTTTAAGAAAACTGAAACCGTCAATCGTTCATTTTTCATACTACTGCCTTAACGACACAACATGTTTTGTTTTTTGAAGCCACCATAAATGTATAGTCCAAATTGGTAATATAATATATAAATATGGTACCAATGAAATATTTTATATCTTAAATGATAATATATATTTATACTTTATCCCATTCTATGGAAAATGGAATCGTTACCCAGGAATATGTGTGGACTACCGCCTCCCTGGAACAATTGATTTTCATTTTTTATCTCATCCCCACCATACATGGATGGTCATGATAATATTTTTAATTTATAAATAATAATATAAATAAATTATTGATCATTTAGATTGTTAAATTTTAAATCTAAAAAAATATTTGATAAACAAGTGTGGGAAATTCTGACATTCAATGGATAATTATATAGGAATAAATGATTTCTTAATACTATAAAATATATTTTTATAGGTTATATTAATCAAATAATTTTTTATAAATCCGATATACAACTATAATGACGACAAAATAATAACATTATGCTTATTATATAATTATATTACTACTATATACCCATATAATCATCCATTAATCTTGGAATGTTCATGTTTTGATCAATTTAACTATCTACTTGAAGAAATATATAAATTAACTTCATGAATTAATATAAGGTTTTAGTGATTTTAATATATTATATTAAATATAAATAATGATTTGTTTCTATATAATGATTTTTAATATAGAAATTTAACTCATTTTCTACAATATATAATACATTTTCTAATAATTATAGAAACATACTTATCTCCAAATTCATATTTATAGATCATAACTGAAAAACGAAAATATTTAAATTATAAGATTATAAATAATTATAAAATATAAATTATAGTAAATTTTATGATAATGGAATGGTGAAATTTTTGCGATTAATAAATAAAAACACTTCTACTGTGAAAGTAGTTCAAAACAATCAAGTTTACGAGCACCCAATATAGAAAATGTGTAATAACAAAATATATTTAATTTAAAGATTGATTTTAAATTACTTTTATAAATGAAAAAAATATATGATTTAGTTTTTGAATGTATTTAATAATTTATCTATTTTTTATAGATGAGGATAAATTATCTTTTTCTAGGTGAGGATAATTGGTAAGGATTTTCTTGGTCTCAATTATAATTCTTTGAGATATTATACCTTTTTTGCCTATTTTTTATTTTTATGGTCTATTTAATACTAATGAATATTTTTATCACAATTTTTTTTGTGAGATATACTAGAAAAATCATGTTACTATATTCTAGTGTCTATTGATTTATTTTTATCTCTAATATGAATAATTTTTGGTAAATGATCTTACATTCCTTGAGACATGATCATTGTATTAAACTTATTTCATATAAGTTATGAAAACTATACCTTACGATAATAATATATGGGATTTTGTCTGGATATAAATTCCTACCATGTAAACCCATTGAATTTTTTTCCACAATTCTTATGATATGTTTTTGATAAGTGATATTAGATACTCAAATCCCTTTATTTGAGTTACATTGTTTTATCTTGGTATTTTTTTCTTACATGCATGGTTTAAAAAACCATAATACTATGTTATATACTATTTTATACCTTTCTTTGGGAAAATTAATTTTTAAAACAAATAATGTATTTTAGTCTTTTAACAAAATGAATTTTCCAAAATGGTTATTTCATTATTTTAAAGAGGTTCCTTTAATAAACAAATTTCATAAATTAGAATATACAATTTGAGATAAATACATTATATTCTCATGGATCTTTTATTAAAGTTAAATCTTAATTTTTTTTAAAAACATTCACTCCACCTTCTCAGAATAATATTTTGAATGTAAAAAGTTTGTTAAATTTCATGTTAATTGTAAAATTGATTTCTAAAAGATCTTTTTTTTTCACCAATATTTTTAATATAATATTCCAAATGATTTAACATCATGGAATTAATGTTCCTTTATTTAATCTATAATATAAATATAAATATATATGTGCATATATATTTATAATTTTCGAGATTCATCTTTTGGTAACAGAAAATTTTACTCTTTATCCCTTCTTACATGACACTTTTAAATGTAGTATTTTACAAAGATTATTTTTAACTACATCCCAATCCTTATGAGTTGACTTTGTCACATAAGGTAGATGTTAATTTGAAAAAATACACCTTATTTCTTTGTATTAAATATTATAATGACCAAAAAATTTAAAATTGAAATTCTATTTTTTTAATGAATAAATGAATTATTTTGTAATATGTTTTATAGAAGACACATGAAAAAATGTGGTTATTTTGGATTATTATAAGTTATAACCTATCTGATTTAAAGACCATTAAGAATCCAAAACATTGATTTTATATTATTCATATAGTTATCATATTATTTGAATAAATTATGGAATATGAAAAAGTCCAAATGACATAGAAAAAGGATGTGATGGCCTCGACCCTTAATATCATACCATATAAAGTCAATTTTCAGTGCTCATGTGGGAGATACCATAATTGGGATTTTACCTTGACCATTACCAATCCAAAATTAATTAAATAAATCATCAAAAAGTAATTATGGGATAATTTCAACATCACCGAGATCACATCACAAACCATGCTCACCAAACCACCCTAATAAAATATCACAATAAAATACCTTCCTTTTAGGGCATAAACTGGTGTAATAATCGGATAGATATCTATAACATTAGAGTATTAATATTTAAAATTTAGACATTAATCAAACAAATATTACATTTATCATTTTCTGATGATTTATAATTATTAAATAATAGCTTTCATAAAAAGTAGATTTCGATATGATTAAATAAAAATTATATTTTTTAAAACATATCGTTTTAATCAAGACACACATTTTCTTTTTAATTTATGAAATTTATATATTAATGAATATTTAATAAAATATTTTTATTAAATTAAATTTTTTAAATATAAATGATAATATATATTTATGAATTCCAATGTAATTTTTATATGGGTAAAGAATATTTTATTATAAACAATCAATATTTTTTCATTAAATTATGATTTTTTATTTAAAAGTGTATGTTCTCAAATGGAGAGAACTATTATTATAGAATATTTTTTTTTCAAATAAGCACATCTATATTACCCAATAACTGATTTTACTTATTATTTCAAGACATCCAAATTATTGAGTAAAAATAAAATATATGATAAAAATATATTGAGTATTATGTAATCACAAAATCCCAAAATTCATTTAATTAATATTTATATGATTATCTAAATCTCAAAATTACATTTCACTTTTACAATGTTGTGTTTTAAAACATTTTTGATTAATCTTATAAACACATAATTAATCCTCCAAAACATATATTATATTTTATTCTTTTAAAATTAATTTTTTGTGGACATGAATCACCACTACATCACCAATGGAATTATTTTTAAGATATCACCAAATATAATTATTATATAATGAATATAAAATTCAATTTGGTAGATAAATTAGAAAAACTACTGGATAGTTTTTGGTTTTGATTAATATTTCATACAGAGTCCAAAACCCATGTCTTGAAATTATGGATGAATTTTCCTTTATTTTTATATGTAAACCCACCCAAATTCACATTCTTCTTTAATAAAAAAAAATGAAAAAAAATTCATTACACATATCCCACTAGAGACCGTCCATGGTTCCCTTATGCTCTTATGAGGCTTTAACCAATATTTTATAATTTTCATTGTAGGGAAAGGAATCCTCTCCAAATCCAATTTATTCAATCGCCTTCACTATATTATACATTTTTTGTCTATTTTATATGTTTAGAAAACATTTTTACTCATTCCAAAAACCGTTATTATGATTTACTTGAGAGGATATACACCTTTGACTATCATTTAACTCTGTTTATAATTGTTTTGTACCTCTGATATGCTTCCAACATCATCTAGAAATTTTCCATGGAAAACATTATTTATTGAATACCATTTCTCATTTCAACTGAAGGGTATTCACCAAGTGATAAATATAAAATATTGACTGGGAAATTCCATCTATGTAACATATACTACTTAATAATTTTATTAAATTAATTAAATAATATCCTTATTTTCTAGGATCCTTATTTCAAACATATGAATATACATGGAATGAAAGTGATGGGTTGGCCAAAAATATATTTCCCTCTAGTGAATTGGGTATTGTTTTTATCCCAATATATTCCATGTATAGTTCATGATAATTTATTATATGAACCCTATGATATGATATGTCAGAGTTTATCCCTAACTTATGTTTATGAAGTCATATTTTATGTTCTTTCAACATTTTTATGTTTCCATTATGTTATATTGTTATAACAATAAAAACCATTAATGAATGTTATTCTAAAAACAATTATATTGTCTTGATAAGAACACTGACTGAAATTTTTTACATTCATTAGGTTATTGTTTGATTAGTACCTTACTGGGATATATATCCCAACGCATGATTTTGTACACACTCATGTTATCTTGATTAGTTTTAGAATATATATGGAATATAACCACATGTTATAGAGGATATTTTTATGTTAGATACCTCATTACAAGAATATACAAGGCCTCATGAAAATATGGAGTCCTATTATGTGAATATTTATGTTATAAATCTTAAAAAAATGGGTATTTAAATATTGTATTTCATTTTTGGTATTAGGGAAGTGTTTACTAATTTTTTGGATTAGGATTACAAATCCTTTTTGAAATCCAACATAATAAGACTAAAAAATAGTAATACATATCTAAATATTGGTTAAGTATTGATTATGTGGATTTGGAAAAAATATATCCATGTCTAGATACTAAAAGTGGTTGTGGTTCTTGAATATTTATACCTTAGGGAATAACCATGAGACGGGATCACTATGTTGGACTCGATTGACACATGGTGTACGATAGAGAGGCCATGACACCCAATTGTTTTGAAAATCCTATAGTGTATGATTTTATAAATTTTTAAGCTCATTATGAACCATTATTACGGTGAAAAAATTTCCATAATATGTTATGTTAGGAAATAGAATACACATATATCTTAGATTGAATCCTAAAATTCATAGGCAATGGAATATATTTCATTTATGCTATATCACTTTAATTTTAATGGCTTGTAGTTTATAATGTTAATAGGTTAATAATTATATCCCATAATTTCCTCTTTTATATTTTCATGGAATGATATAGGGGAAGTCTATTCCACATCCAATATGATGGGAAATGGATGACTACACAAATAAAAGCCCATCCTGATGGGAGTATGAATTGGGAAGTAAAAGAAAATAATTTCACAATTAATTTATGTTTTGTATCAAAATAATAATCAGAATTAATGTCCAAATTACACTAAGGAAGTGAAATATTGAATGGAAACCATTATGAGATAATAAACTCCAACATTAAGTAATCTTTCCAATCCCTTAATCGATGAATAAAAGGCCAACTCTATTAAAAGGATTGTGTACTTCATATAATAATCTACAAAATAAATGGTAATTCTAGTTGTTTACCACATGGAAATATAAGTTGATAAATTGTGGATATTTATTAAAAATATAAAGCTTATGGACGATATTAATGTGATGGAGTGGAATAAAATATTAATTTTATTATTAAATATTATTTCTCTTTCACTCTTTTACATTAAATGGATAGGTAAATTAATGGATTTAGGAAGAATGTTGATAAATCCTTTATGGAATATGGGGAAAACAAAAAAATAAATTCATAATACACCTCTAAAATTTTAATATCCCCTAAAAGTAAAGTTCACTACTTATTTTATGGGATAAATCATAGTATATTAAAATATTTTTCAATTTGAGCATCTGATATGAAAAATTAAATATCTTGATGTTCCCTAATAATCAAGATGGATATTATTTAATCTGATGGGTCTCATGGTCTTTTATATAAGATGTGTAGAATGGTTATTAATATAGGTCTATGATGGTGAAAACCAATGGTCGAATGAAATTGAAACATCCAGCTATTCAAATGTATAGGAAAAAGTGTCCCAATAATTACCTGAGGTGGAAAAATAAATCATTTTTGTGTGGGAAGAAAGGGAACCTAGATAGAGATTTCAAATGAGTGAATCCCAATAATTTTATGGAATAAATGAATACTCGAGTGAGCCTAATGTGAATTTTCCAATGTTTTGACTATATGGAAATATGAAATTATATGGATAAATGAAAAATTCTAGTGGTGGTTCATGATAACATATGGGGATAATATATAGGTCCCATAGATGAAAGGATGTATTATTCTATCACAACTACTAAGGGTGATTTTGAAAATGAAGTTGTGATTTGTACTCTAATTATTCATTCATGAACAGATACGATGCTATTAATTTTTGGATCAACAAATTATTTCATATCATTCATGTTTATTTGAAAAATTTATACACCACCAAAAAACCTAGATGTCATGTTATTAGTGATCTTTGAAAAATTAAAATTATTGCATCTCAAGAATATAACTCATAACTAGTGACACGGTCATGTAAGCCCCTATAGGGACTGCCTTCCCTCATGCTTTCCTCCTCCATGATAGAGTAGGTCATGTCCTTGGTGTCACCACCCCTCCTCGGTTCTCCGCGCACAAAGAGAGAGGATAATCCTCATTTGAATTCTTTTCTTTAATATAACCCCAACTTCTCCCCCTTTACTGGATCATCTTCCATACCTCACTTTCCATTAATTGAAGTTTTCTATAATGTCCAATCTTGAACGTATGGAGTTATATCAGTCATTATTTATTTATTTGAGTTCATAGAAGCATCAACACTTAAGAAGCTCACTCTAGTGGTCCTATTTGGTAAGAAACGCCCATATGTTGATGCTTTCAATAGGTTTTTGCCCTCTTCTGTGAATCTGCAGAACAGTTTGATTATTAGTATTCATGATTCGAAGCATATTTAAATTTGTTTCTCAGTCAACGATGACCTAGTTTATGCTTTTACTTCTACTCTATGACTTTTTAAGGGTTTCTGTGTTTCCCTCTTCTGGTGTCCCTTCTACTTCCTTCTGATTTGAGACTCTCTAGTCTTTATGCCATATATTTATCTTCCTATATTCCCTTTAAAATTCTAGAATCAGGATATTCTCTGGTTGAGTGGAAACATGGTTGGGAAATAACTCTACTCTGATCCCCGTACTAATGTAGTATGACATCCAGTCTCTTCGAGGATCTGTGTTGAAGCTGATGTGTCGAATGGCCCTATGGAATACAATATAATCAAGGTTGAAGGTGAACTACTATAGAACTAGAAGGTATTCTATGAAACCTTGAATGATTATTTTGGTCTATGTGGATGTATTGGTCACTTGGAGTCATTATCCCGGTGAGGTTTTAGTTTCATCCAAGCACTACCCTTGATGGAGGGGTGGTTTGATGATGGAAAGGTGCAGTCAAGAAAATCTAGGGAGGAAAACCTTGTAGCCATAACATATGAGACCATTTATCTCTCTAATATTCACTTGATGGATGATTCTATAAAAAAACCCTTTGAGAGGTAGGGTAGTGGGTTAACCCAATAGTTACAGACATATTTATGTCCCTGAAGTAGGACATGGGTGTCCCATATGGGGTACATAATGCTTCAGGGCATAAGAAACATGTATTCTAGGATGAAAGAATTCTTTAGTAGGTGATTTATCTATTGGGATAGATAATGTTAGTGCATAGGTAGTTATGGTGGATGGACTATATAAAGAGGTTTCCTTGGATGCAGATATGGAGGGACATCCCATTCCAGGCAGCTCCTTTGATGAAGTTGTGGAGAAATCTAATGTAAGTGATGTCCATGGCCCTGGTGGACCTCAAGGCTGAGAATGGGAGGATACTAATTGGAATCCTCAATTAATGGGTTGTGGATACGAGTTTCACATAGGTCCATCCATGCCAGGTCCCCTAGTTAGTGTTACCTCTTTGGTTGCCATCAGCGTGGAGGCCGAATCTCCTGGATCACTATAGGGGAAGTCTTTTTTCAGGCTACCATAGAATCTCATTGCTGATAAGGTTTGTAGGAAGAGGTTAATGTCCCGGTGACCTTAGACCCAAACCCTCACATTCTTAATTCCTCCTCCATCTAGAAGGCTGGGAGTGAGGGAAAGGAGAATGACGTAGAGATAAAATAAGGCATAGTGAATTATCTATACAGGCAGAGGCCCCTCAAAGATGGCCCATTTTTTGAGATACAAAATTTGTTGGATGGTCCGGTGGTTCAAGGACTAACTTGGAACAATGTGGTGGATATTTCAGGTTATGATAGTTATATCCGACTCTGAGTTGAGAGTTTGGACGGAATCCAAAGGAAAATCCCTCACAGTCCAAGAAGGAAGAAATGGAAAAATGGAAAGTGTGACTCCTGGAAATGAATTGTGGTCAAGGGGAAAACCCAAGGGAAACAAAGACTATTATGACTTTCCTAAACCGATGTAAACTAGGTAGGCCAAGAAGGGAGGAAACAAGGAAATAAAATCCCTACAGAATGAGGAAAGTGGATAAGCATATAGGGAAACTAGAGTAGTGGAAGAAGAGGTAGGGGACTGTTTTAGGCTCATACTCCACTCCAAGGAACAAATTAATGTCAATGTTCTCCGTCTCAATTCCTCAAATGATGAGATTAAAAGAATATATGAAATATGGTTGCAATTTGATGCCACCAAGTATAAATAAGAGTGTATAGAAAGGCAGGACCAAATCCTATTCTAAGGTTTTAACCTATGAAAAATAAACTCAGAGTAATTTGTAAATACCTGTGTTTTTCTGGACTCCAGTTTTGAGCAAAAATTTGAATTTTTATTGTTGGATGATCATGAGGGGTAAAATGGTCATTTTAACCAAACAAATGATCTCAGATAATTTTTCCGACCACTAATTTTGTCCTGGAATAGGTTGTTTACACTAGGATGGGATTTTGGTGGAAATATGATTTGTTCAAATTTTAGCGGAATATTTAATACTTAATATTATCAAATTAAATATTAAATTATTCATGCAGGTTCATTTGGAAATTAATTTTAAACAGAGTGTCGGACTGAGATTTTGTCTGCACCATTAAGTCCGAAATGGGGAGTTTATCATATATAAAGCATAAACTCATGTTGGGCACCGGGGCCAACTCGGGCCCCTTTTTCTTCCTTTTCTTTTCTTCTTTCCTTTTCATCATTCCTTGTCTTTTATTATTTATTCCTTCCTCCTCCTTCTTGATCAAGCTCCATATGCACTCCTCCATGGCTGTGTCCTTTGGGAGGATTTGGGGATTGAGAAATAGAAAGATTTTGGAGGCAATAGGGGTACCGATTTGAAGCTCTCGACGCGCTAAGTCAGCGTGCAGCAACCGGGAGCCACGAAATCAACTGAAGCTCCGGCGGTTTCCGCCCGAAGGTAGGGACGTTTATTTTTTTTCCATATATCTTCTTTAAACATGTTTTTAAGTCTTTAAATCTTTATATTTTTTTCTTTTGGCCTCTTAAGTGCAGATCTATTGTTTCTGGGGAGAAAACGAGCAATTCGGGCATTTTGAGGGATTTCCCATCAGAAAACCCAGAATACCTGGCATCTGTTTCAGAGGTACACACCGTGTGTTCTTCCCATTTGGGGAAGATAATGTTTTCTTAAGTACACATCGTGAAAATTGAGTAGATTCCATGTAGTGGGTGGCCGTGTGACTGACCATGTGAAATAGAACACAAAATAGTGGTTTTTGTGGAGTACATGCCATGTAGTTGTACTAGGGCATGCGTTTTACTGAAAACAAACACGGGGTGAATTTTTGTGAATAGTGCATACCATGTACAGTAATTTACATTCCTTTTAATATTACACAGGCAGGCCCAATGTGTTCTGGCCATGTGCTCTGGCTATGTACTACTTTAGTTTAGTAGTTTTGGGGATATCTTGGGCTCTAGAAGTCAGAATTGGGCATGTGAGTAGTCGATTCTGAGCCTTTCTCAAATTATATTTCAACGGTGGAATCCTTTTGACATTTATAGGTAATATAAATAGAGTTTTTTAAGTTTCTATCTAAATGTAGGGTTTCTTCATCCAGTTATCGAGTTCAGTTGTCACTTGAGAGAGAGACTTGTCTTGGATGATAGGTTGGGTGTTCAGACCAACTTAGTTGACACATTTAATAAGATATGAGCTATGAGATATCTCCTATAACCTATGATATAGAGTATGTTTCCCTTGTGATATGTTCCCTTATGTCCTATGAGACTTTGAGACTGGGTACTTCTAAGGATCCCCTGAGGGATGCCTTTGCATGTGTGCTGACCTAGGGTGTCCCTTATAGGATCTCTCTCTTATTCTTCCTTTGATAAGAACCATGTTATGGAATGCCTATGTTTTCTTTCCTTTTATGATATCATGTAGGATTCCTCCCTTTCTCTTCGATAAGGATCTCGTGTTAGATTCCTTCACTCGTTTTTACCTGGAGGATCCCGAGTATGATGCCTCCCCTGTGTTTGACTTGAGGGACCCAGCAGTTGCTCATTGTCTGACCGACCATAAGTTGTTTTGATGGGTTTGGGTAAAGATGGTGATCAGGTGTCACCTAGAACCCATTCCAAACTGGTGATCCCTTTGGGCGTTGGGTGTATTGTTGGGTTGGGCGTTCGGGCCACCCACACTGTTTGTTTGTATCTGACTAGGTTTGCCGATGATGTAGTGTTTACCAAAGGTGCTTCTTAGTTGGTGGCTACTGAGCCTGACGCGATGTATTTTTAGTTTTTTTTGATTCATATTATTCCTTTTGTTCCTAAGTAGAGGTGGTTTGATTGTAAATATTGTATTTTAACTTGATGTGGATTTGTTTTCCCATGTTGCTTGGTTTTTCTGACCGTTTGTTCTAGCTTTTTCCTGTTCAGTGAGCTTGTTTCCCTAACTAGTATTGTTAGGATGGAGAGGTTGTATTTATGACATGATGTTATGTTATAGACTATTAGCCAAGTAGTTCTTTAGGTTTACTTGAGCCAATACACAATGCTACACTTTCTTGATTTACACAGGGCTGTGAGAACCTGGTGTATAGACCATAGGGATAATTGATGTTGAGGGCTTCTCTAGAGTTTCTTTATAATTATACGATGCAAGACCCAAGGGGGGAATTGTTGTTGAGTGCTTCACCAGAGTGTTTGTAGTTCCTCGATGCGGGAAACAGGAGGAATACACGTTGAGAGCTTCCCCAGGGCGCCTTTAGTACGATACGAGTCTATAGGGGGAATTGACGGTGAGTGCTTCCCCAATGAGTCTATGCTTATGCTAAACCAGATGGGTCAAACTGAGTGCACTGCCTAGAGGGTTTCTTGTGTTCCTATGTAGGACCATAGAGGATAGGATAAGTGTACTTCCCAGAGGGTTACCTTTTGTGTTATCTGCATGCTTGTGGTAGATTTGTTGAACCAGAGGGGACAAGTTGAGGGTACTTCCGAGAGGGTTACTTGTTTTTTTAGGCTTTTTCAGAGACATAATTATGGCATAGGCTGAATAAGGTACATGTCGATGGGATTACGGACCCAGAGTTCCAGTTAATTATACATGGGTTGAGTGGCATGACGTCCAACTCAATGCCCTTGCACCGGATGTCCAAGAGATCAGGCTTATGGTCCCAAGGATCGACTGTTAGTGTTGTTATTGTTATTTGAATCACTTAACCATGAATATTCATATTTACGTATATGTGTATAGGTATGGGACTATACATGTGTACGTATATAGATATGGACATCCATGGTGACACTTTCCCATTTGACAGGTTTTACATACCCAAGGTTCGATTGTGGTTGCACATTTGGTTTACTTCCTTTGTTGTGTTCCAGCTTGGCTAAGCACGTTGTTGTTTCATACACATAGCTGCACAGTTAAAGGTTGCTTGTCAAGGTGCCCTACAAAGATTATTTCTCACCCCTGCACATGCACCTCAGTGTAGATGTAGACCTTATGTCTACATTTCAGGTTTAGAACAAGTTTCATGGTGGATAGGGTTGAAGCCCAGTGTTGCGTGATCGAGCAGAGATGCTCGGGTGGTTCTACTGATCGGGCTGCTGCAGTTTGATATTGTCTGTAGATCGGGTACATGGATTGGCTCGGAGTTATTAGTAGTTCCATGTACATTTACTTTCAGTTTTTTTACTTGTATCTGTATGGTCGGTCTGGTGGGTGACCAGTGTTGTATGGTATTGCATAGTTGTTCGGGCATTTAAAACATTTTACTATTACAAATTGTTCTGTTTTAGTTGTTTATTCCTTCCTCACTCTTTTTACTTTCCACTGTGTATGATACTTAGTTATTTCCATTATTTTATTGCTTTGGTATGAGGCTATAGTCTCCCACTATCACACCCTAGGCCCTCGCTTCTAGTCGGTAGCCTCTGGCATTTGGGTAGGCGTGCTTGAGGCCTAGTGGTGAACTTTCTCAGAGCACCAGTTTTAGTGGCTTCTGGGTCGGGATGTTACAAAGTGGTATCAGAGGAGTTTTCTTTCCTACTCATTACTATTTTGTATATTGTAGGTATGAGTATTAGGAATGTGTCAGAACCTGTGATGGATATCAGGATGGTTCATTGAGAACACTTGTTCCAGTAAGAAGTCCCGGTTACCATGGTTTGGGATTGCTATTCTGATTTTGTGATATTACAGTTGAATATGATTTTGGCCTTGAGAGACACACATGTTGTGTGGTATTTGATTTACTATGGATCTCTGGATCATGGCCATTAGTAAGATTCCATGGATATATTCTGACTCTTGGCCGGAAAAGGCAAGAGGTGTCTCATGCATCGTACTAGGCACGTAGGATTCACAACATATATGCCTTATAGTGTGTTTTTTATTTAGGACTGAGTCATTTGGGCCTGCTTACACATATATTTTACTCCGATGTCAGTTTATGTGAATCTATGTTGAGGCTTTGGTGTGAGGATGATGGCTCATTTCTTATGTACAAGTGGTGAATTGACCCTAGTTGGCCGATATGACATGTGATTATTTTTTGTTTTACCCTTATTGGTTGTTGTTTCTTGGGTCTGTGGTTATCTAGTAGGATCTTTGAGAATGATGTCGATAGATACCAAGGATTTTCTTCTGAACTGGACCTCCTTGTGGTATTTTTGTATAAAAATACCTGATCAGTGTTAGTTCATCTTGTCTCTTCTATTTTGTTTGTTACCTCAAAGGAGTCGTTTCTTCTAAGGATGCTTGTAGAGGATCAGGGCCCTTGTAGGCTGTGTTTCGGTTTTGACTTTTGTTGTTCATTGTGATCTTTACCATCTTTGGAGAGGTTTTGGATATTTTAGGCTAGGTGGTTAGACCATGTGACCCATTTGATGGGATTTTTCTGTAGGGTTAGGTGGAAGACCTAGAGACTATTGGTTTTGACTCAAACCCTTGTAGGTCGATATCAATTCTATTCAGGGGAGACCTGGGTGAAAATGGTTGACCCTTTCTTGAATCCTTGTCGGGTTTTGGTAGGATGTTAGTGTGGCTCGGAGGGAGTCGAGCACGCCTTTAGTGAAATCTTAGTGTGCTCCTATAAGAGACGATTATGCGCTATCTTTATTCTTCTTGAGTATTTTGAGAGAGCTTCGACCCTACATCGAGCTCATTTTTTTCTTTCTTAATGTTCATCTGTGTTGCGGATGGAACCTATTCTGGTTTTTCTCTCAGAGTAGTGAAAGAAAATCCATATGGTGGGGAGTGAACCATTGGAATTTTGAGGGTGGTTTTCCTTGTTTAGGTTAAACTACATTGTTTTCAAGTTGGCTTTTGGGGTCAGAGTTTCTTTTAAGATGACAACAATGGAATTCTTATTGTGGGGAGTACCGGTTTGGTCATAGTTGAATATCTTCTGTGTAGAAGGTGGTGGTTAATGCTATAAGGCCAGTCATTGGATGGTACAAATAGCTTGGTTGTGTAGATGATTAGGTTGGGAACATGGATTCTAGTCCTTTCACTGGGCTTATCGGGGAATAGAAGGACTATGATGGGGATTTTGTAAGAACCTGTATTTTTTCAGACTACAGCTTTGAGCAGAAATTTGATTTTTTGCTATTAGATGCTCGTGATGTGTAAAATGGTCATTTTTTCCATCCATCTGATCTTGGATAATTTTTCCGACCACTCCATTGATCCCGGAATAGGGTGTTTACCATAGGATAGGAGTTTGGTGTAAATCTGAGTTGTTTGAATTTTAGAGGAATATTTAATATTTATTATTATTAAATAAAATATTAAATAATTCCCGCAGGTTCGTTTGGAAATAACATTTAAACAGAGCATCATATTGAGATTTTTTCTACACTGCTGAGTCCAGAATGGGGTGTTTAGCCTTAGGAAGTCATAAACTCATGTCGGGTGTCGGGGCCGGCCCGTGCCCCTTTTTCTTCCATTTCCTTTCTTCTTTCCTTTTCTTTTCTTCTCTCTTCCTTCCTCCACCTTCTTGATCACCCTCCATATGTTGTCCTCCTTGCTCGTGTCTTTTTGGGGGATTTTGAGATTTATAAAGGTAATGAGTCATGATGCAAGAGGGGTACCGATTCGAAGCTCTTGATGCGTTTAGTCGTCGTGTGGAAACCCGGAGCTGTTAAATTATCCAAAGCTTCGGCGGTTTCCGCCCGAATGTAGGGATATTTATGTTTTTTCCATATATCCTCTTTATAATTTTTTTATGTATTTAAAGCCTTATATTTATTGACTGTGTCCTCTTAAGGTCGGATCTATTGTTTCGGGGGCGAAAACGGGCTATTCAGGCATTTTGAGGGATTTCCCGTCGGAAACCCCAGAATACACAACATGTGTTCCTGGGGTACATGCCTTGTGTTCTTCCTATTTTGGGAACACAAAGATTTATTAAGTAGAATACCTATACTTGGATTACACACCATGTAGTGGGTGGCCATGTGACTGGCTGTGTGAAATAGAACACAGAATAATGGTTTTTTTGGAGTACACGTCGTGTACTATAAGTACACTCTGTGTCGTGGTACATGAGAATGTGTTTTACTGAAAAAAAAAACAAGGGGTGATGTTTTTTGAATTGTACACACTGTGTACAGTAAATTACACGCCATGTAATATTACACAGGTAGGCCCAATGTGTTCAAGCCATGTGCTCTGGCCATATACTACTTCAGTTTAGTAGTTTTGGGGATATCTTGGTCTATGGAAGTCGGAATTGGCCATGTGAGTAGTCGATTCTAAGAATTATTTCACATAGACCACAATAGAGGAATCATTTTGATATTTATAGGTCATATATAGGTGGTTTTGGGGTTTTTATCTAAATGCAGGGGTTCTTCCTGTAGTTATTGAGAGCGAGACATGGTGTGGATGATAGGTTGGGAGTTCAGACCAACATATTTGAGACCTTTAATAGGAGATGAGATATGAGTTATCTCCCGTATCCTATTCTTTAGAGGACATTTCCCTTGTGATATATTCCCTTATGTCCTATGAGGCTTTGAGAACAGGTACTTCTAAGGATCCCCTGAGGGATTCCTTTACTTGTGTGCTGACCTAGGGGGTCCCTTCTAGGATCCCTCTCCTGTTCTTCCTTTGATAAGGACCATGTAATAGAATACCTATTTTTCCTTCCTTTGAGGATCCCATGTAGGATTCCTCCCATGATATTTGCAAAGGATCTCGTGTTGGATTCCTTTACTTGTGTTTACCTATATGATCCGAACTATGATGCATCCTCTGTGTTTGACTTGAAGGACCCAACGGGTGCTCATTGTTTGACCAACCTTGAGTTGTTCTGTCGGGCTTGGGTAGATATGGTGATCGGGTGTCACCAAGAACCAATGCCAAACTACTAATCCCTTTAGGATTTGGGTGTATTTTTGTGTTGGGGGTTTGGGCCACCCACACTGTTTGTTTATATCTGACTTGGTTTGATGATGTTGTAGTGTTTAACAGAGGTACTTTCTGGTTAGTGGCTGCTGAGCCTGACGCGATTCATCTTTCTTGTCTGTTTGGATGCCTATTATTCCTTTTCTGCCTGAGTAGAGGTGGTTTGATTGTATATAGTGTATTTTACCTTGTTGTGGATGTGTTTGACCATGTTGCTTGATTTTTTAACCGTTTGGTCTTCCTTTGCCTGTTAGGTTGCCTTGTTTCCATGCCTAGAATTGTTATGATAAAGTGGTTGTATTTATGACAAGCTTTTATGTTGTTGACTATTAGACAAGTAATAAATGAGGTTTATTTGGGCCGATACAGTATTCTACACTTACATGACTGACACAGGGCAGTGAGAACCTTGTGTATAGACCATAGCGAGAAGTGACGTTGAGGTCTTTTCCAGAGTGCCTTTATAATTATACGATGTGAGACTGCAGGGGTAATTAAGGTTGAGTGCTTCCCCAGAGTGTTTTTAGTTCCTCGACATAGGCCACCGGGGTAATTGAAATTGAGTGCTTCCCCATTGCGCCTTTAGAACGATACGAGACTATAGGGGGAATTGACGGTGAGTGCTTCCCCAGAGATTCTATGCTTAAGGTAAACCAGAGGGGTTAGACTGAGTGTACTTACCATAGGGTTTCTTATGTTTCTAGGTATGAATAGAGGGGATAGGCTGAGTGTACTTCCCAGAGGGTTACCTATTGTGTTGTTTTCATTCTTGTGGTTGATTTGTTGAACTAGAGGGGATAGGCTAATATTACTTCCCATAGGGTTAGTTGTTTTGTTTAGATTGTTCAGAGACATAATTCTGGTGTTGGCCGAAGCAGGTACATGTTGATGGGATTACGGACACATAGATCGACTTAATGATACACGGGTTGAGTGGCACGATGTCTATCTCAATACCCTTACATAGGATGTCCAGAAGATCGGGCTTCTGGTCCCAAGTATCGACTGTTAATGTTGTTATTGTTATTTGAATCACTTAATCATAAATATTCATATTTATCTATATGTATATAGGTTTGGGACTATACATGTGTATGTATATAGATATGGACATCCATGGTGGCAAATTACCTATTGAAAGTGTTTACATACCCTTGGTTCAACTGTGGTTGCATGTTTGGTTTACTTCCTTTGTTTTGTTCGAGCTAGGTTAAGGATGTTGTTGTGGAATACACATAGCCACACAATTATAGGTTTATTTTCAAGGATCCATACGGAGATTATTTCTCACCCCTGCACATGCACCTTGGTGTACACATAGACCTTATGTCTTCTTTTCTGGTTGAGCACGAGTTTCATGGTGGATAGGGATGAGTCCCAGTGTTGCATGATCGAGCGGAGCTACTCGAGTGGTTCTACTTATCGAGATGTTGTAGTTCGATATTGTATAGATGTCGGGTACGTGGATTGGCTTGGATTTAGTAGAAAATCCCTGCACTTTTACTTGAAGTTTCTTTTGTACGTGTATCTGTATGGTTGGACCGGTGGGTGACCAGTTTTGTATTGTATTGCATAGTTGTTCGGGTTTTTACAAATTTTACTATTACATATTGTTCTATTTCAGTTGTTTATTTCTTATACACTATGTTTAATTTCCGCTGTGTATGATACTTAGTTATTTCCACTGTTTTCATACTTTGTTATGATGGAATAGTCTCCCACTATCACACCCTAGGCCCTTGCTGCTAGTTGGCAGCCTCTGGCTTATGGGGAGGCACACTTGAGGCCTTGTGTCGAACTGCCTCAGAGCACCAGTTTAGTGGCATCTGGGTCGGGAAGTTACATAATTCATTCACACAATAGATATAATGGTTACTCACCTCGAAGAACTTATCACCAAGGATCTAGATATGTAGGTTAGTACTCTGCATTGGGAATTATTTCGGGTGACTAACTCAAAAAATATTAGAATTTTGTTAATTTATTTTGTGAGTTCTTCCATATTGTTGTGAGTATTTTTTTTCAAACTATGGTGTCCCACTTATCCTTAATGTGTCTTAATACTAAAAATTTATATTTATATGGATGGAATAAAAATCATCCCATTCCCAAATTCATAGGCATTATTTCCCAGAAAACTATGTGATACACCTTTCTTAGTAATTTGATTCTATTATATGTATTGATATTTTGTCCATGTATAGAGACAATATGAATTGAAAAGATAATTAATTAACCCTCCATTTCAAAAATCACCCTATGATTCTATACAATCTCAAGGAGGAGGATGAATATCCTTGGGTTAAAACATATAATGTATAAATACAATATATTTGTGATCATGAATATGTATGTCAAATGATTCAGATAAATAAATGATCATCGTTGATAAAAATCCCACTCTAATTGAATTTTATAAGGTGTTTCCCATAGAGTTTTCTAGTCGTACTCCTTAACAAGATGTTGAAAAATCAATTTAAACTATATATAGTTCTGAGAAAATATCTAATAATTCATACAAAATGGTCATTATTGATGTTATGGATATAAGGAATCAAATACCATAAAATATGGATAAAGGGTTTATACACCATTTTGATTCACCTTATGGTGCAATAAACCATTTTAAATGAAGAGGGATGGGTTAATGAATCTTTGAATTGATTATTAGGAGATGACTGAAATAATGATAATTAATAAGCATCCTCTAGCATATATTGACTCCTTATTTAGTTAGCTATGTGGAGATGAATTCTTCTCCAATTTTGATCTTTGTTTAGGATACTACCATGTAATGGGGAAGAAAGTGGATATCCCCAAGACTAAATTTTACAAAATCAATAGTTTCTACAAGTTCATAGTAGTTCTATTTAGAAACACTAATGCTCTATAAATCATTATTGAATTTATTAATAGGGTCTATAGGTATTACATCCACAAATTTAATTTATTCCTTATAAATTATATTCTTTTCTAATCCAAACAGAAGGAGTAATATTAGGATTATATGAAGGTCATATTAAATACTATGCAAAAGTAAATTTTATTTTCGAAGTAAAATAAATTCATGTTATGGATGGAAAAGTTAACTATCCTTGAGAATGTTATCATTATCTAAAGGATATATATGGATCCTTCAAAAATATATGAAATTTCAATATGTATTACACTTGCATCACTTATAGAAATAGATATTTTCCATGTATTAGATATATACTATCATCTGTTCATGAGAAAATTAACACTGTAATCAAGACCATTAGCTAAGTTTACTAGAAAGAGTTTCATGTTTTTTTGGACTGATGAATACAAAAAGGTATTTAAAGATCTAAAGAAGAGGATAATCACTACACCTATGCTCAAATTTTTCACCATAAAGGAAAGATTTTTTATCTACAGTGATGCATCCAAAAATGTATTTGGTTGTGAGATCAGGAATGATGAAAAATTGTAGATTATGCATCCTTCAAATTAAATAACCATGAGAATAACTACCTAACATAGGAACTAAAATTAGTTGTAGTGATCTTAAAATTGATGATTGTATGTAATTATCATTGAGTAGAATCGTTTTACATATATATAAGTCATAAATTCCTCATGTATATTTTAAAACAAATATAACTCAATATGTGCAAAGAAAGGTGTTTAAAGTGGATCAAGGATTATGATTACCCAATTCATTTACATCATTGTAAAATAAAAAAAAGTTATTAATTCTATGAGTAGAAAGGATCCATACACCCTATCCATGGTGAGGACTATATGATATCCAATATTCATAGACATGAAAATGACGAAAATGGGAATAATAAAGGTTCTCAATCTTTCCATGGTCAAATTACATCTCGAACATCAATTATTAAGAGGGATAATAGTCTCCAAAAGGGTGATGAGGTAGTATAGACAATTAATGTGTATATTATATAGTTGAAAATTTCTAAAAATTGAGTTATAATGCTTTGAACCCATATATGTGTCCCAATAATACCAGAGATAAAGAGGCATCTTTTGGATGTTGAACATTTCTTATCCTTCTAGGTTCATGTAGGAATCAAAAATATTTATAGGTATCTAATATAAAACATTAAGAGGGATAAAATGAAGATAGATATTAAAGAATTTGTATCATGATACTTACTATGCCAACATGTCACATGTGACGAATATAGTTCTAATGTTATGATGAGACCATTTCCCATACTAGTATAGAAATTTGAAATCATAACCATGGAATTTATCATCAAACTCCCCATGACATCTGATGGAAATAACACCATCTCGGTGGTAGTCGATGACAATAAAAATATAGTTTATTTCATTACTATCAATAATGATTTACCTGCATGAAAAATTTCTATTATATATATAAGGGAAATGGTGAGATTTCAGGGAGTTAAAATCATTATTGTATCATATTTCTATTTTTGGTTTTCCATAATGTTTTAGAGAAGAAATCCACATGCATTGGATATGGATTTGATATTTAGCACTTATTATCTATCTAAAATGTATGTTTAGTCTAATTGAACAATTTGAAATCTATAGGATATGTTGAGATCAAGATCAATGGATTTTCAAAGATGTTGGGATCAACAACATCCCCTAGTGGAGTTATAACAAAATAATAAAATTTCTAATATCATTAAAATGGACGAGTATAAATATTTGTATGAGAAAATGTGTTGGAATCTAAAATACTGGGATATAGCTACAGGGAACGAAGATTATGAGGCATTAACATATACATGAAACAATTGATAAAGTTAAAAAAATTCCGGATCATATAAAATTTAAAAAATGATGAAAGAAAAGTTATGAAGACAATCCTCAACAAAACCTAGATATCGAGGTTAGATATAATGTGTTCCTTTATATATTTCAATTTAATAAATTCTTGATTATAATAAATTTTGGAATGCTTATTCTAATATACATCATTTTTTTGCGATCCTTTATCATATCAAATCCATGTAATTTAGACTAGTGCTCCTATGTAACATATATCAATTAAATAATGTTTTCATGCATCCCTCTTGAAAAATAACATACAAAACCCTTCACATATACTAAATCCATAGGTGACACCATTAAATAATTGTCATTCATATGAGGTTTGGAATGTTAGTATATGATATCCTAGAGACTATGTTCTACAAAACCAAATAAATCACATGGTGGAAGTGTTGTGGAAATAACACAAGTTTGAGGAAGAGACGTGGGAACTATTAGATGGGATGTAATTGAAATACACCTATCTGATTTAATTTTTTTAATGTAAAATTAAAGGGAGATATTTTTGAAGGTTGGATTAATATAAAAATAAAAACATTTATAAATGAAATTCCCTTTTTAATAAAAAATGCATTATTATGCAATGTTGTTATGGAAAATAAATGAACTACAGTAGTCATTTGAGACCATTATATGATATGAAAATTTATATTAAATGTAATTTATTGAAACATAACTATATATAGTATATCCATTAAATAGTGTTCATGTGAATAGTTTATATTAAGGGTTATAATAAATTCCTTGTGATAAATATAATGGAATTTATGATCTGGACTAATTGTAGTGTACCATATGAAAACCATTTATCAGATCATATAAGGGTGATATAATCAAAGGGAATTTACATTAATCAATCCCAAAATGAGATTCAATAACTGATGTACCAAATAAACAATTTATGGGAATGATCATCAAGATCATGACACAGACCTGAATTTCTAAACCACACTAAGAGAATCTCACCATCACACACCTTACTCTTATAGAATATGCTAGTGTAATAAGGGGTCTTGTATCTATACCCAAACAACATTAATTTTTATATTTTAAAAAATTATAAATATATTCATTATTTATATTATTACTATATAATTATTAAATAAAAAGTTGAAAAAAATAAATGTTGACATGATGAAACACAAATTATTATTTTCAAAAATGAAATATTTTTTTCAATACAAAATATATGATAAATTAATGAACTATCAAAATGAATGATATTTTAATAAAATATTTTTTAAAATAAATTTTTATTTAATATTAATGATAAAAAAATTATGAATTTAAATGTAAATATTATATGGGTGAGAAAATTGTTATTGCGAAAAAATAGTATTTTACAATAAATGATCATTTTTCATTCAATACATTAATTTATAATATTTATTGAATTATTAAAAAAAATAAGTATTTTTCTTGAAATATTCAGATCAAAATTATCCAATGTTTAATTTTTTGTAATTTAATGAGAAATTTTAACTTTTGGGTAAAAATGAAATAATGTATAAATATACAGAGTGTATTATGACATCATAAAATCCATAAAGAGATGTAATAAACACTATAAATAGTATTCATGAACCAAATTATATTTTAACATTTACATATTTTTTATTATAGTTACTTGATAAATTTTATAAATCCATAATGAATCCTACAAATCCTATATTATATTTACTGTTTATAAAATTATTTTATTATGAAAATGACTCACCTCAACATTAACAAGGGAATTATTCAAATTATTATGGTTAATATCCTTATAAAAGAAATAAATACATTCTTATTTCATATAAAACATGTGAAAATACCTTTGGATTTTTTTTTGTCTTGGACTGATTTATCATACGGAGTTCAAAACTTATGATTAAAATTAATATTAAAACCAACCAAAAATCCCATTTATATTAACAAAAAAACCCATTTGGGAATAAATTTAATATAAAAATACCTCTTTATAACCCTCCAAATATTATAATAATATCTTAAGAAGATCCTACCATTCTTTTAAATGCTCCCTCTCTAGGTAAGAGATTCTGTTCTTCCCCTCTTTATTCAAGGACATTACTTATATTATGCCTTTTGTTTTATAAATATATATGTTGGATTTTTTAAACATCTCGATCACTATAATTATTAGTTCTATTTTATGTTAGGATTATTTCACAGTCATATAATGCTTAAATGAATCTTTATGTACCACTTTTATGCTACAAATATTGCCCATTGATTTTATATGCCAAATTTTTTTAGTCATATCCATCCTCATTTCCAATCAAATGAATTACCCTAGATGTAAATATGATTCATTTTTGGGAATTACATGTAGGTAAACCTCAATCCTTAATCTGGGGATCAAATGTGATGAAGGATATCCATATGTTGAATGATCTATGTGGCCCACTTATGTATTCACAAGATATAAAAGTGACTAGTGGGCCTAGGATTATATATTAATTCAATGGTTAGGTAATGTTTTTTTCACTTGTGATTCAACATATGGTGAATATGAAGTTATCCTAAGAACACTTTGTTATGATTTTTTTATGGTTATCCATGACCTATGATTATGATTTCATGTTTTATTCAATTTAATCATTACTATATTTCCATGATGTTATCATGTTATGTCATGACTAATTTTCCAATATTATCATTAACACCCCAATAATGGTTCCATAGTATTCCTATTGAATCAACTATATTACATTAATCATATTATTATTTTATTATTTCATTACTAGGTTTATATATTATCCATTTCTTATGTACATCCCTATGTTATCCCATGCAATTTTAGAGGATCCATGAAATATATTCTCTTGTTATATATTTATTGAATAATGTTGTTTTCTTTATATTGATAGAGTTTATGTTATGTACTTAATTACCTAAAAAACTAGGTTTTATGATCTTCCAGGGTTATATTAAGTGTATCATTATGTATGAAATCCTGAAATAATGTGTATTAAAATATGGGTATTATTTTATTATATAATGTTAATTTCATTTAATTATATGATCCTTTATTACCTTTTTCTTGACTAAATATCCATTGTTCATAGGAACAAATTTTCATCCAATGTGTTTTCTTTTTTTAATACAATTTTTTCTATTCCTTTTATTAATGTGATTTCATTGAGATTTTATAAGTCGGTTGATTAGGGAAATTTTCTATATATATATATACCATTACATTACACTTTTCTAGTTTGAGGTATGATTATATAGAAATTTATTGCATTGATTTAGTGGAAAGATATTGAATATACATAAATATTTTATTCTGATATATACTTTTATTGATTTCTCATGAATGTTGACTATGTATTTTTTCACAATAAAAATTCTTTCTCTGGATGGTTTTTGTTCAATTTTGTCACTTTTATTAACATGTAGAAAATTATTTTCATTCCATATGTCCTTATTTCAGGACTAATTAATTTTGGAATAGTTGATAATATATTTTTATTTATTATATCATATGATGAATGCATTATAAAATTTATTGGTTGGTTATGACTTGTATAGGCCCTTGATGCATTGAAAATTATCCTAAGAGACAAATTTTTTTGTATTTCTGTGTTTTCCTATATAGAACAAGATATTTTTTATACACATGTACTTAATAGTAAAATATTGATGTCTAAGATCATGATCTTTTGTCTTGGGGAATATAATTAGATCTTTTAAATTATTTATTTCATCATCCTGAAATTTATTATTGATATCCGTTTGAGATATTCATTTTAATTTTTATTTATACATATAGAATACTTTCATATTCAATTAATTATAGCATTATTTTATATTATCTATTTCAACCACAATATTTACTCCATTATTATTCAATGATTTAATAAGTTCTATGTTATCCCTTAATTAGTATTTTAGTTCTTCCATTCATATGTTTCCATTTCCTCAAGTGGGGAATAAAAGTATTACATATGATATTTTTATCAGAAAAACATGTGTGGAGAATTTGTGAGAGTTGTTGAATACTTTTTATGTATTATTTTTCTTTTTATATTGTGAAAAATATATCCTATAGATGAAAAATAAATGGGTTTGAATAACTTTTGTTTTCACCTAATCATATAATGTTTTAAACCTAAATGTTCTGGGGGATATATGTGATGTAATATTTGATTTAATTGATTTAGCGGTAATATATATACATGAGATAATCAATAGTGGGTATCAAATCCATTATATGATGAATGTCTTTATGAGTGATGGATCTAGTAGTATGGGTTTAATGAATCAAAATCCCTATTAGAGAAGTGTATATATAACATTGTAGCTTAGGATTTGGGGTGTCAATAACGCAAGGGTTGAGAAGTTAAGGTTGTTCACAATTTAAACGCTATAAATAACCATTTGGGATAGTATATAATTTAATATTAATGTAATAATGTATATTTTTTAATAGGATTATGATAACATAACTTCATTGAATACCCTAGGGATAATTCTAAGATATAATTTTATGTATTTAAAATCATCTCAATGTATTGGAAAAAATAATATTTTGTTTTTCTCATAGAAACCGAATCAACGTAGATAATGTAATTGGTGATGTAGGCTCTTGAAAAAATATACCTACAGTTAAAAACCCTGAAAAGGGAAGATAGTTTATTCACATGATTTTCACAATGTGGACGGAAATAGGCATCACTACACACCACATTTGACACTCCCTCATGATATACATGGGTTAATCACATTTCCTTTATAAACTATTATGAATGAATTATTACTAATGTTAACTAATTTGGTTAAATAGCATAATTAAAAAATTACCATGGATAACCAATGATTGAACGGATTGATTCAATGGTTGAATTGAATGTATCACATATTAACAAATAAGGTATTATAGGGGAAGAAAAATTTGGATTGACGTTTTCATATTCCTATATTTGATATTATTATAAACATTTCCCTTTAGGTACAAGGTTGAAATAAGATCACAATGGTTTTCAAGGAATTGTGTTTATATTGAGAAAACTCTATCTTATATCCAAATAAGGGAGAATACAAAAAATGTTGGAAATTTTGTTATAATCCTAGAATGATGGAAACAGAGGGTTTCTATATCTTATTGAAGTTATTGAAAGTGAAATTTTAATAGAAATTGAATGTTTAATATCTTAGCTACTTTCATTTGAGAGTGATATTTATAGATGATATAATATTATATTCTAAACGTTATAATAATTATGTTAATCATCTAAGGATAATTCATCAATAATTATGCTTTGACGATCTGCTAACATATATTAAAAAGTGTCCCTAACCTTGAAAAGTGATTTTATGGAATGGATAATTTTTTAGGGGATATTTACTGAAGAACACATGATTGAAGTATGTATAAATAATTGGATTAATATATTTTAATGTAATAAAGGATTGATTTATTTTGAGAAAGTGAGATATATATTATTGAATGCAATGTATTTTGAAAATTATTCTATTTAAAAGTGATCCATAATATTTTTAGTGAAATTTATATAATTTTTTGTATTACTACTTGTATATACTAGTTTGGGACTTTATGAATTAGTGGTAAACAAAAATTGGTGTTTTGGATAATGTTAATTCGAGGAAGAATATATAGTTTTATCGGGTTTTAATTTACTAATTACTTATATGGTTTTGGTATTGGTGTGTTTTGGAAACTGTAGCACACTAATATTTTAATATCTGATTATCATTAATTAAGTAAATGTGTTTGATAGCTTACACCACAAAAAATACTAAACATAAACAAAACTGTTATATATTTTGATAATATATATATATATATGAAAAATAATTACCTTCCTTTTAATTAGTTGGAATTAAGAATAGCAACCAATTTAACATATATTTTTTTAAATGGACATAATGGTCCCTATTAATACTTATAATATTCAATTAATATAGCTAATATAGCATATACGATCATTATGCCTATAAATGTATTTTTATAAATAATTCTTCATTATGTGATACAAATTTATATTTTATGAAAAAATTGTTCAATTATGAAACAATATATTTTATTTGAATAATGTAATAATATTAATAAAAATATTAAATGACATGAATTATGAAATTGATTGTTTAAAATTCAAAAAAAAAAGATATTTTCATATAAAAACAATTTTTTAGCATATCTCATAATCTTATTTAAATTGTATATTTTAATATGTTGAAATTTAATATGATAAAATTATTTTTTATTTTGTTATAGAATATTATATTATGATGATTGTAATGGATTTTTGATAATAAAAATATATTTATTGTTTTATAGTGAAAAATATTTTTTAAAAAATGACACTCCATTTTAAAATTATTAATATGTAAATATGGATTTTAATGTCATGAAAACCATTTATAAGACCAAAAGTTTATTTTATATATGATTTTTTTATTTTTTAAAATTTTAATTAATTTAAAAAACTAAATTAAAAATTTTAGAACATAATTTTTTTTTTCAATAAAGTATTTTCAACACATTGAACATTTTGTATTTTAAAATATTTTTTTAAATATGACATATTTAATGTTATTATATGGATTTAATTTTTTTAAATTAGTAGTTTTAAAGAACCTAAAAATAACCGGTTTATTTTTATTCATAAATGATAATACACTTATGTTAAAACATATTATAATAGTAAGATTAAATTAGGGTTAAAAGGGTTAAAACTTGTGTAAAAGGATTTAAAATGATAAAAATTGTGTTATAATGTTTTCTTCAGGCTGTTATTTCTCTCAACTAGTTACCTCTCCATTATTACCCAATTTTGGACTAGCTTTCATGGGAGTGACCTCATATTATTGAATCATTTGGAGAATTAACAAAATAACCACCCAATTCACTTGCAATTGATGCACTACTCCTATCACGACCCTTAACTCGAGGCTTGTGTTGTGAGTACCTCAAGCCCTCCTTCTATAGGCTAGGGGCTGGTGACTAGCATCGAAAGGCGTATTCCCCAAAACCCTGAAGGCATTGCCTTTATATCTTGTAAACACAAGTAACCAAGCACATAATAAGATATGAACACAAGTAAACTGTATAGTAAAAATAGAGCTGAAAGTAAGAGGGGCCGAAATACAAGCCGAATAGTAAAGGTACAAGTACAACTAAAATACAATGCAACTGAAAAAAGAGAAAGGCAGATACTAGGTCATACTCTGAGATTCCTACTTTAATGGTTGGAACATATCGCCTCCTCATCACTCCAAGTCCACTTGTCTCCTCTGCGTACCGACCCTCCATATGGTCCACCACAGGGCACCATCCAGTCCTGGTACCCTCAACCTCGATCAGCATTGTCTGTCATCTCCACCAAACCCACCATGGTTTGGTCATAATTCGTATAGGGGTAAGTATAAAAATACCCAGTAGGGACCCTGAGACCCTCATGTTCACTCAAAATACACATAGGGTAAACCACAAAGCTTGAAATCAATTGACAACCCTATTTAGGTAAATGCCCATACATATACCTAAGTTATCAAATATACCCATCTCAATCATGAGGAAACACAGGTTCCAACCTAAAAGCCCAAAGCTCAACAGTTCCATAAAGGGGGGAATACCACAAAGGAAAGTACCACATATGTATGCCACCCAGAAGAATACCACCAAGGTATTACAACCAAGGAAAGTACCACATAGGTACGAACTCATCTCACACCAGGTATAACTTCAGTACAGTAGTAGATATGATTAGATATAACTATTAATTCATCTTACTCTGTTAAGTGCAAGACCCACATAGGATCGTAAATCATCATCAGACCCATTGAAGATCATAATACATCATCAAACGCACACAGAATTCTAGTACCTCGTCAGACCCGCCCCGGATCCTAGTACATCGTCAGACCCACACATGATCCTAGTACCTCGTCATACCCACACAAGATCTGAGTACATTGTTAGAACCACACAGGATCCCAGTACATCATCAGTACATCATCAGACCCACACAGGATCCTAGTACATCGTATGTAAATCGTCAGACCCACACAGGATCCTAGTACATCGTCAGTAAATCATCAGACCCACACAGCATCCTAGTACATCATCAGTACATCATCAGACCCATAGAGGATCCTAGTACATCGTCAGTACATTGTCAGACCCACACAGGATCCTAGTACATCGTCAATACAGCGTCAGACCCACACAGGATCCTACTACATTGTCAGTACATCTTCATACCCACATAGGATACTATTATATCGTCAATACATCATCAAAACCACACAGGATCCTAGTACATCATCACATCCAGCAACAGGGTACCCGCATTAATCTTTCTCCTCTATAGGAGAGTCCGCTACTCAAGCTATTGGTTGATACTCCAACTACCATGAAGTCCCACAAAGAAATATTCCAACAGACCAACATGTAATAGGAGTCTCAACGCAACAGACGTTGTGTCAATCAGACGCCTGATCTTTGTGTTATTAGACTTTTAGTCCTAAGGGCTGAGTTGGATTTGTGCTTGATCTAACCCTCTCATACACCATCTTTCCCCAAATATCATGTGTTGTATACCAAAAGGACTGTCTCGCTCCAAGGTTTCCGGCACCATATACAGTTCATCAAACGGTCGCCCGGTGCCAAAGTAATGGCCAAAAGTATGGGATGGGTTTACACGGGTCCGGGTCTGGTTCGACCCAATCGGACAGACCCAGCCTGAACTGCTGGGTTCGGCTCGGCCCGCAGTGCGATCCTAGCAGTGGAGCGACCCTGCCCCCGGTGCGACCCGGCCCGTTGGGTCCGGCCCGACCCAGGCTGGGCGGCCCGCATAGCAGGGTGGTCGTGGTTCGGCGAGGCGCCCACGGGGCGGTGGAGCGGCTGCGGGGGGGCGGGGTGGCCACGGTGTGATGGTCCGCTGTGGCTACCAGGATGGCCACCCATCCTCTCCCTACGGCATGGTCATGCTCCACGCCTTCACCAATTGTCAGCTTGGCCACCCGTCCTCCCTTTGTCGCCACAACACAAGCAAGGACCCTTCCTCGCCTGGCGGTGCAGACGCGCACTTCCATCCCCGTCGTTCGGTCGGCCGCCGCTCTTGTGTCCCACCGGTGCCAATCTCTAGAACCAGTCACCGTCCTCCTCCATCGCTAAGAGTGCAACAAAAATTACACAATGATTTTTGAAGTGGTCGGTCCATGTTCATTTCGCATGCACCATTTGTGTTAGAATTGTAGAAAGCAGATCAAATATTTCTTGAAACACAAAAAATTTTCCAGAATGGGTAAGGGAAAACATTCACAACAACTAACCTACCTAGGAGGTTCATTTATTTGTCACGATATAAAAAATAGTGAAGGTGAATAGGGTGCCAACAATCGTCACCTCCACAACATGCCTCTGAAGTCGGGCTCGTGTGTCGTCATCTTTTTTGGCTCTGAAAAAAATTATTTGGTGGTGATGGAATTCGTCGTTTGGAGGAGAAGTTCTTCATTGGAGAGGAAGGGTGTCTTCTTCATTCGAAAATATCTTCCACTAATTCTCCCCATATCCTTTTCCAACCAATCCTCCCAAATAAAATAGGTGCCAGTAATATAAATTGAGTCTATCAATTTAATTGTTGGGACAATTAATTGTTGGCACAATTAATAGTACCATGTAGGCATAATTGATTGGCGCAATTTAATGGGAGGATTGAATTAATGGGGATTTGAGAGTTTTCTCCCCCATTAAGAGGGTTCGGGTGGTCCTCGCCATTAAATTCAAAATTTGGGGTTTTAGGCTCGGTGGTCCACACCTCCATAACATTCACATGGGAGGTTTCAACAAAAATAAAATAGATGTTTATTTTATTTTATTTTTATTTCCACAAAAAATTGAAAAACTATCTTCTACCCTCGACCTTCTACATTCGAGGTGATGGCCTCCTTAAGTGATTATCAGCGTTGTGAGTTCAACGGTGTCCTCAGATTTCAATTCCATGTACAGGTTCAAGAGTTACAAAACGCCGCTCGCACGTTTACTAAACGTACCTGAAAAAAAAAGTTCATAAAATTATTAACAGTCACCTTCGACCAGTTCCGATCGAGGTTAGGCTCCAACCAAGTGAATCACAACCCAAAGAACCCAATGGTACTCTCGGATTTTCAATCCGAGTTACCATTTAAATGTTAGGGATTTTACAATAAAATAATTGTCAGTTAATTATTTTATTTATGGAAAAAAACTAACTTTATCGGATGGTCCGCACATGCCAAAGATAGTATTTTCTTAAATAAATAATGATTTCATGAGTTCAGCGGTGGTCTCAAATTTTCAATCTGAGCTACCGTTACTGAGTTATAAGAATTTGAAAAATAAAATATTTTATTTAATTATTTTATTTACGGTTCTCCCATATTTTGGTTTTCTCACAGGAGGCACGTATCAACTAAACACAAGACGTTCCTAGGGTAACCCCGCAATGCTGGGTGTAACGGTGCCCTCATATTTCTTATCTGAGTAAACGTTTAAGAGTTATTTCACTTTTTTAGGAAAACTTCTTTGGCACCTTAATTAATGCATAAAAAAATTTGATGGATCATTACAGGCACTCAGGGACTTATAATCGCGCGCTGTCAGATTTCATAGTCTCAAAAAAATTCCATATAATTAAAAAAATATGAGGAAATTATAGGTCATTATATTCCCCCCACCTCAGGGCTTTGCATCCATGAAAGACATATTACAAATACTAGGAAAACAAGTTGGGTGCTGAGCATGAATCTGAGCCTCCCACTCACATGTGATCTCCTAGCGGTTCCTATGATGCCAATGCACATGAATAAAAGGTATCGATTGACCATGAAGGACTCTCTTCTATTGATCCTCAATATCCACTAGAACCTCTGAAAACATCACCCCATCCTCAATGTCCAGCTTTCCATGGTCGATGATGTGAGAAGGGTCGTGCACATATATGATCTGTTGGAATACATGGAAGACTTTGTGCACTCGGTGCAACCAAGGGGGAAGTACTAAGCAGTAACCCACCTCGCCAACACTAGTGAGGACCTGGACGGGTCCAATGAACCTTGGAGATAAATTGTCACCCTAGCCAAATCTCTGCACTCCTCGTCGAGGTGAGACCCATAGAAAGACGTGGTCACCATCCTCAAACTCCAGAGGTCTCCCTCTCCTATAAGCATAAGACTGCTGCAGGCTCTGAGCAGTTTTCACTTGATAACAGGTTAGGTATCATGATACAAAATCTGCCATGACGTTCTTCATCCCTGGCCACCAGTCCTGACACTAATGTTCCTGCTACCATGGTACATCCTCTGAAGAGATCGAAATGCTCCCTACCTTCATAAATTCCATCAGGTAAATTCCCTGTGGATATCTGAATACATCGAGCCTCGCAGTCTGTGTCCCCACAATTTTCCTCCCTCACTCACTAAAGAAGTTGGGGAGTGACTATGAGAGACTGAAGAAAAACTGCTCCATCTCGGTCCACAAAGGATATCCGTAATGCGTCCAGTTTCTCCGTCGCCACACCTAGCAGCTTTATACCAGATCTCCTACTGAGTGCATCTTCTACTACATTTCCTCTACACGGTATTATATACTATCTCGAAGTCAGAGCCTTAGGGGAACTCGAGCTAACGTCGTTGTCTCAAGTTCAAGTCCTACTTAGATAAGATATACCCGAGACTGTTGTGGTCCGAGTAGACTTTAAAACATTCTCCCATCAAGTTATTCCACCACACCTTCAGTGCGAAGACCACTGCTTCTATCTCCAGGTCATGGGTAGCGTAGTTATACTAGTCAGTCTATGTCTCAGCTCATGAATGCTCTGCTAACAATTCTCCGTCCACAAGAAAGGCTCCCCCTTTCTCGTAAAAGATAAAAAGAGTGTCGCTACCCTGGGGAAGTCAGGTACAAATATCTAGTATTACCAAGCCAAAGAAGACAACCCTCTCACTTGGGGGGGGGGAATCCTCGAAACATCATTTAAATAGATATCCCCATGCTCTGCCACTTCTGATTGGGACTAAAAACTCAAAAATCTTGCTGCCACAAGGGTATTTCTGGCCGAATCATGAGTGATCGGCTACACACTCTTATGCATGAGTCCATCCGGTACTGTATGGCCTTCCTTTTCGCCAACCAAAGAAAACCCCATTCCAAATTTATAGAGAAACCAAAACCTTTTTTCCAAATACAGTCAATCTGAGTATGAACTGTGGATGCCCAGTCCATACCCAAACTAACGTCGTAAGGCCTCGATACTGCCACCAAGAGGTTCCAACCATAACTCTTGCCTCAAAGGTATGATCACAACGTCGACATAAGTATGATTATCGAGTCTCCTCCCAAAGGTATCTCCAGACATGAGGGTCAAGTCAATGGCTTAACTAGAAACTCTAGCTCATTGACAAGATTCGGGGAATGAATGAATGATTTGTGCTTAGGTCTATTAATACGACAGCTAGTATTAGACACAGACTGTTTATCAAATCATTCCTAGAGCCCTTGGGTCACACTCCTTAACCATATGTTGCTACTCCCTTCCCATGTCCTCCATCTCCATGAGCCTAGTGGGGACCATAAAGGGGGGTGGTTGTAACATGTCAAAATATACCTTCAAATCATGATACTCTCATATCTCTTCTTCCACATCTGCAGCCCCCCAGATTCATCTTCCCTAAAACTTATTCCTCCCGAAACATTTTTACACACCCAAATCCCTGAGACTGGCACCTGTTTCCTGCTTTCCCACTACTAACATTCACTGGCTATATCCACTCAACCAAAGAATATTCAACCAAAAAGGTACTCCCTAGCACCCCAACATAAGTAGGAATTTCATGAAAAAATTTGCAGGCTCAGACGTCCTTAAACACACTGTGCTCGAATTTCTGAATCGCATAGCATTGATCGTATCATATTCATCAAGAACCAAGAATGATCAGTATGCCTCGATGAATACTCAGGTATTGATAGTCGTCCTCCCGAAGCTATAGAATCTATAGAGAACTCTCAGGCACCTCTTCAAGCCAGTACTCAGCCACCTGTGAGTCGAGATCACCTCAAAACATGAGGGGTATCTGATGCTGAATCGCACATAAGGAACTAAGCCGATAAGTGTCCTCTATCGGTACTGACGGTTGTAACTACTGACCAACGGGCTGTGATATAGCAGAAACACTACCTGAGGGTACTATCTCCGGTAATGGTCCACATACCGAAGCTTCATCGCTATGCAGAACATCCTCATGGTCAATCACTAAAAAATTTTAGTAGCAGAGATCACCATCTGCTCTACTGGTGTCTCAACTAGGCATAAAACTCTAGAAACCGCCTCCCGCCAGCCCTCAGCTACATGGGAAAATGTCCCACCTCGATACCTCAGAGGCCTCTGCTACTAGAACTCATTTAACTCACTCAGTCGGCGTGCACCGTCCGCCAGTGCGGTTGGTGGTATCTGCTACCCAACGGTTGGTGGTGCTGCTGGTACACCACACGAAGGTGCCAACATAGTAAAAGGGCCCGAAACCGAAGCTTCATCACTTAGTGGGGCTTCATCGTGTACCATATTAGGAATCCGAGTTGGCTATCTACACAGTGGAATCATGATAAGGAACTGGTGCACCACAGTAATTTAGTTATACTTGGTCAGATGACTCAAGAAAACACAAGAAAAATTTTCAAAACACACACACAATCAATTGTTTCGTGCACTGAATCAGAAATCAGAAGTTAGGGTCTTGGTGTATGGATATATCGGTCGTCGCACCAACACTAGATTCCCTAAACTGATAACCAAACTCACTACCCATAACATTATTTCCATTAAAAAGATCAGTGTCCAATGTTTTACGGTATAACCGACTCATTTGGTACCAATTTTTCATGACCCGTCCTCCGGGGCCCGTGCCGTGACTACCCCAAGCCCACCTTCTATAGGCAAGGGGCTGGAAACTAACACCGAAAGGCATATTTTCTAATACCCGAAAGGCAATTCATTTATATTCTCTAAACACACGCAACCAAGCACAGAACAAGATAATAACACAAGTGAACTATATAGAAAAAAGAGTTTTGAATTTAAGAGGGGTCGAAATACATGTCCAGCAGTAAATGTACAAGTACAACTTAAATGCAATGCAACTGAAGAAAGAGAATGAAAACTACTGGGTCTTCCTCTGAGGTTCCTACTTGAAGGGTAGGTATAGATCACCTACCCAGTACACCACATCCACCCGTATCCTCGGCATATCGACAAGGCGTATGGTCCACCACCGGGCACAGTCCAGTCATTGTACTCTCAGCCTCGATCAGTGTTGTCCGTCGTCTGCAACAAACAGAACATGTTGCAGGCATAGCCGGTGTAGGGGTGAGTATAAAGATACTCAGTAGGGACCCCAAGACCCTTACTTTCTCACAAAATACCTAAAGGATAAACCACAAAGAATAAAATCAACTGACAACCCTACTTAGGTATTTTTCCCATACATATACCTAAGTTATCAGGTATACCCATCACAATCATGAGGAAACACAGGGTCCAACCAAAAATCCCAAAGCTCAAATTTTCCACAAAGAAGGGAATACCACAAAGTTAAGTACCACACAGGTACGCCACATAGTAGAATACCACCAAGGTATTACCATGAAGGAAAGTACCACAGAGGTATGAACTCAGTTCACACCAGGTATAGCTTAGGTATAATAGTAGATATGATAAGTTGTAACTAATAATTCATCTTATATTCTTTAGAGGAAGACCCATGTAGAATCCTAAATCATCATCCGACCCATAGAGGATCATTGTACTTCGTCAGACACACACATGATCTTAGTACCTCGTCAGACCCACACAGGATCCTAGTACATCGTCAGACCAACACATGATCCTAGAACCACGTCAGACCCACCTAGGATCATTGTACATCATCAGACCCACACAAGATCCTAGTACATCATCAGTACATCGTCAGACCCACACATGATCCTAGTACATCGTTAGTACATCATCAGACCCACACCGGATCCTAGTACATCATTAGTACATCGTTAGACCCACACAAGATCGTAGTACATTGTCTGTAAATCGCCATACCCACACAGGATCCTAGTACATCGTTAGTACAACGTCGGACCCACACTAGATCCTAGTACATAAATAGAACATCGTTAGTCCCACACTTGATCCTAGTTCATCGTGAGTACATCGTCAAACCGATAATGGATCCTAGTACATCATCAGTGCATCGTCAGACCCACATAGGATCCTAGTACATCATCATTACATCTTCAAACCCACACAGGATCCTAGTACATCGTTAGTACATCATCACAACCACATAGGATCATAGTACATCGTCACAACCCGCTACCGGGTACCCGCATTAAGCTTTCTCGTCTCCGGTAGAGTCTGCACCTCAATCTATTGGTTGATACTCCAACTACCATGATGTCCCACAAAGAAGTCTCCCAAAGGACCGACAATTAATAGGGGTCTCAATGAAAGAGATGGTTCGTCATTCGAACGCCTGGTTTTTATGTTATTAGATTTTTAGTCTCGAGGTCCCAGTAGGTTTTGTGCTCGATCCAACCTGACCGTACCCCAACAATATCCATATCTCAAGTGGAATATACCAAAAGGACCATCTCACTCCATGGTTTCTAGTTCCGTAGATGGTTCGTCAAAATAATGACTGATGCCAATGTTATGACCAAAAATATGGGATGGGTTGAAACTGGCCAGGTTTGGGTCCGACTCAGCCCACGCTGGGTGGCCTGCGATGTGGGGTTTCTATGGTGCAGCGGTGCGACCACTGTGCTTTGAAGAAGCGGGGTGCCACGGTGCGGCAGGGCGGCGTAGTGTGGTCGGGCGCCACAGTGCGGCGGGGCGGCGCGATGCGGTGGGGTGGCCACGGTGCGATGGTCCATCGCGGCTGTCCGGATGGCCAGCCATCCTCTCCGTGCGGTACGGTCATGCACCCCACCTTCACCAGCTACTGGCTTGGCTGGATGTCCTTCCTTCGTCGTCACGACAGAAGCTGCGACCCTTCCTCGATGGGTGGCACAGATGTGTGCGGTCGTCCCCATCGTGCGGCCTGCCGCCGCTCTTGTGTCCCACTGGTTCCAATTTACGGCACTGTTCGTCACCTCCTCTATCGTGAAGAGTGCAAAAATAATTACACAAATAGTTGTGGAGTGTTTTTTTCATGTCCGTTTGGCTTGCATCCTCCGTGTTAGAATGGTAGCAAGTGGCTCATATATTTCTTGAATCACAAAGAATTGTCTAGAACAGGTAAAGGGAAAATTTCAAAACTACTACCCTAGATCGGAGGTTCGTTTATATTTCACGATATGAAAAAAGGTGAAGGCGAAGAGGGTTACAACTATTGTAGCCTCTGCACCACACCTCTGATATCGGGCTCACGCTTCGTCCTCTTTCTTGGCTCCGAAAAACGTTCTTTGATTGAGATGGCATTATTCGTTTGGAGGAGAATTTCTTCATCAGATAGGTAGGGTGCATTATTCATTGGATAAGATCTTCCACAAATTATCCCCTTCTCCATTTCCAACCAATCCTTCCAGAAAAAAGTGGTGCCAATAATTTAAATTAATTCTATAAATTTAATTATTGGCATAATAAATTAGACCACATTGGCATAATTAATTGGCTCAATTTAATAGGAGGAATGAATTAATGAGGAGTTGAGAGGTTTCTCTCCCATTAAAAGGGTTCAGGTGGTTCCCGAAATTAAATTCAAAATTGGGGATTTTAAGCACGGTGGTCCCTACATCTATAACATTCACATGGGAGGTTTCTATAAAAATAAAATAGAAGTTTATTTTATTTTATATTTATTTACATGAAAAAGTGAAAAACTATCTTACATCCTTGACCTACTACAATCTAGGTGAATGTCTCCTTATATGAATATTGGCCCTGCAAGTTCAACGGTGTCCTCAGATTTCAATTCTGAGTACCGGTTCAGATGTTACAAAATGTCGCTCGCGCGTTTACTAAACGTAACTGAAAGAAATTTCGGACAATTATTTACAGTCACCCTCAACCCATGTCGGTTGAGATTAGGATTTTCCCAAGTGAAACCCTCACCAAGGAATCCAACGGTACTCTCAGATTTCCAATCCGAGTTGCCATTTAAAAGTTATAGATTTTACAATAAAATAATTTTCTCTTAATTATTTTATGTATGGGTGAAAACTAACATTCTCTGTTGGTCCGCGCCAGCCAATGTTAGTATCTTCTTAAATAAATAATTATCTAATGAGTTCAGTGGTAGTCTCATATTTTCAATCTGAGCTATCGTTTCTGATTTATAAGAATTTGAAAAACAAATTAATTTATTTAGTTATTTTATTTACGGTTATGCCATATTTGGGTTTTCTCACAGGAGGCCCGCGCTGACTAATCATTTGTCGCGCCTATGGTAAACCATCCATATTGAGCCCAACGGTGCCCTCATATTTCTGATCCAAGTAACCATTTAAGATTTATTCTACTTTTTCAGTAAAACTGCTTACACACGCTAATTAATGCTTAACAAAACTTCGACGGATCATTCCCGAAACTCCGCACCTCGGAATCGCGCGCCGTCAGATTTCTCAGTCACAAAAAATTACCATTAAATTAAGATAAATTACCTAGAATTTCTTGGTCTTTACAACTCCCCTCAATTCTCCTCACAAAAAACCCATATATTTTTACCTCTAATATTTACAAAACACTTCTGATATTTACACAAAGCCTTAAATATATTATGTTATTTGAAAAATACCACTCCAGAATGTTTCAACCCCCTTAAAAATGGAGATAATCCAAGTAGTCAGGTATACATTTCTGACATCTCCTTTCCCATTTAAATTTCAATATTAAAATTTTATCCCTAAAATTAAATAGCACCATCTTTAAATTATATCATAATTATGATTATCAAACTATTTTTTTACTCAACATATGGTACAACATCTACTACGTTTTTCCTTCTACTTTAAGAAAAACAACATGATTTTTTTGTGTTGTGGTCTATTATCTCTATGAATCCACATGTTTCATTTTATTTTGAGGTCAGATATGGATATTTATCCAATGTAATTTATTATTATATTTATAAATTTTTTATATTATATTTTTATAAAATGTGTAACATCTTTTCCCCATGTTATTAAAAGTGGTATCATCATCTATGAATTTGTGTGGACTACCACCTACACATAATGAATGATTTTTATATTTTTATAATCGTTATACATGGATTGTCATGTGGGTGGGGATAATTGAGAAATATTACTCTAGTGAAATTATCATTTTTTAAAGATTTTTTAACAACATAACAAAAATATGATCTATATGAAACCATAGTAAATTCCACAATCCAATAGAGTCTTCTAGAAGAAAAATGATTTATTTATACATTGAATTTTTTTATAGGTCATAAATTTCATTTTTTTTAAATTATGATATATCAAAATAATTGACAATAAATAAGATAATTATTATTATATTGTAATTATATTACAATTAAACCACCAAAAAATCATCCAATAATCCAGGTTTGTTAATGTTTGGTTCGGTTTAACCACCTACTTCATCAATGAAATATATATATATATATATATATATATATTGGATAATGGTGAGAATTTAATTTCATGTAATATATGATATTAATAAGCTAATAACTAGTTTTTTGTAACTTTAATATTAAATTTTGAGTCATTGTCTACGAACTCACACTTCATTCCCCTAGAATCTTTGGAACATACTCATCACCAATTTCATATTTAAAGATCATAACTAAAACTCCCAAAGAAATAAATTATACCATTATAAATCATTATAAAATTAAATTATAGTATCTTGTATGGTTTGAATGGTGAAAATTGGTAAAATATTGATAAATATTAACCCAATTATAATACAATTTCAAAATTATAATGATTAGTTACACACAATACCCAAAATGGGTAATAACTATCTAGAATCAATATAGATAATTATTACAAATGAATTATAAATTTGTAAAAAATATGATTATGGTTTTGAATTATTTTATTAATTGAGATATTTCCTTGATATTGTATTATAAAGTATGTTTTTGGATTCTAGGAAAAGATTTATGGGGTTTCTTGGTATAAAAAATGATTCTTTGAGATATAATACATTTTTTGCACCGCATTTTCATTATATGGTGTATTTAACACCCGTGTTTGTTTTTTATAATAATATTTTTATTTAATGGGAATTAATATCCAAATCATGTTATCTTATTCATTTTCAAATTGATTCAAATTTTTTTCATATTGTAAGGATTTTTTTAAACTAAACTATTTTATATTGTATTGTAATCATTCTAATTTCATATTTAATGTAAATTTAAAACGTTAATCCATTTGATTTATTTTGGTATTTTTTCACTAATTTTTTGGGATATAAATTACTAATTCATAAACCCTCATACATGTATTTATTACTAATTTGGATATGTTTCCTATTGGATATTGGAAGAAAAATCTCTTTCATGGAGTTATTATGTTATATATTGAACTTCTTTCCTTCCATGATTGGATTTTTGAACCCTATTATTTTTTATATGATATCATATATTTCTCGTTCTAAAATTATTATTTTTTATAAAATAGGTATTACATTTGTTTTTAAAATGTGGGGTTTCAGAAATGTTAATTTCAATGAATTAAAATGGTTTTATTCATAATAAAATGTCTTTTTTCTTAATATTTACAATAAAAAATGTATATCATTTTCAGGGTTCCCTTAATGTAGTTTATTTTTAATATTAAATTATATTTAAATCATTCATGTAATATTTTTAAAATTTAATTTTAATGTGACATATTTTTTTATTTTATATCCATATGAATTTTGTTGTAAAATATATTTATTGTTTTCAACATTATTTTTTCCTTTCATATTCAAATGGAATTACATTCAAGGAAATTATGTTTTCTTGATTTATATTCTAATTATTATATATATTAATAATTTGGAGGATTAAAGTTGCGGTATAAATAAATTTTATTCATAATACCTTCTTGTGTGACATCATTCAAAATATTCTTGTAAATGGATTTTTCCCTTGATGGTAATATATTTTTTAGATTAATTTGTAACAATGATGGTTTGATATTTTTTACCCACCCACCTTTTTTTCTATATAGATTATGTAATGTTTTTATATATAATTTATGATCCAATACTAAAAATTTATTTCCAAACCATCCACTATAAAATGGAATAATAACCATTTATTTAGTTTTCTTTGTTAATACCATGTTTTCATTTCATATTAATAATGGGTATTGACCTATAATCCAAAAAAATTAATGATTATGGGAATTATTGAGATGACTCTATAAAATTAGTATATATGATTTTATCATGATGTATGATTATATACTAATATATTCTATTTACTGATTGGGGATATATCAGAAATCCATATATATTTGAACAGGGTATGGAATTCTGTTGATTAGTAAAGTACATTGACTATATGTTGTTTAACCTTACTTTTTATTTTTTCTGATGCCTTATAACTTTGTTGACCCTTTAATTAATGTGTATTTTTTTGGTGTTCTACATTTGCTTATTCTAATAAAGATAATTATTTGAAAATTTGATTATGTATTGTCTACAAATTATCTCATATAATGTATGCATTAGACAAAAAAATGTGAATGGTGGGAGAGATAGTATATAGTAACTCAAAGTTTCAGTAGGAATCATGATACTTGTATTTTATGTTATTTTTTTCATTACATGAAATAAAAATATATTTCATAGCTATGGTTGCGTGTATATAATATCATGATGTCTATGATTATGATGTCTTAGTTTAGGGTGTCAAATTTTTTATTACGAAATGTAAATTTGATCCTTTTTTAACATTTTATTAATATCCATATGATCCATTTATCTCTATTTTTATCCATGGATATATTATAATTATAATTTCATTATATCTTGGTGTTAATATTTGTTTTCTATTCTATCCATGATATTAATTCCATGATTGTCTCATTTTTTTGTTTTCTATTGCTGATCATTTGACCGTACGCATTATTATATTTTCATTTATAATGGTCACAAGGAAAAGAATCACAAATGATATATCAAACAAGATATAATATGTGGATAATTTAATGGAGATATTTAATACTTAATATGCATTATATAGTTTCTAATATAGTGAGAAAATATCTCTTTGTTGAGAAAGACGTGGGTATTTTTCGATTTTGTTTTTTGTAAATTATAAATTTATAGACCTAAAATGTATTTGGAATGCATGAAGCATATAATATATTTTTATGTTATTCAGTTATTATATTATTTTTTTAATTCAACTGTATTTGGTATAAAATCCAATATATAGAGCATGTTTTTATGAAACCAGATGAAAAATCACATGTCTGGTGTATCTGAAATGGGAAGCCACAAAAGGCACCCATTCCCAAAATTAATATAAAACAAGAATGAAAATTTCAAGGATATTAAATCCATTTCTAGTCATTAATATTCATTAAATAATATATATACCCTAATTTAAGTTGTATATCATCTAAAATAGCCATTTTTTCAATTCCATATCTCAGTATGTGTTTTAGAGTATTTCCAAAATATGATACCAATTAATCATGTAAAAAGTTGTTTTCACCTCTTCTAACAAAAATTTCATCACAACTCACACAATCCATAACATTGCCCTAATTATATTCAACTAGTATCTATTCAAACACTCTTATAATCTATTTTTTTTATTATCATAAACTATTATAAATAGTTATTTGGTTACTTATTGATGATATGAAATTCCAAATGACTCACATTAATATTTTTAAAAAAAATTAATCATTAAATTCTTTATAATATTTTTAAATTATTTTTACTTATATAAATTTAATGGTTCCATGGAATTAAAATCATTATACATCATCTTGAATGTGTATACCTAACATCTCTTTGAATATACATCAATAATTATCACAAAGCGTCATGATCATCCAAAAATTATAACTAGATATTATAAAATATTGAAACTTTTCATGTATAATATCTTCATTCTCTATGTCATTGATATTATAAAATAGAAAAAAATTTCTTAGTCATAACAAATAATTAAAAAAATAATGATATATTCTTAATTACAATAATTTTTATATTAATCAACTTGAATATTTAATAATTATTTTAAATATAGAATATTTCATTGTTCCGTGATTTCATCAATTATTACGTGTTGGTATTTGATGAAATAATTATCTTAACCTCCTTTATAGATGACCCTGAATCACATATATATTCATTGAGACCGTTTTTATCTTTATCTCTATATGTTCACATCTTATAATCTCAATCATTTTTTTCTTGGTGTGATTCATTTAGTCGATGTTTTCAAATATCCCCAAAGAAATTATTTTCTTCATGAGGCCATTCACATTGAGTACTATTTGTATGGTATATATAATGTCATCATATAACAGAACATTAAAGGTTGAAAATCCAATTCCCTTCAATATGTGATCATTTCTCAAAGACACAAGTCCATTAAAAATAGGTTAATAATTATTAAAAAATTATTTTCTAATACAATGTTACATGTTACTCATATTTGATTATACGTAAATCATTATTTTGTTTTCAACCAATATAGAATGTTTTCTTTTTACTAAGTAGTTTTTATTCCCCATAAAAATTACTAAATATATTAACTGATTAATTATTTTATATACAATTATTTCTATGAGAATAAATTTTATGTTAACCTTATTACGATAATTATAACTTGTCACATTCATCTTACTCCCTGATATTGACCATCCACGGTTATGGATCCTAGTAGATATATAACCCATCACCCTTCATCTCTCAATAGATATATCCAGTACATGTTGCTTTCATGTTTCATTCTCCTTATTGATCCACCTATTGAATTGTTTGGAAAAAAAATATAAAACACCACTTTATATCAATGTATTTTTCATTATATTATTTGAGATGATTATTATTATGGAATCATATAAACTTTTAATTAATTGATGCAGAATATCAATATGTTCAACATATATTATTTTGAATATGAATTCTATTACTGGATAAATAGGGTATTATGCATTTTATTTTTTATTATCATATGAATAGACAAATCATTAAAAGTATGTATAAATTTACCTTTATGAATATATTATTTTGGAGTGACTTGTAAAAATATAAATTTGTTATAATATCCCATATCTAAATTGTTTTTATTTTTTTCACCAACGCTTGATAATACCCCAATATCCAATATTAGATTAATATTGTAAAAACAATTCTTATATATTTAACTATATCTCTTCAAAATCATGCAGGTTATTTTTTAACTAATTAATTATATTTAATTATCTATAACATCTTAAACTATCATTGTGGTGACACTATGGTGAGTAGAAACCTATCCTCATGTGCACATCTCAATCTCCACAGGTCGGTGACTAGCATTGAGGGTCAAATTATATAACTTGTGAATAGAAATATACCATAATGTTCCACTTAATTAATATACTTATGAAAATTTGAAATTAAAAGAAGGATAAAAAACTGCTAACAATACAAATGTATAAACATAATAAGTATACAATTGAGAATAGAAATTTAAAAGAGTGTGTTTTCACCTATAAAAAGAATCAAAATTCTGAAAAATATATCTCCAAGATGAAGCTTCACCTCAACTCCCAAAAATTGAGGTATCATTCCTCTACCTAGAATATAATTCATAAAATTTTTACACACATGAGGTGTGTACATACATGGATCAAGAATAAATCCTTTATAGAAACCACTTGAACCCAATACATCCAATGATGTTTAATATAACCCATATTCATAGTGTATGGATTTTTAGTGTTTTAATTATATAATATTTAACATGTAATTTAAGATTTTGGCAGTAAAAAATCACCTAAATTTTCTTATACATGTTTCATCCTCTCCCAATATATCCTTAGTTACCAATCAATGAACAAAGTATCCAGAAAAATGGCTTATTATCATCTCATATACCAAAAAAAATGAATCACAAGTTTTCTTGGGATTAAAACATGGGCAATCTAATATGAAAGGTTCATCATTAATATCAAATATCAAAACTCAAACTATGTATCCCTTCAAGTAACCAACATAATAAAATATTTCACATAAAAACATTAGGATAAAATATCCCAAAAATCACATTATTTCAATCTCAATAAAATATAATTTATCAGTAATTAATATAAATATAAATAAAAAAATCAAATTTTAAAAACACAAGAAAAAACAATAAATACAAAAAATAGTTTCATAATTTAGTACATAATTTCAATAAATCATGATTCACACCAAACCACAGTTTGAAATCCACTCAAACAATTTACTCAATTAGAGAATTATTATTTTTATATTTCTCCTTTTATGTATCACATTATAACATCATAAATAAAATTACCAATATATTTATTTAACATTATAATTATATAATTTTACCATTAACATTATCAAAAACATAAAAATTGTCCCGCTAGTTTTCGTATATTTTTTATCCCCTTCAAATATTTATTTTAATAAAAAAAAATCATACTAATTTCAATAAGGGAAATAATCATAAAAATAATTATATGAATCCAAAAGAAATACAATAAATATATTAAAAATAATAACATATATAGTGAGTCACATAAAAACAAATAAAATTATCATTAAGTCATATTTTTTCTATTTTATAATCATTAATTGTATTATTAATGGCATATAAAATTTTAATATTATCTAAACAATTTATATATAATTTCATCATTTAACACAATAAATTAAAAAACTTATCATTTTCATGAAATTATTAAATATAAATAATGTTCAATAATTCATAAAAACAATTATTCGTCATTAAAACTTTAATTACCATCTTGAAAAAAAAATTCTTTTCTTATGAATGTTCATCAATTAGATTTTATAATGTTATATTCATTATTATAATAAAATTTTATTTTTGAGTCAAAATGAAAAGATCATTATTTATAAAAATATAAGTCTTTGACGATTTTTTTGGTTTTAATTAAAATATTAATTTCCAAATTATAGAATTTGTGAAAAAAAAAATTTACCAAAAAAATTAATTTAGAAGAAATCACTTTTTTTGGTGTTTTGTGAGTTTATTTTTAAATTAAATTCTTCTAAATCAATGAATTGGTTTTATTAAATGAATTTAATATTTTGAATCAGATTAATTAATACTATGTAATATATTCATGTTTAATATTTTTCACTATTGAATTTTAAATAATCTAAAAAAAGTTTATAACTGTTGAGTTTAAAATAGTTTTACCTGAGTGTTAATTAAAGACCTAAGTGTTAAAATGACTCGAAACGTTTCTAAATACTATTGTGTGGCCTTATTTCAACCATATCTAATATATTCATCAAAAATGTTATATTTTGTAGACATTTCTCATGAGTAATACATTAATACATTTTAATCTTTTTGGACATTCCAAGTGTGTCCACTCCCCCACTTACAAATGGACACCCATAAGCTTTTCAATACACACTTTCATATCATTTTGGATTATAAAATACCTAAAAACCCTTCCAAAAATCTATATATGTGTCAAATGTGACCTAATTTTATCATAAAACCAACTTAAAATGACTTTATTTATAAACAGAATGTCGTTTCCTAAAGAAATGGTATAGTTCTTAAATAACTATTTTGATTTATTTCGTTTTATAACCCATTAAAATCTTCTTCATCCATGATTAAATAATTAAATTTTTATATTTTATATTATTATATATGATTTTACAAATGGAATATCCTATATATATATCCTCGTCCATCAAATGTGAAACAAAACCATTTTTCGTCTGTATAGCGGTCAACTGCCTTGTGAACTGTTGAAATTTGTTTTCCATAACCACATGTAATGGATGATTATAAGTAATGATTTAATATATAAATATGAAATTCTTGACCTAATTATCATAGTTAAATGTTAATGTATCATATATTTCCTTAAATTTCTAATAATTGAAAAAATGATAACATAATTCTAGCAAACCTATGGATTAAGACCTCCCCATACTGACATGATTCATTTTTCATCACTTTATCACATAAAATGTATATATAAGTTTATTTAAAGAAAAATAATATAATTTTTGGATATTAATATTTATTTAAATATCAAATAATACACACATTCTCTCTATCATCTTAAATTAAAGAAGGAATATTACTCATGTGTATATACCAAACACTATCTCCATGATAGAAAAATAATACATTTTTTTTAAATAATATTATATTTTTTTAATTAAAACTATAATTAATGTATACATATTATAAATTATTAATGTTTATTATTTTTGGGATGATGGAATAATTTCCCCATTGACCATTGTTAATCGACCAAATTTATTTTGGAAAAATGAGACGAATATCAACAAAACAACTAACATAAATTTAGTTGAATATGTAATTTAATATAAGATGATAATAAATATAATAAATTATAATATTAATATATAAAAATTTTATTTAAAAAATACATAGTAAAATCATTATTATTATTGGGGTAGATAAAGAACATACATGATTTGTCAGACATTAAGTATTACACAATTTACCTTAAAACCCTCACTTTTAAAACATTAATAATTTATTTTCTACATATTTTTATACCACACCCATATTGTTAATGTTTTTTATGAATGTATATATATTGATAAAAATGAATTATATATTAATTTTTTTTCAATTTTTTCATTCTTTCAAAGGTATTCAAAGTGAATCGTTTTATATACATTATATTGAAAGCTTAGATGTCCATTAAAAAGGAAAAAACTGATGTTCTATTACAATTTATATGAAATCAATTGAGTTTTTCACCACTACCACCATTATTTTTTTATTTAGATTAATTTACTGTCTTCCAAAATATATTAAATTAAAAAAATCACTCCCTATAGTCTATGTATTTTAAATTTTAAAAATATTTTTTAATGAAAATTGATATATAAAAATCTGAAGATGATTTTCATATGGTTTCAAATGTATATTTAATTAATATGATAATAGAAATGTATGATTTTATATTTTATTATTATGTAATTGTTATTGTTCATTTTTTGATGATGGGTGAGCATGAGATATCTCATTTCGATGGGTTATCATGATATATATCTCAAATTCATTAAGTGAGGGATGTAGTTAACTGGTTACAGGGTTCTCCTAAGTCGTTATTTGAAATTATTTTCTATGTTTTCCCATTTGTAACACATATTTTAAGAGTAATATGAAAATAATTTCCCAACACACCTACGTGATTTTTTTATTCTTCTTCAATGTTTTTATAAGAATACTATTATATCACAAGGTATAAAAATGAGATCATGTTTAAAGAAATGTTTTTACAAATTTTTATTCGTGAATTGTATAACTTGGGGGAAAATTTTCATTATTTTTTGTGATTATAAAGAAACATTAATGAGTTTTATATTTTACTTTATTATTTATTATAAAATTATTTATGAAAATATTTAGAATATAAATTTTATTTATTTAGAATGAAATTGTCTATTTTGACCTCAATGTTTAATATTAGAAAGGAAAATTCATAATATGATAATTCCGGGATTAAGAGGATTCATTATTATTTTTATATGTCCAACACTGATATTGTTTTGCCCATACCACATATTACATTTTTTAATAGGTTTTATAGTTGATTATGGATGAGGAGGGGGTTAATTTGAAAATTGAGAGGATATGTCATTAAAATAATACTTTTTATATCATAAAAAAATTTATTGTAGAAAAAATATATACTATGTACATATGAACACATCATACTGTAATATTTTATTACATAAGGGTGATGACATAATCCTCAAAAACACTAAACTGAAAATGCCTTTGGGAGAGAAATAAATGAATTCTAGTATAAATATTCAATTTTGGGGATTGTTTGTATTTGTCTCATTATAGTTGGTATTAAAGTGGTTGTTTAGATAATTTTTGCGGATTTGATAATGTAATTTAGATCCCTTATGAGATTCTAATTTATGTTTTTCATGATATACGCTTTTAATATTACCATATTGCTTCATCCAATCCATGTTTATATAGGTTGGTTTTCCATAGGGGAATCAAGGTAGTTGTGGTATAGAGGAATAATGAAGATAATGTATTTCCAAACTACAAAAATAAAATAGATAGAATCGGAAATTTATAGTTTTATTACTTGATGAACTAGTTGATAAATTCTATAAATATTGGTCATATCCATTATTTAGAGGAAGAGATCTACTATAGAGAAACATGTGTAAATATTAGCATTTAATTATACTTATTTGTGTTCCATTCAGTGGGTTTTTACTCTATGGTATGTGAGGCATTGATTATGTCTTTTGAAATGATATTTAATGTCATGGGTTTTTTGGATCATCAAAAATAAAAATTTACAATTTACAATTTTAAAGGGTGAAATCATCAAAATTAGTCAATAGTAAATTATTCTATGGAAAGAGAAGATATTTATTCAATTGAACCTAATACATTGAAGAAAATTTTCCTGGGGAATTATTTTTAGGGATTTTCAAAATTAAAAAGAGTATTTATTTTTATAGTTTAGGTAAGAGGATGATTCTAGGGTCACATATGTTGAAAACATTACCAAATTATTAAGGAACACGCCATATTATATCAAGAATATTGTTTTTTGTTCATTGGGTTTAATATGGATTAAAGACAATATATTACAATGATTCAGACACTATAAAATTAAAATGATATTGGAAACTCATTTACTATGAAAATAATATAAAAATGGAATATTATAACGACCATTTATTCCAAAAAACATAAACAAGAAGTCCATGTTGATGAAAATGGAAAATTAACCATTGATGAAATTTGAATGTAAGAAAATTTTGTTTCTAATTTCAGTTAGTTTTTATAGAAATAAACCATGGGAATATCATAAGAATTAAATGAAGTTTTTATGATGTATTATATTTGGGAATTTGGTGCATGACTACATATATGTGGATATAATTAGTGGTATGAATAATTTTGATAATATATAAGTAAGGGGTTTTAAATGTAATAAGATAAGACAATATAAAGATGTGTTCTAAAAGAGATAAATATTGGAATAAGAAAGACTAGAACCAGAAGAAAATGGTGAAATCCCTTGAAACTACTTAGGTAGATGATATTCGATTGAATGGAGAGGTTACATGTACATTAATTTTTTATTCATATAATGTTAATTTCATATTTCATTCGGGGTCTACACATTCATTCAATAATGAGATATTTTCATGTAACATGAAAATTTCACCTCATGAAATGAATCAAAAACATTGGGTAAACACAGAAGAGAAATTAGTTGGTGAAAAATATTTATTAAGATAATCACATTATTGAATTTGGAAGGGTTTTCCACACAATTTTTATTGAATTTACGCATATAAATATTTATTTTATTATAAGTAAGGATTACCTTAAACATTTTCATGAATAGTTATATTGAAGAGAAAAAGAAGTTGTTTTCCAAAAAGAAAATTAATTATTATATAAAAACAAATTCATAAGTTTGATAATATATTAAGATGACAGGAAACTATTAAAATAATTAATTTAAAATGATATTTTAAATATTGAATAAACTAAATAAAATGAACAGATTAATGATGATCTAGAATTAATAGAGACTGAATAATATTTTCCTGGTGAGACGTTTGGTATTATACATGAAATATATTTTAAATTTACAATTAACTTAGTTAATGATACTAAGACTACTTGAAACCCCCTTATCAAATTTCATTAGTAGAACATATGGAATTGAAAATTCCTTTATAAGAAAATATTGGAATAGGATTCATTATTTAGAAAAACATACCATGGGGTTCTACTATTTTATTAATAAAAAATTAATACGGTCCATGATTATTTTCAATAATTATTGATCGAATAATTACATTTATATCATTTATAAGTATTGATATCCACATATCAATGAATTATTTCATAATAGCTATGGAGATCAATATATTTGAATTTTGATCCGTGGTCCAGGCACAATCAGTTGTTGGTGAAAAAGGATAACATCACTAATATAATATCTTATACTTGTAATAAGAATTGTGAGTTTGTTGTTATACACTTTGTGTTGAATAATTCTCTAATTGTGTACATTGTTGGTATGAATATTTATTTCCCTTAATATTTGGATAAAACTATGTTTTTGTGAATTATATATATTTTTGTTAATTAAATATATATATGTGGACTACAAAAAATATATAAGTATTTTATTTTCAACCATTCAAGAAAATAATTTATATAAAAAATTGAATATGTTTCATTGTTTGTTATACGAAATTTTATTCCTTGAAAATATCTTAAATAATGATGGAAGAATTATTAATCCAACTAAAAATGATGTTGATAAAGGAAGAAGACATAGAAATGTTACTGAGATTCTTAGATTTCTGTATTAGGAGGATATTACTTGTGGATTGCTAAAATATTTACACATTTATATTTCCCACTAACCATATAAACATTGAATTGAATTACGATCATCTAGAAAAAATAATGTTAAAAATAATTATAGTTATTGAAAAGTTGATTTTAATATTCACTAGTACTGGAACTACCATACATAAATGGTCACATTGTTATTTATAATTAAGCTTTATTGAGTTGAAGAGGTGGTGTTTTAATGCAGTATGGTCAGGTATATTGTTTATCCATCATGTTAATTAATACCTCATGATCAAAATCACTCCACACATGACCTTTAATTGGTAACATAAGTGTTTTTTTCAAATATTTTAGACATCATTTGAATGAAATAGAGTGGGAAATATATACTTATCAAAAAATATTGAAGCACGTTTCACTCAAAATAATTGAACATGAGATAAAGGAGATAACCTTAACTGATAATGGATTATAACTACACAATTTTTATCCATCTGTGAAATGAAAATAGATTAGCTCATCTTTTGAATTGAAAATATAATGTTATTTCGAAAATGATACAATTGTAATGTGGACCCTTGAATAATTATTTTATTCTTTTTGTCTTATAAATTTTTTGTTTTGTAACTCCATTTGATTTTAATTATGTTTTAGTCAATCATCCTTGTCAAAACAATTTAAAAATTATAGAAGGTGGATCATGATTATAACATCCATCACTTTTTATATATTATGTTAACATAAATTTTATGGAAAATTTGAAACATTATACATAGAGACTCCTAAAACCATACTAGTCTAGTACCATTGGAAATATGGAAACATAAATATTGGTACATAAATGAGATACATTATCTACCATAAGCTTCTTCTTTACTATAACCCTTCTTAGACAATCAATCATAATACATATCTTCATATCTTGGGGAAGGAAACATAAAAATTTCTGAGCTCAAATTATCAGTAAGGGTAAATAAGGGATATATATATAAATAATTATGATTATAAGGATATGAGAACATGATCATGATAATACAAGATCATACCCAACATATCAATTATTATATACTTGAATAATGGCATATAGAATGGTAGTTCGTAAGACTCAAATCATTAAAAAATAAAGAATATAATCCATGAAATCCTAAAATATGAATAAAACATGGAATTATAGAAAACACATAATAATATAATATTATTTTCATAATATCCATAGTAGTATAGGGGAGACCATCTTAGTAGTACATGCTCACTCCCAAGACAATTTTTGTAGTCGTGGTTCACTCCCATGATCATCTTAGTATCACAAGTTCACTACTCAAACCATATCTGTAGTCATGGGTCACTCCCATGACCATATTAATAGAAATATTTCACTCATCATACCATCATGGTAGCCGTAGTTAACTCTCATGACCATCATATTAGTCATGGTTTACTCCCAATACCTTCGTAGACCATCTCATGAGATATAGATATTTTCCCAACGAATTGGATGATGTTATAGGTTACACATATCTCATAATGAAATCATTCTTACAGGTGACACAAATTCTTTAAAAAACATATCATAACACATGAAATTAAGTTGGTGTTTTAAGCATTTAATCATATCTTAATCTATCAAAAAATAATAGTTTCATAACCATTTCATCCGAGCATAAGCCATGATATGAATTGGGTTCTAAAATAATATAACTCATATAATAATAATGGTGGAATAAACATCCTTCCATAAAATCATAAACCATTCAAGAAAGAATATGAATGGAACATTTGGATCTTTTCCTACAATATAATTACTAAAATAAACAAATGTAATCCAATATAGAAAATAACATTGAATGGTTTTTTGAAAACATTCACGAGGATAATATCCTTTCTTCAAGTAAATTATTATAAAAATACACCACACCCATTAAAAACAATTTTACATTAATACATATGAAAAAAATTCAAAACAATTTAAAAAATAGAAATTTTAAAATACAATGAAATTTTTTTAATAAAAGAGTACTTTTATAAAACATTTTATTTGAAATTAATTTGAAAACATATAAATAAATATTGATTTTTTTAAACTATTTATTTGAAAAAACATTGATAACATATAATAAAATATTGAAATGGTTTTGAAAACAAATTCATTCAAAATACATTTAAATCCTATAAATAATGGTTGAAAATATTTTGTAATATATTTCTTTGAAAATACATTAAAAATTATAAAGAATGAATTAAATCAGTTTGAAAAATATAATCCTGATAATCTTATGAAAACTTATATGAAAATAATTAAAACATTTAAAATATTTTTTAAAACATAAAACATTTTTAAAAACCATTTTCTTTAAAAAATCTTCGATAAATTTTAAAGAAGTATTGATAACCATACTAGAATTTTGAAAAATCTTTTTCATTAAAAACACATTAAAAATAATAAATATCCATAATATTAGGAAAAAAATTATTTTTTAAAAAAAATAAGTTTTTTATATTGTAAATTAGGAATCAAGGGAATATTGGTCATAATGGAGGGAAAATCCGTAAATGTTATACGATGTAATAAGAACTTAACTTTTTCAAATGATAAATGAAAACTATCTTGTTCATAACGAGAATTAAAGAATCCTTTCAAAAAATTGATAAAAGTGACAAAATAAAAAAATCATGTTAATCTATTTTAGGAGAATAGTAGAATATTCTTGGAAACCCTTTATAGAATTCATTTTTTTTTTGAAAGAAGATATATTTCTTTCTAAAGCGAGGGTAATGTCGGGATTTCATATGAAAAACATTTTGTGACCATATTATTTAAAAAATTGTTAAAAATGGTACCAACACATGAATATATATTGAATAACCAAGGGATATGAAAATTAACAATTTCTCTTGAGGTATGAATCAAAATCTTTCAAAAAAGGAATCATAATCACAGAGAATCTCGAAAACATATGATATTGTTTCAATAAACTCTTATCACATAGTAACTATAAACCACAGTCCCCATGTAAGAAGGTGAGGATACATGAAGCATAAAATATCATGGAAAGAAGGATATTAAGGGTATAACATTTAAAATTTATTATATACCCTGCATATAAAAATATTGGTGTATAACATGTCATGTGTTGCAAGGAATGTAAAATGAGACAAAACTATAATACTGTTTTGCTAAATTTGGAAACCTAAACCCCATGAAAATAGGATTATATAATTGAAATGGAATTACACATAAATTTATATATAATAACTGTATAATAAATTAATGGTAATTTTAGAAACAACACAAAATAAATGGGTGGTTAATAAATCATTTATCTCATATAAATAAAAATTGGGTTGAAATTCTATAACCTGGTATCTTGAGTCATGTTGTACTCATTCTAACCACCTCTTAATTGGGTAACTCATTTTTTTCTACCAAAATGATTCATTGGATTTATTTCTACATAATTATTGTCCATATTAGATGAATTTATATATTTTGGGAAGTGTATTGGGTAATGATTGTCCGATCTGAAGTTGGTTTAGAGGTGTGATGAAGAGGGAGAGGTGGTGGCCTTTTATAGGGAAGGAAAAAGACACAAGTGGAATTTTTTTAAAACATCTTAGATAGAAAACAATTTCTAAAAAAATTCATATTAAACCAAATAACTAAATAATGGAAGGTTCATGGATGAATCATGTCAATCCAAAGTGTTTTTAATGAGTTTCAATGTCATTTTGGATCTTAAATATGAGGTTTTGTAATTTGTTAAACTATTTTTTCTAAAAATCACCGTAATTATTTTCAATATGTTTAACTAATCTTTTTAAGTAATAAAATATACCTTCTTAGTAATTATAAATTATTTGGTTTCAAAATATAGAATCCATTTAATAAATTCTAGTTGTAGAAGTGCGGGAAATTAATTTAAGAAACAAACCCATTGATGGCATAACACTCTGGGTTTTTAAAATGAAAAAATTGAAATGATTCCTAATGACACCCTTTTTTTATTGACTAGTAATTGTATATAAATGAACTATATTATCTCCCATTGGTGAAAATTTATGTTTTATTTCAAGACAATTTCACCCTTTTTTGTTCGTTGATCCAATTTACCACCTTCTCTAAAAAGGAATATGACATTTTCAATACGGAATAATTAACCGATCATGGGATCCATGAAATTCCATCCCATTTTTCATTTGTTATCATTTATACAAAGTAGTTTTAAAAGGATTTCCAATATTAATATATCCTCACATAGAGATATAACACTTTTATCTTAATAAAATTATATAATGTTTAAAATAAGCTTTCCATAATTTTTCAACCTTATAAAGCATCAAAATGATGAAAATTCAATTCTTTAAAAAAAATAGCATGAAATGGGTTTAAAATTATTATCCTATATATAAAAAAGATATAATGGTTTGTGACATTTCAAAAATGTGAATACCCTCATCCTATATTCCCCTAAAACAAGGTAACAACCTTAATTACTATAAATCCTTTTAGAAAACATGAAAACTTCCTTATACCAATGATTACGTGATATATTATTTAAATACAATAAGTTTTAAACTTAAACATTAATGTCATAGAACACTTTTTCAATTATAATCTCTAGAGTAATCAACGCCTTTTAATTTACTTATTTATTACCAAAAAATATTTATTAAGACATCATTATCTCATCATCAAGCATTAATTAAGGGTTACCTCCAAAATTTAAAACATCACATTTCCTTGAAATCATTTTTATATGTCATCATCCCCATTAAAAATTTTCTTTTCAATACATAATGATAAACTATACAAAAAAATATTATATAGTTAAGGTTTCATATAACACAATATTTGAATTCCAAAACAGAGTTATTTCGTTAATCCAACATTATTGGTAAACCATTACTCAGGCATCAAAAACATATTCCTTAATAAATAATCCAAATAATATAAAATATGAATAATTTATTAAGGTTACACAACATCAATCTAATCCTGATTCTTTGGATTAATGTAAAAAACATAAATAACATCGCATGCCTTTCAAAGGTCATTTTTGGTCTCTTTATCTTTAGTAGAATTACCAATACTCATACCACCATCCTGATTCTCATTATGAGATTTCCATATGGGAAATCAATTTTCATAATACCCATAAGTTTCACATAAGAACCATTTAATGTTAACCATGTTCCTTTGAATTATCTCCATTGTCTAAAACTATAATGAATGGGTTGAGAAACAAATATCATAGAAGAAAACCACATAATCTTGAAAAATTACTTATAGGATGTATAAATCATTACACCGTCCACAATATATGACACCCAAGTTATTTATTAATGCTATTAATAGAGAAATTATATTTATATTATTCATTATGGTTCATTACATGCCTATAAATTCCAAAATCATATCCCCCAGGATTGTCAAACCCGGTGTGCAACAATTCCTATTATATTATAGAAGATTACCTCGAGTCTGGGCTGAATCATCCTATGAAAGTTGTTACAACTAGGTACATATGTTATATGGACATGTCAAATTGTAGTATTTAAATAGGTATTCATTTCTAGGAAGCCACTCACTATAACCTGTACAAAAATTCAAGAATATTTTCCTAAACATTAAATAATCTGTATAATTATCATTAGATATATCCCTAGGCATATGATTGAAAATTTACCTATGGATATCACTAATGTTTTTTCATCATTGTCTATAAATATTAACTAAACCTTCCCAATTATAATAAAATATATTTCCTCTATTTTCATTCATTAGAATTATATAAAATTGTGGAATACTTAAAACATTATAAAAAGAGATTCCCAAATACAATGCTAGTATATAACCTTTGGAAACATGGAAACACAAACCATCGTATATAAATGAGATATATTATCTCCCAGTAGGTTCTTCATGACTAGTAATCTTGTTAAAAACATCAATAATAATACATATCTTCATAAATTTGGGATGGAAACATTAAAGTGTGTGGGTTAAAATTATCAGTAAGGGTAAATAAGAGAGATATGTAAGCATATTCATGATAATAAGGGTATGAGAACATGATCATGAAAATAGAAGATCACTGCTATCATATCAAAGATCATATAAAAGAATTATTTCAAAAAGTATAGAAGTTAATAAGACAAGAATCATAAGGAAATAAAGAATATAAGAGATAAAATAATAACATAGGAATAAAACATGGAATTGTGAAAAAACATAATCCTATAATATGATTTCCATAGTAGCCAATGCATCACTACCGACACCATATTAGTAGTTCAGGTTTACTCCCCATACCATCTTGGTAGTCATGGATCACTCCCACGGTGATATTAGTTGCATGAAATCACTCTTAATTTAATCCTAGTATTCATAGTTCACTCTAATGGCCATCTTAGTAGCATTAGTTCACTCCTCATACCATCATGGTTGTCATGGTTCACTCCCATGTCCATTTTATTAGTCAATGGTTACTTACAAAAACATCTTATTCAATCTAATTAAGTATAAATCTTTACCCAATTCATAAGAGGGAGATATAGGTTCCACCCATATCATAATAAACTCATAAATACATGTTCCAAAAATTCATAAAAAATCATATCATAACCCATGAAATTAATTTGGTTTCCTAAACATGTAATCATCTATTAACCATTGGAAAATGACAGGTTTCATAATCATTTAATCGAAGCATAAACTTTTAAAGGAATCATTTTTAAAAAGAATATAATCAGTGGAAGAGAAAAGGTTTTCATATGAATCATTCCATCAAAACATAAACCATTGATGAAATAATATGAGGGGAACATTTGGATCATCTCCTATAAGGTCAGGAGTGACATCAACAAAGGTCGTCTTAGATTTAATATAAATAGGAATAATATTTTGAAAACAATTATTGAGTAAAATATTATTTACTCAAGAAGAAAATATTTTTTTAAAAACATATCCCCTTTGAAAACAATTTTCCATAAAAAATAATAAATGAATCTTTAAAAAGTTTGGAATACTATTTCACTGAAAATAATTTGAAAAAATATAATGAATTCAAGAAACCATTTTTCAAAATATTCCAATTAATATAATTTGAAAACATATATTGAAATAATGTTATTATAGAAAAAAATATTTCATTGAAAATACTTTGAAAACATATAATGAAAGGATAAAAATGTTTTGAAAACTATTTATTTAAAAATTCATTGAGAACATATAAATAATGTTTGAATGCATTTTTATAATAGTTTTTTTGAAAATAATTTAAAAAAATATAATAAAATAATGAACACGGTTTTAAATCAATTTTTTAGTGCATATTTTGAAAATTAATAATGAAATATTTAAAATTCTAAAAAAACTCATTAATATATAAAATATTTTTGAAAACGATATTCTTTAAAAATATTCATTAAAACTTTTGACAAAATTATTGAAAACCATAAATCTTTTTTGATAATTTGTTTATTGAAATCCAATATATAAATCACGAATATCAATAATATTAGTAAAACGTTTTATTTTAAAAAATAATAATTTTTCTGAGTGTAAAAGAATATTCAAGTGAATTTAGGTCATGATGATGTTTAAATCCGTATAGACTATAATATTTACGAAGAACAATCCTTTTTTACATGTTAAAAGAAAAATGCCTTATTCAAAAAGTGATAATAATATTACATTGAAAGAATTGGTAAAAGAAAAAAATTGAATTTTTTTTTTAATGATTACATAAGAACAATATAATATTTTTGGAAACCCATTTTAGAAAACATGGTTTTTAAGGAAAAAATATTTTCGATCGATAGATAGTATTGTCAGGAATACTGAAAAAACATTACTTTACTATTTTACGTACTAAATAGTAGAATAAAGGTACCAATTTATGAATATATCATGAGTAAATAGTGGAGAAGAAATTTTATTATTTCTATTGACAGATGAATCATATTATTACAAAAAAATAAGCATAATCATAAACAATCATTGAATTTTATGATACTGATTCAATAAACTCTTATCGTTTAGGAACATTGAACCATACTTACCATGTAAGTATGTGAAATTAAATTAAATTTTAAGTATCATGTAAGGAATAAGATTCCTGATATAACATCTAAAACAATGTTTGTACACCTTAAATTAAAATGTAAGAGTATAGTATGGAATTTGCCTTAATGAAGGAGAATTGAGACAAAACTATTAGACCGATTTTCTAACATTTAAAGCATAATCCTCATGAAGGGAAGATCATATAATGGATATGAACATGAAAATAAATTTATAAAAACATATAAAACATAAATTATAATTATACACACCAAATAAATGGAATGGGTGGTGAATTAAACATTTATATAATGTAAATAAATAGGGAAATGAAATTCCATTACTTTTTATCTTGATTATTCTCATACTTGTTTAAAAAACCTCTTAACCGTGTACCTCCTTTAGTTTTGTTATAAGATACATCAATGGATTACATAATACCCATGGATATTATTCTTGGAGTATTTTAGGTACGTTGGGATGTGTATTGGGATGATCATGTCCAAACCAAGATATATAAAGAAGAGGGAGAGGAAGTGGCCTTTAATAGGGAAGGCACATGACACACTATGAGTTTCTAAAACAAGACTATGTGTACCAATAAATTAACCTAGAAAAGTCATAAATACTATAAAACCCTTAAATATAATTTTAATGGTCAAATAATGGCCATCCAATGGGTGTTGGGTAATATTCTATGTCGTTTTCAGTCTTAAAATCGTGGATTAAAACATTGGTAACCAAATTTTTCTCTAAATAATTGAAATTAATTTTAATCAGATTCACTAATATTTTTGGGAAAAAAATTTCAACTTTTTTTCCATTATAAATTATTTGGATTCCAATTATGGAATCAATTTTTCAAAATATTAATCATAGATGTAGCTGAAATTAATTTCAAAAATATTCCTACTGAGTTGATGACATTACAGGTTTTTAAAGTTAAAACATCAATATATTTTTTATGTTTTTCTACCAAATTCCAAATTGAAAATGATTCCAATGATATACATTGGATTAATTAATAAAATTATTATATAATTAAACTTTGAAACAAATTTAAAATATAATTTATCCTTATAAAATAATTAGAGGAAAAATATGATTTGAATTATGATTTAGTATTTTTAACTATTAATTAAAAAATAAAACCATACAGAAAAATACAAAAAATTTATCCTAAATTAATTTTATGTTTCTCGTTCAAAAATTGAAGTTTATATTTATATTTTACATTTACAAAAGCTCTAAAAATAGATTTAATGTGGGTTCTCCATTAAAAGTTGATAAAACTACAATTATAAAAATTAGGCTTTAAGCCTAAAATTGAGTTTGTTTTTACGATATATAAATAAAATATATTAGATGATTACCATAAATATTTGTTTGAATATATAAAATATTAATTAAATTAATATTGTTCACTATTAAAAATTAATTTTACTTATTAATATAAATCTACTTTTTCACATAATAATAGACTTTTATAAAATTAATCCCATTATATTTGTTTCGTTTCTATATTATTTTCTAATTAATAGGTAACCAATGAATTCATATATTCATATTTACAAGTTATTTAATCCTATAATATTTACATTAATGGTCGTGTTACATCATATTAAATAATAATATTTTTCTAATGAATTATGGTATGGTAACACTCAACATTGCGAGTTACACATGGCCTCAAGGAAAGTAAATATTTCATGTAATGCAAGCTATCCTTAGAGTTCTGTGCAGAGAAATCTAATTTTTTTATTAATGTAGTAAAAACAAAACATGTTTTCGCATATAATGAAATAAAAACACATTGATTTAATATAAAGTAAAATATATTCAGTACGACATGAAATAAAAAATATCAAAAATATTATATAAATTTCAAAATATATTTCACAATCATTTGGGGGGTTACAATGATTTATATGTAAATGTAGAATCTTTAAAGAAGGTTATGTTTATAGAGTTTAATTATGAAAAAATTATATTTTTTGTGGTTTAGAAATAGTTTATGTGTTTCATGTGACCCTTTTGAGGATAAAACTATTGTATGAGACTCATAGTTCTTTGATTTGAATTCATAATTTAAGATCATAAATATATAAAGTCACTCAGGAACATTTAATGTGGGAAGAAATAAGGAATGATATTTATAATTTTACTATGATATGTTTGACTCATGAATACTTTAATGTCAAATGAAAATTAATTAAGGGGGGTGATTTATCTATATGCTATGGTGGAATTTTAATTTAAGAATATATCCTAGTATGTCATGTTGGTTTTAACAAATACACATCAAAATAATAATATGAGTTTGGTAATTATTGATTGAAAAACTAAATATGCTCAATTTCATCACACTCTAGATAATATTATTTAAAATAAAATTTATGTTGGTTATGATAAAAAAAATATTATATTAAATAGAGTCCTTATTTATAATTTATATGATCATGATCAAATATTTACCTCTAATTTATAGAATGGAGTATAGAAGTCACTCAGAAATGAATTATATTTAAGAATATTCTATCATCACAATTCTGATGGAAAACCATAGAAAACCCATTATACATTGTAAGATATTCATTAAAAAATTTCAAAGGATTATGTGAGAATTTTAGATAAACCTATATCTTTATTTTTGTTTTATTATAATAAAAAAAATTAATTCTAGTATACATATTCAATATTTATGGGGATTATATAGAAAGTGGTGTGACACTACAGATTTTTGGGATGTAGTCAATGAATGAATTGTGGTGGGACTACAAGTGGTATATTAAGTTTTTGAAAAGGTGAAGATGATTTAGTAGAACATAATGATGCATGAAAATAGATATAGAATTCATATAGATAACCACATGATTTATATTTCACTAGAGGAATGAAAACATTTTTTTTTTCTTACAGTATCTCTATGGAACATTGTTATTCATGGTAGAAAAAATTGAATGTTAAGATCATGTATCACTAGACCATAACGAATCCCATATAATTTTAGATAATTTTTCTATAGATTGGTTTTTCCTATTATCTTATCATAGACGCATGATTAATTACATGTTTCATTGTCATGAAAATACACGAATGATGCAAATGATATATTTATCTATGAAGTATTTCAAATAAAAGAAAACATTTCTTATCAAGAAAATAAAATATAGATTACTCACCACAGAGATCATGTGATTTGAGAAAAATTGATATTATACATTATGGTTTTGTGAAAAAAATCATTATGGTTGAATGATTAACATTGGTATTAGAAATTTTTTTAATGAAATAAATTCCCACATGTTTTAGTAATGAATATAAATAATGGGATACCATTTTCAATATAAGGGGAGAATATATAATTATGGTTAATATTAAAATAAGTCATTTTTATTCATTATTTTTAGTTATCAATTAGATTAAATAAATTTACATCCAATTTATATAGGTAAAAATTTTTAAATAATAAATAGAATTTCTTAATTCACACTTTTTAAATTTTATGATGATGTTTTTCTGGAAATTTTTTGACAATATTGATTTTGGAATGAATAAGGAAAAGGTTATTTTTATTGAAAAGTTTATTTACTTTTGAAATATTTAAAATATAAAAAACCATATAGAATTAGTTTAAAAAATTAATAATATTTTATTAAAAAACAATCCAATAAATTTCATTGGAGTCAAAATTATACTTGAATTTCATACAAAAAAATATTTCTACTGAAAATGAATTTTTATAAAAACAAGTTTTTATCACATTTTGTGAGTTTAATATTAAATAAAATATTAATACATAAATGAACTAAGTTAGACTATTTTGATTCCATATTTTTAACCAGAATAATTTTTATTTATAAATATGATCAACTAAATTATTTGTCATAATGAATAGTAAAAATTCTAAAAATACATTACCAAGATTATAGATAAAATAAGTTTACTGATAGGTTCAAAAATATATAAGGGAAATATGACCTAATAACTTTTAGAAATTAGAACATATAAAAAATTTCAACCCTATATCATCTCATATTCAGAAATGGTCAATTTTGAAACCATTTTTTTATGTATTACACCAATATAATATAATATTTTTATAATTTTGAGTGTGTCCTCTTACCCCAATAAAAAATGATACCCACTCTTCTTATCTCCCCAAACATCAAGATACATTTAATTAAGTCATTAACTAACCAAACCCATTCCTAACATCCATCCCTATGATCGTGAGTCTATGATTTGATCATAAATTCATCCTAGAGAGAATTTAGTTAATAACATAGTGAGATTGTTAGAAGAAGAGGTATAATACTTAACCTAGTGTCTTTATTTTATATCATTTTATAACTCCATAAAAAAAATTTATTCATTGAAATAATTACATTATTGTCATAAATATGGTATGATGATATAATTTTAGTGTTATAACATATATATATCCCATCATCTATCAAATGGAAATAAAATTAATTTTTCATGTGTTTGGAAGAATACCGCATCGCGAACAGTTGTAATTAATTTTCAATGACTACCAATAATAGATGATTATAGTTATGTGTATAATATATAAATATTATATTACGAATATAATTATCATTCTTAATGGATAATATACCACCTATTTTTAGGTTCTGAGCACATCGGAAGCATGTGGATGGGTGTACCACTATTTAATTTTAGTATTAACAAAAATCAATCCAAGATCCATCATGATATTAAAACATCGAATCTTCGGAATTGAATGAAGATTGAAAAGAAAATAGGGAAGTGTTGAAGCCATGGAGAGGATCATCATATGTTGGATATAATTAATTTAATTAATGGACAAGAATTACCTTGATTGAATTATCTCTCCGTTGATGTTTCTATTCACGATCTCATGTGATCCGTAATTGCATCAATGAATCCAATTGAAGGGTTTCTCTTGTTGTTATCCACACATGCTACATGTATCTCTAGACCTTACCAAAGGTATCTATGGTTGGTAGTACAGAAGATCCACTGATTGCGATTTCTGCCTTTGATCTCCTTGAGAGACGCTTCTAAATCCTTCTTCTTGACCCGATAGAGGAGGATCTCTCTCGTAACATGAGAGAGTTATTGGAGTGAAGTAATTATATCTTGTCTTGAGAGATTTTTCCAGATCTGTTGTGCACAACCACAATTAATATCTAGGCTTAATGAGAATAATATAATTGAGATTTATAATCTATAGAATAATAAAAATAACTAATTACCAAAAGGTATTTATTCATTTCATTTAATTCATAGTAAGACCCCATGTCTAATACTAATAGTTTACTATTATTATCACATGACATGTTCCCAAAAAATTACACCAAATATTATATAACTAAACAAATAATATTATTTCTCAAAAATCCCCAGAAAAACTAATAGTGTGTATATTAATATACACGTCATGTATTTTTTCTTTTCTGGATTATTTATTTCCTCCACCACATTTATTAGACATTGATTAATGACTATTTATTTCTCAAATAAATATCACTACATTACTCACTAATAAAAATATTATCTCTCCCACAGAATATTTTCTCGAAAAACTAGTATCGAAATAAATGCCATTAGGTATCCTTGAATAATTTTTAAACCAAAATCGGGAATAATCTTTATTCAACATGTTAAATTAGTATTTAACTTAGATACTTGGGCACACTTAGTGTGTTACCCTCTAGGCCTCTTGCTTAGTTGCTTTAAGGGGGGCCTGGTTAAAGTCCAAGGTTGGAATCTAGCAACACACCAAGGCACCCATAAAGAACTAAGTCGTTGCCACAATGTTGTGTCACCTCCTATGAATGCTTTCAATGTAATATATTCCCTTTGTCTCGATATCTCGAATCAAGATGGTTTCATGCTAGTACCATCAACCTATGGGCTCGATTATTATTTCATTGACATCCTGGAATTGATCTTTCTAATTACTTACCGTTTACATGGATTAATATATGCTATATAAATTCCATTGATGAGCCTAACATATCAACTTATTTTATAGAACAAAAGGGACAAACCCTTTCCACATTATATATTAAGGAAATATTACTTGGGACACACCCAACATATCCTACCTCACTGCGAATAGAGTGTTGTCACATTTTTCCTCAATAATATATGTGTGCGTGTTGTGATACCTATTAATAATAATCTTAATGTCTAAGGACCAATACACACGTCTGCTGATAGGAACATCAAATAAAACTAATAAATGTGAATTTTTTACTGGTGGGTCTAATTCTCATGATATCCCCCAAGATATCACTAAGGACGGAAACCATGTGGAGGCGCCACAATGATTTCTATGTCCTCACCCCTAATGGTCGGTATAATTTGTATCCCTCAAATAACATCATCTGACCATAGATCTTATATTCACGAATAGTGTTATGGCCCATCCAGGTTCACATCATAGAAGGGATCTGTTAACAACTATCCTTATATCATTATCACATGGATTGTAATGAAGAATAAAAATCAAAATGTGATAATGAATTTATTAATTAATAAAGTACAATGTGGTTGGTTATAGGCCACCAACTCTAACAGACTCCCACTTGTACTAGATCCCACTACTTACAACCATTAACCAGCTAGCACTCACATGATATTCATGATTCATCTGAGATTATTATTTAGTCATGTGGTCATCTAAATTACCTTACATGGATACTCTGCTCACTGAAACTTCATCCCTTTGATATAAATCTCTCAAGAAGTTATACATCCAAAGAATGTTCTTGGTTCGTTAATGTGAACTTGTTTATTTTGAAAGAGCCACCACTACTACATTATCAAAGTACAATGTGAAAGGTTCTCTAATTCAAGGTACCACATTAATCTCCTGGAAAATGTTCCAAATACAGACATCTTCCTTGGCTGCATCAGAAGCCGTTATATATTTGGACTCCGCTGTATAAACGGTGACAACTGGAAACTTTGAACACTTCTATATGAGATCACCTCCATTGAGATAGAAAAAATATCCAATTTTTGACTTCAAATCATTATGATTGGTTTGAAAGCTAGCATCAGTATACCCACTGACGACAAGCTCCTCGTCTCCTCCATACACTAGGAATATATCCTTAGTTCTTCTCGGATACTGAAGGATAGTCTTAACAGCAGTCTAATGTTTTTCTCCTGGAACTTCTTGATTTTTTCCTACCATACTCAGGGCATAGGTAACATCAATACTAGTAAATAACATAGAATATCTAATGGATCCTATAGTCGAAGCGTATGTGATCTTACAAATTCTATCTTTTTCCATGTTGTGTTTGAAGATACATTTTCATTGAAAGATGTAGTCCATATGACACTGGAACTAATCCCCTCTTAAATTGTTCTATACTAAATCTCTTTAGTATTTGGTCAATATATTTACCCAAACTTAGTCCAAGAATCTACATGGATCTATCATGAATGATCCTGATCCTTAGAATGGATGATGCTTCTCCTAATAATTTCATGGAGAAACACTTGTTCCACCAGACATTAAATGATTGTAGGACTGGTACATAATTTCTAATAAGTAATATGTCGTCAACATATAATACTCGGATAACAACCTCATTCCCATTAAATCACTTATAAAAACATGGAACACATTCATTATTAATGAAACTGAATCCATTTATGGCTTCGTGAAAACTAATATTCCATGACTTGGAAGCTTTCATTAATCCATTAATGAATTTATGAAACTTTCAATCCTTTTTGGCTTCACCTAATGCCTCAAAACCTTATGGTTTTGTCATATAGACATGTTCCTCAAGGATCCCTTTAAGGAATGCTGTTTTGAAATCCATTTTCCAAATATCATAGTCATGGTAAGATTCTCGGGAAAGTATGATTCTTATGGATTTAAACACAGAAAACTAGAAAGAACGTTTCATTGTAGTCAATTCCATGACGTTTTCTGAAAACATTAGCCACTAGCCTTCATTTATAGGTACTAACATGACCTTACATGTCTCGATTACTCTTGAATACCCATTTTCATCAAACAAGCTTTACATCAACTAGCTCATCTACCATAACCCAAACATGGTTCTAATACATGGAATCCATCTCATAATTCAAAGCTTCTAAACTTCTTGAAGCTTCTGAGCTCTCTACTTCTTCCATATATAAGAGAGGTTCATCATTGTACAAAAATAATTATTCACCATCCTCATGGACTAGGAAACTAAATCTCTATAGTTCCCTTACCTCTCTTGAGCTCATATGCAGTAGTTTTGTTTATAGAATTTATTCGATAATGACTAATGGAACTTGTTCCTATACCAAATCTTGTGTATCGTGAGAATCAAATTCATTTAAGTAAATCTTTCTCCCACAATCCTTATTTAGTATTTGATCCCTCTCGAGAAATAGGGCTTGTCTAGCGACAATCACTTTCTTTTCGGAAAGATTATATATGTAATATCCTGTAATTCCCTGGGGATATCCTAGAAAGATACACCTCGTTCCCCAGCATTGTAGTTTGTGGCCTGAGAAGGCCTCAAAAAATTCCTCTCATCCCCATACACATGTGTTTACCAAAAGGGGATTTATTCCAATCTATAACTCGGAGGGAATTCCATTTTCTACCTTAGTTGGTACTCTGTTTAATTTGTACGCTTCAATTTGAAATTCATATCTTCATAATGATAATGGAAGATCTGCATGTATCATAACCATCCTCAACATGTACAACAAGGTGTGATTCCTCCTTTAACTAACACCATTACACCATGGGGTATATGGAGGAGTGAGTTGAGATAGAATCTTAGACCCCTCTAAAAATATGATGAACTATTAGTTCAAATATTCTCCAACTGGATCAGATCGAAGCTTTATTATCTTATTACCACACTGATTCTCTAATTTATTCTTGAATTCCATAAATTTCTTTTAATGATTATGACCTATAACACATTAATTAAATATAGGCATATCTACTCAAATCATCAGTAAAAGGAATGAAGTAATAATATCCACCTTTAGCTTCTACTAGAAATGGTCTACACACATCCATGTGCTCCGATCCTAGAATTTATGAGGCCCCATCACCCTGTCCACCAAAATGTGGCTTGGTCACATTACCTTGTAAACAATTGTGACATCTATCAAGTCGTATTAGCTCAGTATATTATAAATAACCATCTTGGTAGAGCTTTTTCATGATGTTCTCGTTTACATGACCAAGACGGTGATGCCACAACTTGGTGTTATATCAGTCATGTGAGTTTGTTTCTTTATCAATTTCATAAATGTGTATTTCATAATTTAATACATACAAACCATTATTTATATTTTTTATACCATAACATATTTTATTATTATAAATGATGCAACCCATAATTCAAAATTTAAAAAAATCCATCCATATCCAAAAAATGATGTATAAATTATGTTCTTAATAACTATAGGAATATAATAATAGTTATGTAAAACCAAAAAAATTCTAGTTGGTATTGAGGGATGGTAATCGCCAATAGTTAACACAGCCAGCCTCACGCATATGGCATCTCCAAGATCCACAATGCCTCTGGGAATCTTTCTTAGTCTACTTGGTTCCTACATTTGAATGCAGATGTGAGACCCATAAGTTGTATCTAAAACCTAATCAGTAGAAATTGAAATATTACATTCGATAATGAACACACCTTTAGAATCCCCATGATTTTGGGTACATTTCCTCTTCTAGTGGCCTAGATTGGTGTACGAAAAACCCACTGCCTCTAATTCCTTGACCTACCTCTGGATCTTCCCCTTCACGGTGGCACAGTTCTCGGGGGCTACAAACTGTTTATAAGTGCATAGATCATTCTCATTTTCCTATCTTTTATTATTCACCATAAGGATGAAAGGTTTTTCATGCTCCATGTCCTTATCTACCAATAGAATTACGGTTAGAAGATCTAATATACTACTCTCATTATTTATCATGTAATAGTTGACATAAAAGATAGAGAAGGTATTGGGAAGTGATGATAAGATGAGATTTCTATGAAACTCATCCGGAAAAACAATCCTCAAGATGTCCAGGCATTCAATATAGCCAATGAAAATGATTAAATGAGGCCTAGTTGGCAGAGAATCTCCCAGAATTGATGTGAAAAAAGTGTGGGAGATCTCATATCTCTCTTGTCTCGACTTTTCATGATTGATATCCTTAAGCAAGACATCATGCAATACAAGTCCACATTTCCATGTTGCTTCAAGAGATCAATTGGAATGGCTGATAGCATGAATCATTGGACATCTGTGGAATATTCCAAATGTTTCATATAGAGATATATATCCACATCACTGGTCTCTTTTCCAAGAGCAACTATAATAGGATCCTCCATCACATACAATTTCCTTTCGTGAAAAATGATGATGTGTAAACTCCTATGCCACTCCTAGAAATTTGTGCTAGTGAGAAGGGTATCCTTCTCAAGTAAGATTTTTAATGATATGTTTGAATTAATTTTTCTTTTAATTCCATCATTTTAATTTGAGAAAAGGTTTATTACTTTATCATTATAAAAATGAGACAAATAATTAAATTAATATGTATTAGTCCGCTAATATTTTATCTAAATTCAATACCCCTCACAATTGACATTAAAACATTATGTTGACTAAATATTATATTGGAAAGGATTTACATTTTCGTTAACTTTACCCCAACTAGAGTTGTTCAAGAATCTTGAAAGGATTTAGGTAGGCATTCCAAATTCCAAATTCATTAATTCATAGCCCCATGATCTGGTGAGTGGGCTCACCAATTCTGAAATTCATTTATTTTGAATTTCCTCAACCATTGCCTCTTGGTCACACCATGTCCCATTGTGGAAGTCAACTCTTGATGTGAACCAAGTCAATTAAACTGAAAAACTCAAATTATAATTTCATGATAATTGAAATCACGCCAACTAGGTTTGGTCAAGAACCTGAACTATCGTTTGATTCTAACTCTAATTATGGAAGGCAATATCGACATAATATTTTTGGAGGGATTTTATCCTTATACAAAAATTCCCATTTTATAATATTTCTTACATTATTTTTAATATTAAGTAGGATATACTTAAGTGATTAACCATTCCTAAGATAATATTTATGCATAAGATGATATTATTTTTGTTCCATTTTGCATTCATGATTATTTCATTATTTATGTTATAGTGACAAAAAACGCACAATAAATAAAACATGACAGTGATAGAAATAAAATAAATGGATTGATAATGAGCTCATTCTATTGGTTAGTACGTCTAGTGGTTGATAAACTAATCCAAGACCTATGGGAGAAACACCTTGGACCTATTAGGTTCGTGTTTACAACTTTCCACCTGTCCACCTTTTTATCTTCATGGGATTTTTTTCACTCTCTCCCCTAACATGTGCTTACTCCACTAGCTTGGGAGATCCAACCATTATATATTCTTTTATATCACTCACATGTGAGGGGTAAAACGAGGTTTTAAATAATAGAATCCATGGGAATAGATGCCCTATAATTTAATGATGAGAAGGATCACATGCCAACAAATTTAATTTAAGTAAATAACATAAATTAAACCATAAACATACAATATTCCTGGTCTAGCTCATTATCATCCATGCATGCAACAATATTTAGGCATAAATAAAAATAGAATTAAATTATTTAATAATTCTTTTTTAAGATAAATCATGCTCGAATCAATTAATTATCTTTGATAAATCAATCCTATTATCTTAAAAAGTTTTCTAAATTTCCCTGAGATTCTCTTCCATCATAATTTTAAATAAATAAATTCATTTAAAATTATCTTTTTAAATAACTTGTACCTTGGAGGAAACTCAATGAATTCTCATTCATAACTACACAATGAGTAAAATTGAACATTACGCAGATGTTAAATTAAACACACATATATATAAAACACTTATCATGTGTTGTGACTCAGAATTACACCCACACCATGGTACATGTCTCACGGGTTTTTATAAAATAATAATAAATTTTAATAAATTCTTGTAATTTGGATGAGTACACGATGTGTAGTTCAGACAACACTGTGTGTACTATCATTCACCATCTATCCAAAGTACACACCTGGGGACATGGTGTGTAGATGTACTTTTGAAATATTCGATGTACAAGACATGTATAGTGGGCCACACGATCTGTAATATCCGTGTTAAACTGTCTTCAGATAAGAAAGTCGTGTGTCTGGTACACAGTCCAACCATAACCCGAAGGTACTACACACCATGTCCAGTGAGTCACACATTGTGTAATCCATAAACCACATTCCACCGGTTTATGGAGAACACATGGAGTCATTTATAACTTAGAACGACTCAAACATATGTCTTGGTTTGGAGGACCAGTCCGATGCATTGAATCTTGACTACATGTCGTGTACTGCAGAATACACACCATGTGTTCTAGTGTTATACAGCCAGGATGCATGGGAATATCCAGATGAGACGCTCGGTTTTATTTTAATCAAAATTAAATAAAATATCATCTCTATGAGGTATAAGAGAAACTAAAGATGATCCACAAATCTCGAGATTCGGATTTGAAGAAAGATTAACTTTAATTGAAACTACTAAATTATCAAATGTGTAAATCGTAAACAAAAAAAAATATAATTATAATCAACAATATGAACACTTTGATACCACTATCAGGTTCTAGGTGCAGCAAAAGTGCGGGGATGTGTGTACCCAACATTAATTTTAGAATTAACAACGATCGATCTGTGATTTGTCATGATAATACCAGATATTCAGAATATAACGAAGAACGAAAAGGAAAGAAGGATGTCCCATAACCATGGAGAGGATCATCATATGTTCGTTATAATTAATCTAATTAAAGGAAAATAATTATCCTAGTAAAATTCTCTCTACATTTTTGTTTCTGTTCACGATTCGAGGTGATCTGTAGTTGTGTCGCATATGCCAAGTGTAGAATTAGTCTAGCAGTGATCCACACATGATCCACATTTCTCTAGACGTCTCAAAAGAGACCTCTGGGTGCTATCTTGGAAGAGCCATCTCTTGAGATATCTACCTTTGATCACCTGGAGAGTCTCTTCCAAAGCGCTCTCCTTGATCCTGTGGAGGAGGATATATTTTGTAACATGAGAGCATTCTTGGAGGAAAGGGATCCTCTCTTCGCTTGAGAGGATTATCCTAATCCACTTTGAACAACCACAAATAATGTCTAGTCTTAAGGATAATAACGTAATTGGGATTTATAATACATAGAATAAGAAAATGAATTAATTACCCAACGCCATTTATTCTTTTCTTTTAATTCTTAGCAAGACCCCATGAATAATAATAACAGTTTACTATTATTATCACCATACATGCACCCAAAGAATTACAACTAATATTATTTAATAAAATAATTAATATTATTTCTCACAAATCCCTAGAAAAACAAATGGTTTTTATATTAATATAAAAGGCGTGTAGTTTTGTTTTTCCATTTTCTTTATTTCTACCAGCATATTTTTTAGACCTTGAATAATGACTATTTATTTCTCAAATAAATATCACTGCATTGCTCACTAATAAATATATTATTTCACCCACAATATATTCTATCAAATAACTAATGTCAAAATAAATGTGTTAAGATATCATTTTATAATTATTAAACCATTGTCAATAATAACCTTTATTCAACTTGTTAAATTAATATTTAAATGAGATACTTGAACACACTTAGTGTGTGACCCTCTAGGTCTCTTTCTCAGTGGAATTAAGAGGATCCTTATTAAATTTCAATGATAGAGTCTAGAAACACACCATAGAACCCATATAAAAATAAGTTAACACTATAATGATGTTCCACCTCTTACGAACGCTTTCCATGTAATGTAATCCCTCTGTCTCGATATCTCGAATCAAGCAGGTTGAATTCTAGTGTCATCAACACATGTGCTCTATTGTTGTTTCATTGTTTTCATTAAAATGAACTTTCCCATTTCTTACAGTGGCCATGGATTTATTTTGGCTATATCAATTCCATCAATGAGCCTGAGATATCAACTTCTATTATGGAACAGAAGGGACAAATCATTTCTCACATTATCTATTAATGTAGTATTACTCGTAACGCACCGAACATGTCCTACCTCATTAATAAAAATAGTTTTCGTCAATATATCTATGTGATCAATTAGAAATACCCATTAATAATAATCCAGATTTCTAATGACCAATACACACATCCACAGATAGGATCATCCAATGACACTATGAAATCTGGATTTCCTATTGGCGAGTCTCATTCTTATAATATGCACCTGTATATCAGTTTGTAAGAACACAATGATAAGGTGTATCAATGTTTTATGAGTCCCCACCCCTAATGGCATGTATTATTTGTGTCCCTGAAATAACATCATCCACCTATATAACATATATTCAAGAGTAGTGTCACGGACCTTCCGAGTTCTCAACATAGCAATGATCCGCTATGACCAATTAGTGAAACAGCTATCCTTAGGAAATTATCACATCAATTTTCACGGAGAAGATCAATCATGATGTGATAAGGTATTTTTTAATGAATAAATTACTATTTATTTGTCTCTAGGACACCAAATCCAACACTATTTTTATAGTATTATATTAGTGTAAAAATTATAATTTCAATCATACATATATGTGGAATTAAACCTCTTCGAAGTGATGTGATTCATTTTTAATCATTGAATCACATGGATGGTATAAATATTTTTATTTAAATAGAGAACATGAAAATATTATATAATCATCATTCTAGGAGGAAAAAATAATACATAAATTCATTCCCTTGTATTCTTAAAACTTTCCCATGTCTATATAGGGTATAATGTCTCTATGATTGTAGCACAATTCATTTTTTATAACCAGATATCACGATTGGAATTAAAATTCCACTTAATATATCAAAATGATAATTGTGTGATAATTATTATTTTTTATATGTTGAAATAATGACCTCTTTGACCATATTCGACCTACCGAAGTCATTTTGGAACTCTAAACCAAATATTTTAAAAACACCAATCATGAAATTAATATAATAATAAGATGAATATAAAATGAAAATAAATATAATAAAATTTATAATAAACATGAAAAAAGATTCTAATAAAGAAAATAAATATGTTAATTATGTTATTTAGAATGATAAAGAATGTACATGATGAGTAAGACCTGATGTAAGGTACACATTACCATAAAACCTTGTTTTCAATTTTTATTTCATTTATTTTTTAAATATTTTCCTTCCATGACCATATTATTAATATTATTATCTAAATGAATCCATATAAAAATAATATAAATATAAAGGGAATTTAATGTTTATTTTATACTTTCATTCCAAGGTTTTTAATGTAATATTTTATTATATATTTTTGGGAACGTATTGACATTCTTTATAGAATGGAAAGTGAATAATTACTTAAATAATACAATTTATATGGCTTGTCCCACAATAATATCCATTATTTTATTTCTAGTATTTTATTAATTCCCATTTTATTCAAATAAAAACTCTCATTACCTTTGTTTTGGGTGTTTGAATTTTGAAAATTTGGTTTTAATTGAAATTTTAATGTTGATATTCGAAAATATTTTTCTTATTAGTTAAAAATTATATTTTAAGAGTATAATTATGTAGATGAAATATTATATGTGTCATGATTATTTTATAGTAAATGGGAATTTTTATAATGATGGGTGACCCCGATATAGAACATTATAATGGGTGATCTTGATATAGCTTCTAACACACTATGTTTGTAAAATAGAAAACACCATTTGACATTGTATGGGATAAAAAAATTGAACAAAAAAGAACCATGATTATTTATAATAATTTACTAATTTATAAAATAGATTTAAATTTTCTACACAATTTATGAATTCATTCAAAATATCACTGATTTCTTTTAATAATTAAATTTCTTCTAAAAAACGATTTTCATTGAAAATTGATGTTGTTTTTTTGTTTTATGTGAGAGAATATTAATTTTTTAAAAAATAAAAGATAAGTTATTTTATAAAATTTGAAAAGTTTCTAGAATTAGTATATAAATATTAAAAAATCGTTAATTGTTTGTATTTTTTTCATAATATTTTTATTTATTAGCCAATTGAGAAAAATACTACACAAAAGGAAAAAAATTATTATGCAGGGCTAGAGGCCCATCACAAATTGTCTATTAGTAAGGATTATTTTTGAATATATGAATTTCCCATCACAAATAGTTTTTTCTTGATACGTATTTGATATGAGAAACCCATACTGTCACCAATACCTTTGGTGAGTATGCACATCAAAATGAGGGACCATATATTTTCAAGGGGAATATAAAACCCATCATAAATAATATTTCAGATGAATACCATGTGGGATGTGTTCCATCACAATTAAAATTTATTTCTCTGCCACCATTTTTTATAGAGTACTATTTATGAATGAATCCTTCAAAAAAACTCATCGCCACTAATGTGACATGTATATATATATATATATATATATTCCCCCAACATGATTTTCACCTCCAAATCTCCAATTGTCACATCTCATGGCCCCTCTTTTTACCCCCTCTCTACTCCATGATTTCATCATTTAAAAATATTAACTTATACAGAGAAGTATTATTTCCATATTTACATAAATATTTTAATTTAAATGATGAATCACTAATGATTTATTTTTTTAATTTTATTTAATTTTTTATTTATCTATTTTATTTTGTAATAGTTATTAGTTTTATTAAGTAGATGAATTTAGTTTCAAGTAGATTTATTTTTTGGTAATTAATAGAATCTAGCTATAATTAGTTTTGATTATATACAATTATCAGTAAATACTTATAATTAGTAGTAATTAATTATATTTGATAAATATTTAGTACTAATTAACAAAAATTAGTAATAATTTAAAGAAATTATTAACAATTAATAATAATTTTTATTAACTAGAAATAATTAACAGTGATGTGAATTACTAAGAATTAACAATTAAATTCAATAATTAAATATAAATATTAATAATTTAAAAATAATTATTAATAAACCACGTCCATTAGAGGTAATTAGTAAAAATTGTCAGTAATCAATAAATATTAGTGGTGATTATTAATAATGACTTGGGATTATTAAAAACTTGTGGGAATTTTGCACAATTAGAAGAGAATTAGTGGTAATTATTGATAATTGGAAAATAATAGTGGTAATTATTAAAAAAATTGTAATTTGTAAAAATAAGTGGTAATCAGAAAGAATATGATGTAATTAGTTAAAATTATTGATAATTAATAAAAATTAATAGATATTAGTAAAAAATATCATTAAATATGGTAAATTTGTAGAAATTATTAACAATTAATAACAATTATTGGTAATTGGTAGTAAGTAGGGGTTATTAGTAAAAAATATCATAATTAGCTACAATTAGAAAAAGTAGTTATAATTTCTAAAAATTAGATTTAATATATAATAATTATAAAAAGTTAATGGTAATCAAAAGAATGTAGTAAAAATTATAAATAATCAAAAAAATTAGTGGTTGTTCGCGGTAATCATTAAAATATAATTATAAAAATAAGAGGTATTTAATAAAAAATATTAGTAATTAGTATAATTTAGAGGTAATTATCAATAATTAGTAAACATTGGGGTAATTAACATCAATTAGTATCAACTAGATGTAATTACTAGTATTTAAAAAATAAATTTTGATAATTATTTAAAATTAAGCGTAATTATTGTTAATTAGTTAAAATTATATTTAATCTAAATTAATTATTAAAAATTAGTGGTAATTAGTAAAAATTATTGGTAATTATCAATAATCAATAAAAATTAGTGGTAATTAGTATAAATTATCCCATATTTGTACAAATTAATGGTAATTAGTAAATATTAGTGTTTATTAGTGGTTATCAATAAAAATAAATGTGAATTAGTAGCAGTTAGTTAAAATTAGTAGTAATTACTAAATTGTTTTGTTAATTTATAATAATTACTAAATATTATTGGAAATTAGCATTAATGAGTAATATATAGTCGTTAATACAAGTATTAGGTTAAATTACTAGTAATTAGTGATACATAGAAAAATTATCTATAGTTATCTGTAATGCATGAAAATTATTTTTACTTAGTGGTCATATGTAAAAATTAGCAGCAATTAGTGTTAACCAATAAAAAATGCAGTTACTGTCATTAAATATTTTTGTAATCAGATAATTTTATAGTCAAAATTTTCCAAGTATTATGAAAAATTAACTATAGATATTGAGAATTATCCAATATTATTAATAAAAGGTTGACCAAGTGTCATGAGAGAAGCATGGAGTGGAGGTGAAGAAAATGAGTTTTGAGTGAATGATTTCTAGTACCATAGAGTTTAGATCATTCAGGGTAGAGGTATTTATTGGTAAAACTTCTAGTAATGGAGGTGGAAATCTATAAAATACATTACAATTATATTCTTAGTGAATTTGCTCCATTTTATTGGTCATAATCCCTTCGTGAGAAAGTAATTTATACCAATAATACTAATATCATTACATTTTTATTTGTAAAATAATATTTTCTCGTGGAGATAAATATAAATTAAAAATGGAAATGGTATACTAACATATTAATTGTTATCTATTTCAAATCCTTTATCTTCCATCAGTTATAGGTTTATCCATGAATGCCACTTCTCTAATCATTTTGAACATAGGAGAACCAAAATTATTTACCTCTCTTATTTCTTCCTTACGCTCTATATCCTATTTCCCTAGAGAGAATCATGGTTTATAGGGTCTGATGGTGATGGATGAGTGATATAATTATAGTGCCCACATGTTCAGACTGTTTGGAGGAGAGGTTTTTAGTGTTAAACCGACATATTTACCAACGAATTCCATTACTCTATTTGTTCTTCTCTCAGGGGAACTAGAATTCTTTAAATATATAATTTTTTATCATCCCCTCAACTCCCTAAGTCAATAACAACCCTTTGGTGGACATATATTTCCCTTAATGGTAATTAGTGATAATTATAAATAATTATAAATAATTAAAATAAAATAGACTAATATTTTTTGAATTAGAAACATTAAGTTATATTATGAAAAAAATCATTAATTAGCTATAATTGATAATATTTAAATGTAATTTAATAATTTTTTGTTATAATATTTCTGGATAATTCTTTCCTTATATTAGATTAGTCATACAAAATATTTATGTATATATTTTTTTGGAAAATATTGAAAAAATAGACAATTTTCATTGTGAAGTGATTATTATTGGATAAATCATTATAGAAATCTAAATGGTTTTGGTCTAAATAATGTTTATACTGAGGGTGTTGATGTTCATTTACCATCTATATCATCAAAAATTTGACTTATTTCATAAGGAATCATTACGTCCCCATTCAAGAAATGGGATCTGAGGAGATATGAAACATTTTAAATTTTTTGGGGGTCATCTATTAGGCTTAAATTTTATTGGAAGGATTAGGTTTATTGATATCAATATGGTGAAAGTAGTTCCAGTGATTATGCTAATAATTTTTTCAGATCCATTATGGTTTCATACAGTATTACTTGTCATTTTTAATCCTTATTTTAAAACAACCATAAAATGATATTGATTTAACTCCAATGTTATAACCATTTCAATTTTACGAGTTCTTGAAGTATTATAGGAATGCCTTATATCCTTTTTGCAAAATATGAATATTTGAAGCATTTAAAAAATTTATGGCTATTAAATCAGATAATGGAAAGTATATTTTTTGTTTTGATTAGATATTATATTTTTTAAAATCATTATAACCTGAATAAAATGTTATAACAATCTTAATTTTAGGAGTTTTTTATTTATTATATGGGAGTTGGTTATTAGAAATCATGCATCTTCAATTTATTATGTCTTATATTATGGTGAATATTAAATGTTAGTTAGTTTTATTACATGTAAAAAATGAGGGTAAAAAATATCTCAAAAAGGGATGTTTGGATTAGATCATGTTGAATAGGTATGTTATTTCCCATATACACAAAGATTACAACTTTTATTTATGACTCTGAATAGTTTCTCCTTAATGTGATGGCCGAAGTAGAATATTTAAACTAATTTATTCTTTAATAATACTATTTTCAGTGATTTATGGAAATATTTTGACAAGGTACATCCTTCATTACCTTCATTTTCCCGTAACATGTGATTGGGTTGTTGTGCTGATGTTTTCTATCTATTTCATTCTTACGGTAGAAAATATTAGTATTATAAAATATTTATAACTCAATATAACTTTACTCCATGGATATTGATGAATAAACCATATATAAATTGGAAATTATTAATTTTAAAACATGGAAAAAAAATTATTAGTGTTTATTTAATGTTAATAATTTATGAGTTAAATTTATTTTTGAGTAAAGATATCAGCCCATATGATGTTGCAAAAAATAATTTCCAAATGAAAGCTATATTAATGTTGAAAAAATAGAGATCTAATGTCACAAGATATGTTATCTAGTTATAGTAAACATGATCTAAAATCATGTCTATACAGTATTAGTTAAAAAAAAATTATGCTCATTAATTGAATAATGCATAATTTTTTTAACTTGTGTGAAAAAAATTTCTAGTGATCTTTTTTTCTAAAAGAAAGAAAAATACTTTTATAAAAGTTTCTATTTAAAGGTATGGAAATATAAAAATTTCATTAAGTGTTCATATAAAATTTGTTTCTCTTCATTAACTCCAATTGAATTTTTAGCGACTAAAAACAAACTAAAAATAGATATTGTTGGGAAAGATCACAATTGGATAAAATGTTGTATTTTTTTCAGATCTACCTTATTGACCTGATTTTGTGGTCCATCCCTTGTCAGATATAATTTATATTGAGAAAAAATATTTTTATAATATATTTTATATAGTTTTGGAAAAACAATGTACGACCAATGATAATGTAATGTCATGAATATATCATTCCAAAATATTCATGGGACCTAAAAAAATGTTTTTTGAATATAGAAGATCATAGATGTATATAAATACAAAAACGTATATACAGTTTCCATATAAAATCATTTATTATTTTTTAATTTAGGATTGATCAATCTAGATGGTTATGTTTCCAGTTTAGATATATGTGTTAGAAACATTCATGTTACCAGATTAAAATATCAAGTTTGTTTGGTTATAATGGAATGAATTTTATACATTGTATTTAAGGGTTAGTTGAATTCTTTGATTTGGGATATTATAATATAAATATCATTTTTTTCTGACACATTTATGCTAGGATAACAGACTATGTTTTACATAGTAGACTATTAGAAGATGTTGTTTTAATTTAATGCGAACTAGAAATAAAATTTATTTCGACTATGTTTAATTAAATGTTACATTTTCTATTTCATTTTCCATATGAATAAAACATTTGGAGGGATGGTATAGTTCTAATGGATATACCCATATGAGAGATGCATGCCTAAAGTGATGAAAATGTGTATAACAAATCATTCGTTGAAGGGTAAATTAAAGAATTTTATATTCTAGAAAAGAGTAATTTTTTTCTGGTCCCACTATTTTCAACATGAAGATCCTTAAAAACATAAAATAATTGTACATAATAAGATAAATATTGACAACACAAATAAATTTGAATTTTCAGTTTTTATTCATGATGAACGTGACTTTAGAGGAGTTCCTAAATGATGGCTTTCTGAGGATGAACATCACGTGGATCATAAAAATATTCTTCTCAGTTATAATGAAATGTAATGATTTTCATAGTGGATTCCACTACCACTTATTATTTTATTTCATTAATTGTAAAATTATATTATTTATTCTATAAATTTTAGAATGACCATATCATGAAACAATTTCCACAAATTGTACTGGATACTCTTAGAGAACATCAAAAACATAATTTTTTCTTACTAGTTTAAAAGGTTTGTAATCTAAAATTATTATTTTATAAAACATGTAATCAATTTAAAATTTTTATATATTGATATTTTTTCTTAAATTTTTTAGGTATGAAAACATGATAAATAGATTCAAAATAAATTGTAGGTGTTAAATAACCTTCCATATAAATGGTAAGTATGATAATGAATATGTAGTTATTGGTTTTCTATTTCATACATGTGCATATGGTTAATAAAAAATAATTTATAATGGTGTTTTCATTCTAGGATCTCATAATAGAGAAAGAAATTTTACTTTTATGGAAAGATTGATGGAATAATTGAAATTTTTTATCTAGGATAGAATTATGAAATGATGATTAAATTCTATTCATTTAGACTTTTAGAAAAATGTATGTTATTCCATGCAATGAAATAATTGAAATTAAATATAAAATACTTATTTCAAAAAATGAACTATTGTTATTAGCTCATCAACAACATAAACTTTAATACCTATATTATTTTTCTTTTTTGAGAGAGTTAAATTATTTTTGGAGGCACATATAAAATTACATATCATTTATGTTAGTGAATTCAATGTGAACATGGTTCTGATGAAGTGTATTGAATTAAAAATTTTAATGATAAAACCCACAATAAATCATTTCCATATAGAGAATTGAATATCAATGAAGACACCCCATAGTTATGGGTCGATGGTGATGATGATGATGATGATGTAACAAAGGAATTTGAAATAATAAGAGATGAATAAGTTGAACATCCTATAGAAATTGACTATACTAAGGAGGAATATTCAGACATTGAAACCTTCGAATATTAATATGATGATATAACTAAAGAATTTTACAATTATAGGATACTTATAATGAAAATTAAAATAAATATAATAAATGTTTTCAATTATGTGGTGAAATAATCTTCCCGTGTTTCAGATGGATGGAAATTTTTTAATGATGTGTTCCATGGCCTCTAGGAGGATATGCTTCTTTGTGACGATCCAGATGCTTCATCATCTATCTCTCAAGTGTCGGGTAGTTCAACGTCATCATTGAGGGGTCTGGTATTTAAATATTTATAAACACCAACCCTATTTCAAAGTGATGTCTATATAATTATTTTGATCTATAAATTCGGAGGAATGGTTGGTTTTTTTATTACATTAATGTTTCAGTAATTATAATAATGTTTCATTAGTTATTTCATTTATTACTTTTTTGATTATTTACTTTTTTCTCCATATGGTGCTTCAATTATAGATATTAGATAGGGTGTTCTATTCTATGTAAATATTTTTATAGAGGATTATTGAAAATAGATCTGCTTCACATAGATGTCTAGTTCCGAATGTTTGATTATTTGATGTTATGTAAATAAATAATAGATATTTTGAAATTTATTTAATTGTAAACAATATATTATTAAATATTTATTGGTTTAATAGCATCACATTAAAGGTAGCATGAGGACCTCTATTCTAGAGTCTTGGGAGGCCCATATCTGTGAACATTTCAATCAATTTTCACACAATTTTTGGAATATTTCCATGAAGAAATCTAGGTTCATTGTTTTTTATCAGCCTTTCTAAAATTATCAACCCAATTAAATATCCTCTATGGTTTTGGATGGGTTGTCTTGCTACTACAAGAGATATATTTTTCAAAGATATCATCATCCTTTTGGAATATCCATGGGATGATGGAGGTGACATATATATTTGGTATTCATAAATTTAGCACTCGTCAATGATATATTGTAAGTACATTTATTTAATAATTTATATAACATTAAATTTATATTTTTTGTTTTAAATTCATATAGATATCTTAGAGTCCCAATAGTATGGAGTTCATGCGTTATAAGAGTATGCACACTAATCCCAACATTGGAGAGATTACTAGTGGTCTATAGATTTATATTTTGGAAAGTAACCATTTTTTTTATTAAAAAATTTGTTGAATATAATATATTTACTCTTTTTAATTTCATATTTCATTTTAGGTTGTCATATGAGGTCAAAAATTCCCTACACTTTATGAGAGTCATGAAAATTATTAGGATGATGCCATAAGATAGTCAATAATTCATGACAAATCCTATATACTAAAAAACTATTTATATTTATGATAACATATTATTTTATGGTATCAGTTCCCAATGGATCACTAGTGGTTTTTATGACACTTCTATTAGATGATTGTACAAAAAGAGGGGATCTCATTGAGTGTCATCATCATTAGCTGAAAATGATGAGGAGAAGATTCAAGCTCAAAATGTGGTCATAAAGACCCCATGTAGGGACCATGAAGATATTTTTTATTGAATTTTTGTATTTAGAGGGAAAGTGTCAATTAAAGGAACAATAACTTGATCAGATGATGAAGTGCATGTGACGACTGTCGCAAGGTATATGGAAAAAGTTCTCTCCACCACCTCCTCCAAATGAATCTCCCCATTCATTTTGATTGATATATTTTTTACACATTTATTATTATGGGTATTGAATAAACATATTATGTGTTATATTTTTATTACTTCAGATGTTAATAGTTTTATATATGTAATTTCCATAAAATACCTTTATATTTATTAGTTACTATTTTTTTATTTTATTTAATTAATTTCAATGTGATTTTTTATGATTATTTTCTTGAGATTTTGTTTTCCAAAATATATAATTATTTGTGATGGGTAAAAAATCACGTTTCAAATGATCACATACATATAATTGGTAAAATCTATTGCGATGGAGGTGGTACCCATGACAAATTTTGTTTTTGATGATATTAAATGTTAAAAAATGTTTTTGTAATGAATATTTTTGCAATGGGATATTTTAGGTATGATGTTTTAGAAAAATATAATTTGCAATGGGAACCACTTGGAAATATCCATCCACAAATAACTCAATAATCAAGAGTGTTGATTTGTTTAGTAAAACCTTCATTTTTTAATCCATTAACTAATTTAATATTCCCATTATTAGAATTTTTTATATAAAAATAATATCATCATTAATTAGTTAATTTTCATCCAATTAATTACATTTAATAACATTTATAATGGAATTTAATATAAGTTTATTTTAAGGAATTGAAACAAGTTTTTTTAAAACATTTCAAAAGTGCATTATTTTTCGAAATTATACCTAATTAAAATAACCCCTAATTAAAAATTTATAACTGAAATGTATATATTATATATCAATAAATATTAATTTAAATTATTGTACCTAATGTGACATGTCATTAATTTATTATAAGGTAATCTTATTATTAAAAAATTATTTTCCTAAAAAAATTACCAACGCAGCTGATGGATTTATTTTCAAATTAAATATTAATATTATTATGAATTTAATTTAATAAAATGGATTAAATATTTTGATTAATAATATTTTAATCTTAATTTTTGGTTATATTTAATTACAAAACAATTATGCAATACTATTTTCCATGGGGTGAAATTAGAATTGACAAGATTGAGTAACCTTTTTGTTAATTGAAATAACATGTCTAAAAAATGTTTTTTTTTAGTTTAAGAGGTGAGTATTGAAATTATCTCCCCTAAAATACTTTTTTTAATTTTATGGAAATTAGAATGTGATTTAATTCCCATTGTTGATATGTTTTTGGTATTTATAAGAATGCAACCCCTACTCCTTTACAAATAGAAACCCCATATCTTCTTCAAAACTATAAATTCCTTTAGATTGCACAAAACCAGAAAAAACATCCCCCAAAATATTTATCCTTAATTTTTTTGAATATGTTCTTCCCAAAATTCCAACTGTATGGCCCTTAATAAGATATCCAATTGAGGTTTTTCTAAGAGAAGGTAATTATCTTCACTGAGTTCCTTCTTTTTTAATTCCTCTATTTCCACCATTAAATCATTATTTTAAATTACAACACAATATCACAGTTATATCTTAATAAAATAGATTTTATTATGTTTATGGAATAATATTCATCCATATCCACATTAATCAAATTTGAAACGAATCTGTCAATCATTTTTATGGAACACTACCGCCTCACAAACTGGTGTAAGTTATTTTCAATCATCACCTATCACAACAGTTCGTATCAATATTTTTTATGATATAATTATTTACTATTAATAATTCTAAAAAATTAATATATAATATAATTTTTTACCTTACTATTCATTTAAAAAGATTATTTCTTTCATTAGTATCGTAGACTACTACCTCCTAAGGGGATGTTGTACAATTATTTTATCACCGTATCACATGGAAGGATAAGTAAGTGCATATTATGAAATAATATAAGAATTTTGATAAAATTATCATTATTTAATGGTAAAATAACTTATAACTTCATTCAACAAATACTGTTAAAAACTAGTGATGCTACTCATTCGTGCGTACGACTTACCATCAACAAGATTGTAAAATAGTTTATTTTTCATAAACAACCTTCATGATCAGTTTTAAAAGAATAATTCATTTATAAAAATGATAATTATATTATAATTATTATTATTATAGATTTTATGAATTTAAAATTATTTTACCTTAGTCAACATACCAATAAGATTCTTAGATATGATATGAGCATTGTCAAACATCCAATGTGAACCTAAATGATTAATAAATTTAACATGACAACGAACTAAATAAAATATGAGGGAAAATAATATTGATAATAATTAATAATTATATAAATCATTTACATTGGTTTATAATAGATGAAGATAGAGAACACACATGCCGCATCAGGCTAAAGGTCTAGGATCTCTCAAAAACACCCTTTTCTTTTGATTATGGCCAGTCTATCTAACTCAAATTAAATATATCTTTAATGATATGAAATTACTATAAATTTGGTAAATATTTTTCTCAAATATTTATTTATATATAAAGAACATTATCTCTTCCTTTTATGGGGTAATAAATTCCTTATTACCATTTTTCGAATTCATTCTTTAGGAAATCACTTTTGATTATTTTTTGAGACCAGATCTTAAACCCATATCATTCCCTGTATAATTATTGTGAATACAACCTATGATTTATTCCCAAATGTGGAACACACATGAATGTACATGAATTTAATATGATGGGTCAAAGCATAATTATATATCGCTATAATGAATTGTTTAATTTTTTAGTTTCATGGGACATCATGTATAGGATTATGGAGTTAACCTTATCTATTACGTGACTTTATCCACAATGTGATGTTGTATCCATAGTTAACCCTAAATTATGTTTATGACATGAATTATATTTTTTTCACTTTCCTTTATTTCCATGTTCTTATGATATGATGATATGTATGATATACTCTCATTTATTAATAATATGTTCTCTTTTTTATAATATCGTGTTATACTTTCAACTCACACATTATGATTCCCTATGATTTTTATTACACTACTAGTATTTTAGATCACCCCTTTACCATAATCAATATTTTTTTAATTTTATAATGACACTTTTAAAAAGAAAATTTTAACCAAAGGCAAGTCCAATAGAAAAAAAACATAAATGAAAATTATCCCCGATCCACATGTACCTCCAAATTCCAATTTTAGAAACCGATAAAATCCACCTTTTAAATCTAGAAAACACCACAATACTGACACACCATGGGCTGCACTCTACTCAAGAAACTAACCATAAAGGACCACTTCATATCCATACTCACATCACAATCCAAGATCTTTTACCATCTGCGTGTCAACACACCACCACCAATGACTTCAAACTTCATGCCTCATCGCTGCCCTCTACTCTAAACGAAACATCTACAACACCAAAACAGGTAGTCATATACAATGATCACCATGAATCTAGTCACTCGAAATCATGTCCCAGAGGACCATGGAGACCACTGTGATGCTCCGCCTCAGAGGGATTAGAGGTAACCTAGAACTAGAGCAGAGAAACGAGAAGACAGAGGTAGGAAGAAATGCCAGAGAAACCATGTATCATCACCATCACTTCACCTTAGCCAATATCACATCCATTCAAGCATCAATTTCAATGTAGATAGAATCAACAGCCATAATACACCACCTATTTAACCAATATAACTGAATTCAATCCACTCTCACCACCATCAATTGGGATTCAATCATAGTTTCACGCCACACCGATCCTCTAAGATACCACATTCTAGATAACAATGAATGCCATAAAATCACTTCAACAACGACAAAAATCTAAAAAACCAGAGTAAAACCATAAAATACTACAAGTCACTTTAAAAGATAATTCCTTCCATCAAAAACCATTTACAATGTATATCTATAACAGAAAACAACCAAAACATGGGACGAACTGAGGAACCCTTTGGGACACCATGACCAAATGAAGGAACCTACCAAAGCATCCATGCAACCTCCACATCTGCTCGAATGGGTGAGCGAATAAAGGTGCATGAATCTAGATCAGTGAGGGGTTCAAGAAAGTATTAAACGTAGAAGAAACCAATAGAACCACTATACTTAACAAACGAAACCATTACTAACAGAGAAAGGATCTCACCAAACACTGCACTCTGCAACCATCCACTAATGACAACCAAATCTCAGATTGAGGCCAGTAATGGAAGAACCTGCTAGATCACAAATGAGTAGGTCAGCCAAACATCCCAAATGCACTATGAAACCATCTCCTCATACCAAGTCGGAGAGCTATTCATGGTCCAAAGGCTAGGGTAGTGGTTAAATATGGCTAGGGATATGACAGGAAAGGACAACCTTGACTGGACTGCCTACCCATTCCGGCAATGCCACCGCTGAACTGAAGACCCACCTGAAATAGAAAAAGATAAAATCCTCCACCCATAAGAACACTCTAATAGAGGCAAGGACTGAGGAAGAAAGGGGATGAAGGGGGGAGACGAGGCCAAAGAGCGGGGCGCCGTCCTCGCTGACTATACAACCACTGAGGAACCCTAGCAGTGAGAAAGCGAGGGAGAGATGCATATCAAAGGATTAGATCACCCCTTTGTTTAACATATTCCCTAGGTTATCAGATGAAGATTTTGGAACTCAATTAGATTTTAGAAACTAACTATGGAAAATAAAATATGGATTCCATTTTTTAGTTTCCTTGATATATTATGAACCTAATATTATAAAGAGACTATTCTTTTATGATCTATGTGTTGAATTAATGGATAAGTTTCTTTATTAATATTGTAAAAAAAATTGATTGTTTTGGGTCACCATAGATAGTATTGGAGAAAATTTCATACTTATCCATTTAAACTAGGATGGAAATTAGTAGTGGGAAACCTTTGTATAAGGATATGGATAAGTCAATTGATACAATTATAGATAATCATAATTATAGGTATATATCATAGAATTATGGTGAAGTATATATTGACTTGTTTCTGGGAAATTACATCCCTTTCTATACACTACAAGGGGATATGTGATTGAAACATATATACCTAGGGGTAATTACACTGATAAAGGTGCATATGGCTTGAATTGAGCATAAACTGGTATGTGAAAATGAGGCTTACTATGCACATGGTTTGAAAACATTTGGGGATTTGTTTTATAAAGTACTAAACACATTACATTTTATTATTAAGAGTCTATAAATTCCAAAAGGATTTAATATTTGAAAATATATCATTAATGACATTGATTTAAACCAATAAAATCATTGGATAATTAATGTATATCATTTATTATCAATTAATTTAGGTTTATTGTATCTTATGTATGTTTTTAATCGTTCAAAAACAAATATCCATTGTTTTCACACTTTTTTGTCAATGGATAAAAATAATTTAGACCATGTCACCGACCCATGAATTAGGTAATGTGATAATTTTCCAAATGATATGTCTAATCCAATGTAATAAGGAGACAAAAACATCAAGACAGTACATTATTAGTTAACTAAAATGTTTAATAGACACATTAATATGTATTAGTTCCTAAATATCCCCTATGAAAGATGAATTTTGAACTAATACCTTTATTGGAAAAATTCCTCAAAAATTTAGTGGATATTTTGATCATTTAATTTTTGGAATAATAGATCAAACATGTGTAAAAGGTCTTCTCTATCCATCAATGCTCTCACATAGAGAAGGATGTGATTATTGTTTATCATATAGTGGGATATGTTGATCTATGGTTGATATTTATCAAAAATATGAAGCATGATTATGAGAACAAAGATATATAGTGAAAGAAAATGAAGAATTTTTTACATCAAAAAATAATATCCTCACACTATCTAACATAAAATAGAGAGGGATTTAATTATCCTAAAGTCAAAGGTTGGTGAATCCAATGAGGTGAATGAAGAAAAATTCACAAGACATGAATGATACGCATCTATCATTCTCATATCCCACCCAAGTAATGTTGGCCGCTTATTAAATGGGATAAATTTATGGTTGATATAATATTTCACATTTCAAAACATCGATCACTATGACTAAATTTTCAAATAATACCTCAATGATTAAATTGAGCTCCATGAATCTCGAGGTTCTCATGGCGGTAAGAGGAAGAAAATGGATTTTAACTCTAGTGATTGTATGGTTAAATATATGGATAAAAATAAAGTTCAACACCCACTTGTTAGAAGTAGGGGAAGAAGAATCTTGGAAATTATCTAAAGGGGACCAACCATTTATTTAGGTATGGTATGGAAGGGAACCTAGAAACTGTGTTTCAATTGGAGAAACTGACCAATGAGTTGGGAAAAAGTAATTCTCTCTCCATCCCGTATCATATTGACCACTGTTTCAAATTAAGGGAACATAGAAACTATGAAAACAAATTCAGTATGCTCAGAAATATTGATGGAAACTAGAAAAAACAAAAAATACTAAAGATAACGGAAGATGTTATTCCATCATAACTGGGGAAGTGGATCCCAAAAATAAGTTGTGTAGGTACACTATTTATTCATTCAATAAGAATGTATTCACTTTTTGATTCTAATAATACACATTCTTTTATAACACACAAGTTTTGTATAACAGTTCAAGGATCAATTCAAAAAATTGTAGTTGAGTTATCAGTGAGGATGTAAAATGGGTCAATTATTTCATCCTAATTATATAACTCATCCCTTTCTATATTTGAGGGATGAATATCCCTTAAAATATTCTGATGTGTCCTTTAGAGGAATTTGATTCAATTTTATTAATGGTTTATCCTACCTTACATAATGCCAACAAACAATCAAGAGTAATAGAAATCACCATATTAATCATGAATCTCTATCCAATTATATATATTTTAAAGGAGTATGATGAATCTTATTTGGTATCATCATCTAAAACATGGATACTTTTCCCTTTTAATCAATTGTTTCAAGATCAAATTGTTGATATGAAGGAAAATATCATAACTAAACAGAATCCCAATTACAAGGAATTATACTATGGTATTTTACATAGAGTTTTCTTGAATTGCTCCTGAAATATTGGTAGAGTTATTAATCAAACTTATACCTAGATCTACACCCATATTGATGTCCCCATACATAATTCCCACCTTTGAGCTGGTGGAGCCTAAAAAGTAGTCATAAAAGAAGCTAGAAGAGGGTTTTATTTTCCTGAGTGAATTACTATGGTGCGAGTTAATTCTCTTTATCAATAGAACTTATGGGTAAATATGCCTATGAATTTATTATCATAAAATAAAAAAAATTCTTCAATAAACATTATACCCTTTCATGGATAAATTGTTTTTCAATCAACTACATGGGGCTCTGTTTTTCCCTACGGCGAACCATTAGGCAAGAGATGCCCAATTAAGGGTGAAGAGGGAAGATATTCTGAATAATTACTTTCAAATTTTTTTTGAAAACATTGAATTTATAATGAATCCCTTCAGACTCACTAATGCACCAATAAATTTTTTTGACCTAATGAATAGGGTCTTTAGTGGCTACCATAATACATCTTTATTATACTTTATAAATGATATATTGATATACACCAAAATTAATTTTGATCATAATTAGACTTTTAATACTATACAAAAAAAAAATTTGAAAGGAGATGATATATTTAATGAGAAAAAAATGTGAGTTTTTTGAGAAAGAAGAACAATTATTGTGGAATTTAATCACTACAAAAAAGATATATGTGCAAACTTATAAGAAAATAGTGATCAAGGATTGGGACAAACAAACATTTGTAATAGAGATTTAAAATTGATATTAATGAAATTGGTATTACCAGTTATTTTTTAGGAATTATTCATATATTAAAACCCAATAACAAATATAACTCCAAAGTGAGTAATATTTTTATATAAAGATTAATACAACTATAGGTTCTTGGAGTTGAAAAAAAGGATTATCAGTGCCCTTGTTATCACACATCCCTCAAGTGGAGAAATTCTGGTGGTATAAAAATATACTTAAAAGAAATTATTAGACTATGTGATAATGTAAAATGATATAGTGATGATCTCTACCTCCAATCAGTTAAAAGTTCATGTTAATAACTATCCTAACCATGATCTATAGTAGTGTACAAAGATCTTTTCATTGAATATAATGATACATTACCTCTATAAGAACAAGTGTGAAATACACACAGAGCACAAAACCATCAAATATATATGTATAATACATTTACATGTGATAGACAAAATGTCTAGGGATGATCTTGTGCTACAACTACTAAATTAGTTACTATCATAGGAAAGAAAACAATGTGGATTATTCTTTATGTATAAAGGATCTAACAATTTTATCAATTATAATAATTGGTAATGTTATTATATTTTGAGACCTGAGAATTATAGATATTAGAATAATAAAAGGATATTTTTTATACATTGATCAAATAATTTCTCAACATTATATTTATGATTTGATCAAGAACACCCATAAGAATGATGAGGTACTACCTTAAAACGTAACGAAAATTCCATAGTTCAACTTTGATGAAGACGAACAAAAACATTTTGGAACTCGAATATGTGTCTTATATAAACCAAAGAAGAAGAGGGGGATTGTATATGATCTATATAAATCAACCTTTTATATTAATCTATAACTAAATAAATGTATTTGGATTATAATACAAACATATGGTGGTATAACATGATGAGGTAAAAAGTGGAATATATATCTTAATGCCTAGTATGTCAACAAGTGAAGGAAAAATGGATGAATTATATAGGCATGATGTAAAAATTTCACATTCATGTATATCGATGAATGATTATTAACATTTATCTTTTAATATGAATCCTTAGGCCACCCAAAGGAAATAAACCATCTTGGTGGTAGTCGATCTACATACAAAGATGAAAAATGTAACTGATAGTATGGAAGATTAATCTTATTAACATCTAGTTAAGATATATATAAGGTATGTGGTAAGATATTAGGGAGTTTAATCACTATATAATCTAATAGAGATATGAGGTTTACTTTAAGGTTATGGAAAATGCATCAGAAGGAATTGTTTATATAAATAAACATTAGTTCTACTTATCATTCTGAGATAGATATTCCAACTAAAAAAATATAAAAACAATAGAAGAAATTATAAGATAATTTTTAATGGAATTGAAAGGATATAGGGATCAAAAATTTTACCAAGAAGATGTCTCTTAAATAGAATCTTCCATTATAGAAATCAAATGTCACATTAAATAGATTTCTATGGGATGCGGTGTTAGAACCTGACATGTTGTAATAAATTTTCAGAGAGGAATATTGTGGAGAGAAATCATATCCAATATATTTAACGTAATGTTCAAACAATTCAATTTCTTATAAAATAAAAAAAAAATTAGACATAAGATAACCATAGAAAATCATCATCAAGTCAAATATTTTTACATTAGAGATAAGGTCTTCCTCAGAATCCCACTATGGAATAATGTCATTATATTTTCAATGAACTGAAATCTTAGTCCTAAATACACATGCTCCTTCTTGATCATTAATCACATCCGAAATTTGGCCTATCAACTAGCACCCAACCTAACATAAATCATGTACATGATGTGTTCCATGTATATTTCATGAGTAAGTATATTAGAAACCCATCACATGTACTGATTCTAGTGGTGGTAATATTGTAGAAATACATTTCATATAAGGATAAACCTATTAAGATCATGGAATATAATGATAATGTTCTATGAAACAAAACAACTCACATAGTCAACATGATGTTGAAGAACCACATTATTTAGGAAGAAACATGGAAAGTGGAAGAGGATATGAAGAGTAAGGACCCTTATATGTTTTCAATTTTTTTTAATATAAAATTTCATGGGTGAAATTCTTTATGGGGGATGAATTTAACCCCACATGTTTTTGAAAGGGGAAACTAAGTTTGATAATGTATGCAACACAAAACACTGAACCCAAACGAATGATGATTGTTTATATATCACCATTTTAAAATTGATGTTAACTTAGTGGGTATAAATAGGGTCATCTAAACTATGAAAAATATATAGAATTTCTACACAATTTATATGTTTTAGATGATAAAACTCAAATATATATATATATATATACATATATTATTTTAAAAAATACTTTTCATTAAAAATGTTGTTTATTATTTATTACGTGAAAGCAATATAAATAATTTTGGATAATTAATAAATATAATATTATAAAAAGAAAAAATTTAAAAATAAAATATATTAAATATTATTGTTAACTTTTTATAATTTTTTCAAAATATAAGGATTTTTCACTGAATAGTGAAAACTATAGATTCATGGTAAAACTATCATTTTCTAAATAAATTTTGTAATTTCAATGTACTATTATTCTATTAATTTGTTTTAAAAAAATATGTATTATTTTTTTGATTATCATTCAATAAATTACATTTTCTCATCTTCATAATTGATTTTTATATAATTTTATTTTTTTGGCCTAAAAACGTGTTTTCCTGAAAAATGTATTAATGGGATTATCCAAATCCATTTTAAATAATTAAAATAAACACAAATTAATAATGATTTAAATGAAATATATATATATTATATAACTATATATAAGAATTAGAATTAATTAAATTATGAGTACACTTCATATAGTTATTTTGAAATCATCATATGCCTGATAAATGCATTTATTAAAAAACATTTTTTTAATCATTTCTATGAATATTAATTTTAAATATAAATTCATCCGCATCAAGAAATTGTATTTAATAAAATATATTCCATATTTTGAATAAAAATATACTTGTTTATAATATAATTTTAACATTATCTTATTTCTTAATTAAAAGAAAATAAATTTAAAAAACTAGTTATTGTAGTGAAAAATTAAAATGGTAATAAGTGATTAACCATTGATGTTAATGAAATAACAGGTTCAAAACAAGTTTTTTTTATTTGTCTATTGTTTTTTTGTCTATTTATCTCTTCCACATATTTATCATATTTTTAGGAACATTGAAGGAGTGTGATTTCCCACTATTGTAATGATTTTTGTAATTACAGGAATGATTCCCCTCTTCCCTTATAAATGATCACCCCTCTCAAATCTTCTTCACCACTATAAAGCCATTTTTACTGAATTAACCGTATTAAAGTATCTTTTATACATCCTTTTTTTAATATTTTAAACCTTTTGGCCTTCCCAATAATGTAACCATAGGGTTCTTATGAAGATATCAAAAGGAGGTTCTTCTATGATAGGGTAATCGTCTTGACCGAGCCCATTTTTTACATATTCAATTTCCACCATAAATTAGATAATAGAAATTAAAATATAATAACATAATTATCACCTATATAATATGCTTTTATTATGTGTATGAATAAATATTCATCCATATCCTCTTTCATCAAATGGGAAATGCAATTATTATCTGTGTGTATACGGACTACCGCTTCGTAGAATGATGTATTGTGTTTTCGATTATATACTCTAAGAGATGTTAATAATGATGTATTTTGTGATTATATATTATAATAATGACATATTAAGGATTATTGAAAATTAAAATATCATATAATTTCTTATCATACCATCCATTAAAGATGATAACAGTGTTCATGTCTACGGTGGACCAATGCTTTATGAACCAATGTGACTCATTTATTTTATCAAATAATAACATGGATGGTATATGTTTGTGTATTTTATGAAATAATATGATATATATGATAAACTTTGATGTCTATAAAGTTAAAATAACACATACCTTCTATCCAGTATGATCATTGAAAAATAGAAGTGTTACTCATGCACACGTAAAACCTATCGTTTTCATCAATGTTGTGTAGTTTATTTTTCAAAAAAACCTTATCATTATTATTAAAAGTATAAATAATTTTCAAATTGGATAATTATTTCATTATTATTATTTTGTATAAGGTGAATTAATAATATCGCTGACGATTTTATTATTTCAAAAGTTATTTCTAATATATGGGACACACATTGTCAAAACATATGATAAGAACCTAAATGATTATGTTATTTAATTTGAAAAGGTGATTAATAAAATAAAATGACTAATAATTTTGGATTAACTATTAATAATTTAAATTAATAGAATAATTTTATTATTCATGATGATAAGTAATGCATGTCATGAATTGGGATGATGGGATGGGATCTCTCTAAATCACAATATTCTTTAGGTTGTGGACACACAACCTCTCTAACATAATTTAACTCTATTTAATGTTATTTAATTATTATAAATTATGTATATCTTTCTATTAAAATGATACCAAGATCATTCTTCCTTTTTTTTGTTATTTAATACAATCCTTATGATCATTTCAAAAATAGATTCTTAAATAAATATATTTTTGTTAATTTATGCGAAAATATTTCAAAACACTTTTTTATTCTTGGATAATTATTACATTTATGATATATGATTTATTTCATTATATGGAACACATATACATGTACATTAAATAAACATGATATGTGGGACTAGAATTTTATTTTTTCCAATGATTTGGGGAATGTTTATTCTCCAGAGATGTCATGTATGTGATTAGTGTGCGAGCCTTATCCATTATAGAGATTTTCCCACTATTTGATGCTTTATAGAATGTTACGGTAGAATTAGATATATTTAATTATTTATTTATTTCAAATCCCCTATTTTTTGAAAATTGTATGATACCATTCACTTAATGTCATTCTCCCATTTATCACTCAGGGGACTTATATTTTATAATATCATGTTATATCCTTGATTCACTTTTTATGTTTCCTTATCATGTTTATTATATTAAAGGTTTTTAGGTCACCAACTTCTTTAATATCTTTGCTATATTTTCCAATTAAGATTTAGTATATCAAATATATATTTGGAGCTAACTCTGGAATATAAAAAAAGTATTCAGTGTTTTAGTTTCCTTGTGGTATTATGAACTCCGACTTCTAAATTCAATCGGGATTTATTATCCTTATGTCGTATTATGGTATATTTTTTTAAGAATCATATAATAATTTGTGTATATGTACTCAGGTAACTATATAGATTTAAATTTTATTAGTTAAATATATTTAGATAACTATTTGAAGTATTATCCTGAGGTATTATTGGAATTTATCAGGTAGGTTATTACATTATTATGTGATATTTTAAGAGCGATATTGAAATGATATCTTAAATTACATATAATATTTATGTATTCCTGTTATACTTTTTTTAGAAAAATTAATATTTAGAGAATATAATCTAATGATATTGACATTAATGGAATAATTATTCAACATTTTAAGGATGATATGTACAAAAAATTTGAAAAACATTTCTTAGTTTCTTCATGATATTACTAAAACAATTATGGAGTTCATATTCTCCATTAATAATTTCTATAATTTATTTTATTAAAATCATTTTTCAGTAAAATTTATTTCACTGATAAAAAAATGTATATATTTATATCAATGTTTAATTTTAGAAGGAAAGTTTTCACAATGAGTATTAATTCTATAAAAATTTTCTGTATTTATTTCTTTTTATATGTCACGTATTGAGACATATGTTCTCGTAATATAATATAAAATGTTTTTAAACCGGTTTTATGGTTTATTCAGTACAAGGATGATATAAAGATGAAATGTTTAAAGATATTTCATGAAAAATACTTATTCGTTGTTAAAAAAGATTATTGTTTGAAAAATGGACACTCATTGGAAGTGTCAACATTGTGTTTTAGGATTCTAATATATAATGATGATGACCTAATTATCTAAAAATATAAACCAAAAATGTCTTCAAGAATGATGTAAATTTATTTGTTATATAATTAATCACTTTAATAGTTTATTTAATATTTTAACTTATAGTAAGAAGATTCCCATGTTATATTAACTCAATAAATCATTATAATAGTCAAAAATTCATAAAAAGTCTCCTCATTAAACACTAAATAATAATATAAGTTACCTATATCATAGTAGTATCACAATATGGATAATTAATAAATAATTCTTTTCCAGTATATGATGATAAAAAAACAATAACTGAGATGCATGCAAGGGGTAATTAGAGTGTGAAGATATCTTGAACTTACTTAATTTAAATAAAAATATATATCTCTTGAATATTTTACAATGAATAATTTGAAACCCATGGAATATAAATATTTTGACCTGAATTGAAGGATAAACACTCACATAAATTTGGGAAGATAAGGATACAAATTAGGGTGAGGGAAATCAGTAAAATTACCCCTAAAATGAGGATCACATATATTTATATTAAAATTATTTTGATAATAAAAATATTTAACTTACCTATTAAGAAAACACTTCACAAAAATAGGCACTCAATCCATAACTACTTTGTACTCAATGGGTTGTCCTAGAAATATCTATTCAACCTCCTACACCATGGTCTAGTTATGCTGGAAGGATTTATTGATAATACTAGATGGTATTATTATAGTATAATACACCTCTTAAAAATGATATCTTTTCCTCTCTTCTCCTCAATTACTTATAAATAACTTAATATAGACCAAAAATAAATTCAGAAAAACAAATTTAAATATTAAAATACCAAAAAATTATAGGTTTTCAAAAACACACTACCATTGCATTTCTCATCCTAGAGAGCTTTCATCAAGGATCCCAAAAGAATAAATACAAAATTTTAAATAGAATTTTTTCTCTCATTCCCATTTATCCTATTCTACTTGTCCATGATACCATAAAACCTATATAGAAATCATAAATATTAACCACAAATTATTTTCACAATAAAAAATGATACACATTGGTAACTCAATAAAAGACATATCTATCTCTATCGTCACATTAATAAACAGAAGATCATGAGATAAATCTAGTTCATATTTTCTCATCTACCATATAGTAAATTATATTTTAATTACACAATACTTTTAGTTACTTCCAAGAGAAAATAAAACATACTGATCCTTATTATGTTGTAAACCCAAATTCTACCATTCCCCCAGGTACCTCACTAATAGTATAATGTTGGAAAATTAGTAATCAGAAACCCTAAATGTTGAAAAAATCATACTTAGTTCCAACATCTCATCTATAACCACCATGATCTCTTAAAAACTTATATAATTAACACACATGTAGAAGCACAAAAGAACACATGCATGATACACAGAAATCAAGTGGAATTAAAGGATTGGAATGTAATTCTTATCTAATGGATAAATATTAATCATAATTATTTATAAATGATGAATTTATTGATATTAAATGTTATTTTAAACTGTTAAAATACTACTATAATTTTGGACATGTGTAGTGGTTCAAATAGGTTCCACCACTTCCAAATCATCATATGCATCCCACCACTCGATCAAATCCACCTCATGTTGCACAACCTCAACAAAAAAAATTCATATAATAGTGTAATCCATCATCAATAATACCTCTAATTAATCTAACATATATCATGAACAATGTATACTTATTCTAATAGAATTTCAATAGAGTTATTTCTTGTACTTTTTTCACTCATTCCACACTTACATTATCCGATTCCATTTTTCATATTCCTTTATCGTCAAATTGTAATTCAACATGCACTATAGTTTCTAATTGAGAATATTCCTTAGATTTAATATAATTCCTTCATATGATATTAGAACCTATCCTCTATAAAAATTCCTTATAGTAGATATTATTCATTTCCTTAAAAAATATCATTAGAACCCAATAATCTCCCACTATAGACTAATTTTCATAGCTTCACCAAAAAAACCCTTCGAATCACTTCAATTTTAATAAAGAAATAATTAGTGAATCTCCATCATTTATTCCTTGTCAAACTTATCTTGACATAACCCATAGAGGGCCTCTTGGCTGGTAGTAAGATGTCTGTAACACCTGATGCTGCAATGTAATAGGCTAAAAGATGGTGACTTAGGTTGAGTAGGCATATCAAACACATAGAGGACCTTCGAGTAAAGTATTGATACACATGAACACATCTAAAATTATGAGAAAAACTAAAAGGTAAAGAACAACGGATACCAAATGCATGGATAAATATACATCTTATAATATGTGTATGAAAAAAGTTCTGAAATTCATAATGGTCCAAATAAAGGCCCAGCAAAAAATGAAAAATAAGTCCAACCTCAGAAATAAGAGGGGACATTTCCAAAAGAAAAACCCCAGTAAAACCACATCCAATATAACTAAATATGATCCACTTACTGTTGATCTCATAGGACACCATAAAATGATATGTCATCTCTATATGACATGATATGTGTGGGATGAGCCAATGAAAGGGTGAGTATGGAAATACCCAAAAGGACTCCACAAAATCACTTAAAACAAGGTATCATGAGATTAGTTATCTCATCATAATGAAGATATATCATTATGAATTTGTGGACTAACAATTATAACATAAAAAAAATATAATCACAATAGGTACGAATACTCAAGGTGTATTATCCATAAATCTAGCAAAGTAATTAAACTCGACGAATCATAGTAATGATCATCCGAGATTACTCATTCCATGAACCATGCGATCACTAAGGTCACTCTTCCAAGAGGTCAATATTTTCAAACCTAACTATGAATAAGTACCCAAGAGATCATAAAAATTTAATTTTAAAAATATTGGATCACAACAAGAAACACTAAGGCTATCAGAAATAAAATATGGAATAACCTATAACGGAGGTTATCGTATGACCATGTGTGTTGGTCTCTAAAATTAATCAAATCACACTTGGTGTATAAAATATGATAGAGGATCCTACCACAAGTATTAATAAAATATTACTAAAATTGTATCCTATACTAACCCGTATTGGGATCACAATATTTTTTGACGATGTAATTTCACATTGTTCCCTCACACTATGGATCATTGAAACACCCTGACTGAAGCTGTTTCAAAGATAAGAGAAACGGGATCTCGTCATTTTTTGGATAAAGTACATATAGTTTTTTTTGAGTACAAAATGTTTATTTCTTTTATTGGGTATATTTTCATCTTTTCTTAACAAAATACATGTATGCCTCTATAAAAATAGTGTAATAGGAATACAAACCATGTTGAGGATGATTTGGTAATCAGTGTGAGACTAGATTATGCACGTTTACATCGGGTAATCATTGTGTACTTTGAGTCATCCCTCTCCACTATGGAAGTGATATAGTACTGTTCCATAAATAGATACTCTAGTCGATAATAAATTATTAGACATGTATCCCCTAGGTACACACTAGACTTATAGCACTGGGTCACATGTTGTATATTAGTTAAAATATGCCTTTTGATATTTTTCTCTAGGAGTAAACAATGACACCATAATATAGTACAAATATGACATGTTTTCTTTCACATAACATGTCATTTAGTTGGTATTTTTATTTAAACCAAAAAAACTTTTATGTGTCATCCTATTTCACAAACACAACTTCGATCCGACCACTAATTACACCTAAAGAATTTGGATATGGGGTATACCAAGAATTTAATCCACAATGGCCGTATTCCTACCATATCATCCACTTGGAAATAATATTCCATCACATTGCATTGCTTTTTTGCACGAAAAAACTCACATGGGGATCTCAAAACTGAAATCTAATTTGTCTTATATCAGTAGTTACAATAACTGTGTTGTCGATCTCCATACCAAACCCATAGAAACTATCCATTTATCTAAATATTAGTTACACAATGATCATTAACATAGTATTTTTTGAATTACTAAACGAAAATAATACTAATGATGAACATAGATGTAATAGGGATGTAAATTACAAAACCACGAGTAATAAACCTCACCAATTTTCATAATCTCCCCAATTCATTTTCATAGTAATGATTAACTAGAAGTTATAATAAATAAAATATCAAATTTCAATAATCCCCCAAAATCCTTGGAAGATAAACCCATACTAAAAAATGATGATCCACAAGTGAATAACTCTATTAGAGTACTCAATTCATATTATTTAGGGGATACTAAAATGGGGAAATAAATGAACAGATTATAATATCCCTACTTAAGGACAAGTAAATTGTTGATGAAGAACGTACAATGTCGTTGTCATTGTAAATATATACAATCTTTTATGTTCTTGGTGATCCTTGTTGCACAACGATCCATGATCCAAGATTTTTATATCCGCCAATTATCCTCCTTGATCTGCTCTCAATCCCCAGGTTTATACTGATATACTTGTGATTTATCCATATCTAGGATTATATATATATATAGATAGGTAATTATAAATAATTAAAGAAATAAATACATACATAAATTTACTTATTCGACTATGATCCCTTTTTATCCAAACACATGACACTAAAAATGATTGTTTCATCCCAAGGGTAAAACTCGTATTTTGGACATAACGATAGTCTCAAATTTTCTATCCACATACTATTTTGAAATTTGTTCCATATTTTCTATAAATATTTACCATATGATATAATATATTAAATAATTTTTATAATATCAACAATATGGTCTTCAGTCTTTAAGAATATAATGCAGTTTAGGATTCTAGATCCAAAAAATATTCCAAAAAATATTTTAATGCATTATATAAAAAAAATGAAATGATACATTTCCCCAACTTAGGAATTTAATCTCTAAATGGAATAACTTATACTAAAAATATGAGGTTACTAGGCTCCCATGTTGGTCTCCCACTCCTAGGTTCTCTCCTAAAGACTACCATGAAACCATTGAACATGAAAAAAGGGAAGAAGTCACCCAAAGAGGATATCCACCCATAGATCCATGATATATTCTATTCACACTATGATGGTAGCTCCATAATTGTTTTTTTGGCCCACTGTAATCTATAATATGTGACAGTTCATGTACATATATCATCTATTATGACATAAGGAAGAAATTTTGCATGGAGTCTCACTATTATGGTAGGGACAATCATCATACGGCCTCACCGAACCTACCTGTTATCTAGAAATTGAAAATTAATATCATTAATAAATTTTCGCCTCATCAAAATATCAACAATCCACATCGAGGAGATACCATGAGGAACACATGGTATCCCCCCTTGATCTCTAGTTGCCTCCTTCATTAGTTCATATAATACATTTGATGGATATATGTAATCTCAATACTCTTGTATTATATCCTCTTTTTAACCACTCAAACCAACTCTAGTAGAATGAGTATGCAATCATATAGATTTGTACAACATATTTATGACCTATATGGACTCCCATTAAATTCCTAAAATGGTGCCTTAAAAATTGTGTAATGGTAGTTATTATAATATAAAAACTCCTCCAAGGAATGTTGATTTACCCAGTTACTGCTAAAGTCCTATATGCAGGCCTGTAGTTTGTCATCTAGAACCTAAATAGTCCAATCACTTTGGCCATTAGTATAGGGGTGAAATTTCATACTCATGTGAAATTGAGTCCAAATGGACTCATGAAATACTCTCCATAATTTTGATATGAAGAAGGGATCATAATCATAAATGATCATATAGAGAATTCCATGAATCCAGACTATATCTTTTATCTAAAGGCATCCTAAGATCTCTATTTAAATTTTCTCTAAAAAATATAGAAAATAATAAAACTTGGTGAGTTATTATATGATAATTTAAATGGTATTGTGTTATCTATATTTTTTTAGTATCTTTAACATGAAGTCCATAGATAAACCGTCCTAATTCCACTAAGGTAACTCCAGTGGTCGATCAAAACCTTTTGGGGGCCCTGTGATCCTACTTCACCAACTAAAAAGTGAGTCATCTATAGAAAAATTACATTACCAAATTATTCATTCGTTTCAACTAGAACTGACAATGAAGGTTCTTTTAAATCATTACCCGCCCTAGATAAATTTATATGGGGGACATAGGAAACTTCCTAAAAACCTCACAAATCAACATATTTGGGACAATCATCAATCCTACAGAAATGGTAAATGATTGTCAACTTAAGAGAATCTTTTAGGAGAACGTATAGTGTATATCTTAGTAGAAATTATTTCATCCTGCGTATCTCTATACATATCCTCCTTAATATACTATAGAATAATTAGGGTAAAATAAATTGGCTGGAGGTAAACAGAACCATCATCTTACACAAATGGAAAATAAAATATGGATGATTTCTCTGATGAATCATCCATCAACTATGAACACGATCACATGATGAGAAAAACTTCTTGTAAGTTCTCCATCCTTTGAGTGTATAATATATAGTATTCATAATCAAGGAAAAATTATAGCCATCACTACTATATTAGGTTATGAGAATTCAATGAGAAGATAAACATGGACTCTTATTAGTAGAATAGATAATAAACTGCCCATAATTATTGTTGTGTGACCACATCTATAAGAAAAAGACCACCATTTTCAGCTCTAGATTATGGGTAACATGATTATGCTCATATGGTCCTCACATTGAAGGCATATAGGAAATATATTCCTCAAAATTAATCAAAACACAACGATGTTTGTTTTGAGAGGAATCACAAAATGATTTGTGCTCCATGCCATTAACTAGAAAACACAAGATTGGGGTGTTCATAAAACTCTACCAAACCTTTTGAAAATCCAATCAGAACAACTTTATCATCACAAATGTATTCCCATTTTTGCTAAAATCAATACATGTTGCTCATCTAGTAGAGAATTCGGGCATGAATCTCTTGTAGTATTCTGCAAACATAGGGTATCTTCATACCTCCATCATTGTTTTAGGGGGATCGCAAGATAGAATTAACACAACATTTATCTAGTCTATTTTATAACATATAATTCTATGACATTTCTCCGAGAGTAAAAAATCCCTAATTCATAACTGAAACTCTATGAGTTTCCTATAATGGTGGTTACCTCACCGTACATCCATGACCAACCTCTGTCTTCCATTTTCCTCTTTATAAGACTAGTACAATATAATTTAATTGATGAAAAACACAATAAGAATGTCTATTAATGGTCAAAAGAATTGGTTCAAGAATCCCATGAACCATGCTGGTGTGCGTTATGTCAAAATAAATCACTACGTAGTTATAATGACCATAGAAGAAATTGAATAAATCCATAAATATATCAACGTATTGTATGTAGAGCTGGTGATATCCTGACATGAAGTCCATCTTCGAGAACCAGATCACCCACCACAACTGATCAAAGTGTTCATTGATCCTTGGTAGTGGATAATTTTTCATCATGCTCTACTAGTTCAAGAATATGATAATTGTCACGAACTGAATCTGATCACCACTGAAACTGGCACCAAACCTAGCCCATGACAAGGCCCGAAGGGCGTTCCCGATCCCCATGGGATGGAAAAAGTTCCCAGGTATCCTAAAATTATAATTGGGAATGATTTATACATGTTTATAAATATAAAACAACAAATAAATCTAACAAAACGAATCTGGATTTTTCAAACCAAACAATGTTTTAAAAAAATTCAGAACCGAAATACATAGTTTAAAACAACTCACCAGAACTATAAAAAAGGTAAAAAAACCAAAAATGAACATTCCATGAACCTCAACATGGTAAGAGGCATCACCCTCAAGCCATCTCAATAACACCACATCATGAATGACCGGTGAATACCCTAACTATTGGCACAAAAGTTATACCCAAACCTGCGACAACAAAAATAACCAAGTCTATATACACCCAAGGGTGTAAGTAGTGTGTGAGCCAATTCCCAGTCGGATTCCACCACTAAAATATTCTATGTGATAATCATTAAAAGACTAAAAGAATGCATGTTTTAAAAAAAACATGTAATTTCTAGCTACAATTTCTAAAAGATGCAACTAAAAAATTAGTCTTCAAATGGGCTAATTTAAAGAATCAACACTTTTAAAATAAATCCAAATGCTACTGAATTTTTCCAGCCAAATATATCGTATACCGATGGTAAGTATAAATAATCTAATGAGCATAAGCTATAGGAAATAACCCTTAGGCACTAGCTAGTTGTGGGTCCCAGGTACCTCGTATCTCAGAGAGAGTAACCACAAAAAATACCAATTATCGTGCATGATCCACTAGTAGGGATCATACCCATAACCTAGTGGTCCCCAATCCTCCTCATAATAGTTTAGTTAGAGTTGTAAGTTTCAATCATGCTAAGTGAAACTGAGGGAAAAACCCACGGATTCACAAGCATACTAGTACACGTCCACCAACAAAGATACACGGGTTTTCCCTTTGTGATCAAACAAGTTCAACAAGACAAGAAATATAGTATTCACATGAAAATATCACTTCCCAATCACATATTAACCAAACATCCCAATGTAAATCACACAAGTCACAAATTCCACTTTTCATTCAAATGCATTTTGAAATCAAACTCATACCAAAATAGCCCACAACACTTTTTGCATAACCTTCACAATCCAACACATCCATTAAAAATTTTATAAAGTCCCTCCAAAAATGATAAACATCACATAATAGCCCAATCACAAGTTTTATAAAAACCCTTTTTATAATCAAAATCTATTTTACATATCGCACTCACACAAACAGTCCACATCACATTCACACCTCTTTCACTTTTCATTAAATCCATTAAAAAAATTTATAAATCATTTCCAAGAGGACACACATCACATGATAGACCAATTCACATTTAAAATGGTCCATTTGAAAGTATAAAAAATAATAATATTTTTCCAATATGGTTTCACCTATTACATAAATCATTAAACAATTAAAAACATTCATAACACAATTCTAAAGAATGTACCAAAGCTTTTCACGTAAAACCTATTTCAAAACTGTATTTCAAGAAAAAAATTACTCCAATAAAAATTCAAAACAGAATTGGAATCCCCGAAAACATTTATTAAACTACCCCAATTGTTATAAAAACACCTCAAACAATACCACAAAAGATGCACATGAAAGCACACGTTTTCAAAATCACTTTCAAGAAGTACAATAATGTTTTACACCTTAAACCCATTAAAAACCATTTTAAAACCTAATGGAACACCAATACCCTACCAAATCAGAATTTTCCTCCCAATCAAGATTTATTAAACCAATTTCATATTTTATAAAACACACCCCAAAAATACCCAAAGGGTTACACATGAAAAACACCCAATTTTAAGCTAAAATGAATCTATAAAAATAAATGCTTAACCAAATCCAACATAAATAGTTTTCACACCACACACAACATATTAGGAACATAAATAATAAGTAATTCAGGAAAACTAACTCATCTAGAAATTATTACACATGGTATCACCTACCTTTTTTGTCGAAACCCTCAAATCATGGTGTGAAACATCAACCACACCACCACCGCACCTCAAGGTAGATAAATCCATCCCTAGACCACAATATTTGACCAAAAAGATGCCAAATCAAACCATAGGTTAGAACCTCAACTTCTGTACATGAGGAACTTCAATAAATGGTGAAATAAACATTAAAGAAGGGGAAGAAATCAAGGAAAGAAACACTTACTTGAAACATCTTGAATCAAATGAACCAAATACAATGAAATTTGAATCTCCAAGAAACCAAACCTACTGTGGAGGCTCCAATGGGGATGAGAATGTCAAGTGGAGACAGAAATGGGGGAAAAAGAGTGAAAATTAAAATATTTATGAAAGAATAATCTTATCTTTTCATATCTGGAGGATTTGAGGACCTCTAAGGAGTATTGCCCTACTCCGCAAGGCAAATGAGGTCCAAAGTGGAAAAATGAATAATGGTGTTGAGGATGTGGATTTTGGATTCAGTAGGGAGATGGAATCACGGGAATATAGTAAAAAATGTGTATGTTATTAAAGACTTAAAAAACAATTTAAAACTAGAAATGGCTCACGGGTTGGCCCAATTCCAAATTAATTCAATCAAATCCAAAATGCTAGTGGGTTCAAAAATGTTCCAAATGGACATGGGGATTTGGATAGGTCATAGCAGGAAATGTGGAAAGTGGAATGGATGAAAAATGACAACAAATGAAGTAGTTATAAAATAAATAAAATTTATTTTTACATCTGGAATTGGGCTCATGGTCTGGCCAAAATTTTGAAAACCCACCATTTCCACCAAAATGAATAGAAAACCCCCAAAACAAATAATGAATAAAAATTAAATGAAAAGTACATTTAAAAGAATTCATGGATGTGGCAATTATCCTCACCATAAAACTTTTTGTCATTGGAAAGCCACAGCAAGGACAAATACAAAAACCAAACCCTACCGATAAACCAAGAAGTAATTCTTTGCCAAGATTCGCCCCCAAAGGCCAAAACACCTTCAGTGATCATTTAAGGATGGATTACTCTCACAACCAAAACATAAACCAATTTCTGGAAAAAATAAAGCAGATTCAGGAATTATCCCAAATGAAAACTCCTCAAACACAATCTGAACAATACTCAACCAATTTACCTAAACAAACAACAACATTGAACAAAGTGACACTTACCCTACTATAACTAAACCATTGGGAACTCTCCAATATCAATGTTTACCCAAGGAAGATGTAGGTAGTTAGATATATCTGAATGATAATACCTAATTCCAATACAATACCAAGGAAAAGTCTGACTTACTCGTATGAAGAAACATAAATGGGCTCTCCACCATAAGAGACAACATTAATTTTTTCCGATACAGAATCAATACACTAACAAGGGGAGTCCTGAATAGAATCCCTAGTACAAGGGGTATACATCCATTATAAATTTCCAAAATAATATGCATGATACCCATGGTGGGTCTCCCCACCACAAGAACCAACCATCATAACTGACCGGCGTGGGCCGACACGAAAAGACCCAAAACATTTAATTATTTGGGAAGGCTTCACAGTTAGTCCACACAGTTTGGGAAACCGTGCACTAACTGTGCAGATCATTCATTCCGCATGGCTTCCTGGAACAAGGTCACTACTAATAGTGAAAAAACCGTGCGATCATCATGTCTATCCAAATTTCAATCCATTATCCAAAGACTCAATGGAAACTAAGGGGGTGGGGCAAGATATTGGTTTATAACATGGGTACAAGGGCATCCACCTATTTACACCGAACGAGAACAACAAAAGAAAGATGATAAAACCATAGGTTTAAACTCTTCCTATCTGTCATACTGAGGATTGGATATTTTACAAGGGTTTAAACGACATTGGGGTTTCACCTGACTACGCACCAGCTTCTCTCCGGGACCTATGGTTGGAGCTCAAAATATTGAAGCATCTTCGGCCTCACAGTTTAGCTATGGAAACCCCTGTGTATAACTTATTCTTTCGATGCCACAAAAAAATACACCAAATACACTGATGGGTTCACCATCACATAACACATTCCATAACTCACTACACTGAAACCTGACATTTCACTAAAACAGGGGTTCAGAAGATGCACACACATCACACATTGTTTCTTTGGGTGAGAAACAAAAGAAGGGCCGGACACGTATAAACACCTTCCTCTAAGATAGAGGATTTGATGTTTTTACTAAGGGAGACATACTCCCAACATAACACAAAACCTCATAGGATTTCACAACCTTCACCTTTACAGTAAAATGATCATACAACATCACAATGTGTAACTGAACATGCCCTTTGCGATTGATAGAAACAATACATGGAACGAGACCATATACCAAGTCCCTAAATAACAGAAAAGTCCAAAAAGTGGACACAATAGCCTATCATGACCAAAATCCCAAAATTGGTGGTTTGCCAAGAACTCTTGCTTCAAATAAACTATGAATAACCCAGAGGCCCTCTTAGACACCATCAAGACACTCATCCACACTAACAACCCCAGAACACTTCCACCATCGATGAATTAGGCAACTTAAGAAACTGAGGTCTCTTACAACCTTCCACAAGCACTATCCCACTTCGAGAGGATCCAAAAATCAACTAAATGAATGTGTGTACACTCAATCAACAAATATAGTTAAAATATTCCTTATATTGATCAACTGGAGGATTTTCCAACGGCAAAACAATACGGGTTGCTCTTCAGTTGTGCATTAACCCTTAATGGGGGCATACTGTATCCAATGAGAGAACCCAAGGACCCAACCAATCTGGACCATTGGTCAAAACATTCCACAAACCAGATCTATACTCATGAAGGGAACCACCGTAAAGGTGTTCCGAAACATATCTAATGAGAGACTACTAACCGGTCCTTCTACCCAACTTGTCGTCCAAACACAAACCCAAAACACGGTTCGAACAAGAGGAGTTCATGGACTCAAAACATCTAACAATATCAAAATTTTACAAAGACACATAGCATAAACCATCCCAAACAATTCAACAAGACATCATGTTTTTTTTAAACATCTCTTTGAAAACAAACGGTTCAGCGGTTAGCGTATCCATCGATGGTACCCCACGGGCCTCACAAATGCATGTTCTTGTGCCACACTGAGCACCCTCCTCATATCCATCCTGGAACTCATCCATTCATTCCATAAACCATCCATCATCCCATATAACCCCATGCATGTGGTCTCTCATGAAAATACCAAAGGTTAAAACAAAAATTTATTCCACTTTTCAAAACCAAAACGGTTAACCAACACATCCTTTTTCTCAAAACCCCTAACCACAAGATCAAAATACCATTTAAAATCTTACAAAACCTTTCAAAATGAAACCAAAATTTAGAAAAGAACTCTCTTTCATTTTATTCACATAAATTTTAAAACATCTCATCCCATTAAAACACCCTTTGATTTTTTAGAAAACTCTATTGGAAACACTTTTTCAAAACCAACTTCAATATAGTTCCTGATTTCAAAAGAGGTATAAGAACACCATTTTTCATTTCAAAAAAAATCTTAAAATTCAGTTCCACCATTTCATAAATCAAACCATTCTCTCTTTATTTGAAAATCATTTCACAAAAACTTTTCACTTCTTAAAACCAATCCACTTGAAAACCAATGTTCCATGATTTTGAAACTAAAGATCAAAAGACAATGCGATAGGAAACTAGTAATAGTGGTTGACTTGGCCATATGGTAGGCGGCCATATTCCAATCACATTACTATCATAGAGAGTGTTCTAGGTAATATCACAAGATCCATATGGCTTTATCGGCCCTACGAGCTCACGGAGACCATTAACCCGAGTCTCTTTTAATTTCCCCTAATCATCATTAAACCAAGAAAACCAATGGACTCTGAAAGATCTCGACATCCCCTGGAGACATGAATCCTGTCATGGGGTGTGGTAATTAGCCACACTACTCATAACAAAAATTCCATGTCCTGACAATCATAACTCCAGACTATCCTGACTGTTCCTCAAATAACATGACCCAAAGAGTGTGAACCTCCTCTAATACCATTTTGTCATGAACCGAATCTGATCGCCACTTAAACAGGCTCCAAACCCAGCCCATGATAAGGCCCAATGTGAGTTCCTAATCCCCATGTGTTGGAACAAGTTCCTGGGTATCATAAAATGGTAGTTGGGAATGATTTACCCATGGTTATAAACATAAAACAACAAATGAATCCAACAAAAAGAATCTGGATTTTTCAAACCAAACAATGTTTTAAAAAATATCAGAACTGAATTACATAGTCTAAAACAACTAACCATGACTATAAAAATATTACAAAACCAGAAATGAACAGCCCAAGAACTACAAAATGGAAATAGCCATCGCCTTCAAGCCATCTCCACAACACCGTATCATGAATGACCGATGAAAACCCGAACTGTTGGAACAAAAGTTGTACCCAAACCTGTGAAAACAAAAATAACCAAGTCTACATACACCCAAGGGTGTAAGTAGGGTGTGAGCCAATTACCAGTAGAATACCACCACTAAGAGATTCTATGAGATAAACATTCATAGACGAAAATCATGCAAGTTTTAAAAAAACATGTAATTTCTAGTTACAATTTCTAAAATATGCAACTAAAAAAATACAGATTTCAAATGGGCTAATTTAAAGAATCAACACTTTTAAAATAAATTCAAAAATATACTGAATTTTTCCATCTAAATATACTGTATGCTGATGGTATGTATAAAAAATCTAATGATCACAAGAAATATGAAATAACCCTTAGGCACTAGCTTACTATGGGTCCTAGGTACCTCGTATCTCGGTGAGTGTAACCACAAAAAATATTTGTTCTCGTGCATGATCCACTGGTAGGGATCATACCCATAACCAAGTGGTCCCCATTAATCATCATCATCGTTTATATAGAGTTCTATGTTCCAATATTTCTATGTGAAACTGAGGCCAAACCCCACGGATTCACTAGCCTACTAGTACATGTCCAGACACCTAGATACCCGGGTTTTCCCTTTGTGCTCAAACAAGTTAAACAAGCCAATAAATATAATTTTCACATGAAAAAATCACATCCAGATCACACATTAACCAAACATCCCCCTGTAAATCACACAAGTCACAAATTCAACTTTTCATTCAAATGCATTTTGGAATCAAACTCACAACAAAATAGCCCACAACACATTTTTCATAACTTTCACTGTCCAACACATACTTCAAAAATTTTATAAATTCCATCCAAATAATCTAAACATCACATAACAGCCCACTTTCATGTTTCATGAAACCATTTTTATAAACAAAATCTGTTTTTCACATCGCACTCACACAAACAGCCCACATCACATTCACACCTCATTCACATTTCAGTAAATCAATTAATCATTTTTATGAAACATTTCAAAGAAGATAAAAATTACATGACAGACCTATTAACATTTAAAATTGTTGATTTGAAAGTATAAATTTAAGAACCTGGTTCTTAATCTTGAGGTATGAATTTCTTCTTTTCTCTTTTCCTTAAGTGTTTTTGAGAAAATAAGGGAAATGTGGAAAAATCCAAAGTTTTGTGGGTACACGCCGTGTACTTTGGACATGTGGGAAGAGTAAATAGGGTGCGTATCCATGCTGGCGATGAAGGGTATAAAAACTGACAACACACCATGTAGTGGTATTTACACGCCGTGTAATCAGTTGGTTAGCAAATAGTAAGGCGATGGGAGCTAAATGGTAGTACATGTCGTGTAATCAAGAATATACTCTGTGTACTCATGTCGACAAATGAACAGTGACGTGGTGGAAATAAGCTGCTGAAGGAATAGTTAAAAAATAAAAAGTACACGATGTGTACTCAATAGTACATGTCATGTAGTCTATTTTTTCGGTTAAAATGGGCAGTAGCCTCCTCTATTCACAGAGGATGATTAGAACCTAAGTAGAACATGGGAGATATTGCCGTAGATTTGGAGATTACCCAATTGAGCACCGAGAATCTGATTCCGCCTCCATTTATCTCGTTGGAACCGTACGGGTAATCCCTCTCCTCTCCTTGATCCGTTCTTTCCAATTCTTTCTCGAGGGGTAGTTATTTACTCCTGAATGGGAATTCTTTCACCTCAGATATACATCATTCATGGATGATCGAGGAGAGTTGTTCACGTATACCGATCAGGGGTGATAGAGGTAGGTGGTCTAGTGTTTATTTCCAACTACTATAGTGAATTTGTGTACCGTTGTGATATGTGCCCATGAATGGGGTTTCGTATGGCTGAGGCCTTGCCTAATTAAATGCCTATAATTGAAAAGTTAGTTTAATGAATATGTATAAATATTTCTTGGGATCACTACTTGGATCCAGGACCACCCCTGGGGTGCGTTCCTCTGTTTAGCCGTTCGGCCAGGATACCTGAGGGTATTCCATGATTATGTTTTGAATTTATTTTTCTTGAGAGAAAATTTATATAAATTCTTTCTATGTGGTGGTGTCCTCCCGATTACTAGTTACTATTTCACCTGAGGGCAAGGTACTATTTATCCTGAGGGCAAGGCCTGAGGCCAAGGTTCTATTTCACCTAAGAGCAAGGCCTGAGGGCAAGGTTCTATTTCACCTGAGGGAAAGGCCTGAGGGAAAGGTTCTATTTCACCACAGGGAAAATCCTGAGGGCAAGGTTCTATTTTACCTGAGGGCAAGGCCTGAGGGCATGGTACTATTTCTCCTGAGGGAAAGGCCTAAGGGCAAGGTTCTATTTCGCCTGAGGGAAAGGCCTGAGGTAAAGGTTCTATTTCACCTGAGGGCAATTCCTGAGGTCAAGGTTCTATTTCTCAAGAGGGTAAGGCCTAAGGGCAAGGTTCTGAATAGCCTAACGGAAAGTTTCTGTTTAGCCTAAGGGAAAGGTGAATTTTTTTATATAATTCAATTATATTAAATTGATAATTAATAGTTTAAATGGAAATGAAGATGGTAGTCATAGTTAGTTTTTAGTACTTACTAGTTTACTGTTTTTACTTTTTCACACTGATGTTGCACATTTTCACTGATAGTTGGTCACGGGCCTTGGGTGGGTGCCAACTAGGATTTATTTCTCACACCCTGGTTGGCTCATCTCTTCGGCCCAAATAGATTGTATTTCTGCAAGTGGGGATAAGGGAAAGGGTCCCCATACATGTACTTGATTTTTACAGAGGAGTAGGAGAGCAAGGGACCGAGCTTAGGCTTGCGATGCTGCTGAGTTCCTGTGCACTGTTTTGTGTTGTTTTACTGTACCTTGTACTTTGAGATATATTATATTGCAATGTATTTTAGTGTAACATGTTTTGGATATTTTCTTAAAACTATAGAAATGTTACATCATTATCTATATAACTGTTATTTATCTTTTACTTCAGTTGTCTCTTTCAATTAAATATTGTTTACTGCTTCCGTTGTTATATGATTTGTCTTGTATTCCACTACGCTACACTTTGACAAATGAGGGCATAGTATCCCCACTATCAGACCTGGGTCATCGCTGCTATTCGGTATCCTCTAGAATTTGGGGAAATGCACTTGAGGTCTTGTGACCAACCAGGTTCAGGGCACCTGTGGAGTGGCACCTGGATCTGAGATGTTACAAAGTGGTATCAGAGGGATTTCTTTTCTTTTAATTAATAGTTTAAGCCTTAGTCAGTGATAGGATGGAAATGGTAGTTTGTAATAAGCTATTCCTGGGAGTAGATAACCCGTGTATAGGAAAAATCTACTCTACCTCGTATTTTTTCAATTATTCTAGTTTGGATAATTTTACAGCTGATTTGATTTTCACCGTTGGGTGACGCACTTGTGGTGTGATGGTTATATTTCTGTAATGGGTTCTATTTCATCGCAACCCGATAAGATGAGGGTAGGCCATCTCATGCATCATTTAGGCACATGTTAGAAATCACATGACATGCATAATTCCATTCCATGTAGGAGCATTAGAAATTGCATGTTGTTTTGATTGTTATAGTGCTAGAAAATCATACTATTGTGATAAATTCTTTGATAAATACAGGTTATGTGATAAGGTATTTTGGTGTGATCTTGTTGATAGGATAGACTCCAAACTTTGGTTTTTGGGGAGTATGGTCCCTCAATGACTGGAATTTGGTGGATCATTGACTTGTTTACTTGTGTATAACAGGTATATGATGCCAAACATTGATTCACGGGGAGTATGGGCCCTCAAGGATTGGAATTTGGCACTTAGGTGTTGTTTTTCAGTATTTATTGGGTTCCAGATTAGTTTCAGAGGCTTACTATATGGAAAGCCCAAGATACACATCGTGTATCTCCTCAGACACACGCCGTGTGTTCTTCTGTTCGGGAAGAAATGAAAACATTTTTAGTACACGCCGTGTATCCTCAGTAAAAGTCGTGTAGTCTTTTCCTGTGTCATAGACCGTGTGGGTGGGGACACAGGGTAGGGAACGAATTTGGGAAAAACACGTCGTGTACTGGATGTACATGCCGTGTAGTGTTTACCCTAAGTCCACCCCTATAACTAAAAACACATATGGAGGATACCCTGAGACATACACGCCATGTCCACCTTGGAACACACCGTGTAATCTGACCTGGGGACCCGACCGTGTAGCTAACAAACAAGGGTTGGTGATACCACTTCATGAACATGTCTTGTACCTGAGGTACTGGCCGTGTAGTCCTTACCGGTGGGAGACTGTGTGAACTTGGCCATGTGTCAGGGGAAACGGGGTGTTGTACACACCGTGTGAGGATGTAACACACTGTGTGGTGTTAGCCGAGTAGTCGGTCGTGTCACGAATGACACAGGCAGATGGAAATTAAACCATACATGTCATGTAGATGTTATACACGCCGTGTAGTCTTGTTCAAAGTGAGTCGTGTGGCTTAGCTACGTAGAAGGACTCGGGAAGGGAAGAAGGATTAGAGAACACATCAGGTAGTCATGTTCTGTAAATTTTGAAAACATTCTTTCTTCGTCTCCTTATTTCGGTTTTGGATAATCTTGATATAAGTTTTGAGTCTAACCTTATAGAGTCATGCTGCAGAGACGACCATGAATTGTTCACCAAGAGAGAGGAAACAATTATACTCTAGAGATGGTAGGCCTTGGGCTTCCATAGGATCCTCTTGTAGAGCCAGATGTGGCGTCGACTGTTATACCGGACACAGGTGCGGATGCGCAGTTCAGTGAAGGCTTCATGCGGCTCTTGCAGACCTTTCAGGGATCACCGCTGGCTGCCACATCTATGCCTGAGCTGACTCGTATCATCTAGCAGCAGCATCTGCCTAGGTTTATAGGGGATGGCGGACCACAGGGTGCAGAGTATTGGCTGGATGCGTTGCAGACTATTTTCGATCATCTGGAGATGCCTCCAGGACGGAGGGTCAAAATCGTGAGTTATATGCTGCGTGATTCCGCCAAGAGGTGGTGGGATGTTACCACTCAGACATAGAATCACAGAGACATGGCATGGGAAGATTTCCATACAGCTTTCTATGAATTATTCTTCCCAGAGATGTTGAGGGAATATAGAGCTCGAGAGTTCATGAATCTGAAACAGGGCACTATGTCAGTGATGTATTATTCTGCTTGCTTCACCAAGTTTGAACGTTTTTCACCCATCCTGGTGGGTGATGAGACATTGAGGTCTAGAGGCATTGAAGATGGTCTTCGATATGAAATCCGAGAACTAGTGAATGTTTTTAGGTTCCCTACTGTACATGCTATTATGAACCAGGAACTGATTACCGTGCGGAACCTTCGGGAAGTTAGCGGTGCAGGACAGGGCGATTCAGCACCAGTTTCAAGTACTATTTCTACCGGAAAGAGGAAGAGACAGATGAGTTTCTATTGCTGGGGTAGTACTAGCCATGAGATTACTTTAGGTGGCCCGATAATGTGCTACCAGTGTGGTAGAGGGGGGCACAATAGACCACAGTGTCCACGAGATCTAGTTAAATGTTGAGCTTGCGACAACATTGGGATTCTACAGTGCTTTTGCAGGACGTTTCCACCAGTGGCTAGTGAGAGGGGTTCTGTCCAGACTCCACGTGCGGGAGCTGGACCAGTCGCTTTTTACCAGTTGTGAAACTGAAATACGTCAAGGTGTACAGGAAGAGATGGTGGTCATGGCTGTGGTAGCCATAATCCAGGATCTCAGAGGTAGCAGGGTGGGACAGATTAGCGTAGACAGGTTGTGTCGCAGGGCTGTGGCACTGGGCAGGCATATACAGTGCAACAAACCCAACATGATCAGGATCCCTGACCATCTACTGTCATAGGTAGTATTCTAGTAGCTTCTGTCTTATCTTCAGTACTTTTCGATATGGGTACTACACATAGCATTGTATTTGTGCCCGTTGTGGAGAGCCTTGGGATCTATGTTTCTTCTTCTTCTGATGTTATGATGCTAGACACTCTGTTGGGGACTAGAAAGGATGGTGTGCATCAGTGCAGGGAGTTCCCCCTTTAGGTTGGTGGGCGTCACATTCTATGGGACCTCTATGTCTTATAGATGATGAGCTATGATGTCATTCTCAGGATAGACTGGTTGGTTCCCTTTCAAGCCTTTGTAGACTGCTATTGTCACAGGGTGTGTTTCACGTCACCAAAGGGTGGAGAGTTTCTATAAAAGGGCGAATGGGATGTTCAGACATGTCGAGCTAGACTAGAGAAACGTGGGAGAGGTGGAGTCATAGCCCATATAGAGAGTTTATATCTAGATGATATGGTGAATTTTAAAAATGATTTCCCTCTAGTGGTTGATCATTTTAGGGATGTATTCACGGACGACCTTTTAGGTCTACCTACGGAGTGAGAGGTGGATTTCTCTATCGAGCTTTTTCTAGGAGTGGCACCGGTATCCATTCCTCCTTATAGGATGGCTACACCTGAGTTACAGGATCTCAAGAGACAGTTAGAGGAGTTACAGTTAAAGGGTTTTACCCTACCCAGTACTTCTCCTTGGGGATCTCCGGTCCTTTTTGCAATGAAGGAAGACGGCACCGTCAAACTCTATGTGGATTATCGAAAGCTGAACCAGCTGACAGTTAAGAACCGATATCACTTACCATGTATTGATGATATTTTTGATCAACATCGAGGTGCACGAGTGTTCTCAACTATTGACTTGAGATTCGGATATCATCAGTTGCAAGTTAGACCATCTGATATACCTCTCACAGCCTTCAGGAGTAGGTATGATCTATATGAGTACTTGGTTATGCCGTTTGGACTCACGAACTCACCAATAGTTTTCATGGATTTGATGAATCATGTGTTCCATCCTTATTTGGATTCTTTTGTGGTAGTATTCGTGGATGATATCTTGGTTTAATCTCACACTCAACACGACCACGCCACCCATCTTGAGATCGTGCTGAGTACACTAAGAGAGCATCAGATATATGATAAGCTCTAAAAGTACCACTTTTGGATGGACCATATTCACTTCTTGGATCATATTATCTCAGAGGAAGGAGTTTTAGTATACCCAGAGAAGGTGAGAGCATTAGTTTCCTAGGAGCATACTAAGAACGTGTTTTCAAAACTGAGTTTCTTAGGGATGACTAGTTACTAGAGGCGCTTCATCTAGGATTTCTCTTGCTTAGCAGCGCCGTTGACGGGTTTGACTAAGAATGGTGTGAATTTCATTTGGACAGAATCTTGTGAGACAACCATTCAAGAACTGAAGGGAAAGTCGATATCAGCACCAATCCTGATACTCCCAGAGCAAGGGAAGAGCTATACAGTTTACTGTGATGCATCAGGTATTGGGTTGGGAGCTGTGTTGATGTGGGGTGATCGAGTTGTTGCGTACGGGTCTCGACAGTTGAGGCCCCATGAGAGTAATTATCTGACGCATTACCTCGAGTTGGCAACAGTTGTGCATGAGTTGCGCTGTTGGAGGCATTATCTCTTCAGAGAGCAGTTTTTGGTTTTCACCGACCACAAAAGTCTCACGTATATCTTTACTCAGTGTGACATGAATCTGAGATAGCAAAGGTGGGTTGAGTACCTACAGTCCTTCGATTTTGAACTTGCCTATAAACTTGGTAAGGGTAATGCAGTTGCTAATGCACTGAGAAGAAAGACTTGGATATAGGCAGTTCATGAGGCCAGTGGTGAGTGGCAGCTTATGTATTTTTCCCTGAGATTCATTTGGCAGTGCACGATAGTCAGGGGAAAACCTATCTTTCATCCTTAGCTGTGACTTCTACCCTCCTGGACAGAGTGAGGATGAGACATCTATCTGCTTCAGAAGGCCTAGTTCTACGAGAGTCGGTGGCAGGTGAGGACCCTCCTATTGGGTGGAAGATAGGCGACGATGAGGTACTGTGTTTCCATGGACGAGTGTGGGTTCCAGAGGATATATGCGAGGAGTTGATGATGGAGTTTCATGCTTTAGCTTGGGAAGTTCATCTTGGAGTTACCAAGATGTACCGTGACTTGAGACATCAGTATTAGTGGCCGGGTATGAAGAGAGAAGTAGTTGGTTTTGTTACAAGATGTTCCACATGCCAGTAGGTGAAGGCCGAGAATCAGAGGCCAGCTGGACTGTTACAGCAGTTACACATTCCAGAGTGGAAATGGGAGGATGTCGCAATGGACTTCGTGACTAGGTTGCTAAACTCACCTCGAGGAAATGATGTCCTGTGGGTTGTTGTGGACAGACTCAGAAAGGTAGATCACGTTTTGCCGACCAAGGAGACCTTCAGAGTTGACGAGCTCAGGAGGTTGTATATTCGAGAGGTCGTATGTCTTCCTGGGATCCCTCATTCTATCGTTTCAGGTAGGGACGCCCATTTTACATCTCGTTTCTGGAAGAGTTTTCAGAGGACACTGGGTACATACGTGCTTCTGAGCACAACTTACCACCCTCAGATCGATGGTCAGTCAGGGCGTACGATAGAGGTGTTAGAGGACATGTTGTGTGCATGTTTCCAACACATTGGGGGATCTTGGGAGAAGCATATACCCCTAGTTGAGTTTTCCTATAATAAAATTTTTCAGGCGACTATTGAGATGGCACATTACGAGGATTTATATGGTTGGCCATACTGATCACCTTTGTGATGGATGGAGGCAGGTGAGGTAGATTTACTTGGACAACGCCTTGTACAAGAGACTTCTGAGATTTTCTAGTTGATTCAGAAGAAAATGGCTACCGTACAGTCTCTTCTGAAATTTTATTTTGATCACCGCAAACGACCCTTGGAGTTCATGGTCAGGGATCAGGTTTTCATGCGAGTTTCACCAAGGTTGGGACATAGGTGGATCAGAAGACAGGGTAAACATTCACTAAGTTATGTGGGTCCATTTGAGATTCTGGAGAGAGTCGGGTCGGTCGCCTATTGGTTTCAGTTACCACAGAGGTACCGGGCCATGCACGACGTCTTCAATGTATCTCAGTTGCGTCGTTATCATTTAGAATCGTCTCACATCTTTCAGCTGGAGTAGGTTGAGCTTCATGTCGATGCATCCTTTGAAGAGCATCTGATTCTTATCATTGATAAGATCACGAAGGTCCTCTAAGACTGGTCAGTTCCTGTCATATGGGTTCTATTGCATCATGGCCGAGTGTAAGATGAAACCTGGGAGCGGGAGACCGATGTACGTGCTCAGTGTCCAGAGTTGTTCTAAGCTTTATCTTTACAACCCTTGTAAGGGAAATTCAAAGACTAATTGCTTTAAGGGGGAATTTTGTAAGAACCAGGTTGTTATTCTTGAGGTACAAGATTTTTATTTTCTCTTTTCCTTATGTTTTTTTAGAAAATAAGGAAAATGGGGAATATTGAAATTTTTTTGGGTATACTCTGTGTACTTTTCCACATGCAGTGTACTTTGGCTATGTGGGATGAGTACACAGGGTGTGTATCAATGCTAGTGATGAAGGGTGTAAAAACTGACTACACGCTGTGTAGTGGTATTTACACGTTCTGTAATCAGTCGGCAGGCAAACATTAAGGTGGTGGGATATGAGCGACAGTACATGCCATGTAATCAAGAATACACTTCGTGTACTCATGTCGAAAGATGAACAGTTCCACAGTGGAAAGAAGCCACCGAAGGAACAGTTAAAAAAATTAAAAGTACACGTTGTGTACTCAATAGTACATGCCGTGTAGTCTATTTTTTTTTCTTAAAATGGCTAATATCCTCCTATGATCATAGACGAAGCTTAAAACTGTAGGATAACTTGGGAGAGATGGCCAAATCTTGGGAGATAACCCGATCGAGCACCGAGAATCCTATTCCGCCTCCGTCGATCTTGTTGAAATAGTACGGGTAAGCCCTCCCCTCTCTTTGAACTGTTCTTGCCAATTATTTCCCGAGGGAAGATATTTACGCTTGAATGAGAATTCTTTTACCTCAGATCTATGTCATTCTTGGACGATTCGAGGAGTGTCATTCACATATACCGATCAGGGGCGATCGAGGTAGGTGGTCTAGTGTTTATTTCCAACTACTGTGGTGAATTTGTGTACCGTTGTGATATGAGCCCATGAATGGGCTGTCGTATGGTCGGGCCCTTGAATAATTAAATACCTAGAATTGAATAGGTAGTTTAATAAATATGTATTACTATTTCTTGGGATCACTATTTGGATCCAGGACCACCCTGGGGGTGTGTTCCTTTGTGTAGCCGTTTGGCCAGGATACCCGATGGTATGTCATGATTATGTTGTGCAATGATTTTTCTTGAGGGAATACTTATATAATTTCTTGCTATGTGTTGCGATCGGCCTGGTAACCAGTTATATTTCTCATGAGGGAAAGTCATGAGGGCAAGGTAGTATTTTTCCTGAGGGCAAGGCCTGAGGTCAAGGTTCAATTTCACCTGAGGGAAAGGTTCTATTTCGCCTGAGGGCAAGGCCTTAGGGAAAGGTTCTATTTTTCCTGAGGGAAAGGTTCTATTTCACCTGAGGGAAAGGCCTGAGAGAAAGGTAACATTTCTCCTAAGGGAAAGGATTGAGGTCAAGGTTCTATTTTTCCTCGGGGAAAGGCCTGAGGGAAAGGTTCTATTTCGCCTAAGGGTAAGGCCTGAGGGCATGGTTCTATTTTTCCTGAGGGAAAGGCCTAAGGGAAAGGTTCTGAATGGCCGGTGGGAAAGTTTCTGTTTATCCTGAGGGAAAGGTGCATTTTTTATATAATTAAATTATATTGAATTGATATGTTATAATTTAAATGGAAATGAAACTGGTAGTGATATTTACTTTTGAGTACTTACTAGTTTACTACATTTACTTTTGCACACTGTTGTTGCACATTTTCACTGACAGTTGGGGATGAGCCTTTGGTGGGTGCTTAGTGGGATTTATTTCCCACACCCTGTTTGGGTCATGCCTTCAGCCCAAAAAGATTATATTTATGCTGGTGTGGATAAGGGAGAGGGTCCCTATACACGTACTTGATTGTTGTAAAGGAGTAGGAGAGCATGGGACCGAGCATACTCTTGTGATGTTGTTGAGTTCTTGTGCGCTGTTTTGTTTTTTTACTGTACCTTGTACTTTGAGCTTTATTTTATTGTATTGTATTGCTGTGTGACAATTTTTGGCTAATTTCTTCAAACTAGAGACATGTTGCATCATTATCTATATAACTGTTGGTTATATTTTACTTCAGTTGTCCATTTCAGTTAAATGTTCTTTACTGCTTCCGTTATTGTATGATTTATCTTGTATTCCACTGCACTACACTTTGAGAAATGAGTGCATAGTTTCCCCACTATCAGACCTGGGCCCTCACTGCTAGTCTATAGCCTCGGGTGATTGGGGAAATGTGCTTGAGTTCTTGTGACCAACCAGGTTCAGGGTACCCGTGGAGTGGCACCTGGATCCGGGACGTTATAATAAAAAAGTGAAAATAGTTTTCCAATATGGTTTCACCTCTTTCATAATGCATTGAACCTTTCAAAACGTTTATAAAACAATTCTAAAGAGTGTACCAAAGCTTTTCACATAAAACCCATTTCAAAACCATATTTCAAGGAAAAAATCACACCAATAAAAATTCCAAACAGAATTGGCATCCCCAAAAACATTTATTAAACTACCCCTAAGTGTTATACATTCACCTCAAACAATACCACAAAAGATCCACATGAAAAGAACACGTTTTCAAAATCACTTTCAAAAAGTACCATATGGTTTTACACCTTAAACCCATTAAAAAACCTAATGGAACACCAATACCCTAACAAATCATAATTTACATCCCAAACAAGATTTATTAAAACAATTTCATATGTTATAAAACACACCCAAACAATACCCAAAGGGTTACACCTGAAAAATACCCAATTTTAAGCTAAAATGAAACTATAAAAATAAATTCTTAAGGAAATACAACATAAAAAGTTTTTGCACCACACACAGCATATTAGGAACAATTATAATAAGTATTTCAAGAAAAATAACTCATCTAGAAATTATTACACATGGAATCACCTACCTTTTATGTCGAAACCCTCAAAACATGGTGTGAAACATCAACCGCACCACCACTGCACCTCAAGGAAGATAAATCCAGCCCTAGACCACAATATTTGACCAAAAAGACACCAAATCAAACACTAGGTTCCAACTCAACTTCTGGACATGAGGAACTCTAAGAAAGGGTGAAAGAAACCCTAAGGAAGGGGAATAAATCATGGAAAGAAACACTTACTTGAAACATCTTCAATCAAACGAACCAAATACACCAAATTTGAATCTCCAAGAAACAAAATCTGATATGGAGGCTTTAATTGTGATGAAAAGGTCAAGGGGGGGCTGAAATAGGGGCAAAAGAGTGAAAGTTAAAATATTTATGAAAGAATTAACTTTCCTTCTCAAATATAGACTATTTGAGGAACCGTAAGTATTTTTTCCCTACTCCTTGAGGAAAATGATGTCCTAAGTGGAAAATTGAATAATGGGGGTGAGGATACAGATTTTGGCTTCAAGTGGGAGGTGCAATCACGTGAATACAGTAAAATATGGGTATGTTATTAAAGACTTAAAAAAACAATTTAAAACTGAAAATGGCTCACAGGTTGGCCCAATTCCAAATTAATTCACTCAAACCCAAAATGATAATGGGTTCAAAAAGGGTCAAAATAGACATGGTTATTTGGATAGTTCATTAGAGGAAATGTGGGATGTATAATAGAAGAAAAATTTCAAAAATGAAGGAGTTATAAATGAAATAAAATTTATTTTTAAATCTGGAATTGGGCTCACAGTTTGGCCCAAATTTTGAAAACCCTCCATTTCCACCAAAATGAATGGAAAACCCCCAAAACAAAAGAAGAATGGAAATTAAATGAAAAATACATTTAAAACAAGTCATGTATGTTAAAATAAAAATTTCACACCCTTATACTCCCATCTTCTTTCTTTGAGAAAAACATCGGGGATTCCAATGATGACACATAAGGTATGATAAACACATTCCTTTGTAAAACCTCAAAATATATTTTCATATCATGATGCTCTGTATTATCCATCTGATATGTAATCATGAATCATAGGATAGTCTCTGAGTGCTAGTATTTTTAGAAGTATATCTCTTGATTGGGAGGTAACCCATCACATTATCCAGAAAGACATCCTCATACTCCACCACCATTATAGGAATATTAAATTACATAAAATCCAATTCTACAAATTTAATGTTATCCAACTAATTGGTAATTTTTCATATCTTTATATGTATGAGACTATCCTACTCTGTTTGGGTTTCATTATTATCAATGAATAAAAACCACATTCCATCAGAATGAAAAAACACATCCTTAAAAAAATAGTCAACATGCGCCTAAATTATGGATAATTGGTCCATACTAAGGATGGAATTGGAAGGACTCCTGACTGATAGGAAGATAACATATTTGATGATATCACCTCCATCAATCAGGTCACACTATTAGGAATAGTCTGTGATCAAGGAATTTGTTTTGGTTGTTGTATCTAGACATTAGGTATATGGTAGGGGCCAACATCAATATATATGTCTTGCACAAGGAAAGTGAAATGAAAATTTCCCCTCACAACAATATCTATTAGTATTATAGTTAATTAATAGAAGACAAAAATTAAAACTCTAACCATCATAGGAGCTTCTAGGAAATTATACTCCACTACACACAACAATCTTCATATATAATCACCAACCCCCAAGTGGTGTGTGGAAAACTTGGCGGTTGTGATGGAATAAAATAAAACCATTATCCATCTCATACTTCTCTCCCTTATCTACTTATATATATACCACCCTATGGATCTCCTTGATCATACAATTATCATTTCCTTTGTGATCTATTGACACTCTCTTAATTAGTTTCATGCGACGTAAGACAATCTGACATGTGATATCCTCAATCATCGTAAGGGAAGAAAAACCACCCACTAGGATAACTAGAACTATCATAATAGCCCCAAATAACATAACTTATATAACACTATCCCCTCTTCAATCATGTTGCATGCCCAGATCCCTGCGTCTTCCATCAACTACTAGCTTCCAAGATCTCAAATCTAGTGTTCCCATTAACTTCACAAACTTCCAGAATCTTCTCACCTAGAGAGATATCCATAACTAAATCCCACAAATAACCCCATAATAGTTTGGAATTAAAATACATATCACTTAATCCATGAGATCTCAATGGAGGAAATACTCAATGGTCCATCCTCAAAAGAACAAATCAAACAATACATATAGAGAGTATCATGAGTGGCTGGTAAACCTTAAAGTGTACTCTTATATTTTCAGGATACATTCATAATGCTACTGAAGCACCTAGATGTGTTCTTCTCATATTGTGGCTAGATAAAACTCCTCCCTAAATTGACTCCCAGTATCAAAGCAAGATTGAGCTATCTTACCCTATCTATGAGTCACCATAATCCACCATCACCCCATATATCTCTAAATAAGACTCTTCATTAGGACGACCATAGGATTGGGTGTTTTTCCCATAATGTGGTGGACTTGGGAAACCACCTATATCCATTCCTCATCATCCTAAGGGTCGGGATATAAAAGAAAACCATCGGATCAATACCCCTAAAACTTATCAAGTGGGATCATCCTATACAAATCCTCAAATAAGACAGTCCGTGTAACTTTATTATCAATGGGTATTATAAATAATTGGAATCCAATTGGAGGTACCACCTCATATTCATGTCCTATAACTAAATCCTCATCATTTGGTGAATCATCATCAAAATTCACTTGTAGTATCTAGGATTGAAATAATTATGGAGTTATCTTGAAATAATCCAACCATAATATAACCAGGGAGTATATTTGGGTAGGTTACAGTAGAAGGATATAGAAACCACAACCCATTCTTATATGATTCATGTAATGATGCTTATACCTATAACCAATGTCTAAATGTATGAAGTCAAAAAGTCAGTTACCAAAGTCTTATTGATTGAATATGTTTGTTTCTGCACCAAAACCAGATTCACTATCCGGAAATATAAAAGCGAAATACTTTAACACTATATTCATCAATCCTAAACTAAACCTCACATATAGAGAATATCTTAATTATAGTTCTAGGAAGAAAATATACTGATACTAAACTATCATGGTCTAAACCCCCATGGCTTACCTGGCTCGATGTAAGCTATGTGTAAAATTGCATTCCCATATCCAATGGACCATAGTCTAGTGACTAGTACCATGTTGTCATATTGAACGCATGGAACGCCTTAGCATATGGTACATGTACACATACAAAAATATCCAATTTCAAACACAATGATTAAAAGTAAATCAAAATGAATTCTAAATGCATGAACAACAACAAATCCCCAAATTAGAGTAAAAAATTAATATATAATATAAATGGACAAATATAATCCCCCCAAATTTTCAATTTATTATCATACTATATTGAAGGAGAATTATGCCAAATAATACATTTCGTAAAACCAATGACAATCTAGATAAATATGATCCAGCAGAATTGGTCCACCTAGGGAACAATAAAATAGATTATTGTTTGCATAATATGTGACATGTGTGAGTGTGTCGCATGTATAATTTAATACAATAATAGATGGTAGAAAAAATTTGATATCCCCCAAAATAGGCATAAAAATAGTAGTCAAGTAATCATCATGGAAATTTTTTAATCATAATATGAGGCATAAATTTAAAAACAGAACCCAGTTATACTCATTTCATACACAATTATCAATGCGGTCTGAACTGTACTTTAAGACACTTGATTATTCTGGAGGATTAAAGGTAATAATCTTCCAGAAAAAACTCAACACATAAAATATTTTATGATTTGGGTAACTCATCCAAGAGGTCATTCCCATACAAACATTCCATGAAGTATTACTCACAAGATATCCAAATACCTCGATACATACATAGGGGATCACATGAAGGACCACATGGGGACACCCCAAACCCAATAAAGAATATCAATTTATTCATGGGATTGTATATCATGTAATTCTTACATGTTTATTCTCCAAACCCCACCTCGGGAAGATGACACAATAGAGTATCTCAACATAAGTCTCGTAGAGGGATTCATAAAACACTGTCTGAGACTAACATGAAGATGTGGTCAAGATCCTATATTAATGATGTAAAACTAAAATATAATCTAATAAGGATGGAAAAAGGAAACACTTATAACTGAATCTATAAAAAACTAAAGTGATAAAGGGCTTCAATATTCTATGGAAAATGTACATGATGTGTAATGTGAGTAAATGGTGTGTCTTGTATTCCCCAAATCTTCCAATGTCTTTCCATCAAACAAAAATTTTCTTCCTTCATAATACAAGTGTGTACTGTGAGTACACATAATGTAGAGGTCCATTCAATACATGAAATGTTAATATCCCATGACTGTGTACATTTAGAGGTTCCCATGTACTTGGACCATTCCCGTGTAATTCCAGATATGCCTTTTTTTTATTGTCATGTCAGATAATCTATTTGTGCTTGTGTACTATTGATTTTTATGTGTTCCTGGCCATGACCACAAAAAATTTTGTAGTTCTCTTTTTACCTAAACACTATCATAGTTTTAGTGGATTCCAATGACTTTCTAGTTCAAAAATAATGACCTTAGGGTACAAATATTTACAAAAATTCATTACCATTACATTTTTTATGATCATTAACCCATCTATTAAATTAATCCACCTATAACCCATGGAAAATATGGATATATGGTTGATTGATCTAACCATCATCAGTGGATGGATTTAGGTGACTTCTTTCACTTGGGAGAAATGTTATGTCAAAACATGCCGTATTCCACATAGTAATTTGAAAATGGGGATCTCCAAATATGAATGTGATTTCTCACATATAATCATGTACTATAAACATGTTTCCAATCATTTTCATGAACTTATGGTGGTGATATATTTCTCCAATGATTGGTTTCAAAACAATCATTCACTTAGTATTTTATGTATTGTTTGAGAAATGAAATACCGATGATGATGCCACATTGAACATGGATAGACATGTAGAAAAAAAACTAGGAGTGATCATCTTATAATTTTTTAGACTCAATACCATGTCTATGGAATGAAAAATAAATAGTGATAAACAAATTAATATAAAATAACAACAATCCCCAAAAATAATGGCAAGAAAAATTGATACACCCAAAGCATGATCGACCCACGAATCAATACTTTGGTAGATTAGATTCATGTTCTTCGTATGATTGTTAAATGGGGAAATAATCTAATTAGAAAAAAACATAAATTGGGTTGGATAATTTTATAAGGAAGATAGTTCATTGTTGCTGTCATTGATGAGATCAACAATCTCTATTGTCTTTGGCGAACATTGTTGTACTACAATTTTGGATCAATGATTCCAATGTTTATCAATGCTTCTATAATCTACCCTATCAAATCCACATGGTTTTGTAACAGAAAAAAAATATTTTTATATAACTAATATTATAGAGATAGATATAGTTAATGGGAAATAAATAAATAAATAAACTATTTTTCCATGACCACCTATTAACCAATCATGGGACTCTGAAAAAGATTATATCACACGAAGAAGAAAACCCACATTTTGTAAGAAGAAACTACTTTATTTTCCCCATAAAATTACACTTTCAATATTTATTACATTATATTTCAAAAATTATATGTACGTGATATAATAAATTTAGTATATTTTTTATAATATCAACATCTAGGCTCTATAGGCCCTGTATTATCGTGTCTTCTCACTTTCAGACTCAAAAAATATTCGATAAAATATTTTAATGTATTACTTGTAACAAATATATACATCAAAACACATTTATCACTATACGATACATCTACCATAGACTTCCCCAAATTACATCCTCCCATAGGATATTAAAAAGATTCAAAAGTCCATTTATGATTCACATTTCTAGAAATCAATCATCCATATTTTTTTGATGAAGTAAGTTTTTAGTTGAATATGACTTGTTTTTGTGTGAACCATTAGATTCTTTGTGAGTGGATTATCATCTTACTATCATATAATAATGTTATATTCAAACATTACCTTCAATGTTCCTTTATTGATTCATGTAACAATATGATATCATTCCATCCTCTTGAATTCATAATGTAATTTTCATCCATGGATGATATCCATACTACCGAGTGATGTATATATATATGACTAATGAAAATTTAAATATATCTAAACACATAGACTATCAAACTTATATAATTGAACATATATCCTATAATGTTAGTATCTATATCCCTTATCAATGGATTGTACATTCTATAATAATGTTCATGCCCATCTGAACCTTTGAGAAAACAAATAATCAACTTCCTTAATCCTGGATGGCCATTTTTCAGATTCTACATACATCTATTAATCCAAATAATTATTCGAGGAACAAATTTCATTGAAAAATCATGTAATTCACCAATTTTACAAACAATGTTATATGATGAACATTTTTTGTGTATGTAGACACATCATCTATTCATGGTGTCTTCATGTTAAATAATATCAATTGCCTAGAGAATATGGTAGAGAAACGATTAGATCCTAAAAGTTTGTTCCATTATCATTACAATCATGATATTATCAAACTAAAAAATATATAAAAATTTTATGCTTCCCATTAATCATGATCTTGATCCTCAGAATTTGTTTGGATATTTCAAGATCATCAAACTCAATATTTCTAGATAAATCATCATTTAGTTCTTTAATATATTTTTAATCAGACCTTCAATGGAAATTTCATACACATACAAGAGAATTATGATATCTCTTCCATCATCAATAACATCTCAATAGTGGAAATGATATGCATGTCACTGGACTAATAATTATTCTATCATAAAATCATGGAACATTGGGATCTACTTCCAGTATTCTATCTTCAAATCCAAAAAAATAATTTGAACTTGTATGACAGGTTTATTTTTAATTCTAAAAATCCATCCCGTTACATTACGTTAATCTTAACTAAATATCGTTGAAGTAAATACATATTTATACATAAAAAATCAAGATATATGCCATCTATAATCATTCTAAAAATTATTCATATTACTGTGTGATTAAAAAAAAGAGAAAATTCTAATAAATTACACTCCATCATTTTATTTAGAATGTTTCATGTCAAAGATTCTTTCATTCCTCCGACAACCATTGACTATATCATTCAATAAATAATCTCATTTATTATTTAATACCATCTTTCATAGTGGATGTTTTGGAAGCTACCAAGTCATGAATCATGTAATTAGTGAATCTCATCATTTATTGACATCCCTCTATTAATTTCATGACATATAATTATTAATACCTTTCGTATTTCTGGTTACCACAATTTTTAGAAATAGTTAATATAATCCCAAACTATACCATTATGTTGACCTTCAGGCACTAATAGACCAGCTCAACTCTTGAGGTTGTTCTCCTTCAAATACTACTTCTTTAACAAGTATTACTCGAATATCAATAGTCTCTGTGATTTAGGATACTTATGATATTGATGGAAAATCCAGAATAAGGCCAATATCTAAAACTCCACCTTTTATATTTTCATGTTCTTCTGAAACATGAGTGATTCCGAAACTAACCAAATATTTTTTAAATTCATTCAAATCAACATTGGATTTACATGTTGGTTTTTTCCATCAATGGAAGATTACGTCAAGTTAAAATTCTTCCATATGATCCCTTCCTTGATATAAAATCAATATAATTCAATGAACTAAAAAATATTGTTGTCTCAATGAGAAAATGCAATATCATAAATTTCGTGACAAAAAAAGATCAATAATTTTATTATAATCATTTTCTTTCTTATCATTGACATGAAATAAAAACTAAAACCCAAATACTGAGGTGAGATACATATTAATTTATTTAATTCCACTTTTATTCTAGAAAATCATTCCATAATAGTACAAAAGGGTTACTTTATTGAGTAATGTCAAAAAAGTCAAAACATTATCCTAAAAATCCTTTGAAAACCTAGAATGAATTCAAGTGTTTCTAGAACACACACAAAGAGTCTATATGATATCATAATTCAGTCCATTACATTTCAGTGCTTTGAGAAGAATCTTCTAAAAACATATTACGTTTTTCTAGAAAAACCATATAAACACTCCACATCCTTACTCTCCACCCTTATCAGATGTCATGACCATTATCTAGAAACTATCCTTTCATTCTAGTATGTATTTACATTGATTTTTTGATAAAATAATTTGAATATCCTATTCTTAAAAAATGGTTTCATCATAAACGTCACATCATTGAGGAATGTAAAATAATATAAAAAACCTCCATGAGACTAAATTGGTGTTGGCTGCATAAATATGTATTTTATAGAATTATCATCTATGTATTTAGTGTTCATAATTTAGTATTGAAGTATACCTCTTTTTTCGCAAGTAAAAAATCCTAAAACATTCCATACATCATAAGTCCCAATTTTTACATTCCCTTTGCAACCAAGACTATAATCGCTTTCTCATAAAAGTGTCTAAATGATAACTCCACAACATTTAAACTATGGTTATTATTTTTTACGAAATTTCTATATTTTATAGACTACTGGTCACATAAAATTTTTCAACTTTCATTAATTTTGGAATTCAACATGGAAAAATGTGTTATCTTCTATAATCCATAAATAAAAGTCATAAAAAACTCAAATCACCTAGTTGACCAATAATGAATAAATTTTTACTTAACCAAGAAATGTTTCATATTAATTGAAACTACAATGAATATAAATTAAAGGTTTATATATTCAAAACACTTTCCCTAACTATATCAAAAGTTTCTTCATCCTTAATATGTAACGTAAATAATATTTCAGGAACATAATTTTTTATGCTCCCTTTATCATAAGTTGAGTGATGCAAAGACCTGGAATCAATGATCCATGACTCTAATAGACTGGTGAATCATAGAAATAAATTTGATTCATTAAAAACTATAATATATTTTCAATAACATCTCTAAGAGGAATTATTATTATTAATACTGTTGTATTTTTAATATTTCTTTTTGTACCCATTCTTCCCACAATACTGACATATGGATCTATATTCTTCCAATTTTTGTTATATTTTATCTATTTTTTATTACCTATCTAGGGATATTTTTATAGGGTATAATTTTAATGGAAACTATATCATGAATAATGTAATAGGAAATCATGCTCAGACCAATCATGAGTAAGCTCAATAAGATGTTCTTAAATTACAACAAGTTTATTTTATCAATGGTAAAATTCAAAAACATCAACAAGTAGCTTGGATCCATATATAAGTTTTTTATGAACTAATAATTGTGAAAGAGACTCCAATAATTGATTAATTGTGTGAGAATGTAACCATATAGGGAACTATTCTTGAGACGTATCCACTGATGTAATAGGGATTAATCCTTTGTCTCATGGTATCATGAGCAGACCCACTACACATTATGCATGGAATCATTCCTCAAAACATGGATATGTGGATGACTAGACTAAGGTAAAACATGGAAAACCATATCTTGAGTGCACCTCAATTTTTATGGAACCAACTACCACTACTGTTCCCATGAGAGATTGACCCTTATGACATGAAAGATTAGATAGAGGAAGTGGGTAGGGTGTTTTTCTTAGTTCTGACACCCAATAATAATATGGTGGATTTACTCTCTAGTTTTTCATTTGGTGTAGTGATTCACTGGCCAACCATGATAACATAGACCACAGATGAGTTATCCCTTGATTTAATATAGTATTATAAACATATTATGTGATGATTATTGCCTATCCATTAAACTTATATCATTATAATAGGAGCTAATGGGCCTAAAAAGTAAAATAATATATACGGTAGAGTATTAATTATTATTCTCTTACTGTAATGACTTGGACATTATTGGTCCATTTCCTTTTCAAAATCTAGAATTTTGGGTATTCTTGGAGGCAACAATATCATTTTTATGATTTGGACAAATTTTCAGTTTTACCATCGATGTGTTAGCCACCAGTGAGTCGCATAAATAGCTCAGTGTCGGTAGGTTTGTACTAGTAGCTCAACATTGGTGACTCAGGGCATCATTATGTTAATTCTTTGGTAGGAAGACATATCTGAATGTCACGGAATCAGTAGCTCAAGGATTCAGTTGGTCGGGAATCAATGAGTGGTTGTAGTTGGTGGCATCGGTGAGTGGAATTAGTGAGTGGCGTCGGTGTGTCTAGAATCTGTGAGTCACATCAATGAATCACTATCGGCAAGCTGCTTTCGTGTCTCATCATCATTGGCTCATCAATTGGTGACTTACTTGTGTTGGTTAGTCACATCTGTGAATCACCCATAGGTTATTAATTTAAATGTTTCCAATTTTTTCTAGTTTTATCCCATTTTATGTTTCCTTCAACATTAAATGAGCTAAATTCAATACTTAATGAGGTTTTTAGGACCCTTTAAAATGGTATTACTCTTCTAAAAACTGAAATATTGCATTGAAATATAAACCATGTGGTCCTCATCATGGTCTGGATTTAATAGCCTTTGAAATTGTTTCCCTTGTAGATTTAGGAACTTTCCATTATAAAGACAAAATAATCTCATAATTTGAACCCTTCCGCTTTCTCTTGGTGAGCCTATAGATTTTCTTCCTCGAGGAGTCATGCGCATGTGCTGTAACATTCTATTTGGTTTTCTCCTAGAATCATCCCAACTACTACACGACCCCCTATTTTTGATTAAAGGATGAATTGGTGATCATATGTTATTCCATGTAGGGATTCCTTTTGATCTATTTCTTTTGTATATTCTGCGGGTTTGGTGTACTTATTTCATCTTCTGAATACGGTTGAAACCAATTTAAAAAAGATATTAAAAAGTAATAAATGATGTTATGCGAGTATGATGGTGATGATCTATTTTTTTAAATGTTATCCTTGATCCATGTTGTGTTTTGTAGTGGTTGTATTCCTTTAGAAAATCATGACCATTGGTGGACTCTATTTCCACACTTGTATGGCATCTGAATAATATTTTTGATACTCCATGAATGACTGTATGACTATGAAAATTGGTTAAACACGTATATTTAGATAAATAAATTTATGTCCTATGATCAAACTTATTCTTTGATAAACCCTGTTTTATCATGTGTAATTAAAGAACGATTGATACTAAATCTATATAAACCTTTCCATTTTGGTGTTGTCTTGTGTTGGGTGTGGGTTTGTTTAGCCTTGTGTATGTGATGTTCATGTGGTGATGTGGGTGGGAGTTTGGTTTTTAGTATGGGGTTGTGTGGGTGGGGTAATGGTATCTGAGGTTAAGATATTTGTATATTGTGGAATGGATTAACTTTTGAAGTAGTGGGACTATATCTAGGGAGTGGTTGGACATCATGGCTACTGGATTGGGTTCTATCATGTTCATTTTTATGGGTGTTCTAGGAGTGGTGTTATTATGTAGTGGGGTAGCCATGTGGGGTTCTGATGAGGTGTGTTGGGGGGGTTTAATTGTTGAGAGTAAGGAGAGTGTGTCTTGAATTTGATGAATTATGGTGGCAGTGGATGAAAGGGTATTGAAGAGAGGGGAGTGTGTAGAGGAACTTTAGGATGGGTTAGTTTTTTTAGTGTGGTTCTTTTTGTGTTGCGGGGATACTAATGATGGTTTAGGAGGGATTTTTTTGAAGAAAGATGGTGTTACCTTGTGTGGGAATTTCTCCCACAGTTTTTAGAGGCCTTGATTTTTTGAATACATGTCCGAATGGATTCTTTTACCTTGTCCCATATTTCCTTGTTTGGTTTTGGTAGTGGTTGTAATGGTTTCTTTTTATTGTAATGTTTGTAGTGTATTGTATTTTCTTATGTAGGGATAAAATTAATAAATGAATTAATTGATAGTTAAGAATAAAAAATGGTTAAATGAATTATATGGGGGTCTGTTTAATGTTGTGGCCTGTACTGAAGCGGAATTCATTTATTGAATTGGGAAGTGACCATCATTCATTTTGATACGTGCATTTTGTGGTGGAAGCAAGGGATGTTTTGGGTGGGATGGTCATTGATATGATAACCCATGAGTTGGGATGAGGTTTTGGTACACAAACACAGATATATATATATAATCATATAGTTCCTTGTGATTTCTATTTGCACCCCACTCGTGTTGAGTACTATGTTACGAAGGCCCCCCTTATTATGGGGGATGATGTCCTTTCCCAACATCTCAACAGAAGTATGGATGGCTGGTAATTGTCTCTTCTCTGATCCCTCTTCTAGTAATTTGTAGTCATGGACTCTTTGGGTTGGGTTTGGTGTGGTTGTGGGGAACAAGTGTATGTGGGTGAGGTCTACTTCCCATGTGTATTTAGGATGAGTGGTGAGGTTTTTCAAAAGTGTCTTTGGGATGTGGTTGTAAATGTGGCAGAGGTGTTTGTGGAAGATATGTCATGTGTTTTGGGGACCAGGTGTGTGCAGTAAGGTTGTGACTATGGGGCATGTGGAAGATAATGATAGTCTTAGGACGTTCACTATTAGGGATGAGCAGCCAACCAGTGGGAAGTGTTGCAGGGTGACCAAAAATCAATGTGATTACAACTTTACTTTACTTGAAATGTGTTATTTGGTGAGCATTCCATGGAAAGGTTAGGGTTGATAGTATACCTGGATTTTTTTTAGTTTCTACAGATTTATCATAGGGTAATTATTATGATTCTCCGACATATGCTTGTGTTACATTGAGTTCCCTACTGATTATACTTAAGTGATCACCCTATATATATAAAACTATTTTCTAGTTTCATGGTAGATTTAACATAATGTCTTAGACCGTACAAGCTTGGACATTGGGGACAGTTGTTGTGTTGATTTATAGTTTTATTTTAATACTTACTTCTATGTCCTCTTTGTATTTTTAGAAGTTTTATATCATAATGTGTTTGAGATGGATTTTGTTTTTGTTCTATATATGTGTATTGTAGTTGTTTGAGGTTGAAACATATTGTCTCATAATAATTGTAACTATACAAAGGGTAATGCCTCCCATTTTTGTGATATTTCTATACCTTTGGTGCTGTTCGACTCCTCCGGGCCTATTGGAGGTGGGACTCAGGGGTAATTATGTATCCTTTATATTGAGTAAGAAAGGTCTCAACATATTTCTATCCCTTCCATTATCATGAAGAAGGAAGTTCATGGTAAAACGGTATCGGGGGATGATGGTTGTGAGACATGATGGAGTTTGGACTTAGGTAGACAGATTATTTCATGGGATGTTAAGGAAATAATTATAGTTGATCTTAGTGCATGACATAGGTTAGGGAAGGATGTCTTGGACATGGTACTTTACAACCCTCTTGATCCAATTGAATGACACTGAGCTTACCAAAATACCATGTGAGGCTGCACCAATTGTAGGGTAGAGACCCTAGGAAAGTTACATGCATCATGATGAATTACATTCTTGTTTATTTTGGGATGTTTTGGGAAAGTTAAAATAAGAAATTAGTTAAAATGAATCCTAAATAAATTCTATCCTAATAGAGATTAAGAATTCCTTTTTACCTTTAATCTATGGAACCTAGTCGTCATCAATGATAGGATCAGGATATGGAGGCTCAACATGCATATACAACTGATCGATAGAGGGTTGATCTAGAGGAGGTTGAAAATTCTTGGCAGAAGACACTTCAAGATTTTTCGGGGAAACGCTGGGAATGCATGATGGAAGTTTCTCAAACATGGATATAGAGGGTTGGTCAGATGAGTTGGTGACGACTTTCAGCATTATGCAGGGCCCGGTAGAGTATTAGGTTCCCTTAATAGTGAGCTAGATATGGGGTGTAGTGTGTTAGTGAGGGATTCCTTACATCAAGTACTAGAAGGAGATGAATATTCCATGTCTCTACTTTGAGAAGGAGTTCAAGGAAGTATTCCTTCAACGACCATAATGGAGGAGAATCAACAAGATCTATTCTCCATACAGAAGGGGAGTTTGTCAATATAGATGTTGGGGATCAAGTTCAAATATCTATTTTTCATTTCTCCAGATATCATTACAGATGATGAGTCTTCGGTGACACATTTAAGGGATGAACTCCATCCTTCACTCTAGTACGCAGTTAGTCTCTTCACCCTACCATCATAATTAGTCGTTCAGAATAAGGATGAGGAAGTGAAATGGATGCACTCATGAGGAGGCATATCATGAGTAGGGAACCACATAGTTCTTAAATAGGAAAGGATTTTAGTAGCTGGTCTCTGGCATCAGGGCCTTCCATGTTTCGGTCAGCGGATAGAGGACCTAGATGTTTCAGTTATGACATTTGTGTCGTCTTCCTTTTCTCATAGTCTTGGGACTCAGGTGTTTCTATTGTGGAGTTTGCATGAACCGTTAGAGTCAGTGACTGGTTTGAGCTTAGTATAGTGGAGGTGGGAAAATTTAGTTCCCACCTCAGTAGTAGTTGTTAGCCATGCTATTTTAGTAGTAGGGGAAACAAGCTCATACTCTACCAAGGGGAGGCATATATGTAAGAGGACAAATTTAGGGCATTCCACAGGGACCTAGACTCTGAGCTTGGTCAGGGAGGTGGTCGACAGCAAAGGTGAAATTGAGCTGGGCTTGGATAGTTTCACACCACATAGGAAATAGTTCTAGTAAGTCCAAATATCATTTGTGGAAAAATTAGTTTGTTCAATACTTTGGTTTTCAACAAGTTTGATTTAGGAGCTTCACACTCCTTTGTTTTACCTAGTCTAGACCACACTATGTGACTGGACATAGAAAGACCTCTCATTCCCCTAGTGATAAGTATACTCATCGGTGGTCATACCAACATGTTTGATGTTTCAAGGGGATGTATATGGATGTTGAAGCTGCATTAGTACAGTATGGATCTCTTTCTAATATAGATTAATTAATATAGTGTTATACTAATAATTTAATTTTTGTAAAATAATCATTTCCTCATCGACTTCTTCCAGAGAAGAGTCATGTTCCCATATGTGGGTGGCCAGCGTATAGATTTCTTTATCATGTTGAGTTATTATATGGTCTGTCTTCATGTGGAGCCTTTCCATTCATTGTTGGAATATCTATCAGTGGAATCAGTGGATGATGAGATACTGGAGGTACTAGGAGTTTTTATAGGTATTTCTTGGATGTTTTCCCCAAAGCAGTTGTGACTCTACACCCTCGACGTGATGTTCAATTTGGTAAGGATGTAAACCCCAGTGCTAGTCTGATTTCGATGGCTGTATATGAGATGGAGGATTCTAAGTTGTGGGAGATGCAAATTCAGATTGATTATTTGATGAATATGGCCTATATTTGGCCTAGATTATCGGTGTGAGGGTGCTCATTTCTTGTTTACGAAGAAGGTTGACCATGTTCCGAGGTTGTTTGTTGACTAAAAGAGGATTAACTAGGTATCTACAAAAAATAGTCACCCTCTCCTAAGGATTGATGGACTTTTTGACAAGATGAGGGAAGAGAGTTGGTTTTCTATGGTCAATCTATGGTCTTGGTATCCCTAGTTGAGGGTGAAGGTGGGTGAAATCAAAAATACTACTTTCAAGTGTAGGTTAGGGAACATCGAGTTCGTGGTTATGATGTTAGGTGTTACAAGAACACCATCAATGTTTATGGAGAATATGAACTTTGTCCTTCATGATTTCACAGACTAGTTAGTTATCATATTCATCAATGACATATTGATCTGAAAAAATTCATATGAGGAGCATACCAATAATCTCAGGGTTGTCCTAGAGGTCTTTAGACACCACCATCTCAACAGAAAGTCAAACATTTGTATGTTTTGGACATGGAAGGTCCACTTCCGTAGACATGTGGTGTATTAATAGGGTGTAGTGGTGGATCTTTTGAAGGAAGAGGTAGTATGTTCGTGGAATTCAAATAATAATATTGTATAGAATTGCAAATTTGTCATTCCAAAAGGCTATTACCAATGATTTGTACTAGGTTTCTATCAAGTATTAGCTTTGTTGATGGATCTGGCCAGAAAAGGCCATGATTTTGTGGGGAGAAAGCAGTGACCAGAAGTGTTCGGCTATCTTAATAGGAAGTTGGTTAGAGCCAAAATTCTCAGGTTTCCAAATGAAGGGGTGATATTTGATGTCTTTTGAGATGATTCTCATATGGCGTTGTGGTATGTAATGATGAAAGATTTAGGAGTGATCTTCTATGGTTATAAGAAGTTACATACCCAAGAACATAACAATGAAACCCCTGATCTACTGCTAGAAATAGTCATTTTTGTGCAAATTTTTTTGACGTTACAACATTATGGATCTCTTTGTGGTCTTCATGTGTCGCAAGATATTGAGGTACATATTTTCACATTGATATATGAACTTGAAGCAATAGAGGTGGGTAAAGTATCTCTTAGATTACGATTTTAAGATCTCATAAACCTTAGGAAAGGGGAATGTTGTGGAATATTCACTGAGAAGGAAGTCATAATAGGATGTGGATTGGGTATCTGGGTATGATTGGAGGGAATTGTAAGAGTTATATGCATTTCACATATATGAAAAAAAATTAATGGTGGTAGAGGATATCTATTTCTGATGACGGCGTTTTCATATATGAGGCAGTATGAGGAGGAGTCTCAGTGGGAAGACTCTACGGGAGAGGTAATGCGGGATCTATTTGACTTGGTTGTGGTTCTAGAAGGATTCTCTATGGATGTTCATAATTAGATATTGTTAAATGAGATGATATTTTTTTCCCAGATGATTCATGATGTACTTTTTCATGAGTTTCATAGATCACACCTAGTGTTACACCTAGGGATTACCAATATGTATCATGGCTTGAGGGAACAGTTCTAGTGTTCTGTAGGAGGGAACATGGGAGAGAGAGATGTAAATATGTGCCTAATATCTATAGTTGTATTGAGTTTCTCTTGTGTCTTTTGAAATGTGATGTAGTTCATGAATCTTTTTTGTTATAACATGGGTTTCATCCTTTATTAATAGTGTCTAATTAAGTCCAAATATGTGAAATGGGAGAGACCTGATTCCTAATCGATATGCATTAATTGACATTTCTTTAATCAGGTGTCGACGAGTCATCACCTGCTTGAGAGAATAGTATCCTGACATGGAAGAAGGGATTCCCTAATTCATATATCTTATTAAGTGTTTCTTGTTTGAGGTATATTATGGATTCTTTGGTTATAAGATGTTGGAAGAGGTTTTCTTGTATGTTGATTATTAACTCCAAATTTTGAACAACACAATATTGTTTTGCATTGATAGGTATCTTATAGGGTGGTTGTTCAGACCCCTCTTTTTTTTGGGTTTGGTTTTGAATTCTAGAGGTATATAATAATTTGAGAGGTATCTGATGTAATGGCCTAGACCTCCCTGGTCCATTACATTTTATAAATCCAGTGTTTGGGGTTTTCGTGGAGTTAATGGTATCTCATTTCATGTGTTTTCCAAATTTCCAGTTTTTTAATCGGTGAGTTAGGCATCAGTGAGTCGCATCAGTAGGTCAGTATTGGTATGATGTCTTTGGTAGCTCAACATCAGTGACTCAGGGCACCGCTAGGTCAAAGAGTCTTTAGGTTGATGCATTTGTAGGTCAAGGCATCAGTGGGTCTAGGCGTTAATAGGTCAGGCATTAGTGAGGGGTGTCACTGAGTGGCGTTAGTGCGCTGTGTCAGTGAGTGGCATCAGTGAGTGAAGTCAGTGAGTTAAGTGTCAGTGAGTCATGTCGGTGACTCACAATTGGTGAGTCATATCAGTGACTCAACATCACTCGGTCATACATTGGTGAATCACTAATTTCAATGAGCCATGTCAAGGACTCACCCATTAGTGAGTCATTTCTAGTTTTCCCTAGTTTTTTCATTTTCTCCCTATTTACATTTCCTTTGATTTTAAATTAGTTAAATGACATATTTAATGATTCTTGGACATTTAAAATGGTATTTATCTCTTAAAAACTTGAATCTTTCTTTGAATCCTAAACCACATGGTCTTGATCATGATTTAGATTTAATATCCTTTGAAACAGTTTCCCCTGTAGTTTTAGTATATTGACATTCTAAAGATAAAATCATCTATTCTATTGAACCCTTCCACTTTCTCTTGGTGTGAAAACAACCATTATTAACATTGGATTCTTGCACTAACACTATAAAAATTTATATATTTTTCCCATAGAGTCTTCCCTACTACTCACGTGTCCACCTGTTTTTGACACAAGGAAATATTATTGATCTTCGATTATTCTAAGTAGGGAATCCTTATTCTCTCTTTCTCTTATACATATTTCAGGGTTGGTGTACTTAGGTAATAATGTTAATTCAGTTGATACAAACATAATGAATATAATATCAAGTAATAAATGAGGGTATCTGGGTATGATGGTGATGATCACCTTATTTTATATGTTATCCTTGATCCATGTCATGTTTTGAAACGGATGAATGCCTTCTAAAAATCACCACCATTAGTGGTCTCTATTTTCACACCTATATGGCTTGAGAATATTATTTTTGATACTCTGTGATTAATCATATGATTATTAAAATGGTTTAACCACATATATTTGGTAAAATAAATGGATATCTAAGGATCAAACTTGTTCAGTGATAACCCATATTTTTTAAAGTATAATTAAAGAACGACAGTTGCTAAATCTGAATAAACCATTCCTTGTTGGTGTAGTTTTGGGTTGTGTGTGGTTCTTTTCAGCCATATGTCTCAGTTTTTCCTATGGTGTTATGGGTGAAAGTGTGGTTGTCAGTATGGGGTTGTACAAGTGGTGTAATAGTATCTCAGGCTAGGAGATTGGTTGATTGTGGAATGGATGAACTTGTTACACTGTGGGACTACATCTAGGTTGTGGGGAAACATGACTAGTTTGTGTCATGTTCATGATTATGGGTGTGTTGGGTGTGGTTTTGTTATGAATATGGGTTGTTGAGTGGGATTGTGATGAGTTGTATTAGAGGGTTAACTTTTTGAGAAGTATAACATGGAATCATGAAGTTTGGGAATGATGGTTGACTTGGTTTAATGAGTTCTGAAGAGATGGGAGTTTGCAGTGGAAGTTGAAGCTATGTGAGTTCTGTTTTTCTTGGTGCGGTGCTTCTCATGTAGTGGGAATTCCAAGGATGGTTTAGGAGGGATTTTTTGTGAATGTTGGTGTTACCTTGAGTGGGACTTTCACCAAGATTTTCCAGAGGCCTCTATTTTATTAATGGGTGTTATAATGGACTATTTTACCTCAGCCCTTTGTTCATTGTTTGGCTTTGGTAGTGGTTGGTACGATTTCTTTCACTTATAAAATTTTCAATATTTTTTAGTTTCCAAGGTATAGCTGGAATAAATAAATTAATGAATTGATAACGAGGAATTACATTTGGTTAAATTAATTTACTAGGGGTTTGTCCCGAGTCCTATCCTTTAGTGAAGTAGCCTTCTTTTATCGAATTAGGAATGGATTGTTGTTCTTTTTGATATGTGCATTTAGAGGTGGAAACAAGGAATGTTCTGTGTGGGTGGTCATCATTATGATAACCCATAGGTTTTGATGAGTGTGTGGTACCTATATATATATATATATAGTTCCTTCTGATTTCTATTCTCACCCCACCCTTATTGAGAAATACATGATGAAAAAACCCATTTTATAGGGTAGAGTATCATTCCACAACATCTTGGTGGGAGGATGGATGGCAGGTTATTGGATATTTACATCACTGTATTATAGAATTTGAAGCCATAGAATATTTGGGCAGGCTGTGGTGTAGTTGTGAGGCCCAGGTGTCTACGGGTGTGGTGTTCTTAATAGCTGTCTTCAAGAGGATTTGTGTGGTGTTTACCATGTGTATTTAGGATGGGGTTGTGATTTTGGACTTGGTGTTTGTGGGTGAGATATTATGTGGTGTGTGTCTAATGTGTGTGCAGGCATTTTGTGACAATGGGGTTTGAGGAAGGGAGTGGTAGCATTAAGAAATTTTCTATTAGGGATGAGAAGTAAACTAGTGGGATGTGGTGTATGGTTCCCAAATATCAATGTCTTTAATACATTAAATTAAATGAAATTCATTATTTGGTGAGCATAAATTGGTGAGATTTTATTGGTTAATATACCTTTATATGTTCATTTTTGTTTATGTTGATTTCTCATAGGGGTATTATTATGCTTCTCCAACATATGCATGCATGACTTTGGTTATTTCCTACTAAGTATACTTTTACGATAACCCTATGTATATAAATATATTTTCAGGTTTCTAGGGAGATTATGAATTCCATGCTGGACCATACTATATTAGACAGTGGGTATGGTTTTTGGGACACGTATTTGTTTTATTTAGGTACTTACATTAGACTTTTAATTGTATTTCTAGCAGTTTTACTTTAATCATATAGTTGGGAAAGATTTTGGTTTATTTATATATATGTGTCTTATAGGTTTTTGAGGATGATAAATATTATATCCTAAGCTTGGTAACTATTAAAATAGAAATGCCACCCATTTTTGTGAGATTTATATACCATTAGTGTTGGTCTCCACCCTAGGGCATATTGAAGGTAGGACTTGGGGGACACTATCTCTTCTTCATCTTGAAGAAGGAAGGTATTATCAAACTTGTATCCCTTCCCTCATCTTGAAGGAGTGTTGTGACACAAACCTAATGAGGTAATATATTAATACAATTCATCATGTATTCTTTTATTTGATAATGTGTGAGAACTATCATCATATAGATATTTTAAAAATGGGTTTCCCTATTTATATCCCTATGTATGTTAGAGTAATAGAGATAAATATGATGGTTATGATATTAATTTTTAAGAGATATCCCATGATAAGAATAAGAACTAGTTTTCTATGATATTATTCATCATACATGAAGAATATATGGTTGGTTTCATGGTCACAAGATCAAAGGAATATGCATTCTTGATCCATGCATTGGGTATAAATGATGGTAAAAAGGTGAAATAGAATATATTTAGGGAGGAATATTAGTTGATACTCCTAAAAAGAGAAGTAATATGATTAAGTACATATTAATGTTTAGATGGGTGGCCTCATTATATGGGTATATAAAAAAATAAATTGATGTGAAAATGGTAGAGTTTTAGTTGGGTGGCGCTATGACTAACTTCCATCACTACTTTTATATAGTGTTTTATAGGATTAAATAAAATCTTTTATAAGATTTAGATGGATACATTCACTTAAGGGATTAAAAAATAATGGTCTTAATAAGGTTTGTGGGGTGATATATGTCTTGTATACAATGTAAAACAAAATTATTGACACTAGTGATAGATAACATTTTGGTAATGTATCGCTTTTTAGGATCTAGATATTAAAATATATCCTTCTAGCCAAAATATGTTTTTAATATAATTATATTGTAAGAAAATGAACACTCCCCCATATCCATCGATGATATGGTATTTCACGTTATGGGGAGTGTTTTTTGTGGGACCACATAGTAGTTAAAATGAATCCCAACAATTATATCCTTTTCACAATCAAGTTATCCTTAATCTATACAATGATTTGATTCTATAATAATATATTTTTGTGTTTCTAATGTGATTGTTTGAGTTTTCCATTAATGGGTGAGTGGTACCTTTATATGATATGATTCAGGCCTATTTTCAAGAAGGTATAGTCGATAACCAATTAGTAGTAATTTTTTTCATTAAATTAAACTGATTTTTTGAATAATCAAATTCTTTTACTCATGGATGAGTATATCATTATTTTTCTAGAGGATGATCTAGGGTTTCATTATCTATCAAGAGTTTGGATTCTATATAGATATGCCCCCCTAGGACCACCCCAGTCTTTTTTATTGTGTATTGAATGGATTTAAATGAGTTTAGAGAGTTGAAGGTAAGGCTTGAAAACCATATATTGAAATTTTTCAGTAATACTAGTGTTTATACATGTGAATATCAATTAATTTTATCCAATATATTGGATAGAATATTTAATAATTATATTAAATTCTTGTACATGAACAAAGTGTTATCCAAGACAAATTTCTCTCTTTTTAAATAGTAGCTCCATTTCATGGGGAATGTCATTTCAAAATGCATGGTATTTCAAGAACCAATTACGAAATAGGTTTTTTTATTATAAGGAACCTAAGAGAATGTCTGAGGTGTGTTAAATCTTAATAATAGTGGGATATTTTTTTATGATGTGTAGAATAGTTCTACTAGATTACCTCACCCATGAACACCCTATCTAAAAGGGAATCATTTTTTATGGTTTGAGCGATAGAGGAAGGATTTAAAATAGATACTAATCAATACACATTTATTGTAGTTAGGGGAGAAATGAGTAGATTAAGTAGTATTATGTTGTGAATTTTTTATAGATATTGGATGTTAGTTAGTGTAGATAAATGGATTCATTAATGTTTATGGAAACTAATAGAACATGAGAAGAACTATGTGACCCATGATTTGGAGCTTGTGGTTATGGTGTTCACAGTGAAAAGACATTTCCTTTTCCTTCAATGAGATTTGTTAATAGTTAATATATAACAAAATTTATCATGTATATATTCCCTCCAATATATATTAAATATAGATAAACAAGTTGGTTTGAGGTAATATAGAACAATGATTTCAATAATGTATATACCATATGAATGGTAAACATGGTAGGTAATTACCATAGATAGAAATACAATAATCAATTGTTAGAGGAGGTGTTTAAGAGTCTTCCTTGACGTAATTTTCATTGTTGGGTGATGGAAATTTCTATTATCATTTAATGGTGGTTTTTTACCAATAAATATTCACTGGGTGAAGTATTCATAACATGAATATATAGAATGTTATATCATGTATGAGAGATCATCATCAGAAAATACACTTGAATGATTCTATGAAGTTGGTTTTAAGGTTATCAAATTTCAGGGAAAAAAATAGTCCCATTTATTTTGTGTGAGGATTTTTTGAAGGAGTTCCACACTCCCACATATCAGAATATTTGGCTATCAAATTGTTTTACCATAATCTAAGGCATCATTTTTATGGTCAATTATAAAATAGAGTGTTTTAATTTTTATATAATAGTGATGCATGTATTAGTTGGAGAATTTTTTTCCCCATGTCTGAAACATGTCTAACTCATATCCTCATGGTCCAACAGTGTAATTAGGATGATATTTAAATATATTTCATGATTAGAATTTAATGATTAGAAATGGTTCTTGTTTATTTCATGGTAATCATCGACCAACTGATCATGTCCACATGCTCCATTCTGATTCGATATTAGAGCATTATAAATATCACGACACTATTATATATAACTGATATCATTTAGTTTAATAGAGTACCCTAGGGGCTAATTTCTAAAAAAAATACTCTCAATTAACCTTTTTACTATTGATTAGAATATAAGAGTCTAGTAGAATGTGGTATCATCTGAGTATAGCATTCCACACTTAAACTGATGTCCATATCAAGAAAAACATTACACTCTTAATGATATTTGGAAGAAAAGTGTAATTTACTTTTTTGATATCTAGAAAGATGAAATTATATTACAATAGTTCTCAAACAATTATAAATAGTAATAAACCAATTTTATTATTGTTCCTAATAATTTAAAGACCGTAGTGGGGATGAATGACTGAAGATTTTTTAAATTTATATTATATTTAGATTAAACCCCTATAACATTTATTGTTTTGATACTATCTACATTATCTGTCCAAGTAAACCATATGAAAACATGATAATGTAAAGAAACACACAATATTTATCTTATTTTCCTCTAATGTGGGTAACATCACCCTTTCCATGTCCACTCCCATTAGTCTATAAAAATTAACTATGTTACTAAGTGAATAAAAATAATCGAAAACATTTCAATCTATTTTTTTCTATTTTTATTTTATTAAAGTTTATATCCCCAAAAAGCATTTTTTCATTACGAATAATAAAAAAATATTTTTTAAAAATATCAAGTAATTTATACGAAAATACTCTCTATGTTTTCTCTCTATATGGTGTTCCTAAATCTTTTTCTAGTATACCTCCATTTGGTATACCAAAAATTAGATCACTTTAGACTATGTTTTGTGTTTTCTCAAGCTATGATATTATTTCTGATAATATCTATCACCCATAAGACATTATCCACCACTTTAATTTTCACATTTTGAAGAGTCATAATTTATTTCAACATTAGAAAATATGTTTCAAAACATCAATATATTTTTTATTCTTATGATGTATTTTATGTAATGCCACAATTTGCTATATTAATCAATATACATTTGTTGAATATTTCATTGAAACATTTTTTAATTTTATTTTTTTCCTTAAATATTTTGTTCCAGATTTTTCTAAGTGGAGTCTCTTCATAATCATAATCATCATATTCTCCATCATTTTTTACATGATAGGTCATTGAAGAGTTTCGGATGCCTCCATACTCAAAACAATAAGTGTTAGTTTACCATTATACACTCCTATACGTTTATATCAATTCATCAAGATGATGTGTATAATTTTATCATTTTCAACTGTATCATCTTACTTTTCAAACAATTCACAAAGACCCATTACCTCAGGTTTATGTTCTCGTATTTTATCCTACCTTAAATACTCTATATCTATCTCTTCCTTAATCAAATTTTTGAATAAAAAAAGATTTTCTTAGTTCATATTTAATAAGAAGGATATAAAATTCAGAAAGATATAAATATTTATTATATTCTAAATAATTGTTTTTAAGAATAATCATATCTAAAAATTTCCTCTTTAATTTTTTAACAATTGTTCAATAATCAAAGATAACCAAAAATACTTTGATGTTTCTAAATATTACATTAACTCTGGTGAAGTACAAATTATTATTTTTATCTCCTCTAATTATGAAATATACATGAAATATTATATATATTGGATATTTTTCATCTTTATCTTTTATAAATCCTTCAATGATGCTTTTCAGTTTTTTGAAATTTTCCATTGGTGTTTTTAGACCCATTACCTTCATATATAAGTTTTTTAAGAAGGAAATGGGAATTCAATTTTGAGCTTTCCCATTATCCTCAACATGACTTATATATAATATTATCATAGGATCATCTTTCATTATGAGTGGAAACCAAATTTTAGGACAATCAATCACCTCCAACAAAAAATGAGAACAAAGGTTAACATTTTAATTTTTTCATTCATGGTAATTTTTTCTATAGAAGGTTTTAGTTCCTCTTTTATTCACTAATTAGATATTATATATGATAATAAAGTTAAGGATTTTATATTGGGAACCCTTATTCCGTGATACCACTATAATATTCTAGGAATATTAGGACTACTGAGTAGGGGGTTGAATTAGTGGTGATATTTTTCAATTTCTATTCCCTAAAAATTAATCATTGTAATATATAATATTTTTGATCCAATTCACTTATTATTTTTTGTTCACTCATTTTCACATATATTAATATCAACCAACCAAAAAATATGTAAATTTTTCACCCCAAAATTAGTGACTACACTTAACTGTGTTGACTACTGGTGATCTAAAAAAATCCACTATTATATGTACTTAATAAAAAGATGATACTCTCTCAAAGACCCTTATATATCCTAATAGGGAAACCTAATATCTTCCCATAGTTAAAAATATTTTAAATACTTTTACCAAAAATAATGTAAGAAACTTTTCAGAAAATTCCATAGAAATATTATCAAAATACACCCAATTCAGTTGATCTATTTCAGGTAAGAATTTGTAATTGTGCCTTAACAGTTTTCTGGTATAACTTTTTCGAATACAACTCAAATCAATGTATCTTAGTATTATTAAATACATAAGATGAACCATTTTATCATTAACCCATATATTATTCTCTATTAACCATTAAATTTCTATGGTAGAGTTCTATCTACTACCTCTGTCTGGTATGCCTTCATCAACTAGGTGAATTAATGGTAGGGAAATAAATAACTTTATCATTTATACTCTTTATCCGGTAGCTCTATCTAATATTTTTTCTTTAGTACTTCTACCCACTCATGAATTTCTAACTACACTTTTTCCTAATACCATACAACAATTAACATATACATCCTTCATTTGAAAAATTATTAGAGTGTGTGGTCACCCAACATTTGTGATTTGAATTTTTGAGGTCAACATTACTTCGGTAGTCTATATTCAAAACATAGATAATTTTATAATCAACTACCGAGTAATATATTATAACTAATTAATTTTTTAAAGCATCAAAAAATATGAAATATGATTATATACATTGAATGAGTAAATCAGCATTGTCATTGTAAATTATATTAAAAATATTATTTGAAGCTACTCAAAACCATATCTAGTAAATGTTTGAATGGATTCTTTATAAGAAATACTAAATTCTATATGACTATTCTAGAAATCTATATATCTAATTTTTATTGTATAATTCACTCAATTGGGTTAAATAAATCTCTCTTTATTTGATTCTGTTCAAATTATTCCCCATTTTGATATAATCTCATAAGTTTTTTCATCTTGTATGGACCATTGAGATGAAATGACACTGTTTGGTCATCCTATATTGAGTTATAAAACATAAAATACTAATAGAACAAAACATAGTATGATAATTATTCATATAATTTTAAATTTATTGATCTCTTTTTGATTAACATGAATTGTTAACCGATACTAGACACAACTTATGATTTCTTGAAAACAAAAAAAATCATATGATGGAATATGTAAATGAATTTATTTAGAGAATTTTTTATCATCGTATATATTGGTTTGAAGTAATAATACTTCTTTAAATGGTTGATTGGTATAAAAACTCTCTCTTTTACTTTCCCCAACAATTACCTGATCCAATGAAATTTATACATCATTGTTTGATAGAACGTTGTATCTATCCATTTGGAAACCATTAAGATATATATTCCTCTGTTGGAGTCACTAATCTTCTATTGGACCATCCTTCCTCTAAATGCGACTATATAAGTAAAATTATATTCATTGGGAACTCCCATACTTAATATATGGGAACCTTTTATATATTGGAGATTCAACTGTGTTGCTCATACATCATATAAAAATGAATTTTCATGAAAAATCATGAATTATCCTCTTGTTTGTGAAAAATATAATCATTTTTAAAGAACAATATGGAATCATGAAAGTAATTCAAATAATGGTTACCCTAATTATGGAAAAATAACATTTCACTTTTTAATAAATCTTACTAATTTTATTCATATTTGTAAAGTTTCATATTCTTTTTTGAAGACTCATTTTCTACTAAAAAACAAAAATATAATCAATAAATTTTAAAATAAAAATATCATTATAAAAAGAATCCAATGGATATTAAATCCCCCCTTATTATTTATTTACAACATTTTTGACATCCTTTTCATATTTCTCATCAAACCATAACAGTTTTCATAGAGAATGTTATATCCCCACAATATTATTTTATGAAATTTTTTTGATGGAATTTCATCCCTTAGGGAGAAGTATATTTTTGATAATGCTGTTGATAAACTCTCCATCAATATATTACTCCATTATTTGATGATTAATCCATATTTAGATTCAAAAAATATAGAGTACATAGTTTTAATTCTTTTCCATGTTTTTCGGCAGAATCAAAATATACAGCGGGTTTACTTATGAACTTTCCAAAATTATTAATGGAGGATGAACATCAAATTGCATCATAAATTTTCAATATATTTACCTTAGTATAAATTTGATGAAAATATTATCATATTTATATTTTGATGAAATATAATCAATAATTACATCCACACTAAAAAATTTATCCTTAATGAATAATTATTTAATATCAATTTGTAATAATTTAAAATTTTGAATGTTATATTTAACGATATAAAGAAAAAATTTATTTCTATAAAGTTTGTTAAATGGTTTCTCAATATTCACCCACTTGTATTCCATCCCCATTATTTTCATACAAGCCTGGGTGGTGGAAAAATAATTGTATTCAAATGTAATAAAAGTAACTGAAAAATTTATTATTGTTCTATATAAATGAACATTCTATGAACTAGAAATATCATAATAATATAGATTTATTATTAATTAATTCTACATACCAATAATCATCCATGATCCCATGAAATATCATCTCAAAAATTCTTCTATAATGTATGGAATAATGTGATATTCCTTTAATATACCAAGGTATCCTCTTATCTTCCAGCACGTGTGATTCGTTTTGATCATTATAATATTATTAAATAAATATAAAAACATTGTAAATATATGGTATTGAAGATTTATGATATGGTATTATTATAATTTACTTATATTATACTTTCAAATTCAATTTCTTCTTAGCTTCATATTTACTCATCTTCATGGTAATAAATATACAAGTATCTACTACAATTGAGTAATCCATGCCAAATAGTTTAAAATAACATCTCAACATGATTTTATTATGATATAAAGACATATATTATTTTATAGTATGATTTTAATCCAATATATAATATACAATCTATGGGAAATGAAATATCATTGTTTCATTTCATTTTTTATCCAATTATTCAAAAACATTATATCTATTTCCAAACAAATTGTGTCATCAACATAAAAAATGTAAATTAGAATACCTATACTCATATTATGAACATATATTTCACTATCATGTTTATGATTAAAAAAATATAAACTACATTAGATAATAGCGACTATTTTAATACTAGGAATGAGGGTAATACTACAACCCATTTAAATATTTCTTCAATATACACACCTTAGTTTCATCATCATGATGTATTATCACACAAGATAGATATATGTAAAAATATTCATCACTTTATTAATTAAATAATGATGGATTGACAACCATATGATAGATATTTTAATTATGATGAGTATTAACTTCCATGAACTATCTGATAGTTTCTCATCTCATAATAATAGTGATATTTTATTCTGAATAAAAAACCATCCACCTGTGGGTAGGCTTTGAAAATAAGGCGATAATTATATCTGAAAATTTATCCCAGTTCAATGACATATTTCCTAAACATCCATTATGTTTCTATAAAAATAATTTCATTTACTCATGGAATAGCATCCTATATTTCATTCAATTAAATTTTATCTAAATCTTCATGATACACATTTAACAACTCTATATGTACATTTTCATCTAAAAAAGGTTGTGTTTCAACAAGTGTGATAAGAAATGTATCATTCTCAAATATTAATTACTATGTAGTATAAAATAGATCTTCTTAATTTCTAACAAAATTGTTTGTTAAAACCTATTTTTGTAATGTCCATTTTTTTAAATTTCATTCAGTCTTATCTTCATCATCACTAGATTGATCAGAATCTTCATGTATAAGATCAGAATCATTGACCTCTACCATCTGATTATCTTTATTATAAGTTTTCAATTGAAATTTCATAATTTCATAATCATTTTAATAGAAACATTATGTTCTAGGAATGATTTTCAATAACTTTTACATTAAAAGAATCAGTCAACGCATGTTGTCAACTATTGAAGATTTCTTAGATTCTCTAATTTGATAAATATACACTAATGATTCCTTCGTCATATTTTTCATCAAACATTCCAAGATCATTATATTTATCTTCAGTAGTTAAGGCCTCTAAAAAACATTGAGTTCTTTCATATGAGGAATTTTCTTATACCACAACACAAAGGGTTTTTTGTAGTTAATGTAGACATTATATTTAGACATTGATTTTTATTCTTATATATTCTATATAATTTTTTGGATGTTTTTATTAAACCACCATTAATCTTACTGTGACACCCCAAGATTTTTTGAGAATTATTCTTTTTAATTTCTTTGATCCCTTTTTTTGTATGATACACCAAGATTATCTTGAGCTATACGCAACACCATATTAGCTTGCAGTATACGCAAAACTATTCTTGGATCATGTTACACAGAATTTCAAGTTCGTTTGATAGAAGTTATTAAATGCAACATTGAGTGTCTATATATATATATATATATATATATATATTCAATGTATAAATGAAATATGGTTGGATTCTGTTATACGCAACAACAAAGTAATATTTAATAACACACAACCCTGACTTGGCTTGCATTACACGTAATCACGACCTTCCTCGATAGCGTGTGGTGTACAAAATACCGAGTTTCACTAAACAACGATATTTTATTAAAATATTATATAAACCAGTCATTATGAATAGAAATACCCACTATTTGAAATTTTATAAATTTTATCTTTCAAAATGGACTTAATTTTTGGATTTGGAATATCGAAATTATCCTAGGATTAATTTTTGGTTTTTTCTAAAAACTTTCAATTTTTGATTAATAGTGAAAACACCGAGTTATTGGTTAAAACTGACTTTTTATTTAAATAATAATTTATTTTATTTAAATTTATTTTAGGTCCAAAAAGATACATAATACCAATATAAGTTTAATATAATTCATTGGAATCATTTTATAATAATTTTTGATATATAAAAATTTTATTGAACTTTTTACGGTCTTTTACCCACCTCCTAGGAGCATACACAAATATACATGAAACATAATTTTACCGCTTCTGTGAGTTAAATTTCTAAAATCTGAGAGACACAATTAATATCAAGGAGTAAAATTTGGTTCAATAAGATAAAAATATTTTTTGGTGAATAGTAACCTTTTACTTTTTTACCACTGTTAAAAGTAAATAGGATAATTAAGATAAAAATGATATTATTATTACCCTAAAACATGTCATAATTCTATTGGATAAGTTTAATTTGAACAAAAACAACCTTAGGTATAAAATATTACCCTTTAGGACCACTTGGATTATATTAGGACATTTTTTATTATTTTATTTAAAGAAGAGTTAAAATAGTTAAAATCAAAGTTTAATAACTAAATAATTTTTAATATAGGCTTATAAATAAGATAAATTTGACTATAAATATTCATTAGAAAGATAAAAACATTTCCTACATAATGGTATTTTATTTATATTTTTTAGACAGGATATATGTTAATTTATATATGACATAATGATGATACAATAATTTCCTTATTAATGAAATATTAACATAATTGATATTATAAATACCTAAATAAATGTAATTTGAGACATTTTAGGAATTTCATTAAATTTCAAGGTTAATATAACATATATGGGTTAGTTAGATTAATTTTATTCGAATTAATAGTGCTTTTATGAATTTATAGAAAACAAAATACCAAATAGTGTCAAAATTGACATAAAAGAGTTTTGAAAACTAATATTATATTATTAATTAATATAATAGTCCTAAAAATATAAGGATCATTAAAAAGACTTATATAATACTATATATGACAATAGTGAACCAGTTGGGGTTCTATTGAAAGTTTATAATAAGTTTATTAACCATAGAGTGTAAGAATACTAGAAGACATGGTAAAAGTAAAATTATTTAACATGGAGATAAATATTAATGATAAGGTTAAAATGGTAACCTAAACTTGTCTAAAACCTATTTTTTGATAGGATATAGACCCATACGTACTCTATCATCTATTTAAGTTACTTTAGAGCCATTATAAACCGAATATGAATTTATTATTAAATAATATTTTTAGTTTTTCCTAAGGTGCCCCTCTCCTCCATTATAAAAGAGAACCTCCTCCCTCTCCTCCTTACACAATTTTGAGCCTTCAATATCGTCCAAACCCTGAAAATTTATCTTCTAAACCTTTATAGTTATATAATATAGGTTATTGTTTTCTCAAAAGTCTCAATGTAGTTCCCTATGAATAAGTTTAAAAGAGGGACGTCGAAGAAGAGGCAATCTCTTCTACCGATTTTTTCAAGTTTCTTTTTTCTTCTACATCCTCTTATTTAGTTGTTTTAATATAAATAATAATAAAGTAATAACATAATAAATACTTATATACTGATATGCTATTATAAATATGAAATAACCCTACATCACCTTCTATCCATCCTATGAAAATTGTAATCACCATGCGTGCGTACGTACGGAATACCGTCTCCACGCCGTGGTGTAATATGTTTCTCTATCACCACATTACATGGATGGGTATAATGGTGTAAATAATAACTATATATGATTATTATAAAATGATACTAATTTTGAGACATTATATCATCCACTATAATTCCATTCAATAATTATGGGAATGATATCATCGCTCGTGCGTACGCACAGATTACCGTCTCCACGATGTGATGTGATTAATTCTCCATGTTAACCATTCAAGAATGATTATAAAGTATATATAATTAATAATAATGAAATATATGGCATAATAAAGCTACTGTATTTATGTATATATATATGTATTTCATCTAATTACTTCCATTCAAGTCAATTAGGAAAGGAAAACATCGTTCATGTGTACTTACGACCTACCGTCTCCATGAACGATGTATTTCATTTCATTTATATATCTATTATATATATATATATATTGAATATATATGATATTTAAATCATGATTTACATTCTAGAAGTCATTAAATCATGATATAAGTAACAATAATATCAAGAACAACAAGTCCAAACACGTACGATAAATGAAACGATTTTACCCAAAACATTTCTTTAACATGGAATTTAAAAAAGAATGGGTAATATAAAGTAATAAGTGAACCATATATGATATCATAACCATGAATATGATTTTTTAATAAGTTAATGATATTATTTAAATCATTATACAGGAGGTTCAGATACGTACGAAGCATATCAGACCTAAGGTAAGGGATAATTTTGCAATCTCATTTTTATATGAGATTTCTTATACGTAAGTATTTACTGGGGTTATATTTTTCATCCATGTCCATAAAAATGTTTTTCATAAAGTTTTTAATATTCCTCCATGTATTTTTAAAGTCTTTTTTACCCATTTTTGACTTTTACTTTGTGTTATGGAGTGAATCTTTTTTTGTTTACCATATGTGGTACATCTTGAATTTTCCATTAAAATTATGAGAAGAATGTTTTTTTAACTTATACGGCATGAACAAATTTTTATGGTTCTATAACACCTTATTTTAATGAAGCTTAATCTACTAGATTTCATGAATATTTTCCACAAAATCCTTTTATTTTAAAATTTGATGGCATTTTCTGAAAATAAAATGATTTTGAAAAAGAGAGGATATTTTCCTCAAGAATTCAATTCAAGTGTTTTATCAAAACCATTTTCCATCTAATATGACATTATTTCATATGTTTATGTTTCAAGTATAAAGAATTTATGATTTACAAGGATTCAATTTTCTTATGATGAAATGATATCCATTTGTTTTATATGGATTATTTTAAGATTGGATGATGTTTATGAAACCCATTTTATTCCTTGGGTTATGATAAATGATTTATGTATATGTTGTGGCACAAGTAAGAATGATTTCATTATGAGATGGGTGAGAAATATATCTCCCTTAAATTCATTGGGCAATGATTTATATCTCATGATATAGACATGGCTGGAACGACAGGTTAATCTGATCCCATGATGCAGGACTGGAATGAGGAGTGTACCCGATTCAGTAAGGGACTTTGTCCACTATAATGGTCTTGGCAGAAATGCCTTGGCAACTATGGAAATCATATCATGTGCTTAATTGTTTTCCAAAATTCCATGTTTTGTTTCCATGTTATTTATCATTATTAAAGTTACTTTATGATCTATTCCTTATTAATTGTCAATATTTATGTCATTACACATGATATTTATGTTTTTTGTTCATGTTGTTACATTCAAATGTTTAGAGATTGTTTTAGGTTTCCATGTTTACCCTTATTGAGCATTTGAGCTCACCCTTTATATATTTTTCCCCTGGATATAATGAAAAGTTTTAGGTAAGAAAACAAAAGTGGAAGATCATTATGGGAGATGTTGAAGATCATTCACCATGATTAGAAGATTATGTTTGATGTTTCCAAAGACATTAAACTATTATGGTCCATGGATGTCAATTTTTGTTTTGTATTAATTATTCCACAGAAGTAATGTAAAAGTAATGTAATATCAATATACATCCCGCTTGGGTCTCTACAGTTGGTATCAGAGGAAATGTTTAGTTAACCTTTGGAAACTAGGATGTGAAAACTTTAGTGAAATCCCTAGAGAAATTTTTAAGGTATGTCTAGAGATGTCCCGAAGGTTATGTATAAGTATAGGTTATAATCCTAAAATTATGGTAACGATCATAGAATTAAACCTTATATGTTAGAGACTGAATGTACTCCCCCTTGATTATTTTGTTTTTATAGTACAATTTTTCCTCTCATAGTATTCTTTGTGGGTTTTAAGAAATGGAAGGAAACACGAGGATTCATGTTAATGGAGAATATGATGGAAAATGGAATGATATTCTTCATGAAAAACTAGATGAAACTGGATTTGGATTTCCAAACATTGTTATTATGCCTAATAACCAATCTGATAATATGATCAATAATATCAACTTCAATATGTTTCCTGACTCAACTAATAAGAGAAAGATGGGGTTTCATGATGATCATAGAGGAAAGAAAGTTAAATTTCCCTCATTTAAATCATGTGGGAAGAGGAATCAAGGAGAATGTTTCAAAGGATCTTGAAAATGATTTTGGTGTTGAAATGAAGGACACAAAGCTAGTAATTTCAAAGGAAAGGGTTTAGTTAAATACATGGACAAGGATAATGGTATTGCTAAGACATCAACAACGGTTCAATGTTTTAAGTGTGGAATGTATGGGCATTATGAAAACCAATGCTCTGTGGGAAAATTTCATGAAGAGAATCAGCATGGTCATATGGGTAATATTTATGTTGATGATGATGAAGAGACTACAAATGATATATGGGATGAAAGAAGTGTTGAGGAATAAAATGATAAAGCTCTGTCAATGGTTTAAGAAGGTATTGGAATGATTGCATGTTTATCAAGAGTAATGTTGTATAAGTAATTTCATGGTACTATGGAATAAAGAAACATCGTAGGATTGTTAAAATATTTTTTTACTTGAGTTTTTTTTGAAAGTATATGTTGAATGGTACTGGAAACCATGAATGGTTTTTCTGATATTTTTGGAAAGCAGAATATATGCACATAATAAAGGGATAAAGAGATAATGAAATGTTTTATAGTATTAATGAGATCATATAAGGACAAAGTGATATCATGGTTTGAGTGTATAGAAATTTTGGGATTTTGGTATGTGGAAACAGTTAAATTTTGACAACATTCATGTTTTCAATAAGGTTCGATGGTAATTCATGTTTCAAAAGAATACATGATTAAGGTATTCACATGTTTGGAATGTGACGAACAAGATATATCTTATTATATACGGGGGATAAATGATGGTATTCACATGCTTGGTTGATGACATTTCTAGTAATTGTTGTCTTTATACTATGAGCTTGGATATAAGTATTTTGGATAAGAATAAAGATTTGAAATGGATTATGTTGGACATAAAGAAATATTGTCTAAGGATAGAACATTTTTTCAATATTATTTCTTGAATGTTATAATAATGTAGTTTTAGAAAAAGGGACAACCTGCAGAACAAGCGACAACCTTCCCTTTGGACAAGGTTGCAAGAATTGAACCCACAATAGAAGTGCAATAGGCCTTTATCACCTACCATTGGCCTACAGGAAGTCCTTTTTTAGTAGAAACTAGTTTTATTTTATTAAGAGGTATGATAGATTAAGTATAAGTCCATTTAAGGAACCATATATGATTAATGTCACTATAGATGGACTTATGTATATAAATTTTTCTAACATTATGTTTGAGACAGATGGAAATACCTATCATTCTATCGCATGTTATACTAACACTTCACAGAAGACAAATTCAACTTCATTTCTTTAAGAGATGAAGTGGAAATTGTTCAAGGCACAAACAACAGTGAAACCATACCAAAATCAAGTAAGTATTTCTTTTAATTCTTTAATTCGTCAACATTAGGGAAATGATCTTGAAAACCGAAAATGTTGTCCTAGTTCCCTCATATCTGATGAATCAGATGGTTCCATAGATCATCACAAATTTATAGCTTTGTGATTATTGGCTTTATCATAGCCATGTTCTCTACCACTATTCATCCAAACATGTTGGTTATATTTCTCTTCCATATCCATATTTTCACTTATATTCTCCTTTGTGGAAAACTAGTGATGAGTTACTTTGGGTATCCGATATGTTTCTAACGTACCTTTTTAAAATGATGATTTAGTATTCCTTTTTATGATGTGGGTTTCTATGAAAGAAACTTTCATGTAGAACACCATTGATAACCCTGACAAATTTTGAGGGAGAAATTCATTTTAAGGGCGGTTGAATGTAACACCCTGAGATTTAATTAGGATTATTCTTTTTAATTTCTTTGATGTCTTTTGTTGTATGATACAATAAGATTATCTTTCGCTATACATAACACTATATTAGCTTGCAGTATACACACCACTATTCTGGGATCATGTTTCACAGTATTTCAAATTCTTTTGATAGAAGTTATTATACGCAACATTGAGTGTATATATATATATTCAATGTATAAATGAAATATGGTTGGATTCTTTTATACGCAACAACAAAGGAATCTTTCACTTCACGCAACCCTAACTTGGATTTGATTACACGCAATCACGATCTTCCTCGATAGCATGTGGTGTACGAAATACTGAGTTTCACTAAACAACGATATGTTATTAAAATATTATATAAACATGTAGTTATGAATAGTAATACCCACTTTTGAAATTTTATAAATTTTACCTTTAAAAATGGACTTCATTTTAGGATTCGTAATATTGAAATTAGCCTTGGGTGAATTTTTGGTATTTTTCTGAAAACTTTCAATTTTTGATGAATAGTGAAAACACATAGTTATTGGTTAAAACCAACATTTTATTTAAATAATCATTTATTTTATTTAAATTTATTTTAGCTCCAAATAGAAACATAATACAAATATAAGTTCAATTTAGTTCATTGGAATCATTTTATAATAATTTTTGATATATAAAAATTTTATTGAACTTTTTACCGTCTTTTACCCACCTCCTAAGAGCATTTGAAAATTTACATAAAACTTAATTTTACCACTTCTGTGAGTTGAATTTAGAAAATCCGAGAGACACGGTTAATATCAAGGGGTAATATGTGGTTCAATATGATTAAAATAATTTTTGGTGAATAGTAACTTTTTACTTTTTTTACCACAGTTAAAAGTAAATAGGGTAATTAAGGGTATAAATGATATTATTATTACCCTAACACATGTCATAATTCTACTGGATAAGTTTAATTCGACCAAAAAAATCCTTTGGAATAAAATATTACCCTTTACCTTCACTTGGATTAGATTAGGACATTTATTATTATTATAGTTAAAGACGAGTTAAAATAGTGAAAGTCAAAGTTTGATAACTAAAACATTTTTAACATAGGGTTATACATAAGATATATTTGACTATAAATATTAAATATAAAGATAAAAGACTTCCTACATAATGGTATTTTATTTATATTTTGTGAACATTAAATAATATAATTTATTTATGACTCAATGATGATGCAATAATTACCTTATTATTGAAATATTAACATAATTGATATTATAAATTCGCAAATAAATATAATTTGAGAATTTTTTTAACTGAACTAATTTTATAGGTTAATATAACATATTAGGGTAAGTTATATGTTTTTTCCTAAGTAATAATGTTGTTATGAATTTAGAGAAAACAAAATACAAAATAGTGTCAAAATTGACATAAAAGAGTATTTAAAAAAAATATATTATTAATTTATATAATGGTTCTAAAAATATATGGTTCGACCTAAAGACTTATATAATACTATATATGACATTAATGAAAAAATTTGGGTTCTATTGGCAGTTTATTGCAAGTTTATTAACCATATAGTGTAAGAATACAAGAAGACACGGTAAAACTTAAATTATTTAACTTAGAGTTAAATTTAAATGATAAGGTTAAAATGGTAACCTAAACTTTTCTAAAACCTATTGGATGAGATAATTTCGACCCATCCCCACCCTAGAATCAAAAAAAGTCACTTTGGAGCCATTATAAACCGAATATGAGTTTATTAAAAAAAATATTTTCAGTTTTTCTTAAGGTGCCCCTCTCCTCCCTTGTAAAAGAGCACCTCCTCCCTCTCCTCTTTACAAATTTTGAGCCTTCAATCATGGAAAAACCATGACAATTTCTCTTATAAACCTCTCTATTTATATCATAGAGGTTCTGGTATTCTCAAAAGACTATCCCTAGTTCCCTAAGAGGAGTTTTAAAAGAGGCACGTCGAAGAAGAGTTAATCTCATCTACCGATTCTTTCAAGTTTCTTTCTTCTTCTACTTCATATTATTTAGTTTATTCATTATAAAGTAATAATAACGTAATAACATCAGTATTAATTATATACTGATATGTTATTATAAACATTAAAAAACACTATTTCAGCTTCTTTCTATCGAATGAAAAATGAAATCACCGCGCGTGCGTACGTACAGAATACTGTCTCCACGCCATGGTGTAATATGTTTTTCTACCACCAACTTACTTGAATGGGTATAATGGTGTAAAGAATAACTATATATGATTATTATAACATGAAACTAATTCTATTATGTTATATCATCCACTCAAATTCCATTCAATAATAATGGGAACGATATCATCGCTCGTGCATACACACTGATTACCGTCTCCACGACGCGATGAGATTCATTCTCCATGTTAACCATTCAAAAATGACTATAAAGTATATATAATGAATAATAATGAAATATATGACATAATAAGGCTTCTAGATTTATGTGTATATACATATATGTCATCAACTTACTATAATTCAGGCCAATAAAGAAAAGCAAATAGCGTTCATGAATACGTACGGCCTACCGTCTCCATGAACAGTGTATTTCATTTCATTTATCTATATATTATTTATATATATATATTTAATATATGTGATATATAAATCATGATTTACATTCTGGAAGTCAGTAAATCATGATATAAGTAATAATAATATCAAGAACAACAATTTAAAAAATGTACGATAAATGAAACGATTTTACCCAAAACACTTCTTTAACATTGAATTTAGAAAATAACGGGTAATATAAAGTCATAAGTGAACCATATATGATATCATAACAATAAATATTATTAATTAATAAGTCAATGAAATTAATTAAATCATTATACAAGAGGTTCAGATACGTACGAAGCATATCATACCTAATGTAAGGGATAATTTTGTAATCTCATTTTTATCTGAGATTGCTTATACGTAAGTATTTACTGGGGTTATATTTTTCATCCATGAACATAAAAATGTTTTTTATAAAGTTTTTAATATACTTTTGTGTGTGTTTAAAGTCATGTTTACCGCTTTTTGACTTTTACTTTGTGTTACGGAAGGAATCTTTCTTTTGTTTACCATATGTGGTACATTTTGACTTTTCCGTCAAAAGTACGAGGAGAATATTTTTTTTAACTTATACGTCATGAATGGATTTTTACAGTTTCACAACACCTCATTTTAATGAATCATAATATACAATATTTCATGAATATTTTCAACAAAAACCTTTTCTTTTATAATTCCATTGCATTTTGTGAAAACAAAATGATTTTGAAGAAGAAAGGATATTTTCCTCAAGTATTCATTTCAAGTGTTTTATCAATACCATTTTACATATAATATGACATTATTTAATATGTGTATGTTTCAAGTATAATGTCTCTATGATTTACATGGTTTCAATTTTCTTATAATGAAATGATATCCATTTGTTTTATATGGATTATGTTATGATGGGATGATGTTTATGAAACCCATTTTATTCTTTTGTTTATGATGAATGATTTATGTTTATGTTTTGGCACAAGTAAGAATGATTTCATTATGAGATAGATGGGACCTATATCTCCCTCCAATTAATTGGGTAATGATTTATATCTCATGTGATATACAAGGTTATAATGGTAGGTTAATCTGGTCCAATTATATAGGACTGGAACAAGGAGTGAACTCAATTCAGGAAGGGACTTTGTCCAATATGATGGTCTTGGAACAAATGTCTTGGATACTATGGAAATCATATCTTGTGGTTAATGGTTTGCCTTAATTCCATGTTTTTTCCAATTTATTTATCATGATTAATGTTTCTCTATGATCTATGTGTTATGAATTGTCCATATTTATGTCATTACACATGATATTTATGTTTTATGTTCATGTTGTTCCATTCAAATGTTTAAAGATTGTTTTATGTTTCCAGGTTTACCCTTATTAAGCATTTGAGCTCACCCTTTATATATTTTTTCCCCATGATATAATGAAAATTATTAGGTAAGAAAACAAAATTGGAATATATTTGTGGGAGATGTTGAAGATCATTCACCATGATTAAAAGATTATGTTCGGAGTTTCCAAAGACATTAAACTATTATGGTCCATGGATGTCAGTTTTTGTTTTGTATTAAGTATTCCACAAAAGTAATGTAAAAGTAATGTAATTTCCATATACATCCCGTTTGGGTCTCTATAGTTGGTATCAGAGGAAATGTTTAGTTAACCTATGGAAACTTGGATGCGAAAACATTAGTGAGATCTCTAGAGATATTTCTAAGGTATGTCTAGAGATGCCCCTAATCTTATGTATAAGTATAGGTTATAATCCTAAAATTATGGTAACGATAATAGAATTAAACATTATATGTTAGAGATTGATAGCACTCCCCCTTGATTATGTTGTTTTTCTAGTATGATTTTTTCCTCCCATAGTATTCTTTTTGGGTTTTAAGAAATGGAAGGAAACACGAGGATTCATGTTAATGGAGAATATGATGGAAAATGGAATGATATTATTCATGAGAAACTAGATGAAACTGGATTTGGATTTCCAAACATCGTTATTATGCCTAATAAGCAATCTCATAATGTGATCAATAATATCAACTTCGGTAAGTTTCCTGACTCGGCTAATAAGAGAAAGATGGAGTTTCATGATGATCATAGAAGAAAGAAAGTTAAATTTCCCTCATTTAAATCATGTTGGAAGAGGAATCAAGGAGAATGTTTCAAAGGAACTTGAAGATGCTTTTAGTGTGGAAACTAAGTTCATAAAGATTGTAATTTCAAAGGAAAAGGTTCAGTTAAATACATGGACAAGGATAATGGTATTGCTAAGACATCAACAACGGTTCAATGTTTTAAGTGTGGAATGTACAAGCATTATGAAAACCAATGCTCTAAGGTAAAATTTCATGAAGAGAATCAGCATGGTCGTATGGGTAATATTTATGTTGATGATGATGAAGAGACTACAAATGATATATGAGATGAAAGAAGTGTTGAGGAATAAAATGATGAAGCTCGGTCAATGGTTTAAGAAGGTATTGGAATGATTGAATGTTTATCAAGATTAATGTTGTATAAGTAATTTCACGGTACTATGAAATAAAGAAACATCTTAGGATTGTTAAACTATTTTTTTTACTTGGGTTTTTTTTAAATTTTATATTGAATGGTAATGGTAACCAAGAAAGGTTATTCTGATATTTTTAGAAAGCAGAAGATATGCGCATAATAAAGGGATAAAGAGTTAATGAAATTTTTGATTGTATTAATGATCTCATATAAGGAAAAAGTGATATCATGGTTTGAGTGTATAAAAATTTTGGGATTTTGGTATTTGGAAAGAGTTAACTTTTGACATCATTCATGTTTTCAATAAGGTTCTATGGTAATTCATGTTTCAAAAGAATACCTGATTAAGGTATTCACATGTTTGGAATGTGACCAACAAGATATATCTTATTATATACGGGGGATAAATGATGGTATTCACATGTTTGGTTGATGAAATTTCTAGTAATTGTTGTCTTTATACTATGAGCTTGGATAGAAGTATTTTGGATAAGACTAAATATTTGAAATGGATTATGTTGGACATAAAGTAATATTGTTTAAGGATATAACCTTTTTTCAATATTATTTTTGGAATGTTATAATAATTTAGTTTTAGAAAAAGGGACAACCTGCAGGACAGGTGACAACCCGTCTCGTTGGATAAGGTTGTAGGAATTGAACCCACAACATAAGTGTGATAGGCCTTTATCGCCTACCATTGGCCTACAGGAAGTCCCTTGTTAGTAGAATCTAGTTTTATTTTATTATGAGGTATGATAGATGAAGTATAAGTCCATTTAAGGAACCATATAAGATTAATCTCACCATAGTTGGACTTATGTATATAACTTTTTCTAACCTTATGTCTGAGACAGATGGAATGACCTATCATTCTATCGCATGTTCTACTAACACTTCACAGAAGACAAATTCAACTTCATTTCTTTATGAGATGAAGTGGAAATTGATCAAGGCACAAACAATAGTGAAAACGTACCAAAATCAAGTAAGTATTTCTTTTAATTCTTTAATTCTTAAACATTAGGGAAATGATCTTGAAAAACGAAAATTTTGTCCTAGTGCCCTCATATCTGATGAATCAGATGGTTCCATAGATCATCACAAATTTATAGATTTGTGATTGTTGGCTTTATCATATCCATGTTCTCTACCACTCTTTATCCTAATATGTTGGTCAGATTTTGCTTCCATATCCATATTTTCACCTATATTCTCCTATGTGGAAACCTAGTGATGAGTTACTTTGGTTATCCGTTATGTTTCTAACATTCCAATTTAAAATGATGATTTAGTATTCCCTTTTACGATGTGGGTTTCTATGAAAGAAACTTTCAAGTAAAAAACCATTTATAACCCTAACGAATTTAGAGGGAGAAATTCATTTTAAGGGGGGTTGAATGTAACACCCTGAGATTTAATGAGAATTATTCTTTTTAATTTCTTTCATGTCTTTTGTTGTATGCTACACTAAGATTATCTTGCGCTATACGCAACACCGTATTAGCTTGCAGTATACACCACACTATTCTATGATCGTGTTACACCGTATTTCAAATTTGTTTGATAGAAGTTATTATACCCAACATTGAGTGTATATATATATATATATTCAATGTATAAATGAAATATGGTTGGATTCTGTTATAGGAAACAAAAAAGGAATCTTGCACTTCACGCAACCCTGACTTGTCTTGTATTACACGCATTCACGACCTTCCTCGATAGCATGTGGTGTACGAAATACCAAGTTTCACTTAACTACGATATGTTATTAAAATATTATATAAATTAGCCATTATGAATAGTAATACCCACTTTTGAAATTTTATAAATTTTATCTTTCAAAATTGACTTCATTTTAGGATTCTTAATATTGAAATTATCCTTGGGTGAATTTTTGGTATTTTTCTGAAAACTTTCAATTTTTGATGAATAGTGAAAACACTTAGTTATTGGTTAAAAACAACATTTTATTTAAATAATCATTTATTTTATTTAAATTTATAATAGGTCCAAATAGATACATAATACACATATAAGTTCAATTTAATTCATTGGAATCATTTTATAATAATTTTAGATATATAAAAATTTTATTCAACTTTTTACCGTCTTTTACCCACCTCTTAAGTGCATTTGAAAATTTACATAAAACATAATTTTACCACTTTTGTGAGTTGAATTTTGAAAATCCGATAGACATGGTTAATATCGAGGAGTAATATGTGGTTCAATAAGATAAAAAATAATTTTTTGTGAATAGTAACATTTTACTTTTTTCCACTGTTAAAAGTAAATAGCGTAATTAAGCGTATAAATGATATTATTAATACCCTAACACATGTCATAATTCTATTGGATAAGTTTAAATCGACCAAAAAAACCTTATGAATAAAATATTACCCTTTAGCTCCACTTGGATTAGATTTGGACATTTATTATTATTTTAGTTAAAGAAGAGTTAAAATAGTCAAAGTCAAAGTTTAATAACTATAACATTTTTAATATAGGGTTATACATAAGATATATTTGACTATAAATATTCATTATAAAGATAAAAAAACTTCCTACATAATGGTATTTTATTTATATTTTGTAAACATTAAATAATATAATTTATTTATGACACAATGATGACGTAGTAATTACCTTATTATTGAAATATTAACATAATTTATATTATAAATTCCGAAATAAATTTAATTTTAGAATTTTTATGAATTGAAATAATTTTATAGGTTAATATATCATGTTAGGGTTAGTTATGTGTTTTTTTTTCTAAGTAATAATGTTGTTATGAATTTAGAAAAAACAAAATACCAAATAGTGTCCAAATTGACATAAAAGAGTATCTAAAAAAATATTATATTATTAATTGATATAATGGTCCTAAAATTCTATGGTTTGGCCAAAAGAGTTATATAATTATATATATGGCATTAATGAACAAAATAGTGTTCTATTGGTAGTTTATAGCAAGTTTATTAACCATATAGTTTTGGAATACAAGAACACACAGTAAAAGTTAAATTATTTAACTTAGAGATAAATCTAAATGATAAGGTTAAAATGGTAACCAAAACTTGTATAAAACCTATTGGTTGAGATTATTTTGACCCATACCTACCCTAGCCTCAACAAAAGTCACTTTGGAGCCATTATATACCGAATATGAGTTTATTATAAAATAATATTTTATGTCTTTTCTAAGGTGCCCCTCTCCTCCCTTATAAAAGAGCTCCTCCTCCCTCTCCTCTCTACACAATTTTGAGCATTCAATATCATCCAACCGATGACAATTTCTCTTCTCAACCTCTATAGTTATATAATAGAGGTTAGGGTCTTCTCAAAATTCCAACCCTAGTTCCCTAAGAGAAATTTTAAAAGAGGCACGTCGAAGAAGAGTTAATCTCATCTACCGATTATTTAAAGTTTATTTCTTCTTCTACTTCATCTTATTTAGTTTATTCATTATAAATTAATAAGAAAGTAATAAAATAAGTATTAATTATATACTGATATGTTATTATAAACATTAAAGAACCCTATTTCACCTTCTTTCCATCCTATGAAAAACAAAATCATCGCGCATGCGTACATACAGAATACCGTCTCCACGCCGTGGTGTAATATTTTTTTCTTCCACCAACTTACTTGAATGGGTATAATGGTGTAAAGAATAACTATATATGATTATTATAACATGATAATAATTCTAATATGTTATATCATCCACTCAAATTCCATTCAATAATAATGGGAACGATATCATCGCTCGTGCGTACACACTGATTACCGTCTCCACGATGCGATGAGATTCATTCTCCATGTTAACCATTCAAGAATGACTATAAAGTATATATAATGAATAATAATGAAATATATGACATAATAAAGCTACTGTATTTATATATATATATATTTCCTCAACTTACTTACATTCAAGTAAATAAACAAAGGAAAACAGCGTTCATGCATACGTACGGCCTACCGTCTCCATGAACGGTGTATTTCATTTCATTTATCTATCTATTATATATATATGTACTGAATATATATGATATATAAATCATTATTTACATTCTGGAAGTTAGTAAATCAATATATAAGTAATAATAATATCAAGAACAACAAGTCCAAACATGTACGATAAATTAAACCATTTTACCCAAAACACTTCTTTAACATTGAATTTAGGAAAGAACGAGTAATATAATGTCATAAGTGAACCATATATGATATCATAAAAATTAATATGATTCATTAATAAGTCAATGATATTATTTAAATCATTATACAGTAGGTTCGAATATGTACGAAGCACATCAGACCTAATGTAAGGGATAATTTTGTAATCTCATTTTTATCTGAGATTTCTTATACGTAAGTATTTACTAGGGTTATATTTTTCATCCATGAACATAAAAATGTTTTTCATAAAGTGTTTAATATTCTTCTGTGTATGTTTAAAGTCATTTTTACCCCTTTTTGACTTTCACTTTGTGTTATGGAAGGAATATTTCTTTTGTTTACCATATGTGGTACTTTTTGACTTTTCTATTAAAAGTATGAGGAGAATGTTTTTTTTACTTATACATCATGAATGGATTTTTACGGTTTCATAACACCTTATTTTCATGAAGAATAATATAAAATATTTCATGACTATTTTCAACAAAATCCTTTTCTTTTATAATTTCATGACATTTTGTGAAAAGAAAATGATTTTGAAGAAGAATGGTTATTTTCCTTAAGAATTCATTTCAAGTGTTTTATAAAAACCAGTTTCCATATAATATGAAATTATTTAATATGTGTATGTTTCAAGTATAATGTATCTATGATTTACATGGTTTTAATTTTCTTATAATGAAATGATATCCATTTGTTTTATATGGATTATGTTATGATGTGATGATGTTTATGAAACCCATTTTATTCTTTGGGTTATGATGAATGATTTATGTTTATGTTTTGGCACAAGTAAGAATGATTTGATTATGAGATAGGTGGGACCTATATCTCCCTCCAATTCATTGGGTAATGATTTATATCTTATGAGATATACAAGGATAGAATGGTAGGTTAATCTGGTCCTGTGATATAGGACTGGAATGAGGAGTGAACTCAATTCCTTAAGGGACTTTGTCCCCTATGATGGTCTTAGAATTAATGCCTTGGATACTATGGAAATCATATTATGTGATTAATGGCTTGCAACAATTCCATGTTTTTTCTAGGTTTTTTATCATGATTAATGTTTCTTTATGATCTATGTCTTATGCATTGTCAAGATTTATGTCATTACTCATGATTTTTATGTTTTATGTTCATGTTCTTACGTTAAAATGCTTATAGATTGTTTTATGTTTCCATTTTTACACTTATTGAGAATTTGAGCTCACCCTTTATATGATTTATTTTCCCCAGGATATAATGAATGGTTTTAGGTAAGAAAAAAAGTGTAAGATCTTTATGGGAGATATTGAATATCATTCCCCATGATTATAAGATTATGTTCTGAGTTTCCAAAGATAGTAAACTATTATGGTCCTTGGATGTCAGTTTTTGTTATGTATTAAGTATTCTACAAAAGTAATGTAAAAGTATTTTAATTTCCATGTACGTCAAGTTTGTGTCTCTACACTTACCATACCAAATAAGATTTAATTTTTCCTTTATACTACTTCATATTCTTGAGTAATGTGCAGATCACTATATTGATTATTTTTTCCATGTTTCTTCACATAGTACATATTGTGGTTACTTTTTTTACACTTTTTAATTTCATTTCCCCCTTATATATATCTAAACCAATATCTTTCTATAATCCCTTCTAATTTTTTGGAACAAATATGTAGCGTCTAATTTATGTTTCATATACATTATTCTGGTCAAAAATAAAAAATTATCAAGTAAAGTATTAATGTATAAATCATATTTTGTTTATAAATTTCTCCTTAGCCCACATAGAACATAGAGTATGAGATCAACAGGTCTGTTTAAATGAATTTTAACTTTCTTATATATACCACTAACCTTCATTCCTTTTATTCAAGTTGTATAAAAAATCTCATAATTCCACTATAGATTTGGTAACCCTCTAATAAAACCATCCTTAGAAATTGTGTGACTATTTTTCCATCCAAGATTACCATGTATTTGGTTAAAAACATGATTTAATCCTAAAAACATAAATATAATTGATTATAGAGATATCCAATCAAAAAAATATTTTCAATAGTTCTTTATCACTAAGTTAGAAATTTTCAAATTTTCATACATTGAATGATGATGGATTATTTATTGAGGATATATTAATTAACATAATCACAATATTGGATAGCACATGGTATTTTGGTTTAAATACCATAAACAATTAACATATATTGACTATAATTTATGATCTTTGATCTTATTAATTCAATTCTGACTTATTTTTTAGGAAAAACCTTTTTTGAATGTGACTTCTTCTACCTCATGTTCTTCAATGTATCCAGGATATTGTAGTAAATTTTATATGTGAGGAAAAACCACTATCAAGAATCCAGGTTTTATCACTTTCTTTAGATATTACTGTAGTCTCAACAAATAAATTCCTATATTTAGCTAAATTTTTCATAGATTATCATTATAATATTGTATAAGGAATGTGTCCTAGTGTTATTATCAATCATTTTTTGAGTAGTGACCTATTTTTTATATTATAATACAAGCTTAATCCAATAATTCAAATTGATTTTCCCTAAGATAATTTTATATTTTGATGAATTTTTTTTTTGTTTCATCATGAAACATTAGATATTTCCATAATTATTTCATGTTGTTTCTCTTATTGAGTTCATTCCTACTCCCATATAGATACACATTGGGCAAAAAATTATATTAACTTTGAATATATATATGAAAAAATTATTTAAAATATGTTGATCCACGATTTGATATCGAAATATGATTTTCCTATTTTAAGAGTTGGGTTAGGTCCAATAAATCTTACAGTAACTTCGTTCCCTTAGCATGAGGGATCATTAATTTAGAGGTTATATTTATATTTTATTGAAGAGATATAATTTTCACATCCATTATCAATCCATGATCTTCCATTATTGATTCATTTACCTAAATGATTAGTTTAATCAGATGAGTTTTTTATTGTAATGGGTGTGGATTTCTCATGATTACGAGGATAAATTCTTATAATTACTTGACATTTTTTTTAATTATCTACAATGTTTTTAAAAAAATATTTAATTTTATTTGTGGTTTTTTTTGAAATTGAGAATTTTTCACTGAGTTTTACATTTCCTTTTTTCCTTATTAGAACTTTTTTATCTAGTAATTTCACAATACACTTATGTTATTATACAATAATCATGTGGTTTATAATTTTCTCAATTTAAATATATTATTATTTAAATAATTACACATTTAAATTAATTTTATTCTTAAATCTTGATTCATTATTTTAATTTTTTTATTGATTATTGTGTATTCTGAAATCCATGCCATATGTTCTGATTTCAATGAATATTCCACATATGATTAGTCACCTTATTCTTATTTACTATTTTAAGTATAATCTTGTATCTAAACATAAGAAATAATGGATCTAAACTTCTCATGATTTTCATATTCTGATGAACTGTTGTATTTTGAGTTACACAGTTCCATTTTAATCAATATAATTCTTGTGTTTCTTTTGATGAACCTTTTCCTTTTGGAATTTTTTCCTTAGCTGTTTTTTTCAATTTATTTCCTCTGAGTATTTTCTTAAGAATCATAATCTTAATATTCACCAAAATTATTATTTTTTAAATTTCACTATAATGTGTTTGATTCCTCCAAACATAATACATTTAAGAGAATTTTTCCTTTTTTCCAGACTTTATATTTTTGGTATTTTTAGGAGATGGGGGAAATAATTATATCATTTAATTTAGTATCACCTTAATTATATTTTGATTCACAAAATCAAATTAACTCATATTCATATTTGTTTTATTTTTATCTTCTATTTGCATTAAAACACATATCTTTATTAAAATTGTTTTTTAATATAGGATATTTCCACATTTCATATACAACATACATGGTATACAATTCTAAACGAGATTAATCATTTTTATCTTCTAAAAAAGTGATTTAAAGATCAAAAATATCAAAAAATTTCATCGTCAATTCTTAAATTATAATTAAATCTTTTAACACATCACAAAATCTTATCCTATTTCCAAAACTTTCACTATATCTTCTAAAGTACCCATCAAAATTTTTGTCTTCCCTCATTTTTATATCATTGAACATAACTGTCAATATTTTGAGCTTTTCTTCATTTACTTTTATATTTTTCATATATATGCTTTCCAGTTTTTCACAAGTTTTTATTGCTATTTTCTTACCTATCCGTTTATAGGAACATTTCATTAAAAAGGAATAAGAAATAATTTTTGATAACTTATTTCAACCAAGACATTTATTTTGTCAGAAAATATCATGGGAGACTAATTTGTAATTGGTGGAAACAAAATGGTAGATATTGAAATAACATATTCGTCATTATAAACAATATTGGGTATTAGTTTTTTTCTCTCTTTGAAATTTTTCTTCCATCAATGGTTAGAATAAATATTCTATTCACTGAGTTGATATTTTTAATGATAATAAAAAATGATCTTATTATTGGAACCTATAAGCTCTTACAAAAATTTAGTTTCCTAGGAATTTGAAGACTATTGAGAAGGTGGGGTATAAAATAGTGATGATCATTTGAAATTCATTTAATCTTGTAATTAACTTCTGAAAAATGTAAGTTTTTTGATCCTCTCAACTTTATATTTTAACCTCATTCATATGAGAAGATAATAATGTAAATTGAGGTACACATGAATTACAAGTTTCACCCCTGATATTTATGATTGCATCTATACTCAATCGGATCACTTATATCTATATAAATTATCCATGGTATGAATTCAATAAAAGTGAGCCACCTCTAGTCAAACAAATTCTATCTCCCAAAATAAAAATATACTAGATACTACCATGTATAATGTTTCATTATACTTATAAGATAAAAATAGAAAAATATTTTCTAGAAAAGCTCATAAAAATTTATTTAAAAATACTTTGTTTGTGTCCTTCTACTTGGTAATACTTCATCTAGTGTGGATAAATATTAATCTAATTTGACTTTATCCAATATTCCTTAATTTAATTTCATTCACTCCAATTTACTCTTTGTTGTGGGAAACTATTAGATGAACCACTATATGATATTCTCATAAGAAGTACCTTCTTTTGGTAAACTTCTATATGGTACCTATCTCTGGTAGACCTTATTTATTGAGATGGATTCATAGTTGGTATGTAATGAAATTCAGTACGTATTCCCTTTTTCTAGTAGCATTGTCTGGAGACTTTTTTTATATCATCTTCACACTCATGTAATTTAAAAAACACTTCACAGTTTACCATATACCCCATTATATAGATATATATTCTAAACAACCCTAGAGAAAACATAGACCCCAAAAATTTTAATTTTTATTTTTCTAATTCCACCAAACTTCAGTAAACTGCCTTCAATCCTTCCAAACATTTTAATCCAAGATTCCATAAAAATTATTATAAAATAATATATTCAAAACAACGTTAAATCTCAAATATATTTACATTAGTCATATTAATATATCAATATTTTCATGTAAAATTCCACAAACCATAGTTTATAAATGATATTAGTCTTTTTAAAGAAATGTGTTTCATAATATACTATGTAGTTTTACAAATATAAAAAAATTTCAAGAAAATAATATCATAAATATGTGTTATTATATTAATCATTAATTAAACTAATTAATATTATAAAAATTATAATTGGAATAAATATTTAAAATTGAAAAGCTAAAATGGGAAAATATAGATCACCCCAATCTGTTAGAATCATCTCCCCCACTCCCATCAATATAGACCATAAAAAAATATATGTATACCAATCAATATCATACAAAAGGTAAATATAGAACCATGAGATAAATTAAGCTGAATATTGAGTGGAAAAATTAAGTGTTATTTATGGAATGTCTCATGACTGTCAGAATATTAATTTTCCTCAAATCAATAAAAATAATATTTATCTTGATTAATATATGTAAATTTAAATGTTATAATTCTAATAACTGAAAAGATTAAAAAAACAATTAAAATTGAAGAAAAAATATTAATATAATATATTTTAATTTTTTTATAAAAAATTATATTTTTATATTCAAATTTAATATTTCATAATTCATAATTATATTTTGATAAAATGAATAGTTTTTTTAATTAGCACATCGAAATTGTCCAACAGTGATTAGTATAGTTAATATTTTGAAATAGTTTAATTCCTAGGGGAATAGTAAAAATATTGTTTTCGAACAATATGATAGGTAATGATATATTTTACATCATAAATTATTCATTAAAAAAATAAAATAAATTTCTAATCCTAAAATTAACATTCCATGATCGAAAGTCCGAAGTGATTCTCAAAAATAAAAATTTCTCTTTTTTCCACATTACATTTTAATAAAATTATGTGTTTAAATAAAAAAGGGTATTAGAAGTATTAAACTAATTAGATTAAATTTGAATATTTTTTTATGAAATTTAAAATTACATTTTTTACCTTTGATATAAAATTTTAATTCTAAAAACACCATTCACCTCAAATATTATTATCCCCTCTCCAATTTATTGGAAACCACTAATTCCCCACATTCCAAATAGAAAAAACAATCAATACACTCTCTATAAAAACCGTTAGAATTGTATGTGATTTTATAGTGATATAACTCCAAATAAAACGTTATGTGTAGCGGTGTACAAGAGGAGATATACTAAGTATTAAGTATGTTTCTATCAACTCTTCTTCTTTTACTAGTTCAAATTTTTATTAAATTTTTATTTTCAACACTGCTCTAAAATAACTATATAAGATTAATATGTAGTCATTATAAATTATATTAATTATTTTAAAATATTATATGTATCATATTTAATATATATATATATATATATATATATATAAATTTCCAAAATTTCATTCCCGATCTCCTGACAATGTTTTGTCAAAAGTAAGTTAACCACCTAGAAAGACATTTAAATGTTAAAATATATAACTATCATCATGTATTTATATTATAAACTGTATATAATATATATACATGTAATTATATGTATTATAATCTTCTCTAATTAATTATACTTATGTATTAATTACCTTGAACAACATAGATAAATTAATGAAACCCCTATAAATTATGAGTTAAACATAATATCAAAATTATTAACCTATAACAACGGAAATTAATAAAATAAATAAACTATAAATAAATTATAAATTTTATTAAAAATTAAAATTATTACCTTATGTATAAACTTTTTGATAAATCTATGTTTATTATTTTGGAGGTGTAAATGTGACGAAATAACGAGGGAATAACTATAGGGGTATTTATGAACGCAAATGCCCTTATTTTGGTTTTCCATCTTTCACAAAAATTTCACTTATATTATTAAATTAATTTTATTTAAGTATAATTTCATTAATATTACCGTATATTTTAGGTATATACTTGTTTCATCCTTGAAAAATTTAAAAGAATAATGATTTTTCAAAAAAATACATTTCATTCCAAAATAAATATTTGAATCAACATGAGTTATTTCTAATCTAAATATAAATGATACATTCTTTAAAATTATGTTACCCATTTTTATATTGGTAACACTAATGATTATTTAGGAATACACTCATTTTTAAATCCATGTTAAATTCATTCCTTTCCCTGGGTAATTTTACGACTATCAATAATATACATTCTACGTGGCTTGCATGATTATGTAAATATTATGGAATGATGGGTGCGCCTGGAATTATATATCCCTATAATGAATTGGGTGATGTGATGTATATCAAGAGATAATATGTAATATGTGTGAACATTATGCTTTCTTTGTTCACAATGTTGATGTTACATCTATGCCCAGGTGTTATGTGTGAAAATGATGTGAGTTTTATTGACAACTCAGTGTGCTATTTGACCACTATGACATGATATTTCAATTTTATTCATTAGAACATTACATTAAATTAAAAAAATTCTATGAAGGTGTTTACGATGATCTTATTCTTATGATATTATGATGATGGTTATGCTCACCCATGTTATATCAATTAATGTCTCTTATTCATCATCCGACTTGTATTTTAGATCACTACTTTCTTTGTTGAATATCCAAACATGAATACATACACTAAAGAGAATCTGATATTCCATGGATACAGATGTATTCCATAAATAACTGTTTATGTTTTATCATTTACAAGTTATGCATGAGCATAATTTTCCAAACACAATAAACCTATTGATCCTAGATTTCTAAATATGTTATGTTTTTTCATCAAAAAATTGATGTAACAAATATTTAAGAAAATTTATGGTCACTATAGTTTGTATCAAAGTGCTATTTAATTAATTTTAGAATTAGGATTACAAAAAATGGGGAAACCCATAATTATAAGCCTATGTATAGGTAGAATATTAGAGAATAATATTTTTATAAAAAGGATTAAAATATGAATCCAATAAGATATTCCATCAGTGTTAACTATGTAAATGAGGAAATTATTCTTCGTCTGTTGATATAATTGTTTTTCAAAACATTTCTATTTTAATTTTTTTTGGGAAATTAGACAAACCAGGGCAACATCCCATATTATAGGCTATAAAACGATTGTAAGAACAACATCCCTGGTTCTATGGGAGGTGGAGTATAAAAAATTAAGGTGATTCTTACCCATATGTAACATTATAATAAATGTAACATTAGGAACATGGGATGTTCATCCTCACCATTAAAATAGAAACTATACTTTAAGTCCATTATATAAAAATGAACACCTCTATTTAATATAGTTTTTTATCTACTTGTCATAGAGATATGGGTTTACTCAATGAAGAAGATATTTTTTCTGGTCCATTATTCTGAGAAATAGAAAGTGACTATGTCCATCTATAATTAGATGAAGATGCATATCAATGGTGGTAACTAATTAATAACATCAATATTAAGGAAAAAATAAATGAGATGGTGTGAGAATACGTTATGAAAATAATTCATTACATGTATTTATCTTTAACTATTTGATAAAATATGCAAACAAACTTCATAGAGCTAAATCAAAAGGATGGTGAATATATCCTAACTTATGAGTAAATCCTAACATGGATGGAAAGATGTGTCTCAAGATTTTCTATCATCAATGATAGAGAATTAAATTTATTTTTTAGTGGTTTAAAACCACTCCTTCAAATAGTGTAAAATATTTGAATCAATGGAATTTATGAATATGATTTTCAGTATGCTATAAAACTAGAGATAATTTATGGATAATGGTCCAATAGTAATATATATAAAAATATAATACTATATTTTAATTTCGGTGAGTCAAATAAAAAAGGAGTAAAGGGGATCCAACTTAAAACATTTCCAAACTGTGGGAAAACAACATGGTAATTGACTAAAATATATAGAAAAATTCCTAAAAATTATAAGAGAAGGCCATAAATATCTTGAGTGTCTAAAATACATGAATATTATGTCCAACATGATAGAGGAAATAATGGAACCTCTTAATTCAACACACACGGTTCAACGCTTCACCATTAGGGAGGAAGGTCATTATGAATGCTAGTGTCGTAAAGAACAGGTCCTTGAGGGTAAATAGTGTTTACAACAAACAATTAAAAAGGGTACATGGAAATATTATTCCATCACTATTGATGAAGTGGAGTGTAAATGTTTTTTTATTCAAGGTATACATCATATTCACTCATGAATGGAAAATGTTTTATTTGAATATAGTTATATGCATTCGTTTTTTATCTAATATATATTATAGAATACTTAAATCGATGCCTTAATCCCATGGTGTAGATATATCCATAAAAAACATAATGGTTAAATAATTAGAACCAAATTGGTGGAAACCTCTCTTATAAGCATATGAGGGTTGATTCTTAAAATGAATCTTCAAATCCCTCCCTTGGGGAAATTCGACGCTATACTCATCATGTATTGGACCACATTATATAGAAAACAAATTAATAGATTGGAATAGAAAATATTTCATTATATTAAAAACCATATAATTCTCCTATACATATTCATGGAAGATGTTGTATCTCATTTTTAAAATAGATCAATATTGTTGGTTTGGATACCGTATGACGAATCTCACCTTTCATAAATGGTTGAGTCAAAGGAAGGTATCAATTTGAAGGAAAAACTAATTTATAGGGAATACACTGATGGATTTCATAAATAGTTACCTATAATTACAATAGATGGTTACATGGCATTCTCAATATAACTCATACCCAGTTACACTCATATCTCCGAATTCCCATATAGGATGGTCAAATCTAACAAGAGTATTAAAAGAAAAAACTATAGGGGAATTTGTATAAAGGGTTCATATGGACTAGTGCATCACCATGGGGTACACTAGTCCACATTATTTAGAAGAATTATGGATCAATGGGGTTGTTCATCGACTCATGGGATATCAAAAAGGACACCATAATGAAAAATTATCATATGATAATGATTAATGACATTCTAGATTTACAATATAGATCTTAATACTTCTCAATTGTGGATCTTAATTCTACATATCTTCATCATGAGGATAATAAGTATATAGTCATAATTATTCTTTCCATTCAAGTTATTGGCACTATGAGTTCATAATTATTACATTTAAACTTATTGATGAACCTACAAAAATCATGTATTTAATGAATAGAGTCCTTAGAGAATACATTGAAATTTTTTTGGTAGTGTTAATCGATGATATTATCATTTTATACAAGAGATATAACGAACAATAAGGGAATCTATGGATTGTGTTTTACACATTATGAAAGGAGGAAATGTATGCTAGATTCTTCAAGTGTGACTTTTTGATTCATCATGTAACATTCATGGGGTACATGGTCAATTGTGATAAATGTTTTATGGATACTCAATGACAATGGAAATTGGGGAATGTCCCATACCAATAAGTTCCACATAAATCCATATTTTTATCAAATTACTTGGGTATTTATAACATTTTATCAGGAATTTCTGATGATTTTACAGTCCACTAACTAAGTTAAAATAAAAATGCGTAATGTAGTAATAGACTTATGAATGTGACGAAAGAATTAAAGAGAGAAACAAGAGGCTGATAACTCTAAAGTTACTCAAACTACCAATAAGTAGAAAATGTTTTATAATATACATTTATTCCTTAATTTTGGTGGTGGGGTGGTAAGGGTTTGTGTTAGGGGATGGGTAAGTTGTTGGGTCAAGTCCTCGAGGTTGTGATTTACTACAATTGTCTTCATTACGTTGTTTTCTTTGGTGGCTGATGTAATCGACCTAGTACATTGATTATTCAAATAATATATTAGGTTTCAAACTCTGGAAAAATTATAACGTGTTAGTTTATTCCTCATGATAGTTGATGATCCATGAGAATAACTTCTCAACACATGATTTAGATATAGAATCTATGATATTTTCTCTGAAGATTAAGTTTCAATTCATATATGGTGAAAGGTGTGACATATATACCAGTCAAAAGAGTCTAAAGTATATATTCAAATACAAGGATATCAACCTGAATAAAATAATATGGTTATATCTAAACAAGGACTATGATTGACCCATTCACTACTATCCACGATATCTTAATTACACAGTTAATCCTCTTAGAAAAAATAACCTACTAATATATCAATGATGAGAATGGGGAAAGAAACTATCTTCATGGATAGAAAAAGTTTGTTTATTTAAATCATAACATCAGGTAATGTATTCTACCTTTCCCAAATGATTTCCCAACCATCTATCTAAGAGATGATCAAAGAGAAATAAAGTTATGATCTAGTGCTACAAAATAAGGTGAAAGATTTAAAGAAAGGTACATTACATGATTTTAACATTTATGAAGATGGTGTGATTTATTTTGGAAAGAGGTATTCTGTGAAATCATCACATGATATAAAGACAGTGTTGTTGGATAAAACCAATATCACACATTTCTCCCTATAATCCCTAATGTACCAATATGTACCATGATCATCAAGAACATTTTTTATGGGAAAACATGATGAAATATTTTTCAGAGTATATCTCAAGGTATTTAGTAGGTAATAAAGATAATTCATAGTAGAAGAAGTCCCAAGAGAAGAGGCCACCATTTAATATACCCATTTTGAAATGGAGTAATGTCATTATGGACTTTCTCACTAGTCTCCGGAACGAATCCAATAGAAACAATGTTATATGTGTTGGGATGGATCCACTCACCTAGACGAAGAAATTCCATTCTATTCAGGATGATTTATCACTTGAAAAAAATTCCATGATATATGTAAAGGAAGTGATGGGCTATATGGGGTAATAATATAATTCATTATTGATGAGTCTCCAAGGTAGAAATCTATATTATTGATATATATTCAAAATTATTTCATTATTTAATTGAATTTAAGCCTGATCTATATCCCCCAAATTGATGGCCAATTTGAAATGACTAATTAGATTCTTGAAGACATGCTAAGAGGTTTCAAAATTTAATTCAATTTTGGACCATACTAACAACCCCAGTTGTTATAGTTCTCATAAAATAGTATCATCCAATTGAGTGTTCAAATGGTTTCAGATGAACCACTTTATGGGAAGTTATGTAGAACTCCTACTTGTTGGGATCACGTTGGAGATTAAAAACTACATAGAGCTAAAATTGTGAATGTAATGATAAATAAGTTTAAAGAAATCCAAAAATATATAAAAGCTACACAGATTAATAAAAAGATTTATGATGACAACCATTTCAGGGGAATGAATTTCAATACTAAAGATAATGTTTTCCTTCAAATTTCATCATGATAGTGAGTTTTACGGTTTTTAAATAATGGTATTCTTATCCCAAGTAACATTGAACCCTTTGATACTATTGATTCTATAGGATTAGTTGCCTATCATCGTGAACATCTAAAAAATAAGGCTTATGTAAACAATGTGTCCCTTGTATAACTCTTTAGTAAGTACATACCTGATTCATTACATGTAATCAATCAACAGATGGTACAACTTCAAAACTACTTATCATATAAAGAGATGTTGTTGAATATCTTAGACCATAGATAAAAAGGTTTATGCAGCAAGACAAAAAACCTTTTAAAAATGTTTTTGAGGAATAATAATTATGAAGAGGCTACATGGGACCGAGAGGAAACAATGAAACAGAAGTACCCACATCTATTTGTAACACTGGATATGAGTTGAAAATATAAGAATACAATTTATAAAGGGGTATGAATGAAACCACCCTGAGTTTATAAATGATACATTTCTGTTGAAATATATTTTTTTCAAAATATACAATGTATTATTACAAACATAAAGAAACCAAAAGAAATCATTTCATTATTAATTACTAATAAATTTATTAGAAATTATGAAAACTAAAATACCAATAATTATTATTGAGAAAGGTAGAAACTATAAAATCTGTAATGTAAAAATATAGATCAAACTAAACTACTTTAATTATTTATCTCATAGAAACCCACATTCCAGGAATGTATGTGTTTGGTATTACTGACCCATTATTTTATTAATGAAAATAATGTTACATGATGACATAGCACAACGGGACATTCACGGCAGTGAGTGGGATACTCTCATCATAAAATCATCACTCAAAAAATACAGGAAATAGGGGTCCAGGATGACCCCTAACAGCCTAAAAATAAATACAATATTAGTAAAAAAATTATAATCTTATAATATGGAAATACAGAACCTTGAGAGGAATAGAGTTGAATTTTGAATCAGTGTATGAATTGATATTTATTGGAGGTAACATGATCATTAGAACAATAATGCGACTATTGGAATAATATCCTAACCATTTAGAATACTAACCTAATAATTGGGAATGGTATCATACCAATTTTTTTAATTCCACCTCCAAATAGAAATATAGTTTCAATCATGGTTATTATATCTAAACAAAAATAATATAATATCGTAAAATAGATAACATGATTAAAAAAATCATAGAAAATTTAAGGACATTTTTTAATAAACAATATTTTAAATTATTTCCTAAAAACATTAATTTAATTTTAAAAATTAAATTTACATATTTTAGAAATTTATTTGGATAAAATTTGCATCATTTTTTAAATTAACACGTTGAAATTTTCCAAGGGTTATTTCTTGGTAATTTTAGGAAATAATGTACTTTTTTGGTGAATAGAAGAAATAACATTTTAGAACAATACTTTAAGATATGATATATTTAACTGTATAAATGATTCATTAAAATAAAATAATCAAATTTTTAAAACCTAAAAGAAATTTTGAAAACCTAAAGTTAAACGTTTTTCATTAAGATAACAATGACTCTTTTGCCAAGTTTATATTTTAATAAATATATAAATTTGAATAATAAAGTGGATTTAAAATCTAAGAACAATTTTATTTTATTAATATAAGATTTATATTATCTAAAACAAAATATTGCATTTTTTACCTTTGATATAATATTTTATTAAATATTTTATTCTAAAAATACCACTCTCTTGAATTATAAATTACATCTCTCACTCCCCTTGTAAGACCACTCATTCATAACACTACGAAGGCTAGTCTCTACCAGAATCCAGCTTATAAATACCTTTATAATAACTAGGGATGTTATAGAGTAAGAAATTTCCATACATCAAGGTATTTTTTGTGTGATAGAAGAGAAGTTGTCTTCAAGATTAAGTAAGTTTTGATCAAATCTTCTTCTTATTTCTTTCTCTTATTCTATTTCTTTTTTTGGAACCCCATTCACAAAAAAAAATATCATATATATTGGTTAGGGATTTAAAATAATATTAATGATGTTAAACTACTAAAATTATCATATTTTCTATATAGATAAATATTAATGATCCCTTTCCCGCTCCCTCGATAATATCCTGTCAGAAGCCAGTTAACAACCTTCAGAGACATTTACATATAAAAAAATATATCCATAATCATGGATGGATATTATAAACACTATATAATATATATAAAAATAATAATATATATAATATAATCTTCTATAATTACTTATTCTAATATATAAATTATATATAAAAAATATCTAAATGAAAGGAAAAGTGTAATTTTTTAATTAAAACATTATATCAAATTATTTTCTTATAACCAATGAAATTAAAAAATTTAATTAAATGAATTAAATTGATAAATATTTTTAGAAATTATAATAATTAACTGATAGATCAATATTTTATTAAATCTAATTTTATTATTTAGGAGGCACAAAAGTAATGAAATTATGCGGGAAAATGGTGAGGGGATCCATGATCCCAACTCCCTTTCATTGCATCATCCCACTTAAAATAAATTTCACTGTGGATATTCCATTAATGATCCTCAAATATCATTTCATTAATATTACCATTTATTTTAGAGATATACATTTTTTATCCTTGAACTTTTTCAAAATACAATGATTTTATAGAAAGCAATTTCATTACAAAACAAATCTTAGACTCTTGATTTATTGTTTCTTATAAAAAATTATATATTATTACATAGTATGATATCCATTTTTAATTTGAAACCCCAAAAATTATTCGTGAATGTATTATTTTTGAAATCATGAAGAAACCCATTTCTTTTAAAGGGTAATTTAAAGACTATTAATGATATACATTCTATGTGGGATTCCTGATTATTTAAATTTTATGATGTGACAGGTGAAACTAATATTATAAATCCCTAAAATTCATTGGTTACTATTATGTATCTCATGATATAATGTTTAATATCTATGAACATGATGTTATCTTTGTGTACAATGATGATGTACTGATTATAAACTTTTTTTATTCACTAAAATGACTCTATATTTGTTCACAACTATTTGTGGTATTTTACCACATTGATATGATGTTTCATTTTTATAAATTTACACATTTTAGGCCTTTATCAGATGTTTTACGTCAGGATTTTGATGATGATAATATCATTATTATATGATGTTGATAATTTTTATCATCCATGTTAAATTGATTCTAGTCCCTTATTCATCCTTTTAAATGGATTTTTGGTTTCCCCATTCATTGATGTATATCCTTATCACACCACGTTCACTTGAAACACAAATAAAAAAAATTATAAAAATGTAACCCCAAAGGTATTAAAGAATGAAACCTTATTATTCAATATATGTATGAACCTACATGTATCCATTGTAGTAGAATGATATTTTTGTGACATCACTTATGGGTTAGATTTCATGAGGTTGATAAAAAAGAAAGTGCGTGAGATTGAGAAGTAGATGAGAATGAAACATAACGGTAGAATATCATACATAATTCAATAATGGTTGATGTTTTCTGTTAAATTGATATATAAATTTTTCTAATTATCTCACTATAATGTGATAAATAGACACTTATTTAGGGTAAAATATTACCCTAAGGGGTTTTAGTAAATTTCAGGTCATTTTCAATGTATGATGCTTCCTTTATGATGTACTAGATTGATGTTGGGGACTAGTAGGGTAGGGAGGTATGTGGCCAGGTGTTTCCATTGGTGTTTATAATATAGGTATACATAAATATTATGTATAAATCATGAGAGAATGATTGTTAGGTATAGTTCATATACCCTATGATCTTTTAGTATACTTTTCATTTTTTGGAAAAATGTTCTTAACGTGTAAATGATGCAATGATTAGGGATTATTAGTTTATACATTCGGATACATTAAATCAAATTTTATGAGATATTTAGTGATATATTTTAGTTTAATTTTTGAATCATATTCTTGAGAATAATATAATATATTATATTTATTCATTGGTTTCATGTGGTTATATAGATTCACTTACACCTCAAAATAAGATCCTCATATGGGGAAATTATTAACCAGGTTTTTCTAGAGATGTCTTTTTTACGCATGTGGTGGAATAATTTATGAATGGGTTATTGGCGTTCAATTGGACAATCTTAGGTGTTTTAATAAAAATATCACAAACCATACATACATCTATATGATCAATCTTATATACTCAAATAAGATTCATCCACTATATACCATAATCTAGAGATAAATATTGAAGTTTGAAGATTTTATTAAGACTTATTTGGTGTATCTCCCATGAAGATATAGTGAAATAATATTTCATTTATCTTTAATAAAAATTTATGGTTAGGATTGTTATTTTTGATTCATTCTTCTTAAATACATGATTTTTAAAAATTATAATTCTGGAATTTATGATTATTTTTTTGCATCACATCGACAACCTAAATCAAGTTCTTAATTGATTATTTCTCTATCCATTATTTTCAGTGATATGAATTTAAACAAAGGGAATTTATCATCCAAATTTCAATATCCCGATCATTTATTGATTTAAGAATTCCAATTAATCATCCTCCTTGCACATTACATTCAATTTAGTTTAGTACAAGAAAGAAAAAAACAGTGGTCTGTTTTTTGTGGATGGTTGGACCTTTATTCATTTTCCCCTTTTCTTCCTCTCCCCCAGATCTCTCACACATATTCTAAAAACATTCATGAAAAGGTTTATTTACTTCTTGTTGGTCTATGATACGTATCAATGGTATACAGTTATATTTGTGGGTTTGGGTTTTTGAATTCTAGAAAGTCATAGTGGGAGATAGAGAGATTAGTGTGACGATTTATGGATCATGGTGGTTCACCAATAGTGATCGATGATGATTTCACAAGGGATAATATTGGGTATTGATGGAGCATTGGTGATGGTGGAGCTTAGAATAAGGGCATCGATTGGGATTATCAGCTAAAATGGTAGTTTTGACACTATTCTTATGTAGCTAGTGATTATTTATCATGAAAATATTTTCACATGACATGTGACTTCAAAAATCAATTATATGTATCACATTATAGTTTTGTATTGTCTAACCTATATGTTTAAAATATAACATTTTGGTGTACTCTTAGTTCACATAGACCATGGATCTCAATTATATGGATCAATGGGTATAGAAATACATTCCTAGATAAAACCATGGCCCCAAAACCCATTTTTCCCAATGGATAAGTCGTGTAACTTGGTCACACAACTCAGTAGTGTGGTAGTATAATCCAAATCATCTATCAAGTCCCACATGTTATGTACCTCTATAGGACATGTTGTATGGGTTATCCTTTACTTGAAATGATTGGGTTAATACATTAATAGACTATAGTCAAGGGTTTATACATAATTTTCTAATAATTACATTCCATGAATTTTTTATCCTTTAACATTTTCCATATATCATCATCCAAGACTAATATTTCATTACCTGAATAAGGAATTTTTTTGTTTATTACCACATAGAATTCAATGGAATGTTCAAATATGATATCAAAGAAATGGTGGGATGTGCTTCAATAAGTTTCATTATTTATCTTTGTAGGTCTGATGATTGTTGTTAGTTGAGTTTAATGGAATAGAGACATGGTTTTTTACTCCACATAGATACCTACTAGTGGTAGAGATTCATTTATTCATATTATTCTAGTTTTTTTGTAACTCCCCAATTACTCAAGGCATGTAGTCTCTATATTTTGGAATAAGGTTAGTTCTCCCTAGGTTCTTATAATTCACGGGTCCTCTATTTACAAATTAGGCTAAGAAATACACCATATATTGGGTTTGGTTCCACCCTCCATGGAATTATTACCCTTTATATCTAGAAACTCTTCTAGGTGAAGCATGAACCGTCAATTGTTTTGGTAATCCCATGGTTGAAAAAAAAGATATTGTGAGTTATGGGTCTCCCATTATAAATTTAAAGAGGAAATATGGTTTTATATAATGTTTCCTTTGTGTGGTTTCCCCATAGCTATTACGATATTATAACTTTTTTTAGTTAGGATGTGAAAGTTGATAACACCTCACCATCGTGGTTCATTATTCTTGTGATTTTATGGTTTTCCTTCCTCCATTTTACTTTTCCATTTCATTTTTGGGGTGACAGATTAGTCATAAACATTATAATAATATATCTAAAATGATAATGGATTGAATATTTGAAATCCCCTTGGGGGATTTATGATGTAGGAACTGAAGAATGCTCAAACATAATAGGTAGTGATGTAGGCATGATATGTGTTTCCAGTGACGCTAGTATCAATACGGAAAAGTGGTGGTGACCCTTGTAAATTATGATACATGGGGGTCGATTGGGGCATCAAATGAAGGGGCATTCTGGTCATCATATGCTTGGCTGGTAGGCTATGTACTAAATAAAATAGGGAAATATGGGTAGTCTATCAATGGGAGGGATATTACAATTCATTTCAGCCTATTCATGTGTGGTGTGTGTATGTATAATTGTAATTATACCCCCAAGAACCTTATATATATATATATATATATTAATTCGCATTGTTATGGATTACTAGCTTTATTATGTTGTATCTTATCCCATCATGATTTTCAGGGTGTCATAATTGGTATATTTATACTAACCCCTATATTGGAATTTTTTCTTTATTTGGTATGACATATACAGATAATGATCTATTTTATGATGATCATAAATGATGTGGTTTCGGTGGAGTAAGAGTTTATCAATTATCAATGGTGGTGGATGTGGTTGGAGAATTTGGAAAAGTTCCCTCATTCATTAATAGTTGTTTTTTATTAGTATTTTACATATGGATATTATTATCATATTTTTTCACTACAATTTCATATATTATATTTTTATATATTTTTTTGATGTTTATAATTGTACAATTCTTTTTTTATGATATATTTTCCCATAGTCAATTTTTTTATGGATATTTTCCACTATGTTGAAATATTTGTTTTCTGAAGGTTGGGATTTTTTAGGCCTCCCATTTGTGTGATATGACTACTTGGTTTAATCACTCCCATACATCTTATTTGATGGTGGATTTTGGAGGAAAAATAAAATTTTTACAAGCCAATTTGTGATCCCAAATCGGTATTTTATATCATACAAAATCTTTTTGAAGGTTGTATATCCATCGTTATTTCCTATACAAATTTTTACTATCTTGGGCATGTTTAGACATCTCAACTATTTGAATCTTCAATGTTTAATTATATTTTATCCCCTATATTGTATATAGTGTTTTTTTAAATTCCCATCATTATCAAATAGTTATAAAATTTTCTATTTAATATATCCCTTAATATAATAATAACTATCACAAACTATCATGAAATCATCTTCAATGAACCTTTGTTATTATTTCCAATCAATTTTGGGCTTCAGTTCATTATTTAGACTATAGAAAATCACATATAGACAATTATATCATTAATTAGAGGAAAATATATTGGTATAAATTTAAAGGGGAAGTTATAAGACATATTTCATGCAATTCTATTTGGATAAGACGTTATTTTAAACCATAGACATGATAATATCATATTGAGAATTGATATGTAGTTTTATAAATTAATTTATTTAAAAAATAACTTCCAAAATTATAATCTACAATCCAAAGGAAAATGTTCATTTATTCACACAAATTAGTTAAATATTTCACTTCATCCTCCACAAAAATTATATTCTAACTATCCTCTATAGTTTTGATATACATAAATTTATAATTCCCTCCCACTATAACTAGTTGTAAAAAAATGTAATCCATGACTTTTTTGTGGGATCCTTATACTTATGATTCTTAATGATTTGAAAAAACATACAATTTTTATCATACAACTAGGATCCATATTACTATACAAATATTCCTTTCATAGTATCCTTTTCAAACATGCATTCATTTTTCATATTCCTTAAAATTCTATAAAAATAATATAATATGTGTAGTTTTTCATGTTAATAAATCATACATTATATTATTCAATCATGCCTTAGAGAAATCACCCTAATAGGAGGATTATTAATATATTCCCCATTATTAATTTTAAAAAACAATATTTAATTAATAGGTAATTCTATTTCATATTCTATTGCAACCTCATGAGCAAAGGTAATTTTAATGATGACATTTTTGTTCCTAAAAACCTATATTATTCCATTAAATCTACCCAATAAATTTTTTACAAATACTAAAATCTATTATTATTTCTTCAAAATAAATTTATCTGTTAGAAATGTTAAAATTTTCAATGGTCCATGTCCATCCTTTAATAACCCCCTCTTTTTGTCATTTTTATTTTTTTAAAATGAAATTTTTCTCATCTGTGAGATGGGATAAATTTCATATATAAGATTTTATAAAATTAAATTTACCTAATGTATGAGGTGATAAAATTTTCATGTATAATTATATATATCATAAAATATTCAATTTGACTCATGTATGATATGTGAAAAATTTCATGGAAAATGTTATTTTTTAACGAAGTAAATTCTTCATACATACCAGACAAGGTAATCATTACATAAAACGAAATTACTCTTTAAAAAATGAACAGCATTTCATGTATTAGATGAGGTGGATTTTAAATAACAATAATTATTTTACGAGATGACTTTGATCACTTATATAAGATGAGATAAATTAAATTCCAAAACATATAAAATTTATAATATATATTTTTTTACCCCAAATTAGTTAAAATAAAATTTTTGTAAAATTACACAAATCTTAAAAAATTAAAATTTATTTCATGCTTGAAAAAATAAATTTTTTTCTTTAAATGATATAAAATTTAAAATAAAATATTTTACTCTTTTAAAATATAATTTAAATTTTACATATAAATTTATATCTTTTAAGAAATAAACACTTTCACCTTTATAATGTGCGATGAATTAAAATATCAATGATACATATTTTATAAAATAATATTTCTCACAATTAATTTGTATGAAAAATTTCTACGATTTGAAAAAAAAAATTAATATAAAATTTATTAAACAATGTGTGTGGGATAAATTGATCTTTTAAATAGAAATGTAAAATTTATTATAAAACAATAGTATTATATTATTTTATGAAATAAATTTTAGTAGTAAACATATTTTATCTCAGAAATTACATTATAGTATTTTGTACACAATATATTTGAAATATTAAATTTTTTATAAAAAATAACACATTCAATTTCTTATCTTATGGATCTGAAAATTGTTATTTAAAATATCAATTTTGTAATATTATATTTACCTATATTTTTAGTATTAATTTATTTAAATAGAAATAAATAAATTTTATAATAATAAAAATATTATTAAACATATTATTTTAAATTTAAAAATATTATTCATTTATGGATGAAATATTATATATATTTAACAGTTATAAAACATGTTAAAATAATGAAGACTCTTATCATACGTGGGAAATTTTATTTGCAGGAGAAACTCTAGAGTATCCTATATTCATGTAAGAGAACCAGCTAATGACATATATTGGATGGCAATGAGGCTGCCAAAAGCTGATGAACTTTTGGTGGATGTCAGCACAATGGTCAGTGTAGTAGTAATTTGAGATGGTATTAAAATCACATGTAAAATGTATTTTATGTGTTTAAAATAAATTCTATAATTATTATCAACAAATTTGGGAGGTGTAGTAGAAACTCTTCATCTTTAGGTTATTATTGGTCAAAACACGAAGAGAAGCATCAGTTGAGCAGTAACAAAATATAGTGAATGGAAGACCGTGAATATTTAAGAATGATGTAAATTATGACCTAGGGGGATTATACACCCATATATTTAACGAGAACTAATTTTAAATAATATTAACAACATTGATAGGTTACTTTATATGCAACTAAATATTTTTGAAAACTATAATATACTTTTGAAATGTTGTTATTAAATGTTATTATTATCACCTAACCAATGCATTGAAGGTTATTCATAATATTAACTAAATTTTTTAAAAATAAAATTTAAATATTTAATTAATAATTTTTAAATTGGTTAGAAATGATAATAAAATCATTTGAATTTAAAAAGTAAAAGTTTTCTGAAAATATACATATATGTTGCATTGTTATATTATATAAATTATTTAAATAATTTTCTATTTATTAATAATTTTATTAAAATATAAAAATAATATATTAATCCATATGTTTAAACATTAATATAATTGTTTTTACTAGGCACAAAATATGAATTAATTCATTTTTTAGATAAACGCATTTATCTAAAATCAGTGTTATTGGTGATTTGTGAAAAAAATTTAAATTTTATTTCATGCACATAATGAAATTTAATCAAATAAAAAAAATTCATATTTTTTGTAATATTGTAATGATTTTTCATTAGTTTAATTTTATTCTTGGTTGTTTAAATTATTAACTGATATAGACATTTAATACTATATTCAAGGTTAAAAGGCTTCAAGAGGGGTTAAAAAAGTGATATCTGTTAAAATAACCAAAAAATATATAAATACAATTTTTTTTAATTTTGACACAAATTTATCTAATATTAAATTTTAGGTTTTATGGTCCCACTTTCACTTGAATATGAATTTATTACATTTTAATTTTTTAATATTTTAATGAATAAATCTCCAATCACTTATAAAAGAAAAACTCTTCTCATATCTCATACAATCCACTAGAGAAATTTATATTAAAAAATAACATCCCCAATACTCTACTAACATCCTTATCCCGAATCTTTTGGAAATTTTATTCCCAAAAAATACACAGCCAATATGTCTTGGGGTGATTTTCCATGGAGGATACTTGAAGAAATGGTATATGTTCTAACAAATAGTTTTATTGTATCTTTCTTCTTAACCCACCTCCAAATATCATATAACCATATAAAAATAATGTAATACTTATATTAAATATAATTATATATGTTTATATTCTTGTTATGTAAATTTTTTATATCCTTCTATCAATTGGAAAATGAAAATTTCAGTCATCTGAACGTCGACTACCACCCCCAAGGAGAGACATGATTCATTTTTCCTTTCCTATTTTAATAGATGGAAATAAATATGTACATAAATAATACATATTAAAATTATAATATAATTAGTATTTATTAAATTAAAAACATTATTTAACTTTCATTTATTCTACCCATAACAAATTTAAAACATCACTCAGACGTATGTACAAAAAATAACCTCCAGAAATGATGTAATTCAATTTGCATCCCCACTTTGAATGAATGGTTATAAAAAGTTATATAATGAATAAATATAATAATTATTTCTTAATTACGATAGTATATATTATGAAACCATAACTGGAGTGTATGTTTAACATTCAAATCGAATCATTCCTGAAAAATGATTCTAGTTTTCACCTAAATGTTAATTTTAATCAATAACTCTTAATAAATAGACAATTCAAAAATATAAAGTAATTATTCACTAGAAGTTATATATTAATATTTTAACGAACCATTAAATTATAAAATAAATCATTTTCACACTTCTTAATATGTATTTGATAGTTATACACATTATAAAAATATTTTATAAATTTTAAATTAAAAAATAAATAGTTATAATTAAAAACATTTGTTTTATGATTTAATTTTAAAATATAATTTATATACATTATTATTTTAATTATAAAAAAGTTATTTAAATTTTAAAATAAGTATGTGAAAATTTTATTTGGGTTAATGTTTTTCGAATTTTCAGAAAATAATGATGTTTCTTTGTATATTGAAAAATAATGTTTTCTATAAAAACTCATTTATTTTTAATAATTTAGTTAATTTGAGAGTAAAATTGTTCATCAAATTTTATTTAAATTATAATATAAATTATTTATTTATATTTAAAAAGTAAAATTTCTTTTGAATCAAATTTATAATTTATTTTATTATATGTTTATTTTTTTGTTTGGAAAAGAAATTTTTCCTAAAACTGTTTTAAAATACATAATGATTCTTCATTTTAATTAATTAAGATGGTCCATTAAAAAGAAAAAAATAAATTAAATTAATATATTTTAAATAAATTAATATAAATTTTAATTCTTACAATAATTATAATTATTCATATAGTAAATATAAAATCATATGTTTCTAGAAAATTACACTTAATGAAAACAAGTTTTTGATAGAGTTATCAAAAATTGTTTATATTTAATTTTTAAACTTTTGATAATTTATTTTGGTAAAATTGAACCCCTAATTTGAAAAATAAGAATTTATATTTTCTAATAAATTAAAATTATCTTTTCAGATAATAAATAGTGGAAATTATTAATTAATTAAAACATCAATGGTAAAATGGATTTAATTGGGGTTGAACTAAATGGAGAAGAGTCAAAATTACCATAAACATTATAAAAACTAAAAAATGAACATATATCAACATTATATTTTATAAGAGTCTATAATAATCCATTTTTATGCATTAGGCATTTGAAAAACGTGGGTACACCAATTTATTTTCATAATTTTAAATTGTGCCTCTTGCCTCACTTATAAAAGGCTGCCATTATAATTTATTTTTCACACCATAAAACACTCTTTGATCCGAAAATACCAACCAAAATTAATTATAAACCTCCATAATATCATCTAAAAATTATTTTTTTGTCAAAATTCTATTCTAGGAATAGATTTGGAATAATCCTAAAGGGGTGGTTTGAGAAGAGGTAACATTTCAATCTATGTGTTTTAATTTTATATATTCATTAAACTCATTAATATTGTATTTATTTAAGAATATATAGTAAAAAATTATATTACATATACTGAGATGTTATTATGTTAATGCAATGGCCTGTATGAGTCTCCACTTCTTTTAAATGGGAAATGATTACATAGCTTGTGCCTATGATGTACTACCACCTCGCTAACCAGTGTTGCACATTTTCCTTCAATACCTATTTCAGTTAGGTATGATGTTGGATATTAAGTATATGTATTTAATAGATGAAATAACTATACCTTTTTACTTCCTATATCTAATGTACCATTTCAATTATAAATTCATATGGGATATGATAACATCTCTCGTGTGTACATTGTACTACCGCCTTAGGAAGAGAAGTGATTCATTTTTCACTAATGCTTTATATGGATGGTAATGAGGATACTATTAATGAATATATTTGGAATAAATGACATAATTATGATAATCATGATATATTTATAATTCCTATAATATAATATATAATTTTATTTCGAACATTTTCAGTCACTGAAAAATGATAACACCATTCGTGTACGTGTGGACTATTGTCCTCACTACGTGATGTGACTATATTTTCATCACCAAAAAACATGGATGATATATATATATAATTAAATAATATGGTATATATATTATAATATTATAATTCTTTAATGATAAATTATTACTTACAATCTTTTCATAATAATCGTTGAAAATTTGAAATGTTACCCATGAAAACAGACAGCATACCCTCTTCATGACTGTAACATACATTATATCTAAAAAATATAATTTATAATTTTTTGAATTTGAATTATTGATGCATAAATATGATAATTATTAAATTTATATTATTCTAAAGATGTTTAAATAATGAATACTTGGACCAAAATCTACCTTAGGATTTAATTTTTGACATGTAGTCAAAATGTCATCATAACCTTAAATGAATACATAATTGATTAATTAATCCTATATAAAATATATATAATTTAAATTAACAGAATTATAAACATTAATAAGAATATAAGAAATTAAATTATTTACATAAATTTATTATTCAGGAAGATAAACAATATACATGGTGATTCAAACTCATGGTGTGGGACTTCGTCTCAATTTCCTTTAATTGCGCCATATATTAATGTTATAAAACTATTTTATTTTATGATGTTTATATAAATCAACATTGACATGTTATATCTTGATTTCATCTATATTTAAAGTATTTTTTTTATTTTATTCTTTCATTGGGCTAACAATTCAAATATTTCTAAATTGGTAATAGAAATTTAATTTAAAAAATAATTTTAATGATTTCCTTATAAATATTTTAATTCAATTCCCATGTTATTAAAATTATTTTATTAACACTTAATTATGGATAAAAACATTTATAGTATAAATTTCATGTATCTTTTTAAAATATTTTATCCGTTTTTTGAAGAAATATTTTTTATTTGTTTTAAACAGAATGTTCCAATAAACTAAAATGGAATAACCTATTATTAACGTATATGATGACAATAACATTAATTAGACAGAAGGTTGTTATTTAATATCTACATTGCATTATAATATTTTATTTTTTATTAATTTTAAAATCCCACATTTCCTTTACCTAGGGGTTTTGGTATTGAATATGGTTTTTTAAAATAAATTGTTATTCTAATATCCATAAATGTATTTCATATGGGTTAAAAAGTGTTTTTGGAAGGGATTATAATGATGAGATTCGAGTAAAAAAATATTATTCATGATATGGCCCCTATATAATTTTAATTATGGGTGGTCCAAGATAGATTCGGGTTAGCCTTCAATATATTATTTGATAGTTATTCCCAAATAAATAACTAATGTATTTGGTATTAACTATGTCCTCCATATAATTATATTTTATGATGGACATATAGTTATTAAAATTATTAATTGTTTTCTAAGGGTACTATGAGATTATTTGTCAGGTCAGCAACATGATGTTTCAATTCTATTAATGAGTTTTCATGGAAATAATTTATATATTATTATATTATAAATAGTCATTGTAATAAAATTATAATTCTCTTTTTGGGTAACAAAATATGTTTTTAATAAATGTGTTTTAAGGCTTTTAATGTTTCATTGGAAAAAAGTTTTTCTATATTTTATGTCCCATACTATGATTTTTGAGCTCATCCCATGTTTTAAAAATCGGTTTTCATAGGATTTAAGGACGGGTAAGGGAAAGAAATATGTTAAGATTAATTTCATGAAACCTTTATTAAAAAGAAATAGTATTTTGTGGGAAAAATATTATTTTATGAGAGAAAATTATAGTGATTATAATTTTATCCTTTATATTATATTGTTTTGTATATACTAGTTATGAACTAATTTTTTAAAACACTAAACCTGAAAAGATCCTCAATTTATGTAAAATTAATTATAGACTTAAAAATCATGATTACATATTTTTTAAGGATTCTTACTTAAAACCATTTCTATAGAATATATTTATAGCAAATTTATTTTTAACATACCTTAGGTTTGAACACACACAAAGAAAGGGGATGATTTAGGGAAGAGTTTATGTTACAGTATCATTTCATTTTAAGGGTTTTCTATGATTAATTTCCATTTAGGGAAATTGTGTAGATCATATACTTTAAGACCAATATATTTCCTTCTCATATATTTAATCCTTAAATTTTCTATAAAAATACCATTTTACTCTCTTTAATAATTAAAACAATCAATAATTTTTTTAAATAAAATATGACCGTATTCACCCTTTAGATTAATAACATTTTCTTCTTTGTCCATGTTATTTAAAATACATTCACGAATATTATTTTATATGATAAAAATTTTATTTAGAGGATTTCAACCAAATTTTAATTTCATAATTGTTTAAAAAATAATCATTGAATTTTCTTAAAAAATTACTTTCATATTTTTAACAATATTATTTATGGAATAATTATTATAAAATTTTCCAAATGAACATATTTTTTCATCATAATAAATATTAAATTTTTTGAAAAATAAATTAAAATATTATAGGTTTATCCTTCAAATAATATATTTGTCATAATATTCTTGAACGTTTTAGGATTTCATGATAATTAAAGAAAAATGGTATTTTCAATATTTTGAATGAAATGATCAAATGATATTTTAATGGAGTTTTTCATCTTTTTCAATAAAATTTAATCATTTTTATGCATCAATAGGTTAATAATCTCATGATACCATCGACTTTCATTAATATGATGTCGTGTAATTTTGATGATGATTTAAGTATGATTACATGAAACTCATTTATTTCCCAAAAAATAGTAATGTTATGATAGATGCTGTTTGAAAACCATTTCTTTTGTGTGTGTAATGATATGATGTAATGATGATTGTTTTTATGATATTTTTAAAAAAATGTGTATAGTTTTAATTATATGATTGGGTTTCTTGAAATTATATACTTATCCAATGAATTTGGTAAAAATTATTATCACATGAGATACAACGGACTGGAATAGATAGTGATCATAGTTAAATAAGGGACTCTATCTATACATTTAATATTGGTAGTGAAGCATGACTATATAAATCATTAAATTAGGAGTGAAAATAATAAACTGTGGGAGTATATTCACCATGAATTTTTGAGTTAACCTTGACAATGGGTAGTGATCCAAAACCACTATGGGACATTGTTCACTCTAATCATAGTATAAGTAATCCTATAATTAGGAAATTATTTTTATTCTAATTTTTAGAACAAAAAATAAAAATTTTCATTATTTTGATATTTCCTCTTTTATCATGATTGATTTTTTTTGTTTTTGATATCTTATGACTCAAGTATTTTTTGAAAAAAATATTATTCCAGGAATCATGATTAAAATAAATGAATTATAGGGTATTAAAATAAGAAGTTTTGATATTCTTATTGAAATATAATAAAAATATTATACTCATTTGGGATCATAGATTTAAATATCCTCTATTTTCACTTACTTAGAATAGGATCTCAGATTATCTTATGCATCAATTTTGGCAAGTTTAACAAGAAATGTTGTTTTTTGAGAATTTTTAATAATGGTGATAAAAATTTGAATAAGATATTGAACAACAGTCATGAAAATAGTGGATTATGTATCTAGTTTCCAAGGAAACTAAACCTTTATTTTTCTTAGGTACTTATTAATATGATATGAATTGAAAATTAATCTAAAATGATGTAATGTTTTTGTATTAATTTCTTGGGTAACTTAATTTGGTATAAATGTACAGTGTAGTAATTTTTTGAGATTAGGATTATAAAACATTGGTAAGAAGCTTTGGGATACATCAAAATATATTATGATATCTCAAAAATATGTAATTGTACTTATTACATAGCTTCCCCTTACTTATAGCAATTTAGTGATATTATAAATAAGATATTGTTGTGTAAGAGATACACATAGGTGTACTTAGCCTAAAAGGTCAAGTTGAGTATCAAATCAATCATTATTTGGTGAATGATTAGTAGTCCTAACACTACACACATGGCTCAATATCCCCATAGGATATAGTTTTATTAATTCATGTTAGCTTTGTGAACCATTATGATTAATAATAGGATAGATTCTATGACTTCCAAAGATAATCCAAAATAATATGAGATAAACTTATACTGTAATTGGTCCATAAAAGTTGTCATGATTTAGGACGATATATGAAGTTTTTTAATAATCATATTCTTTTTTAATTTTATTATAAATGTTTTATAGTCATGATATGTATTTTGATTATAGTTAGTTGTCTGAACTAGGAGGACTCACACGAACAATTAATTTGATGACTAATTAAATGACTGCACTCATGGAAAACCAAACGAAATGGGACTTGGCATGCAGTTTCTTATAGATATAATATCCCAAATTCATAAATCGATGAATGAAAACATGAATCATGTTAATCTTCCAAGTTAACAAATTAATGTATAACTATCTATTGTAATATTTATATATTCAATTACCACCTTCTTTCATTGGTTCCGCTAATACATTAATTGCTGAGTAAAATATTTTTGTAATAGAAAAGATAATCTATAAAATCTAATGATTATTGCATCATAAGTTTATTTTATATGTTTATCATCTAGAAGATGAATCTATTCCACGGTGGATTCTTATCCAGAACATGGAGAAAAAGGGTGAAATTAACTCCATGAAATCTAAAGAGTTTGTGGAGGTATTATTCAATAATTATTTTCTATGGAACATTCTACAGAAAATTGAAATGGAATTTTTTGAAGAAAAATAAATGGTTGTTGAATCTATAATTACATATTTGGAAAATTCCACCAGACATGAAACATATACATTTCATCATATCATTGATCCTGAATGAATTCAGGACTGATTATTTAGTGGTTTAAGGAAAAGTATCTTATAATAATTTGATATAAGAGACATTTAATGAAACCTATAAATAATTTGATGTTATCCTCCACTAGAAATAGATATTTGAGGATATTATTGTTTCATTTTGTTAATGAAAAAAAGTGAAACATGAAATTTTAATTGAATTGTAAAAATAAATCATATAGAAGAATTAAATTTGATAATCCTTCAGTACAGAAGTATGGAATGAAGCCCTAATAAAATTTCTTTTTGGGGTTTGGTTAATGTTTTATATTTGGAAAAAAGGTCATCAAGAAAAATAATTCCACAATGATTTGAAGAGGTATTTCCATATGGGTGTGAAATATTAACCAAATGTTCCACCCACACTCCAACATAATAATTACAATGAGTATGAAAGTTATTTCAATCTATGAATGAATCTAAGGCTTATTGATTATTATTGGTGTCTATATCTTCTTATAAAAGGAGATAAATGGAATAATAATGTGACCACAACTATTCATGTGGGTCATGAGATGGATGTGGAAAAAGGTATACTTATCACTCAATTATGAATTGAGCATGTATTCTTGTATTCTTACTTTACCAACTCATCTATATTTGAACAATTTTACATTGTATCACATAACCACATAAATGAAAAGATATTGAATTATTGGTGATATTTTCTATGGTATGTTGAACTCATATGAACTATAAAACTTCTATCTAATTGATGTTTATGGGAATGTGCTTCCTATAAATCTTTTTCTTCTTCCTCTAGTTGAATTTGATATTTTTTTCTGAATGTATTGTATCTCCTTATATAGATCCCATATTGATTTATATTTATGAAAATTATCATTTTTTCACTATGATTAAATATTTGACCTTGTTTTAGTGTGAGGATGAATGTGACCATTTATTAAAAATCACTTCAGTTAAAGGTATATCGGAACCTTTCCTTGAGGTATATTTTTCTCAAATGATTACGGAGGAACTCAAAATTAATGGTATTTCTATTTTTCGAGTATATGCTAATATATCTCCAAAATACATTCAAGTCCTTTACATAAATAACAATGTCTATTTTTAAATAAAACTCATACCCAATGATACACCTATTTCAAGGAATCCGTATAAAATATACCAAATTTATTTTATAGAATTAATGGAAAACAACTAGAAAATATTTTTAACGGTTTTGTATCCTTGAGTGTATCGACATAGGGTAAAATTATTAATTCTTTCCTAAAGTATTATTAGTCCATGTGTTTCTTTAATGATTATTGTTAACATAACAATATCATTATCCAAAAAAAATATCCAATACCCATACTTATGAATTATTTTATTAACCACATTGAGCTCGATACTACTCCATGATTGAAAATGACTATGGATATCATTAATTAAAAGTTAAGAAGGTGGATATTCTGAAGAAAACCATATATGTGAGGTATGTTTATCAATAATTTCTAATTATTTCATTTATAATTACCAATACACTATATATATCTCTATATTTAATGAATTATATATTCAATGATTACTTATATCAGTTTTTCATCGTTTTTATATGTAATATTACTATGTATTATATGAGTGAGAAAGAGTAGGTAAATCATTTTAGGATTGTGTTGAAGATAATTAAGAGGGATATATTGTACCCCACATATATAAATTGTAATTTTGTCTACATGAAGTTTCATTCTTGGGTCATATAATATTTAGAGAGGTTATATTGATGGATCCTTCAAATATAAAAGTTATTTAAAAACAAATCAGATCGAAAAAAGAGTCCATAATCCATATTTTTCTTTGGATGGGTGGATACTTTTGATGATTTTGGAAATATTTCTCATTTATATCTAATCAAATACCTATTTTTATATTAAAATTATTCATTTTAGTTTAGATATATTAATGTGAGTATTATTTCAATGAGTTGAAATGAAGGTTGGTCATTGCACCTTTACTTACGCTAACATAAAGTGGAGAAGGGTTTCTAAACTTTAGAGGTGCATTGAAGATGGGAGGATGATGTTCACATAGGTAGAATTATATAGTGATTTCTCAAGCATTATTCTAATTGAAAATTCATTATAAAATTTACGTACTCAAGATGTAGTTTTAGGAAGGGTATTTTTCCATTGAAATTATTGAGGTTTTATCTTTATGGAATATGGTGTTACATAAATACTGATCATAAGTGATTGATGTACATATTCACATAAATAGAGTTTAATATACACCAATAGATATGGTTAGATTTGATCATATATTATGACTACATAATACATTAACACAATAGGAAAGTGAAAAAAGGTTACTAATGCTCCATGTTAGAAGGAACATGCTAGGATATATATATTGAGGAATTAAATGCATCCAATATTTGATGATTTTAATAATATTCAACTATAAATAATGTGAAAATGGTACATATAAAATAGTTATTATATTAATGTTAAACCGTTTATCAATATATGTATCAAAGTGGAACATAATAAATATGTGTAACTAAATAATAATGTGTGGATTATTCATATGTTCAACCATGATTGTGATGGAATGATAAAGATCCTGAAATGAGTATATATCTCTTAAATAACAAAAGTTTTGAATTATTTTTTTGAGAGAATATCATTATTCATCAATATCTATTTATCATGGAAATCCATTGATTTCAAGATTTCTAAATGAGTAGGTTTATGATGAAAATATGAAGTGATATATTGTTGATTATATATGATAATGCTTTGTTTGTTAGAATGCTAGCAATGAGAGATAGATGTCTAAAGGTATGGTACAACCATTATCCCCACCTTAATATAAATCGGACAACATCACAACTATTTCATATTTGGACTCCCCAAAACATTTAATGATCATAATGTTATTTGGGAAATGTTTGATTAACACATCAAGTCAGGAAATTTCATGAAAATCATAGTAGATTTACATATTAATTATATTTTCATGATATAGATTAAGTAATTTATAAGGTTAAATACATTACCAAATAATATTATATCTGATTAATATCTATATTTTATCAGAATTTTCATTGGAATTATTCGATAAGAGTTGAATATGGACATGGACATTATGGTTGTACATCATCATTAGATATATGGGAAGTTTGAGTGTACCGTTAAAATCCAAGAAGTAATTTTTATAGAACTTTTTATGGAATTTAACGGTATTTTGGGTCAACACATTTCTTTAGACAATTATTCTTACAGAAATAGCTTTCACTCAAATATTTAGATGTCTTATTATGAATACATACATGGTATGAATTGAAGAAATAAAATTTTATTGGATGATGTAGGAGAATGAGTGATATTTTAATCTAATAAAGATTATTAAAATAAAGTTAAGGTAATATCCATTATTAAACACATACTGTATGATCCATGTGGAATGAATAATTATGTTGTAAATCATTGTTTAGATATAAAGTGGGAAGTTGATGAAAAATTACTCCTATGAATAAATCCTAAGAGAAATATTATGTGATTTGAAAATAAGTTAAAGATAAATATATATATTAGTCTATTTGGAATTATTTATAATGTATTTATGGAATTATATTTCTTGGCTCTTCCACCAAATCACTCTCAAGTTAACACCCATTTCGTATATGTCTCTCGATGATGTATATACCCAATCTATAATAAGTAATGAATTTATAAGTCATTCCGTTGTAATAATATATCCAATATGTGGAATTCATTATAGATATTTTTAGATAAAATATAATACTTTTTGTGGAAAAGGAGACTCGCATTGTCATTGTTTTGTAGAAAAACCATATATTTTATGATTTTACGTGAGAACCTGAGGATGTAATGAGTTAAAATTATCCCAATTTATTATTGTCATTTAGAAATAATTTTTATGGTAAAATTTATATGATGGTATTTTAATTTAAAAATATTTTTATTTATGTTATATTTATCTATAAACTATTACTCTTCCCGTGTGATGCATGGAACTAGAAAATAATTTTTATTATTTAGCATAGAATACTATTTATAAAACATAATAGTTCATATTACTATTGAAAATATTTGAAAATAAAAGAACACACATAATAAAGGAATAAAAGTTAAATAAATTGAGGAACAGAAGTTATATAGTGAGCAGCCTTCTCTATAAAATACATAATATAGGAACAAAAGTTACATAAATGATTAATGTATAAGAATAGAAATTACAAAAATTGAGGAATAAATAATGCCCTCTATAGATAGATGAGCTTCTAATTTCTCAAATAGAAGAGATTTTGAATCCTCCTTGGAATACAAAAATGTCGTACCTTGGCATAAATGGCAAGCCATCAGGCATTGAGGGTTTAAGTGGAATTGAGGGTGAGATTTCTACATGGCTGGGTTCTGGAAGGCATGAACCTCTAACTTGCTCTGTCATATCACTTTATTTTAGTATTGAATTGTCACTTTCTCATCTCTTCAATAATTTTTTTAAAACAATTGCTCCTAAAAGAGAAACATTACTCTTGTTTTCTATAGTAAACACAAAAAAAAATCTTATACATCTACTCCTAAATATGATATATCCTCTATTAGTTATTCAAAGTTGAATCCTTAAGTTTCTTAAATGGGTATAGTGATTAAGTTGATTACATGGGATATGAGAGGAATCCCCCCCCAACATCTCAAAAATATCTTTGAAACTAAATATGTTTTCTCTTTTTTTATTGTATGACATATTAGTGTAGAATTAATGACCAAATACTTATTATAAAATGTCTGGTATAATATATATTGATATAAACTTGAAAAACATTTCAATCAAAACTACAAGTCCATACATCATTGTCAAAGAGTTCCAAATATCATCATTTCATAAAAAAATTATACAATCAATGCTGGGTTATACATAATAAAAAACTAAAGCAGCCTGTGCATGCATCATGGAATTAGAAAGCAATGACATTTCCCCTCATCTGAATGTCTACCTTCTTCAATCAATGTAATGAGTGTTGGATTGTTGGTTTTAAATGCCACATGAACATAGACAAATCAAGGGTAATAGGAGCCTTCGACCACTTTAGAAGACCTGTAAAAATGAAATTGAATCAAAAAAATAGATGAAAACAAAATGAATCTTGATATATCATGAGTCAGTATCACCATTGTATATAAACATGAGGATGTATAAAGTATAAGTAAATATAGAACATGCAGATACATAGTGATACAGATTCCAGAAACATTTCTTTGGTGTTCAACAGAAAATAATGAATAGATGGAAGGGGAATAGTATAATCATTAAAGACATTTACATAAACACCATACCTGATATATGGAGACGTCCATCTTGAACATTGTTATTGAAGGTGATGTTTTAAGAAGGTAACATCCATATTGAAAAATGTTGTTGAACTTCTAAGACAAATTATATGTAATTACAAAATAAATTAAGATAAAAGTAAAAAAAATGTTCAGATTTTGAATCTACAATGGATACTAAAATAATAATATTAAAATATTGTTTTAGTTTAGCATTAAAATAAATATGTATAGTAAGATAAAAACCTTGGTAAATGATAGAGATATGACTTTTCATCAGTTATCTAAGTATATGGATGTCATGTCCCATATTTGAATTGGAAGTTCGGTTTGGAAAACATAAAGTATGGTAGTTGAGGTAATAGGAAAACCTGTAATAAGGGTGATACATTAAACCAAAAATATTTCGTGCAGACAAGAACATGAAATAAAATTAAAAAAATAATAAGATACATACCTATGGATAGGAATGATACTCTATCCAGCCTACTCTTCATGAAGCATTCCTTATTTTTGGAAGGTGTGTGTTCCATCTCTACACTCATATGTTAAAATATTCAACAATAATAATTTACAGTGAAGAATCTACTATTAAAAACAGCAGTTAAAATGGGTTCTGTTTTTAGAGTGCGTGTATAGTGGTGTTAAAACTGTAGCTCCATCACATGTTTTATAACCTTAACTACCAAATATGGAACCCTTATAATAGCCAATGTTTCTAAAGTTTTAACATTATGAAATTAGATAGGTAGAGAGTCAAACATTTTATATAAGAAATAGCAATAATAAACATTAGAAAATGATAATTTAAATCCTAACTCTTAACATAAAATATATTGTTTTGAAACAATTTAAACATAACATAAATTATATAGAGAATGATTTGTTTGATAAAAAAACTGTTAAAACTGAAACAATAATAGTATTTTTTTACTATATATGGTGTCCCAATCAAACTTACGTATGCAGGTTCTTCAATATTACTTCAATCCTTCTAGATGTGTGCATGTAGGATACATTGTATGACCACTTCGGGATAGTGGTTGAAAGTAATGATGTACCCTACAGCTAAATAATTTAACTAATTTAAAATAAATTGAGAAAACATTACACTGTATAGACTATAATAATCAGATTGGATCAGTGTGTGCATTATATGTGTTAGTACAAAAAACCTTCATTCTGTAATAAAAGTAATATTAAAATTTGAAGTATAAATGTATAAGATAATTTCAAAAAATCAGGTTCAATTTGGATGTTGCGGTACCTTGAAAATTCCCCACCTAAATAGAGAGGTCATTACATTTCATGGTTTTTTAATGATGAGTCATCTTGAGACTTTGAAAAGGCCCCACCTAAATGGTTTTCTTACCTACACATAAATTAATGTTTCAGAATAGTAGATTATATGTATGACCAAAATGAAAACACTGAAATAATAAATCCATAGATATATATAATATATATGTAGAAACACCATGTTTTCACAATTTGGATACACATAAATAAGGAATGCATAAATGTATTTGTTTAACTAATAGGGAAGAGATTACATATAACTAATCTGGAATATATTAAGATTCAACAACCTGTAAGATATTCTGTAATAGATAATTTCACAACAGATTACATGAAAGGCAGCAATTTAGATTACATGAAATGCAAACCAGGAGCACTGTCTAGGATAATTTCATAACAGATGATATGATAAAATCAAACCAGTAGCACTCTAAAAATAAGTGAAACATAATTATGGAATACGTGTTGAAAATCTTAGACGTACATGGGGCCTGTCAGAGATTCCATTTCCGGCCTCCCACATTAATGTTCTACATTCAGGGGCTAGAATGGAAGTTTCAATGAGTGCCAATGGCGTGAACATGAAATACACATGTACTGAAAAGTAGATATCTACATTGAAAATAATAACATAGTACATACTCAAAAAGGGAAATAGAATAGTAATCATGAATAGAATTAGTATACCTATATAGAAAAAAATATGTACCTGTTTGAAAAAAAAATATGAATAAATTAGAATAGAATATAAACCTATCGAAAAAATATAAATATCTAAAAAAACCAACTCACCATTCCAACAGTACTAAAAAACTTCACTCATGGTATACTCTACGTTTGTTTTGAAGCCCAAATAGATTATAATTCATTCTACAACTAATCTCCTGCACAAAACATCCAAAAACCAAATAATTTCTTAAAAAAAACAAACCCTCCCTTACACACATGCAGATTTCATACTATAAATTAAGCCTTATGCATAACGAAATGATATCTGCCGTAATAAAACATGTGATAGAGCTTTACTAAGTTCATTTGTTTTTCCCTGAACACAGTGTTGATGGACGAGCATATGGTTCCAGCACTGTGTTAAATTATAAAGATTAATATCAGTGGTTTATCTAATTAATAATTGCCTCGTGAATAGTAAAATCTGGTAGTGGTAAATTAAAAAACTACTAACCATCTATACATAAAGGATATGATAGTACACGTGTGACTCCACCGCTACTGTAAATTGTTGGTAGCGCTGCAGTAATTGTAGTAGTAGAGTGATTGGTACACTTCACTGAAGATATTGAAGTAGGAGTTGGGGATGATTTTGTGGCCACTGAGAGAATTAAAGGTGCAGTAATGTTATTTAATTTGAAATTGAAATAGATGTGATTATTGTACAGAAAAGATGATGAAGGCTTACCTGCGTCCCTTCTTGTGATGTCATTGTTTGATACCGGTACAGTAATTCGAGTAAAAGACTCATCGAAAGATATAACTGAAGCATATCCACTTGTTGTATACGATGTTAACATGTAAGACATAATGAAATTATATATTGAAGAATTCATAAGTAGTAGGACATTATATGGTGAATATAAAAGAAGTACTTACAAACTACATGTCATTCCTTTATTAATTGTCTCCGTAGTAGCCTTGCATGTCTGTTGGTTGATGGTCCAGACATGTTTGTATTTGATTGAGGAGCATCATGTCTAGGGGCTGTTGTCAAATACGAAGTTACATATCCATTAGTTCTGATAGTATGGTTAGTAGTTTCAAGTAATGTGTAATGTAATGTTAAATATAACAGAATTAAACATTGACATAGAGAGATGATAGTGGAATTCACGTGATTCGTTGTGTGAGGGAATCAGTTGATGGTGGTACAATTAATGCATTTGTAGTCATATTAGTAGATGTCACTGAAGAATATATTGTAGATGTTGGAAAAATTATGCTATCAGTTGTAATGAGATATACTATGTACACAATGACATTAAGTATCACAGTTATAAACAAACATAGCACTACAATGACAAGATTTGTACTGTGTTATATTTAATAGTTAGATAATTTGATGCTAAATTAACATAAGACTTACAAACTTTATGTTGTTCCTTGAGAAGTTTCATCTGTTGTAACCTTGCATATCTTGGGTTTGATGGGCCATAAATGTTTGTATTTGGTTGAGGAGCAGATATTTCCGGCACTGTCATCAATGATTAAGGTTTGTATTAGTCATTTGGTTTAAATAGAGATGTAGTTCATAGTGTAATGTTTTATGCTATGTAGTATAATAAGAACTAACCATTTACAGACAAAGATGATAACAGAATTTGTACAACTACATGTGTGATGCCATCAAGTGACAACGGTTCAGTTGATGTAGTACCTGATATTTTTTTAGAGATCATTAAACAAATTTCAGTTGATGTTGAAATTGTTATTTTGTCAGTTGTAATTAATATATGTAGTAAGAAATGATTTGAATTAGAACATGTAATAGAGAATAATATCGAGCACATACCATATTTTTGTTTTTTTTTTCATAAGTTGGCTCTGTTGTAACCTTAACTCTCCAGAGTCTGTAGGTTGAGACATTTTTTTATTTGGTTGGAAAACAAAATTAATTGGCACTGCAGTCAAAATATAAGTTAAATACGTCTAAGTTACGTTAGTATGGAAACCATTAAATTAGTGTAGTGTTTTTTCTACAAAATTGAGTCACTGAAAATTGTTGATAGATAGAGATCACAATGGTATTTTTATGACTGCATGCATCATGTCAACAGTTGATAGTGGTTATGGTGGCCATGTTCTTGAAAAATAGTATAAGAGAATGACGACTTTACATTAGTTTTCATCATTGTCAAAATGGAAGTAATGATGAGTACTACTAATGTGAAGAAATGGAAGTAAGTTGAGGTATTTAAACATAACAGAACAGAGAACTCAAAAATGTTTTTTGCTCCGTAGTTATCCTCCCTTGAATGTAGAATCTTTTCTCCGTAGCTTGAGGTGGATAACAGGTTTGCAATTTTGTTCATTATATATAATTTTCAAGGTGTGGAAAGAAAAATATGGATAGTTTAATGTACTGATAATGTAATACATAGTAAATAAGTAGAAGAAAGATGTGTAAACGTTTAATTGGACTGGAGTAAATTGTTAGTAATGATAAGTATATGGATCCTGAATGAAGCAATCGGAATGCATAGTTACCTCCAAATAATGCGACGAAATTACCGACCTGGATCAATGTCGAAGTAATTGGTTGATGTTTTATGAAAATTGGTGGATGCTAAAGTGAATCATTGAGGTCCCTGGGTGTGGTGGATCACGCAGAGTCAGAGTCCCGAGTATTGAGGGGTTTTTCTTGAGGGGAGCGGGGGAGGGGATTCGGATAGCGAGCTTACTGAGGGATACTAGAGGGCAGTGAGTAGTGGGTGAGTGAGTGCAGCCAGAACCCTCTGACAACTGGATGAGCGGGTGGTGATATCCAGGGAACAGGTGATGTCGAGGCAGCGTGGTGGATTCATCGAAGGCATTGGGAATTTGGGTGAGATTGAAGTTGGCGTCGGGAATTTGGGGAAACTGTATGTGGCAAACAGCTAAACCACAGCTGTAATCAGAAAAATGAAGAATTCAGCGACTGTATATCAAGTCTATAGTTGGAGATTGACAGAGGTGGGGATACTGTGATTTGTAAGTCGATTTTCTGGAGAACGACAGTGAGGGCGGGATTGGGTATCGTGGAGAAGAGGAGGGAGCGCACGGAGAGGTCGCTGATATGGATAATGTTACTGGGAGCGCGATCGGGTATTTGGGGAGAAGGAGAGTGTGCGCGCGGAGAATGAAAAAAGCCGGATAGCGTTTCGCAGAGATGAAAATGGATCGTGTGGAGAGGATGGTTATCCGGAGAACTGTAGTGGGATAGGGAATGGGTTTTCATGGAGAAGAATTCCTAGTTCATGGAGGGTCGATGTGGGTGGCTGGGTGGAGGGTATGTAATGGAAGAATGGTGTGGAGAGCTGGTATATGGCCAAGTGGAAGTGGAAAAAAGCTAAGATTAGTATATATATAGATATTTCTGATATGTTTGATATCATTTTTTGAACCAACGACGAGTTTAAACGAACTGTGAAAGGAAATTGGAATATTATTCATAATATTGATTGTAATCACCTAGTCATTGGATTGGAGGGTATTAATTTAAATAACTAAATTATTAGATGATATTTTTTAACCATGTATTATATGATGTCATATGTAGTAAATTTGATATAAATTAAAACCAAATCATTTTATGAAAAAATAGCTATTTTTAAGAAAACTACACTTATGTGTGTAATGTGGGTATATATAAAAAATAATTTAATTAGTATTGATTATTTATTTACTATATATGTCTAGATAATATATTATATAAAATGTTTTATAATTCACTTATTAGTTTTTACTATGCATGGAATTACAATGAATTTTGTTTTATATATAATAAAGTATTTTTCAAAACACAGTTTTCATTAAAATTTTCATATATATTTTAAAAAAAATTATTTCCAAATATATAAATTTAAAATAATATAATTATATATATACGTGATATAAAAATTCCAAAACTCTTTATTGTGTCCAATTTTAGTTTTAGTCATTTAGAATAGTAATCGAGGTAATAAATAATTAATAGGAGAAATGATGAAAGGGTTGATGATGGTTTAAACTAATGAGATAAGGGTTAAAATAATCTAATAAGTTGTATAACAATTTTTAGCTATGTTTATTTTATCCCACCCATAACATATATTTTAGTTTGTAAAATTTTGGTTCCAATTTCACTATAATTTAATTATTTATATTTTAATTATTTATGTAATTAAAATAGTTACACTCCCTTAACATATAAAAGGGAACCTCCTCTCCAAAATTATACACACCACTTAAGACATTTCTCTAAACCAATATCTATCCAAATACACTACAAAAATTTTTATCCATCCAATTATGTTTCTTTTATTCTCCAAATACCCATCCATGAATTCCTAATAGGATTTTAAAAGGAGGATATCCAAATGAGGGGTTTATGTTCTTATGGGTCTTTTTCATGTTTACTCTTTCTTTATCCTCCATCAAATTTTCTATATCAATAATAAAATTAATAAAATATTATAATAAATATAATGATATTTATGGTCATAATGTTATGGTAAATTGATATATCCATAAAATTCATTGGTCAAGGATAATGCCACTCGAGCATACATAGGGATTACAAACACTGTAAAATAGTGTGATTCTTTTTTAATTTCCAAATAAAAATTTTTTTATATGGATTAAATTAAAGAATTTATTTTATATTTATGAACATATCATTATTATTGAATTTTGAATTGTTATTTACCATTCTTATATTCAATAAATCAAAAAATTGAAACATCACTCATGAGTATGTACGGACGTTCCTCTCTACTAAGTTATGTAATTCAATTTGCTTCAATGACTTATATAAATGGTTATAAAATATCATATAGTAAATAAAAATTATTCTTATTATATGATTAATATTTAATTTGATGAAAAAATGATCATGGTGCAGTGAATTGACTTTTTTAACTATTTCTTGTTTGGAAAACAGAACAAATTTTCCCAAATGTCCATTTTAATGGATAATTAAATAAGATTTATTTATAAATTATAAATTAATTACTAATATTAGTTTTCTTATTCATATTATTTTGTAATATATTTATAATGTTTGTAAATTCATTATAAATTAGGTCTGAATCCATGTTATGTAATTTGGGACATGATGTAAAAGAGTATGTCACAATTTCATTTAATTATTGGATTATCTATGCTAAAATTATATTGAGAAATATTAAATGGATATTATCAATTAAACCCACATATCTTTTCTTCTATGTTAATCCTTATAATTTTCATGTAATAAGAACAGATTTATCCCTTTGGTACATAAAATGATTGATAACATGATTTTACGAAATGATGACCTTACCCTCATTTGGTTGATGAATTTTTTTCAATTAATCTTTTATCTATATTGTCATGAATAAGGATATATGTAATGATAAAATTTTTATTGGAATCCATTTTTAACCATTTTTCTATATTAATTTTAACATTTTAAAATGACTCTCCATATTGTATTTGGAATATTCCACATTTGAATTTTTTCCAAAATCATGAAGGAAATATTTGTTTTAGAATTTATAAAATATAATAATTTTCTAACAATTATAACTATTCATTGATTTAAATAATTATTTACATTTTTCAGTGATAATTTTGAATCCAAATATTTTTGTCAATATATTATGACTTTTTTTATAAAATATACCCCAATGAAAAGATAATTTCCCACTTACACTTTCATTCAATCTTTTGGGACCCAGATAAACTCTAAATTTCGTCTTTGTAACTAGAATCGTGAATATATTAACCATACCTTTGTCTCTAGTGTTTTTGATACATCTTTGTTGAATGATGTGGTTGATCTATTTGAGTGAAGATGGTTACTTAATGATTCAAACAATTATCATCAGAAAAGTTGTGGGGATCTTGATGACTCTCAGAAAATCAAGAACCTTTTTTAAGTGTTGTAGTTGAACTCTTACATGTACTATGTTATGATAGGAATGCTACTATTCCTAAAAATTACTCACTTAGCTTACCTATAGGTCATATGTAGATCTTCATTGCTATTCGGGAAGTTTCTTCGATACAAAAAGGATTTTCCAACAACACAGAGAGGGGCTTTGGGATTCAGCGGTGGCTTGGGGTTAATGGTATTTATCCTCAAACTAGATGAACATTTAAAGTGTTATGTCAAGATCCACTCCTAGGATGGATCAAAGTTAATGTTGATGGTGCATCCAAAGGAAACTTGGGTCTTTCGGGTTGCAGCACCATTTTTTAGAAATAACTCCAGGCAGATTATTGCATGTTTTTATGGTTCTTGTGGCATCTCCTCATCTCGGGAGTCCGTAATGATGAGAATGATCTGTGCTTTATCATTCTCCATGAAACATGAATAGAACAACATCTGGATTGAAAGTGACTAAATTACCATCATCCAAGACATTTGGAATGGTGTGTTGTGCCTCGCGTGGCCTCTTATAACACGCTGGATGGACTATCTTCATTCACTCATGTAATTCAACTACAATATTACTCATGCCTTTCGTGAAGCGAACAAGGTGGCAGATAGACTAGAAAACATGGGATTCAATCATGTCACCATGTGGTTGTAGGAACTTCCAGTTGAATTATTACCCCTTTATGATAGATATTGTAAAATAATCATGTCTTTTAGATTCATGTAATTCATTTTTTTATATTAATTTTTGTTCGTTGGTCTTTGACCAAGGAACCACATTAAAAAAAGGAAATTTTCATGTAATATTCTAACGTTATTTTTCATATATATTAAAACATTTTATGGAATTTTATACATAACTAGGGATATGGTTTTATTATTCCATCTAAATTATTTTTTTTGTTGTATTTTTAAAATGATTTTTAAGGATTCTTATATAAACCTCATTTCCTTCGCATGGGTAAAATAATTTATGATGAAATTGTTATAAAACGTGTGTCCATTTAGATGGTTATACTATAATGATATGTAGAATTTTATTATTATCTTGTTCAACACCTATATATGTTTTTCATTATGTGATGAGTGGAAATGAAATTATATATCACTCTAATGCATTGGGTGATGATTAATATATCATTATATAAAATAGTTTGGAAGGGGGATTGAACATTGTTTAGTAATGGACTCTATCTACAATGACAATCCTGGCAGTGAAAATTGACTATATAAATAATATAGTGGGTTGTGAACCCAATTTAATATAGGAAACTCCCATGCATCATAGTCTATGGAGTGAATCTCAAATAAGGAAGTGAGGTAATGTGAGGTTAACCCAATGAAATATTTTAATTTTTTCATTTAGATAGTCTTGGGTGTGTGCCTTTAGTATAGGAAATTATTTTATTTGCATATGTTTATAAAAAAACCTTTGTATTATGATTATGTTTTGTTCCCATGGATCATGATTTTTAACTAATAAGTACACATTCTTATCACTTATTTCATTTGGGAAAAATCATTATTATGGTAATTATAATTAAATAACATTGAATGATTGGGTATAAAATTCATAAGATATTATCATGTCAGATTATAATTATTGTTATCTTATCAAATTTTTTGTTAATTGATGGATATATCATACATTTAATGTTATTGAAGATGTAAGCTCGATAATTATTATGTTTATATTTTCCAAGGTTATGAAGAATGTTTTTGAGAAGGGTATATCTAAGATGGGTACAACACGATACATACTTTTTGGATATGGTAAATTCATTACCTAAAATAATTTTATTTTATATATTGTATCATAATATGGTAAAAAATTATGGTTATCAGGATTTTTTATTACAATTGATTAATAATAATCTAAAATGATGTGATATTTGTGTATGAAATTCTTGGATCACCTCAAAGAATATCAATAAAAATTATGTAGGAACAGTTTTATGATATATTAAACTATACAATAATGTCATTATCTATATGGATTATGAGTAACATTGATTATAAACATTACATATAAGGACATAAAATCTAAAATTTCCCATATTATGGATGTAGGATTTAAATATGATCAACGTAAAACCAAATTGTCCTTTTTAGTGATTTTATTTATAATTTTATATAATTCTTTTAGTATTTGGATAAAATATTGGGTTTTGATTGTTTTTAGTGTGGTGGTTTCAGTTAATCCAATACTTCCATACTTCAGTAAACTTAATTTTCAATGTATTGCTAAGGTTAACCTATTTCCCCAAGTGTGGTATTCTGTTTTAAAATTTCTAATGTGTGAAGTTCATAGAGACAAATCTTAAAATTGAATATGTAAAAGATTTTTCCATATTAATATTTTTTTATTATATTTATTAATTATATAAAAAACATAATAAATAAATATATATCCTAATTTCCCTTAGAGTTAATGTTAAAATATATATATTTTACCTTATATTAAGGTATGAAATCTCTATGATGTGGGAATTAGAGGGAGTAAAACTATTTTAAAGGGAAATGGGAGAGGTATACTGAATGAGATAAGTTGAATACCATAAATATAGAAAGAGGTAAATATTATATTGTTCATATAAAAGGTGCCAGAAATATTTCATGTAATGGATATTGTTAACTGAATATTTTAATGTCCTGCTGTCATGATTCCACGGATTGGTTCCCCAGCCCACATCACTAAATAGACCATAAATATACGTAAAAATATTCATGAGGCCAAAGAAAAGTATCATCGTTATAAATATTATTTAATTTGTCAAGAAATTACATATATTTTAGATTTTAATTTTATCATTTTTTTCTTAATGAATATTGTGTTTATGCATGTAATCTATGTTTTCTAGATTATTTCTAAATTTTACCTAAGTGACATAGTAATTTAAAATCCATGAAATGATAACAAGATTAAATTCATATGTTTACATGAAGACCTTTATTCAACCAAATGAAACAATTTAGAGATCAATAATATTTCAAAATGTTTACATGAACCAACATGACAAAATGGATTGACCATGATGTAAATCATAGAATCTCCTCAAAAGACCGCAAGAGAAAATGAACCCACAAGAAGAGAAAATTAAGAGACTATAAGAATGTTTGGATCGACAACATGGAATATCCAATAAATAATATATGTATTATGAAAAAATATTTGAGAAAACTCATATATTAACTGATTGAACATGTGTTATAACCAAGAGACTACATGAAATATTTTGAAATAATCAAATGTATTGCAGTAAATAAACGAAGATTTTGTGTGACTACATTTTTTGGTGAAGTGATCTCACATTATTGTGAGGATATCAGTTGATAGAAATATAGATGACCTAAATTTTTAGGTAAATCGACAATGAGTTTTTTAATTACTTTTGATTAAACCTTCAAGTCACAAGATGACCATTAAGAGTTAGATTAACCTTATATAATTGATGTTATATTTATTTTAAAATATTCAAATAGTTTAATTTGGATAAATAATGTTGAATTTTCAACAATTATTTCTTGTGTATTTAATTATTAAAAAGAGGTTCATTTATTAATTATTATTACATATAGATTTATAATAATATCCTACTTATTTAATATAATAAGTGGTAATTGATTCAGAAAATAGTGGACACATTTACTATTTCCATGATTTCGATTGTTTAAATAACTATATTCTTCTCTATATCGATAAAAATCAAATAAATGTCCAATAATCATTCCACCTACTATCATAACTGATGTAAGATGTTAGGAAATATAGGAGATCATTAATAGTCAACCAAAAATTGATTTTTTAAAAAAATTCATGGAATCGATCATTTTTACCTCTCCCTATTAGAATTTAACGTATAATTGTGATTAGTCGATTCGAATATAATTTTTATCAGTTAATCGTATAAAATATGGAATTATATTCTGATATCATTCCTTTAATTTCATTCACAAATTTATTCTGAAGAGAAATGGTGGAAAAGGGTTGGTGGTATCCAAAATATCCAAGTGCGATGTTGTAATTATTATTACTAATCCAACTTTAAGATCAAAATTTTTATTTTAATATGAATTATTGATACTTTTTTACAGTAGGGTGGAGAATAATAATTCTATACATAAGACCGAACCTCTTATTTTCAAGGGATTAGTATGTTATTTTAATTTTTATTATTATATCTAAAAAATCATTACAAATATTTTTTATCAACCCCATTTTTCAAATTAGTATATAGTTAATCTTTGTTTAAAAATTACTTTGATAGTTAAGTTCTTTTATATATATATATATAGTGTTTTATAGGAGAAATTTTTTTAATGTAAAATTTATTTTAAATTATTTTAACTGGGTTCTAAAAATAAATTTTAGAAAACATTTAACATATCGAATTAATTAAAATTACTATCTTAATTAATAGTGAGGTTTTCTAAAATAGGGGATTCTGTTTTATGATTTTCTAAAATATTTTTTACACTCAGTTAATCCTCTTACTGAGAACTACATTTTATTAAACATTTGGTATCAGAAGTATATTTTTTAATCGTTAAAGATGTTTTTTATTTGATAAATCTGACCATCACTATATAATCTGTTAAATATTTCTATTTTTATAATTACATTATTATTTTACTTAAATATTCATTTAGATATTAATGTCATTTAATATATATATAAAATAAAACAATTAATGGGTAAAATAAAAATCAATTTAAAATTAAATAAAAATAGATATCTAGATAATGGGTTTGGCAATTTTCTCTGTTGTAGAAGATAAATTTCAAAAAGAAATATTTCTAAGACAATAATTGAGTGATGATATGAAAGATACTTATTACTATAATTAAAATGAAATAAAATATATATATTATTCTTTTTTGGTGAATAAAATAAATATAATATATTCATAGGATACTAATTTTCAAATTTTTGATTCTCATTCTGTATTTCATGAAGTAAAAACTAATGATAATGAAATGAGATTCAATATATGTATTATAAAATAATATTCTTTTAAAATTTATCCGGAAAAAAATATTTTTTAAAGGTACCTTATAATTAATGAAAATTATTAATACCATGTTTTAACTTGGATATAAGGTGGATGGAAAAGATCAAGTACCAAGGACCTTCAGAATTTCACATAATCATTAGAGAGGGATCATTGTATCCATTAGAGAATCTGGTGAAATTAATAAATTTTTAGTTGATATAACAAATTGGAAATTGGATGATGTATGTGGAATAATTATAAGAAAATCATTATTATAATTATTAAAAATGACTATTTTCATTAATCTATCTATGTCAAAATCCAGGAATTGATAAAAGTTTAAAAAATTTGTTGAAGTAAATCTGAATAAAATAATAATTATTAATTTTTAAATGTTGCTAGAAGGTTTATAAAAATTTATAGGATCCAAAAGATCCATAGGGAATCCAATTACATGGGGAAATATGATATTGTTGGAAAATAGAATAATATGATCATTTTAGTGAAGTATCCAAATACAAGTGAAAAATAATAGGGAATATAAAATCCTATTATACAAATAAAAAATATAATAAAAATTATAATTAAAAAGGAAATAAATATCTAAAATAAATAAATGACTACAAGAGTGAATCACAAGTCAACTCCAGTGACTTAGACAGCTCCATGGATAAGGAAACATATAATGTAAACATCTTATTTCTGGATTGTACAAACATGGTAACAATTAATACCTCAATCCTATATAAACATTAATTTCATGATGATTCTAATATACTTAATAAAGAATTATATAAGTAAAATACAATTATAGATATAATCAGAGACATAATTAAAGATAAAATTTAAAATAGGAATAGGTTTCAATTTTTTCCCCACTAGTAAAAATTATCTTATTTTAAAAAAAAAGGAATTATTCACTATTAAAGGATAACAATAAATTAAAATTATTAAATGAAAGTACCATGAAATAATAGAATAAATATAAAAGATATATTTTAACTATAAATCATTGTAAAAATATGAAACCTTAACAGACGACATGAATTGGATACTAGCATTGTGAAAACTATTTCAAAAAAAGAGCATTCTTCTTAGATTATGATCATCCCATTATACAAAAATATCTTTCAATTTAGGATAAATGAAGGAATTTATTTTTATTAATATTATTTTTTTTGATATTTTATTTTAGAAAATTTTGCTTCTAAATGATTTTTATTCCAATATTTCTACACCCATGAATGTGTGGGTACCAAAAGCATTGACTAATTAATTTTTTATAGGTAAAATGATTTAATTTTACTGGTATAAACCAATGGTATATATCTAGTTTATTTTATAGTCATTTGACCAGTGACTACTCAATTTAAAAAATCAGGAGTTCGTGAATGGTGGGGATGACACTTTTGGGTTCATTGATAAATGAAAAATAATTGGTCTTGGGAAAATCAGTAACTATGAATCTCTAATAATTCTTAAATTTTTATATGTTTATATAATAAAATATAAAATTAATGTTATTTATGAGTTATTAGATTATGTATTTTTTTTATATTTTAAATAATGTGTATAGGTGTTAAGAAACTAAGTATGATTTTATTTTAAATTATTTAGGGAATGAAATTTATTTTGTTGTCATTTTAGAATAATTGATTTATAGAAATGATCCTTGATTAATTTTCATTCATTATGAATCTTTGGAATGGAATATGAGACTAGGATACTACAATACACCATCATATATAGTTCATAATAAAAAGTTTCTAGATAGCGATATACCCAAAATAGTATCCTCAAAACATAAAGTGTACAATCGTAATCAAAAAACAAAGAAAGTGATAAATTATTTCAAACCAAAGAAATATCATTATACCAATCATCCCCTAAAGATTGTTCAAATGGATTTGTTTTGATAATATTGTTTTTATAGTTTAGTAGGAAATCATTATTATTATGTGATTGTTGATGATTATTCTAGGTTCACATGGGTCTATTTCATAGCTCTCATAAGTGAAGATCAAAAACATTTTCAAAAAATATTTTACATATGTAAAGTTTCTAAATGGAATCTCTATAAACACCTTGAGAAGTGATCATGGCCATGATTTTGAAATTCTTGATTCTGTGATCCTTTTCTCACATCATGGTTATAATAACAACTTATCTTATCCCCGATCTCCTCAAAAAAATAGAGTGGTTGAAATGAGGAATAGAACTCTTCCTTAGAATTATTAAAAGATGCTAAATGTATACAAATTTCCTATATAGTTTTGGATTAGTATTATCGATACTGATTTTTATTTTATCAATAGGGTTCTTATTTGATCAGATTCAATGAAAAATACATTTAAAATTTATAATGGTAGAAACCCTATATTTAATTGCATTAATTTCATTAGATTGAATTTATTAATTTTCAATAAACAAGATAGTGTAAAAATATTCTCAAAAGAGTGATGATTGTATTTTTATAAGCTATTCAACCCCCAGAAATCCTCAGAATAAAAAATTAACAAATGAACATGGTTGGAAACCATTGTAATAGGCTAATAAACTCATGGTTGTATGTTATAACCATGTGTTTTTTCATTCAAGATTATTACATTAGTTACAATATGTTATTCTCAGAATCCATAGTTTAAACTTTCGTAGTAGTGTATTTATATAAATGATATAAATAATTGAATTGTAAGTGTATAATAATGGTTATAACCAAATGTTTTTTATCTACATCCACATTTTAGACCATAAAACTATACATTTAATGTCATGGTAATAACCATTAAATTTAGCCTCCATAGAAATAGTTTAAACAATTGAGAAAACTAAACTTATATCTTATCCATGATTCACCAGAATACAGTTTACCATTCACTGTGTAAAATAAATCAAAACTGAAAACAAAAACAAACATAGAAAACATATAAAACCTCACTTATATAAAATATTGATTTTATATTAAATAAAAATTTAAAAAAAATAATAGACATTAAAATACATAAACTATAAATAATATCTCTTAATATATTCATTTGATTCCTCATAAATTTCATCCTCATTGGTGTTGGTATCAATTGTATTGGTATCAATATTGGTATATGTGCTAAGAAAACCATAATAACCACCACCAACAACCTTACCATAATCATCCTCTTATGCACTATAATCATTATCAGAAGATGTAAAATATGATATATCTCCTAAATCAAGTGCATACTTGTAACATCCTAGGTACTTATAAAATATTTATTTGATTCTGGTAGTAAATTGTTATATTCATTATAAATTTATATTGAAATAAGTAGTATTTATAGAAATCAATTAATATAAATTAATTAAATAATTAATTCAACTATGAAAGTATAATTAAAATTTATGTATCTTATAAGATAAAATATAATATATTTATATCTTGAAAGAAGTAAATAAATGTTTTAAAATGATAAACTATGTTATGGTTTTTTGTGAAACATAAATGTTTACAATTTTAAAATTAATATAATTTTACAAAAAATATAATTTTTCATCATAAAATAGATTCATCAATTATAATTTTGTGCTCTTTTGTATATAGTATAATTTTATTTTATCGTAATTAATTTTTCAAATTGTCATAAAATCAGTTATAATTTGAAAATTGGTATTTTTTTAATAAATGATGATTTTAATTAAAAATTAAATTTATCAATTTTATAAAATTATGTTTATAAAATTTAATTAATTTATGCATTATAAATGATAAAAAATTGATAGGGTGAATTTTTTATATTTTTCTAAAATAGTTGAATGTTTGGTTACTAGTAGAATATGGTAATTTACAATATTCAACATTATAAGTTAAATACACTCTTTATTGAGTAAATGATGATGTAAGAATGATAATAATGAAATATAATTATGTATTTAATATACTTATTCTTTTAAATTAAAACTATTCATTGTATTTAGACAAAATAATAAACTGATGAATAAAATATTCAAAAACACCCTAATCATCCATTATAAATACCACCCCTCACAACCACTTCACCCCACAAATCCAAATCCTATAATCATGTAAAATTTTTACATAATAGTATTTCAAATACTCATCCACACATCCATGATCCTTCGGTCTTAATAAAATACCAAATATAATTACCTTAATGAAGTTCTCCAGGAGAATGAGATGTAGAGGTAAAATCTTATTTCATTTTCTTTTACTTAATTTTTAATTTGTTTTATTTTTTATCATATCCTCCACTACCCTCATCCAAGTGGCATGATAACTACTTTTTTATTACATATTCAATATATATATATTGTGTTAATTTAATTTTAATGATAAAATATCTCTTATTCTCTTGTCAATATATAAAATTAAAACATCATCTGTAACACGTTGTTTCACCACCTTTATGGAAAATGTGTTTTCATTCTCCATTAATTACTTCGTGGATTTTAATAAGATCATTATTAAGAATAAAAAATATTATAATATGTATACTATAAGGTTTATAATATTATAGAAATAATTTATGGACATAACATTAAATAAAATGAAACTATATTATGATGGTCGGAAAAACCCACCAAAAATAGAGAAAACATTTATCATTATTGTTTTATCTAATGAGTCATCTCAATTTTAGAAAGATAGATATATGTTATAATTTTAAATTATGGTAACATATTAATACCTTTTCTTTCCACTTCTATAGTTTTTAATCCATTTAACAAGAAATATATGTAATGATCCAACCATTGAAACCATGATTAAAACACATGGAAAATACATAAATTAGAAATTATTATTTATAAATAGGTGGAAGGTTTTCATAATTGGATCATATTAAATTTTATAATTATGGATATAGGTCTGTAATAATTAAATAACACTTCATAAAACATTATAATTTTTATTCAACATGATTGAAGGGATTCAAAACTAAGGTAAGGGGCTTTTCTTTAAAAATACTCTTTAATGTATCATTTTACCAAATCCCAAAGAATGTTTTTTACCCTATATGGCATGAGAGTATTTGTCTACTTTAAAGAAACATTAATTTTTTAAAGTCTCATTTAGAAAATTATATGTTTATTTTAAAATAAAATGTTTATATATATATGTCTGTAGTATTTTTTAATATTATTTATTTTTCTCATGGAATGTCTTTATAACAAATGTCTTCATATTCTATGATTATATAACAGTTCATGGGATATTTTTAGGATGATATGTGGTCCATTATAAACCCAATATGGATATATATATATATATATTATTTCCTTCTAAATAATTTCGTATGTTATAAGTAGACTATAAGGGTTATTATAATTGTAACTGTGATAGTTACATCTTATGGTATCCCTGTGGGTTATAATATAAGGTAGTCATGAGGGGTATAAATTATATGTTAACCTTGAGGGTTACAATCATAAGTATTCATTTTAGGAAAATTATTATCCATTATACAAAAATGGTATGTTTATGCTTTCAATGTTTTATGGAAACATCATGTTTTCACAAAGTAAGAACATATTATATTCATGAGTGAGAAGTTTATCTTATATGTGTTTATATGTATTAAGGGACTAATGGTTTCCTTTATTTATTTTTATATCCCTTACTCGGTATTTTATGCTCAATAAATGTTTTACTTTTTTTCATTGGGTTCATGGATGGGTAAAGGAAATTAAGAATTTTTGTATAATGTCATGAAGTTTGTTAAGATAAGAATGAATGATTTTGAATTTTCAGATTAAAAAAATGGATATGTAGTGGTAGTGTATACTTTTTAGTATGTGATTTCTTATTTATATTTTATGAAATACTTTTCTAAAACTGTATAGTGAAAAGATTTTTGAGAATGTAAAAAATTATTTTTTAGATGGATTTAAAAGAATATGTAATGATTAAGGCCAGATCCATATTTTTGGTATCCGAGTTTGTTTTTGAAAAAATCAAGGGTTTGGATGATGTTAATAGAATAACATAAATTTCTTTTATGTTATGATTAAGTGGAAATTATATATAATTTTTATATTACCCTATTTCTTCATCTAAATTACGTATGTTTTGAATGGGTTTTCGTAAAGGAAACATGGAATAAAAAAAATAATACCCTTGGAGGATGATTTCTTTCTAAATATTTATCCTAGAATGGTTGGAATTGGAATGGATATGTTTTTAATGGTAATTGATCAATTGAATACGGCCATAAATAGTGGTGAAATCCATCAAATAGAACATCTAGAGCTACAACAAATGAACATGATGATAGTGAAACATTTTACCAGGCATCACTATCCCACTATTAGTGAATCATCTGACCTAATGGTTTCTAATGAGTGGATTAAATCACATGATAAGTTATTCATTATCATGGGGTGATTATATAATCAAAATTTTAGTCTTTCTATTTATCATTATGAAGCTAAAGATAGCCATTGGTGGTCAATGGTCCAGAATATTTGGGAAAGAGAAGAGATTGATGAATTGAAATGGGATTCATTTAAGAATATTTTCCTTGATAAATATTTTTATAAGGAAGTTCAATATATTATGGAAAATTGTTTCCTTCAATTTATATAGATGGAGGAATATTCGTTGCTTGTTTATGATGAAAAAATCACTAGATTTCTGTGGTATGCTTCAAATAATTCTCAGTATAATGATAGTTGAATTAATAATTTTCAATCAGGATAGAATGAAATATATTGAATGGAATTGGATTCCCATAAATTCAATATTTTTTAGAACCTTTTTTGATGTGTTGAGATGTAGAACTGGAGTTTACTAATGATCATTTGTAATTTGAAATCTAGAAGGAAAACATTTCCAGATCGAAATAAATGGGTATAAATCAATCAAATATATCTGAAGGTAAGAAAATTAAATTTTTAGTTTACGGAATGTGTTTTAAGAAGAACCCAGGGGATTGAAATAATAAATCTTGGAAGTTTTTTCAATGTGGTAATTTTGAAAATATATCATGATATTAAAATTAAATTGATATTTGGGTTTGAGAAATTAATTCTGATAAGAAAACTATAATGTTTATTAATTTTGTAGAATTGGGGCATTGTTAACATAACTTCATAAAGAAGGGTCTGAATATTGGGATGCAGTCATACTATAATAAGAAAGGTGTAGTTATATTATTTATGACTACTTCATTATATGTGGGTCCATCTAATAAAGTTGTATTAGGTACAGTGTTTGTGTACTCATATATTAATAAAAAAAATTTTGATACAGGGTCTACACATTCCTCTGAATCTATGAAAATTTCCTGTAAATTATAAATTTCACATCAATAAATGAAACTAGATATTATAGTTAAAACATGAGGGGGAAATATTAAGGAAAATGAATTTATTAGAATATTAAAATTATTTTATATAGAAATAAATTGCATGAAAACATTTGTTTATTCACATATTATAATATTATGTTATTATGAGTATGTATTATATTTCAATTTATTATGGAAGGATTGTTTTTAGATATGAATAATTTCTTTATCAGAAAGTATTTGAGATTTATTACTTGAATGATCCCATACCACTGATAACATGTCAAGATTCTGAGAAACTATTAAAAATGTGAATGAATGTTATCATGCACATATTGCTGAAAACAAGGTAATTTTTCATATTAGTGATGTGCTAATGGTAAGTGAATACCGATATTGATTTCCATATTATTTTCTTTTTTATTCCATATCTAGATGTAGAATTCACAATTGAATTTAATCATGATGCTAAGTAAAGTTCAAAACCCCATTATTTAATGGGTGATTTAGAACAACCAGAACAAAAAATAAATATACATGTGCTTCATGATAAAGGATACATTTATAGTAGAACCTCACCATAGGGTGATCCTATTTTATTTGTTAAAAATAAAAATTGATCCATGATACTTTTCACTGATTATAGAACATATAATAACATAAAAGGTTGTAATATTTATCCATTTCTTCATATAAATGATTTATTTGATCAGACCTAGGAAGACCAATACTTTTCTAATATTTACATGAGATCTAAGTAGCATCTGCTAATGTTTGAAAATGATTAAATTCAAAAAATAGGGATCCCAGATAGATATAGAAATTATTACTTATTGTTATGATAATTTGTTTAAAAAATTCCATTACTATATTCATGAATCTAATAAATATAAAGTTACATGAATATTTGGATAAGAATTTTTTCATTTTGTTGATGATATAATAATTTATTCAAAATTTTATGAGGATCATGAACAAAACAAGGGATTTTACTAAAACCTATTAAGGAATATAATTTATAAGGGAAATTAAAGGAAATATGATTTTATGTTTCAAATCATTTCTTTTCTTGGGAATATTTTGGTGAAGGATGAATTTACAGATGATCTTACCAAAATAAAACTAGTTGGTGAATGGAAAAGAAGTAAAAATGTTACTGAGATTTACAGTTTTCTTAGAATATCTGTCTATCATCGATGGTTTATCAAAAACATTGAATAGTTATCCAACCCTATAAAGAAGATAACATTAAAATGTTATAAATTTATTTGTATAAATACAGTGATATTTTTTTATGAATAGAAAATAAAATTGGTGACTAATTTATTTTTGGATTTTCCATCTCAAAATATATTTTTTTCATCTATATTTATGCTTAATTGAAGGGAATTGGTTTGGTTCATATGCAAAACAATTTTTTAATTTCTAATGCCCTAATAAAATAGAAGCCCCGTGAGATAAATTATTTTTCATGTGTTCTAGAATTAGCAGTTGTGGGATTCAATTTAATATTATTATGACATCATTTATATAGATCTAAATTTGAAATTTATAATGAATATGAAGGTTTAAATAATATTTTCTTATAGAAAGAGTAGAACAAGAGGAGGAAAAGTTAGATTAAAGATAGAAATGATTATGATTGAACAATAAATTACCATCTTAGAAAAGTAAAAAATGGTTTGTATTCAATTTGTTGATAAAATAATTCTAATTTAACCATGTTACATTTAAAACATGACATCCTTGTTTATTATTTGATGAATTTTGAACTAGATATTTTCGGTGAAGGAAATTCCTTCATTTAGTTCCATGTATCTGTGAAATCTTCTTTGTCAGACAGTATTTAGAAAGTTTGGAAAGAGAACAATGAGTTATAGAAAAAGGTAGAATTGGTTAAAATGGTTATGTTTCCAAAATTTATCACCAATAATGATAATTTCATGATATTGGGTAATAGATTATATGTTCTTAGTGATTCATATATAAAGAATGATTTATTAACTGAATCTCATAGTTCTCTATTTTCATTTCATCCAGGAAGAACTATGATATATAAGGATCATTAAGAGTATTACTGTTGGTATGGAATGAAAATGATAATACTAATTATACCATGATATATTTTTCTTATTAAAACATTAAAGATGAGTGACAAATATCAAATGAGATGATGCATCCTTTTCCAATTCCAGAGTAGAAATGGGTATATATATTGATGGATTTTGTGATGGGACTTCTAATGAATAATTGAGGTGATAGAGAAATTTGGGTTATTGTTGATCTAATAATTAAATCTACCCATTTTCTTCCTTTTAAAGATAATATGCATGTAGATAAAATTTCTTGACTGTTCCTCAAAGATATAATGAGGGTGCATTGAGTTACACTATTCATTGTATATGACCATGATATCAGTCTAAATTTTATATTTTTGAAATGTGTTCATAAGTCAATGCACAGTAAATTAAATTTAAACACTGGTGTTCATCCCATTTCTAATGGGAATACCGAGTGAAAAAATAAAACATTGGATGATATGAAATAATATTTTTCAATATATAACCATGAAATATGGAATCAAAATCCTTCTTTTGATTATTTTTCTTATAATATTATTTTTCAATACATTATATATATGGATCCTTTTGATGAATTATATAGAATGTGGTGTCAAACTCAATCATTTTGGGATGAACTTGAGAAAAATAAGTTGATGAGACCATAATTAGTAGAGGTAGGGTATAAGAATGTATAGATGATCCCACAACATATTAAGTTGAATCATTGTATGAAGAAAAGATATGCAGATAAATAGATTAATGAAAATTCATTTTAGTTGGGTGATCATTTCTTCCTCTAATTTTCACTTTGTAAATGTTTGATTCGTTTGGGAAAGAAGGGGGTGATTAGTTCATGGTTTATTGGACCCTATGAAATCGTAGGGAAAATTGGATTAGTTTCCAACTGAGTGTCACTGTATCAATGTTTATTTCGGGTACATAATTTTTTTTCATGCTTCCATGTTATGAAATTTTGCGATATATTCATCTCCTTTTATGAGCCCTAATTTTATTATTTTGGATGATAACCTTTCATACGATGAAAATATTGTTCGTATTCTTGACTGTAGAGAGCATGTATTGTGGAATAATATTATTCACCATGACAAGGTTTTGTGGATAATTGAAATGGTTGAAGAATAAAATTTAGAATCTATAAAATTTGTGATGGAATGGTATCGTCACTTGTTTAACAGGTAAATAATAATTATTAAGATATAATTTCAAGAATGGGGACAATGTAACAACCCTGGTATTTATAAAATAATTTATTTTCATTTTATAATTAAATAGATAAATTAATTGTAAATATTTAATGAAATATGTTGTATTTGTTTATATCAAGGAATATATAGTAATAAAATACTAACATCCCTATTTAATTTATAAATAAAATTTATTTATCTTATACATGAAGGTATTCCATATTTATACTAGTGAATAAGTAAATAAATTATTTTAAAATGAAAAATTAAGTGATACTCTTTTGTGAAACATAAATATTTATTTAAAATTTTATAACTAATATACTGATTTAAAATAAATATATTTATAAAACATATTTATAAATTATTATTTTATTTTTTTAATATTATATAATATTTTTATGAAACCTTAATTAACTTTTCAAAGCTTCATAATTTTTTTTAATTATAAAATAAGTATTTTTCAACTAATTGAAGATTTTAATTTAAAATTGTATTTATCATATTTGAAAAATCATTTTCATCAAATTTAAATCATTTTTGAATTCTACACATAAAAAATGGTTACGGTGAATTTTTGGAATTTTTGGTTGAATTTTGTTTTGAATATTGTAATATGTTAATTTATAGTATATAACATTATATGTTAAATACACAATTTATTGAGTCATTAATGATGTAAAAACCATAATCTCGATCTATATTTATCTCATTACAGTATTTATTATTATAAAGTAATATTATTCATATTCGTGAGCCAAAATAAAGATATATTGAATAAAAAAATGAAATAACACACCACTCTTCCACTATAAATACCACCCTCACCACCTGTTCTCCTCAAACATCAAAATAATTGAATATTGTCCGAATTATTTCCAATATAATCTCCAAGCCTCTCCATACATATATTATCATTTTTCTAAAAAAGACCACATGAAATTATCTTATGGGGGTCCTCAAGAAGAATAATTTCAAGAGGAAAATACTATTTCATTTTCTTTTCAATTTATTTTCATTTATTATCATTTCACAACATCTCATCATCTGTGTGACATGATAACTTCAGTACCTTACATATTGTGGAATGTTATTGTGTTAATGGAATATGCATCATCAAGACTCTCCAGTTCTCCTTTTATTATAGAAAATTAAAACTTCATCTTGAATGTGTCTATTCACCACCTACATGGATGATGAGTTATCATTATCATTTACCACAATCAAGGATGAACATAAAAACATTAATATTGTTAAAAAATATTTAAATATGTATATTATAACTTATAATTTATTATATAAACAATTTATAGATAAAATATTTAATAAAACAAAACCATTTTGTGATGGTCGGAAAAACCAACAAAAAATAAACAATTTTTTTTCATTAATACATTATCTTATGAATCATCCTCATATAATAATAAAATATTATAAATGTTATCATTTAATATAATTTAAAAATATTAATACCCTTTCATTCAACTTCTAGTGTTTTTCTTCCTATATTCACGAAAAATCCATAAAGAAACCATCTTGGAAACCACAAATTTAATGAACATGAAATAATGAAAATGAAAAAAAAATATTAATAAATAGTTGTAATGATGTTACAAAAGTATTATATAATGTGTCACAACTTGCCTTCACCAGTATGATTGAAAGATCTCTAAAATTCCAGACCCTTGCTTCAACTAGTTGAAGGAGAGATAATGACCCTTCTGTCCCGCCTTCAATTCGACTCGGAGTGGAGACTAGCAACAAGGATGTAAAATCACACAAATTATTGATGTTATTAAGCTTTTTATTTAGTAATATCAAGAGATATGATGGTTAAACACCAAAAAACTCAAAACATGATGGTAAAAGTAAAATCAAAACCCATTTCCATTTCATTTTCAAATATATATCCATTTAATGAACTAGAAAACTCCAAAATGAAAGAACCAATATAATGGAAAATAGCAAAAACAACTGTACCAATATCCAATAATAATATAAAAAAGAATAATTTATTTCTAGGTGTACAATTAACTCTTCAACTATTCTCATCACCTAATACATAATGAAAATATTCTATTCTTCCATGTATATCTCACCCCTTCTCAACTATAGCCTATAGAGAATTCTAAAATCGGTGTTATTATTTTATTACATAATAAAAATTAAATAATAATATAAAAATCAATAAAACATAAATAATATAAACATTATATAATCATAAAAACATTATTACATCTTTCTCTCTTTTTTTCATATTTATAGTGCTTTTATCATTTTTTACTGGTACAAAACAATGTTATCTGTGAAAAAAGTCCATCAATATACAATTATTGTTTTTACATGAAAATTTAGAATAAATAAATGGATATATATAAATATAAATATATATATATATATATATATATTAAATAATAAATTTTGTATTACCTGTGATAGTCCATTATAAAACATTTATGTGAACCCAAGGTACGAATATATTTTATGGTGCTATTATTATCTATGTTATTTTCCAATAATTTTTATTAATAAGAAAATATTCTGGCAATATAACAAGTCACAAAGGTTAAAACATTTTAATTTCAAATAAATAATTAATTGTATTCATGAAATAACAAAAATAAATAGATTTTTCAAATTTTATAAAATCGGAAAGAATAATAAGATCAAATATTAATTTAAATTGACACACCAGCAAAATTATTCTAATCTACAATGAAATTAAAATATTATATTATAATAAACTAGGAACGTCAAGACCATCCAATGTAAAAAAACAAGAAAACACTGTAATTTATATGATAATATAACATTATTTTAATAGATATATGAACTATATTATTAAAATAAAATAGAACAAGTGAATACAATCCAGGTACATTTTAGATGCTTCAATTAATTACAATAAAAATCTATTTGTGTTGGATTGGTTCATTTTATATTATATAAGGTTTGACATCAGTGAAGAATTTTTAAAATTTTGTTTCATGTATTATGATCTATTCTATTTGGGTTTTCTTAATAAAGAAAATATTGTTTTTTTGTCAAAATTGATGGTGTCAGATACATGAGAAAGAAGTTGTGATTTTAACAAATTATATGTATGCCATGTTTTTTAATATTTTAATTTATTATGAGTATAATAATTATACATTGATATTTAATATAGCGTAAGTTATTGAATATAATGTTATATTTTTTGGTAAAACATGATATGTCAATTCATGCTGATTTTCACAAATAAATTCAATTTACATCTAACTTAAATAACATATTTCTTACTTTTTTATGTCATTTGGAATCTATCAGACATGAATCATGGTGGTTGAAAAATATAAATTTTTTATCCTAATAATTATCCTATCTATTTTGAAATGTGTTTCATCTTGTTATAAAACAAATATGTGAAAATCCTCTTAAATATTAATAACCATGGAATATCATTTTACAATTTGATACAATAAATACAATCTTATTCCTCATGTTAGTTGAAAAATACTTTTATAGGCTCAGTCCTTATATTGTTTTCTCATATGTGTTATAACATTTACTCAATCAATATCACATAATAGAATAGTTATGGAATTTCTTTCATGTGTATTTTTTTATAATTAACTCTCACATTTCTTATTATATTTCAAAAAATTTATAATTTTCTCATTAAAAAAATCGTTATTCGAATATATAAATTCTTATTCTTCATAGAACAATAATATTTAAATATTCATACTATTAAAAATTATATCCTTTAAATCTAATATTTTTTTCATTATAAATGGATTCAATTTCTATCTTGAAAATTTTATAATTATAACAATTATGATTCTCTGTATTTATTTATGATTTTATCCACTATATCACAGTTCATATTTAAATTAAATTACCATAAAAACAAAAACTCCAATATACAAGTTCATTATTGCACTCATGGAATAATAATATATTGTGAATCATCGCAACACAATAAAATAAACTTTTTCATAGTTTAGAAACATATATTAAATCACAACATTAATAGAGAAGAACATTTATATTTTAGATTTTTAAGAGTAACATTACAACATCTAAATTATGACTCCAAATTCTATAAGAAGATTGTGTAAATCGTACATGAACATCAGAGGTATCATTACTATAATTTAAAAACATTATAATAATACTTTATAATAATCATATTACTCATATATGAGCGTTGGAGTCATTAAGTAACTCAAAAGTATATTGATAAAACTACAACATAACCAACACAACATTTTGAGATAGCTCAAGACCCACAAAAATATACATGGTGCTAAAAATGGTGTATAATTGTTTTATATAAATTTCAGTTGAAAAATATATAGTCCTTTACTTATAAGTGAATTTTTCTGGTCTATGATTTGGATAATTAATAAAAAATATATTATCACACCCCAAAAGTTACATTATTTATTATTTAAACCTAAAAATCCATCATGAAAATGACAAATATAGTTCATCTATGTTTACATACTTGATATATTTCTTATGGGTAACTCTCAAATCCGTTAAAAACCCTTTTAAAACAATGAAAGCAGGGGGAAAGAAAATATATATATATATATAAAGGTTTTTAATATCTAGCTATATATTTTTCAGAATAACACCATAAAATATTCTTTATAGAGATATATTTTCAAAATTTAAAACATTATTTTTTATATAGAAACATTTAAAAACAAATTAATTATTCCCATTAAAAATTTACATAGAAAAATTAAAATGAATGTAAAATTCTATAGACATTTTTATTTAAATCCCCTTAAAAACATTTATTTAAAATAAAAAATTCTTTATTTAAAACCCATTATTCTTTAAAATATATTAATATTTTTAGGATACATGGAAATAATTTTCTTATTAAATGAATCATTTGAATTTTTATGAAAATACTTTTCGTGCTTAGAAAAAAAAATACACTAAGGCCACTTTGAACATTGAATTCCGTATAGGGCCTTAATATCTTGGGTAGTTGGGTTTAATACCCAATTCCTCTTCATGTTTACAATATTGATGTTCCAAATTTTTCATACTAAATATTTAGGTAGTAATTTTATACAGTATTTGTACATAATATTTTTTAAATAAAAATTAATAATGGATGCATACATATAAATAAATATATAAACACATTAGTGTATAAATAGGTTCCTATATATTTCATTAAGAACCAACAAATCCTAATGAAATGTAGGATATATATAATCTTAAACATACATGGATGGAAAATCAGAGTGATTAATGAATATAGATGAAATAATTTATATTTGGGAAAGATCCATGATAATTAATAAATTAATATCTCAAGAAATGATAACTTATAAGAAACCTAAATACATTTAAAAATTAATCCCATATAAATAAATAATTAAATATATTATTATAGAACTAGAACCATTTATAAAATGATAAACACAGTTCCCTTGTAAAATGCTAAATTGAAGTATACCAATTGGAATATTTTAAAACATACCCATTTATATAAAATTAAAATCAACCACTGAATTATAATATTTCATTTTAAAAAATAAGTGAATTCCCATAAAATTAAATTTATAGAAATCTGATACAAGAAATTAAATTTTTGAAACAAAAATTCATTTGTAGAGAAGATCCATAAGAAAATATTTAGAAAAATATTAAATGATTTTCCATATAAAATTGATCATTAAAAAATGTACTTGTGATTTGAAAAGACAATATCACCATACAAAAAAAGATGTTTTAAATTATATCTCCCTAACAAAATAGGATTTCCAAAAAACATAAATAGTCGTTTTTAAAATAGTAGTCTCGTTAATAAATTTAATATCAACCTTATATAATGAATTTACACATAAAAATAATAATTAATAATTGTGGATTTGAAAAATAAATTATCCCATTACATTGTTGTGTTATGAAATGAAAACATAAATTTGTTAAAATAATTAATCGATACATAAAATCGTAATATAAAGATAATAATGGATTTAATTGAAAAAAGATTTTTTAAATGAAAATAACCCCCTTAAAAAATAAAAGTCTTTAATTAAATAACCCCAACATTAAGGTTTTGGAAAAACATAAAATATTTGTTCTAAAAAATTCCTTTTCTTGAAATATGTATCATATCAATCATGATCAATGATATTCTACAGTAAAGAAGTGTGAAATATGTTTATAGGTTATGGGAGGTAGAGGGAACATGGAAAGGGGTTCATCGATGAAAGAATATGGAGTACATATATATATATATATATATATATATGGTTAGATAAATCATCCAACATAATATTTTGATGACATTCATGAAAATGATAACCATGTATTCCCATTTTTCAATTACGAACATATTCTAGTTTTTGAGGATCTAGGATTCTTGGTGTTTGAGCTCCTATATTGATGAAAGATGAGATTTATAAGGTCAATTCAATTATTTGAAGTATATATATAGATATATATACAAACACATTTCCATAGGTAATATATTAGGGGGTTTGGTGTTGAGAATGGGGTATTAAAAAAAATTAATATAATACTTGGTTTAAAATGATCATTTTACTTTATTATATTTATTTTTATATTTTTACATATATTATCGTCATTGTGTAAGAACTCTATGAAGATGGAAATATAATATTATTACAATTGGAATGTGTATGTTACAATTTTTTGACTTAGTTTTCTTAATTATATATATAGTGTGTGTGTGTGTGTCTTTATAAAATATATTTGTTTCATCCTTGAAAAAAATCCTATAGATCTCTCACTGTAGGGATGAAAAATGTATTATAAAATGTATATTGATTTGGGTCACATATAGGTATTGGTGATTGGAAAATGATGACTTTGTCATCATAGGAAAAAGATAATGCATAATATGAAAACCTGGTCTTAGGTTTATCATGGGGAAGAATGATATGACTCATTAGAAGTAGATATGTTTGATATTTTTTAGATCAGATGACCAAAGTTATATGATGAGTATTTTAAGTTGATAGAATAAAACCCAATTTTTTCCATTCCACATCGATAATCAAATATATTGAGAACAAACTTAAATGTAATCCTAAATCAATAAACCAATGTTATAAGGTAGTGGGTGATTGAAACCAACATACAATGACACACAACCCGGTTCATGGGTTGTACTGAAATGCACAGGCCCATGCCCATGTGCTCACCCTAGTGCACTCATATTTGGATTTATATGCTCACATATCCACAAATTAATAATCACCCATGATGTTAGGAGATTTATCAGGTTGTACTTATCATATGGGCTGGTATTTCTCCCCATAACAAGGTAGAATGGATATGCTTGAATATCATACAATTATTTTTAAATATAAGTATATTTAAAATTAGTTACCTAAAATAACTCTAGTGTATATTATTTCAACATAGGTTTATATATAGTTAAACATAATCATACTTTTATTCCATTTATTATATAATTTTATAATATTTTAAAACATATGTCATTTTTTATTACAATTAGAAAATATTACCATTAAAAATTAACTAAGTCATAAAATTATTTTAAAATGAGAATAATATTTTGAAAACAATGAATTTTTTTTTATTTTTTTCCTTTTAAATAATTAATAATCACTTGTATTTTCTATAAAATCTTTGTTTTAAATATATAAAAAATTGTAAAATTCATCTAACTATTCATGTACACATTTATAATTTACATTTCATTTTTTTACTACACTTACTTATTTTTTTTCTTTTTATTAATATTGATATTGATTATATTACTAATATATTACTTATTGTATTCATAACATAGTAATAATAGTTTTGTAGCCACGTCATTATTATTGGTTTAGTATTCATAATTTTAAAACATTTAAATTAATATGTATTTGTTTAAAATATAATTTTAAATAATTATTTATTAAAAATTAATATTTTCTATGATTAAATTGTACAATTAAATATTTTCAAAAATGGTTTATTATTTTTTATTAAATATAGTACAGTAAATTTAGTATATATAATTTATATTTTCTAAAATAATTAACGAATGTTATTGTTTAACTACAATATCAAATAATAATTTGTTATACTTTCATTGATAAAATAAAACACTATTTCGCATAAATCAAAATCAAAATTTTTATAATATGATTGTTATTTTAAAAAAACTTATTTGCTTAAAATACAATGTGTTTCACAAAAAAATATTGTATTAAAACATATCTTAGTCTGTCTATGTTATTAATAATCTGTTTATTATCCTTTACATCAATATAAAAAATTCCTAAATTGGTTGGATGTAACATTCTACCCCTAAAAATAAATTTAATCCTCGCAATTCGTTCACCAAATTTGAAGAAATTATAATATACTTTTATATAATTTGTAAAAATAAGATATATATTATTAAGAGTTTATTATAATCTAATTTTTATAAACCTTCAAAAGAAAAACTTTATCTATTAAACTATTCTTAAAAGAAAAATCATAACATCCAATGAATTTTACACCATTTTTAAGCAACCAAATGAGGCAAGCCGAGACTCACTCTCGTATAATTAGTACATAAAATAAACTATCTATTTTTTATAAGAATTACATCTGATATATCTATATACCTTTACATATATAAGGATCATTCCTATTATGGTTAACGATAATTTGGAAAATAACTAAAAAAATATTGTATAACTATAAATTACATTTTTTTTAATTGAATCTATAACTCCTCTAATACACTATTGAATCTTTTTTATCCAAGTTCATGTTTTAATCATACAAAATTGAAAAATAATATTAAAATTTTCATTTCAAAATTCACAAAGATAATTACAAAAGAAAGTAAAAAATTTATGTACATTTTTCTTGAAATCACATTGGAAACCAATTTTTATTTAAAATAAATATTCATAAATTAAAAACAAGGAACCATAAATATAAATTATTAACACATTATGAATACATTGAAATAATTTTTTTATTTTAATAATCCATGTGTATTTCAAAAAAATACCTTTCATACTCAGAAAAAAATCATTGAGGTCACATGGAAATACGGATGCATTATTGGGCCTACCTGTCTTGGAGGGTTGGGTTTACTCTCAAATTTTTCATCTTATTTACAAATCCATTGTTCCAAATTTATAATAAAACATTTTATGCTAGTCATTTATTTAATGGATTTTAAAATCATATATTTTCAAAAAATTAAAAATTGATTCATATGTATAAATATTTAATCATTCATATTAATGAATAAATATTTGTGTATATATTTCATTAAAGAACTACATGACTTAATTAAATATTGAATGGATATAATGTAAATTATTTAGGGATAGATATACAAACAGGTTAAATCATTTCCATAATGTAATTTATATTTGGGAAACATCCATGGTAATAATATAAAATAAAAATCACATTTATCTAAAATTCAAAACCACTAAAATATTTTTTTTAAATACTCACATAGAAAATGATAAATAAAAATATTAAATATTAATGAATTAACCCATTATAAAATTCTAAATGATGTTCCCACTTAGAAAGATAAATTAAAATGTAAAAAATCAATATTTTAAAAGTGTTACATCATGTAAGATTGAAAATATGAAATAAAATTTCAATATTATAAGAGAATGTAACACCCCATGTTCTTAAAATATGATCACCAAATATGATATAATATATCAAACATAATAACAATATGTGATGAAAATGATGCAACCTATGATTGTAAAAGAGAAACAACGTGTTTAATAAAATATATAAAGAATACCAAGATTATATGAGAATGTGGCACATGTATACTTTATAATATAAATTTATCTTTAAATAAATGTATTCTATTTGATTTATTTCAATACAAACAGCCCTGAGTCTATTGGAAACATATAATAGTCGACCGATATGACCTAGCCATAAAGTTGGAAGGTATAAATATTACTCACTAAATTACCAAAATTGTATGTGTTATACTAGTATAAAAGTTATTAAATAATTTACTATTGAATACAAATAAAATAAGTATACTTTGAAATAAAAAGATGTGTTTTCTAAGAAAAAAGTATTTTTATAAAATGCAATTAGGGCATGCTTTGAGATTAAAATTTAAAATATATATTTGAAAATTTTAAAAATTATATTTTTAAATGTGCACTTAATTTTCTAAATACTCATTTAAAACTAAAATTAGATTATATATTGAATAATTTTCGAGAATGATTAATTTTTTCAATTAATTTTGAAAAATACTTGTTTTTATTGAAAACTACCTTTTCGTTTAATGTATTTATATGGTCCAATTTGATTTGAAAGTATTCTAAAAGTTGAATTATTATTAATTTATGACAATTAATCCAAATTAGATTTGTTTACAATATTTGCAATTTAATTTTGATATGAAAATGTTCAATGCTTATTATACCATTTTTTGATATTTTTTTAATCGTTCCCACTAGTTTAATTTTAAATTGAAATTTTTAACCACATTGAATGTAATTTTGAAAAATAAATTCCATATTTTTATTCATCATAGCTAATATTATATTATATTTCCAAAATAAATTTTGATAAAAATAATAGTGAAAACTATTAAATTCGATTACCATATGTATGGTTAAAACATGATTACCTAATGGTTATACTAATAGAATAATGGATAAAATTAACCAGATACTTATCTAAATTCTATAAGATTAAAGTATTTTGACCCTTATTATCATATGCATGATTTTTATGATCATTTGAGAGACTTTTAACTTAAATGGATGAATATAAGAATTTATGCGAAGGAAAAGGAAAAAATGACACTTTCTTGATCCTAAATATCAAATATGTGCTTATATTAGGAAAAAAATAAAATGCTAATAAATTATTGATTTTAATTTTGTGCATAATGAAATTAAATTTATGTGTGTAATTTTATTATTTGTAATTATATAATTACTTAAAATTCATTGGAAATATCACCATAATAATTTTCAAATTTTTGGACAAATAAAATATATTATATTAAATATATTAAAATAAATATAAATTGAATTAATTATTGAATTACATGATTTTTTTAAAAAAAATATAATATTATATATATTCTTAAAAATTAATATATTATAATTACACCTTCTTCTTGATAATTTAAAGTCAAAATAAATGAATAGATTTAAATTTCACATTAATGTTATTTTTAAAAAAATAATATTTTATTAAATTGTTTTAGATTCTTAAAAATAAAAAAACTCTTCCAAAATTTTAGTACATGTTTAAAAATGCCAACCAATTTACATTAATGTTCAAATGTACCTTTTATAAAAATTTTATTGATCCCAAAATATTATAAACATCGTTACCAATGTAATGGTGGAAACGGATTTTTATGTGTTACATGCACATTTATTAAAATTAACAATCCTCACAAATAGGTTTTTATTTTTAAATTTCTATTTCATAAGTATTAAAAATGAAAAAATATCTTATTAGGAATAATTATTTATAGTAGTATGTGAAAAATTACTTAGGTGAAAAAAATTTGTACTGTAGTGAAAGCTAAAAATATAAAATTTGGTACTTGGGGTGAGAGTGACATCCCGTTTTTGAATAGTTTAAGGTGTTTTAAAAAATACCACTCTAAATTGATTATAAAAAAGAAAATCATCTGATAAATGATTCAAAACACTCAATACATTTCTATTTAACAAAAACTAAAAAAAGGTATTCAAAAACTCCTTATACAAATTATATATCAGTTGGTGTTTAATGAAGAACAACCCTAGTGTCCTTAAGAGGAGATCTAAAGGTTGTTTACCTAAGAGTGGGTAATCATCTTGTAATGTTATTTTTTTCTTTATTTTTTATAAACCTTCAATTATAAATACAAAAGACTATATAATAAAAACACTATTTAAATAACCTAATATTTTATAATTTTTAAGGATTTAGCTATATCAATATTCTCTTTCATTGAATGGGGACCACAGTCATTGATCGTGTGTATAGAAGACTACCCCCTCATGATCCAATGTGAATCAGTTTTAGTTAAAACCACACATTTTTTGATTTAATGTTGTATTTAAGGAATATACATACACTCTATGATATAATTATACTTGTTGAAGGGTAAAAAATATAGAAAAAACATTCTTGTGTACGTGCAGATTACAGTCTCTGTAAACGGTGTATTCCATTTCATAATTCTATATTAAATAGATTATTATAATAGAATAATAATTAATATAAAATATATATATATATATATATTTACATTCTACAATCATGATATAAGTATAAGGATACAATATATAACAAATTAAGTGGCATCTCAAGAACAAAGCGAATATTTCCCGAATTGAACGTTTTACATAGGATTGTTAATAAAAGTCCCATATATGGTCATTATAAAACCATCTATGGTATTAGATATAATAATATGGATATTTTAAATATCAATAATAAATTTCTTTCCTTAAATATGAGGTTTGAAATAGTACTATGAGTGTGAAGACACAAGGTTAATGGATTTCATCTCACTTTTTATTTTTGTGCGATACATGTCATCATCACCAGTCATTCCTTATATGTGGTGTATGTACTACCCATGAATTTATACTATATATCTTGTACATAAACATATGGGAAATCATATCCTAGTTTTATTATCTTTATTTCTAGGGGATTAACTATCAGAAGTTACAAAAATGGTAAGATAGTTTTTTCAAAATTTTCATTATTTGAGGATCTTGTTTTGTGATGAACATAATTTTCTCCATGTATATATACTTACATTTGACATGTTATATAATGAATCCACATATTTTCCTGATATTTTATGCTTCATTTAGATTCCTTTTTTACATGTGTAGTATGATCTCAAGTTACAAAGTGATATGTGTTTATTGAAACAATCTCATCACTTTTGAGGATTGTTTATGACTATGCTTCAATTAATAAAATATAATGATATACCACTCAAAACAATCTTTAGTTTCATTTTCCTCTATCTATTGAATATATATACATGTATTATTACCAATTTTTAACACTTTTTTACTTAATATAAAAATGTTTAGTAAATTCTATCTATCTCTCTGTATGGTCGAAAAATCTATTTTATTCAAAAACCATGTCTTAAAAAAGGTTTTAAAATAATATTTGAAGGCCATTTTGAAGGAGAAATAATTTAAAAAATATTTTATAATTTTCAATGATTTATTATATGTTTTAAAGATATTTTCATGGGAAAAGGTTTTGACAGTTGTTTTATGTATTAAAATGGAATTTCAATGCAGAAAGGTTATTTATCTCAAAAAAATTTAAAATATCTTTTAAAACTATTTTACATCTATGAAAACATCTATTAGTGTTAATAAATAATTTTTTGGGAAGTCATTCAATGTTTCCATTAATATTTTTTCCCTGAATGGATTATGTCTTGATGGAATGATATTGATGAAACCCATTTATCTTTCATAGGTAATATGTTTTTTAAACTCTCTTCTTATCATGGGTTATGTCTATGATGAAATGATTATAAAAACTATATTTTTTCATAGGTTATGATATGATTACATGTTTAAAATACCGATTATATTTCATGTTTTATGATATGAATATTAATGATCTTTTGGAATGTGTGTGTATGATTTCATTATGAGATGGTTGGGTTATATATCTCCATCAAATGCATTGGGAAAATATTTGAATCTCATGATATATACTTATATGGTATTGGGAATGAACTTCGAAAACTAATATGGTTGTGGGAGTGAACCATGACTATAATGACGATGTGAGTAGTTTAATCATGCTCATCATATGGCCATGGGAGTGAAGCATGACTAAAAAGATGATATGGGTAGTGAACATATAATACCATGATGGTCTTATCATCATTAATGGAAATTTATTAAAGAGAAAAGAAAACAGAACAAGAAAAATACAAACAAAAAACACCAAAACCATAAAAAATGGTTAAGGTGAAAAGGAAAGAAACCAAAGCCGACAAACACCCAATAAAAAAGGGTGGGCTATGGGATGAGGCCACCAATGCCGCCAATGAAGATCAAAGCCGGATCAAGTAAGATATCTCCACCACAGAAGAATCTCCATCAGCCCTGGCCTTTATTAGCCAAAAACAGCAACATAAAAGCCTTCCTTCCACCAAAAGAAACCAGCAACTAAGCCTCCAGCCCGCTCCAAACAGCACACTGATTCCCAGAATTTGGGAAACCAAATGAAGCCAGCAACTCTGCAGAATCCAGCCTGCTCTAGATCAGCACCCTGATTCCCAGAATTTGGGAAACCACAGCAACTCGACACAGCAAAGCTCTACTTTCATCCTGAAGAAAAAGAAACAAGCCACTCCAAAAAAAAACAAACAGACCCCAAAAGAAACTTAAAAAAGTCTAAAAATGGGGGATTTGTCACGGTCCTTATTAATAAAAATAAGGAGATCATTAGGAACTTTATCAAACCAAACAAAATCAACACCATTAAAACCTTTATTAGCCAGACCATCAGCAATAGAATTGGCTTCCCTATAAACGTGAGTGATAATATGATTCAAAGAAAAAAGAGTCTCCAAAAAATTAATCCAGCGATTAGTAAGCTTCCAGGACAAGTGATAAAGACCCATCCTAATTGCAGAAACAACAACAGAAGAATCACTCTAAAACCATAAATTATCCCAACCACGCTGCATAGCTTGATCGACAACAACAATAATGCCAAGCATTTCGGCCTCAAGTGAAGAGGCAAAGCCACAAGAACCATGAAAACAACCAAGGAAATCCCCTTTATGATTCCTGAAATCAGCACCATAACCAGAATGCCCCGGATTACCCCTAGAAGCACCATCTGAATTTACTTTTATCCAACCAAAAAAAGGTTCCTTCTAGAGAACTTCTAAAGTACCATGCGGAGGCTTGAAATTACCCTTAACACATATCCTGTTCAGAACAGACAAATCATGAACCGAGATAAATCAAAAATGCTTCCTTGGAATAACAACATTATGCAAGCACCAAGAACAGCGGATAAAACCCCACTAACCGAGAAGGAAAATTTATCATGAATCATCTTATTTCGAGCAAACCAAATAAAATGAAGGAGTTCAGAAGCAGCAACTCTAAAAAGATCCAACAATTGGGGAGAGAGCGAAATAGAATTCCATCTTTGAAGGAAATGATGAATTGAAGACATATTAGGCATGGGAATTTCAATGATATCAAAAACAGCCTTCCACATTGAAGAGGCATTGACACAACTAATAAACAAATGATCAATATCTTCCCTATGTTGATGACAAAACACACACGAAGAGCAGAGAGAGATGCCACATTTCTGAAGGAAACAATCATTAGGAAGTTTCCCATGAGCCAGTCTCCAGGTAAAAGAAGACCGAGAGGGCCTAATAAAGTTCATATGAAGATCCCTCATCCATTTACACCCTATATTGCAAGATAGAGAATGACAATAAAAATTTTTAGAAGTCAACAGGCCATTAAAAGCAGGTTCCCAAGCCCAAAAATCCTCTCTGTTAGAGAAACAGTAACTATTGATAATAGTAACAATATGATTAGGGAGACCCCCCATATTATCAAGTTGATCCTTAATCATAGCATCCATATCAACATTAAAATCATCATCCAACAAGGAGTCAGCTAAAGGACATCCAGTCCAATTGGCCTTCCAAAAGGATAAAGACGAGTTCCTTGAAACAAGCCATCTGGCATGAGAGTCAATAGAGGAAAAGATGTATTTAAAAGCAGGCCAAACAGAAGAATCCAGATAATTAAAAACTCCATTCATGAGCCTATCCCTGAATTTATAGTGGAGAAAGTCCAGAGACTCAGATTTATCATTGACAAGCCTCCAAATGAACGAGGCCAGAAAAGAATCATTAAACACCTCAAGATTTTTAATACCAAGACCCCCAGCATCATAGGGTTTACAACAATTATTCCAAGAAACAGTAACTAATTTCCTCTCTGAAATATTGCCACTCCAAATAAAATTTTTTATAGAAACGTTAATTCTCTTGATAAGAGAGATCGGCCACTTATAAATCATGAAAGAATAAACAAACTTATAAATGATAACAGCTCTAACCAAACAAACCCGACCAGCCAAGGAAAGGGACTTACCCTTCCATGTAGCAAGATGACGTCTGATTTTACATACAATATCAGAAAAATAACAAGCTTTAGGCCTCCCCCAAAACATAGGAACACCTAACTAAGTAAAGGGAAAAACACCTTCATGAATACCCAAATCCCTAATAATGCTAGTCTTCCTAGAAATAGGAAAATTCCTTCCAAAATAAACAAAGGACTTATCCCAGCTAATCTCTTGCCCAGAGACTTTTTCATAATGCAAAAGGGCACGCTTAATATTTTTAATATTTATCTTATCCCCTTTAGTGAAAAGAATAATATCATCCGCATATAACAAGTGAGTGGGAGCAACAAAACCTCTACCAGCACTAATAGAATACAGATTCCCATTACCAGCCATAATAGAAAGTAATCTACTAAGATAATCCTCTGCAATGGAAAAAATAATGGCCGAGAGAGGGTCACCTTGTCTGACACCTCTAGAACAAGCAAAGAAGCCCTCAGGGGAGCCATTAACAAGGACAGAGATACGAGTTGACTCGAAAATGATTTTAACCCAATTAATGAAAACATCATCAAAACCAAAAAAACGAAGAACCTTATAAATGAAATTCTAATTTATAGTATCAAAAGCTTTCCTGACGTCCAACTTGAGAGCAATATTTCCATCCCTTGTGGATTTCTTAAGAAGATTAACACATTCAGATGCAGTAATAAGACAATCTTGAATAGACCTACCCTTAATAAATCCAAACTGATTAGGAGAAACAATCTTACTGGCAATAGAAGACAGCCTAGTAGCCAAGATTTTGCAAATAATTTTAAAAATAGTATTGATCATAGCAACAGGTCTGAACAAATGAATCTCATTAGCATTCTCAGTCTTTGGAATAAGGGCAAGGAATTGAGCATTCAGACCCTGAGTAAGAGAGCCACCTTTAAAAAAGCGAGTAACCAACCTACAAACATCCTCATGAATGACGTCCCAGTAAGTCCGAAAGAAAAAATTCCCAAAACCATCTGGACCCGGGGAGCTATCAGACATTAGACTAAAGGTTGCTTCTTTAATTTCAAATTCCAAAGGAATGGATGTAAGACTGGAATTATCCTCTTGATTAACAAGAGTCTGAATAATACTCTCCACGGGATCATCAAGAGGGAAATAACCAGAAAATAGATCCTTAAAATAAGAAACAACATGCTCAGAAAGGTCCCTTCTATTATCAAACACATTATTCCCATTTCTAACCAAAGAGAGAGGCCTTGAGACTTTCCTAATTCTCTGTAAAGAATTAAAAAATTTAGAATTTCTATCCCCATCTCTCAACCAATTAGCCTTAAAATTATCTCTTTGCAAAGCATCTTTAAGATTCATCAAATTATTAAGCTTGGAAACCAGCTGAGTCTCACCCAAAATATCATTAGAGAAGTTATTTGAAGAATTCAGCGCCTGCATTTGTTGAATAGAATCCTCAAGAGAGGAAATTTCAGAATCAAGGGAACTGAAACGATATTTACTCCAGAATTTCAAATTTCTTTTAAGAAGTTTGAGCTTAATGACGCAACAAAAATCATTATCCCTACCATTCCAAGAATTCCAAGTTTTTTCAATAATAGTTCTACGTTCAAGATGATTAACCCAGGCCTTATTAAATCTAAAAGGCAAAGGAGGTTTGGGATCCTTACTCACAAGGTCAACCAAAATAGGATGATGATCAGAGTTGATTCTGGAAAGAGTCATACAAGAAATAGAACCCCATAAATCAAGACAAGCCTCATTGAAAAAGGCCCTATCAATTCTACTAGCAACAAATCGGTCCAAAACCTTCCTGTACCAAGTATACTTAGCCCCAACAAGATTAACTTCAATCAACCCACTATTATCAATACATGCTTTGAACTCCCTAGAAGAGATGACATTAGACATGGCTCCAATCTTCTCATCAGAATTCATGATGGAATTAAAGTCACCAAGAATAGACCACGGACCAGAGATCGAAAAATTGAGAGACCCAATATCCATCCATAAATTCCTACGACCCTGATAACAGTTATGGGCATAAATAAAAGAGCAGAAATGTTGCAAACCTTGAAGAAAGAAAGAGCATGTGACATGCTGATCAGAATTAGAAATTAGGGAAATATGGGATAAAGAACAATGATCCAAAACCCATAACCTTTTAATATCTGATGAGGATCTATTGGATTCCACAAAATGAAAACCAAGGTTTTCAAAATTGGAAATATTAGGAGAAAAAACCCTTTTGGGTTCAGACAGACCAATAAGAAGGGGCATATACTTTAAAATGAAAAGCCTAAGGGACCTCACAGTATCATGATTGGCCAAACCCTGACAATTCCAGAAAAGAAGCTTCATTTAAACCTAAGACCGGGATGATTTCCCCCTTTTTTGACCCCCACATTAACCTGTTTTCCAGACTTAGGAGGCCTTCCAGCCTTTCTCTTAGTACTAGAGTCCTCCTGTATAAGATCACTTATATCCAGACTGCTGATGGTACCTTTTCCATTTTTAACAACATCAGTAAGGATGCCAACTGGACCAACAGGAACCTCAATAACCTCAACCAGTGAAGCAGTACCACCAGAAGGAAAAGGGGCCCCGATCACCTCTTCCGAAGGAGCAGAATCTGACTTGAAAGAAGCAGTTTCCACTCCTTTTAAAGCAGAATCTGCAATGGGAGGAGCAGGAGCTCCAACCACCTGAACTGGGGAGGTGATGGGTGCAAAAACAGGATCAATAAAGACCTGGGAAAACCCAGAATTCTCACTATCCTAAAAAGAAACCACAAGCTCACAAATGTTATCCACCAATTCCGAAAACATGATCAGGTCATGAATCTCAGAATATAAATTATGATCCAAAATGTGATCCTCTATTCACGTGAATCCACCAAATATATCCATTTCCTGACCAAACTTAGCAGGAGGACTAGGAAGATCAGGAATCCTACCTTGTTCAACATCTTCAAAGATATCTGCCCAAGATTTATTAGAAGTGACTATAACTCTAGAGGGACCAGGTATATCCTTTAAAGGACCCTCCTTTTCCACAAAAATCTTCTTATTATTTTTATTCCAATTAACCTCCTTCCAATTATTCTCTTTGGGAGCCGCAGAAACTTTCTTTTGAAGCATCCTACAGTTCACCACAGAATGACCAACAATCTTGCAAACCTCACAAAAATAAAGAACACGTTCATATTCTATTTTAACAGCAATCTTATTACCATTCGCAATCAGAGTGACATTATCTGGCCTTTTATTTTCCAGGTTTACATCAACCAGAATTCCAGCAAAATAACCAAGATCCCCCTAAAAATTTTTCTGATCCAATCTAACAGGAGTGCCAACACTTGAGGCAAGGTCATTAAGGATCTTAGGATGCCAATACATCCAATTCAACCCGTGAAGTCTGATCCAGATCTGGGCATTAGTTTGATTAAGGTTAAAGGGGTTAAAATTAACATCCCATTCGGATAATCTCAAAGTACCAGGTTTGAGATGAAGATTTCCAAAATCCCACGCCTTATTAAAATCATCTCCTGATTGAAAGATGAGATGAAAAAACCCCTCCCAATAGGAATCAATTTCCAATTACTAAAACCCCAGCAATGAGAAATTCTATCTTTAAGATCCGCGTAAAACCAGGGTTTATCACCCTTGGACTAAATAACGCGACCAAGAATTGAAAACTTACAAAGATCAATGCATTGCTGCAAAGCCTCCGGATCCGCTACTACAGAAAAACCACCATTCTCAAGTCTAGTAATGTTCGAGGAACGAGACGTACCTCTATTTATCAAAACAGACGAATCGGAAAGAACTTCAGCAAAAGAAACACCTTTCTTTCTCGCCCCTGAGATATCTACAGGATTCGATGAAGAACCAAAACCCTTAGATAAGAGTCAGTCATCCTTGAAAGAAAACTCCCAATCAGGATTTAACGAACTCATGGTGAGAATCAAATAATACTCCAGGAGCGTACGAAAACGCCATATCTAGGTTGAAGAAAAAGTTCTGTCTCTCTCGCTGCTTTCGCCGCTCTCGCCATCCGTCTCCTAAAAAAATCTCAGTATATGAATCATTGATATGGTCTTATCATCAATTACATAGCTACTATGGAAATCATACTATATATGATTATGTTTCTTCCACAATACCATGTTTTATTTCAATATCATTATTTTAAGGATTATGTTTTATACTTGTTTATGATTAATGTCTTATAAACATCCAAGCATTATTCCACGATTCATATATATTCTCTTTGATATGCATTGTATGATTTTATGCTCTCATGATCATGTTCATACACCCCTATTCTCGTGATTATTCTATTATATCTCCCTTGCTTACCCCAAATGATCATTTGATCTCATCACTTTTTATGATTTCTTACAAAGGCTATGAAGATATGTACTATGTTATATGTTTCTAATAAGGTTTCTAGTAAACAAGAAGCTAATGGGACAAAATAAAACTCACTTATGTATCATTGTTTATGTTTCCATGTTTCCAAATACACTATACAAGAACGGTATTTGGGCGTCTGATTTAATAAATTTTTTGTGTTTATAATTATTTATGAAATTTTAGTGTATGAAATGTGAGCCTTCAATAGTTTGAATCATATAAAAAGTTTTTTATCATCTAGATGAAAGGATGATAAAATAATAGTGACAACCCTATGTAAATTTCTATATATTTTTCTAACGATTAGTACAATCATATGAAAATGTCCTTGAATTTTGGAAAAGGATTGAGTATGTGGACTGATAGAAACACATCCCTGTCTGGATAATAAAAGTTGATGTGGATCTGGAAAAATAATAATTGTTAGTAAATACGTGGAAGAGATGTTTTAGGATAGACATGGGCGTAATCTGTTATATGAAAATGGTCTTGGCTACACACCTGGTTTGACACTCTTAAGGGATATCCTTTTGGAATTAAAAAATATTCATTAAAAAACATGAGATAATTAAATATAAGTTAATTATGAATAAACAATGATTAGAATACCTATTCATAGATTATGAAAGGTTTCAAGATGTTTAAATCCTGAAAGTAATTATTTTCAAGACAGTGGTTTTCCGAATTGATATATAATGCTCACACTATGTTGCTGGTAGTAGTCAGTTGTGGGAACTAGAAGGATCTGGATTAACATTAAATGTGATGGATGATTTTATGGAAATAATTTAAGGGGTGATTATTGGTGTAAAAGATGTTGTGATCATTCCTAATGAATTTTTACAAAACATGAATAACAATGTTTACCTTAACCATCTCTCAAACTCACCATAGAAGAGAATGAAAGAGATCACTGAGAGTTCTGGTAGTGGATACTATGTAAGAAAGAATATATTGCTTCTTTTGTGTTATGAATGTGTAAATAATCACCTATGTGAATGTATAAGATGGATAAAGAAGATGTTTTAACTGCGTTAATGAAGGACACAATGTAATATAATGTAGGGGAAAATGGGGATTTTTATTAATGAAATGTATGAGAATATTAACCACCCTAATGAATCATTTATGTTTAAGTGTTTTAATTGTGTAATGAATGGTCATTATGCATCTCAATTTCCTATGAGGAATTATCATAAATAGGATCAACAAGGTGGTATGAGTAATGGTTACAATGTTGTTGATGAAGAGACTACAGATTAAATGTGAATGGAAAGATGTATTTTGTATTATGATGATGTATCCTTGACAATGACACAAGTATGACGTTGTATAATAACAATTTTATATATTTGGATTCAATATATATGTTATATGAAATGTGAAAAATATAAGGATTGTTTAGTTTATGTTTTGAAATATGGATTTATAAGAACATGTTGTATGGTGATATAATGAAAGGTGATGTCCCTGGAAAATATAATATTAACTGAATGATAAACCATAATATATTAATTTTTTAATGATAATGTAGTTTGGATATTGATTTTTGGGATATGAATATGTAATTTGGAAGGTACTGACTGCCATTGAACTAATTAAGGAAATGTTTACCAGTATTTGACGCTATCATGGATGTAGTTTACAACTTCTTGGATTTATAGAATATATCCAGGAATATATGGAATAAGGAAGAATGAACTTTTTCTAGAATTATTTATAGTAATTCAGGTTATAACAATATTTTAATAGAATATATGATGATTAAATTCAAATGTATGGAATATGAAATCCCAGAGGTACTATGTGATATACATCTGAATCATCAGTAAGATGATTTCACGAAACTCTTTAAAATGTTATGAATTTTTATCATTGAGATGGGTTATAAGGTTAACCATTCATGAAAATATTATTTTAAACTCATGGTTAAGTATTTATGCACTAAATTTATATTCAAAACCATGGTCAAAAAGTTACTTAGCTATTAACATTTCTTCAAGGATGTCCAGCTTATTTTTTTTGGAAATTATATTAGTATGTATTTTGAAAAATAAATGTATGTCAGGTGACAACCAATCAAGTCTAGAAAGGTTGTGGGTCTTAAAACCATGACGAAACGGCAATAAGGGTTTCATTCCAATCACTTTCCGGCATTGTGTCCTGGTTAATGTATAATTATATTAGATGTATAAGGCCCCGGCCGTAAACCTTACTTAATATTGAATTAAATTAATAATTCACATTGAGGATCTTTTCAGGTTTAGAGTTTTAGAGAATTAGAACATAACTATTACATCTCAAATGATTACAAAGTAGTCACTTCTACTAAGTTTCCATAATAAAAAAACTCTTAAAAGAAACATGTCTAGTTCCATGTTTTATATAGCATGACATTACCTTGATCCCATCCTTGAACTTATTCAACATTAATTCCTGTGAAAAAAATTTCAAAAAAACTTGGGGTGAGCATAAAAAGCTCAGTAAGGGATACACAAAGAATGAAAACTGTTAGTTTTTCAAACATCAAGTAAACCATGTATACTCTATCAAAGTAATATCTTCACCTTTGTGAAGTAGTAAAAACTCTTCACTGAATAAAGTATCATTACTTACCTTTTTGTAACCAAAGGATTACCATAAAACCCATATAAATAACACATAACATATATAAAGGTAACTTGGGACATAAACATACTTAAGTGGAATAACCATACGGTCGACTTCCACACATATCACATAATGGAATAGTCATACGGCCAATTTCCATACATACTTAATGGAATAGCCATACGGCCGACTTCCATACCCAATGCATTGGAGGTTATAACGTAACCACCCGTCCTGGTATTCACGACACCACCCTTCATATGGTTTATCACGTAACCACCCGTCAAATGTCCAAGTACCAATATAAAATCATAAAACATAAAACCAATATAAAAGAATGATAACATTTCCACATTTCAATCACAATATATCATAATAGAATCCTTTATCAAAACCATTTTCAATACCAACATACATAAAAGAGTATATGGTATTTATTTCATTTTAAAAACATAACGGCTTATTGAGGAAGCCAAAGACCAAATAATACTCACGGTGGCAGAAAAGGTCGTTGTCGCCGCGTACGTTAAAAAAACATTCCTTTTTGTCGTTTAGTAAAATGCTTCATAGGAAAATATTCCTTTTGTATAAAAGTTAAAGTCAAAGGGGTTTATACACCGTATAAAACAAAGTTGTGTATAAAACGAAATATGCCTCAATGAAAGGAGATTGAGATGAAGTCCCTTACCTCAGGTCCGACTTGACTCGATCGTTCATTAATGTCCTGAATAATAAACATGAGTTAATTTATACTTGATTAAGAACCTTTTTAAAGTTCATTATTCCTTTTATATCACTTATTTCCATGTTATAAACATTATGTAACCATTTAAGTTAATGATGTTTGTTTTGTCAATATTTGGTTCTTAAGTCGAAAGTGGACTTCTTACAATTACATGTTGTTCGTGTGGTCAAAGGTTCATTATATCCAAAATGACATTCTTGATTTGGATATCATATATATCATATATATCCAGCATATACATGTATTTATAATATTACATAATCATTTAGAGGTAAGAAATGAAATGCACCGTTCATGGAGACGGTAAGCCGTACGTACGCATGAACGCTACTTTCATTTCTATTTCATATTTTATAGAATGGAATCATAATGATATAAGAGTATATTATAATTCCAGTATAATAGCATATATAATATCATTAACTTTATCCTTTACACATCCCACATATGGTATTAACGAATCAAATCACTTTCAGGGGGCGGTAGTCCGCACTTCCTAAAATGAAGATATCGTGTTTACCCATAATGGAAACAATAATGGTATTCCATAAATGAAAAATAAATAAGCTTAAGGAAAGAATAAACATATTATATATCATATATAAAAATAGTGACATCATAATGTCCACCTTTGAAGGTGTTAAATGAGTATTGAACAATCATCGTTTTGGGAGGCAGAATTTCTCCATCCACGAAAACCGTATGTTCTTTAACCATTTGATGTAGTTGTGTGAGAGTGTAGCTTGAATAAATCTTATAACAACATCCTATTATATGGAAGATACTGGTGTTGTTACAAAATAAGTAAATAAAAAGAGTTTAGGGAGTTGGAGAAGCAAAATAAAACAAATGAACAAGAGAGAATGAATTACCTTTAAAAGTGTAACTCCTTTTGATTTGAGCCTAAAGGCTTCCTTTGAAAGGCTTCTGCCCAAAGGGAATCCTCTAGGATGAGGAGAGGGATGTGGAGAGAGTAAATGGGCACGGTATGGCCGAGCCAAAGGCTTGAGGAGTGTGTGAAATGAGGTAGAGGTGGGGGCCTTTTATAAGAGGAGAGGAGGGACACTTTTGGAAATCATGAAACTATTATTTTATTTTCAAAAGTGTTTCGAATTCCTAAGGTCCCACATTGATATATTGAGAATATAAGATGATAAGGCTTTTAAAAATTCCCATCCAATAGTTTTTGGACAAGTTTAGATCTTAGATTTTATATTATCGTTTCATTTTATTTAAACTGTTCATTATTGAGGTCATCGTTGCATCATCATGATGTCATAATTAAATTAATTTATTTAATGTCTAAAAATTATAAAACAAATACTATGATGTAGTAAATCTTTTTAGATTTCAAATGACTATTTATAATCAAAAATCTGATCTTTATAACCCCATGTAAAAATTGTTTTTGTAAAACATATTATGTTTGTGTCATTTTTACTTTTACATTAAATAAAAAGTTATTTATGTCATTTCCCAACCAAAGTGGCTCCATAGGGTCCCCAAGTTGACCCATGGCTTGTCTTGGTCGGCCATGACACATACAATGAGGGTAGGACATGTGTCAAGCTCATCTCATATTATTAAAACATTATTTTTAACTTAAACTACACTAATTACCACTAATCGTGATTAAAAACTTAATAAGTTACTATTCACCAAAAAATTATTTTAATCTCATTGAACCACATTTTACTTCTTAATGAAAACCATGTATGTCAGATTTTTGAAAATCAAAACACAATGATGGAAAAATTTCATTTAAACGGAAAATCAGTTTTTATAAGTACCACTTAGTGGTGTCACTATTCATCAAAAATTGATGTTTTTAAGAAAAATCCCAAAAATTCACCCTAAGATATATTTGATATTCCGAATTCAAAAATGAAGTCTATTTTACAAAATTCAAAACATATAAGTCACATTAATTAATTTAATAATTAATTCCCGCTGTCAGAGCAAATAGCGTGTTTTTATGAAACAATAAGTATCAAAAGATTGACACTAGTTTAAGTCCGATTTCAAAGTGAAATTAATTCCAACGACCACTATTGGATTTAATGGTAAAATTATTTTCTAATTTCACTTTAAAACCAATTCAAAAGCTAATCTAATCATATAAATAAATTAGATTAAAAAGAGGTTTTGAATTAAAATACAACATTTTACACTATTCATTAAAAAAAGAACTTTATCGGAAAGATACCAAAAATTTACACAAAGTAAATTTTGATGTCCTGATTATAAAGAAGAGTTATTTTTGGTCCAATAGAATTTATAAGATTGATCAAAACTATATTTATTGACGGTTCTCCGTCAAAGGGTTATAAGTGAACCCTTAGTGAAAATTTGGGTATAAATGCCTAAAATTGAACTCTTTCTGTATTTTAAGCCTTTATCTTTTATTGGGTAAATGTAAAAACATTTAAAAACATATATAATCATATTTTAGTTATTTCTATCCATTCTTTCTAGTACAAAAGCTACTTTTTAACTAATATTTAAAATAATATTATTTTATTACTTGTGTGCAACGTAAGTTTTCAAAGAAACTCATCGTTGCATATAGAGTACGCTATCGAACGTAGAAAACCCTTTTAATTAAAATTAATATTTAATTCGTAAATATTAATAAATATGAAAATTCTTTATTCTTTAATTACCTGGGATGTTACATCCTTCCCTCCTTTTGGGAATTGCGTCCTCGCAATTTTATTCACTTATCAAAATAAGTGTGGGTATTTATCCCTCATAGAATTTTCAGATTCCCACGTTGCCTCTTCAATCACATGGTTTTTCCACAACACCTTTACTTGATGAATCACCGTATTCCATAACACCTGCTCCCTGTGGTCAAGAATCTGGACTGGTTGTTCTTCATAAGATAGGTTCTCCTCCAACTGAACTACCTCTGGACTCAAAACATGAGATGGATCTGGCGTATACTTCCTCAACATTGAAACATGAAAAACATTGTGTACCTGAGATAAACTCGGAGGTAAAGCCACTCGGTAAGCAACTGATCCAACTTTCTCCAGAATTTCATATGGTCCAACAAACCTTGGACTCAGCTTTCCTTTCTTACCAAATCTCATAACACTTTTCCAAGGAGAAGCCTTGAGAAAAACATGATCACCTACCTCGAAAGATAGATCCTTCCTCTGGTTATCCGCATAACTCTTCTGCCTGCTCTGATCTGTTCTCATGTGCTTCTGAATCAACTGAACTTTTTCTGACATCTCTTATACCAATTCTGGTCCCATCAGCTTCCTTTCACCCACTTCATCCCAAAATGCTGGAGTTCGACACCGCTTCCCATATAATGCCTCAAATGGTGCCATCTGTATACTAGAATGAAAACTGTTATTATATGAAAATTCAACCAAAGAAAGATGTTGGTCCCAACTTCCCTGATAATCCATAGAACAAGCTCGTAGCATATCCTCCAAGGTCTGAATTGTTCGTTCTGACTGCCCATATGATTGAGGATGAAAAGCTGTACTAAAATTTAATTCAGTACCCAATGACTTCTGAAGGTCTTTCCAAAAGTTAGAAGTGAACCTGGGATAACGATCAGATACAATGGAGAGAGAAACTACATGTAACCTGACTACCTCTTTAAGATACAAACGGGAAAGTTGATCTAGGGAAAAATTATCTCGTATATCAAGGAAATGAGCAGACTTGGTCAAGAAATCAACAATAACCCAGATTGCATTATTACCTCGAGATGTCTTCGGTAATCCCACAACAAAGTTCATGGATATATTCTCCCATTTCCACTCTGGCACTGGTAAAGGCTGAATCATCCCTTTTGGTAACTTCCGCTCTGCTTTAACCTGTTGACATGTCAAACACTTCACAGTAAAATCAGCAATATCTCTTTTCATTCCATCCCACCAGTAATACTCACGCAGATCTCTATACATCTTAGTACTGCCAGGATGAACTAAAAATGGAGAACTATGAGCTTCACATAACAACTCATTCTTCAATTTTGAATCACAAGGTACACACAATCTCTTCCCAAATATCAAAACACAATCATTATCAATGTTGAATTCAGGCAACATACCTTTCTGAACCAGCTCTACCTTTTTCTGCAACTCACTGTCTTGCTTCTGTGCTTGCTTGATTCTGTCTGATAGAGAAGATTTCACTGATACCTGAAACAAAATAGAAGAACTTCCTGCACCAACAACTTCTATGCCAAATTTCATCAAATCCTTAACCAAAGGATCATGTTCCAAATGCAACATTGCTAATGAAGCATTACTTTTTCGACTCAAAGCATCAGCCACTTTATTTTCTTTTCTCAGATGGTAATGAATTGTACAATCATAATCCTTGATTAATTCCATCTATCTCCTCTATCTCATGTTCAATTATTTCTGAGTGAATATATACTTTAAACTTTTTTGATAAGTATATATTTCACACTTTACTCCATACAAATGATTCCTCCAAATTTTTAAAGCAAAGACAACAGCAGCTAATTCCAAATCATGTGTAGGGTAATTTACCTCATGAGTTTTCAACTGTCGTGAAGCATAAGCAATTACCTGATCATTCTGCATAAGGACACAGCCAAGTCCCTTCAACGAAGCATCACTGTATATAACAAACTCACCATTCCTGGAAGGAAGTGCCAAAACTAGAGCATTCACCAATCTTCTCTTCAACACTGGAAAACAATCATCACATTCTTTTTTCCAGATGAACTTAACACCCTTACGAGTTAGCTTAGTCATTGGACTAGATAACCGTGAAAACTTTTCAACAAACCTTCGGTAGTAACCTGCCAAACCAAGAAAACTATGGATCTCGGTTACATTTGTGGGTCTTGGCCATTCTTCAACAACTTTTGTTTTATTAGGATCAATAGTTATTCCATCTTTTGAAACAATGTGACCTAGGAAAGAAATTTGTTGTAACCAAAACTCACACTTGCTGAATTTTCCATATAGTTTCTTTTCTTTTAAGGTTTGCAAGATAACTCTTAAATGACTTTCATTCTCTTCTTTACTTTTATAAAACACCAAAATATCATCGATGAAAACAACCACTAACTTATCCAAGAACTCATGGAAAATTTTATTCATAAGGTCCATGAATACAGCAGGTGAATTGGTTAACCCAAAAGGCATAACTACAAATTCATAATGGCCATATCTAGTACAGAACGCAGTCTTCGGAACATCTCCTTCTTTTACTTTCAACTAATGGTACCCCGACCTCAAGCCAATCTTTGAAAAATACTGAGCTCCCTGGAGCTGATCAAACAAATCATCGATATGAGGCAAAGGATACTTGTTCTTAACAGTAATATTATTCAAGGATCTATAATCAATACAAAGTCTCATTGATCCATCTTTCTTTTTAACAAACAAGATAGGATCACCCCAAGGTGTTGTTCTAGGTCGAATGAAACCTTTATCTAATAACTCCTGCAATTGTTTCTTTAACTCTAAAAGTTCAACTTGAGCCATTCGATAAGGGGGTTTTGAAATAGGCTTAGAATCAGGAACTAAGTCAACAGTAAATTCAACTTCCCGATCATGAATAATACCAGGCAACTCATCAGGAAAAACATCAAGATACTCATTTACCACTGGCACATCATTAATCTGAACAGTTCCTTTATTTTCAACAATATTTGCAAAGTAACATTCATTTCAATCTTTTACTAGTTTCTCAACTTCCTGATATGTTATCAAAATCAAGGGTTCATTCTTGTACACAAACTGAAAATCTTTCTGAAAAGAAACCATTTTAGCTCTACAGTCAATCTTAGCATGATAAACAGAAAGCCAATCCATGCCCAAAATAACATCAAACTCTACTAGAGGCAAAACAATAAGGTTTGCTGGTAGATTCTTTCCACACACAAGGATAGGAAGGTTCTTATAATTCCTTTTGGTCTCAACGTTCCCTCCGGGTGTTTTTACCATAAGTTCAGGATTCATATCTTGATATGGAATTTCCAATTTACTAGAAAACTTCTCAGAAATGAAAGAGTGTGTAGACCCTGAATCAAAAAACACATTGGAATAATCTGAACAGACAAACAGTGTACCTGATACCACTTCATTCGATGGCCCAACATCTGATGAAGTTGTTGCAAAGGATTTCACCACCCCTTTCTGCTTGTAGTCTGGCTGCATTCCCCCAGTTGAGTTCTTTGTTGGAAACTCGTTTGCATAATGACCCATTTCATTACACTTAAAACATCTTACCGTTGGATTTTCATTGCCTGCTTGATCATCTTCCTTAGAGTTATGAGCAATATGACCAGACTTACCACACCGAAAGCACTTACCAGACTTGGATAAACATTCTCCAGGATGCATTTTACCACACTTCTCACAGGATGGATATTTGGTTTTCTTACCTCCTTGCTTCTTTGATGAATTCTTCCCCTTTGCCTACCAACTAGACCTCTTATTCTATTGTTTGTCATAGAACACCTGATCATCGGCACACTCCATTTCCACCTTCTCCGCACATCGAACAAGTTTTTCATAACTTTTGAACTCACGAGAAGCTAAAGCCCTTCGATACTTTGGCTTTAACCCTGAGTAAAAACGGTTTATTTTACTATCAAGATCTCGTATGAAGTTTGAAGCATACCTTGCCAATCGAGTGAACTTTGCTTCATAAGCAGCCACTGAATCATCCTCCTGCCTCAATTCTAGGAACTGTTTTTCCATCCTAAGACGAACGACCTTAGGAAAATATTTCTCAAGAAACATACCTTTGAATTCGTCCCAGTGAAGATCCTCAATCTCATCACTATACCTGATATTTTTCACCATAGACCACCACTGATCAGCTTCACCTTCAAAACGGTAAACAGCAAGACTAACCTTTTGATGTTCTGAACACCCCATGACATCAAAAATCTTCTCCAGTGCTTTAATCCACCCTTCAGCTTGCATAGGGTCATATGATCCTCTGAATGATGGGGGATGTTGCCTAATAAAATGTTCCACCACTGACATGTTCCTCTGCGGTTAATCAGGATGATCTCGTGCATGGATACCACCACCATTTATATCCGGAGTCAACTGTGCCATCACTGCAAAAAACTGTTCAGTTCTGATTCCGACCATCTCAGGTTGCTGATTTGGAAGGTTGTCTTCCTCCTGATGTCGTCCCAACATAGCTGCTTTGTTTCCTCTGTGGAAAACCATTCTGAACACAAAAATATCTTAGGCGAAGCAACATGGTAATCCGTAAATGTTATATCATTTCAATCATATTATAATTTAACACTTTTCTAACTCCTAAAGTTGTCTAAACCGAACTTTGATACCAACTATAAGGCCCCATCCTTAAACCTTACTTAATATTGAATTAAATGAATAATTCACGTTGAGGATCTTTTCAGGTTTAGAGTTTTAGAGAATTAGAACATAACTATTACATCTCAAAAGATTAAAAAGTAGTCACTTCTACTAAGTTTCCATAATAAAAAAAACTCTTAAAAGAAACATGTCTAGTTCCATGTTTTATATAGCATGACATTCCCTTGATCCCATCCTTGACCTTATTCCACATTAAGTCCTGTGAAAAACATTTCAAAAAAACTTGGGGTGAGCATAAAAAGCTCAGTAAGGGATACACAAAGAATGAAAACTGTTAGTTTTTCAAACATCAAGTAAACCATGTATACTCTATCAAAGCAATACCTTCACCTTCGTGAAGTAGTAAAAACTATTCACTGAATAAAGTATCATTACTTACCTTTTTGTAACCAAAGGATTTCCATAAAACCCATATAAAGAACACATAACATATATAAAGGTAACTTGGGACATAAATATACTTAAGTGGAATAACCATACGGTCGACTTCCACACAGATCACTTAATGGAATAGCCATACGGCCAATTTCCATACATACTTAATGGAATAGCCATACGGCCGACTTCCATACCCAATGAATTGGAGGTTATAACGTAACCACCCGCCCTGGTATTCACGGCACCACCCGTCATATGGTTTATCACGTAACCACCCGTCAAATGTCCAAGTACCAATATAAAATCATAAAACATAAAACCAATATAAAGGAATGATAACATTTCCACATTTCAATCACAATATATCATAATAGAATCTTTTATCAAAACCATTTTCAATACCAAAATACATAAAATAGTATATGGTATTTATTTCATTTTAAAAACATAACGGCTTGTTGAGGAAGCCAAAGACCAAATAATACTCGCGGTGGCGGAAAAGGTCGTTGTCGCCGCGTACGTTAGAAAACATTCCTTTTTGTCGTTTAGTAAAACGCTTCGTAGAAAAATATTCCTTTTGTATAAAAGTAAAAGTCAAAGGGGTTTATACACCGTATAAAAGAAAGTTGTGTATAAAACGAAATATGCCTCAATGAAAGGAGATTGAGACGAAGTCCCTTACCTCAAGTCCGACTTGACTCGATCGTTCTTTAATGTCCTAAATAATAAAATTGAGTTAATTTATAATTGATTAAGAACCTTTTTAAAGTTCATTATTCCAATTATATCAATTATTTCCATGTTATAAACATTATGTAACCATTTAAGTTAATGATGTTTATTTTGTCAATATTTGGTTCTTAAGTCGAAAGTGGACTTCTTAAAATTACATGTTGTTCGTGTGGTCAAAGGTTCTTTATATCCAGAATGACATTCCTGATTTGGAGATCATATATATCATATATATCTAGCATATACATGTATTTATAATATTACATAATCATTTAGAGGTAAGAAATGAAATGCACCGTTCATGGAGACGGTAAGCCGTACGTACGCATGAACGCTACTTTCATTTCTATTTCATATTTTATAGAATGGAATCATAATGATATAAGAGTATATTATAATTCCAGTATAATAACATATATAATATCATTAATTTATCCTTTACACATCCCACATATGGTATTAACGAATCAAATCACTTTCAAGGGGCGGTAGTCCGCACTTCCTAAAATGAAGATATAGTGTTTACCCATAATGGAAACAATAATGGTATTCCATAAATGAAAAATACAGAAGCCTAAGGAAAGAATAAATATATTATATATCATATATAAAAATAGTGACATCATAATGGCCACCTTTGAAGGTTTTAAATGAGTATTGAACAATCATCGTTTCGGGAGGCAGAATTTCGCCATCCACGGAAACCGTATGTTCTTTAACGATTTGATGTAGTTGTGTGAGAGTGTAGCTCGAATAAATCTTATTACAACATCCTAGTATATTTAAGATACTGGTGTTGTTACAAAAGAAGTAAATAAAAATAGTTCAGGGGGTTGGAGAAGCAAAATAAAACAAATGAACAAGAGAGAATGAATTACCTTTAAAGGTGTAACTTCTTTTTATTTGAGCCTAAAGGCTTCCTTTGAAAGGATTCTGCCCAAAGGGAATCCTCTAGGATGAGGAGAGGGATGTGGAGAGAGTAAATGGTCAGGGTATGGCCGATCCAAAGGCTTTAAGAGTGTGTGAAATGAGGTAGAGGTGGGGGCCTTTTATAACAGGAGAGGAGGGGCACTTTTGGAAATCATGAAACTATTATTTTATTTTCAAAAGTGCTTCGAATTCCTAAGGTCCCACATTGATATATTTTGAATATAAGATGATAAGGCTTCGAAATATTCCCATACAATAGTTTTTGGAAAAGTGTAGGTCTTAGATTTTATATTATCATTTCATTTAATTTAAACTGTTCATTAATGAGGTCATCGTTGCATCATCATGATGTCATAATTAATTTAATTTATTTAATGTCTAAAAATTATAAAAAAAATACTATGATGTAGGAAATCGTTTTATCTTTCCAATTAATATTTATAATCAAAAATCTGATCTTTATAACCCCATGTAAAAAAAAATTCGTAAAACATATTATGTTTGTGTCATTTTTACTTTTACATTAAATAAAAAGTTATTTATGTCATTTCCCAACCAAAGTGGCTCCATGGGGTCCCCAAGTTGACTCATGGCTTGTCTTGGTCGTCCACGACACATCCAATGAGGGTAGGACATGTTTCAAGGTCATCTCATATTATTAAAACATTATTTTTACCTTAAACTACACTAATTACCACTAATCGTGATTAAAAACTTAATAAGTTACTATTCACCAAAAAATTATTTTAATCTCATTCAACCACATTTTACTTCTTAATTAAAACCATGTATGTCGGATTTTTGAAAATCAAAACACAATGATGGCAAAATTTCATTTAAACGGAAAATCAGTTTTTATAAGTACCACTTTGTGGTTTCACTATTCATCAAAAATTGAAGTTTTTCAGAAAATTACAAAAAATTCACCCTAAGCTATATTTGATATTAAGAATTCAAAAATGAATTCTATTTTACAAAATTTAAAACATATAAGTCGCATTAATTAATTTAATAATTAATTCCCTCTGTTAGAGGAAATAGAGTGTTTTTATGAAACAATAAGTATCAAAAGATTGACACTAGTTTAAGTCCGATTTCAAAGTGAAATTAATTCCAACGACCACTATTGGATTTAATGGTAAAAATATTTTCTAATTTCACTTTAAAACCAATTAAAAAGATAATCTAATCATATAAATAAATTAGATTAAAAAGAGGTTTTGAATTAAAATACAACATTTTACACTATTCATTAAAAAAAAGAACTTTATCGGAATGATACCAAAAATTTACACAATGTAAATTTTGATGTACCAATTCTAAAGAAGAGTTATTTTTGGTCCAATAGAATTTATAAGATTGATCAAAACTATATTTAATGACGGTTCGCCATCAAAGGGTGATAAGTGAACCCTTAGTGAAAATTAGGGTATAAATGCCTAAAATTGAACTCTTTCCGTATTTTAAGCCTTTATATTTTATTGGGTAAATGTAAAAACATTTAAAAACATATATAATCATATTTTAGTTATTTCTATCCATTCCCGCCAGTACAACGGCTACTTTTTAACTAACATTTAAAATAATATTATTTTATTACTTGTGTGCAACGTAAGTTTTCAAAGAAACTCATCGTTGCGTATAGAGTACGCTATCGAACGTAGAAAACCCTTTTAATTAAAATTAATATTTAATTCGTAAATATTAATAAATATGAAAATTCTTTATTCTTTAATTACTTGGGATGTTACAAGATGAATAACTATTTACGATGAACTAGTAGTGTCAGTTTTTAGATGTATAGATTAATGTACTAATTACATATTTTCTAAAAAGTTCTAATAGATAAATAGTTATAAATTTAATTATTTAATGGGACTTAATATATGCTAAAATTTTATTTTCAATCTTTGGGCATCAAAGTTAATTTATACACATCCTTTTATTGAAATTTTTGATGAATTAAAATAGTTAATATAATAATTTTTTGTTTATATAAATATATCAATTAAGTATATTTCCTTATATTCTTAATTAATAAAATAATTAACAAACATTAGGATAATGATGAAAAGAAAATGTTTCATCCTAAAATCATAAATTTTTTGAACTGATGGCCTTTTTAATCATCATTGATTTAGGAATCTTAGGGCCTCAACTTTTTTTGATAATTTAAATATTTCTGGTTGATGTCCTCAATCACTACCTATAAATATTTACTCTTTTCCTATATGTCAAATCTTTACTCTCAACCAATTTTCTCCTACATGGAAACCCATTTATATGTTTCATAGAGTGTGGTATTAATGTAATATATATTTTATATATTAAATAAGTTTTTTCATTCAATATATTCTATTGACGTAAGATGATGAAAAAAACAATATTCTATGCGTAAAACATTTTTTTATAAATATATCATTACCATATTTTAATGGAGAACCCATTTTAAATGAAAATTTTGGAACATTTAAAGACATAATATGTAAAAAAATAAACATCATCGTTTAATGGGAAATATAAAAATTAGCTGTATTTAATTTATTTGTATTTTTCTAAAAGGTTTCATTTCTTAATGAATAATTACGAAATATAGAATTCAAGTTCAAAAAATGCCTTTACGTCTAATTTAATTATGTGGTTAAATTATATTTTAAATTTGTTTCGATGTGTTATTATATAATATTTTTATAAATTAATGTAATTCGGGAAATTCATATCAATTTCACGATCAAATTAGATACAATACCTTAGTAAATTTTTAGTTTTTTTACATTAAAAACACTCATTGGCGACCCGACATTGGTATTAATTTTTAATTAATTTCATAAAATTATGTGATTTTAATTTAGGAAAATGGATTCCATATTTATAACTAAATTTTTTTAATTACTAATAATGTTAACATAGTTTATTACCAAAAATATTACTGAAAGTGATTAAAATTAATTAAATCGATAAATGTTTAATTACGCTTAAGAATGGACTAAACCGTAACCTTAAAGTCCAAACAACTTATAAACTTGTCCAAAATCCATTAGATGTAAATATTTTGACCATAAACTCCCCTGGATATACTTTTTTCATTATTGGATCCATATACAGCATGAAAAATGTTTGTAGAATTCTCTCTTCAAATATTTATAGTTGTGTCACTCCTTGTTCCCGATAAAAGGCCACAACCTTTTTATAATTTTTGGACCACAATAACCACATAGGTTTAGACAAGATATAACCATTAAATTTACCAAAAACCTTTCATTACTTCTTGAATCATCTATTTGAAAATAATTTTTTCCAAGGAAGCCTTTTGACATAAACAAAAAGGACTTACCCGATTTAGAGGTAACACCATCTCTCAAGATACTTAATATTATTTTCCTTTCCACCCCATACAATATCATTATTCCATTATTTTATAGAAACACAATAATCCTAAAAATAATATTATTTTATTATTATATTTTTTCATCGTAAACTTATACACACCTTCATCTAATGGGTAACAAGCATACTGTTTATGTGTACGATGAACTGCCACCTCACTAAACGATGATTGTTCATTTTTATATAACCGCCTCTCATGGGGGAAATTATGATGGAAAATATGATTATATATTTTATATATTATAATTATTATGTCTTTATTCTTCTTATTCCTTTTAAAACAAATATCATTTTACAATCCATTTTGTGTAAATATGAAAATTTCATTTGAGTAAGTGTGGACTACCGCACCATCAAAGTAATGTGATTCCTTCACACAATACATGGAATGTTTATAAATAGGTTTAGTGAACTCATATAATATATATAACATTATAATAATATATTAATTATATTTTATACATATATTCTTGTAGGTTATTTTCTTTAGTTCTTTCAATATTACAATAAAAACATAAACAACGTTCATGCGTACGTACGACTTACCATCACCAATAATGGTATATTTGTATTAATACTTATTTTTTATATAGTTATAATATATATATAATGAATATAAATTATATTTATATTATGTTTTACATTATGTAAATATTATACAAGTATATGGATCAATGATATAGCAAATTAAGACACACACGATGAACAAAGAGTTATTACCTGAAGTCAAACCTTAATATATGATTTTTAACTAGAGGGAAATATAATGTAATGATCACAAAATTTGTTTTATTATATATAATAAACTGGTACATTTACAAGATTTATAATAAGTTTATATTAATTATAAATTGGTTTTGAATGAGTATGAAGTGTGTCAAGACACAAGGTAAAGGGATTTAATCTCATAATTTATTTCCCAAAAATACATGCTATGTTCAAAATGATTCACTTTTATGTCATGTATTCAGTTCCAAAGATTTTATTATATTTATTTTATACTTAAGCTTATGGGTATTCAAATATCCATTATATTGACTTTATTAAAATTGGTTTAAGTTTCAAAAATTTCAATTTTGTAAAATAGTTTTCTCCTAATTTTCCATCTTTGAGAATCATATATTTTTTTGCACCTAAAGTCATTTATTGAGGTGTATATACTTCCAGTTTATATTTTATATCATTAATATCTTTATTTTCATGATATTTTTAGATTCAATAATTATCATTTTCTTACAAGGATAGTATTATCCCGTGTTACCAAGTGATAAGAGTTTATTGAAACAATATAATTTCTTTTTAAGATTGATTTGAATTATCCTTAAATTAATGAAATATTCTAATCCATTTATCATTTAAACTCATGAGTTTCTTTATCCTATATTACTTAATGGTATATAAATTTATTTGTACAATTTTTACACACTTTGGTACTTAAGATAATGTTTTTAGTAAAATGTTTATGTCTTTCTCTCTAGTTAGAAAACTATTATATTCAAAAACCATGTTTTCAATAATGTTTTCAAAAATGTTTTCAAAACACCATTGAATCCCATTTTCGATGAAAAAAATTTTTGAAAACATTTTATGCTTTAAAATGATTCCATTATATATTTTGAAAGGTATTTTCAAATAAAAATATTTTCAAAAATGTTTTTATGTTTCAAATAGTTTTTCAAATGAATAAAGGTTTTTTCCCTCGAGAGATAATTTTAAAAGATCATTAAAAATTATTTCCCATATAATATAACATACATGGGTGTTACACATTGATTTATGGGGATGTTACTCAATGGTTCCATACACATGATTCTATTAATGGATTATGTTTTGATGTAATTATGTTGAAGAAAATCATTTCTCTTTCTGGGGTTATTTTCTTTTGAATCCCACTACATTTCACAGGTTACATTTATGATGAAATGACTATGGAACATGTCTTTTTACACATATTAGGATATGATTACCTGTTTATAATACTCATTTTATTTAATGGGTTACAATATGATTATTTATGATCTTATGAAACATGTATTTATGATCTCATTATGAGATATTTGTGACCTATTTGTTCCTCTAATGCAACATGTAATGATTTGTAACTCATGAGATAGAAAAAGATGGTCTTGTGAATGAACCTTGACTAATAAGATGGATATGGGGTGAATAATTAATACCAATATGGTATGAGGAGGGACTTAATGAAACTTATATTGCAATGTATGGGAACCATTTCATCCAAGATGGTATGGGGAGTGAACCTTTACTTCCAAGATGGTCTTGGTTGTGATGTCTTGGCTAATATAGAAACCATATTATATATGATTATGTTTTAGCCATAATTCCATGATTTATTACTATGCTATGATTTAATGGATTATTTTAATTTTTTCATTATGATTCAGGTCTTATGAACTACTAAGATATACGCCATGATTTATGTATATGATATTTGTATTGGTAGTTATAATCATCTATTTTCATGATCATGTTTAGATTTCATTAGGATCACATTGATTATAACATATCTCCATTGTTTACCATTAATGAGAGTTTTAGATCACCAATTTTTATGTTTCCATCCCCAATCTATGATGATTTGTATTATTTTCAATGTGTCTAAAAGGTGTGGTAGTGAAGAAAAACCTAGTGGAAGATAATTTAGGTCACACATGTATTAGTGTTTATTTTTCCATGTTTCATTAGGCACTATACTTGTATGTTTATTGTTCTTATGTTGATAATGTTTCAAGATTTACACAAATGTTATGTAATGTTAATGTATGAAATGAGAGTGTAACTATACATTATGTTCTAGTCAATATTTCATTATTTTTTCATTAATTATTTGATGGATAAATATTGTTGTAGAATTGGTGGTGTTATTGTTGAGGTAGACAGATTAATGAATTATATTAACTTTTGGTCCCCATTTTTGGTTTGGTAAATACTTAGAAATAAATAGAAATAATAATAACTCATTTTTATATAATAATATCTATTGAAAAAAAATTGTTCTTTATGATTAAAAATTTTTAAACCTCAAAACTATAAAGTATAGCTCTGTATTCAATAAAATTTATAACACACAACACCATGTGTAAAAAAGAATATATTTACTTCATACATTATAATCTATTTACTGTATTAAATTAGTATAATATATTACATATCTTGTAATTCACACAAACTGAGTTAGATTTAAATACATAGAAGAGATAGCTTACTCGATAGATTGTGTTAAACGCAAGATCTGCATTCCTCTCTAGCATGCATTACATGCAAGATTGAGTTTCACAAAATTACAATGTATTATTAAAATCTTAATAATTAATATAATATGATATAATCTAACAATTTTGTTAGTTTTTATTAATATTATAAACTAAATTATAGAATTATGGTTTATAAAAATATAACATTATTTCATTGGTTACCAATTAATTATTAATGAATATAATATCCAATTGGATATATAGAGAAATATTATTATTTTTACGCTTTAAATGGAGTTTTTTTGTAATACACAAAATTAATTACAATTACTGAATTATAATATTGAAATATATATGTTATATATTAATTAAATATTTTTTATATTAATTATTTATCTTTGAATGACATAAGATAAGAATGAAATCTATAAAATAGATTAAACCTAAATGTTTATAAAGACAATTTTACCTCATTTTAATGGTGAACCCATTTAGAATTTGAATTTTAATAATTTTATTGATTTAGTATTTCTAAATAAACAAAAAATAATAATTGAATCACTAAAATTAGTTTAGGGTTACTTTATTGTATTTTTCTACGATGTTTCATTTTTATACTAAATAGTGGAAAATAGAGTATTTTGGTTCAACACTGCTTTTTTATATAATTTATTTACAAGGATAAATAATATTTTAATTAATTTAAAATATAATTATCAAGAAATTATCAATTAATCCATTATAGTTCATTTTAATCAATTTCACTTTAAAATTGACTACAAAAACATTGAAAACATTCAGATGTTTTTAATATAAAGACTAGATGTCCCCCCATATGGGATATTAAATTTAAATTAATGTATAATACATCCTTGTTTAGAATTTGAAAAAATAGTTTCCAAATATTTAATAATAATAATTTCTAATTTCTAATTTTTTTACCTTATTTTTTCACCAAAAGTTTTAGAGAATGTAATAAAAATTAATTACATTTATTATTGAAAATTTAATCTTAATAAAGGAATAAACCATAATCTTAAGGTTCCAAATGACCTAGAATATTCTAAAAAATAAATTTTATGGTAATATTTAGACCATATAATCCCATTGATCGAATTGAATCCATTATTGGATTCAAATACAATTTGAAAGTCCATCATCAATTTTTTTTTCAAAAATATTACACGAGATTCACTCCTCCACTATAAAAGGAATCCTCTCCCCCCACTTCCTCAAACATTGAAAAAAACATGGCATTGACCAATATATTCCAAAATATCTTATATAAATGACTCTTATCATTTATGAAATCTCTCCCTATTCATATTTCAATCGATGGAAGTCGTTAGTTCAAACCAAAAGGAGTTACCCGATTAAGAGGTAACAAACTTCCTTAATTTCTTTAGTTTTATTTCCATCCTACAACCCATGAAATATTATTATACTATTATTGAATAAAATTGATGTAATATAAATATAATAGTATTCATTTATTCTTATGTTTCTTACTACACTTGCACACAATTCCATCTATTAGGTAACAAATATACAGCTTTGGTGTTTGGTGAATTACTACCTCATAAAATGATGATTTTTCATTTTTTCCTTCACTTCCTATCATGGTGGAAATTATAAGAGATAATATATTTAGATTTTTTATATAATAAATTTATTATTTATTTATTTTAATTTAGTACTTTTATAAAATATAACCTTATATGATCTATTTCCTTGGAATACGATAACATCTTTTGAGGAAGTGAGGACTATAACCCTCTCAAAGCAAGGTGATTAATTCAGATTAAAAATGGAACTTTTAAAGGATAATATTAATTAAAAATAAGTAAAATAAATAAACAATATATTATATTAATAAAATAATTGTCTTTATGTAAATAATATATACATCTATACCATTTTATTTATTACCCTTTTACACACAGTTAAAAAGTGATAACGTCGTTTGTGGACGTGTCGACTACCTCCTCCTCGATATGATTTGACACCATTTACATTACATGAATTTTATGGATAATTATATAATATTTTATTTATTATATATTTATCATTATGGAATGATACTTCTTCACTTACCTTATTTCTATAACCATCACTGAAAATTGATAACGTTACTCACGCAAACGTACGACCTACCATCTCAATGATTGAAATGTTGGTTCATTATTATTAAACATATTTAATGATTTATTATAAAAGTATAATTACTACTTTAATATGATAATTATTTCAGGATTATTAATATTTATATTTTATATAATGAAACCTTTTACTATAGTTAACCTACCAATGTTGTTTTTAAACATAATTCGAATTTTGTCAAACCCCCAGATGTAAATTCAATTTTTTATGTAGTCATAAAAACCATAGTAATATGTGAAATAAATGTTAGTATATACATTAAAAGTGTTCTTGATAAATTATGAAACAATAATTATCTTATTATACATTCTTTTAATGGATTTTCATTCAAAAGGAAACACAATGTTAGGGATTTCATCTCAATTTACATTCTATTGAGTCTTAATTGTTGTTATGCACTTATTTTATTTTATATAGTGTATATACAAAACATTTAAATTATATATCATGAATAAAATATTCTAAATATATTATAACTTCATTTAATATTATTACTTCTTCAGTATTATGATATAAAATATTTCAATGTGGTATGGGACACTTTAGAATGTTTAATGATTATTTTCCACAATAATAACAATAATGTTATTTCAATGGTATTCCCATTTGAGGAAATTATATGTGCATCATGAATAAAACCTTTCATTTTTTCTCCTCTACTTATTCATGAAAATTTTCATGTATTAGTACCATTTTCACTATTTTGTACTCCAAATGTTTAAAAAATGATTTCATGAAAACCCCACTTTTTTCTCCCTTTATTTGGAGAGCCATTTTGTACTAAAAACCTGGATTTATGAAAATGTTTTTAAAATTCAATGAATAAAAAAAATTATCCTATCTTTATTATACCAATTTTTTCCAATGTAATATTCTTATCAATTTTTTGAAAAGGGAGTTTTTATTATCATTATTCATACAAATGGAACGTTCTTTTTTATGTTGGTGGATTATAAAAATTTAACTAATGTAAATTATTTGAAGAACCCTTTTCATGTCTAAAATGGTAGTTTGTAAAATTAATTGTTTTAAAAAATTATTTACAGTGATTTTTTTTTGAAATGTTTAAAAAAAAGGATATTTTATTTAAAAGGTTTTTTAAGAATGATAATTTTATAAGAATTCTGTTTATTAATGACAACAACCCATTTTTACTCTATATGGTTTATACTGTATTGATGTGAACTGTAGTATTTCTATGGATGGATTATGATTTATTTGACCTAGGATAGTAATCACATTCAATTCCTTTATATTTTTTAGTCACCTCAATATATTCAATTTCTTATGATCACTAAAACATTAATTTATCCTAATTTTCCATATCAACTGTCATGGGTATGTTCATTTCCTATACCGTATACCATTTTTCATAGGGAGTTAACTTTGAATGTTTTTTTATTATTTGAGAAAATATTGATAAATACACATACTTTGTTCAATATATGTATTTGATAAGTTATATTCTGTATTCGATATGACTAGTACATTGGACATTAAATACATGGGTTGGGGACCATTTATGGGAAGTCCTACTGGTTGGAGACCACCTAATGAAAGCCAGTTTTTGCATCGGTACTCTCATGGGACAAATTAGTTTCACAAATTGTAAATGTTTACACTGTCTCTTGATGGTAAAGGTATCATGTACTTAGAAAACATGAACATGAGTAATTAATAATTTTTTATCGTTATTGGTTGAAATTATTTGTCCATGAGTATTTTCATCGACAAATCTAAATATACATTTAATTTCATTTCATTGATTATAGGGATTGGGTTTCATCTTCGTACACATGCATAATTATTTTTCATTATCATGTTTTTTGAATAGTATGTGTTTCCATTTATTACCATTTTATAATTTTGTCCACTTCTTTATCATCTTATTAATTATATAGTATGTCTGTTCTATTAAATTCCATTCCTGAATGATTATTCTCATTGATTAACTATTTATATTTTTATACATTACCCATTATTGGAATCTGAGAAAACCATTATTATATTTCCTTCCCCATGAATCTATGAAGCATACAATGAATGATATGACATGATATAATTGTTATAATAAAGATAATCTCAAAGTTATTTATTTAGATATAAAAAAAATTATGTTGTAATTAGTTTGTTCATTTGTGATACAAGGATCATTTATGTATCATGTTTACCAAGACTACCGAACTCATGTTCATTTAGGATTTGATTGCTTGTAATCATGCTAATGTAATTTCTAGCATACATCATCTTTCAGATTTCTGGGGTTGGGGTGAAACAGTTGGTATCAAAGGGTGATTTGTAACAATCATGTGATTTATATTTAGGAAAACCAATGTTAGATAATATAACACTGAGGTATAATTTGTGGATAATTACATAAGTGTATCCTAATATCTTATTAAGGTATATATTATGTGGATTTTAAAAGTAATATTCCCTTATCTAGATACTACAAGTGGACGTGGTTCTGGAATATATTTACTTAAGAGTAATACTACTAGAAAGTTTTTTCAAGCATGACTCAAAGTAAAATGATAGAAGAAAATATGCTTTACTTCACACCTAGTTTGACACTCCTGGGTGAAATGTTTAGGATAATTCAAATTTTATTTACAAACTATTACGAAGTATTTCGATATATAATAAGTAAACTTTGTAAAACCTATGCTGTTTTAGATTGAAAAAAATGGCTTCATGATTAAGAAATACTTGAAATGATATTATGGATAAACCATACACCAATGAAGGACCTATGATGAAATAAATGGATGAAGTATTAATGTATTGAGTATATATTGAAAATCATTGTTAAATTAATTTTTTGTGATTACCCTTATTTCAATGATGTCTATCATATTTAGTGTTTGAATTATTTTAATATGGTTTTAGAAAATGAGAACTTATATTCCAGATGAAAAACAATCAAATTAGGTAAGACCATAGTTCTTTATCCCTTGACAGAATGAAAATAACTATTTAATGCCATCCATTAACCTACACAATGTCCTGGTAAAGTTTAAATTATTTTTAGTTAATTACTTTGACTGATACATGTTAATGATGAACCATTGGTATAAATTTTTAATATTATAGATTAATATGTTAAAAAAATTGGTTTTGGAAGATATTTAAATAAAATCATTATAATTGTCACTCTTTATTGGAATTTTAGTCATTTAAAACTTTATTTAGTGCTTTAGCAATTGGAAAATTCATTATTTATAATGATTTTTTTTGGATTAGATGGATGAATTATAATTTGATCAATGCATAATAAAAATTAAGGATTGTTCATATTAAATTGAAACCTATCAAGTCAGATTATTTCCATATATTTTTAGTCAGAATAAAAAATTACCTTAAATTATCATTATTACATAGAAAATATAATTTTCTCCTAATAACATAACTTCTACGAAATATATTTTCTTCCAAATCATCAATGATTTATGTCTTTGAGAACCACAACATTATATTTATCATTCAATTGTTTTTTGATTAATGTACTCATTCACTCCCTATAAATATTTATGTCTTTCCACAATGTATGCATATCTAAAAACCACTAATAATATCATACTTATAGACCAATTTATAGGTTTGTCCGTGTGACCTTTCTTACTTCCCATTCTCTATTTTCTAGAGGCTGTTTTGTGAACACTACTCATGATGTGTGATTTAAATCTAGGAAATAAAAAACAACCTATTACTATTGTCAATTTTAAATTTCAAGGATGCAATTAAATTAATGTGGTTAGAATTTAACCCCTAAAAATTATAATTTACAACTTTGTATTAAATAGAATGTTTTACATGAAACACCATGTGTAACAAGGGAATATATTAAACCGATACATTATAATATTTTATATATCTTAAAAAATAAAATATATTTGATAGATTCTAATGATCACAACACAAAGTTATCTTGGATTACAAAAAAGAGGGACCTTTCTCTATAGTGTACGCTTCACGCAAGAGCATCCTTCCTCGGTAGGTGGCATTCCATGCAAGATCGAGGTTCACCAAATAAAAATGTATTATTAAAGTATTATTATTTAATATAATATGATATAAGTGGTTATGAATAGTATTAAGTATCATATAAAAATATATGAATTATATAAATATGAATTTAATAAATTGGTTACAAATTAATTAGAAATGAAAATAACAATCAATTGGATATAAATAGAAATATTATTATTATTTTTTGTTCGAAAAAAGTTTTTTCTTAGAAAACCTAAGAAAATAAAATTAGTGAATTGTGTTAATAAAATATATTTGTTATATATTCATAAAAATATTTTTTATATTTATCCAATATGGTTGATAGGCATAATATAATAACAAACTATATTTTACACAAGAAAAACTATAGTTTTATGAAGATAATTTTATCTTTATTTAATGGAGAACCCATTTTAAATCTAAATTCTAACACATTTATTGATTTAATATGTCAAGATAAGATTAGTTTCTTTAAAAGAAACACCAAAATTAGGTTATGATTATTTTTTTTTAATTTTCCTGTCGTTTCTTTTTTTAAATGATTACTAAAAAATAATGAATTTTGGTTCAAAACTTCCTTTTCATCTAATTTTTTTATATGGATATATCATATTTCAATTTTGTTTTAATGATTAATTAGATAATATTTTTAACAATTAAACTAATATATGTAAATTAAATTAATTTAAATATAATATTTACAATAAAATTTCATGAATCCTTCGAACGTTTTTACATTAAAAACTTCTATTGTCATCATGTCTATGAGATTATATTTAAATTTATTTCTATCAAATATGATATTTGAATTTATAAAAATGGATTAAATATATTTAATGAACATAATTTATAATTTATAATACTATAAAATTATATTTTGACAAAAAATATTTGTGATGGTAATTAAAATTAAAAACAATTATTATTGTAAAATTAATCATTATAATGGACTAAACCATAATATTAAGGGTAAAAATAAACTAGAATGTTTTAAAAAATAATTTTTATACTTATATTTATAACCTATAATTCATATTATGTAATTTTATCCATTATGGTATCCACACTCAATTTGAAAAACACACATGGAATTCCATTGCTAAAATATTACGAGAGTTCCACTCCTCCACTATAAATGACCTCCCCTACTACCGTATCCTCACGCCACTAAAGCCACATTGGCATGAACAACCTATAAATAAATAAATACTAAAAATGCAACCCCTAATTATAAAATCATTTACTTTGGTGGAATGTAATTCAAGGAAGCCTTTGGTTCAAACCAAAAGGTGTTACTCGATTAAGAGGTAACAAACTTCCTCAATCTCTTTTGTTTTATTTCGATTATCCAAACCCAAAAATGTTAATATTAAATTATTGTATAGATAATGATATAATAAATATATTGTGGTGTTTTATTCTAAGGTTTATAACTATACATAGACACACATCAACTTAATTTGTAAATAACGTACTGTTTTTGTGTACGGTGAAATACTGGCTCCCGAAAAGATGATTGTTTGTTTTTCCTTCACCACCTCTCATGGAGCCCATTATGACATCAAATATATTTAAAAAAATTAGGTAATATATTATTATTTTTTATTCTTATTTAACTCTTTTATAATAGTTACGCATATACTCTTAATTTTGTGGAAATACGAAAACATCATTTGAGGAAGTGTAGACTACTGTCCCCTCAAAGCAATGTGATACATTGACACTATACATGGAACCTGTAAAGTATGGATTTAATGAAAAATACAAGACATAAAAATATATAATTCATTCATTAAGTAATTAAATTCTTGGAAATATAATATATATATATATTCCTTTTATATTTATTACCCTTCCACAAACACTTAAAAATTAAAAACATCATTCATGGATGTGTAGACTACCATCTCCATGACATGATGGTATTTATTTTATATAACATGAAATATATATATATTTATATAATATTTTATTTATTATATAATTATCATCATGGAAGGATATGGTGTTACATTCTTTCTTTTCATAACGATCGTTGAAAAATTATCACGCTACTCATGTGTACGTAAAACCTATCATCTCCATGATTGTAATATTGGTTCGTTTTTCATAACCATATTTAATTATTGATTTTAAAAGTATAATTACTGTTTAAAAATTATAACTATGTAATTATTATTATTATTTAGATGTTATATTATGACACCATTGACCATAATTGACCTACCAATGTTTTTTTGTTAAAAAATTGAATTTTGGAAAGCAATTGTTGTAATTATAATAGTTTAAGTATATGTACACAATATATTAATATGTGAAATAAAATTAAGGTAATATTGAAAAGGGTTTTGAAGAATTTTTGAAATTAAAAATATTTTATATATAGGATGTTAATTGATATTCACCCGAATGGAAATGAAAGGTTAGGGATTTCATCTCAATTTATATTCTATTTAGACTTATTTGTTCTTATGAAACTTGTTTTTTTATATAGTTTATATACTAGAATATTACATTATATATAATGTATCTATTTATTTTAAGGATATTATAACATTATCTTAATTTTATTTCTTCCTGAGTTTTATGATTTAAAATGTTTCAATGTGGTACTAGACACTTTGGAATGTTTAAAGGATATTTTTTTAACAATAACTTTAATGATATTTCAATGGTTCATACATTTGAGAAAATTATATCAAAATAGTTAAATAAAACCTATAATTTTATGTCTAATGGTTATTCATGAACATTTTACAGTATTACTTCCACTTTTCCAGTCTTTGGTACTCAAAATGTTTTATATTTTTTTTCAGAAAACCAGTCTTTGATTCTCTATTTAGTTAGAAAACATGTTTTCTCTTAAAATCCATGTTTTTGTAAAATGTTTTCAAAAATTATTCGATAATGAAATTTTTACCCTTTTTATTTTACCAATGCCTTTCAAAGGAAAATTGTTGTCTCTTTATGATATAGTAATTTTTCAAACATTCAACCATGAAAAAGGAATGATATTTTTACCTTGTACGACATATACGAATTTAACCACAATCATTAATTCGATGATTCCATTAAATGTTTGAGATGTTTTTTTAAGATAAATCTTTTCAAAAAATATTTTCTATGAAATATTTTTTCATAAAGGGTATCAAAAAAATGATATTTTTCATAAGACTATTGATTATGAATGTTCTTTTTATAATATTTCCATTCATCAATGAAAACAACCTATTTTTACTCCACTTAGGGTCAGATGTATTCATACAACCCTTAATATTCGTCTATATGGTTTATGATTGTTTTGGATAAGGATAGTAAAAAAAATTCACATACTTAATTCCTTTTTAGTCCCCTTTAAATATTCTATTTCCTATGATCATTTATATTTTAATTTTCATTAATTAAATATATAATCAATCATGTCTAATTTCATATCATATTCCTTATAAAAATTTTAAGTCATTATTTAATTAATTGGTATTTTACTCTTTTTGGAAATATTGATAAATCTATATAATTTATTCAGCAAAGATATATAATAATTCATATTATGTATTCGATATGAAGAATTCATTAGACATGAAATACATTGGTCAATGACCGTTTAAAGAAAGCCTTATAAGTTGGGAACTGGTTAATAAAATCCCCCTGATGCATCAATAGTCTCATGGAGATAATTAGTTACACAAATTAGAAAATGGTAAAATGTATCTTTACTGTAATGATATCTTGTGTCTAGGAAACATGATGTAAAATAATTAAGAAATTCATGTTCTAAGAATTTTTTTATTATTCAAAAATGAGGTTTAGCATTAACATATCTATAGAGAAATTTCATTTTAGTTCATTTATTTGATGGAATTTGTTTCTTCTTCTTAACCTTCCATATTTATTTTTCTCATCTTATTATTTTTATGGAATCTGTTTCCATTTAATATCTTTCTTTATTTTATACAGTTTCTTATATCCTTATTGATTTTATGTTATGTATGTTCTATTATTTACCATGACATAATTATTATTATTATCATTGAATCATTTTTTCTTTGGCCATACTATCCCCTTAATGAGTATCTAATCAATCACTGGTTATGCTTCTTTCCCCATGAATCCATGAATTGTACTATGAATGACATGCATGGATTTAGTAGATTGAATTATGTTATCATCAAATTAATTTATTTCAAATGAAGAAAAAAATTATATTTTAATTTGTATATTAATTTGTCCAAAAATACTCACCTATGAATCTGTTTTAGCAAGACTACTAAAATATTTTCCCTTCAGGATTTATTTCCTTGTAATCAAGTCAATGTAATTAATAATAGACACCGCATCCAAGATTTCGAGGTTACGGTCTCTACAAAAATTTATTTGGAATCTTAATTTCATAAATTAATAGATATAATGTTAACTAATTAATGAAAAACCTTTAATTAAATTATGCTTATGAAATATAAAGGTATCATGTGAATATATTTCCTCATATTCATACACATTTAAAGAATTACTCAACATTATAAAAATAATATTGAAGCAAACATGTTTTATTATTATCATCATATATGATGAGTCAATAACTTTTTTACTCAGCATAGATTTAAGTTATTGGGTCACATGAAATTTTCTTGATTATTCTATTTCAAATAATCAATTAACTCTATCACTCTCCTTCATTATATGGGAATTAATATTTTCATTAATATCCATATCTTCACTTCCCCCTATGTTATACTTAATTAGAACCCAGTAATGTGTTATTTAAAAACACCTTTATTATTTCTCTATCCCTCTTTCAATATGAATAATTTTTATTCTATTTTAGGATGTGTGTTTTTAGAAAAAGTATTTTCAAATGGAAATACATTTCCATCTGATAAAAATATAAATTTTTTAGAATGAAATATATTTAAGGTTGGTAGAATATAACATGTAATGATTTTAAAGATAAAAAACATGTTCTATAGTTTATATGGAATGAAAAACCATGCTTAAAAGATAATATAGAACCATAATATTTTAAAATAGGAACATCATGTTCGACAGCATATATTACACCCAATACCATGCATAGAAGAGAATATAACACCTTGACATTTTAAAAGAAGAACTTGTTTCCCTATAAGGTATATGAAATGAAAAAAATTCACAAAAAAGAATGTAACGCCCTCATAATTTATGATATATAACCAATTTTTTTATAAATCTATTCTCTTCAATAACTTGATATACAGAAAACTATGAGTCCAAAGGTACTGTAAAATAGTATACAATTATAACCAAGACCATAAATTTGTGGGTATAAACAATAATAACTAAATTATGAAACTTATATGTTTTATAAATGTATAAAATATATTCAATGGTATTATATTTATTTTAAACAATATAATAAACATTTCAAATAAAATGTTATGTCTTTTGAAAAAATTATTTTTCTAAAAGGCGTTCAAAATCGTTCTTTGTACATATATATTAAAAAAAAATTGATTTAATATAATTTATTTAAAAAACGGTTATATTTATTTAATTTAAAATTTAAGAATTATTATAAAGTGAAATTTGTAGAATTATCTAAATAATTTATTTTTTCGATGAATAGTGAAGAGTAGTAGTTTTAATTGAAAGGTGCCTTTCCATTTATATAATATATGAGCCATCATTAGATTTAAAATTATATTTAAATAATATTTAGTTAAATAAAATTATAAATATTCACATTTAAGTATTCATAATAAATTACATATTTAGTTTTGAAATTAAATCATCATATACTTATGAGAATATTAGCATTGGAAAACTGTTTTTTAATCACGACTGTGGGTTTAATTTTAAATTAATATTTTCTACTTCTATGAATATAATTTTTATAAAATTATTCCATATTGGAAATTATAATAATAATTATTATATAATAATTCCAACTTATTTTTTTTCTCAAAATGAGTTGTGAAAACTGATAAAATTAATTATCACGATTATGGTTTAAACTGCTTTTCCTAGGGTAGACTAAAAAATAAGAGTAAAAATGATATAAATCCTTTTCTAAATTTTATTTTTCTAGGAATATTTAAACCATTATTAATTTAGGCTCAATTTATATTTTCTGTTGGGAAACCTTTCCCTGAATGTTACCAATATAATAATTAAGTGATAAGAAATGTGAAAATGTCACCCAATTGCTATCAAATTTCAATTATATGTTCAAATTGGGGAAAAATAAAGAGGTGAAAAATTCTTACCATTAATATGAGAATAATTAAATTTATTTTATGGGGGTAATTTATTTTAAATTTTTTATTAATTATATAATTATATTAAATTCTTAGTAAATGATAATGCATAAATTATTTTGTTAATAGTGAAATAAAATAATCGATAACAAAAATATTAAAAATAGTATAAATTGAATAAATTATTGTGTAAAATTAATATTACTATTAAATATAACATGAAATATATGTTTTAAAATAATTAAATATAATTATATGTGTGTCTTGATTACATAAATGTTTAATTAAATGAATAGTGTCAAAATTAACATTAATGTTATTTGATAAAAAATAATATTTTATTAAATAATTTTAAATTATTGAAAATAAAATCCTCTTCAAAGTTATTTTTTTTATGTATAAAAATAACAATAATATTCTATTCATATAAAAATTTACTATTTATAATAAATATATTGAAACATAAATAGTAAACACTGTAATACCATTATAATGGGGAAAATATATCTTTTCCCATTACATGAAAATGTCTTAAAATTATTTTTCCAACACACATAGGATTTTAAACTAATGAATTATATTTAATAAGTATTACTATAATGTAAATATAATCAAATTAGTATATTTTTTTTCTATTCTCAAATGATAAATATCCATAGTGAAATGAATAGGTAGCATAGTCGAAACTAAAATAGTATATGTAAGGAATCATAGATCGTATCGAATAAGATGTTTAAAAAACGTGTTTATTGGGTGGTGTATGTGTTTATAGACCATATATTTCATAATATATATTAAATATCAATTTTGGAGGCACTTGGTGTGATCGTGAATTCCAATTATTGAATAGTTTTTGTTATTTACAAAAAATTCACTCGTCCTCACCTATAAAAGGGAACAATATCACCAAACTTATTCTCAACTATCAAGTAATTTGGATTGAAGAAAACGTAAAGATTTATCTCTCAAATACAACTATAAACATTCTAGAGTATCTGTTCTTCCAAAAATAATAATCATATTGTCCTTTAGAGGAGATGAAAATGAGGTTTTTATAACAAAAGGTAATCTTCTTGAAATTTCTTTTTATTTTATTTTTTTACAACATTATATTATTTAATAAAAAAGAATATTAAAAATATATCACATATAATATGATTTTATTACATTAATTAAATAGTATGTATTCATTTCCACTTCCATTAACTGAGAAATAAATCATTGACCATGTTTACAGTGAAATATCACCTCACGAACTCGTGTGAAACATTTTCCATAGACACCCTTCAAGGATGGGTAAAATAATTAATTTAATATATATATATATATATATATATATAATTTATCATATTTTTATACTTATGAAACTTTATTATTCCATATTTATTATTCTTATACATTTTATTTAAAATATGATGTTGTAACTCATTGGTACGGAGGAGTACCGCCTCATGAAGTATTATGATTCATTTTTCACATACTCATTACACGGAATGTACTATGGATAAATATAAAGGATATATATATATATTCAATGATATTTATTATTAAAAATTTATATATCATCCAATTCCATATCCTTTCGCCCATAAAGGAAAAGAAAACGTTCCATAGGCTTAGTTATGGTGTATAATGTCAACGATGAGACGTGATCCATTCTCCATGTTAAGATTTCAATAATGATAATATAATTTTATATAATCAATAAAAATAATATTTATTAAATTTATATCATTATTGATATTATTGAACAATATAATATTACAATAACGAGATCATTCTGGTCAAAACATGTATGAGAGAATAACACTTGTGAAGCAATAGTATTATTGATACACTATTATTTAACGGGTGATGATATGTTATAAAAAGATCATATATGATATTATAAATATTAATTATTTTATTTTATAAGTTGATAACATTTTTATAACGAATATACTAGAGTTTATTGGGTGTTTAACCAAAATGAATCGTGAGATGGGGGATTTTATCATAATTTCCATGCATCGAGTAATATTGTAATGTTATAAACTTAATTTATATTATATAGTTTATATAATTCTTGATTTAAATGTAATATCATGAATCATTAATACTTCATGGTGTTTAATTTTTCAAATTTAATTATATCATCCAAGGTTATTTGTATTAGAAATTAATATGTGGTAAATAATTTCATGTCTCAATTTCTTTTCATTAGGTTATATTATTTCATCATTTTCATTGATATTATTATAATATTTTTGTAATTAATTTTTATAATATTATTTTATATTTCCTATTTTTTATGTGTATTTACTTTTGAAACAACTAATCTATTTATTAATTAATTATCACTTCAATGTTATTATTATTATAATTGTTTCTCATTACAAATTGACTTATTTGGGACATATGTCATGTTATACACCTATCTTATTTATTAGGGTGTACATACTGATCATTTCGTATTTTATATAATGAATATATTTCTATTCATTATATTTAATGTGTCATTTTGATTTATTATTTTCATGTTTTTTACGATTGAAAATTAACACAAGTTGTAAGAGCAACGAGTTTGAATATGATTTTAATCAGGTTTGTTTGTGCTTAAATTTACATTGATAGAAAATATTTGATAACTATTTAATAAAAATATATTAATTTATTATCCTATCGAAAATAATGACATTTTTAACTACTTGTAAAATTTTCATCACTTTTTTACATTAAATTAATGAGAATGTTTTAATGAAATCTAAAATAATTTTTGACTTTTACTGAAAATAGTTTTTCTTCAAAATAAATTTACTCTAAAAATTATTGCAATTTTTTTAATAAATATGGTCTAAATTAATTTTTAACAATAATTTTTTTTGAAAAAAAATCAATGAATATTTAATTATGTTTTAAAAATAATAATCTTTCTTAAATTTAATACAAAAAATGTGAAATAACTAACTGTATTTAGCATACTCATAATGAGTACAACCTTCCGCCATACTAACCAACGATTAATTTTAATCTTCTATTACATGTTTTAAAAAAATGAAATTTTTTTCTTAATATTATGGAATTTTTTTATAAAAGTTATTTTAAAATTTAAGAGGTTTTTCCATACCATATTTTTTAAATATATTTTTATTTTATTTTTATTCATAAGTGATAACTACCATTTATTTAACATGTACACATTTTTCATTTTAGATGTTTTTATTACTAAAAATATATATGATTTCATCATGTAGACTTTTATTTTTAAATTTATTTGATATATTGTATAAATAATGATATTTTAATTATTTTTTAATAGAAATATTTTTTGATGGGAAATATCATTCATTATTTAAATTTATAATTTGACAAAAAAATGTATGAATTGGATATAATGTTATGGGTCAAGAATGGTAATTGATATACCCTTAATACATCAGTAGTCTCATGACATGACTCTATTGGATAACATTATTTATATGGGTTTTTACAGTATATATTCCCTTTAGTGAAACTGTATTGTTACAAGCGTTTAATAGTAATGTTCTCATGATTTATGAGATAATGATATAAAATAATAATATTTTCCATCATCAAGAATTTAATTATTATCATCCTTAATATTATTTCATTTATGTATTCCATGGATATATTTTTTTCTGAAGTTAGTGATTAAATGGAATATGGGTTTATATATTTACCGTTTCATATTGATTATTCCTTATGTAATCTAAATATTCATGTAACAGGTAAAATGAAATGTTTTTTTAGATTTTTACCATGCCATATTGTTTTATTCTTATTGATTATGCTTTAATTATTCATGACATTATCCACTATAGTAAACCTTTACTAATCATTTCTTCTTACACTTATTTTTTCAATTCTATAGTTTTTGAATAAGGGGCCTTTAAATTAGATCAAGGAAGAATAATATTTACATTCAATTTTTTGTAATTTAATTTTCAACTACCATTCGAGACACATGTATGTATCTAGTTTACCATGACTGGTAAAAAGTTATGTCGTTGGGTTATGATCACTTGTATCTAGTGTCAATGTAATAAATTAGAAACTAGATTCATGATATTAGGATTTATATCCGTAAATGAATTACATACATTTGGATTATACTAAAACCAAATAATTTAAATGATACACATTTAGGTTTATCTTAATATTTATTATTTTCATATATTTTAGTAGATATTGGTTTACTAGAAAAAAAATTTAAAAATGGATTAGTCTGGATCTTACCATACCACTATACCATGTGATGTTCAAGTGATTGTGAAACCTTACCACATGAATAAGAACTACATACCATTATTTATATTAACCAAATATCTCTATGTCTTGAACTAATAGAAAATTAAGGAATCATATTACCGAGTGATTAGAATCCCCATACAAAATGTGAAATCAACCTACCAAGAAAACCTCTAAATTTAAAAACATAAAGGAAAATATCTACCTAATGAATTAATCAAGTTACCATATATGGTATGTATAATTTTTCATTAATAAATATACTGAATGATTCATTTAATGTAGTGACCACATGAGGAAAAAAACTAATTCATGTGAAAATGAGGTGACCAAAAGAAGAGTTAAACTGACTGTTTCACCATTCCACATCACATGACAGTGTCATGCTGTCATGAGCTCAAATAAAAATAGTTCAATTGATGAAACATTACCATTAATAACATACCATTGGTGTGTTTAAAATCTAAAATGGATGGTTTTGGAGAATCAAATGCAGTGTCAATGCATTTAATAATGAATACATGTTCTTCATTGAATACACATAATGGAGATCTATTTAAATAGAATTTTTTTATCACTTTGAGTAATGATGGAACACAATGAAAATGTGAAAAAAAAAATGAATAATATAGGTTATTTATGATTTCTTCCAGTTCTAAAAAGATAACTATTATGAAATTATATTTTGAAGAATTTTTTTTAAACTCATCCAATATCCTTTTATAAAAAATTACATGAATATATATAGTTATAGATACTCAAATCGAGTTGTATTACATTTCCTATATTTTTATCTCTTCATCTATCCATTTTTGATATTATATTAAGCTCTATATTATATAACTCATTTTTTTATTAAAAGAAATTCTATTATACTACATTGGAGATTACATGATATTATAACAGTTCTCTTATTTTCATTCTTATGAATAACTATAGAAGTGGATTGGTGGGTCCTAATTTATTTTTTATCCAATGTATAACTATAGAATAAGATCAATGGCTAGGTAGTATTGTGATATTTTGATTATAAAACATGATCTAGGTTATAGATATATCTATTCATTATTAAAAATCTTGGATGTATTTGAATTCATTAACACTCATTGGGTAACCTTTCCACCTTAGTTGATCCTATTTTATTCTTTTATGAGCTCCAAGAATAATTATGGATCAGTGGATGAAAAAAAGTTTTTTCACAAAAAATAGATAGGTCACACAATTCAGGTAATCTATTATTTTAACTGTACAATACCCATGTGGTATGGATTTATATTAGAGAAAGGTGATTTATTCATGGTTTGATCATAGTTAACGAGAATATGCGGCCCCAATGAAAACTGTGAACCCTATAGTTAAGGGATCCTAGATAGCTTTAACATGGTTTTACTAACTATGTGACCCTCTAGTGAAAACCATGATCCTCTGTAGATAATGGATAGTAATGGGTACATGGTTAAGGTGCTTCGTTAGTTTAACCATGTGGCATCCTCTACAAAATTGTGAGACTCCCTTATAAACTATAAAAAAATTGGATTTTATCCTTTCTAACTAGTAATTTTTAAGTCTTAATCAGTCCATTATATTATATAGGCTCATCCTAACACATCCATAGTGTTTTTAGGTCTATCCTCTAGATTATTGGTATAAATTGTTCATTTTTATGGATCACATTGGGTTATGTTGTGTTTTTTTATCATGTTTTCCCATTTCATTGTAAATCTATTGTAAATCAATTATCCATTCATATTGTAATAACAGAATTGTGTTTTGATGATATATATATTGGGTTTTATGGAGGATTGATGTTTTTTCTTATGAAACATTGATTACGGGGACCTGATCTAACTGTTCCTTGAACTCCTTTTTTTAGGATGTCATGTTTTAACTTTTTTTGAGGTTGGTGTTTCTATACAAAGGGTTATTTTTATGAATTTGATGTTTTTTCAGTTAAATTTAATTTTTTTTCATTGAACTGAAGTTATTCATGGGTTTAAATGCTTTATTTTTTAAGGGATTTAATTTTTATAAGGGTATTTTTCAAAACATGTTTTTGATTAAAAACTTGAATTGTGGTTTTTATTTGGAAAAGGGTTTAAAACAACAAAGTATATGTTCTTGGTTATAAAAATGGTTTGTTAAAAATTATCATGGTTTTGAAATGGTTTCAGAAATGGCATATGAGTAACATTGGGTGCATCAAGAAAGTGAAATAAGTGACCCCAGTGTGTTTGGAAGCACTAGGGTTACTGTTTTTATACCTATAGACTATGTTAGGACAAGATATTGGTTGATACAAATATATTACTGTTTATTCTCTTCGATTTCAAGTATTTATTCCTATATGGTAAATCCCAATATAGTGTATTTTCATTTATTTTTATTTATTTCATGATTGATTTTAGCATAGATAGTCCCACACATTTTATCAGAAAAGGAAGTATGATATGATTTACATAATGTATTATTCTTCGATATCAGTTGCTTAACTTATGATTTATGGATATGTATTACTGTTCAATCACTTACTCTTTTCAAATTCCTTGATATCATGGATATGAATCGAATTGGTAAAAAAATGGAATATTACATAAAATGTGATTGTATTTATGAATGGAATTTGTAAAACTATTTTTTACAATATATAACAACTTAATTATTAATATTATACATTGTATAGAATCTATGTTAGAATCTTACTCGGTATAGTTCCCCCACCAATCTTTTGTATTTGGGTGGTTGAAAATTTTTTATTGCATGATTCAGGTAATGGTAAGGGAATATTGTGTCATATTGTCTTATTTTGTAGACACTGACTTAGTTTGGGATCAGTTGGAGGTGACTATTGGTGTCCTTGATTTTGTTTTCCTCTAATTTTAATAGTTATTTGTTTATCGGATTAGTTATGGATTTTATGTATCTTGGATGTATATTTTTATTCTGTGTTCTACCCTATTTGGATGAATTTGTTTTGTTTTTATTCATCACATGTCTCCTTGATCATGTGGTACCTCACCATGTGATGTAAAACTCTTTTATATGGTATAATAAATTGAGTTAGCCCATTAAAATTTTGTATTGGAGGTATTTTTAGCCTGTAGTGTGTTAATAGTTCTTATGTTTAGTTTTATTTCATTGGTGGATATGCGTTATGACTATCAGGTCTTATGTAGTATGTGTGGGAGGGTTCTTGGATATCTCACATCAACATATAAATTAATTTTACCATTGGTGGATATAATATTTTTTACCAAGACCGAGAAAAATAATTTGAGGTCATTTAAATTAGAAAGATTGGGAGTTTGTTTAAATAGACATATTCCGTCATAATTCATTGTTTTTGTTTATTCATGGAAATATTAATTTTATTTAAATAATCTTGTTTTGTAGAAATAGATATGAATTCATGATTTGGGTCCTCAAACAATGTTATATTAATTAATGATGATTGGAAGTTATCTTGTACATACAAAAAATTCCTCTGAAAATTACTGCTACAAATTTAGAAGTGGAATCCTCAAGGTAGGATTAGCTTGGGAATCCTCCAATAGACATAAATTATAGTGAATATGTAATCTATAAAATGTAGACTCTTGGTCATGTGGGTTTTGGGTACCTGATGCATATGGTGTATCATGAATCACTATTAACTAATCATCATCTACCCATATTCCATGGTGAAAATAGTCCCTCAGAATCTGAGGATATTCTTGAACATATTGAGAGGATCTTTAACATCATGAAGACACTTAAATATTATATTGTAGGTTTTTTCATGTAATCTCTCAATGAATTGGGAATAATATTATATGATTGTATTTTGAATGAATTATTACATGGGTTTCTTACCATATATTCTTTAATGAAAATATTCAAATCGTTGTTTTACACTGAGAGTGTATGTGCAGTAAAGACCCAAGAATTTCTAATAATGGAGTATGAGGAGCTTAATTTTATGATTTATTCCACCCAATTTTCTATGTTGGTGCATATGGAGATAGTATCTACTGAGTAACTAAAGGGTTGGCATTTTTTGGGATTGAGGATCGAAATTTAGTGGATATTTATTCTCATGTTCCCTCTAACCCTAATGGGGGTAATTAAAAATTATTCTTTTGTTGAGGAAGAAATTACAATAATGAATGGTTTGGGAGGAACTTTAGTTGATGTATTTGATAGCCAGGGTGTGTCTTATGTATAGAAAATAAATCATAAGGGTGTTAAACTTTATTCATGACAAGTTTTGGTAGATTCATTTGGAAAATAATATTTTTACTTCTATCATTGTGGAAGTCATGTTCATACTGGGCCTAACTGTATGGTCATTCCTAAGAGTTTTCATTGTTTTTGATTATTGGGCCATCTGATGCACTTTTTTTATCCCATGGATGTATGTCAGGATCAACTATCAATATGCATTTATAGGGTAATATCATTATTTCCATGGGTGGTGGGGAAATCCTCTGGTGAAGGGAGATGTTCATGTTTATCTGATTAGACAACATTATGTTTTGGTTCATACGCAAGTGGAATTAGAATCAAGTATTGTTACTATTAGTGGAACCATGTCTATTTTATCATATATTATGGAATATTAGTTTAATACAAGTGATACTTATTCTTTTATATCATAAAATTTAGTTGAATAGTTGGGATTATGTTATAAACATAGGCTTTACTTGTGGGATCCATCCATTCCATTGAGAAATAGGTCTGAACAGTGTATGAAGTGTCTTGTGTGTTGGGTGATGATAGTCTAATTTGAGGAGGAGTGAGACTTATTAGTGATTGATTTTAACATCTTAATCTTTATTATACATATATACTATATAATCAATATTAATTCCTAAATAGAGTGTACTCATATCTATAATTAGTTTTTATCATCCAATGGGGACAAACATGTTTTTCAGGCTGTGTGGGAGTCTTGAATAGGAAGGGTGGGGCCTATTATTCCTTATTTCAGGGTATTAACATTCATGTTCTAAGAGATATTCCAAGATGTTATTGACCCTTTATTGGGTAGTACACTTTTTATGCTTGTGTGTGCATACCTTTTAGTCTGTCCATGTGATTTTTTAGGTTTACCAACATAGAGATAGGTCGAACATACGATTGACCTTCCCCACAATATGATTCCCATTCATATGGAATCTTATTTAATTACCCAAACTATGTTGGTGAAAAATAAATTCTATCTTGAGGATATAAAGGATAAAAGATTTATTCAACTAAACATGTCACTATGGTCTTCACTGGTCCTCATTCATATGGAGGAATATGGGAGTCACATACTTGTCACGGATTATTGAATGTCAAATCAGATAACCATTGAGATAAAATATCAATTTCTGATTATTGATGATCTATTTTAATATATTAGATGGAAAAGTAACTTCTCAATGATAAATCTTACATCATGGAACCTCTAGTTGAGAATCTAATAAGTGGATATGCCATGGACAATTTTTAGGAGTTGTTATTGGCCTTTCTAGTTTATTGTTATGCGATTCAATATCGTTATTGCTCCAAAAATATTTAAGTCCTTAATTAAAAAAATATTTCATCATTTATTATAATATTTTTTTTATGTTCATGAATTATATTTTACTTCAATCCAAGATAAAGGATGATGATATAGACCAATTTGATAATATTCTACTAACATTGACGAAACATCATCTAAATAATAATATTTATAAATGTGATTTTATGATATGAGGAGTGAGATTTCAAGGGTAATTGATATTAAAGAGGGGTGCCTCAACATATCATACAAATAGATAGGTAGTTATGTATTGATGGAATCCCAAAAATGTGTTCGACATCTATAGATTCTTGGGTTTGGTTGGTTAAAATATGTGGTTTGATCTGTATTTCTTAAATATCAAATTATCTATAAAAACCATAACCAATAATGTTGTAATGTTTGAATGGAATTAAAAATTTCATAGATATTTTTAATATCATACGGTGGTGATAAATTCATCTCTAGTTTTTATTCTTCCAAAACTGGGCTGAGGTTATGATGTTCTCTATGAGGCATCTTGTACAAGTTTGGGATGTTTCTTAATTCCACATAAATAGGTTGTAGCATATAAATCATTCCAGTTTCACCATAATTAGATGAACTACACTACACGTGATCATGATTTGTTAGTAGTTATTAATCAAATCAAAAAATATAATCAATATATATTTAGAGAGTAAGTTGTCTAATATATTGATTATAAAAGCCTAAAATATATTTTTACTGATAGGGATATAAATCTACGATAGAGACGGTATGGGGAATATCATAATATGTTTGACTATGACATTTCATATACATATAGGGAATGTATTGTGATTTCAAGTGTTTTTAGTGGAAAATTACAAACAATATTCATGAAACAGTTATTTGAGGAGTGATATCTTTTCAGTTTGTTTATGGAGATGAATATTGAAGTGTAAGGGGTTTGTATTCAACTATTCATGGAAATAAATATAGAAAATCCTCTTTTTTATGTGCACATTCAACTTGTAAAGGTGAAATAAATATATTTACGATGAATAGATTAAATCATTAATGATAGGTTGACCTAGGTTTAGTGGTCTTGGTATCCCAGTGGAGCTTTATGATTTTGTTATAGGCTAGTTGTTCCAATTTCCCTGAGGCAATAGTTACTGAAAATTGGAATCCATTCATGTTGGTATTTCTGCTTTGGTGATACTAAGATATATTGTGATATGAGATATTAATATTTGTATCCATGGATGAGGTGGTTTACTATAGATTTCGTTTCATGGTGTCTCTATTGTTAGAAAAGTAAGGCTGGTCAATAGGGACCTACTTGTTAGTTATAACCCTTTACCACTCTTGTATGAATGTATGATGATATTTCAATGGATATTGGCATTGGTTTTTCATTTATTCTTCATGATAGGATTCATATTTTTGTGAAAATTGACAAACTTATGAAATTGGTTAATCTCTTACATAGTTCGGATATGATTTATGTAGAACAGATTAGGAAATTGTGCGTCTGAGAGATTGTGATAAATCATGTGGTCCCATTTATTATTTTTTGTGGTGATGAAAGGATGTTCAAATATTAGTTCTAGAAATGTTTGAAAGATACTATCGATTCCTTGTTGAAATTGTCCATGTATTATCATCCATAGAATCATGGAATGATAGAGAGAATGAACTGAGTTCAAAAGGGTGTGCTGTAGGATAATGTGCTTGATTTTGTGGATCATTGTTAAATAATTTTCCTCTACTTGAATTTTCAAACGAAAATAGTTACCAATACTTGAAAACTCTTTCACCCTTTTAAACATTTAATGAGAATCAATTTAGATCTCCCTTATGATAGGAATTGTTTGAAGAGAAGACCTTGTTTGGGTCAAGTCTCATTTATGAGAATATAGAAAAGGTACAGTTGGTCTGAAAGATGTTTTTTCACAAAAAAAAATACATCAAAACTCTTATGTATACTATATTCATTGGACACTAGAGTTTGAGAGTGGTTATAGGTTTTTTATAAATGTTTCACATCAATTGGGACATCATAGGTTTGGTAAGATGGTTATGATGGCTCTGCAGTATGTTTTCCAATTTGATATCATGGAAAGGATAAAAACGTAGGCATAATAGTCCGAATTACTATCACTTTGGATATCAATATATATTTCCTTTAATGTTCCAAACATATGAGGTATATCTCGGATCCTTACCATGTGATTGAATTGGTGGATTTTGATACTAATCTGGATACCACTGTTGTAGAAAGACCAGTCCATATTATAGATTTCTAGGATTTGGTACTATGAGGTAAAATGATTCAATTGATAAATATATTATGGTAGTGTATATAGGATATCCATGATACATGTGAGTGGGTATTAGTATCATGGAATTAGTCACTTTCTATCTTTGAAGATCAAGTATCTTGAGTAATTTTTTGTTGATAGAAAGCACTTATTATGGGGATAATTTTGAAATTCAACTAATCACACGTATGAATTATTTGGGTGTTGTTCAATCTATTTTAAGTGTGGTGAATATTCAAATGATAATAGGATAAAAATAATATTTTTACAAAAATATTCCTGGTGCATGGTTAGTTTTAATGATTAGTTTGACTGTGTAGAAACCATGTTGTATAACTCGATGTTTGATAAGAGGGTTTTTCACTATTTGATCTTGGTTAAAGAAATAGTGTTTGGCCTTATGCTAAATGTGAATGAATTAGTTAGAGTGGTATTCATGGTTGGTGAATGAATAAATTACCCCTGAAACCCTCTAGTAAAAAAATGGACCACTCAAACAAAATGGATATAAGGGATTCATGGTTAAGTTAAAAAATTAGTATATACATGAAACCACCTCAAGGAAACTATGTGAAACCCTAAAAAACATTTAAGAAATTACATTTCAGACTTTTCTATAGTTTTTTGAAGCCTACTCAATCAAAAATCTCAAATTGTCACATCCAAAACCATCCATAATTAATTTGAGTTATCTCCTCTTGGATATATTACTTAAATCATGTATTCTTGATGGATTTCATCGATGTTTATTCAATTTTTGATCCCATTTACCATCATATTTGTAGATTTATGAAAGAAATAATCTACTCTAAAATTGATAGAACCAAATTTGGATATGATTATATATCTAATGGGATTCAGGAAATATAGAAATTTTATCTTTCGGATATATAATTATGATGACTAGATCTACTCATCCTCATTCTCTATTTTAAATGGAGTTTTTACCTCCATTTAAAGGAATGGTATCCTATTAAAAAAATTCATTATATTAATTTATTTTTTTATTGAAATATTATATCATTTTAATCATTGAATTGAAGAAAATGGTTGTTAAAAATGCTATATTGTAAAATGATATCTTTTAAATGGGGTTTCCATTAAAAATGGGATATTTCACACAATGTTTTTGAAGAAATTCTTGAACGGAGGTTTAAATTAAAATGTGGGTTTTAAAACTCCGAAGAAGATTGTATTTTCTTGTATAATGGTTTTAAAATAATCATAATTATTTTGAAATGTTTTTTAAATTGAATATTGGGAACTGTGGGTGTGTCAGGAATGAGACATTGGTGACACCATTGTGTGTTTCATATTAGAATCCTTGACAATCTCAATGGATTATGGTAGAACATGATATTGGTTTATACCAACATATACTGAATCAGATATTTTATGTCCATTACATATTCCAATAGTGTTGGTGAGAATATAGTGTTTTTTCAATTATATTTATTTTTCTCCTAATATAATTTTTCATGGATTGTTGCTCACATTTTTCACTTGGTGATGTGTCACTATGATCCACATGATATATTATTTCATAGATAAGTTTTTTACTTTCCTATATTATGTGGAATATATGTGATGTTTTGTTCTATAAATTATTCTTTTGATATTTTTTGGCCACTCTGGATATGAATTTATTTTATGAAAAGTGCAAGGAAAATTATTTATAAATGGGGTTGGATTTTTGAAAATTAATTGTAATTTTTTAAAAAAATATAGAATAGTTTCATAATTTATATTAGACCTTATATAGAAATGTATATCGTAATAGTAATAGATCCCACACACTAGATATTCTTTTAGGAAGTTATTTATGTTCTATTTTTGGATTCATTTAAATTAAAGTGCATATAAAATCATTCTAGATTCAATCCATATCACCACCTCAGTCTATGATTGTTTGGATATGATTTTGGGTAACATGGAACATGATGGAATTGTATTGTCATTCATTCTAGTTTAGCAGATTTATCTGGGATTATACAGATTAGAGATGTATCTATTTATTATTATATTTACTCTGGATTTATGCCATGTTTTGGTTATACTAAACACCTATTTATATTATCTTTTGCTACATCACCATTTGACAGATGACTCAGGTGGATTTTTTATGTGATCGGGTAGGTATTTTAAAATTTAAAATTTGAGGGACTTATGTAATGGATTAATACAAAACCCATTTTTTAAATTCAATTATGTTTCTTATATTTTTTTCATTCAAGCTACAAATTTTATAAACTATTATAAAACGTTACGTTAATAGTTATTATTGTAATAAACTAGGTACTTATTGAATAAGACGTTTTTTTCAATTAATATTTTTAAATAATATATTAATTTTATGTTATAGGGGATTCTTTTTTTAATTTCTTACTCGGCAAGCAACAATGGGTTTCTCCAGAATCTTATGTTGTACACAACATTTAGTTATACCGAAAAATAATACAATAATATTGTTATTATTTTAAATAGTAGTTAACGCCTTGCCACTAGAATGGTGGGAATGAATAATATCAACTGAATTATTAAAATATAGATTACTCGTGTTTAAATAATGATTCATTGGTCACTAAATTTTTTATAAATGGAAATGAAAACAGATTGAATATAAAGGATGTGTTTTTATGAAAACCTATTTAAAAATAGAACAATTGTGTTTATAAAATCATAATACTCTTTATAGATTTATATATAATGAAAAATAATGTTTTATATTCGATGAAATGTCTTAAATTCGTGTATTATGTTTTCTAGAAATGATATAAAAAATAAATTTCTAGGATTGAAGATTTATTTTTCTAAAAATGTAGTTTTACAGCATTTTGATGGATAAAACTTTTTAAATTAATTTTTTTACACACTTATTTAATCTACTTGATTCAATGAACTTTTTATTTAGGATAAAGATATCAAAATATACCTTGGTTGAATTTTTTATATCTTTATGATACCTATAATGTTTTGAATAATAATTAAAAAACGCTAAATTGTAATTGAAAACTATTTCATCTATCAGGATAATTGATGTGGTTAAATCATATTATTTAATGGTTTTAATGTATAAATGTAATATATTTTTATTATATATTCTATATATGATCAATGGATGTAATTTCACTATTAAATTGGACATAAACACATGTCAATTGTTTGATAGATTTTTTAAAGACTCGCTTTTTAGTTTTGACAACAGGAATTAATTTTAATATAATTTCTGAAAATTATCCATTTTTGATTTGGATAAATGGATTAAATATTTAGAATCATAATGTCCAATTATTTTTAATAAGTACATTTTTATTTTTGGAAATTATGAATAATAAATTCAGTAATTATTATGTACTATAGTTAAAGGTCATATCGGGTACGTAAGGGTAAAAAAATAATAATATAATAATATAAAACTACCCTAACATGTGTTATAATCCTATTGAATGATATTTTCCGACCATGGGAATCCTGGGGTTGATTTTAGGAGACCATGGATCCACTTGTCAGTGATAATGATTTGTTATAATAATTATTTTAATGTATAGAGAAAAATAACATTATCATTTAACTTTTAACGAAAATAAATTATAAATTGGGTAATATAAGGGATATCTTCAACTATAAATATTCAATGTAAAGATAAAATTATTTACTACAACATGATATTTTATTTATAACTTTTATAAATTAAATATATAAATTAAATTACCACACAATGATGATGTAGTGACTGATTCGTTAATAAAGGATTCAAATTATTAGAACTATAAATATTAAAATATATATTATTTGAAAAAATTAATGTCACCCAAAATTTATCATGGTGAATATGAAATTTTCGGATTGATTAAAAGTTTTTTTAAGGAATCGTGTTGTTATAAATTTTATGAAATATCAAGTATGAAGTGTGTCCAAAATTGGCATAATTTATACCATCAAACATAAAATAGTTAATTAAATGATATTAAATTCCAAAAAACCTAAGATTCAGAAAAATGGTTAATATAAGTCCAAATATGTCATAAATGATTTTTGGTTCGTTTTACATAATATTTTAATTAAAATAACCCCCAATGTGTAAATATCATGATATTACTATAAGATTAAAAAGGGTAAAATAGTTTTTAAACAAAAAATATAAGGATAAAAAAATTCAAAACATGTCTAAAAATTACTGGATGATTGGTATTCAAACCAAAATAATATTATATTATAATTTAATGAGTTTTGGACCATATTTAATAGAAATTAAATTTATAACAAATTAATATTACAATACATTCCAAAATTTCCCCTCACCTCTTCAATAAAAGAGAACTTCTACTGCTCATTATTAGACACATCCAAAAGCCTGTAAGTTCAGAAAAAATCCATCCAATAATCTTACTAGAATCTCTACCTTCCTCGTAGAGTCTTTATATTGGGAATAAGAAGATTCATGAAATCCTTTTAGCTAAAATAAAAATATGTTTCCCAGTTTTGAGGTAACATCTTCTTTCAAGTTTCATTCCTTTATTTTCCTTATCCACTCCCTATTCTCTTCTTATTCTTCGATTACATATCAATACCAGTATCCTTAGTATACTAGCATGTTTTTATGTGAAAAATTCAATCTACAACTAAACATACTTATATATAAAGGATATAAACATACATTCTCCGTGTTTAGAGAACTATTACCTTAGGAAACGATGATTATTCAATTTTCCCCTACCATCTATCATAGTGGCCATTATAGTGGAACTATATTTATATATGATATATATTTATTTATATTTTCTCTATGCATCTATAATTTTTATTTATGTCATAACTTTTTGTTTTCCATATTGTGTAAATATGTTAATTTAACTTGAAGAAGTGCGGACTACGACCCCTCAATGTGACATTACTCATTCATTCTATAAATGGATGTTTTAAAGGATTGAGTTAATGAACTAATTTAACATATATTAAATTTCATATTATAATGAATTTATAATATAATTTTGTATTAATTAGTTTTCATTTCATTAATATAAAAAATAAATGAAATTAGTGTTCATGCATGCATACGTCCTACCGTCTCCCTGAATGGTGCATTTCATTAATTATTTCAAAATGTGATAGAATATAATTAATAAATATATAAATTATATATACGATATTTAAATCATGACTCTCTTTATTTAGATGATGTAATTTTGACAACATGAACAATTTAAATCCAAAAAATTTCATTTTTCGACTCAAGTAATGAATATCGACAAAATAACTGATATAGACTTGAATAATTATATGATCATTATAACATGTTAATAAGTGATATAAAAGGAATAATACAATTAGAAAATTTTATGAATAAATTATAAATTTACTTATACTTTTTATTCTAGGAGATAAAGAATGAACAAAAAAGTCGTACTCATGGTAAGGGACATCATCTCAATCTCCATTCATTGAGGCTTATTTTAGATTATACACAACCTCATTTTATATGTTGTATAATAATACCCTTGTTAATTTAATTTAATTAATTGGTTTTCAAAAAAGGAATATTTTTCAATGGAGCGTTTTACTAAACAAAAAAATGATTGTTTCTTTTTACCGTACACGGTGACTACAACTATTTTGTTACCATGAGAATTATTTGATATGTGGCTTCCTAAATAAGACATAATGTTTTTAAAATGAAAATAAATATCGTATTCTCTTTTTATATATATCGGAATTAGAAATATTTTTCAGAAGTCATTGATTATGTCAATATCTTGATATGATCTATTGTGATTACAATATGGACATGTTATCTTTACTTTATTCTTGTTTTATGTGTGATGATTATGTTATGGTTCGTGGGAATAATTTACATATATGTGTTGTTCTGTGATAAACTGAGGGCGGGTGAGCTAGAGATACCTCTCTAATGAATTGGGTAACATGACAGAGGAAAACATTATTGTTCCTCCTAATAGATTTAGGGAGTATATTGTGATGGGTATTCCAAATTAAACCATAAAAGTTAGTCCCTATTTAGCTATGAAAGCTACAATGTATGTTTTTTTGGATGCCACAATTTACCTTTATGAATTATGAAGTCAGTGAGTTATTCATAAATCTTATGATCTCATGATTTATATTAAAGATCTTATGTTTTATGAGTGAAAAGTATGATTTCATTCATTTGTATGTATTAATGGACTAATGATTGCTTACATTTTTTATAACACATACCAATATTTTTATGCTCTTCCCATGTTTTTAAAATTTTTCTCATTGGGTATAAGGAAGGGTAAGAGAAAACAATAATTCAGGAATATTTTTATCAAGATAATAATTATTGTTTTATTTAAGTAGTATTGCTATTGTGAATAAATTGGATAGAGTTGAAGTGTCCACTCAGAAATATTTGAGATGTAATGTAATAGTCATGTACTAATTCTCCAAAAATATAAACTTGAAAATATCCTAAATAATAATTCATTATTTACCTAATGATTATTTAATGTTAAGGTTGGGGCCTTATAGTTGGTATTAGAGGTCATTTTATATAACATTAGAGGTTGGTATGTTATTTGGGTGTAGTTAAATGATCCCATATATTCAAGAGGGTTATTTAAGTATCAATTTTTTTTAGGGTTATTGTAAATTAGGTTTATTGGATAAAAGCACAAACAATGGATATATAATAAGGTTGGTGAATTAGAGTAATATAAATGTTTATATGTTAACTTTAGCCTAAAGAGGATTATTTTTTTAATAATTCATTTCATGTTTAAGTGATGATTATTTTAATCAGATTAATGATATTTTTTCATGATTGAAGTAAATAGATCATTAACAACCTTCTTTTCCCTCCCAAATGATTTTATCATCACTCTTATGGAAAATTATTGTTCGAATGATTTAGACAACTTCTTGAGTGTTCAAACCCCATGCATGAAATTTTTTGAGTTCTCCAACACCTAATAATTTCAAGAAAAAATTATGGGTCATGGTACCATTTTCAAATTACTTCAAAATCTCATCTTTTACAACTCTATAAAAAAGTGGAATTATAGAAGTGGAGTGAACATTTAGTTTTGGAAAGTGGGAAAATATTCCGAACGAGAAAGTGAACATACTAAAGATCATGATATCAAGATTTGTGGTATGATTTATTTTCATATCCATAAAGAATGAAGAATATTTGGATTGTTATTTATAAATGATGATGATATTTGATCTATAAGAATGATTTATTATAAAATAAGGTGTAAGTGAATATTTAATAGGTAATGAAGAATGTTGAATGAGTTAGAAGAATATATTTAAGTGATTAAATAGTTATGGAATATTATAAGATGATGAAATGTTTAAGTGTATTAATTCTCTTTTTACAAATGGTTTAATTTAGAAAACTTTTAACATAATGTGTATCCCTGATGTTTGATAGGATAAAATGATATTCCAAGTAGAATTATATATTATTGTGTGGATATAATGGATTACCTTAGGGGTTCATATGACTTAATTATGAGGTGGTTAATGGTTATTACATTTTGGGATTCAAAATGTAAGGTATTAGATAACCATTTACGATCAATAAGGTTATGGTTATTTTTGAGGAAATTATATTATTTTGAATAATTTAATTACAATGATATTGTTTTATAAAAAGGACATACATCATGATGGGTGACAACCTATTGCGTCTTGCAAGGACATGTGAATTGAACCCACAACCGAAGGGTGACAAGGGCGCATCGCCTAACCCTGGCCTATATAAAGTCTCTAGTAAGTATTTCTTCTTCTTTTTAGTAAAATGATTTTAATGATCAAGAATAAGATGATTTTGGGAACTTATTTTTTATTAAATGGATATCCTTTTTATAGGAAAATAATTTGGTGATTAAGTGATAAATTTTATTTTGGATGACATTCGCTCTTTTGGGAACACTATATGCCCAAGGGAAACATATAACTATGTGATCTTATTTGAGGATAAATGATTGAATTTTATTTTGGAAGAATATATGTTTTCATTTTGTAAAAATGGGGATTTGGATTTTTTGTGGATATTATTAAACTATCATGGGGAACATGTTATTATGTTAATTACCTTTAAGTATGAGTCTTTAAGAGGGGTTTGTGTTTTTTTTGAAAAAAATGTTTTGATTATCATGAAAGATAATGGGATCAAATCCTTTTTAATTTTTGGTTTCTATCTTAGTTTGGATTATTATAATAAATTTTAATGACTATTGATTATTGAATGGTCTTTATTGAAATTCAGCTATTGATTGTTGAATTTGGGTGATTAAGAGTAGTATTTAATTCTATACAAGATTATCCTTTTTTGGGGATTATATGATCTTTTACTGTCCATTTTGGTTATGGTTAATGTCTAAATATAGGGGAAATATATACTTAATATTTTTTTGATTATTTGATTCTCTCAAAGTGGATTCTAGCACTTCTGGTGTGACTAAGTATTCTTGAATACTCATTATTTATAGAAAATAATATTTTGTTGTAAATATTTATTAAAGGATGAAACAGTACATGAAAAGTAAGTATGATTCATTATGTTCTTAGTCAAGATCATAAATAAATTCCTCAACATTTAGATAAAGATATTTAAACAAAAAAGTTTTCAAATTAATTTTACTACAGGTAAGTCAATGAAAGTTTAACATATCACAATTTTATGGTTTTCAGGTCATTAATTTTCTCTCGTTCATGTATTCTATCACTCTCCATTAAAACATGATGGTTAGTTTTTTCATCCTTATCTTTATTTTTCTACATGGAATCTTAGTATGTGTTATCTTAGGTGACTATTGTTCTTCACTTTCATTCTTATATTGTGATAGTATTATTGAATCTTTTTTGTAATGGTATATTCAAGGTTGTTTCTGAGCCAAATTGTAAAATAGCGAGGATAGAATTTTCAAAAGGGGGGAATGATGTAATGACCCAGGTTTTCATTGAATAATACATTTTGATTTAAATTAATATTTATGAATAATATATTTATTTTCCCATAATGGGGATGTTTTTTCTGGTAGCTTACTCGATATGGAACAATGGGTTTCTTCGAAATCTAACATTGCACACAACATTGTGTTATACCAAAAAATAAGACATTTTTATTATTATTATTTTAAATTGAATTTATAACCAAGAAATTGGAATGAATTGAATGAATAATACCAACAGAATTATTAAAATATGGATTCACATGTTTAAATAATGATTTATTGGATACCAAATTTTTTATAAATTAAAATAAATCCCAATTGAATATAAATGATGTGTTTTTATGAAAACCAATTCAATAGGAGTAGAATTGTATTTATAAAATTATAACACACCTTATGGATTTTTATATAATGAAAAAATATTCTATATATTCAATACAATTGTAATGACCTGGAATTTCCATGTAATAGTTTTTTTAAATAAATAAAAATTTAATGAGTACCCGAAAATTGACGGTGTGTGATTCTGAGGCCCAGAGTTCCCGGAATGAATTTCTGATGTTTTGTTCATGTGTGTTCAATAAATGTGTGATCAGGGCTTTCTAACTTTTAAACTGGTTCTCATAATTGAAATCTGAGGGAACCGTTGAACTCGCAGCGCCGATATTTTCTTAAGAAGACTTTCACCTTGACGATAGTTGGTCGAGGGAGGAAGTTAGTTTTTTGGTTTTTCATAAAGGAATATAATAAAAATAAAATTATCTAAACATTTTTTATATTTGAAACACACAATTGAATATTGTGGAGGTGGGAACCATAGGATTTTTATCCTTCAAATTGAATGCTCGGTGGTGGGGACCACCCGATCCTAACCCTCTTGTGGATATTATGACGGTGGGAACCACCCATGGAATAAAACCTCTTGAACTGCATAATTAAGTGGGGAGAAAACTCTTGAGCTCCCCAATTAATGGTGCCAACCCCCCTTAATTTATTATGCCAAACCCTTCCTTAATTTATTATGCCACCCACCTTAATTAATTTATCTTTTTAGAATTTTTTACAACAGAATAATAGATGGATTAATATATTATTTTGGTGGAATTTGGGGAGAGAATGAATTAGGGAGAAATCTCTCCAATGAAGAACTTCTTCCAGGAAAAACGCTCTTCCAAACGAAGAACATTGGTGAGGAACGTCTTCGACTTCTTCATCGGAAGAACCTTGCAAAGACAACAAATAGGGGATGTCTTCGATGACCGACCTTCCCTCCACATCATCGACAACGAACAATATGAGGTAGGGGTTTAATTGAGTTTGATTATTTATGGGATGTTGGAGGGTCATTTATTGATTTTATTCTCTCTTCTATTCTTGATAATTCTTTGAAATTCAAGAAGGAATTGAACAGCATGCTTCCACTCTAAATGTGGATGGTATGGGCCAAACGAACATGGCCCGACCCCCCCCCCCCCCCGCCCTTTTTCATTGTTGTGTACTTCAAAATGGAGGAAGGTGAAAAAGGAAACGACGCTCCGCCTCCCGCGGCCTCTGTACACCATGGCGCTCCACCGCCCGCGGCCTCGCCGCGTCGCTACGCGGCACCCGTGCACTCTGCTGCTCCGCGCCGCCACTGAACAGCTGCCCTGCGAAGCCATCGATCCGAACTGCCGCCATACTGAGCCGTTGAGCCAAATTGCTGCCATGTCGAGCCTCTGATCCAAACAGCCACAGTGTCGAGCTGCTGAGCCAAGCAGAGCCGCCACCCCTGGCCAAGCTGCCCTTGCCCACGTAGCGCTCTATCCGGACCGGCCCTGCGCCCCGGCAACACTCCGGCCAAACCGGCCCCGCACCCCGGTGGTTCTCTGGTAGAACCGGCCCCACACACTTGCAGCGGTCCTACCAAACCGGGCCCTCACCCCCATGGCCCTATAGTTGGACTGGCCTGGCAGCGCTCTGGCCGAACCGGCCCCACGGCCCCGACAGCGCTCCGGCCGAACCGACCCTGCACCCCCCACGGCGCTCTGGCCGAATTGGGCTGACACCCTCACAGCACCCCGACCGAACTGTCCCCACGCCCCCCAGTGGCGCCCCGTTCTAACTTTTCATGTTTCCCTCGCAGCGCCCCAGCCGAACTGGCCCTACGCCCCTTCGAGTCACCTCAGCCAAACCGGACCCATGCCCTTGCGATGCACTTGCCGAACCAGCCTCGCGCCCACCGTGGCGCCGTGGACAAACCGGCCCCATGACCTCGCGGCACCCCCACGACTAAGCCACCTCGTGGCCCCCATGGGTTCTGCAACCCCATGCGGCCCTCACAGCTATCCGGACCCCCAGTGGACCTGGCCGCATCACGGGCTGCGCCTGACCCAGCAGGTCGGGCCGGGTCGGACAAGACACGGGCCCACTGCGACCCATTTACGCTCCTTCGATCATATCATTCGCACCAGAAGTCCGTTTGAAGAGTCGTAAGTGGATCTAGAAATCATGGTGCATGAAGGTCCCTTTGATTGATGCCCTACAATGTTTTGGATTAAGTTGGGTAAAAGTTAGGTTGGATCGAGCACAAATCCAACTGATCCCCCTGGGACTAAGAGGCTGATAACTCCCCGACCGAGGGTCCAATTGACACGCCATCTGTTGAGTTGGGACCCCTATGACGAGGCATACCTTTCAGATACTTCTTTGTGTGACATCATGGCAGTTAAAGTACCAACCCGTAGCTTATGGAGCGGATCATCCTAGATACGAGCAAGCATAGTGCAGATCCCTATTAGCTGGCTTAGACTTGATGACTGCTGACTGTTTTGACTCGGAGTGACTCGAAAGGACCAGTGGGGAGTTTCATGTTGACGCGATATACCCATGGTGGGGATCACCTCTGTGTGACGCGGCAGACCCACGGTACTCGACAGGAGGAGTACCTCAACATGCTTTGAGGGGGAGCACCTATGTGTGACGTGGTAGACCCACAGTGGGGAGCGCCTCTCTGTCACATGGCAAAACCATGGTACTCAATAGGAGGAGTACCTCAGTATTCCAAGGTTAATGGGAAGTGCCTCTATGTGACAGGACCACTGTACTTGATAGAGGAGGAGTTCTCCAGTATCTGAGGTGTTCGACGTTGTGTTCAAATTTTACATGATACTACCCCTAGAATAAATCCTTGTGTGAGCTGAGTCAGAACCTCTGTGTTTTCCTTTATGATTGAGATGGCTTACTTGATAACATACTTATATTTATGGGAATATACCTAAGTAAGGTTATTTGTGGATTTCAAACATTGTGTTTTATTCTTGTTGTATTTTGTGAGACCTATAGGGTCTCGGGGTATATACTGAGTATCGTTATACTCACCCCTGCACGGGTTATGCCTACACCATGTCTTGTTGGATGCAGATGACGTATATCACTGAATGAGGATGAGAGTACCAGGACAGGATGGTACCTGGAGGTGGACCTTAGGATGAGTTGGTACAGGGAGGAGATGGGAGGACATGGAGTGCTTAGGAGATGATCTGTACCTACCCTTCAGGTAGGAACCTCGGAGGATGATCCAGTAGTTTCCTCTTCTTTTTACTTCAGATGTATTATATCAAAGTTTTACTTGTACTTTCTAGTTGAGCTTTTTTTATGGCCTATTTTACTTTTAGAACTCTTTTTTTATACAGTTTACTTGGTGTTTCGTATCTTGTTTTGGGCTTGCTTGTGTGTGTGTGTGTTTACCAGTTATAAAGTCAATGCCTTCCCGGTTTTAGGGAAGTACACCTTTGGTGATAGTTGCCAGCCCCTGGCCATTAGAGGGTGGGCTTGGGGTAGTCATGACAAAGGCCCCAGGGGACAAGTCATGGAAAATTGGTATCAGAGGAGTCGGTTCAACTGCAGAACATAGGAATCTGATATTTTCTGTGAAGTAATAGTGTTAGGTGTAGTGAGTGCAGTTTTTAGTTCAGGGAGTCCAGTGTTGGTGTGGCGGCCGATGTATCCGTACACAAGGACCCTGACTTCTGATTTCCGACTCGGTGCATGAAAACACTGTTTGAGAGTGTGTTTTCAAAATTTTCATTAAGTCATCTAACCAGTTTAGCTAATAATTTATAACCTTTTAACCATGGCACGCTTGTTTCTTTTCAGGATGCCTCCACGCAGATAGCTAGAGAGAGTTTTGTGAGTTGTATGAATTGATATCCTACCGAGTGATGAGGCCCTAATGCATGGCCCTTTTTCAGTAGAGGAACCAGCGTAGGCATTGGCGGTACCACTCCCCGTTGGGCCACCTATGCCACCATCCCCAGCAGTAGACGGTGCACGCTACTTGAGCGCATTGCACGAGTTCCAGTATTAGTGGTCATCCTAGTTATGGGTAGAGACTGACCCACAGGTGGCTGAGGATTGGCTGGAGGCTATGGTGAGAGTCTTCCGACTCATAGGGACACCGGCTGATTTCATGGTGATCCATGCCACCAGCCTTTTATAGGCGTCATCAGGAGGACGTGGCAGAGGATCTGGTCGTGCAGAAGGAGGTGGGCGACGATTTGAGATGTTACCACCACCACCACCAGGAGGTCCTCCCCTACCGCAGGGAGATGGTGGACAAGGGAGAGCTCAGTTCCAGGCAGCTGAGGCCTATGATCACGGTGCTCCAGAGATGATACGAGGAACGATCTTTCTCTACTCCGCCACAGCTTTAATACTTATAAACAATGGTGCTAGTCATTATTTTATTTCCACCGCCCTCTTTCGGCACTCATATATTCTGACGGAGCCATTGGCTTGATCCTTACAGCTAAAGACTCCTATGGGAGTGGATTTGAAGATTAATCAATGGTGTCGGCATTGTGAGCATACTATAGGAGGAGAGAGCTTCAGCTGTGATCTCCTAGTAGCGGTGTCAATTCCTTACGACGTCATCTTGAGTATGGACTGGTTATCTATAGCCCATGATTAGATAGACTATATTATGCGCAATGTGTGGTGTGTCCACACTGATGGGACTAGGTTTTACTTTCACCGGAGAGAAGGGAGACTTTGCATCATAGGATGGATTTACCTAGAGGAGAGTATAGAAAATCACTCATCAGTTGGTTAGCCTTACACTCAGAGTAGTTCATCTGGAGTGTCTGAGCTATCCTGTAGTGTTGGACCAGTACGTAGATGTTTTCCCTCATGATGTTTCGGGTCTACCTCCTCACATAAAGGTGGACTTTTACATTCAATTGTACCCTGGGACGACACCGATATCTACACCAGCATATCGGATAGCTCCAGCGGAGCGTCATGAGCTCCGGATACACCTAGAGGACTTGTAGGGGTAGAGATTCATCTGACCCAGTGTTTCTCCTTGGGCATCCTCGATTCTGTTCGCCAAAAAGGCTGATGGGAACATGAGGCTTTGTGTTGACTATTGGTGCCTGAACCAGGGTACCGTGAAGAACTAGTACCCACTCCCGATGACTGACGACCTCTTTGATCATCTTATGGGAGAACGGTGGTTCTCAAAGATAAACCTCAAGATCAATCTATCACCAGCTCAGAGTACAAGCTAAGGATGTGCATAAGATGGACTTCAGGTGTCGGTATGACCATTATGAGATCTTGGTTATGCCATTCAGCATGACCAATTCTCCAACAGTGTTCATGGGACTCATGAATAGTATCTTTCAGCCTTACCTTGATCACTTGTATTTGTCTTCATCGAGGAAATTCTGATCTAATCAGCTATTGAGGAGGAGCATGCCTATAATTTTCAGGTAGTACTAGAAACACTCTGAGAGCACTAGCTTTATGGTAAGATCTCGAAGTGCCAGTTTTGGATCTAAGAGGTTCAGTTTTTGGAACATGTAATATCAGAGGAAGGAGTTGTAGTAGATCCAGCAAAGATTGAGGCAGTACTTTCCTGGGAGCCACCCAAGAGTTTGACCGATGTACGAAATTTCCTGGGTTTGGCTGGATACTATCTTTTTTTTGTGCCATAAATCTACAGAATTGCAGAACCAATATTAGAATTGACGAAGAAGGGGTTCATATGGTCGATGAAATTCTAGCGGAGTTTTCAGGTGCTGAGGCAGAGGATGACTAGTGCCCCCATATTGAGGCTTCCAAAAGTGGGTGTAGGGTATATAGTCTACTATGACATGTCAGGGACCAGGATCATATGTGTCCTGATGCAGGAGCGAGTAGAGATAGCTTATGGTTCTCAACATCTGAGATAACATGAGATGACCAATGCTACCCATGACCTGGAGTTAGAAGTAGTGGTCTTAACCTTGAAGATGTGGCATCACTATCTAATAAGAAAACATTTTACAGTATACTCTGATCAAAAGAGTCTCAGGTATATCTTCTCCCAGAATGACCTAAACCCGATACACCGACATTGGATTGAGTTTCTCTAGGACTATGAATTCGAGATAGTCTATACTCTAGGGAAGGGAAATATTTTCGCAGATGCGCTCAGTATGAGGTTTGGTATACAGCTACTAGGTGAGTCGACGGAGTATCTGGCCACTTTACAGATATCATTCTTAGAATGTGATGGAGAAACTTTCTTTCAGTCTCTTATAGTCACTCCCCCACTTCTTCTACTAATCAGGGAGGCACAATGTGGGGACACTGACTGCGAGGCTCAACGTGATCAAATATCCATAGGGTAGGTACCTGTTGGATTTTTTGAAGGTTGGGAGCACGTCATCCTCTTAAGAGGACATACCATCGTACCAGTGTCACTTCAAGAGGATGTGTTGAGGGAGTTCCACACTTACCCTATAGCGATACATCCAAGAGTGGCGATGATGTACCAGGATCTCCGATGACAGCACTGGTGGTCAGGAATGAAGAAAGCAGTAACAGAGTTTGTCCCTCAGTGCGTCACTTGTCAACAAGTGAAGGTAGAACATCAGGTACCACCAGGCTTGGTTCAACCTTTAGAGGTCCCAGAGTAAATGTTTTATGGGATATCCTGGGACTTCGTGAAAGAACTTCCACGTACATCCAAGGTACATAACTCGATTTGTGTGATCATCGATCGACTCACCATGTCGGTCAACTTCCTACTGATCAAGGGGCAGGGCTCAGTAGAGAGATTGGGACGCCTCTATGTGCAATAGATTGTGCAGTTACATGAATTACCGTCGACGATTGTCTCTGATCATGATGAACATTTTACTTCCCGGCTATGGAAGAGGTTTCAGGAGGCTTTTGGGACATAGCATCGTTAGAGCATTGCTTTCCATCCTCAGACAGATGACCTGACTAATGGAACCATTCAGACCCTTGAAGACATGTTGCGTGCTTGTGTCCTCGACTTTGGTTACAGCTGGGAGGATCACTTACCTTTGATGGAGTTTGCATACAACCACAGCTATCACTCCACCATTGGGATGACACCTTTTGAGGCATTGTGTGATAGACCTTTCATATCACCTTTGTGTTGGACTGACCCAGGGGAGTCAGCACTAGTGGGACCAGAGTTAGTACAAGCTACCACTTAAAATGTGTAGATCATTCAGGAGTGGATGAAGACTGCACAGAGCAGGCAGAAGTCATATGTTGACAGGAGATAGAGACCTCTAGAGTTCAAGGATGGTGATCACATCTTTCTATGGGTCTCATGTTGACGAGGGTGGAGGAGATTTGGATGAGGCGAAAAGTTATCTCCAAGGTTCATCAAACTTTTTTAGGTCCTCAATAGAGTTGGAGAGGTGGCTTACCGCATATCCCTTCCACCTCAGTTGCATCGAGTTCACTCTGTCTTCCACGTATCCCATATGAGGAGATACATGCACGAACCTTCTCGCATCATCAACCATGGTGAGTAGTATATCGACGATGGGGAGACTATTATGGAGGTTCCAGTATATATTGAGGATTGACAGGAGAGGGTCCTTCATGGACGGTCTATACCTCAGGTGCGCGTTCGTTGACAGCACGAGAACCTCCAGGGGAGAACATGGAAGTGGGCGGCTCATATGTGTGCTCAGTACCCCCAATTGTTTACCTAGTTATGAGTTATGTCTTATGAGAACATAAAACCCTAAGGTGGGGTGAAGTAAAGACCCCTAATTTCCATTTTTTTAAATAAACGGGAATTTTACCAGTCCACGAAAATTGAGGACTTGTGATTTTGAGGACCAGAGTTCCCGAAATGAATTTATAAAGTTATGTTCAGGTGCATTCCGCAAACATTCAAGTGGGGTTATCTATCCTTTGAACCAGTGCTCGGAATTGAAATCCAAGGGCACCATTGAACTCGCAGCGCAGATATTCGCTTAAGAATACTTTCAGCTCAAAGATAGTTGTTTGAGGCTGGAATTTAGTTTTTGGGTTTTTTAGGAAAGAATAAAATAAAAATAAAATTGTGTAAACATGTTATTTTTATTTGAAACACCCATGTGAATATTGTAGAGGTGGGGACCACATAAGTTTTATCCTCCAAATTGAATGCTCGGTGGTGGGGACCACCCGAGCCTAACCCTCTAGTGGATATTATGATGGTGGGGACCACATGTGGAATGAAACCTCTTTAACTCCATATCTAAGTGGGAGAAACCTCTTGAGCTCCCCACTTAATGGTGACAACCCCCCATAATTTATTATGCCAACCCCTTCCTTAATTTATTATGAAACCCAGCTTAATTATTTTTGCCTTTTGAATTTTTTCCAACAAAATAATAGATGTCTTAATCTATTATTCTTGTGGAATTTGGGGAGATAAGGACTTAGGGAGAAAGATATCCAATGAAGAACTTCCTCCACGAAGAATGCTCCACCAAACAAAGAACGCTGGAAGGGAATGTCTTCAAATTATTCCTTCGGAAGCACCTTGTGGAGGAAACTGACGTGGGATGTCCTCGACGATGGACCATCCCTCCTCATCGTAGACAATGAACAATTTGAGGTAGGGGTTTAATTGAGTTTGATTATTTACGGAAAGTTGTAGGGTAATTGATTGATTTTCTTCTCTCTTCCATTATTGATAATTCTTTGAGATTCAAAAAGGAATTGAACCACTTGATACCACTCTAAACGCAGAGGGTACGGGCCAAATGAACATGTCCAAACCCCTCCATCATTCTCCTTTTTTATGTACTTTGAAATGGAGGAAGGTGACAAAGGCAAGGATGCTCCACCCCCCCCCCCCCCCCTCGCGGCATGTGCACCCTACGGCGCGCCGCCGCCCGCGGCCTCGCCACGTCTCCACATGATTAGACACTAAAAGTGGCTAATATTCATTTCTAATATCATAATAATATGTTCTAAAGTCTATAAACATTAATTTTAGTGCATTGTATAAATTGAACTTCATTTCTCATCTCAAATGCAATTCTAGTTGAAAATAAAAATTTGTGTCCAATGATTCGTCTATTTGTGGACAACATTATATTAATTTTCTGAATTTCATATTCTAGGATATGATTGATCCCTTTTTTGGAAGATTCTTTATTTTAGGATCGATTGATGAATTCAAATGGAATATGGTGATTTTTGGGGATGAATGCAGAACTTTTCTGGACAAAGCATAATGGGACTAAGGCCCATCAAACAAATATGGGGCCCACCACCCAACCCCAATAAAGATCAAATTTTTATTGTATAAATAGAAACTTATGGGGATCATTTTATAAAACTATGACCAGAGATAATTCTGATGTTTTCATGGAGATATATGGATCCTATGTTAATATTTAAATGGTGGGCCTGACCTGAACGCCCATAATGTCTTCACACTATTTCGATCATAAATTCTAAAATGTTGCACCAAATTGCCTAATATTTTTACTAATAATAAGGGACAAATGGAAGAGAATATTTCTCATCTATGACCCCCCCCCCCCCCGGATTCGGCTTCCTTCAATTACAAATTCAAACTTCAAAAATAGTGGACGAATCTGGATGAATTTTTCGGTCAACTACGAAACGTCAAATTCAATTTCTTTTCTAACACTTCTTTTAACTCTTCCAATTAATGGAGATGTTATTTATTGTTGGGGGTGTATCAAAGGCTATTAATTATCCTATATAAGGATTTGGTGGTGAAGGTAATTGGCATAGAATATTTTTCTTTGGAATGGATGTTTTTATTTTCTTTTAATTGTATTGTCATGATTTCTTTTTGTAATCGCTTTGTAAATTTCACCAATGTATGTTTTTAATTCACCATCATTTAATTAATAAAATATCATCACAATATTCTTTTCTTAATTTCCTATTTCTATTTCCATATGATTTTGATACTCTTTCCTTAGAGAGTGAGGTTATTCAGATTATCTTTTGTGAAACTCTTCACACAACGGTAGAGTGATTGTTATTTGTTATTTTTTCTTCTACTCCAATTCTATTATCATAAGTCTAAAACCTGATTTCATGGATAGAATATAATAAATTAAGGGCTAATAATATAATGGTTTTGTCCAAGGGAGTAGCACAGGGTGAATTTGATGTTATTTTTTAATTTAATAATTCTTAATCAATACTATTTTTGAGATTTTAATTCAATAATGTATGTTATTCTTTAAACTCACCAATTTTAAGGATAAACATCCCAATTTCTAAAACGATCCTCTATCTTGGAGTTCTCATCAATATAATCCTCCAAGTGTATAGGATATTAGCCTTAGTATAGTGAAAACTCAAAAAATGGTGAGTGATTTGGGATGGTTGTATTTCATTAATGGAAAAACTCTAATTTAAGACATTGAAATAATTTAAAAAGAAATTAATCCAATACACCAAATGTGCTAACCAAGGATCAACTCATTCTTTTAAATTGAATTCACTTAAGTCATTAAAATATCAAATAATCAAAATCAATTCAAACCAAAGTTGGCAACTTCATATACAAATCAACACCATCAAATATCCTTCTTAGAATGCATGTTTCTTAGGTTTCTTCTTAGGTCTCTGAGGATCGATAACCTAAGACATACTACAATGGCCATTTACACCATTAAACTTGGGTAATTTAGGCGCAACCAAATTTTGGTACTGTTATTAGGGACCAAGTAAGTCACCTTATAACGTCGTTTTATTCACCCCAAATTCTGTATTCTCACCCTAATTTCTCTTCTTTATTCCCATTTTTGTGACTGTGTGTCCAATGAATCCCAAAACCAATTTTCAATCAACTCAATGAATTGTCTGCCACAATACCCATTGATAGACCAAGGCTATAATCAACTGGAAAATCAATATTTGGAATCACCTCAGTTAGGGAATTTCATTGACCAAACCTTGATTGAACGCACCACACCAGATGAGATGTACAAACAATGTGATGTTGATTGTTTAAAGGATCAATTTCTATACCTCTCTAGGATGATTGAATAGATCAATCTTAATGAAGTTCATGATGTCGAAACATCTATCCATCCTAATTCTAAAAATATTCTTTAACATTTTTGTGAAAAAATGGTTAAAATGACTTCAAAAGATTCATCACTGAGATTAGAAATACAAAACATTGAGACTTATGAGGAGCCCATTCCCACTCAGGATATTCTTTACTCATCAATTATAGATGAATATTTTATACCAAAAACCACTAATGAATTTAAAAAATAACTAAACATTGGATATGGGATAACTGATTAAGATCAACGAAATGTTGAAGGGTCTTAAATCTGGGTGAAATTGATTTTTTAGACTCTAAAGGGGAAAATTTGACATCATGGATTGAGTTTCCGGAATATAACTCCATTGCTAAATTTTCAGAAGTACCAATAATTGAACCATTATGAGAGATCACAAACAATGAGTCCATTCCCATTCCTGATATTCAACTGGACAATTTTGGGGATGAATCATATTTTCAAAAATAACCAATTATTTCAAATAAAATTGTAGAAGAAAAAAATTTGGATTCAAATTTTTATTCGTCCTTGGGAAAATTTAATCAAACTGAACTCAAATTTATAATCCTTCATTCCCCTCTCAAGAATACCTCCATTTATGATAACAAAGACCATTAAATTATCATCCATTTTCATCTAGAATCTCACAAAGTAGGAATGAAGCTTGAAATCTTAGGAAATACTCCAAAAAAATCTCAATCAACCATTATCAAACTTCCTTGGACATTCACACTCATTGTTAAACATGAGATTTCACATGAAAAAAAATTTAAAAAATGAATTAAGCTCAATCATGTTTATGTGAAGAAAAATGGGGTCCTAAAAATGTTGAGTGTTGGAATTGGATGATATTGGGGGTTCATGTCGAGCTAACGATGTTAAAAAAGCACTGCATGGGAGGAAACCCATGGTTTTCATAGTTCCAATCATTGTGAATCATTTTTTTTCATTTAAAAATTTACCATAGGTTGTTTACCTATACTTATTTTATGAGTAAGGATGGGTATGAAATGGAAGCACCATATTCATCCATATCATGTGGTTTGATCCATTAGTAATAACTTACCTAGAAATTTAAAAGGAAGACAATGTATCATCAATGTATTTTTGGTAGGTTTGAAAAAAGCTGAATATTATATTACCTTAGAATGTTGACTTATTCTTCTATTATGAGTATGGATGGGTATGAAAGGGGAGATCCATATTCATCCATGTCACGTGGTGTGATCTCTGAGTAATGTCTTACCCATAATTTTAAAAACAAGACAATGTATCATTAGTTTATTTTGTTTAATTTTATAGGTTATAAAAATTTTAAAAGGACATGTTGTAGGTCGTGGGGAAAAGCCCATCACAACCATCCAAGCCGCTGAGACTCAAATCCAGGATTAACGGGAGATTATGGCACGCACATTCATTATCAACCACCTGGTGAATTCATTCCATTATTATCATTTTAAATTTCCTCTTTGAACACCTCTCCCATACCCCCTTCAATGTCATCTTTAAACACTAGGGACAGTGTTATTCTATGTTGGGGGAGATGAAATAAAAAATGATTTTTTTAATAAGAACATCCATGGAACGAAAAATTCCATCAACCTTGATCATGATAACACACATTGAAAACTCTAAAATTGGATATCAAATAATTTTCCATGCCTTGATTCTGATTTTAATGCAAGTTTAAGTTCATGAGCATAGTTTTTGGAAAGTGTGGTTGTTCAATGTGATTTTACAAAGTTTACATTTTCATCCTCATAATAAAATGCCACAATGCACATCTACTTGATTTAGGGTGTAAATTTGAGTTCTTGGGTCCCTTTTATTGTATCATAGGGTTCGGGGGTCACTTTTAGATTAATTTGAGTATCCAAAAAAACCAAAAAACAAAAAAACAAAAAAAATTGAAAAAAATAATGTCCACAAAGAGAAATTTTTTGTCAAAATTCATGGTTTCCAACACCAGGGGATCGTGACTCCATAGTTTTCTTACACAGAGTTATGCTTTATATCTCTATTGTAGATCATGGAATTGACAATATGTGTGGAGTCCGACACTTGTGGATCATGACTCCATATTTGTCTTGCCCAGAGATAGTCTTTTTATATCGATTTTGGTTAAAAAAATAAAAATAACAAACAAAATAAATGAAAACAAAAATTTGATACTCATCTTAAGGTTTAATGTGATTCCCACCTAGCACTTCTCTTTTTTCTCCTTTAACAATAAAATGGGCCCCATGTCATTGGTTTTGCACAACGGTTTATCATGCTTAATTGAAATTGGATGAAATTTGGAGATGAATTTGAACAAAGGAATGGGATTGGTCTTGGAATATTCTTATAGAACTAGATTGTTTTAAATTATTTTGATGGGTTTCATAATTGTTTTGGTATGATGTCTTTGGGTGAGCAATTTGTATTAAAATGTTTTTGGGAAAGGAAATTTGAATTTCGTATTTGTAATATATTTTGCTCGAGACTAGAAAAACTCATGATAGGGGCTATTATTAGCCACTGAAAGTGGATAATATTCCTTTTTAATATCTTAATAATATGTTGCAAAGTCCATAAACATTAATTTTAGTGCATTATAGAAATTGAACTTCATTTCTCAAGTCCAATCAAATTCATGTTTAAAATGAAAACTTGGGCATAATCAGTCATCTGTTTGTGGACAACATTATATTCATTTGGAGAATTTCATATTTTGGAATTTGATTGATAAATGTTTTTGGAACATTTCATCTTTTAGGATTGATGGATGAATTTTAATGTAAGACGTAGATTTTTGGGGATGAATGCAGAACTTTTTGGGAGAAAGAATAACGGTTCTAAGGGCCATCAAACAACTGTGGGTCCCACAAACCAAGCCCAATGAAGCTAAAAATTTTACAGTAGAAATAGAAAAATATGGGGATCATTTTACTCATCTGTGGATAGACATAATTCCAAATTCTTCATGGAGATATATGGATCTGAAGTTAACATTTTAATGGTGGGACCGACCTAAATGCACATAATGTATTCCCACCATTTCGATCATAACTTCTAAACGGCCACACCAAATTGCCTGAAATTTTTACTGCTAATAGAGGACATATGGAAGAAAATATTTTTATTCTACGACCCCTACAGATTGAATTTTTCAATTAAAAATTCAAATGTCAAAACGGTGGATAAATCTAGATGAATTTCTGGGTCACCTATGAAACGTAAAATTCCCGGGAATTTCTCCCCTTCCTTTTAACTCTACCAATTAATGGAGATGTAATTTATTGTTGGGGGGTGTGTCTAAGGCACTTAGTTTTTCTATATAAGGATCTGGTGGTGAAGGTAATTGGCATCAAATATTTTCTTTGCAATGGAAGTTTTTATTTTCTTTTAATTGTATTGTCATGCTTTAATTTTATAATAGCTTTGTCAATTTCTCCCTTGTGTGTTTTTTGTTCACCTTCATTTAAGTAAAAAAATATTATCATAATATTATTTTATTATTTATTTATTTATTTTTCCATATCATGTTGATACTTTTTCCTTAGGGATTGAGGTTATTCACATTATCTTTTGTGAAACTCTTCACACAACGGTGGAGTGATTGTTATTTTTTCTTCTTCTCCAATTCTACAATCATAAATCTAACACCCGCTTTCATTGATATAATAGAATAAATTAGGGGAAAGTCATGTGATGGGTTGATCCAAGGGAGTAGTAAGGGGTTAATTGGATGTTATTTATAAATTTAATAATTCTTAATCAATTCTATTTTTGTGATTTTAATTCAACGATTAACGTTATCCTTTAAACTCACCAATTTTAAGGATACACATCCCAAATGTTAAAACGATCTTCTACCTTAGAGTGCTCATAAATATGATCCTCCAAGTGTATAGGTGATTTTCCTTAGGATAGTGAAAACTCAAAATTGGTGAGTGATTTGGGATGGTTTTATTTTGTTAAAGGAAACACTCAAATTTAAGACAATGAAATAATTTAAAAAGAAATTAATCCAATACACCACATGCGATAACTAATGATCAACTCATTATTTTAAATGTAATTTTCTTATATTTCTAAAATATCAAATAATCCAATAAATTCAAACCAAATTTTTTCACGACCCATCCTCGGGACCCATGCTGTGACTACCCCAAGCCCGCCTTCCATAGACCAGGGGCTGGCGACTAGCACCACAGCCGTAAATCCCGATATAAGGGAAGGCATTGCCTTTATGTAAGAAAACAAAACACCAAAGAGTATGCAATTAGAAGTAAACACTAAGTAAAGTGAGTACAATAGTATGTGCTATAAATTAAATGGGCTAGTATACAAACCCAACTGAAAGTAAAGTACAACTAAAAAGAGAGTACAACAGCAGAAAAGTAAAGCAGCAACACCGATCCATCCTCTGCAAATCCCACTTGAAGGGTGGGTAGAGATAGTCTCCATAGCTCCTCGGCTCCAGCCGTCCACTCCGTGTACATCTTATCCAGTGATCCACCTCCAGGTACCGTCCAGCTCCACGAGTTCCTACCTCGGTCAGCACTGTCCGTCGTCTACATCCAACACAATGTAGTGCGGGCATAGCCCATGCAGGGGTGAGTATACGCTACTCAGTAGGGACCCCGCGACCCCTGAAGGTCTCCCTGAATCCACAAAGGATAAACCACAAAGAAAAGATACAAACACGAAGTAAAAACCTACTCTACTTAGGTATATGCCCATACATATACCTAAGTCATCAAATCCAGTTCAGCTCCAACTCATGATCTCAAGTACAACCCAGTCCACTCAGGAAAGTATAACTTAATCCACATAGGAAAGTAAGACCCAATCCACATAGGAAATCATGATCCAAGCCACACAGGATATCAAGTCAATCACATCGTAGATAATGATTGAATGTCAAGACTTAGCTCAAACCAGGATTTTATTCATGATGTCGAAACCACAGCTGCTGGAGAACTCCTCCTCTATTGATTAAAGTGGTCCTGCCACAACAACCAAGTTCTTCCCACTAACCTTGGACTGCTGTAGTACTCCACCTGTCAAGTACTGTGGGCCTGCTACTACAAAAAAGCGCTTCCCACCATTGTTCTGCCGCTACAACCAAGCGCTCCCCCTCATAGCCTATAGAGGTACTCCTTCTATTGAGTACCATAGGTCTGCCGCTACAACCAAGCGCTCCTCCGTCGTGGGTCTACCGCTACAACCAAGCGCTCCCCACTGGGCTATCCGAATAACTCCAAGTTGATCGATCAGTAGTCGTCATGTCATAGCTAGCTACTAGGTCTCTGCACTCCGCTCGCTTGTCACCGGGAGGGGCTGCTCCACGAGCTACGGGTTGATACTCCTATTATCACAAAGTTCCACGAAGAAGTGTCCCAAAGGTCTTCCACAACAAAGGAATCTCAACACAACAGATGGTGCATCAATCGGACGTCCGGTCTATGTGTTATTAGCCTTTTCGTCCCGAGGGTCCAGTTGGTTTCGGGTATGAACCAACCCGACTGTATCTCAACTGTACCCCGAACTCCCATAGGGTATACTAATAGGGATATTTTCTCAACATGATTACCTACGCCGCTGACGGTTCGTCAAACGGACATCTGATCTGAAAGTTATCAGCTCTTTCGTTCCAAGGGCCCGGTTGGATTTCGGGTACAATCCAACCCGACCATAAACCAACTGTATCCAAACCTCAGGTGAAGCATACCAAAAGAACCATCTCAACAAGAGGAATCCAACAAAGTTGACAGCACATCAATCGGACGTCCGGAGCTCATGATATAAGTGTTTCCGCTCCAAGGGCCCGGTTGGTTTCATGTTCAAACAAACCCGTCCATACCCAAAGTTCTCTGAATCCTTTAGTGTAATATACCAAAATAACCGTCTCGATCCAAGGATCACATCGCAACTGACATTGTGTCGATTGGAAGTCTGTAGCCCATGTTATGGGCCATTGAACGATTCTGACTGAATTTAGGGGGTTCGGGCCTGGTCCGACCCGGACCAATACCCCCTGGGTCGGCCCGAACCGGGTCGAACCGACCCGGGTCTGGGTCTCTCCCAGTTGGGCACAGCCTGGCCTGGCTGGCGCGGCCTGGCCCAGCCGCTACGGCCCGGCCCGGCGCGGGGTCCAGCCCAACGCCAGTGGCCCGGCCCAGCACGGGTCGCAGCTCGGCTCGAGGCCGAGCTTGATGCGGAGGGGGGGTCTGTTCCCCGCCGGTTGACCGAAACAGCACGGCATTAATGTCACGCCCCCTCTAAACCTGGAACGGCCTAGCCATTCCGGTCCACCGTGAATCATCCGCGACGGTCTTCTCCAGCGTCGCGCCGCCGCCACTCTCAGCGGACCACCGGATGCGCACCGGTGGTCCGTTTCACCCGCCGTCTGCGCCTGAGGTCTTTATGGGACACGAACATCACTACGGGAACTTTAAAACACTTAAGAGGTTCCGTTTCATCATCGTTGTCAATCTGCGCACCGACAAAAATCTGCGGAGGGTTGTCAAGCTGTGTTTGTTCGGCTGGCGCCCTCCGTGTTAGGTGTTATCAATTTGGCAGTCATTAAAACACATGCTTTTAATATTGATGAGGGTATAATTTATTCAAATATAAATTTTACTAACATCATACTAATAAACTCTCACGCACGTGTGATAAAATCACTCTAAATAGAATTAAACAAAATTTCCCCTACCTCGTGAAATTCGCGGAAGCTAGTGTCTTGGAAAGAGGCTCTGTATACATCGATGAAGAACGTCTGAGGAGGAAGCAACGTCTCCCTTACTTTGATGTGGAGAGAATATGGAACGGCGTGTCGGCGTGCTTCCAAGAACGGAATGGCATCACACACTGGCTACATAGAGGAGAAGAGATGGCACATCAGTATCTCCTTGCGGTGACGACGTTCTTCGTCGAAGTCTCGGCGTTCTTCGTGTTCTTCAACGAGGAAGTTGAAGTTCTTCATACTTAGAGTTCTTTCCTCAAATCTCCTCACAAAACCTCTAACCAAAATAAAATAAGGTCTTCCCTTATTTTATACACACATATAAAGCTTTTCAAAATTCAAAAATGCAAATCAATTAAATGAATTAGTGTGTTGGTATAATTAAATGCAAGGAAAGGGAATGTCACCCAATAAAGGGGAAGATTATCAGTTATACAAATTAAGTGGGGGGTTTTTAGGAGTTAATAATGTGAGGGGTTGGGATCATGTGGGCCCCACCCCACCTTTATCCTATCAATGTTAGTTAACAACAATTGGGTCCCACCCCCAACTCCCTTACTTAGGGTATAACTACTTAGAGAAAAAGAATTAAAATTGTAATACAATTTTATTTTATTCCTCACTAAAACCACATTTTTAACAACTCCTCCCGAGAAAATGCACCTTTGGAAAAGGTTCTCTTGAGAAATTACCGGCACTGCAGTTTCATCGTTGCCCTCGGATTTCAATTCCGAGCACAGTTTTAAAAGTTAGAAAAACACGCTCGTTCATTCACTAAACGTACCCAAGCTAAACTTCGAAAATTGATTTCGGGAACACCGGGCCTCGGAATCAGGTGCCGTCAGAAACTGCGGACTTATAATATTCCAATGAAATTTAGAAAAACATTTCCTTGAAATTTCTAGGTCTTTACATTACTCACACCTCAAGGATTTACGTCCCCATAAAGCTTCAACACACACTGAGGAAAACAAAGTGGTACTGAGCACGCATCTGAGCCTTTCGCTCTCATGTGCTCTCCTGGGGGTTCGCGAGCTACCAGTGAAAGCGTACTTGAGGAATCAACAATCCACGTAGGACCCGCTCATGTCGATCCTCGATCTCTAGTGGAACCTCCGCAAATATATCCCCGTCATCTATGTCCAGCTCCCCGTGATCGATGGTATGGGTCGGGTCGAGCACGTATCTCCTCAGCTGAGATACGTGGGAGACGTCATGCACCTGGTGCAACTTAGGTGGATGGGTCAAGCAGTAAACCACCTCACCTACCCTGTTGAGGACCCAAAAGGGTCCGATGAACCTCGGAGATAACTTGCTACCCAAGCCAAATCTCCATAAACAACGTCAAGGTGAGACCCGTAAGAAAATGTGGCCTCCATCCTCAAACTCTAGTGGTATATGTCTCTTATCAGCTTAGAACTTCTATCTGTATTGTGTAGTCTTCATCCTCTCTTGAAAAAACTGCACTTTCTTCGTCGAAGTCTAAACCATATCTGGTTCTACAAGAGCTCCTAAGATTTCTTCTTTGCCGATAAGTGAAATCTGGTCTCATCCCCAGGATGAACCACATTCTTTGCCTAATATATTCAATCCTGACATGAATGATACTAATCCATTCCATGGATGACATCTTAAGGCCTCAATGATACTACCAAGATATCCAACCGTTACTCTCGCCTGCAAGGGTTGAGTCACACTGTCAGCATCAGTGTGTGGTCATTGGGTCTCCTCTTGTAGGAATATCAAAAGTGAGGGTCAAGTCAACAGTTTTAACCAGAACCTCTTAGTACACAAAAAGAGAGGAAGCAAACCTCACAAGGAAAAGTGTCTTTTATTATTGCAGCTCAAGTATAAAGACACACAACAACCACAAACAACAATAAAGACAACAAGGAAACTAGAAGCACCAAGATAAAAGGTCACGTGCCTGGAACTAGTCCCGCTCTTGTCCGCCTGCTTATGGAGCTCCATATTCGTATACTTCAGCTGCCTGAAGTTGAGCTCTCCCATGTCCACTTGTTCCCTGCAGTCGGGGTGGACCTCTTGGTGGTGGTGGTGGGAACACCTCAAAGCATCATCCACCTCCAGCTGCACGGCCAGCTCCCCTGCCTCGGTATCCTGATCCTTGTAGTCCGCCTTGATCGAACCTCTGCCTCTGCCTGGGAGTTCCATCGTTTATCTGCTATTCATCTGTATGGCAGGTCAGACAGTCACATGCCATGTGACCAACCCTGCCGTAGGAGTAACACTGTCCGCTCCTGGTAAGTCGTTCTCCACATCGGGTGCCTCGCACACACAATCCTGTGTCATGCGGTCGACCACCTGTTGGTCTGGTCATCTTGGACCTCTGCGTCATCTGTCTACTACCCGTTGTAGAATAGTCTACCCCATGTCGGCTAGTGGCGGGTCCTGCTACTGGAGACTGCTCAGCAAGGAAACTCTCCACTAAGAGGGCTCGCTCCAACACCCCTATCTGCGTCGGGATGCTGTGAGAAACAAATGAAGATCTAATATCTCTCCTAAGCCCCTTCTCGAAGGTTCGGGTCCTAAAGAACGAGTCTCGTATCATATCTATGGAGTAGCACAAGAGTCCGGTGAACCTCGCTGAATATTGCTCCACCGTCATGCTACCCTACTGAAAATAAAGTAGCTCCCGTATACGCACCACTCAAAGGGAGGATGGTCCAAACTCTGCCTGGAACAGGATCTCGATGTCTGCCCACAGAAGTGTTGCCTCATCATGCACCTGGAGCATCAGGCTCCACCATCTTCTTGTTGCTGACTGAAGGAGACTGGCAGCAAGGATCACCATGAAGGCTGTCGGCATCCCTACCAATCTAAAAACTCGAACAACAGCCTCCAGCCAATCCTCGGCTGCCTGAGGGTCCGTCTCTCCGGGGAACCTGGGCAGTCTCTGATGCTGAAACTCGTGCAATGCACTAAGGCGACGTGCACTCTCAGCTGCTGGGGCTAGTATCATCGGTGTCTCAGTGGGTAGACGTACCGTCGGTGCCTCCACTGTAATGGGGCCCTGCACCGTGGCCTCTTCGCTCGGTGGTCTTCCATCTCGTACAATGCTAGGAACCCTAATTGGCTGCCATCATGGGGCCATCCTGAAAAGAAACAGGTGCGCCACGGTCAAAGACTATACCTGGTGAGCTGACCTGGTTTGAGCTGACTTTAAAATATTTGGAATCACACATGCAATCAGTGTTTTCATGCACTAAGTTGAACATCAGTAGTCAGGGTCCTGGTGTATGGATACGTCGGCCGCCGCTCCAACACTGGACACCCTGAACTGATGAACACACTCAGTACCCTTAACACTATTGCTTCACAAAAAAATGATCAGAGTCCTGAGTTATGTGGTAGAACTGACTCCTCTGATACCAATTTGTCATGACCCATCCTCAGGACCCGTGCCGTGACTACCCCAAGACCGCCTTCCATAGGCCAGGGGCTGGCGACTAGAACCAAAGGCGTAAATCCCGATATAAGGGAAGGCATTGCCTTTATGTAAGAAAAAAAACACGACAGAGTATGCAGGAAGAAGTAAACACTATGTAAACTGAGTACAATAGTATGTGCTAGAAAGAAAATGGGCCAGTATACAAACCCAACTAAAAGTAAAGTACAACTGAAAAGAGAGTACAATAGTAGAAAAGTAAAGAAGAAACATCGAGCCATCCTCTGGAAATCCCACCTGAAGGGTGGGTACAGATAGTCTCATTAGCTCCTCGGCTCCATCTGTCCACTCCGTGTACGTCTTGTCTAGTGATCCACCTCCAGGTACCGTCCAGCTCCACGAGCTCCTACCTCGGTCAGCAATGTCCATCGTCTGTATCCAACACAACGTTTTGCAGGCATAGACCATGTAGGGGTGATTATACGCTACTCAATAGGTACCCCAATACCCCTGAAGGTCTCCCTTAATCAACAATGGATAAACCACAAAGAAAATATACAAACACGAAGTAACAACCAACTCTACTTAGGTATATTCCCATACATATACCTAAGTCATTAAACCCAGTTCAGATCCAACTCACGAGCTCAGGTATAACCCAACACACTCAAGAAAGTATAACTTAATCCACACAGGAAAGTATGACCCAATCCACACAGGAAAGCAGGATCCAATCCACATAGGATATCAAGTCAATCACATCGTAGATAATGATTGAATGTCAAGACTAAACTCAAACCAGGATTTTATTCATGATGTCGAAACCAGAGCTGTTGGAAAACTCCTCCTATATCGAGTACAGTGGGCCTTCCACTACAACCAAACGCTTCCCACTAACCTTGGACTGTTATAGTACTCCACCTTTCGAGTACTGTGGGCCTGCTGCTACAACCAATCGCTTCCAACCATGGGTCTGCCGCTACAACAAAGCACTCCCCCTCATAGCCTACAGAGGTACTCCTTCTGTTGAGTACCACGGGTATGTCGCTTCAACCAAGTGCTCCTCCACCGTGGGTCTTCCGGTACAACCACGTGCTCCCCACTGGTCTATCCGAATCACTCTGAGATGATCGATCAGTAGTCGTCAAGTCCCATCCAGCTACTAGGTTTCTGCACTCTATTCGCTCGTCACCGGGAGGGTCCGCTCCACGAACTACCGGTCGATAATCTTAGTATCACAAATTCCAATGAAGAAGTATCCCAAAGGTCTTCTACATCAAACGAATCTCAACACAACAGACGGCGCGTCAATCGGACGCTCGGTTTGTGTGTTATGAGCCTTTTCGTTCCGGGGGCCCGGTTGGTTTCGTGTACGAACCAACCCGACCGTATCTCAAATATACCCCGAATCACATAGGTTATACTCATATTGACCGTTTCTCAACATGATTACCTATGCCACTGACGGTTCGTCAAACGAACATCTGGTCTGAATGTTATCGGTTTTTCCGTTCCAGGGGCCCTGTTGGATTTCGGGTACAATCCAACCCCTCCATAATCCAACTACGTCCAAACCTTAGGTGAATCATACCAAAAGAACCGTCTCAACAAGAGGAATCAAACAAAGTCGATGACACGTCAATTGGACATCCGAAGCTCATGATATAAGTGTTTCTGCTCTGAGGGCCCGGTTGGTTTCTTGTTCGAACCAACCGGTCCCTACCCAAAGTTCTCTGAAACCTTGAGTGTAATATACCGAAACGACCGTCTTGATCCAAGGACCACATTTCAACTGACGGTGTGTCAATCAGAGGTTTGTATCCCATGTTATGGGCCTTTGAACGATTCTGACCGAATATAGGGGGTTTGGGCCTGGTCCGACCTGGCACAATACCCCTGGGTCGGCCCGAACCGGGTCGACCCGACCCAGGTCCGGGTCCGGCCCAATTGGGTGCGAACTAGCCCAGCTGGCGCGGTCTGTCCCAGCCGGCGTGACCCGGCCCGGCGGGGGGGTCCGTCCCGGCGCTGGTGGTCCGGCCCGGCGCGGGCGGTCCGTCCCGGCGTGGGCGGTCCGACCCAGCGCGAGCCGTGGCTCAGCTCGAGGCCGAGCTGGACGTAGAGGGTGGGGGGTGTTGTTCCCCCCCGGTTGACCGAAATGGCACGGCTTTAATGTCATACCCCCCCCCCCCCCCGAAACCCGGAACGGCCTATCCATTCTGGTCCGCCGATGCTCGGCCGTAGTGGTCGTCTCTGGCGGCGCGCCACCGCCGCCGGTCGCTGGCGCCGCCGCGCCGGGGTGGCACGCCGTTGCCGCTCTTTGCGGACCACCGGATGTGCACTGGTGGTTTGTTTCACCCGCCGTCTGCACCTGAGGTCTTTACGGGACACGAACTTCACCACGGGAACTTCAAAACACTTCCGTGGTTCTGTTTCATCATCGCTGTCAATCCGTGCACCAATAACAATCTGCGGAGGGTTGGCGGGCCGTGTTTGTTCGGCCCACGCCCTCCGCGTTAGGTGTTACCAATTTGGCATTCATTAAAACACATGATTTTAATATTGACGAGGGTATAATTTATTCAAATATAAATTATACTCACATCATACTAATAAACGCTCAAGCACGTGAGATAAAATCACTCTAAATAGAATTAAACAAAATTTCCCCAACCTCGTGAAATTCGCGGAAGCTAGCGTCGTGAAAAGAGGCTCCGTATACATCGATGAAGAACGTCCGAGGAGGAAGCATCATCTCCCTTCCTTTGACTTTGAGAGAAGATGGAGCAGCGTGTTGGCGTGCATCCAAGAAGGGGATGGCATCACACACCGGCTGCAGAGAAGAGAAGAGATGGCACATCGATCTCTCATTCCGATGACGATGTTCTTCGTCAAAGTCTTGGCGTTCTTCGTGTTCTTCAATGAGGAAGTAGAAGTTCTTTAGACTTAGAGTTCTCTCCTCAAATCTTCTGACACAACCTCTGACCAAAATAAAATAACGTCTTCCCTTATTTTATTAACACATACAAAGCTTTTCAAAATTCAAAAACTCAAATCAATTAAATGAATTAGTGTGTTGGCATAATTAAATGCAAGGAGAGGGAAAGTCACCCAATAAAGGGGGAGTTCATGAGTAATACAACTTAAGTAGGGGGTTTTTTGGAGTTAGGAATGTGACGGGTTGGGATCATGTGGGCCCCACCCCACCATTATCCTCTCAAGGTTAGTTAACAATAAGTGGGTCTCACCCCCAACTCCCTTACTTAGGAAATAAATACATAGAGAAAAGGAAATAAAATTGTAATACAATTTTATTTTATTCCTCACTAAAACCACATTTTTAACAACTCCTCCCAAGAAAACACACCTTCGGAAAAGGTTCTCTTGAGCAATTATCGGCATTGCGGTTTAATCGGTGCCCTCAGATTTAAATTCCGAGCACCGGTTTAAAAGTTAGAAAAACACGCTTGTTCGTTCACTGAACGTACCCGAGATAAACTTTGGAAATTGATTCTAGGAACATCGGGCCTCATAATTAGGTGCCGTCAGAAACTACGGACTCGTAAAATTTTAAAGAAATTACGAAAAAAAATTCCTTGAAATTTCTGGGTCGTTACAAAGTTGTAAACTTCATAGACAAGTCAACACCATCAAATCACCTTCTTAGAATGCATGATTCTTAGGTGTCTTCTTAGGTATCTGAGGATCGATAACCCAAGATGTACTACAATGACCGCTTACACCATACAACTTGGATAAATTTGGGCACAACCACCACGCGTCACCTACAACCTCCACCGCTCTGCACCGCCGCCGAACCGCCACCATGCAAAGCTGCCGAGCCGAACCATCGCCAAGTTGAGCCACCGTCGTCCCAAGGTGCCGAGTTGAGCCGAGCCGCCACCCCGGGAAGAGACACCTTCACCCCCACGGCGCTCTAGAAAAACCATCCACTCGCCCACACGGCGCTCTGCCAAAATCATTCCCGGGCCCCCGCGGCACTCAGCCCAAATCGTTCACGCGCCCCCGCAGCGCTCCGTCTGAATAGGACCCGCGCCCCTGCGGTGCTCCGGCCAAACTGGCCCCATGACCCTGTGGTGCTCCAGCCGAACTTGCACCGTGCCCAAGCGACGCTCCAGTTGAACCGGCCCCGCGCCCCCGCAACACTCCGACCGACCCCCCCCCCCCCCCCTCGCGGCACCCCGAACGAACCGGCCATGCGCTCGGAAGCGCCCCGGCCCCGAGCCCCTTGCGACGACCAGGACGAACCGGCCCCGCACTCCCCATGATGCCCCTGCCGAATTGGCCCCATGCCCCTTTTACGCCCCGGCCAAACCAGCCCTGCGCCCCCCGCGGTGCCCTCACTGAACGCCGCCACCCCCCCCTCCCGGTCGAATGGGTACCGTGGCCCCCGCAGTGCCCTGGTCGAACGGGCAACGCGGCCCTCGCGACGACCCAGCCAAACCAGCCCCGCGCCCCCCACGGTGCCCCGACCGAACCGGCCCCGCGCCCCCTGCGGGGCCCCGGCCGAACCGATCGCATGCCCTCGCGGCACCCCCATGACCGATCCGCCCCACGACACCCGTGGACTCTGCGGCCCCCCAAGACCCTCGTGGCTTGCCGGTCCCCCAACAGACCGGGCCGCATCATGGGTCGGGACTAACCCAGTGGGTCGGGCATGGTCAATCCCACACGGTCGGACCATACTCGGGCCCACTACGACCCATTTACGCTCCTTCGGTCATATCTTTGGGATCCGACGACCGTTTAACGAACCATCAGCGACGCTTGAAATCTTGCAGCATGATGGTCCCTTTGAGTGATACCCCACTATGTTTTGGATTAAGATGGGGAACAAACAGGTTGGATCGAACACGAATCCAACTAGCCCCTAGGACTAAAAGGCTAATAACTCATAGACCGAGTGTCTGATTGACGCCCCATCTATTGCATTGAGACCCCTATGATGAGGCGAACATTTGAGATACTTTTTCATGGGGATTCATTGCAGTTGGAGTATCAACAAGTATCTTGTGAAGAATATCATCTCGGAGACAAGCGAGCATAGTGCGAAGACCTAGTGGCTGGCTGAGACTTGATGACTGCTGCCCATTTTGACACGGAGTGACTCGACAGGCCTAGTGGAGAGAGCCTTGGTGACACCGCAGACCCATGGTGGGAAGCACCTCTATGTGATGCGGTAAACCCATGGTACTCGACAGGAGGATTACCTCAGCATGCATTGAGGGGGAGCTCCTCTGTGTAACACGACAGACCCATATTGGGGAGCGCCTCTGTGTGGTGAAACAGTCCCACGATACTTAACAGGTGAAGTACCCCAGCAGTCTAAGGTTAGTGGGATGTGCCTCTGTGTGACGTGGCAGGCCCACTATACTCGATAGAGGAGGATTTCTCCAGCAGCTGAGGTGTTCGAAGTTGTGTTCAGAATGTTACTTGATACTAACCCTAGAAAAAATCCTCATGTCAGTTGTTTCAGAACCTTTTTTTTCTTATGATTGAGATGAATTACTTGATAACATAGGTATATGCATTGGTATATACCAAAGTAAGGTTATCTGTTTATTTCATACTTCATGTTTTATCCTTCTTGCATTTTGTGAGACCTAGAGGGTCTCAGGGACCCTACTGAGTATCGTTTAACTCACCCCTATACGGGCCATGCCCGTACCTTGTTTTGTTGGATGCAAATGATGGAACGTAGTAACTAAGGCTGAGAGAACCAGGAAAGGACAGTACCTGGAGGTGGACCTTATGACAAGTCGGTACACGGAGAAGACAGATGGACGTGGAGTGATGAGGAGGTGATAAGTACCTACCCTTCAGGTTGGAACCTTGAAGGACGATCCAGTACCAGTCTCTTCTTTTTTACTTCATTTGAATTTTTTCATATAATATCTAGAAAACATATAATAAGATTTTAAGAAATTGTAGTCACGACCCGTCCCCTAGGGCTCATGCCGTGACTACCCCAAGCCCGCCTTCCATAGGCCAGGGGCTGGAGACTAGAACCGAAGGTGTAATTCCCTAAAACTATGAAGGCATTTCCTTTATAACCTGAAAAAACCGTTACAAATAAGAACATAGCTATATAAAAAACACCAAGTAAACTGTATAACAAAAGAGTAATGAAAGTAAAAGAGGCCAGAATTGAATCCCAACTGGGAAGTACAAGTACAATTTTGATACAATACAACTGAAGTAAAAAAGAAAAGATAGCTAATGGATTTTCCTTCAAGGTTCCTACCTAAAGGGTAGGTACTTATCACCTCCTCAGCACTCCACATCCATCCGACTCATCAGTGTACTGACTTGTCATAAGTTCCACCTCTTGGTACCATCTTTTCCTTGTTTGTGCATGTGTTTACAGGTTATAAAGGTAATATCTTCCCAGTTTTAGGGAATTACACCTTTGGTGCTAGTCTCCAGCCCCTAGCCTATAGAAGGCGGGCTTGGGGTAGTCACGGCCCGAGCCCTAGGGGACGGGTCATGACAACAATTTCTTAAAATCTTATTATGTGTTTTCTAGATATTATATATGAACATATTCAAATAAAGGATTCAAATAATGGATATTATAAATATCAAAATAAATATTATTTGACATAATTAATGTCACCCAAAAATTCTCTAGTTTAATATGACATGTTAGGTTTGATTCAATATTTTCTTATCTATGGAACAATGTTTTTATGATTATTTTAAAAAGCCAATAATGAATAGTGTCCAAAATTGGCATAATTCATAACATAAAATAGAAAACAGTTTATTAAATGATATTAAATTTAAAAATATATAATATTCTTCCAAATGATTAATATATGTCAAAATATGTCAAAATTAACTTTTTAAGGGTCTTTTGAGATTATATTATAATTACAATGACCTAGAATGTATAAATAACTTGATATTATTATAAGATTAAAAAGGTTAAAATAAGGTTTAAGAAAAAAATATAACTATAATTTTTTTTTCAAAACATGTCTGAAAAATATTGGACTATTGGTATTAGAAAAATAATCATCTTATTTTTTAATCAAATTAGTTTTGGACCATTTTTATTAAAAATTGAATTTATAAAAATTTAATATTTCATTACATTCCTAAATTTCTCCTCACATCTTCTATAAAAGGGAACTTATTCTTGTCTTTATCTCACAATTACAAATCCATTTAGTTAGTAATAAATCTATCAAATTCTCTTCATTTAATCTCTACCTTCCACCTAGATTTCTTACCTGGTAAAGAAGGAAATTCAAGAAATCATTTTGTCTCAAATCAAAAAAAGTTGCATAATTTTTAGTAACGTCTTCTCTCAACTTACATTCCTTTATTTTCCTTATCCTCTACCTATTCTCTTATTATTATTTGATTAAATAAGAAAACCAGTATCCTCAATATACTAGGATTATTTCACGATATGTATTCTATCTATGACTATAGACACCTTCATCTAATGGATACGAACATACATTTTTTGTGTACCAAATACTACAACCTCACAAAATGATCATTGTTCAATTTTCCATACTACATCTCATGGTGGCCATTATGATGGAACTTTATTTATATATGATATATATTATATTTATATTATCTATATTTTTCAGTATTTTTTATTTAAATTTTATCTTCATGCATTCCATAATGTGTAAATACAATAATTTCTTTTAAGGAAGTGTAGACTACCGCCCCCTCAATGTGATATGATTTATTCATGCCATACACAGAACATATAAAGGATGGTGATATTGAAATTATTTAACAAATATAACATATGAAATTATGATGGAATTATAATATAACATTGTATCATTTAATTTTCATTTAATTAATATGAAAAATAAATGAATGTAGTGTTCATGTGTACGCATGGACTACCGCCTCCATGAACAGTGCATTTCATTTATTATCTACAAATGATATAGACTATTATAAATAAATATATACTATATATATAAGATATTTAAATCATGAATATCATTATGTATATGATGGAATTTTTGACTATATGGACAACATTAATTATAACAGGTTCATTTTTCCACTCAAGTAAAGAATGTTGAAAAAATGGCCGATATGAAGTTGAATAATTATATGACTATTATAACAAGTTAATAAGTGATATAAAATGAATAAGAAAATTTAAAAATGTTCTAAAGAATCTAAAAATTAAGTAATGTTTATTATTCAGGTTGATAAAGAACAAATAAGACAAGTCAAACTCAAGGTAAGGGAATTTATCTCAATCTCTATTAAATGAGGCATATTTTGGTTTATACATGAAATTCTTTTGAACGTTGTATGATTATATCATTTATTATTTTAATTTAATATAATGGTTTTGGAAATTAATTTTTTTTTCTATAAAGAATATTACTAAATGAAAAAGGAAAGTTTCCTTTTAAAGTATGCGGTGATAGTGTCCTTTCTGTCATCGCAAGCATTATTTGATATTTGGACTCCTAAACCAGCTGTAATGTTTTTTAATGGAAAATAAATAACATATAATCTTTTGATTTATTTTGGTATTGATAATGGTTTTTAGAAATAATTATTATGTTAATATCTTGAAATGATATATTGGGATTTTAATGTTCAAATATTATCTTTCCTTTATAATTGTTTTATGAGTTATGATTATGTTATGTTTAGTGGGAATTGTTTACAGATACCTATGGTTCTATGATAAACTGAGGGAAGGTGATCCTGATATTTCTCTTCAATGCATTTGGTAGCATAGTGGAGGTTAACTTTAAGGTTTCTTCTAATATGTTGAATGAATATAATTTGATGGGTATTCCAAATGTAACCATGAAGGTTACTCCTTATGTAGCTATGAAAGCTACAATGTAAGTTTGTTATGGATGTCAAATGTTACCTTTATTATTTATTATTTCTATGATTTATTCATAAATCTTATGATTTCATGAGGTATATTAATCTATTTATGTTTTATGTGTGAAAAGTATGATTTTATTTATTTCTAGGTATCCATGGACTTATTTTCTCTCTCTTTATTTTATAACCCTTAATGAGCTTTTTATGCTCATCCCATGTTTTGAAATGTTTTCACATGTTATAAGGAAGTTCAAAATAAAGGAATAATTCAATATGTTTTTAATCAAGATAATAATTTTTGTTTTATTTATGGCATTTTACTATTGTGGAAACATTGGATAGAGTAGAAGTGTATACCTTTCAATTTTTGAGATGTAATGTAATAGTTATGGAATAATTCTCTGAAAATATAAACCTATAAATATCTTCAGTATGAATTCTTGACTTACCACAAGATTATGTATTGTATAAGGCTGGGGTATTGTAATTATTAATTTATGTTTATATATATTGATTCATTATGTGACTTAATTTCGAAAGTTAATGTATTTGAAGGATATTTTAACTAATCCATAATCCGAGTTCTGAGAAATTGTCTACAATATTATTATTATATATTTATAATTCTTGTATGATATAATTATTTTTTATAAATTTGGGATTTGGTTTTTTAATTATTTTAAATATAATTTTTTTGATAACACAATTAACCCCCCCGTTGAGTTAATCTCTTAAAAGAGTTGATATATGAGGGTTTATAAAAAATATTTAACATATATTTACTTGTATTTAATGTTCTTCTATTTCTTTCATTTTTCAATTTTGTTCTTTTTGGATATAAATAGGAAATATTTACTACCACATTTGATAGTCATTATTTAAATGTACATCATTATGTTCAATAGATGAATAATATAAAAAATCACATAGAGAGTTTTGGTTTTAATATTTTGAGTATAATTAAATATAAACAAAAAAAACCCTCATGTTATTAGTCCTACTTGTAGTGATGCTACTAAAGATTCCTATGATGATAATCCTTAATATATGAATTATCAATACATTGATTTAATTTTTTATAAATATAAAAGAATATATATCTATGTTACTGATTTTAAAATTTTGGATACCTTTGTAATTTCTCAAGAAGGAATTCTAATTTTAATGAAATGAATTTAGAACCCTAAAGTATTAAATATGATACTTTTTGGTTGAATGTTTTTGAATCTGTATATCACATGTATCATTGGATCTATAAGATAGTGAACACAAGAATACACTATTAAAAAAAATTACTCATATGAATCAAATAAGGATATATCTAAAGTGATTTTCAAATGATAGAGGGGGATTTTGTATCCATAAAAGAATCATGTGACATTATAAAAAATCCAGCATGAAAATATATTGAAAATCTAATGATGTATAAAAAAACCATTGTTAAACAAAGATGATGTGGATGTACAAAAAATAAACTCAGCAGCTTTTAAAATAGTTTATTAGAAAAATATAAAATTAAAAATTGAATGTGATGAATAACATATAGAATCAAGTTATCATAAAATGGAACATCTAGAAATAATTTTTAAAAAAAATTCTGTTGAATTATAATGTTATTCTAGAAACCCAATTACCAAGGTAAGTGTGAAAATTAAAATATGGAATAATATTAGAAAAATGAATAATCTACAAATAAAATAATATACAATGAATTAGTCATAAAATGAAACTTCAAATAATATTTTCCCAATGATAGAGTTTAATAGAAATTACAAGGAAAATGATAAAACATATAAAAGAAATTAATGATTATTTGAGTTCATTAGAAGCTATTTCAAGAAATTTATACGCATGGAGATGGGATTATTATGATAAATCCTATATGTGTTTTATGAAAAATAAATAAGAGTTTTCTAATATTTTTCATGCATCTATTATTTATAATTCCATCATTTATAAATATGAAAATACTTTATAAAAATGTTCTAGTAATTTTTTTTAATATTGTAATAAGAATCAGGACTCATTAAATGTAATTAAAGATAAATAAATTTTTAAATATTCACAATTCCATGCCTACAAACATTAAACATGTTATTTCATTAGAAAATATTTAAAATAATCCACTAATTATAGAAAATAATAATCTAAAATTATTCAATGAATAATTAAAAAATAATATGGAGAGATTTATAAATGGAAGATATTATTTATCATAGATTCCTGGAATGAAAATTGCACCAACGTATACCATATCGATTTTACACCAACCTATATTGAAATTGACAAATATGACGAAATTTATTTCATTATCTAGTTCTACCAATAAATTAAATAATTTCAATAATCATGGTCCTAATATGGTTTTTATTTTAAATTTATTAAATTATAATTATAGGAAACTAATAAATCAATTATGCATTTCAAAAGCTCTTTTTACTAATGTATCTGGACCCAAGAAAATATGGGTAGCAAATTTGTCTTTGGTTTTAATCTATATTAATGAAAATCATATCAAAGAGTTCCAGTAAAAAAATTATTATATCATTAAAGAGGATTATCTAAACACATGAATGTAGACTACTCAATCTAGTAAAATAAGATTAATATTTATGGTGAACAATCCACTTTTGGAAAAAATTATAAAGGGAATGTAATTGGTCTTTGAAAATAAGTATTTCATTACAATTTTAATTTCTACAGAATAATTTATAAATGTATTGAAATACAATTTTCTTAGAATTTATTAATTTTTGAAAAATGATTTTCATGTTAAATTTGAAAATAGAACCCATAATATTGTTGATTCAAAAATTATTTAGATAAAATTATTTTATAAAAGTAAATTTCTATAGTGAAATTGTAAATTTTTTATCAGAAGGTTTCTCATTTTGATTTCATTCTAAATCATGTTTTTAAATGAAAAAAAATTAATTATGTGGTTTAAAGTAATATCCTTGGCTTTGTATGATTTGACTAGGCCTTTTGTAATTTTAAAGGTCTTACTAAAACTATATTTGATCCAATTTTATTTATTTAAATTTATGTAATGTGATTATTTAGTTATAAAAATTAATATTTATGCTATTGTTTTGGAATATTCTTGACATTTTTTGGGAACTAAATTTTAAAAAACAATGAAATATGAATTTTAAATGAGTTTAATGGGTGAATTAAAACTCTTTCATGGATTTAATAATTTTTCAAAATAAAGAATGAATATTATAAATTTAAATCAATGACATAAAATATCTTATAAAACCTTTTTGAATGAACAGTACTAAATGTATTGATACTCAAATTAGTACAAGCTACAAGTTGGATCTTGATGAAATAATGAAATCAGGTGATCAAACCACATAAAGAGGTATGCGGGAATGTTTTTTACATTTGACTACTATTGGAACTGATTTAATTTTTAGTATGTGTATGTGTGGTAATTTGTTATAAAATATTAGGAATCATATTTACTCTAGAGAAATGTCATTTTTTACCTAATTTTTCATATATATAATTTTGTGTTCATAATTTAGGTCGATAAATAGCATCCAAAACATGTCACTTTTTAAGGAAGTCTATTGTTTCACGGTGGAGTATGCAAGAAAATGTTTTGGAATTATTCACTATTTTAAATGTGTACATAACTATAAGTAGGTTTTTTTCATATATTTTATCGATAAAACATACATTACTGGAAATTGATATTAATTCGGACAAGTCCCTATCAATTGTTATAGTAAATGTGTGATGAATATTTCTATGTATCATATATCTCTTTTTTCAAATAAATCTTATTGATACAAGACATAAAATTTAGAAGTAAAATTACTAGAAACATGATATAAATCTAGAATTCATTGGTTTTGAAAATTATCTTAATGATATATTTACAAAGAAATTGACTACTGAGATATTAATTTATATTAGATATTAATTATTCATGATAAATTATGTTTAACTATTTTAATTAAAATTTTATCACTAGATCATGTATTGAATTGTATTGAATACTATTCTATCAAATTTTCTAAATGTAACTTTCATGTATGATTTGCATAGTCAGTAAGTTGACCATGACATTTTTTTCTTACAGTCATCATCCTACTTTGAACACTTAATCATATTGTCACCATAATCACTGTGAGTATTTATAGACATTGTTACTATGATTACCATAAATACTAATTAGTGCAGTTATTACTTATATATCATGAACTTAACGATTGTATAGTTAGCACACCTAGTATAAATTTATTGATTTCATTATTTTTATGCTTATTTTATTTAAAAATACATTGTCAGTAGACATACTAAGTACATTTTAATTGAAACCTTTCATGAAAATTCTATGGAGGTATTTCATTTATGTATTTTATTATTATAATCCATAAACAATTTAAAATAATATTTGAATCATAATTTTACCTGATACCAATATTTTCCTTTAGATAGCCTATATCATTAAAATATATTTTTAGAATATTTGTTTCTATCATCTTAAACATATCAATCACTTCATCTCAAATATCTCCATATAACCTCCCATTTTTTATCTTTCAGAGATCCCAAATTGAATTTAAATTTCAAGGATGAATTTAATTTTAGAAACTACTTTTCCTTTTCAGTTTCCTCATTTGAAGAGGTTTATGATGTCAAAATATAGCTTAAGTAAATTATTAAAGTAAAAGAATCAACATCCCATTGATCTTCTAGTTTCTATGTGAAAAAAAACATGATAAATTGTTTTTGAATTCGATCAAATCACTATTTGGGAGCATGATCCTGAAACAAGGATAAAATTACTGGTTTATGAAAAATGGATGACTTTTTTTTCAAATCTAATCAATGAGGTTTATACAAACCCAATGTTCATACCTTGATAGAAGTTGGATTCAGTTAAATCCATGTTAAATGATGAAATTTTCTAATTATCATCAAACCAATGGGAAGAGTCTTTGGGAATTACAGATAGTAAAGAGTATGAGGATTATCAATAAACATATTAGTTAATCATGCACACATTGAATTTCATAATTCATTGAATGAACACCAAGGGAGTTGGACTCCCATAATACCAACCGATGTTGAGTTGAGTGTTGTATGTAGGATACTTATTTAGTTAATTAAACTTGTAATATGTCCTATTAATTTATACTATAGTATGATAAGAGATGAACAAATTTTTGTCATTTTTTATTAATATAGGTTTTGAAATGAATCTTTGAATTTTTTTATCAGTCACATGATGTATCATTCAAAGCCATCTAAATGGTTTATTTCTTTACCAAATCCAAAGAAATTTTTTCCCTTACTAGAATAAAATTGTTCAGTTCCTCCGGGTGAGGATAAGATAATGTATTCTGATATATTTTTTTATTATCAAATTGATTTGAAAGAATATGAATGTTAACTAGAATACATGGAAATATAAAGAGGTGACTAACCCAAATTATCTACATAATTAGTTTATCCCGCTAATGTTTCTTGTTAGAACCATGGATCTACTATATATAGGTCTTGAACCTGATGTGGTTTTTTAGTTTTCATATAATAAATTTTCTACTTCGAAATAATAATAAAAATTATTAACTTTAGAAGAATAAGAATAATATATAGAGGCTTTCAAAGTTAATGAAGATGCTAGATATTATTATGAGGATGATCTAGAATGGGATCAATCATTAGAATATGAGGAAGATAGGTATAAAGTAATGGGATATCATATTATTTAAAGCACCCTCGACTGCCTATACTTGATGTACCATATAACATAGTGATGTCCTCTAGATATTAAGGATTTTTTTAGAATATCAAGATTCTGATGAAGATGAACCAGAAGGCATCCCACCTGGGCATGGTGGACCTCCAATTCTATTTTTTCAATGAACATTGGAAGGATATTTGATTTTATTCATTTACATTCAAGAGAAAATTTAATAATTTCAACATGTTAATCATGGGAAAATTTCTGAAGATTATGATAATTATGAATCTTATATTTTTTCCAATGATGATGATAAGACTATGAGATATAGCCCAGTAGAGGATTTACTCAAGGTAGATGGTAGGAATCTAGCTTTTGATCCATCTCCTTCTTCTCATTAACCCTCAATTCTATCATAATATTGTGTCACTAAATGTGATTTATCTTCTTTTAATTCTAATATATTGTAGATATAAAAACTAAAATTTGATAAATTTCAAATCTCTTTAAAGAAAGTAATAAAAGAGTATATTTCTAAATCTGTTAACTAGTAATTAATAATCTTCCAAAAAAGATTTAATTTTAGAATAGAAATTATAAAAATTAATATTAATGATATGAGGGCATGGGTTAGTGAAATTTAAGCTGATATATCTAATATGGTGATTAAATTAGAATATAGGTTCATGAATGTGGGTTTTAGACTACTCATATGTCTTCTACACTCCCTTTTCAATCATTTTTCGATAAAGAATAGACCAAACTGGTCATTCATGATGAGATAATAATTTTTTATGAAGATTTCAAAAAGACTCATGATGTTGTGTATTATAGGTCTCAAGCCCATGATACTAATATCCTAAATTTATTATATGAGGATATCAAACATGCTAGTTAATACCAATAAGTATCCAAGAGAGTGATTTATTATTATCTTTGAAGCATATTCTCAAAGTATGATTTTATAATAATGTTTAAACATCCATGTTTGTATTTTAATGTTCATTATTTCAATCAAGGAATTGATACATACATTAAAAATACTATAGGTATGAATCCAACTATATAATATTTTATGGATTATCGATATGATTTCATTCTTTCATCGGATAAAATTTCACCCGATATTAGTGAGATTACCTGGTTGATGGTACATTTTCATTATACCTCATAAGAAATTGTTCAAGGACCCTAATCAAATACTATATATCATCCATATAACTCCTCTATAATTATTAATTTAGGGATAAATTATTTCTATATGTTTTATTATCTTCGAACAGTTTCCATGCATGTATTTATTTGAGACCCAACATTGCCATATTCACCCGATACTACATCTACAACAATTTTTACTTCCAATAGAAAGGATAATGTCATTCCTAAAAAATAATAGATAATATTCACTCTATTTATGATTAATATTTTTATTGGTATTTATTGTAATTGATATTTACCCCTTTGTACTATCTTTTGACATATTAATGTTAATATCTCTTTCATTCTCATATATTCTTCATTCTATATTATTACTTATTTTTGTCCTATTAAAATCTCAATTGAGGGAGAAACTTGATAATTTATCATTAATTGAATATAGTATAAATAATTTCATCATTTAATTTTTTTACATAATTAATTCGATCCTTTTGGAATACACATTTCATGTATGTAATTTATTTCAATTTAAATGACATGATTGGTGAATATAATAACTGAGATATTGTGGAAATATACCCTGAACTCGTTATTTAAGTTATCTAAATTCATGTTTTTCTTTTTATCATGTATTTTCATATTTTATGGTATAAATTCATTAAATTGAGAATGTTTAAAAAATGTCTATGTCAGGAGCTTACTGTACTACCTTACCGTGTGATGGTCAAGTGACTCTATCACTATACCTTATGAAAAAACATGTATCCCTGAGTAAGATGGATTTTTTTGTCAATGTCATGAACTAACAACACATTTATGAATCTTCATTCCAAGTGATGTAAATATCATTACAAAAAATACAATAAACCTACCCTGAAAATCAGTGTACAAATTTTTTTGGAGGAAACCAGAAATTATATGAAGAAATAATTCTACCATTCCAATGTATTTATAAATTTTCATAATATAATATTCTAAAACATTCTTCTAATGTAGTGACCACATGAATAAAATGATAATGCATTTAAAAAAGATTTATCCACTTGAAGTGATGAACTTACTATGTAACCATGAAACATCAATTAACCCTGTCATGTTTCCATGAGCTCAACTAACCATACATCAAATGAATACCACATACCATGTATAATATAGTAAGGGATAATTTTCAATATAAATTTGTTTATGTTTGATGTAATAAATGAAGTGAAAGTTAATTTAACGCAGTATTATTATTCTACAATCAATACTATTGATGATGATTTTTTCAAAGATAATTATTCGATCATGTGAAATAAGGATGGGATACTGATTACACTTTATCACACATAAATAATAATAGAGGTCCTTTATATGAGTGACTATACTACATAGAAGACTAATATAATGACCTTTATTGTATAATTTTCAGGGAAACACAAGTAGGCTCAATTTATAGAAAATTTAATGGACTCTAGATAATAGAGTCTTCCCAGAACAAGTTGTATTACCATTATTATCTTCTTATCTCTCGTCTTTCCATATTATCTATTATTTTAATATGTGTTTTATATTGATATTTCAATATATAAAAAATGAATCCTATGATAAGATAGGGAATAATTTATATTCTGTCAATTACATTAATTTAATTACCATGAATAACTTTTGAAAAGGATATGTGGGGTCATGTATTGATTCTATCCCATGAATAATTGTGGATTAATCTATATTCATAGTCAATATTTTGTACATCTTTTAAAATGTAATCCAGGTTATGGATTAATTTTTTATTTAATAAAATGAATACAATTAGTTTACTTCAATGTGGAGGGGATTAATTATAAGATAGATATCAACCCCATTATTTAAATATATCTACATAATATTTCTGTATTAAAACAAAAATAAATTTTCGTTTACTAACATGTAACAAAACATTAAGTAGATATTCAATTTTAATTTATTTATATAAATTATTTTAGTATGTATCTTAATTTCAAAATTTAATTTAATTAAAATTTATTTTAATTTTTCCCTAATCTCCCTTATGAGAGATTATATTATAATAAAATTTATATATTTCTATTTTATTGATTTACAAGATGTTTTTTCTGAAAATTGTTATTTGGTTTCTGAATTAATTTAAAAATAAATTTTATTAAGATCCAAATTCCCCCCCCCCCCTCTTGAGTCTCTCCCACCAATCGAAACATACTTTAAATTTTTAAAAAACATAATCCAATTATATATAATAAATTTAAATATCTATAAGGTTATATAAATTTGATTCTATAATCTAATTTTTTTGAAACAAAAATACCTTTCAAGATAGAATGTATTTGTGGAAGATATTAAAATTGACAAGCGAAATGGGTTTCCTTAAAAAAATGAATGTTATTAAAGAAAAAAAATTCATTATGTTTTTAAAATATAATAATTCCCTAACAACATATATTTGAAAATAAATCAAGTTTACATTAAAGGATTTTACAAATAAATTAAAACTTGATTTTAAAAATAGTAACTCTCCCACAAATTATGAAGTCAACATTGAATAATGAATTTATACGCACAAATTTAATTATGAAAATTTTGGGTTTGAAGATAATAAACTGTCTTTACATTGATGTTTTTGGAATTCTAACCATAAATTTGTTAAAATACGTTTCCCTTACATAAAATCATAATATTAATTAAATAATGGATTTTATGAAAAAATTAGTGTTATTAGAAAAATAATCCCATTAAAAAATATGTTGGAAATTAAATCTCCCTTACATAAAGTTTATTGAAAAACATGAAACATGGGATTTAAAAATAGTAACTCACATAGATGAAATATAAACAATCAAATATTGAGAATGATATTCTACATTTCCAGATCCCTGAAATTATGGAATAGGGAAAGGGAGGTAGAAGAAACTAAGGACGGTGTTTTACAATGGGTGAAAAGGAATTAAATCCATATATATATATATATATATATGAGTTATGAGATGTTTTCCAACATAATTTTATGGTAATATTCCTTAAAATGACAATGGTTTATACCCATTTATCAACAGTGAATGAACCATATTTTCATGGTTTGATTCTTTATGGTGTTTGAACTTGATGTTTGTAGAGAGATAAGAGAATTATAATGGATATTAAAAAAATTGGTGTTTAAAGATACATTAATAAAGAGACACAAACACACACACATTGTCATATATGATATTACATAATGGGAATGGAACAATACTGATGGATTTAAACAAACTGATTATAATCCTTAGTGAAGAATAATATTATTACACTGTTATATATATACATACATACATATATGACCACCACTATGGAGGAACATAAGAAATATGGAAATATATGAGGATTTATTTTTGAAAGTGTATCTTTCATGGAGTAAACATTATTTTTACAATATATATATATATATATATGAAACATAAATATTTTGACCACACCAAGATTCCTCATGAAGGAAAGGTTTTTCATTATTGAAAAAAGATTTTTAGTACCTTTAAAGGGTCAAACCTTAGTTTTATATAATTTGGGTTAAAGGTTCATTACCATAAGGAGAGGAAAGTGGTGGTATGGCGTATATTGCGCTTGGTCAAATATTGGATTTTATGGTTTGAAAAATAAATGATTGTATTGGATGATTTGGAAAATATATTAAATGATAAAGAGGGGTCATGGTCAACATGTAATGGATGGGGATGATGTATTGTAAGATAAAATGTTGATATTTTTATTATCGAACAACCAGAGTTAGATGAACATGTTTAAAAGTTAGGGGAATAATACCCCACATTCACTGCCCACATCAAATCCCAACTCAGTCCAATTATGATGTCAATATCACCTTCTATTAATAAATAAATATGAAATGGATAAGATCGATATCACCCAAAAGAACTTAGTCACCACATGGGATCATGGGCTATGCTGACCTGTGCTGGCACACAACCATTCACTCACTCAATCACACTTAATTTTGTTGTTATGTTCCCACTTGTATACACAAGAAGGATCACCAATGTTTCCATGTTTTTTCTCGGTATGGTCCTCTCCAATGGGTTGATCTTGGTCCCCATTATAGGGTATAAGGGCTATCCTTATGGATTGCATGGGTGTATGGTTTTTTAATATACATGTATCTTTAAAATTATTTAAATAATAGAACTCCAAAGTATATTATTTTATCATAGTTTTATAATTTCATTAGCATATTAATATATTCATTTAGTTACATATATATTGTTTATGAAATTTAATTACTTATTTTATTATTTACTACAATTGTAAAATACAATCAATACAAAATAAATTAGGTGATATCATTATTTTAATTTTTTTAAACTATTTATTTTCATATCAAAATAAAATTAATTTTAAATAAATAATATACACATTTAGTATTTATAAATGTATGTTTTAAATATATTAAGATAATATTAAATACATCAAAAAATATATGTTCACATACAATATTTTTATTTCAAAATTATATTTACTACATTCACTTATTAATATATTCTAGAAATATTTTCTTGGATTATGTTACAACTAGATTACTAATATTATACATATATGTGTAATAATATTTTAGTGACCATATATTTTGTATTAGTTCATATATCATTATTTTAAAACATCTAATTTAATGTAATTTTATTTATAAAATTATATTAAATAAGTTTTTTTGAGAAAATAATTATTTTAAAATATTAAATTATATGATTAAATATTTTTAAAAAGTGTTTATTATTTATATATATTAATAACAATTTACATTTTGAATAATGAGTGATATATCTATTAAACATGAATTAAAATTTTTGTTTGACTAGATCATTTAGTAAAAATATATTATATTTACATTGATAAAGTAAAATATTATTTCAAATAAAAAATTGTAATATTATTACATTTTGAATGTAAATTTATTAACTAAATTATTTTGATCATGGAATATTATTTAGTTTCATAAAACCTCTTTATATAGAAACAAAACATTATTTAAAAAAATTGTAACGTATAAATTAATTATGATTATTTTTAAATAAAAAATGTTTAAATTCAGGAGATGTTACACGTTCTATTTAAACTTATATTGTATTAAGGTTGCACTATCATAGAAATACATTACATTCATTTAATTTTATGTAGACACTGTTATGTCAATTTTATTTTTGATAGAACTCTAATTTACTCAAACGTATCTCAATTGTTTTAGTATAAATCCTACTTATAATAATGTTATTCATAAGTATGGATTCTTTCACAATATATAATCATATAACCCTTGAGTTTTATCAATTTTAATGAAATATACCACTCAATAAACCTTATAAATTCATCTACATGATTCAAATTTTAATTCTACAAATCCTTATCCATTTAAAATCATTTAAAAATACTTCATATAACATCAAAAAAATTATTACCTATATATTTATTTATCAACATATTTTCTAAGGAACAAACAACATTAATTAATTTCATCTCATTTTAAATGAAATTAACAAGATTTAAAACATGATTATTGATGAAACCATTACATGTCTTGTATTATAAACAATATTAGATTCCTTTTTGTATGTCCCAATCCATTAGGAGTACTCTTATATACCCTTTTATTGTGACAGATTTCATAGAGTCAGTCATGTTTATCCTGAATCATAGGAATATTGTATAGTTTCAATAGATGCATTTTATATATTATAGTTGTTGACCATTATAGATTACAGAATAGGTTAAAATAAAAATTAAAGTCACTTTTAGGATACAATATATGTTTCTTGTACGGTTAGAGATATTAATTACATATATTACGAAATAATTTGAAATTATGGATTGGAGAATGAAGGTGCAGTATTGTTAGTCTAAGCTAGAATACAATGACTTGATATATACAATCATTAATTTATCTATATTAGATAAATTTATATTATATCCTAACCATATTTTAAATTGGGATTTATTTAAATCAAGCCAAGATTCTTCTAACGTTGAGAAAATATTCTGAATTACTGATTCCATGGGGTGGAGTGTTCTACAACATAGAGTCTAGTGGAAAATGGTTGATTTAAGTGGATTCATCAAAATTAGAAGCTGAGATGTTTTAGGTATGGAAATTGTTTTTAATATATAGGTAAAAAATTGATAAGAAATGAATTAAAAATCTAATGATAGGTGAAAATATAACAACATGTCTTCAAGGATGAGTGTTGGAAAAATTTCAGAGTATCAAGACAAACATGTTATGATAAATAAGTGTGATTTATGGTGATTTTCTTTATATTACCACATCAAACAGTTAATGAATTAAATATTGAAGTATTTTTTATCCAGGAACCCAACATATATGTCAGTTTTAATTTATTAATATCTTTTTTAGTTAATAATAACAATTTTATAATTGATTAGTTGAAACTGTCAAAATACCTATTATTTCTTATATAAAGACTATAGATTCAATGCGAAAAAAGTCTTTTATTTTAAAATAGTTAATGAATCTTGATATATCAAAAAACATAAATGTATATTTCATTAAATTTCATTAAAAACATAGTTACCCTAGCATGCAATTAGGCCTTTGTATAGTGTATGTTGAAATTCATGGAATATTATTATATTTTCATAGAGGGATTCCATTGAGTATTTATATATGACATAGAAGTCATACTTGTAATCCCAACACATCTAAGTGAGTTCTATTTACATCGGTTTATTTTCTTATTGGCAATCATAGAAGTTATATTAGAGATAGATATTAAAAATAATAATACTTTATACTAAAATTGTAATTAAATTTCAAAAAATGAAATAAAAAATATTTTTTCCCAAGATCAATATTATATTTTTTCTAACTTCTCTACATTATAATTCCTAAAACATAATTATATCAATTTTTTTTTACAGTCCCTTAAATCATTTCTATTCATTAATTATTTTTCAATAATTTTCATTTCTTTGTTATACTCATCCATGATTTGAGTGTGCCTATTCCCCCACTAAATTCAACTTTATATAGCCATATATTTTATTGGATGATGTCCCTAAATAATGAAATTAATATTAATTACACACATATATATATATTAATCTTGATAAATAATTATTTACCTCATTAATTATTAAAAATTATATATAAGAACATTTTATGTCCATTTTCTAAAATACAATATATTATGTGTGGTTGTACAGGGGTATACTAGGTAATATAAAATTGAAGGAGAATTTATGAAGGACGATACGAGTATACAATCTGCATAAAGTAGAGAATAACCCTCTAGAGTTGTCAGTGGGAATGTGAAAAGGGGTTATGGATAAAAGTACTTGGACTACCATGTATAATAGTGTCTGTAAATGGAAAAAATGGATAAATCCTGGTATATGGGTAAGGAATATAAGGTGGTTTCATGATCGAAGGAAAATATACCAGGGACTATAGATCCATGGGATATGAGGCACTGCCTGTAGGAGGATTTCATGTCCAGTCAATATATATCGGGAGGAAATATACTATATATTACCATTCATATCCTGAGTGAATTCATTTTTCCTCTTCAATGATTCCTATTAATATTAATTATGATTCTAATGTTTACATATTGTAAATAAATATATTGTTTACTCACTAGAACAATCTTATTTGTTAGTTTTTTTCTAAATCCATTACTATTTTTGTATATTTATTTTACATGAACCTCATCGTAAGACATAATGACATAAAAATTCCAAATACAATGAGATTCATCAAAAAATAAAACATACAAAAAACAATTATTAAAAATCTAAAATTATTGATATTATTTTTCAAATATATTATATTAAGTTTATTTTCATTAAATTGTTTTCTCACAAAATTAATTCATTACATAGTAAGATTAGATTATAATTTAATTTACAACCTAAGATAAATAATTTTTTCCATTATTATTTATTTATTTATTTAAATATATTATCAAAATTTCCAGTGTTATATGTCTATAATAACACCTACAATTGATAGGTTTTGATACCTTTAGAAGATGATGTTTATTGAATTAATATTTTTTGATTTATCAAGTGAATATTTCTTGAATGTATATTTTACTCATGTTATATATAGATGAATTTAATTATTTTTTTGATGAAATCATTCAATTTTAATATGGGATTTTATTCTAAGGTAACTATAAAAGGAACAAGTTATTATGATTCTATTTATTACCGACAATTTCATATCTTGTATAAATAGTTATGGTTTGTAAGGAATGTGAGAATACCAAATAATTCAGAAAGAAATATATTAAAATTAATAAAATGTTTTATCCCATTGAGTTAATCATTATTATTTACAATGTCGACCATTTCAATAATAATTAATATATTAATTTAAATAGTAACAAATAAATATAATTTTTAAACAAATTTTTTTGAATGTGAATATTTAATAAATATATACTCATAGGTAGTTTGAGAATTAAAATATATTTCAACCCGATATAAAGCATAAAATAAATATTAATCCTGATAATTATTATAAAATAACAATTATGTACCACGAATAAGTGTTTTAAAAACACACATACCATATCGAAATAATATAATCAAAATACATAATAACATTTCAGCAATACAAAATCTCTGATACAATTTTTGGTTCATAATCCATAATGAAAACGGAATTTTCAATTCCATCGAATGAAACATTTGAGTGAATACAAAATGGTTCGTCAAGAACATCACTGTCATCCATTCATTTATCAAATTATTATTTTTGGAATAAAATCAAAATTAAATCCATTTTTTCAACGACCATTTAAATAATAGATTTTTTTTACTTCTATTTCTGGAATGTAAGGCTTATCTATTTGAAACTTATAATTCATATCAATAACTATAGATCCAAAAAATCAATATTCCAGATTTTTTGTGTTATTGAATAAATCCATCTTCATTTCATCATAGCGACATGAACATGTGAATAGTAATCATATAAAAATATTTTCAAAATATTACCATAATATATACTATTATAATATCAAGATTTTCATTCTAATGAACTAGAATAAAATTAAATTATTTCACTTATCCGGACACCATTATGTTGTGTTTCTATGATTTTTGAACATTATTTTTTTAGGAATTTAAATCCATTAACAATCATAGCTTTAAGATAAATTTTTTCATTTTTCCTAGTAAAAAACCCTTATATCATTAGATAAATCTTATATTCATAAAATTAAAACTCAAATATATCAAGAAAGAATAATTTTCAAGTACTAATGATTTTTTCAATTAAAAAATGAAATTTTTTTTCCTTTCACATAAAAAATGTAGGAAATTCCTTAAAGTATAATTTATAACTCCTATTAATATATAAAAAATGATGTGATCATTTTTTAATTTCACTATATTTTCTATACATATGAAAATTTTATGATGTATGATGCTATAAAAAAAGAAACAATAAAAAATATCTATAATTTAATTTTTTTAATGTATTAATAAACACTGTTATAGTTTAATATTACTATATGATGAATTATTTATCACTAACTCTTATTCAAATTAAACAAACTATATGATCTAGATATCCTCATTATTTGGGGTGGTGATGAATATTTGGCATCAATTTGATCACATTCCTCATCCTCAGTTTTAATTTTATGATCAGATCTCATAGTTGTGTAATCCATGTAAAATGAACATAAAACCATTTTTCCTATTCTGACTAATCTTTCATAATATGTCTATGATATCCTATATTTTATGTTACTCTATTATTTTAGTTTACCAAATTGACTTCGTAATTCCACTTAATTGATGAGTTTTTTATAAATCTTTTGAGTTTTGAGATTTTTTTAATTTCATACATGATTAGTTTCCATAGTAATGGAAACCCATATGGCCACCAAATAATTTTTTCTTTTTCAATTAATTTTATTATTTCATGGTTTATGATTGATGATTAGAAAATTATTATATCTAAACCATTTGGAATCTAAGAATAACCATTCATGACAGGGGTGTTTCTTGTAAGGAGGCATATCCAGAGAATAATAAGTTAGAATAGTGTTCCAAGTTGTCACATAGGTCTATAGTTTTTGAAAGAACCAAACACAAGGTATTAGTATTGATTCCAAAACTATGAAACCAAACTATAAGGTGTATAAAGTGTCTATTAGTGGGAATATGGTAAGCGAATTATTTCATAGACCATGAGACCTGACCATACGTGATACCCTTGTTTGTTAAAAATGGATTTTACCCATTTTCCATTCATGGGTTATGATAAAAAAAATGACACTTTATCTCCTATTTGGATAATTAATCCATTGGGGTATCCTCATCATCTTTTCTATGCCTCCATCTTCCTTCCAATATTTATTCTAAGTGGGTTATTCAAGTCTTGGGGGTTTATTTTTCAGTTTAATCTTATCATTCCTTCTCCCTCTTATTGCTTCTTCTTTTTTAATCTTAGTTATTCATCTCACTCGGTCCCTTTAGTCCAGGGTTCTTGTTTCCTTTTATCTTAATTGATGATTTTTTCTTTTAATTTAAATCCTTGATATTCTTTTATCCTTTTGAACTTATTGAATCTATTTTGAGTAGTAATCCTCAAAGGCATCAATGTTTGATTTAGGTTTCTATATGTGTTTTCAAATATATTTAATAATAATTAATTTCTTGATTCTTATGAAATTTTATTATGATAATTAGTAATATATAATTTTTTGGAAGAAATAATTGGACTGAAATAATTTTTTCCCTATTTTGACTTCTTTTCATGAAATTGTTTTATTGACCCTCACACGTCATTATTTTTTAATGAAAATATTTCCTTTATAGATTTGATATTTATTTCTAAATGGTGTTTTGGATTTTCAAGAGGGGTTCTAAATAAAAAAGGGACTTATAAGTTGTGTTTTTTCTATCGATGAATCTATTTTCACCCAAATAAAGTTTGAGGACACTTTGGCACATTTAAAATTTTGTTTTACTATTAAAAAAATCCTTTGGATTTGTCAATTTCTTTAACATTATCATAAGAATTGGTCCATAATTATTATATGAACTCCCATGTGCAATGGTGGTTTATGGTAAAGGGATATTATTATGTTTGGTGTGTGGGGGTGAGATCTTTGTAGGTGTCTTATATCTTTCTTTTATTATTATTTTGAATTGGTTTGTTGTTTGATGCTCCTTGGCTCCCCCCATTTATTACATGACATAAGAACACAAAATATTTAATGAATTGTATAACAATGTTTGATTCAATAGTGTAGTATTGTACTATGTTTATTGGAACATAGTATTGAGTTTTATCATCATATGGATTTCCCCCTTAGTTAGGATACTTTGGGTAGGACCATGAGTTATAGAACTTCAATTTTAATAGTAACACTGATATGATGTATTAACCTATATCTTCTTTATGATTTCTCCTAGAGATCCTAGGCATTCCCATGTTCTATGGAACATTTTTTTCATGTAATATAATCTATCTTCCTCATAGAGTATGTTTTATTTATTAATCCATACCCATTTTCCTTATTATATAGTCATTTCTCGAGATCAATATCTATGGTTTCACTCTTTGCTAAAAGTGAATGTATTTTTAAGATATTTTTCATAAAGACTATTTTGGAAAATATTTTATACTCTCTTTGCCTCCATTTAAAAAATATCTATTTCATTATTTCACTATATATCTCTCTTTATCTAAACTATTTTAGAGCCTCACATTTAAGAATTTTATTATAAAAATAGGGAAATGGACTATAATTCTTTTGGAAATTGAATTGAAGGAAAAAATATATGTTTATATTTTAGTAATTCAAACTAGTAGTAAATGAATATCTTATATAATGTAAATTATTAGGGAGTATTTTATTTATGAGAGATACAAATATTTAATAATCATTCATATTCCAATACAATTTTTTAGCTCTTGGTGCATGTTCCAAACTGGTCACGATTGACATAAATATATGTAATATTTTGGGAATGGAAGGTGACCTACCAGGCCATATAAAGAACTATTTAGTTGTCATTATTAATTATATGACCTGTTTTTTTTATCCTATTGTTTCTTTTTTTATCATTTATATTTCCTCTTCATTGGTTTATTTATTTTGTTTCAAATAATTCCCACTTATTCACATTGAATCCAATGGTTCTTGATTCCATCGCGAGGTGAATGGGAATACACCTTGGGGAATTCCTGAGATGGCTTGGGGGACTGGAACGTGTTTTTCCATGGATGGTTTGTGAAGAAATGTTTTCAGAGCCTATGTTATTTATAGAAACATGTTGTATGATCTCTAATTTTTTTTTAGGTTTTCAAGGTAGAAGGAGTGTGGTTTTTGGGACTTTGTGGTGTAGGTATGAGTAGATTTCTGCACAAAAAATATTTTTCTAAACAAAGGGTTTCAATTGTATGTTGTGTCGTGAGTTTTTCTATTTATTTTTTTCATTATTTTTTTATTACTGGTTATATTGTTTGGGGGATTCTTTGTTTATTTGGATTTCTAGTTTATTTGATGTTTTTTTTGGTTTGCATAAAAAATTAAGAGTTGGGATAGTGGTTTTTATGATCTCAATAAGGATGTAATTCAATTTAGATCCAATGAAAGTGATCTTATTGAATCCCCCTTATGGTTTTATGATTGGAATATAGATGAAAACCATATCATCAATTCACCCATTATAATCAATCCCAGCTGGGAAATTATTCTTGGTAATTTAATTTTTTCTCTAAATCCTTGTTCTAAATTTTGAGAATCCAAATCTTAATTGTGATGTTTTTATGAAAAGGGTTTTTTTATTTTAGTAAAATCATTTTGTGATTTTTTAATGTAATGATTCAAAAATTATATATAATTAAAATGTTTTTATATGGGAATGGTTTTTATTTAATTGTGGAATTAAAAGGATTTTAGTGAACTGAAAGGCTGTGATGTTTGGAGTTGAAAGTATATTTCAATGTCATGGTATGTGATACTTTGAAACGTATTGTGAATTTTTTTGGGTTGGTTTTGTTTTCCTTTTCATAATAAATTTTTGAATGTAATTTATTTTGAGTTGGTCTTGATTGTGTTTTTTTATAACTATTTAGAGTTTGTGCCACCAAAAAATGATGAAAATATAAGGTGAAGCTATGGGGTTTTTCACTGTTAGTGGACACTTTTATTGGTAGCACTAAATAAAACCCATTGTGTTCTGAAAGTTTAACCCCTTTCAATTTTATGGTTATAGAGAACCTTTTGAAGAAAAAGAGTGGATATAAAAAATCAAAATGGTCATTAGTTTCTTTTATTCTCTTATATCTCTAAATGTAATTTTTTCGAACCTTAAGCTCAATTTTCTGAGTTAGAAGTGGTGAAATATAGTCATTATGAATAATATTTAGGAATAAAATTCATGTTGAATATTCAAGTCATTGTTAAACCAACCATACCTCTTTGAGGATGTGAAGGCGATAATGCCAGTAGTGACAAACTACCTCCATCAATGTGATGGATCAGTGTTACAATTCATCTAAAATTTGGGTGAACTACTTATCTATTTCCCAAATTTTTCTAAAGGAGAGTCACTGAATGCTTGACATTTTGATAATGGGATTCATCTTAATATTTAGTCACTGGTGTGAAAATTCGGCCTAACATCCTTTACCAATGTTGTGATAATAGTGGTTTTGGTTTCGGCCTTGTTAGCATGATTTCATATGGTAGTCAATCCTTTTTTAGTCCCTAGAAGTGGTGAAGTAAATTCATGTAATGTGGTTAGAAAGAGGCATGAAGTTTTTCATGATGGTTGTTAAAATAATAGGCCTTTTAATATTATTTCATCTTTTTTGGCATAGAACCATGGTATGTCATAAATGTGGAAAGGAGGGTTAAATAATTTCTTTTGTACAAGTTATAAGAATTATTATCATGCCTATGGTCATTTGAAATATATATTAAGGTTTTGAATGGGTTTCACTTGGAAGAATAGTGTAGTTATATCAACTCCATAAAAGAAGAAAATACTACAATTGGATAAATATTGATCTCATGTGAGTTATGTTTATGGTTACCGATACAAATTATATTTTCATTATAGTGGTAGTATATTGTGTTTAAATATTTTTTTTAAAATGGAAAAATTATGTCATGTATATTTTATAATGTTATGTTATAATGGAATCTTCTACTGAGAAAATATAAATATTTTCATTGTAGAGTGAATGAGTTTTCAGTTGTGTGAATTCTTCTTATCACTAAGTTATTTTTGATATTCTGTGTTCTTGTTCCTATCAAGAGGTAAGTTTTTGATAACTTCCCTTAGTTAATACCTGGTTTTTTCAAATATGATGGGGAATATATCTTGGTCTCCTTTATTTTTAATGTAATAATTCTATTATATATTTTAATTTTCCATTCCTTCACATGATATATTTTTGGAGGTTCGATACTATCCTATCGAGTCATAATACATTGAGTGTTCCTTCCCTAAGAAAACATAGGTCTTCTAAAGTAGGCCCAATAGATTTGGTTGTTATATTTTTTTGTTTTATGGCCTTAGATCATTTTTCACTTTTAAATGTTCTTTTTCTATTTAAGGAGCTGAATAATGTGAGGGTGTGGTGTTTTGTATTTCAATCGAATCATGTGGAAGCATTATGGATTTCTAGGGGTATAACGAATTATTATGGGGAGAAATGAAAAATCCCATATTTTATTATCCATAATTATCTTGTTTTATAATTTTTTTGGGATTTCCTCTAGAGTCATGGGTTTTTCAGATCATTTTTTTAGTTTTCAGATACTTTTCTTCTATGGCATAGTTTGTGTGCACAGTTAAAGGGAAAATAATGTGACCTCCCGATGAAAGTTCATGTTTAAATTCAAATTTTTTCATGGTTTTGGTTTTATGGGTATCACATGCTTAACATAAAACTATGAACATTCTATGAATAACTATGTGGGTATTGGGTGTTCTTGGTGAGGGAATATTACCTTTGCAATGTTTGATCAAATTTTGTGACATTTATTGGTATAGGTATATAGTTTTTGACAAATCCTACCACACAGATGATGAAAATTTTCCCAAACAATGTGGGTTAACCATTTTGGTGTCTAGAGATTCTAGTAGAGGGTGCATTATTGGAGCAGTATTTCCAAAACCATGTGGTTTTACTATGTGCGGTGAATAGTAACTTTAATATTTTCTTTTATTTATTTTTTCCTTCTTATCTTTATTTCCAAAATTATTATTTATTCACCACTTCTCTCATGAAATCCTATGGGGAATCCCCTCTTCTATTTCCCATATTCCACCTCATTCAAATGCAAATTACAATTGGTTCCTTCATGTTTTGTTAATGATCTCCCAAGGTAATCTCCTTATTCCATCTCCATCTTCTTAATTATTCTATTTGTTTCTTATTTATTCTTCTCTCATGGTTACTTTGGCCTTGGGTACTTCTTTAATTATTTCAAAATTGTTTATTTTTTCCTTTTAATGTTATTTTGGTCATTCCTTTACCTTTTGTTCCATTTTGAATTCATTTTAGTGGTATTCATTGAAGGTGCAAAGATTTCAACTATTCTTCACATGTTGTTGGACTTTAAATTTAGGAATCTAAGATTACATGACTGTTTTTCATGGTTTTCATGTGAATTATTAATATGTATTGTTTTAATGATTTATTTGTAACGAAAAAATGTTTTTTCAATCTTTGGAATTCATTGTGAGAAATTGTTTTCTTGAGACATGAACATAAAATTTTTTTTGGAATGTAATGCTGAAAATTATAAATTTTCTTTATCTATAATTATTATTTTATGTTTTCACGAGTGGTTTAAATGAATTTGGATTTATAATCTGTGTGTTTGGATCTATTTGAATTTTTTTCATCCAAAGACCAAGTGAGTCCTAGTTGGAACATTTATAAATAGTTTTTTTTCTTGTAAAACTCTCCATGGAATGTGTATCTTCCCTTAACGATGTTAAATTAATGGGTATGTCCTCATTATGTGACCTCTCTTTTCCATTGGTCGTTTAAGGTGATCTGATATTCCATAGAGTCATGCTCAAGGGTGATGCTTGTACAAGTGTATTATTTGATGGTTGTGTTTATTATTTATATATGGTTTATTTTCTTATACTCCTTGGCTTTCCCCATTTTAATAACAACATTGGAACCAGTCATATATAGTATATTTTTTATGAATTATTATTACACTAGTGATAGAATACACTCTGTTTAGTGTCTCGTAGTTTGTATATTTCTATAGTATGGGATTATTCCCCTTGGTTAGGCCATGTATGGTATGAATGATTATGATGGTAGTCTGACTGCATTGAGTAAACTTATATGATAGATCAGGTTATATTGTGTTCTAGATTTTCCCTTATTCTCTTTAGTATTACCGTGTTCTATTGAACTTGTTTATCTATGGAATATAATAATGGTCAATTACCCAATAGCATCTAGGGATTATTATACCAGGATATTACATATTATGACATTAATATTCATTACATTACACAAGTACATTCTAAAGGACTATAATAATTTAGTGCCTTTGGAAACACGTAACACAATCTTCAAATCTATTGAAAGAACATTAGTATCTCCCATGATGATCGTACACATTTGTAATTTTTCAGAAATATAACATAACAAAAACTATTATTCATAACCTAGGGAATGTAAACATATGAAAGGTTTGGATAAAATTATTAATAATTGTAAACAAATAAGTTTCATAATAATGAATTGAGTATAATGGTTTGATGAAATTAGAATACCAATTTAAAATTGTACCCTTTATATCAATGATCATAAACATGAATGGTGGAATTAATATTGGTAGTTCATAATACATTAATAAGTTTTAAATCAATGTATATAACATTTTCATAATTCATATATTTGTGTCATACACAAAATCATAGAAAATATTATGTCATTTCTACACCATAAGAAATTCATAACATACTATGCTTGGGATAACCAACATTATTCTTACTTAAGGATTGGGAAGTCCACCTATGTTACATCTTTCATGGTCTTGGGATAATAACCCATGTGACCTTTGAACTCGTAGAGTATTTTTCACTACCTAATGCATTGAAATGATATATAGGTCCCACCCATCACATAATTAAATCATACCTATGTGGGCCATAAGATCATAAACATTCATCATATCAAAATCCATGAAATTAAAAGGGAATCGGACAAATTTCATCATATCATATCTTTCGGAAAATATATACATTTCATAATAACATTGGCATTGAATAACTAGTGAAAATAAGTGGGTTTTATACAAATTTTATCATAGTAAAACCATGGGAAGAGAAAAACGTTTCATAAACATCATTCAATAAAATCATAAACCATTAGGAGAAATAATATAAATAGTATCACTAGATCATATTTATAGTAAATAATAGGTAACACCAAGAGATGTAATGTAATTTGGAAAATATTTTTGAAATATAAAATAAATGATTTTTTAGGAAAATATTGTTTATTATTTGAAAAATGATTATTCTACATAAGATATTTTTTTGGAAAAGTTTTCATTGAAAATAACATAGAAATATTATAATAGAAGATTATTAAAAAATTATTTAAAATATGTCTTGAGAAAAATATCCATTCTTCGTTAAAAATTATTTTCTAAAACATAGAGAATTTGTGAAAACATTTTCATTTGAAAACCATTTTAAAAATAATCAAGTATATAATATTGGGGAAATAAATTTCTTTAAAAAAACCTTTTTAATTATTAATGTAATAATAAGATAAACTAGGGCCATTTGGAAAATGATAAAAATCTATTGAAAACTATTTATATAAAACAAGTTATTAAATGATAACATATTTATGGCTGATGATATAAATAATGTCATGTTTCATTAGAAAAAATTATTAATTATATTAAGGGCCAAAAATGGGAATTTTTTTACTATTATTTGTATAAATAATGAATAAAAATTGGAAAATAAAATTAATTCGGATTATTAATAGATGGATCATAACATTTCTTCAATGGAAGCGTAATCATGAACAATTTGGATATACAAGGACATTGTAGTAATAAACTTTTAAAAATTTGGTAACTTTGACTCAAAATACCCATGAATGAATATCATTAACAAAAGATTAAAATAGAATTAAAATAAGTAGATTAATAATATGAAATGTTAAATGGGTAGAATATACACTTTATAAAGTAATATAGGTATGTAACAAAACATTCATCTCATGGAAGAAAAATTGAGAAAAAATTCCATTACTGATTTTGAATGTTTTGAACAATAAACTACGTGAAGGAGAGATAATAAAATGTATTTGTAAATAATAATAAATTATAGGACAATAATAGTAAAATACATTCATAGGTGATATATAAACCACATATAAAAAATTCGGTTAACATAGAATGTGTCTCACAAAAGTAAAAATTGAGAAACAAAATCCCATACCATTAGTATTTTCAATCATCGTACTCATTAAAAAGTCATGTATAATAAATATAAGTTTAATATAACTCAATAAATGCACAAATTTTACATATTTAATAAAATATAGGATTTTATTCAGACCTATTATTATATATTTATTAAATATTCCATTATAATGTTACGTTATAGGTAATTAGCTCTTTTCGTGTCGTAAAAGTTGTGATTTCTCATTTTTTGTTCTATTAAATTAATCCTAATTTAATAATATCTAGAATTATTACTGTAATATTAATTTGATATATATTAATTATATATTTTTTTGTATTAATCTATAAAAATTTATAAATAAGAAATTAAGAACACAGTTCATAGAGATGGTAGCACATACATATATATGAATACAGATTCAATTTTCTAATCGTATTAATCAAAAGAAAAGTAAATTATATATATTATCATTCTAGTATAATTTATATTTAATATAAAACATGTCACAAGTCGAATATGGTCACCATCAAACTAGAATCAAACCTAGCCCATGGAAAGTCCCTAAGGGCGTTCCCAATCCCCACAGGCTGGCACAAGTGCCTGGGTATTATAAAAATGTATGTGGGAACAATTTACCTGAGTTTGGATTCATAAAATAACCAAAAATAAAAAATATACCAAATTTGGAAAATTATGCCAAACAAGCCTTAATAAAATCAAAAACTGAGTATATGGGTTTAAACAATACACAAGGGGTCCAGAGTTACATCAAAGTACCAGAAAAACAGCCCACGAGACTCCACACGACAAGGGGTCATCCCCCACGAGCCGTCTCCACAACACCGCACTATGGAAAGAAACTTGTAACTCGAACTGCCATCACCCAAGGCCTTTCCATTGTCTGTGTCAAACATGATAGATTCTACTTAAACCCAAAGGTGTAAGTCAGGTGTGAGACTAATCCCAATAGGATATCACCCAAGGATTCAATTTGATGGGCATTATAAAATAAAAATCATGCAACAGTTATAAACAGAAAATGGGAGCATTTATTTCTAAAAGTGAAACTTTGAAAAGAAAATACCATTAAATGGGGATAACTTTAAATAATGAGTGAATTTTAATAAAACATGTAATATACTGATTTTAACATCCAAAAATACCATAAGGAAAGGATAATTTCCAAAAAGTCCATGAGCACCAAGCATAGGAACACCCCTAGGTACTAGTTAGTTGTGGGCCTTAAGTACCTCATACCTCGGTAAAAGTAAACATAATAAAATATGTTCCCATGCACGATCCACTATTATGGAGCATACCCATAACCAAGTGTGATCCAATCATCTCCATTATATATTTTTTAGTGTTATCCATGTCAAACCTTCTAAGTTAACCATGGTAAAAACCCCTCTGTTCACTAGTGTGATTGTACAAATTACCATGCCAAGTTACCCAGGTTTCCCGTCTTGTTCTCAAATAGTTACCACATGTTTCCAAAATCCATTTTCACATATACAAATTATTTCTGGTCACACACATTTAAAAAAATTTCTACACATGCTTTGCACCTTTTATATTACTCAATAAACCACTTATAATTTCCGTAAAACAATTTCAAGAAAAGTAACCAAATTTTGTACATTAAATTCATCTCAAATACCCCTTTTAAAACCCAATGGAGACCAATATTATAAAAATTCAGAAATTTCAGCATAAGAACATTTTTATAAATCCATTTCATGAATTATAAAACAACACCAAGAGGCACAACATGGGTTGCATATGTAAAACGCCCCTTTTCACACAAAATTGAAACTTAAAAATAAACCGCTTTGCAAATTCTACCCAAATCAATTTCACAGTCAAAATAATGAAGGAGGAACATAAATTAAATACAAGTACCGAAAGAAAACTTATTATAGAATACCTACATAAATAATCACCTACCAAAAGAGCCAAGAACCGCAAATCCTAGTGTGAAACATCAAACGCACCACCACCGCACCACAAGGGAGTTAGATCGAACCTAAAACTAGAATATTGGAGCAAAAAACTCAGAATGAAACCCTAGGTATGAATCCTTATCTTCTGTAAATTTGGGTATTAATGAAAAAAGGGATAAAACATAAGGAAAATGAAGGAACATAGATGGATAGACACTTACTTGAGAAATCTGGACGATTTTGGAAACCTGAGAAGTTAGTCCTTAATTCTCAACTGGTAAGATCTCCAAAAAGATGGAAACACAGCTGGGAGTGCAGCTAGGTTCAGTGGGATCACGTGAGAGGCAGAATCACATAAAAATAATATAAAATGAATATTTTATGAAAGAATAGAAAAAAAAATTAAAACAGAAAATGAGCTTACGGGTTGGCCCAATACTTAATTAGATCACCCAAATCCAAGATGATGATGAATTTTTAATGGGTCCAAATTTCTATGGTGGTTTGAATAGTTAAATGGATTTCATTTTAGAAGTCAAATGGGTGAAAAAGGTTAAAAAAATAAGATGTTATTAAAGAAACAAAATTACTTTTCAAAAATAGAAATAAACTCACGGTTTGGCCCAAATCTTGAAAACCCACCATTTTCTCCAAAAATTCATGGGAAACCCCCAATACAAAATAAAGTAAAATAAATAAAAAAAACTTTAAAATAAATCATTTATGTGACAATTCTCCCCACCATGAATGACTTTTCTCCTCGGAAAGTAAACTTGATGCTTGATCAGAAAACAGGTTCGAGTATTCTTCCTCAACCCATGACTTTCGCTCTCGTGCCACATGTGTATCACTCTCATTCTACCAAAGAACTCGGACCAATGGAATAGACATTCCCTGAAAAACCATTTCTTGGAAGTCCGCTATTTTCACCAGCCGCTCAAAAAGCGATAGACTAGGCTCTTTATCCAAATCCTCCCAATTCAACACATGGGACGAATCCGGGTTGTATTTCTTTAACTAGGAGACATGGAAAACATCATGGATGGATGTCAACTGAGAAGGAAAATACAAAATATATTCCACCTTTCCAATATGCTATGTGATCTCCAAAGTTCCAACCAACCTCGAAATAAACTTTACTTGTTTCCACAAGCAACGGTGACCCAGACAAGGGGATACTTTAAATAATACCTGATCACCCACTGAAAACTCTAGGTCTCGATGCTTCTTATCAGCATAAATTTTTGGTGTCTATGAGCTGTCAGTAAACGCTTGATGATCAACTTGACCTTCTCATATGTCTCTTGCACAAGGCTATGTCCCAATAGTGATGTCTCACCTATCTCATCCCAACAGAGGGGGGACCAGCAAGGCTGACCATAGAGTGCCTCAAAGGGAGCCATTCGAATCGATGATTGGTAGCTATTATTATAAGAAAACTCGGCCAACCCCAAATGGCTATCCCATGAACCACCGAAGTCCAAGTCACATTCACACAACATGTCTTCTAGGATCTGATTTTCCTGCTCTCTCTGACCATCTTTCTGAGGATGGTATGATGTGGTCATCTTAATTTTTGACCACAGATCCTTCTGAAGGCCTCCCCAAAACAGAGAGGTGAAGCGGGGGTCTCTATCCGAGATAACTACTGATGGCACACCATGATGCCTTAACACCTCATGAATATACAATGGTCCCAACTCATCCACTTTAGCTATATCTCGGATAGGAATGAAGTGGGATGATTTGGTCATCCGATCAACCACCACCCAAATAGCATTCTTACCTCAAGGTGTACGAGGTAATCCAATAATGAAATCCATGGAAAACGCATCTCACTTCTAGGTAGGAATGGGTAGTGTCTGAATCAAACCAGATGGATTCTAATGTTCTACGTTCACCTGCAGAGAAGTATAGAATCTTGATACAAAGTCAGCAATGTCCAGCCTCTTACCTGGCCACCAGAACTGTCAACGAACATCATAGTACATCTTGGTGGCACTGGGGTGGAAAACCCACTATGACTGGTGCCTATCCTGCATTACCACCTTCCTCAGAGATATCATCACCAATGAACAACCCTTGAAACACAGGATACCCTCAGGGGAAGAATTCCAATCAGAACATGTCTCTCCACTATGAATAATCGGTTTCGACCTCTGGAAAAACTCATCACTGGGCTGATTCTTTTGAATCAATTCTATAAGAGATGGGGTCAATTGAATGATTTCCAAGAATACACCTCTATTATTCTCCTTGGTCTCCATATGAATCTGAATAAAGAGTCCCATCAGAGTCCACTCATCACTGGACATCCACAAAGCTCGCGCTGGTACACTTCTGCTCAAGGAATCTGCTACAACATTACCCTTCCCCAAGGTATAGATAATTTCAAAGTTAAACCTCTATAGGTAGTCGGTCCAGTGATGCTGCCTCAAATTGAGATCATTCTGTGAGAAGATGTATTCTAAACTATTATGATCAGATTATACCACAAACTTCTCCCAAAACAGATAGTGGCGCCATGTCTTTAAAGCATGCATTAGTGCCGCTATCACTAATTCATGGGTTGGATAATTCTTTTCATGTGGTCGGAGCTAGTGAGAGACATACACCACCATGTGATCATCCTGCCTAAGCACGCACCGGAGACCCATACCTGAAGCATCCAAATACACCACATAGCATTTCCCAGACTATGGTAAAATCAAGACTGGGGTGGTAGTGAACCTATTCTTTAACTCTTCGAAGGACGCCTGATATTCTGGGCTCCAGACAAACTTCACCCCCTTTTGGTTGAGTGTGGTCATGGGAAAAGTAATCCGAGATAAATCTTGAACAAACTGCCTTTAGTAACCTATCAGGACAAGGAAACTCCTGATCTCAAACATGTTCTTCAGTTGCCCCCACGATAAAACTGCACTGATCTTCTCGGGATCCACCAAAACTCCCTGCTCCGGGATCAAATGCCCCAAAAACTTCACCTCCCTGATCCAGAAGGTACACTTGGATAGATTTTCATAATGGTGGTGATCCCGCAGAGTTCCCAACATGATCCACAAATGGTGGTCACGCTCCTCCTCAGATCTAGAGAAAACCAAGATGTCATCCATGAACATTATGACGAATAATTTGAGATACTGCTGGAACACCTTATTCATGAGTGCCATAAAGACTGCTAGAGCATTGGTGAATCCAAAGGGCATAACCAAATACTCATAGTGGTCATGCCGACTTCGTAAGGCTGTCTTCGTGATATCTTCCTCTTTCACCCTAAGTTGGTGATAAACTGAACACAAGCCTATTTTATAAAACCAATTTTAACCCTTTAACTGATCAAATAAGTCATCTATTCAGTGAAAAGGATATTTATCCTTGATAGTTACCTTATTTAGCTTCCGATAATAAATAAACAACTGAAGGGAGACATCGGTATTCTTTGCAAAAATAACAGGAGCGGCCCATGGAGAGACACTCAAGTGAATGAATCCTTTGGATTATAAATCTTCTAGATGTATCTTTAATTCCCTCAGCTCAGTGGGGGCCATACGGTATGAGGGAAGAGATATCAGTTGTGTTCCCAGTGCCAAATCAATTGAGAACTACACGTCCAGCTCTGGGGGCTTGCCTGAAAAATTATCTAGAAATACCTTTGAGAACTCATCCACCACATGAGGTAATCCACCCTCATGAGCCTGGCCATCATACTCTAGCATGAGAAATTATAACTAGAAGATAATATTCCCGAACTCTAGGAGTGTAGGTCCCACACAACAAGGCCAAGGGTCCCATTCCACAAGAAAAACTTGTGGACTGCCACAAGGTTCCATGAAACTTACCTGTCACCAATAGAAATTTATGTGCGCCTGAAAATGTACCAACCAGTACATGCCAAGTATTACATCAAAATGGTCCATATCCAAGACCATGAAGGTCCCATTCCACCTCCACCCCGGACACAGAGAGCGCACAATATGGTCACTTGAGACCATGCTAATTCTTCTTTCCTAGCGGCGTCACCAACTCCATTGCGAACGATAAAAGCTTAGTTGGAAAGTTTGGTGTGCTCAAAATACGTGAAGATATAAATGAAACTGATGCACCAGTATCAAAAAGAGTGGAGGATAAAGATAATGCAATCAAAATGGTACCTTGGATGGTCGATGTCCCTACATCTGACCTTGCTGGTGCCTGCTCCACAGCATGTAGATGCCTTGTCTCTACCTGAGTGTAACATCCCGGTTTCGGAAGCCACCCGGAGGCGCTCTGTACCATGTTGGTCACATGGCCTCAAGCGCATTTCCCCAAACGCCAAAGGCTACCGACTAGCTGTGAGGGCCTTGGGTGTGATAGTGGGGAAACTATGCCCTCATTGGCAGAGTACACAATGGAAGTAAACGAGCATACAATAGCAGAAGCAGTAAACATCCAACAACAATGTACAATGGAAGACTAAGACAATAAACAACTAGAGCACATATGTATATATGAAATGATGCATGATACATGTATCTATAAAAATAGCCAAACAGGTCACAATGATGGAAATAAAAAAATACCAAAACAAGTACAAAAGAAAATATAAATAGCTCCTCAGGATAGCAAGACTATGCTTGGTCCCATGCTCTCCTGCTCCAAAGAAATCAAGTTTCAGAAGTCGTAGGGTGCTTTCCCTTGTCTATACCTGCAACAACATAGTCATTTTGGGCCCAAAATCATGGCCCAAACAGGTTGTAAGTCTAAATCCCAATAAGAAACCACCCGAAGATCTGTGCCTAACAGTCAGTGAGAATATGGAAGGTAATATTACAGTAAGTAGTAAACAGTAACAGTAAACAGCAGGAAATAATCAGTAAGCAGTAACAGGATAATATAAAATAGTAATCAATCCACAGAACAACAAATAGCAGTGAAGAAAATAGCTAACCATAATAGGAACCCCTCTGGGATTTACTCGCAACAAACCCCTCTAGTCCTATCCAAGAAGTACCAACAACCCTCTAGGCAGTGCACTTAGCCTAACCCCTCTAGTTTGGTTATACGAAATTTTAATAATATCTGGGGAATCTCACTCGGTCAATTCCCCTTATCATGTAGGGTAGTTAGGGACTCTCTGAGGAAGATCATGTGGCCTAACCCTATTATAGCCCCAAGGACTAGAAACACTCTGAGGAAGCTCACTCAGTCAATCCTCTTATATTATTAGGTCTATCACAAACTCTCTGAGGAAGCTCACTTGGTCAATTCTGCTTCTAGCCTGGAATGGTTTACAGAAATTCAAAAAAGTAAAGATTCTCTAAGGAAGCTCACTTGGTCTACCCTTCTGTAGTCTATAATGTCCAAGACTCTCTGGGAAGATCACTCATTCTATTATCCGGTATTCTATAATATCCAAGACTCTCTATGAAGCTCACTCGGTCTATCCCTTATAGTCCATAGCACCGGGTTCTCACGGTCTCATGCCAGTCAGTTCATAATAATCCTGTAAGGCCAAAGTACACCTATAGAGCTACTTGGCTAACAGATCTACAGAATAACAAGCATGTTAAGAATATCATTCCATCCAACGGTCACAAGGCATGGACAACAGGTATAACGGCCAAAGAATAACAAGGACCAAAGGTCGTAATAGAACAAGGCATGGTAAAAACATGCTACAACAAAAATTATCCCCATAAAAGTTTAAATTACCTCTACACAAGCATACAAGAAAGATAAGAAAACAATAGGGGAAAAATGGTAACCACGCAATTCCTCGTTCACGGGTATTGGTGGAAATTTGAATACAAAACTCAAAGACATCAAACGGTAAGGCAGAAATCACCTACCTTGATGCTAGGAGATCAATATACTTGAACCACAAGGCTTGATTATCCTTATAACATCGTAGATCTATGAAAACGCACAAAATGTTGAACCCATGATATCTTGAGAAAGAGGGAAAATCATGGAATGAAACTAAAGAAGAAGGAAGAGCTCACCGTTGTGGTTCCAATGGAATCGACGACGGTCGATTTGGAAAACATACGGAGGCTCAGGGGATTAGAGGATGTTCGCAGCCGTACGAGATGCTCTCAATCGAAGAACCTGGTGAAAAAGATGATTATGTCGATTAGGCACGACCCCTGTCCGTTTAATGAAAAAAAAGTACACGGCGTGTACTTCTAGAGTACAGAACGTGTACTAGGATTTTCTGTACTCTGCTTTAAGCAGCCTCCACATCGCCCCTATACACCATGTGTGTGGCCCAAACATGGCCAACATAAGGCCTTGCGCGACATCGAAGTACACGGCGTGTACTTACAATGTACAAGGAAAGTACATTGAAAATTTCCAGATTTTCCCATTTTCTCAAAAACGACCCAAAAAGGAAAAACATAGCTGAAACGAAGATCCAGGTTCTTATAAACTTCCCCCATTAAAGAAATTAATCCCCAGATTTCCTTAGCGAGGTGTAGAGTAAGAAACCCCAAACAGCTCGGGCCACTGCAATTGCACCTCGGCCTCCCTCTCCCAAGTCTTGTCCTATACTCACCCATGCTTCCATAGCACCCATACTAGAGAAACAGACCGGCCACGGAGAACCTTCTTACTAAGATCGAAAATCCGGATAGGATTCTCCTCAAACAACTCATCCACTTCGAGCTCAACCTCTATGGGATGAAAGACATGAGACGTGTCTGAAAAGTAACACCAGAGTTGAGAAACGTGGAAGACGTCGTGCATAGCCCGGTACTTTTGAGGTAACTAAAACTGATAAGCAACCAACCCAAATCTCTCCAACACCTCAAACAGCCTGACGTACCATGGTAAAAGCTTACCCTGTCTCTGAATCCTCTTGTGTCCCAACGTCGGTGCGACACGCAGAAAAACCTAATCCCAGACCTTGAACTCCAGAGGTCTTCTCTGCTGATCAGTATATGACTTCTGTGGAGACTGTGTTGTAGTAATCCTCTTATGAACCAACTCTATCTTCTCTGAGGTCTCTTAAACAAGACATGGTCCCATCATAGTTGTCTCTTTTGCCTCCATCTGGCACAAAGGTGATCGGCATGGCCTACCGTAAAAATCCTCGTAAGGTGCCATATGAATGGCCGCCTGAAAACTGCTGTTATAGGAAAACTCCACTAGAGGAATATGATTCTCCCAAGAACCGCCATTGCCTATAATGTAGGCTCAGAGTATATCCTCAATCAGTTAGATCGTACACTCGGACTGGCTATCTATTTGGGGATGGTATGTTGTACTCAAAAGTACCTGAGTACCCAAAGCCGTCAGAATCCCCTGCCAGAACCAAGAAGTAAAACGTGAATCCCTATCTGAGACAATGGAGTGTTGAAATCCATGCAGACATACAATCTCTTGGATGTACAACCACCCCAGCTCTTCAACACTGAAGGTATCCTTGATCAGAAATAAGTGAGAAACCTTCGTAAGCCTATCGACAACAACCCAAACAGAATCACTCCCTTGAGGTGACCTCGGTAACCCAGTCACAAAGTCCATCGCGACATCGTTCCACTTCTACTTAGGGATGGGTAACTACTGTAAAATCCTTGCTGGTTGCTGATGCTCTGCTTTCACCTACTGACAAGTGGAACACCTCATGAAAAAACTAGCAACATGTCTCTTCATACCTGGCCACCAATACTGGCGGTGTAGATCATGATACATCTTGGTGATGCCAGGATGAACTGCCCAAACTGTGGAATGAAAATCCCACATCAACTCTTTCCGTATGTCTACTGTCACCCATACACGTCCCTAGATACACAATATCTCATCCTCGCCCACTGTCCATCTAGGAAGAGGGTCCTCTCCTGACACTATCTCCCGTAGGACTAGGCCTTCTGAGTCTAAAAGTTTCATCATCTGTACCTGATCAATAAGAGTAGAGGTGACAACCATAGAAGATAGAAAATCATGTCCCTGTCTGTCGTGCACCTCCAAGTGCATCTCAGATAATAGATCCATAAGCTTCCACTCACTACTGGCCTCTTGAACTGCCTGAATATGAGTTCTCATGCTCAACACATCAGCCACTGCATTGCCCTTTCCTGGTTTATAGGCAAACTCAATGTTGAAATACTGAAGATACTCGACCCACCAGCACTGTCTCAGATTCAGATCACCCTGATTGAAGATATACTTGAGATTCTTGTGGTCGGTAAACACCACAAATTGCTCTCCAAGAATATAGTGTCTCCAACAGCGTAAGGCATGAACAACAGCTGCCAACTCCAGGTCGTGTGTCGGGTAATTCCTCTCGTGCGGTCTCATCTGCCAAGACCCGTAAGCAACAACCCCATCTCCCTGCATAAGCACTGCTCCCAGCCCGATACCTGAAGCATCGCAGTAAAAATCATAGCTCTTGCCTGGCACTGGAAAGACTAGTATTGGTGATGATGGAAACCTCCCTTTCAGCTTCTAAAAGGTTGTCTCACAAGACTCAGACCATAATAACTCCGTCCCTTTCTTGGTCAGACCTATCAGTGGTGCTGCAAGGCGTGAAAAGTTCTATATGAAATGAATGTAGTATCCAGCCAGACCTAGAAAACTTTGCACCTCAAAGAAGTTCTTCGGCTGCTCCCAGGAATTTACTTCCCTCACTTTATCTGGGTCAACTGACACTCCCGTCTCTAAGATAACATGACCAAAGAAGTAAATTTGATCCATTCGAAAGTGGCATTTCGAGAGCTTAGCATATAAATGATTCTCTATCAGTGTACTTAGAATGATCTCCATATGGTTACCATGGTTGTGTCGAATGTGAGAGTACACCAATATGTCATCCACGAAAACCACCATGAAGGAATCCAAGTATGGATGGAACACTCGGTTCATCAGTGCCATAAAAGTTGTTGGCGCTTTTGTGAGACCCAATGGCATGACGATATACTCGTATAGACCATACCTTCTCCTAAAGGATGTAAGAGGTATATCTGATGGTCTAACACACAACCGATGATAACCAGATCTCAAGTCAATCTTCGAGAACACTCGGGCTCCTAGAAGTTGATCAAATAGGTCATCTATCCTCGACAAGGGATATCGGTTCTTGACCATCAACTCATTAAACTTATGATAATCCACACAAAGCCTAAGGGTGTCATCTGCCTTCTTTGCAAATAGGACAGGAAATCCTCAAGGAGAAGTAATGGGTTGGATGAAACCCTTTGCCTGTAACTACTCCAACTGCTTTTTGAGCTCCTACAACTCAGGTGTAGCCATCCTATAAGGAGGAATGGACACCAGCGACACTCCTGGAATGAGCTCAATCGAGAAGTCTACCTCACGCTTTGGAGGAAAACCTGAAAATTCCTCTAGAAAAACATCCCTAAAATGATCCACCACTGGAGGAAATTCTAAATACTAAGTCCCGTAGCCATTCAGATAAAGACTGGAAATCTGGGCTATAACACCCCCTAGTCCATGATGCTCTGGTCCAGCTCTACCCGCCTGGACATCCCACTCGCCTCTATGAAGAAAAGATCTGCCCTCTCGTGACATGAAACTCACCCTACGATGATAGAAATCGATGACTGTCTAGAAGGGATCTAACCAGTCCATACCGAGAATGATATCATAGCCTGTCATCTCTATGACATAAAGGTCCCATAAAAAGTGACACCATGAAACCTCAAGAGGCCACTCTCTGCACTGACGTACGCTAGATTTCCTCATTCCCAACGGTGTATCAAGACTCAACATGACGGAAGACGAAAAGATACAGAACCCAAGGCTCTCCATAAGAGAAATAGAGATAAAGTTATGTGAAGCACCAGTATCAAAAAGAGATGAAGATAAAACTGAGGCTACTAAAATTGTACCATGAACTTTGGATGGACCGGGATCCTTCTCTTGACAGGTCTGCTTCACGATGAATGTATGTCTTGTACGGTGGCCATGCGCCCCTAGGTGACCACTCTGAGCTGATCCACTCTGCTGTCGCGGGTAACCTGGTGACTGAACACCATGGTCGCGACCTCCACCTCGGCCCGAAAGGCTAGAAGAACTCCAGTTCCCAGACTGGTGAGAAACTGGAGATGCATCACATGAACGCAGGGTCATAAAAGAACCCCTACCACCAGCTATAGGTGAAAAGATCTGATAAAATCGCTGAAGGTGACCCATCTTGCCGTAAGATCGGCACTCCATCGGGTCCCTTTGGAACTGAGGCCTAGTATTCCCACACCTACCACACTAGTATCATACAACCTGGCTACCCGAAGATACATCCCACCTACTATGATCTCCTTGATCAGACTACATACGGTGCTTCCTACTATCAGTAAGAGGAACACTGAATCTGGAAGTCGAACCACCCTGGCTCACTACTCCATAATCCCTCAGATTGTGCTCAGTGATCAACACCTGGTTGAAGATAGATGATATCAAAGTCAACCTGACGATATTCACCTCGGAATGGATCTCCTTCATGAGACTGTCCTCAAACTTCCTAGCAAGGAACAACTCATCACCTGCTGGAATCGGCGTGAAGCGCTGCAGCTCGGTTAAACAAGACGAGTACTCCATAACAGAAAGAGTACCCTACTTGAGACTCATAAACTCCCAGGCTCAGTCATGCCACAAGGTTTTAGGATAAATGTAATCGTATAAGATGAATCTAAACTCATCCCAAGTCAGACTCCGCTGGCACCCTGACTGCGAGATCACCTCCCACCACCTCTTGGCGGTGTCTCGGAGCATATAAGTAGAAAGCTTTACCCTTTTCTCTGGAGGATCTCCAGATGCTCGAAGATTGTCTGTGTGGCCTCTATCCATGACTCGGCATCCTGGGGTCCTCAATACCCTGATAAAGTAGTAGGATGTTGTTGTTGGAAAACCCGCGTCAACTCAGCTATTGACGGGGTAGGAGGCGGTGCTCCCTGAAAGGTCTACATCATCCTATAGAAGTCCTCCCTAAACTGTGAATCATCACCTACAAAGGGTATAACTGCTGGTGCCAAGGCTGGAACAGCAGGAGGATCTGCATGAGGTCCCTGATCGGCCATATCCGATGTTTTATCACCGTCTGGAAGCTAACGTACAACCGGAGGACATCTCGGAGGCATAGCTCTGAATGATCAAATCACTCCATAGATCAGGATTATCAAAGACTAAGAACACAAGAGTACAAAATGAGAACAAGAGAAAGAAACATTCAATATTTTACAAACACGACTACGCGACGTGTATAAAATCTCCATGGCGTGTTCCTTAAATCCATACACATGGGTGTGTACTTCTGCCATAGCAGGTCATGTAACACCCCATACACACACGGAGAGTTGTCCCCACACACGACATGTACTTGAACTCTATTCCCATTCCTGAGTCTCCTTACACAGCTAAACCACACTGTCCTCTTAACCCTGGACTACACAACATGTTCACTAAGGACACAACATGTACTATACAAGATTTTGGCGACCCGTGTTGTTAGTTACACTTCTGGATACACGGCTGACCCTTACACTGCGTGTTCCGAACAAATACGGCATGTATAGGAGATATAACACCAACCCGTGTTTTTCGTGACACGTCCAGGTACCTAGAACAAGGATACATGGCTTTTTCATACCAAACACGGCGTGTACTAAACGAGCTTCCCCGAACCATGTTGTTAGTGAAACTGCCAGGTACACAGCTCACAATTACACGGCGTGTACCTACCATACACGGCGTGTTCCGGAAGACTTTTCACAACCCCTTGTTTCAACTCACACAGTCAGTGACATGGTTTAAAACTACACGGTGTGTAGTCATAACATACACGCCATGTATTTTAGGTTTTTCCGGGTAATAGCTCAGAAACTGCACTGAAGCCCATAAAACACTGAAAAAAAAGAATGGAGGTGCCAAATTACGATCTGTGAGGGCCCATACTCCCCGCGAATCAAATCATGGCATCTCCTACATTCATATACAAGGGAAACAAGTCAATGATCCACCAAACTCTGATTCATGAAGACCCAAAATACCTCAAGAATCAAAATTTTGCATTCATTCTATTAAATCTTTACATAAACAATACCCTATCATGCAGTAGGTATTTCTATCAAGGCAACTATCACAACAGCATGCATATTTTACACCTCATCTATCACAACAACATGAAATCTCTAATGCACCCTAGATGGCATGGAAAGAATGAATGGCGTGTGATTTCTAACAAGTGCCTATATGTTCTATGAGACGGCATACCCTCATATCATCGAGTTAAGACTGAAATAGAACCGCAATAGTAACAACAATAATAAGACAAGGCATGTGAATCACTCTAGGTGAAATCATATCAACCGTAACATCTCAAAACTAGAAAACTACAATAAACGAGGTTGATTGGCTTTTTCCTGTACATAAGTTAGCTACTCCCAGGCACAGCTTATTACCAAATACCGAATTCGTCCAATCCCTGGATAAAGGATCCAAACAATAGATCAAGAGAAAAGGACCTACCTCTGATACCACTTTGTAACGTCCCGGTTCCAGAAGCCACCCAGAGGCGCCCCGTACCCGGTTGGTCACATGGCCTTAAGAGCATTTCCCCAAACGCTAGAGGCTTCCAAATAGCAGTGAGGGCCTTGGGAGTGATTGTGAGGAAATTATGGCCTCATTGGCAGAGTACATAGTGGAAGAAAACAACCATACAATAGCGGAAGAAGTAAACATCCAACAACAATGCACAATAGAAGAATAAAACAATAAACAACTAGAGAACATATGTATATATGAAATGATGCATGATACATGTATCTAGGAAAAATCCAAATAGGTCACAATGCTGGAAATACAAAAATACCAAAACAAGTAAAAAAGAAAAGATAAACATCTCCTCAGCATCGCAAGCCTATGCTTGGTCCCATGCTCTCTTGATCTAAATGAATCAAGTTCTAGAAGTCGAAGGGCGCTTTCCCTTGTCTATACCTTTACCAACATAGTCTATTTTGGACCAAAAGAATGGTCCAAACAGGGTGTGATACTAAATCCTAGTAGGCAACCACCCAAAGATCTGTGCCTAAGAGTCAGTGAGCATATGGAAGGTAATAGTATAGTAAGCAGTAAACAGTAACAGTAAATAGAATGCAGTAATTAGTAAGTAGTAACTGGATGATATACAATAGTAATCAATCCAAAGAACAAGCAGCAGTGAAGAAAACAGCTAACCACAATAGAAACCCCTCTGGGAAGTACTCACATCCAACCCCTCTAGTCCTATCCAAGAAGTACCAACAACCCTCTGGGCATTGCACTCAGCCTAACCCCTCTAGTTTGGTCATACAAAATTATAAGACTCTCTGGGGAATCTCGCTCGGTCAATTCCCCTTGTAGTCTAGGGTAGTTAGGGACTCTCTGAGGAAGATCACGCGGTCTAAACCTCTTATAGCCCCAAGGTCTAGAATCTCTCTGAGGAAGCTCACTTAGTCAATCCACCTATAGTCTCAAGTCTATCACAGACTCTCTAAAGAAGCTCGCTCGGTCAATTATTCCTCTAGCCTGGAATGGTTTTAGGAAATTCAAACAAGTAAAGACTCTCTGAGGAAGATCACTCAGTCTACCCTCTTGCTGTCTATAATGTCCAGGACTCTGTGGGAAGCTCACTCGGTCTATCCTCCTGTAGTCTATAATATCCAAGACTCTCTGGGAAGCTCACTCGGTCTATCCTTTATAGTCTATAGCACCAGGTTCTCACGGTCCTGAACCAGTCAGTGCATAATAATTCTATAAGGCCAAAGTACACCTATAGAGATAAATGTCTATCCCGTCTATAGAATAACAAGAATGTCAAGAATATCATTCCATCCTATGGTTACATGTCACGGAAAATAGGTATAATAGCCAATGGCTAACAAGACCCAAAGGTCGTAAGAGAACAAGTAATGGGAAAAACATCCAAGCATAGAAATTACCCTCATTAAAGATCAAATTTCCTCTATTCAAGCATACAAGAAAGGAAGGAAAACAATAAGGGAAAAATGGTAAACAGGCAATACCCCGTTTATGTGTATTGGTGGAAATTTGCACATAAAACTCAAAGACATAAAAAGGTAAGGCACAAACAACCTACCTTGATGCTATGAGATCAATATACTTGAACCACAAGGCTTGATTCTCATTAGTACATCGTAGATCTATGAAAATGCACAAAACGTTCAACCCACAATATCTTGAGAAAGAGGTAAAATCATGCAATGAAACTCAAGAAGAAGAAAGAGCTCACCGCTGTAGTTCCAATGCAATCAACGGTGGTCGATTCAAAAAATAGACGGAGGTTCAGGGGATCGAAGGATGTCTGGGGCCGTATGGGATGCTCTCGGTCGAAGAACCTGGAGAAGAATACGATTTTGTCGATTATGCGCGACCCCGGTCCGTTAAATGAATAAAAAGAGAGTACACGGCGTGCACTTCTGGAGTACACGGTGTGTACTAGGATTTTTTGTACTTCGCTTTATGCAGCCTCCACATCGCCCCTAAACACCGTGTGTGTGGCCCATACACAGCTAGCACATGGCCTTGCATGACATCGATGTACGTGGCATGTACTTAAAAAGTACACGGTGTGTACTTTGAAAATTTCCAGATTTTCCTCTTTTCTCAAAAATGACCCAAAAAGGAAAACATACCTAAAACAATGATCTGGGTTCTTACACTGAGAACATCCACCCTCCTATGGATCTACCCAAAATTGTCTCTACCCAAAACATGATCTAGCCCTACCACCACAACCACCAAACCGAGATCCCTATGTCCTCGATGGTTCGGACTGTGCTGGCACTCCATTGGGAGCCAAAGATCCTGACCCACATTGAAGTGGATGTGCTATCCTGCAAAAGAGATGCACGTGTCCCATACCTCTACCCTGAAAATAGGTCTTTGGAGTATGAGGGCATGTTGGACAGATTCGCCCTATCTTCCCACACTGGTGGCACATGACAATCCTCGCATCTGAAGCCACTGATGAGAACTGCCTGGAAGAGTTGCCCGAACTACCACCTCCCTTATTTCCCTGCTCTTCCTACTTCCTCTTATTTTCAGAAGAGATACGAGTTCCCATACTAGATAACACTCCAAATATCACAGACTTCCCCTTTTCTTCAATATCTACCATGAAAGCATGATCGACCACCTCAGCATAAGTTCCCAACTTGAATAAGAATACCTATGAGTAAATTTCCGGTCGCAGCCCCTTCTAAAAATTCTGGGCATTAAAGTACTCGTTAAAAAAATGTCTGGTGCGTACCAAAGTAGTATAGAAAAATGGTTAGCATGATCCATTGCTGAATGATATCCCTGGGAAAGATCCATGAATTCTCAAGATATTGCATAGGATAGAACCTCTGGACAATACTGCTTGATGAAGATGGCCTTAAAATATTTACAGCTCATATTTTCATGGTTCCCAGATTGAAGCCTTGATTCCCACCACCTACGGCTGGGACGCTATAGCTGAAAAGAGGAACATTTCACCCAGACCTTCTCAGGTGTGTCCATAAACTTGAACATATACTCTATCTTCTTGAGCCATTCCTCTGCCTCTTGAGGTTCTGAGCTTCCTCAAAAACAAGGAGGTTTATTTTCACGAACTCTTGGGCCTTATCATTCTGGGCCCAGACTCATCTTCTCTGCAAAGAGTATGAGCCAGAACAACTCCCTGTCCCAGAGCCTGGACAGCTCGGACCACGGATTTTATCATCCTTTGATCGAGTGGTGTAGGGGAACTCTCTCCGGCTTCCTCTAGTGGGTGCGTGGGAGCTTTCTGAGGAGGCATGTTGCTACAAAGGGCAACTGTCACAAGGAAAAAAATCAGTATAACAGTTCTGAAAATTTAAAGAATAATGTCAGATGTAAATAATCCAAACATATTACAATTGTAAAATAAAAAACTACTTCACCACACTTGATGTCCACGTCCAGTCTGCAGCCCACACGTATCACTTGGAAGTGAAGATAAGGAATAAATTAGGACATCCCATGGTGACTCGTGGTCTATCACGATGGGTACGGTCTAGGAACTCTACTCATGACAAAACATCTGAGCCCCAATAGTCATATATCTTGTATAGCCCGACTCATCCCAAAATAATAGTGTAACTAAAAAACGTTAACCTCATATGATACCATTTTGTCATGAACTGTATCTGGATGTGATCAAACAGGTACCAAACCCAGCCCATTGAAAGTCCCTAACGGCATTCCTTATCCCCAAGGGAGGGCACAATTCCCTGGGTATTATAAAAATGTATGTGAGAACGATTTACCCGAGTTTGGATTCATAAAACAACAAAAAACAAACAATATACCAAATCTGTAAATTTTTCCAAACAAGCCTTAATAAAATCCAGAGCGTATTATATGGGTTTAAACAAGACACAAGGGGTCCAAAAGTAAATAAAATTCACAGAACAAATCCTGCAAGACTCTACACGACAAGGGTTCATCACCCACGAGCCATCTCCACAACACCACACCATGGAAAGAAACTTGCAACCTGAAACGCCATCACCCAAGGCCTTGCCTTTTGCTATGAAAAACATGACCAAGTCTAATTAAACCCAATGGTGTAAGTAGGGTTTGAGACTGAGCCTAATTGAATATCACCCATGGATTCCAAGTGATAGGCATTATAAAATAAAAATCTTGGAAGAGTTATAAACAGAAAATGGTATCATTTATTTCTAAAAGTGAAACTTTGAAATGAAAATACCATTCAATGGGGATAACTTTTAAGAATGATTGAATTTGAATAAAACATGTAAGATACTGATTTTCACATCCAAAAATACCATATGGAAAGGATAACTGCCATAAAGGCCACGAGCACCAAGCATAGGAACACCCCTAGGTACTAGTTAGTTGTGAGCCTTAAGTACCTCATAACTCGGTGAAAGTAACCATAATAAAATTTGTTCCCATGCATGAGCCACTAGTAGGGAGCATACTCATAACCTTGTAGTCTCCAATAATCTCCATTATATTTTTTTAGTGTTATCCATTTCAAAAATTCTAAGTGAACCATGGACAAAACCCCTCTGTTCACTATCGTACCAGTATAATTTAGTCCACCTAGTTACCCGAGTTTCCCGTATTTTCCTCAAAGAGTTACCACATGTTACAAATACCAATTTTCAAATATAAAAATTAGTTCTGGACACACACATTCAAAATAGTATCTACACATGATTTTCACCTTTTATATAACTCAATAAACCACTTATAATTTCCATAAAACAATATCAAGAAAAGTAACCAAATTTGGCACATTAAATTCATCTAAAATACATCTTTTAAAACCCAATGGAAACCAATATTATAAAAAATAAGAAATTTCATCATAAAATCATTTTTACAAATCCATTCCATGAATTGTAAAACAACAACAAGAGGCATAACATGAGTTGTATAAGTAAAACACACCTTTTCACGCAAAATTGGCACCTAAAAATAAACCGCTTTTCAAATGCTAAAAAATCAATTTTCACAGTAAAAATAATGAAGGAGTAACATAAAGAAAACAGAAATACAACAAGACAACTTATTCTAGAATACATACATATGAAATAACCTACCAAAAGTGTCAAGAACCGCAAATCCTAGTGCCCAAACATCAACCACACCACAAGGGAGTGAGATCGAACCTAAAACCATAGGATTGGACCAAGAAACTCAAAATAAAACCCTAGGTACGAAGCCCTAACTTGTTGAAATTTTTGGATTAAAGAAAAAAATCTTAAGGAAAAGGAAGGAACATAGTAGGATAGACTTTTACTTGAGAAATATGGACGATTTTAGCAACTTGAGAAGTTTGTCCCAAATTTTCAACTGATACAATCTCCAGAGAGGGGGAAACAAAGTTGGGGGTGCGTCTAGGTTCAGTGGGATCAGGTGAGAGGTGTAATCCCAAAAAAAGAATAAAAAATGAAAATGTTACTAAAGATTAAAAAACAGTTTTAAAACAGAAAATGAGCTTACGGGTTGGCCCTATACTTAATTAGATCACCCAAATCCAAGATGATAATGAATTTTTATGGGGCCAAATTGAAATGGTGGTTTGAATAGTTCAATTGAAGTTATTTTGGATGTGTAATGGGTGAATAAGGTTGAAAAATGAATCAGTTAATAAAGAAACAAAATTAATATTTAAAACTGGAAATAAACTCACGTTTCGTCCAAATCATAGAAACACACCATTTACTCCAAAAATTCTTGGGAAACCCACAATACAAAGAAAGAAAGAAAATTAAATAAAAAAACATTTAAAATAAATCATTTTTGTGACATAACACATATTTATATTTAACCATTTCTTGATTTATAATATGTAAAGCATGAACGAATCACATCTCTTCGTAAGGCGGTATTCCACTGTACACTCAAAAGACAATATTATATTCATAAAAATGGAAATCATGGTGTTATGTGTCATATAATAATTTAATAATCATTAATTCATCATAAATTTCATTTATATCATATTTAAATAGTATTTTTTATTATTATTACTTACATTGAGTGATTGTTTTAGAAAAACAAACGACATCTATTTGTGAGATGATAGGATTCCATGCATACATATGACTATTTTGTACCACATTTTAGGGATTTTTTTGTTTTGTTATGCCAAAAAAATCACATAAAAAACATATAATTATATGTAATATACTGTGTTTATTATATAATAATTATATAAAAATAACTAAATGTGTTAGATAAAGAGGTAAAACAAAAACTTTCGTTGATGGACGTTACGTATTCTTTAGGTATATCGTTTTGGTTTAAACAAAAGTCCTTAATTAGTTGGATTTCTTCCCAATGTATAACATCTATTATTTGGGTATGGAACTTGAAAAGTGATTATAGAAGGGTTTTGTCATTAGAAACTGCTTGATAGGAGTAAAGAAGTGGGGGAGAGTGTGTTCTCTATTATAGTTTATGAGAAGTTAAATTATTGTAAATACCCAAAAGTATTCACTATTAGGAGGTATAACATACCACATGTGCTCCAAAAATTAAAGGATTTTATAGGATCTGGATGAATTGGTATATAAATACATCCAAAATCAAAATAAATTCATTTTTATCAGGCTATTCTTTAATATTTATTTATAAACAATTTTATCTATATAATTTTGAACAAATTCACTTGTATCTTTTTATTCTTGTAGTTAATATATCATTTTTTTATTATTAAAAACATATTCATTATGTATTTTATACACACTTATAATAAATATAATTTCCAATTAATTAAATAAAAATTTTATTTTTGATAAAAATCAATTTTAGTATAAACTCATGTAATGCACCAAATTCTATTTTAAACATAATCACATTTATAAATTTCTACTATTTTCACTAGTAATTAAGGTAAAAAATTACATTCAATTTATTATATAATATATATAATTCTATTTCAAAATATGGGAACCATTTTTCAAAACAACAATCATAGACGTGGTAGGATTGAATTTAAAATTAATCTCATAGATGGGATGAGAAAATGGGGTTTTAATGTGAAATTGCTCAAAATTTTATAACGTTTTTATATCCAATTTCAAAAAGGAATTTATTAAAATGGAACACAGTAGATTAATAGATGTATTATTTAAATAATTATTCTTTAAAAAAATTAAAATATAATTGATCTTTATTATACAATTAGATAAAAATAAATATTTCAAATAAAATGTAGTATTTTTCTCTATTCATCAAAAAATAAAACTACATAGAATATAAAAATTGTCAACATAATGTGTTTTTTATATTTTTCAATAAAATTTATGTTTATTTTTTCATATAAACATTCTAAAGGTGGAATATTTTAACATTAAATTATATGAGCTAATGCAATTAAATATTCCTTTAAAAAATAAATGTTTTTGTTTAAAAACATTTTATTTCCAATTAAATTGTTATTATTATCTTTATAATCACTATATACCATAATAACATGTGTAAAATATATATTATCATAATTTAGTTAATCATATTTATTCCCAATATTCCATCCACTTGGTAATATGTATCATATTAAAAAAAATTATTAATAATATACTATATCTTGGTAAAATTCGGTGGTTCATGTAACACAATATATTCAAGAAACATGGTATTCTAAGTAACACAACCCAAATAATTTTTTTAATACAAAAATCTAAACTTATAAATATGTTTTTAAAAAAATATTTTCTTGGTGTAGCTTATAAAGAAATCTTAATATGGTGTACCATAAAACAAAATCCATCAATTAATTTTAATTTATTACAAAATAATACTTCATAAGAATATCATGTGTTACATTATACACATATTAAAATAATATTCAACCTCTAAATTCATCAGGGACATCAAATTTTGAATACATGAAATTTACATCCATTGAAACCAACATCATACAAAATAATTCTAAAACATCCCTTAAAAAGGGAATGATTGAAATTTAATGGTCACTCAATGTAACTCATAAATAAGTTTCCATATAGGATAAAATATGCCGATATTTATTATTTGGATAATGAATAAATGAGTTAATAATTTTAGATAGTTTTTGGGATCACTGATCAAAATAAAGTAGGTGATTCATAAAAATATAAGGATCAAAAATCCCTAAATCTCTAGTGATATAAGGGACCATTTGATTCATAAAAAATAGACTTACAAAGATTAATTTTTTATAAAGATCATTTTCCTAATGATTAATAATTTTTACCATAAGATATTCTTACATGATTTCATTCTATTTCAAAAGAAAAATCTCTTAATGAACGTGTTCCTTGATCAATTTCCACATCATCTCTTTATCTAGGAAAATAAAGAGAATTTTTTGGGTATGAAGCAATAATGGATCCTAGGATGCATAAATATAATTATAATTCATTACATATATATTTTGTAATCAGCACAACAAAATTGATATGATCTATTATCTATATGCATAAAGCATGAGGTCACAAAATAATATAGTAATATTTTAGACCACAACTGAAGTTCAACTAAATCCATTTCATAAATAGGTAACATTTTCACCCTTACTAAAGTGTAAATATCCAAAACTTTAGAAATAAGTTCACTAAAATACTCAAATTTATCATAACATTGATCCCCCAAATTGCAGAAAGTATTTTTTGACTATCACATTGAAAAAATGTTAATGAATTCATCATGTATTCTATTGAAATATTGTAATAACCTTAATTAACATAAAACTATGTTGAAAATATCTAGGCTTCTTCCTTCCTTATATAATATCTTATCCTACACTATTATATTTTCATTGGACGCATGGGTTCATCCTTATATTGATCGAATATTTCATTTTATTATTTTAGAATACAAGTATTTAATCACCTAAAACTTAGAAAATGGATGAATAATAATATTACCATATGTCTCATACATTCAGAATTAGACATTAGGTTCTCAACTAATGGGGTAAGTGAAGGTTTTTCATAATTTTCAGGGCTCAGTTTATCCATTATGATAGTATAATATTTACCATTTTCATTTATCATTAGTGGTTTTTGTATCTTATCATACACAGTTTTCTTTGGATTGGGTAACATGATATAATAATTCAAAAACTCATTGCAATTGTAACACTAATCTGTGTAACATGCATTATGTGGGGATTTTTTATTATTCACATCGTTATCTTACTACTTCCATCACTTTGGTATTCATCTAGTTAATGGCATTTGATTCTACACCTAAAACATTTAATAATCCCCTTAAAACAATTCTCTCTTTGTTTCCTGTACATTATATATAAAATAAATCTCATCATCTTTTTTCCATGGTCCATATTCAATCATTTTAAATCCATCGTCAATTTCTTTACAAAACAGTGAGAATGATATATAACTGCAAAATCTATTTCAACCTTTATATCACATTTATAATATATTCATATCTACTAAAATCTCTTCTCCCTAGATATATTCAGAGGCTTAGTTTTAAGACATTGAATAATAGATCAAATTTACATTCTGATTAGAAGATAATACTAAAATAATACCATTCACATCTTTTAAAATATGATCGTTTGGTACTAAGGGATTCATCAACCTTTTGGTTTAGCTTACGGAGCTCCTTCCCTATCTCTATTTGAATAATATGAGGATAATAATTTTTAAAAAATTGGTTATGGAACACATCCCAACCCATTTAGTAAATTTCATCATCATTCTCTATATTCTTGATAATATCACATCATAGATACTATTTACCATCCCAATGGTATAAATCAAATATTTTTTCCCATTGCCAAAAACAATATAACGGAGTGTACATTTTTTACATTCCATTTCTAGTTTATTAGATGATTATAGGATCCATTGGAGGATGGTGGATATAGCCTCATGAAGGACTCAACAGAATTTTTTACCACTATTTTATTATATGAATTCTATCATGATTAATATTCTAAGAATGTTTTGTGATTATAACAATAATATTTTTCATTATTTCTCAAAAAATAATTAGATTATAAATAGGTAAATCAATTCATTGTGTGTCACAAATCTTCATTAACATTGTTCCCAATGTTCCATCTATTTAAAAAAAAGACACTGAATAGGAATCAATAATTGTAATTTGAAACCATATCATGATGAAGAAACACATAGAGGATGTCTATGTTGTGACACCTTTTTAATCTATGAAACAGTAGTTTTATCCTAGACCATTCATATATATCATCTATTTATGACCTTAATGATGGTTTTTAATATGCTATTGAAGTTACAATGCATATCCCATGGGAGTGTCAACCATATATGGTGATACAAATATTTCCATTCACCAGTTCTGTAACATGTATAGATATATATGGTATTTTTTGGATTTTACCCTTATATACATCAATTATAGATCCACATACACTTATAATCTCTAGACATGATTGTAATTTCTTAGAAGCCAGTCTATCGATACATTACCAAAATTCCAAGACATTTTCCTAAAAAATATCTCATTATTAGAATTATATTTATATATATCCCTATAAATATCCTTAAAAATATACCCATTGATATAAAAAATGTTTTCTTATCCTAGTATCTAAATTATAACTAGTCATTTCCATTAAAATCAATAATAGTTACATGGGATTTTCATACATGGATATTAAATAATTTTATATGGATAAATATTACATTATACAAACACATTCCTAAGAAAACATCAATATATCACCATTAAACAAATAATAAAAAAGCACATGACAATTCTTTAGATATTTATAGTATGATTTCATCAAAGGAAATAATAATCATAAAAAATTCTGAAAATGATAATATTTTAGTAATAAAAACATACCACTTCAGTGTCGTTTAATCATAATCTCAATGAAATAATAACATTACATAAATCATAAAATATCATGAAAATAATAATATTAATTATATAATAAGTAAAAGGGGTATTATATACATCACCTATGAGAATATAGGTGCATTAAATAACATGTTTCTTAGTGATGGAAAATTGAGACAAAATTACCTAATAGATATGGTAACATTGGAATCATAAACTCGATGAATGAGAGGTCCTAAAATGGAAATTAAAATGATTGTATATGTTATTACAAGTTTAATTAAATTCATTAATGTGATCAATATACATCACATGGATAAAACGGGTGGAGAATATAAAATGTGTCTCACAAAAATAAAAAATGGGGGATGTAAATCCCTTACCTTTATTGTTGAATCCCATAATAATCATAAAAATTTAAAATATAATAAATATAAGTATATTATAAATCTATCATAGAATCATATAAAATATTTAATAACATATATTATTTTTTACGACCTTTTATTATAAATTTTTTAGTCATCTAACATTAAAGTTAGGTTTTGGTTAATAATCGATTTGTATTTTAAAAATGTTGTAATTTTTTATATTTTCATTCAACTAAATTTATCATATTTTCATCATATTCATAATTAAAAATAATATATAATTATATAATATATTTAGTATATTTTTATTTTTATTAATCCATAAAATTTATTGATGGGAAATGAAATATATCGTTCATGGATAATGTAGGTCATACGTATGCATTGACAATGTTTCCATTTCAGTATCATATTGGATGGAAAAAAAGTAAATTTCACATATATATATATATATTATCATTAAATTAAAATTTTATGCATATATAACACATATTTCTATTTAACTCATCCCCAATACATTTTTTATAATGCAGTAAATAAACACATTACTTCATGAGGTAGTAGTTCGTCGTACACATGCATGACAATACTGTATTCTGAAAAAATGAAAATCATGATGTAATGTGTTATATAAAATTTACACAATCAAAAAAAATCATAAATATTAAATATATAATATATAAATATTATTTTGAATCATTATTCACAAACCTAAAATGTGGTAATGGAAAAAGGAATGCCATTAGTTCATGAGGTGTTAATCCGCTAAACATAAGACCAATGATTTGGTACCCCATTTGATGAAAGTACCTATTGTTTAATGTTTTAACCAAAACATAAACTAATATAATTATATTTATGATACTAATTTTACTATACAATCATGATATAAAAACAATTAAATGGGTTTGAGGAAGAAATAATACAAAAATGTTGGTTGATGAATGTTACTTATTCATTGGGAATTGTCTTTTGTTTTAGACCAAACGATTTCATTTGATGGATTTATTCCCAATTTCAAAAATATTTTATTATTACAGTGAATTTTATAAATTATTTTTCTTGGTATTTGGAGATATAAATGTATTTAGAGCTATTAAAAAATATGGGAGTGTGAATGATCTTTCTAAACTGAGGTGGAGTGGAGTTTGTGTTAATACCCAATTTTATTCACTATTGGGAGGTATATCTTACCTCATGTGCCTCCAAAATTTAAAAATAATGGATCTTTGTGATTAATTATTTTAGAAAAATATTTCTAATATAAAATAGATACATTTTTTATAATGTTATTCCTTAGGGTTTATGTTATGTCAATTATATCTTTATAGTTTTTACCAAGGTAGCTTGTATCTTTTTATTTACCTATATAATTTATAATTTTAGATTATAAATAAAAATATAATTATTATATAATTTTTACCATATGATTCAATTTACTATTATAAATTCATTATAGAAAATTTCTATATGTGTATACATTTATTTTAATACAAACCATGGAATACAAAAACCCTTGTTTAAACCTTAATCACATTAATTTATTTTAAGTGTTTTCAATAATAAAAAGGTTAAAAAATGTTTAAAATATTATATAATAAATATTATTATGATTAAAAATATGGAATATATTATTCTAAATTCCACTAACATATGTGTCATATTTTAATTTTAAATTTATCCCATAGATGTTAGTGGAAAGTAGATTTTTAAAGTGAAATTGTTCAAAAGTTTACTATGTTTTTTTATTAAATTTCAATATGAAATTGAATCAAATAACCAAAATTGTAATAAGTGATATATAAATGAAATAATTAAAATTTAAAACCAATTTGAAATATAATTTTACAATAGTAATTATTTTAATTAAAAGGCTATATTCAATTAAAATTCATAATTTTTCCATATTCGTCAAAAAGTAAAACTTCTCAGAAGAATACGAAACATTAAATATAACATAATTTTGTAATTAATATTCAAAAAAATATATTTTTATTATTTAAATTTTCAAAAACTAGGTAAATTTAATTTTAAATTATGTTTCTAAATCTTGATTAAATCAATTTTTCAAGACAAAATATTTTATCCAAAAACACTTGTTTTTTGTTTAAAATATTTCATATTAAATTTAAATTATATATATAAATAATATTCAAGTGAAAAATATATATTTTCATAAGTAATTTATTCAATCCACTCCCATAATTCCAATAGGTAGGTTATAGCTATCATATTAAATACTTATATTAATAGAATATTCTAGTTCGATAGGACTCGGTCATGCATAAAAAACAAGCTATCAAAGGAAATAGGTATTGTGTATAATACGAGAAAAAGATATTGTAAAATATAAAATATAAAATTAATGTATAATGTAGAAAAATATTATCTTGGTGTATCATATAAGTAAAGGCTTTATTGGCGTATTTAGAAAATAACACCATCAAATACGTTTAATTGATTGAATAAAAGAATTCATCCAAAACATGGTGTGTTACACATCTGCTATTCTTACTTGAATATTGTATACCATTTTCCTTCATTATGTTTTCATTTACCATAAACCATATCTATTGTGCTCCTCTTTTTTAGTGGTGAATTTTTGTTCTCCACATATTTTCATAAAGAATGTTTTTGAAAATGTTTCAAACACTTTTTCTCTTAGTTGGAACAAAAAACTTTTTAAATTTTTACACTATATCTCTCATTAACTAAAATATCCAATACTCATATATTAAGAAAATTATACAATAAAAAAATATTTAAATGGACCAGTATTTTTTTATTAAAACTTTATGGATATAGAAACAAGGATTATATTATATTATTTCAAATAGGAAGTAAGTAAATATTTTATTTAAAAGAAATTAATGGGGAGTGTATCATTTTTTTACTCATAATAAGTTAAATAAAATTCATAGTATGATACCTCTGTGTTGAGATATAATATTATAGTATATCTTGATCTCATTCACTATAATGGGATCCTTAGTTTTGGGATCGTAGAGTGGCACTAAGGAGAAAATGGATATCTAGTTAGACCTTGGTTATGATACTATTTTTAGTTTTTTTATTCTATTATTTCATATATTTATATTGGGTTCCCCATTTAACATTAAAATAGTTTATTTATTAATTTTTCATGAAATCATCATCACTGACTCCATTTTATTCTATTGGTTCAGGTCACCATCCTTGGGATGTTGGGAATGTGCAATGGGAATGTGACGATCCAGATTCTGTGATCAGTTTGAGGTTGACCTATGATGGTTCATAACATGTTCCATATAGATGATTTTTTTCACACATAATATATTTATTTAAATATAATTAATTCTATTTAATATATCCACGGAATAAAATGAGTACCATAACAATAACTTCTCATGGAATATACATAGATAGACCTTACATTGATGTGAAACAAATGAAGGGAATTTATTTCCATGTCATAAGAAATGATTGGAAAATATATATAATGATTATAACATCAATTTAGTTACTTATTATCTAATAAAGGTATCAATTAAAGTAACATAATCTAATCACAGTGTCCCTCATATTATGTGATATTAAATTATAACTTGAAATATGAATCAATTCCTATAATAGGACATGGTTATCATTGGTTTTAAGGGACAATAGTTTTATATATTTTTTATTCACCCATTTCAAAATGTTACTTGAATAGAAATATTGAACCTTACAACATTGTAAGGAATAAAGAAATTGTTTATTTAAAAATTTTCATCAAAAAGAAATTAATAAAACCATCATACCAAGTTTGAATAATTATCATTGGGTGAAGTATTGTTTTTATAAAACAATAAATTATTTCATTATGCGAGTGAAAATTACCTTTTATTTTTCTCGTAAAATTTGAAATCATTACATGAAACAATTAATAAATAATTTTATCAAAATTAATTAATTCAAGTTATTTATTCAAAAAATTTGATAAACAATGCAATAACTCAAAAAATAAATTTTCTTTTTCTAATTATTTTTGTAGTTTGAAGGAAAAGTATTCTTATTTCTTTATTTTTACTGACCCTATCAATGAAAAAATGAAATCATCATGTTATTTAATGATATCATCCTTAATCTTCACTGATATACTTCATGTGTCTTAACGACACTATCAAAATTTATTTTTCTTTTTCCAATACAATTGATCAATTTATAGAAGTCAATGATACCCTATGCAGCTAAAATTTTGGAAAAGCATTAATATTGAAGAATGATAATTTTTCATACAAATAGGGAAGGATATTCACCTCTTTGTACTCTAAACATACTCCATTACCTAATAAGTGAAATAATTTATTTCTTATAATGATGATGACATCACATAAATTAAAAATATCTTAACTATATCATATCTATGAACCATTGTGTTCTCAATCACCATAAACTCATCTAATAATTGTTTTATGTAAATGTAAGTATCATTTATAAGATCAGTATTTCTATAAATAAATATATTCAGGATAGTCACTGAATTCTCAAAAACATACATGAATGGAAAATTTTAAATATGGATGAAAATATGTGAAGTGCAATATAGAGAATTAATTTGAAAAAATTGGTTGAAAATATCTCATGGTAATCCTAATATAGCATTCCATGGGCCAAATACAAAATAAAGATAAAAACTAATAAATTTATACTATCATATTCGATCACTAAGACTAACTATATAATCATTTTCTTTATTTATGTAATCATCGTGTAATCTCATATTCTTTTAAATATTATATAAAATAATTTTTTTTTGATTTTTGAGAATCAAAATAATCATCTAAATCACATCCCTCAGTACACATGTTCTACATACATATTTATTATTCTTTTATCTTGATGTATGACATTTATTTCTCATTTAACTCATTTTTTACCTTTTAAAATAAAAAAATATATATTGGTAATGCATAGATATTAGTGACTTAAAATCCAAAATTATCATTGAGCATTAATTCATTGTAATAATTTTTAAATATACATACCTCAGTAGGTATTAATCACTTATAAATGTAAGGATATGGTTGATTATAGTATTTATAAATCCAATCATTTTTTTCCCGTGATAAAATCGCATAAAAAGCTTATATTTGGTCATTTTTTCACATGAATGGTATACTGAGGTGTTTTCAACTATAGTTCTATTTCTATCATTTTTAACATTATAATTATTCTTATAATATGACAATATGTTCCCATGTTACTTCCTTTGGAAACGTTCTACATGATGTTCAGGATTTATAAGAAATGGAAACTTATCAAAAATAAAAGTTTCTATTTTGATCTATCTAACAAAATTACGTTCATTTCGTTCTACAAATTTTTCTAATTTTTGATAAAAATATGATATTCTATTTGAACACCTTTTTACTAATATATTAATTTACTTTTTCTTGTGTTTACCATGTTATTCAAATTCAATAAAAACATGTGCATCGAATAATTCCATCATCTAAACCATTATTTAATGAAAAATCCATAAAATATTCCAAATCATTTGGAAAATAATCTATGATCCAATCATCATTATACATCTATCTTTACCCATTCCAATTTGAATTAATATTTTTCAAAATTATTTAATGTTAATAAAAACATTAAAACCACTTCATGATTAAGAAATGTACTATATATACTCATTAATTCACAATATTAATTATTAATGAATTTTATAGTATGTTTCAAATATTATATAATAGATAAAATTATTTTCATTTCATTATTTAGGATTTATAATAATTTCTAATCAATAAAATAGTATAAAAATAATGATAAAAATGAAAATATGTAAAACCAATTGAATGATAAAAATATACTCCTCGGCTCCATTAACCATTTTAATTTATCTCATATAAGTGGAATCAATCTCATTGGTTTTACCAATACCACCATTATTTCCATCTACTATATAAATTTTAGATATTTAAAATTGATATTCTAAAATTTCATTATTGACGTGAATTAATTTATCCCAAAAAGTATCAAATGGATTTCAAACAAAACACACATATAGTTTCCTTTATAAAACAATTATGGAAATAAAATATCCAAAAAGTTATTAATTTTAAAATAAAGTAAAAAAAAATCAAAAATAAAGAAACTGAGTAAAAAACACCTTAACTAAAAATTTGATTAAATTGACCACATAAAATAATTGTTGTAAATCAACCATAATAAAATTTACATTCATTTCATTCCATAAAATTTTCATTGAGTATATAATTAATAATACCATGAAAAACATGACACTAACAATCACATGGATAATAATCAATATTTGATAAATCAATTTATACAAGTAATATATATGATACTAGTTATAACTAAAGAGGGCTTCTAATAAAAAATGAGGAGTTTAATATTTAGAAAATTTATTAATTAGAAAAAAAATCCAAAACTAATTATATTTTATAAATAATTTTCTCATATTTAAAATTAATTTATTTAGAAAACACCATGTAAACAAAAACTATTTATTATAATGGATTTTTTTTCAAACAAATACCTTACCATATAAAAATAATTTGAGTTGGATTGAATTTAAACGTATATATTTTTTCATTATTTTAAATTATAGAAGGACTCCTCAGAATGGGGTCAATCCGATGAGATATTCTATATATACCACCTCCATTTTTTGATGTTTTAATCTATCATATGATGTGGTCTAATTTTTCCCCCGTCATATATAGTGGTGTAAACAACTTTTTTCATTAAATCAATATGGGTAGATTCCTTAAAAAGTAAAACACACTACAAAAAAGACACCAACTATAAATATGGTAATTGATTAGAATAAAAAATCCTATATATTAAAAGAAAAATAAAATAAAAAATTCCATATATTAAACATAAAAAATATTCAATTAAATATCATTGTCTAATAATATATGATAACTACTATTGAATACCCAACTAAAAAATTGATTGACATTCATCTTAGTTAGGTCTAGAGCAGTTCAATTCATGGATTTTAGTGATATGATCATGATTATTAGTAGGGAAATGTGAATAAATCAGTAGATTTTAATTATGAAGGGACTCCATTGAAAACACGTTATAGTAAGGTAATATTTTTAGTGCATTGGGAAATTCAATTTGATGAGACAAATGTATGGTCAATCATGCCAAGAAGGGAATTTTTGAAGAATCTATAAATAGTGTGGAGTAGGGGTTAGTTGATTCTTAGTGGATTAATCAATCGTACAAGTTTTTAAAGCCACCAAATTAGTCAATCACACAAATAGGGGACGTTTTGGGGAATGAATTTGTTTATGATGGGGGTTGATTTCTTAGGGAAAATGAATATAGTTGATTAATAGGAGGTTATTTCTTTATGAAAAGAATAGAGATGATAACATAATCATGTGGTTAGTATCTATTATTTTTTTTCATTCATTAGTTAATCTCTACAAACCTAATTTTGGGGGGAATATATTCTACAATATAATATGATGAATATATATTCGAATATGAAAAAAATCTTATATAGTATTTATGTATCAACGGTTTTATGATTATCTCTCATCATTTCTTGAACTAATGGTGATGAGAATGGATCTATATAAACTAAAATTTCCCTTTATAATAAATTATCCAAAATATTTTGTCTTCTCCAAATCATCAATCATATGATCCCTATGAAAATACACTTTTATACTATAAAATCTCAATATTGATTTCAAAAAAAATTCAAATTTATGTAATATTTTCAATATTTTACATTTCACGCAACACTGAATATATGTTGTGTTATATGAAATATCTATGTTTATATTTTGTTCCATACAACCCAAAACTATTGTTTCACTACACAAAAAACAATAATTATATTTCACTACCTGAAACAATTTAATTTTGTTTTAGTATACTAAACACCATATTTCTCTTCAGTTATGCATAATTCGGAGTTCCTTCAATAGCTTGTGTTACAATGAAGGCCTAGTTTTAACCCAGTACAATATACTACTAACCTTACTATAAAAATTTTATTATAATTATGACATAGCTATTGGAATGGATGTTATCAACAATATTAACTAAATTGTGAAAATATTTTTTACCCAATTATATAAAATTAATCAGTTTTTTATAAATTATTTAGAAATGATTGTATGAACTATTTAAAAACAAATAAATAAATTTTCTTAGATAATTATTATTCACATTACAAAAAACATTTATCTCAAAAAATAAAACTGAACACATTTTATAAATTTATTCAATAAAATTTTTATATTATATATTCCCTGAATATTGTTATACGAATCCAATGGATTTTATTGATAAATATAAATCCAATTTTATGAATAAAAAAATTTACTTTTCTAAAAGGTAATTTTAGCTCCATTTAATGGAAAAACAATTTTAAATATTATTTCTATGTATTTTTATAATTTTCATTTTTATATATAAACATTATTTTTTATATATGATATTAATGATTAATTTGGGTGAATTGTTTTAATTTTTCATAGAATAATCATATTTTGATGAATGATGAAAAATATTGAATTTTAATTGAAAAATTAATTTTCATCTAACTTAATTATGTTATTATATTATATCTCCAACTAATTTTAAAGTAAATTTAAATAAATTTTACATTATGAAATCAATTTAGTTCATTAGGATAAATTTCACATGAAAATAAGATATAACAATAATTCCTCATTTTAACAATTTTCACTTTAAAAATCATGTGCATTCTTCCCATTTCTGTGATTTATTTTAAATTAATATCTACCACTTATATGATTAAATTTTTTAAAAATATAATTAATAAATTGAATTATAAAAATTTACAATTTATAATAAGTTCAACTATGTTTTCACTAAAAATATTAGGGAAAGTAATTGAAATTAATTATAGCGAATAAGGTAAAAACAACATTACGTAGTGGTTAAATGTTAATTTAATGGGAAAAAACCTAGAACCATTTTTAGAATCCATTGGATTGACATAAATTTAACATATAACCTATTTAACTTAAAATGGAAAATTATTTTAGGAACTTTATGTAACAGAGGCCTCTCAATAATTTTGTCTTTTATATTTACAAGAATGTCACTCCTCCTCAACTATGTGAGGGAGCTCAATCCCCTCACTTATCAACACCTCTCAAATGATATGTTTAGTGAAAAAATTTCTCAAATATCCTATAATGTTTCCTAACATCATATTATATTTCTAACATTGGGTATAAATCCAACCAATCAACCCTTTTGTTGCAAACCAATAGGAGTTTCCCAAAGGAGGGATAACATCCTTCATCAATGAACATTATTTTACCTTTTTTAAACACCAAAATTATTCATATGACATGAATATATTATAAAATAATTATCCAAATTATAAATATATTTTCTCATTCTATGGGTTTTACCTACATGTACACACTCATCAATCAAATCGGTGAATAACATACCATTCGTGTGTACGTAGCACTACCGCCTCAGGAAATGATGTTATTCATTTTCCATTTACCACCTCTCATAATTAGGAATTATTATGGTAATGATATTTTAATAAGATATACGTGATATTTAGGATGTATTTATTTTTATTTAATTATTATATAAAACATACCTTCTTTTGTTCCATTTCATCTAAATGCGACAACATTTTTTTCAGACATGTGGACTATCGCATGCTCATAGAAATGTGATTCCTTCACGCTTTTAATAGAATGTATAAAGGATGTTTTTAATATAAATATTTTTCATATATTAATAAATAAATCTACTATAGTGATGATATATGTATATATTATATATATTTATTGTATACTCTTCATTAATTCCAAAATATGACTAGAATATAATAAAAGCATTCATGCATACTTACAACCTAACGTCTTTAAGAACATTGTAATCCATTTCCTATTAATATATATTATAAATTATTTTAAAAACATATACAATGAAAATATTTGTTATTTAATTTATTTTTTTCATTCTTTAAATATGTAAATCATCGTCTTGTCAAGAGAACTATGAATGACATGTCAAAACAAATACAAAAAAAAGAAGAAGCTATTACCAGAAATATAACATTAACATGGAGTTTTTAATAAACATGTAATATAACATCATAGTTAAATAATATATGGAATCATATTTTTCAATATGGTTATTGGTAGTTTTATAATAAATTTATATTTATTTTACATAATTTTTGAACATGTGTGATGATATTCCAAAATTAAGGTAAGGGTTTTCCCCTCACATTTAGTTTTGTGAGACTTCTATCTGATTCGCCAATAATTAATATTATGTTCTATATATACAAAAAATTACGGTATTACATAATTATTATAATTAAATTCATGGGTATTTATGAATCCATTTTTTTAACTTTATTTCAAGGGGATTATAGTTCAAAACTTACCAAATCCATAAAAAAATTGACTCAATTTTCCGTCACTAAGAAACATGTCATGTAAAGAACCCATATTATCCTAGGAGTCTTACATGATAAACACTGAAATGTTAAATAATGAATAGTTTTATTTTAAATATATTTAATTATTCATGTATTTTTATTCTTTCATGCATATTATGATTCAATGTCACAAATGTTGTAATAATTTGTTGATAAAATATCATCGTTTATCAAGATTATTTATCATTATGCTTCCTTTTATGAAATATTATTATTAATATCTCAAAAACTCCCATGAATTTAATCTCGTATTTTTATTCATTATATCTGAATATAGTGAAACCATTTTCACCTCTTTGGTACTTAATATGATTAAAAAAAATCCGACATTATTTGACACCTCGGTTAATGTTCCATTTTATTCCCAAAAAAATTATTCTAAAATTTTTTTCAAAGATGTTTTTTAAAAAATACACAATGAAATTTTCTAGATATAATATTTTAATGGAATTTTTAATGTTTTAATTTGTTTAAAAAGTTTTCAAAGCATCGTTTGTTTGTTTTTAAGGCTATATTTAATGAATTTTTTTCAAAATGTTATATGTTCTTAAAAGAGTTTTTAAAGTTTGAAAATATATTTTTATCTTGAATTGTTTTATATGATTTTAAATCAGAGGTCATAATTATTCAATGTGTTTTCAAAGAAACAGGATTTTTAAAATATTATATTATTTCCAATGGAATGTAATTTTCCATAAATATATTCTAAGTGATCTTTCAAAGTGATTCTCCATATAAGATGACATATATTCATATAGTTATTCTTTAATAGGGATTTTATCTAAGGATTCCAGTCATATTAATTATATTTATTTTTTCTATTTTAATTTCCTGATGGTTTGGGAGCCTTTTTCTTTTTATCATGTAATACTTGTATGAATTAGATTATCATAAAACCCATTTTTCATCAATGGGTTATACCATGATAAATTCTTTTGAAACATGCCTCCATTCATCGATTATTCTAGGATAAAATGATTAAAAACCCTATATATTTTACATATGTTATAATATGATTAAATCTCTAAGATTAACATTTCATTTCATAAGCTATGATATGATGTTTAAGACACATATATATATTTTATGGGTCATTATATGATTATGGTTTTATTATATTATAGAACATGTATGATTTATTTCATTATTCTATATGTGGAACCTATATGTCACAAAAATGAATTATGTAATAATAAATGTTATAAGATATTATAGGGTAAATGAGTTTTGTCCCAATCCAGGAGACAAAAGGGTTACAATAAAGGGCATCTAAATCATGAAAAAAGAGGGTACATGAGAGGGAATCCCAAGATCAAAACAATATAGTACACATGAGGGAATCCAAGTCCTAAAACGATAGGGTATATGGTAGGAAATCCCATGAGAGAAATAATCCAGTACATGGGGGAATCCAATGCTCGAAATAAGAGGGTACATAGAAGAGACTCTCAATCCCAAAATAAGAGGGCATATGATAGGGCATCCAACACCTGAAATAAGAGGGTATATGGGATGTAATAACATTACTGAAGTAGGTAAAAATTTTATTAACCCAACCATAACATTTTATGAAGGTATTGGTAGGTATACTTGACAGTGATTTTTCTATGTTTATGTGTCTTCCACAATTCCACGTCTTATTATTATGTTATTATTTCATGGCTTATGATCTTTATACCATTATGATTAATGTCTTGTGAAATACCAATATTTGTTCCATGAATCAATTTGGTAATGTTTTATAAAAAGGGTATGAAATTATAATGTAATTATCACATTATCATACCCTTAGTCTCATGTTTATGCTTATATATCTCTCTTTTTTACCCTTATTTAGCATAAGATATCACCACCTTATATGTTTCAATTCCCTAGGTTATGAAGATATTAATTTTATATGATGTGTATATGAAGGTTTATAGTCATTAAGAGCCCAATGAAAGATAATGAAGATCACATATGTTCAAATTTTTACATTTACATGTTTCTAAAGGCACTCTTCTAATACAGCCCATGGGATACTATTGGGGTAATGTACAGAGTATTCTAAAAATAATGTAGTTTAAAATTATGTTAAGAGACAGATTCAATATTTGGGATCAGAGAAATATTTTAGTTAAACATTGAAAACATGGAATAGAAAATTTTAGTGAGATCAATAGGAATATTTTTATGGATATTTCTAGGTATTTCTCTAAGTATGTTTCTAAGGATGATTAAAAGTATATAAACATGTTCATGATTTTTTTTGATCTTTAAAGAGAGAGGATTCCTAGAAGTACATCATCATAATGATATTATAATTGTATCTGTCTATAGAACATATGCACATAAGGGAAAAATCCATGAAAACATCATGTTGAGCTTGACTTGTTCGATAACTGGGGCATGACAATGGCTCATAATTCACACTAGGTTGGACACACCTGATGGATATGATTTGGGAACTAACAAACTATTTATGAACCATAATGAATGATTTAAATAGGTAATGATTTTATGGGACCTAGGATGAATATGAGGTTTTATATATTAGGATATAAGTTTTCATGATTTAGACATCCTATATGTGTGTTTTAATGATTATATGGTTATAAAATATGATAATATTTTCTTAATATTTTCCTTTTGTTTTTAATAAATGTATGGAACCCAAATAAATAATGTTAATGAGAAATGTAATGTGAAATTATATGAGTGTTTTCCTGGGAAAAAAATTTTAGGAGATATGGAATGAAAAACATCATTACTATAATCAATATAATTTATGAAGATCTAATTCATAGTACACATCCAAATGATGAAAGGATGAAACAACATTTTATTGAGTCCTTTTTGAGGCAACACTAACCTTCTTGATGTGGTACCACTAAGACATTATTTAATGAGAAATTGATCAATTCCATTGAAAGGATATATTCAATTCTCCGGTGTTCAGGGAATTTAAAATTTATATTTTTGGTCTACCATCTATAAGTATAGGTGGATCAATGGTGTAATATTATTAATAATATGAGGTGATAAGATTAAATTTACTCCATAGATTGGGCTCAGTTCATGAAATTATTTTTCAATAAGTACTTTTCTTATATTCATCATACGTAGATTGGAAATGAGATCTTAGAGTTTAATCAGAAAGATGAGGAATATATTTGTATATATATATATAATTTTACAAGTATTACAACATAAAATTGACTATTATCATAAAAAACCAATTAAAAATTGATTGATACTTTTTTGGATGGATAGCTAGTATTGTAATTGAATTGAATATAAAATATTTTAGGAGCTATGAAAACGTAGTTAAATGTGCTATAAAGGTGGAAATGGATGTTGGAGTAATGTACCAATATCATGGGGTTGACATGAAATGTAAGATAGGGTTCAATGAAAAATCTAAGAAATATGGAGAAAAAAAGTTATCCTTCGATTTTGCACAAAGCGTGGGAAGAAACATAGAAGGAGTTTTCTTGAGGGGACTACTAAATGTTTTATGAATGTAAGGGATGGTAATTGAGTGTATTAATGTATAATTAATGGAAATAAGTATGATAATTATGAGAATAGTGGGAAATACCCACAAAATGAACCACCCACACTTTAGTGTTTCAATTTCATGGTGTCTGACCATTATTCTATCAGCTCCCCCAATCTGTGGACTATAGATCATGATAATGTATAAAAACCACTAAAGGAAAAGGAAAAGGGGAATATTATTATATCATAATGGATGAAGTTTACTATAATAATTAGTTAATACTTATCCTCCCCTACTTAGTTGGGAATTTTATATCTCATTTTTTATTAATAATCCTAAGGAAAATATTATTGTTCATCCTTTGGACAAATTTCATGTGATTACCTCCCTCTACATGAATTATGGAATAATAAAATCACACTTGATATTTGATCAGTACAAGAATGGTCCCTAATTTTTGTTGTCTATTTTTCATATATGATTAGAGAATATTTATGGAATAAAGGTTGAATTATATTTTTATAGTGTTTTAGGTTTAACCATTTATGGAAAAGATTAAGTTAATTTTCTTATAAGGATTTACTCATGTTGCATAACATATGTTATCCTTTTGTATTAATTAAAACTAATGTCATTTGGAATAATTTTCCAATCTATTTATGGACCCCGTAATCTTTTGGTTTTTTAGGAATTAAAATTTCACCTTCATTTCATAGAGTATGTTACGAAGTGGAAATTGAGAAAGTCATAATGAAAGGGTGATATTGTGAATATTTAATGGAATAAAATCAAGTAACTAAATTTTCTTATTTTCCTATTAGAAAATGATATTGAAAAATATTTTTCCTTATACTATCATTTCTGTTGAACTTATTTACTTATAAATCATCATATATTTATGGTTTTTAGTCCCTTAACATTAATTGATCATTCACTTACTGGAGATAAATGATTTTTATTACTCTATATAATTATTTATGACTTTCTCGCATGTCCAATATTCACTCCGAAAATGTGTTATCAAATATAGAAATATTATTATGAGTTACATCGGGTAGTTGTTATGGTTTTAGCATTCCTTTATTAAATGATGTATTAGTAATAATTTTTACTATGTAGGTTTATATGAATAGAACATTCATTTATTAAACCATTGATAATAAAGAATAATTTCATGGGAGAAATTCATTATACATGTGTTTAATGTAACGCACTATGTGCTTGTGAAATTATGTTTTCAAATTAAATAATTTATTTAAATATTATTTAGTCTATGTTACAGTAAATATATCTTGTGTTATATGAAAACATTAAGTTTAGTTTTTGTTACGTGAAACACCATGATAATATTGTGTTACAAAAAAAATAGATTTTAGTACACACAAAAATTTGAATATATTTTAGCATATGAAACACTATATTTTTCTTGTGTCATACACAATGTTATGTTTCTTTAATTTCTTACGTTAAACATAATTCTGAATTTTAGAAGGCAAAAATTTAATATTACCATTATTAATAAAATATTATTATATCTACCACATAATATTTGGAAAATATGGAATATATAAGATTAACTATATTTTGAAAATAATATTTAAAAATTTATTAAAAATTAACCCTTGGATATAAATTAATTAGAAATTTATGTAATTAAGATTTGAGAATAAAGAAATTATTTTTCAAGGAAAATTTTTTTTCTATGTAAAAATAAAAATTTTTATTAATAAATAAAATAAAAAACCCTTAATGAATTTTTTTCAAGAAAATATCTATATAGTATATTAAATCAACATTTTTTACTCATCCAATATATATGGTAGATAATAACAATTCAATTTTATGAATAAAAAGATGTACATTTCTAAAATGTAATTTTACCACATTTTAATGGAGAACCCATTTTAAATATAATTCATTTTAAAATTTCATAATTTTTTTCACAATGTGAACATTATTTGTCAAATATAGATATAAAAACTAAATTTGGGTGAATTTGTGGTATTTTTCGGGAAGTTACGTACTTTGATGATTAATAAAAAATTCTAAATTTTAATTAAATTTAATTATATATTTAAATTATATTTTTACAGTATTTAGACATAATTTTAATAATTTTATCATCAATTAATCATGTGTCGGCCATTTTAATCAAATTCATATTTAAATTGAAAATTTAAACAATTCAAAATTTTGAACCTTTTCACTTTAAAAAACATAATCTTTCATCCAATCAGAGGGTTTAGTTTTAAATTAATTTCAATTAATTTTTTGATTAATAGTTGGATAAATTTATCCAATAATTTTAATAAGAATAATTTCTAATTTCTAATAAGTTCAAATTTGTTTTGGAATAAAAAAATTAGTGAAAGTAATTACAATTAATTATAATTATTAAGGTAAAAACAAGATTACTTAGTAGTTAAATGTTAATTTTTGGGACCAAATAACCTAGAAACATGTCAAAATCCATTTACTATAAATATTTTGTTGGAATTCTATATTTGATCACAAATGTATTTTTTTGCGGAAAATAATGTAATGGATACCTATTAATAGTGTTTACCATTTTAAAATTTACATGAATCCCACTCCTACTCCACTATAAATGGGAATTGAACTCCATCTATTTATAATGTCACGACCCGTCCTCGGGGCTCGTGTCGTGACTACCCCAAGCCCGCCTTCCATAGGCCAGGGGCTGGAGACTACCACCAAGACATAAATCCCGGAAAAAGGGAAGGCATTGCCTTTGAAAAGTAAACAAGCACCACAGAGTAAGCAAGCGGAAAAGTAAACACTAAGTAAAAACTGTACAAGCTGTGCTGAAAGTAAAAGGGGCCGGAAATACAAGCCCAACTGTAAAGTACAACTAAAAGGAAAAACAGCAACTGAAAGGAAAAGCCGCAGCATCGAGCCATCCTCTAGAAGTCCCACCTGAAGGGTGTGTACAGATAGCCTCCACAGCTCCTCGGGTCCACCTGACCGCTCCGAGTACGTTCCGCCCAGTGGTCCACCTCCAGGTACCGTTCTGCTCCGCAAGCCTCCACCACGATCAGTGTTGTCCGTCGTCTGCAACCAACACAACGTAGTGCAGGCATAGCCCGTGCAGGGGTGAGTATAAGATACTCAGTAGGGACCCCGAGACCCCCGAAGGTCTCCCGAAATCCACAAAGGATAAACCACAAAGGAAAGATACAATCACGAAGTAACAACCGACACTGCTTAGGTATATGCCCATACATATACCTAAGTCATCAATTCTCGTTCGGCTCCAACGTCCGAGCCCAAGCACAACCCAGTCCACACAGGAAAGAAAAACGTATACCCACATAGGATAGCTCAACACAATCCGCAAAGAAGAGTAAATAGTAAATCCACACAGGATAGCTCAACACAATCCACAAAGGACAGTAAACAGTAAATCCACACAGGATAGCTCAACACAATCCAGAAAGGAGAGTAAACAGTAAATCCACACAGGATAGCTCAACACAATCCACAAAGGAGAGTAACAAAAGATTCAGCTCACACAGGTATACTTCTTCGGATGACGATAAAGATGATAACTAATCCATCTAAGTCGTCGGACCCACGAAGGATCGATAGGTAACTAACCCCCGCAAGACCCACACAGGATCGGGCCCACACAGGACCTGTAGGTGCTGGCTCACACAGAACCGATGAGCGCTGACCCACACAGGATCGGACCCACACATGATCGGGCCCACACAGGACCTGTAGCACTGATCCACGTAGGATCGCTGAGTGCTGTAGTCGTCGCAGTCAACTGAGGATCTCTGCACAGTCATCGTCGTAGTCCACTGAGGATCTCTGAACAGTCGTTGCTGCAGTCCACTGAGGAAATCTGCATAGTCGTTGCTGTCGAAGTAGCAGTCGCAGCCAGCTCTAGGGTTCCCACACACAGCAAGCTCGTTCGGGAGGGTCCGCTCCACGAGCCGAGAGGCCGATACATAAACTGTCACAAAGTTCGAAGTTGATGTATCCAAAAGTTCTGTATCGTCAACAGGAACTCAACGTCGCAGACGGCGCGTCAATCGGACGCCCGGTCTGAGAGTTATTGGCTTTTTCGTCCCAAGGGCCCGGTTGGTTTTTAAGGCAAAACCAACCCGACCGTACTCTAACTGAGTCCAAACCTCGAGCGGAGTATGCCAAAAGATCCGTCTCACTTATAAGAACTCAACAAAGCTAACGGCACGTTAATCGGACGTCCGTAGCTCAACATATGAGCGTTTCCGCTCCGAGGGCCCGGTTGGTTTCGTGTACGAACCAACCCGGCCAAACTCAAAGTATTCCGAAACATTGAGTGCGATATATCGAAACAACCGTCTCGATCCAAGGATCGTGTTTCCACTGACGGCAAGTCGTTTGGAGGCCCGTAACTCAAGTTACGGGCATTTGAACAAAAACCGTCCGAAGACGGGGGGTCCCGGCCCGGGCCGAGCAGGGCCCGACCCCCCCCCCCCCCCCAGGGTCGGCCGAACCGGGTCGACCCGGTCCGACCCGTTCGGACCCGGTCTGGCCCAGGCAGGGCGCGGCCCGGCCGGTCGGACCGGCCTGGCTCGGCCCGCCCGGCTCGGCTCGGCCGAGCGACGCGGGGGGGAGCCGCCACCCCCGCGTGACACCCCCGCGGCACCCGCGGGGTGTCGCTCGGACAACCAGACGCGGCTTCATCCGCGTCCCGCGCGCGCCAGACCCGCGCGGCCGCGGGTTTGCGACTGCCGCCGCCACGGCCTCTGCCGCCGCTCCCGGCGGCCCGCGCCACCGGCGGCTTCCACGGGCCCCCGGAGTCACTCCAGTGGTCCGATTATGTTCCTGTCTGCGCTGCTTCTCCTCCCGGGACTCGCCCTTCACTGCGGAATCATCAAAATTCCGTTTCGGCACGTTCCGTCGTCGCCCGTCAAATCCACATAACAACGAAGAATGGTGGAGGGTCGTCGGGCCGTGTTCGTTTGGCCCGCACACTCCGCGTTAGTGATACACAACGGGAGAAACAAAATTCAACAAATGAATCAACAATTTTTAATGGAATAAAAATTGTTTAAGAATCGGGTTCTTCATTCTTGAACGGAAACAACACGGAAAGTAAGGGCAATTCCAAAAATAAAATCCCTACCTCGAAGACGTCGCACGTGAGCATTCTTCACGGAAATTGATCATCGTGGACGGCGTCGCGTCGTCACGGAATCCGGCGTTGAGTCGGCGAACTCAACGGACCATGAAACAACAGATTTAATTTAATTAAATAATTAAATCCCTGTATTGGTAAAAACCACAAGGGAGATTAAAAAGAAAAAAATATCTGAGACTCTTACCTCAAGCAGCTGATCGAAGATCCTTTGCGGAGGAAGAGACGTCGCAGAAGAACGTTGCAGGAAGGGAACGTCGGCGTCACGGAACACGGCGTCGCGTCGTCGATTTCCGGGTTCGGCGTTCTTCGTCGGAGGCCGGCGTTCTTTGCGTTCTTCGCGTTCTTCGCGAAGAAGGATAAAGGTATGAGGACTCTGTCAAACCTCTCAACCAGTAATACTCCAAAAAGACTAGTTGGTCTTATTTTATTTTTACGCCAACAAACGAAAAAGGTAAGTAACGACCCATCAATTCGTTGAATTAATTCAACGAAAGAAACCGCCCATTTAATTCATGAAAGAAACCACCCATTTAATTCACGAAATAAACCGCCCAATTAAATGGTCTGTTAAGAATTTAAGAAAACTCGTCAGTTGACTTTCATAATGACGGGTTTTTGCGGGTGCGTTACTTAGCGGAAAGAAACGGCGGGGCTCGTGCGGGCCCCACCTCACAAATATCCTACCAATGGGGTAGGATATTTCTGGATAGCATCCTATCCAGATCAACTCAGTTTAAGCCGCTTTTGAGTGGCTTCAAGTGGCTTCCAAGTGTCTTAAGTGAAATAAAATAAAGTTGTCGTAAAATTATTTTATTTCTTAACTTTAAGCCCAAAAATTAAAAACCACACTCGAGAAAACGCACAACTCCAGAAGAGGCGTTTATAAGCGAATACCGGCGTTTCGATTTCATCGGTTCCCTCAGAATTCGATTCCGGGCACCGGTTCAAAAGTTAGAAAAACCCGCTCGTCCGTTCACTGAACGTACCAGATCCCAACTTCAGAAAATGATTCTGGGCACACCGGGCCTCGGAATCAGGTGCCGTCAGAAACTACGCTCTTTTAAAATTCCAAAGAAAATTAAGAAAAACATTTCCTTGAAATTTACGGGTCTTAACATTACTCCCACCTCAGGGCTTTACGTCCCCTTAAAGATACATCATAAACTAGGGAAACAAATGTGGGTACTGAGCCTCCCGCTCCCATGTGCTCTCCTGGAGGTTCCCGTGCTGCCATCTGATGTGCACAAGTGGAATCGATCTCCCATGTAGGACCCGCTCCTGTCGATCCTCTATGTCCACCGGGACCTCCGTAAAATTTGCCCCATCATCCACGTCTAGCTCCCCATAGTCAATGATGTGCGTCGGGTCGTGCACGTATCTCCTCAGCTGAGATACGTGGAAGACGGCGTGCACCCGGTGCAACTGAGGTGGCAGAGCCAGGCGATAAGACACCTTTCCAATCCTGCTGAGGACCTGGAAAGGCCCGATGAAACGTGGAGACAACTTTCCGCCTCGGCCAAATCTCCGCAAACCACGTCGAGGTGAGACCCGCAAGAAGATGTGGTAGCCATCCTCGAACTCTAGTGGCCTCCACCTCCTGTCATCATATGACTTCTTCCGGCTTTGTGCTGTCCTCATCCGCTCCTGGATGACCTGGACCTTCTCTGTCGTGGCCCGGACCATCTCTGGTCCCACAAGTGCTGACTCCCCAGGGTCTGTCCAGCACAAAGGAGATCTGCAAGGCCTGTCGTACAACGCCTCGTATGGTGCCATCCCGATGGTGGAGTGGTAGTTGTTGTTGTACGCGAACTCCAACAAGGGTAGGTGGTCCTCCCAGCTGCGACCAAAGTCGAGGACACATGCGCGGAGCATGTCCTCGAGAGTCTGAACGGTCCTCTCCATCTGACCATCCGTCTGAGGGTGAAAGGCAGTGCTCAGATGTAGCCGTGTCCCGAACGCCTCCTGAAACCCCTTCCAAATCCGGGAAGTAAAGTGAGCATCCCGATCAGAGACGATAGTCTATGGCACACCGTGAAGCCGTAAAATCTCCTGAACATAGAGACGCCCCATGATCTCCACTGAGCCCTGCTCTCGGATGGGTAAGAAGTGTGCCAACTTGGTGAGTCGGTCAACAATCACCCAAATAGAGTTGTGACCTCTGGAAGTGCGTGGAAGTCCAGTCACGAAGTCCATAGATATCCCGTCCCACTTCCACTCCGGGACCTCCAAGGTCTATACCAAGCCTGCTGGTACCTGATGCTCTGCCTTCACCTGCTGGCAGGTGAGGCACCGTGATACGAACTCTGCCACAGCCTTCTTCATGCTCGGCCCCCAGTGCTGTCGCCTGAGATCCTGGTACATCTTCTCCACTCCAGGATGTACCGCTAAAGGAGAAGTGTGAAACTCTCTCAGCACCTCCTCTCGTAAAGTGACTGGTGTCAGGGTACGTCCTCTGAAAAGGACATCGTGATCTGCTCCAAGGGAGAAACCATCAGGTGCCAGTCCTGAGGATATCTGTGCACGCCGCATCTCACAGTAAGCATCCTCACATTGTGCCTCTCTGACCCGCTGCAGAAGTGGAGGAGAGATGGTGAGAGACTGAAGGAAGGCTGCTCCGCCTCTATCCATGAAGGATATCTGCAAAGCGGCTAGCTGCTCTGTCGCCTCCTCAAGTAGCTGGATGCCCGTCCTCCTGCTGAGGGCATCGGCTACCACATTCCCCTTCCCAGGAGTATAGACTATCTCAAAGTCATAGTCCTAGAGGAACTCAAGCCATCGCCGATGTCTCAGGTTCAGGTCCTTCTGAGATAATATGTACCTGAGACTCTGGTGGTTAGAAAAGACTGTAAAGCGCTCGCCCATTAGATAGTGCCACCATGTCTTCAGAGCGAAGACCACTGCTGCTAACTCCAGGTCATGGGTAGCGTACTTCTGCTCATGCGGCCTCAACTGACGTGATCCATAGGAAATCAAGGCCCGCTCCTGCATCAGGACACACTCGAGTCCGGTCCCTGATGCATCGCAGTAGACTACGTATCCAACTCCCTCCTCAGGAAACCTCAAGATAGGTGCGCTGGTCAATCTCTGCCTCAGCTCCTGGAAGCTTTGCCAACATCTGTCTGACCACACAAAGGGTTTCCCCTTCTTCTTTAAGGATGAGAGTGGTGCCGCAACTCTGGAGAAGTCTGGCATGAATCTCCGATAGTATCCGGCTAGACCCAAGAAACTCCGCACCTCTGTCACGCTCCGGGGTGGCTCCCAAGCTAGCACTGCCTCGATCATCGCGGGATCCACTGCAACTCCCGCCTCAGAAATGACATGCCCCAAGAAGTGTACCTCACGTAACCAGAACTGGAACTTCGAGAGATTTCCATAAAGCTGGTGCTCTCGGAGTGTGTCTAGTACAACCCGCAAGTGGTAGGCGTGCTCCTCCTCCGTCGTCGAGTAAACCAAAATGTCGTCGATGAAGACCACGACAAATCGATCGAGGTATGGCTGGAAGATCCTGTTCATGAGGCTCATGAACACTGCTGGAGAATTGGTTACGCCGAAAGGCATAACCAAGAACTCATAGTGGTCATACCGACACCTGAAGGCCGTCTTCTGCACATCCTCGTCTCGAACTATGAGATGATGATATCCTTACCTGAGGTCTATCTTCGAGAACCATCGTGCTCCCTTGAGTTGATCGAAGAGGTCATCAATCCTCGGTAGCAGATACTTGTTCCTCACTGTCACCTGGTTCAGGCGACGATAATCGACACACAGTCGCAAGCTCCCGTCCGCCTTCTTGGCGAACAAAATCGGCGAAGCCCAGGGTGAAACACTGGGTCGGATGAACCTCTTGCCCTGCAAGTCTTCCAACTGTACCCGCAGATCTCGAAGCTCAGTGGGGGCCATCCGATATGCTGTAGTGGATATCGGGGCTATCCCGGGGTACAGATCAATGTAAAATTCTACCTCTCTGCGAGGAGGTAGCCCTGGAACGTCGTCGGGGAAGATGTCTGCATACTGATCCACCACTGCAGGAAAACTTGGACTCCACACGTCCACTGCTCCTAGGATGAGACTAGCCAACTGATGAGTGATGGGCTGCCCTCTCCTCTGCGTGAGTCCATCCTGTGCTGTTAAGGCTCCCTTCTCGCCGGTGAAGGTGAACCTGCTCCCGTCGGTGTGCACACATCGCACCTTGCGCCTAATGCAGTCAATCTGTGCATGGACTGTAGATAACCAATCCATGCCCAAGATGACGTCGTAAGGCCTCGACGCCGCTACAAGAAGATCCCAGCCGAAGCTCTCGCCTCCTAGAGTAATATCACACTGTCGGCACCAGTGCGTAATCGTCGAGTCTGCTCCCGTAGGAGTCTCTAGCTGTAAGGATCGAGCCAACGGCTCTTTCGGAATCTCTGAGCTCCGAACAAGGGCAGTGGCTATGAAAGAGTGACTCGCTCCTGTGTCTATAAGAACTGCAGCAAGGGTGGAATAGAAACAGATCATACCTTGAATCATCTCTGGTGCACTGTGGTCGTAGGCCTCCGCTGCCTGGAGCTGAGCCTGTCTTTGCCCGCCAGCTCCCTGTGGTCAGGGCAGACCTCCTGGTGGTGGTGGTGGCAGAGCCTGAAAACATCACCCACGACCTGCTGCTCGGGCAGCTCCTCTGCCTCGTCCGCCTCTTCCCTGCGGACCACCACGGTCGACCCTCTGCCTCTGCCTGGGTGGCCCTTCCACCGTCTGCGGCTCCTCGGTACGGCGGGTCGGGCAGTCACGAACCATGTGGCCCTTCCCGCCGCAGGAGTAGCACTGCCTGCCTCTCGGAAGACTGGCCCCGCGCTGTGTGCCCCGCACTGCTGAGCCAATGTCCCGAGGTCGTCTGCTGGAAGGTATGGTCTGCCTGGAACCCTGAGTCATCTGTTGGCTACCAGATGTCGAAGACTCTGCTACCTTCCGCCCTACGGTAGGTCTCGCTGTGGACTCAGCCAGAAAGCTCTCGATCAGAAGGGCTCGCTCCAGCACTCCTGCCTGGTTCGGGATGCTGAGGGAGATTAGCGATGCCCTGATCTCGTGTCTCAAACCCTGCTCGAAGGTCCGGGCCCGGAAGAAGGGGTCTCGTACCATGTCTGTCGAGTAGCGAGAAAGGTTGGTGAACCTCGCCGCGTACTGGGCGACCGTCAAGCTGCCCTGCCGCAGCTGAAGAAGCTCCTGAATGCGCACCGCACGGAGGGTGGTCGGGACGAACTCTGAGGGGAAGAGGCTCTCGAAGTACGTCCAGATGAGGGAGGCCTCATCGTGTACCTGGAGCATCAAGCTCCACCATCGTCCTGCTGCTGCGTGCAATAGGCTCACCGCGAGGATCACCATGAGGTCTGCTGGTGTCCTCACTAGCCTGAAAACTCAGACGACGGCCTCCAGCCAGTCCTTGGCTGCTTGGGGGTCCATCTCCCCACGGAACCTGGGTGGTCGCTGGCACTGGAACTCGTGCAGAGCTCCGAGGCATCGTGCATTGTCAGCGATCGGCGCTGGAAGCATCGGGGGCTCGGCGGGTAAAGGTACCCCCGGTGCCTCTGCTGTCAACGGGCCCTGTACCGAGGCCTCATCGCTCGGTGATCTGTCGTCGCGCTCTACTCTTGGAACCCTAGCTTGCTGCCATCGTGGGGCCATCCTGAAAAGGAAACAAGTGCGCCACAGTCAGAACAGTATACCTGGTGATCTAACACAAGTAATCACAAAGAAAACTTGAAACACACACGCAATCAATGTTTTCGTGCATTAAGTCGGAAATCAGAAGTCAGGGTCCTGGTGTACGGATACGTCGGCTGCCGCACCAACACTGGACTCCCTGGACTGATAACCACACCCAATACGCTAAACACTATTGCTTCACATAGAAGAAAGATCAGAGTCTGCGGTAGAACCCACCACCTCTGATACCAATTTGTCACGACCCGTCCTTGGGGCCCGTACCGTGACTACCCCAAGCCCGCCTTCCATAGGCCAGGGGCTGGCGACTAGCACCAAGGCGTAAATCCTGGAAAAAGGGAAGGCATTGCCTTTGAAAAGTAAACAAGCACCACAGAGTAAGAAAGAGGAAAAGTAAACACTAAGTAAAAACTGTACAAGCTGTGCTGAAAGTAAAAGGGGCCGGAAATACAAGTCCAACTGTAAAGTACAACTGAAAGGAAAAACAGCAACTGAAAGGAAAATCCGCAGCATCGAGCCGTCCTCTAGAAGTCCCACCTGAAGGGTGGGTACAGATAGCCTCCACAGCTCCTCAGGTCCACCTGACCACTCCGAGTACGTTCCACCCAGTGGTCCACCTCCAGGTACCGTCCTGCTCCGCAAGCATCCTCCACAATCAGCGTTGTCCGTCGTCTGCAACCAACACAACGTAGTGCGGGCATAGCCCATGCAGGGGTGAGTATAAGCTACTCAGTAGGGACCCCAAGACCCCCGAAGGTCTCTCGAAATCCACAAAGGATAAACCACAAAGGAAAGATACAATCACGAAGTAACAACCGACACTGCTTAGGTATATGCCCATACATATACCTAAGTCATCAATTCCCGTTCGGCTCCAACGTCCGAGCCCAAGCACAACCCAGTCCACACAAGAAAGAAAAATGTATACCCACACAGGATAGCTCAACACAATCCACAAAGGAGAGTAAATAGTAAATCTACACAGGATAGCTCAACACAATCCACAAAGGAGAGTAAATAGTAAATCCACGCAGGATAGCTCAACACAATCCACAAAGGAGAGTAAACAGTAAATCCACACAGGATAGCTCAACACAATCCACAAAGGAGAGTAACACAAGATTCAGCTCACACAGGTATACTTCTTCGGATGACGATAAAGATGATCACTGATCCATCTAAGTCGTCGGACCCACGAAGGATCGATAGGTAACTAACCCCCGCAAGACCCACACAGGATCGGGCCCACACAGGACCTGTAGGCGCTGGCTCACACAGAACCGCTGAGCACTGACCCACACAAGATCGGACCCACACATGATCGGGCCCACACAGGACCTGTAGCACTGATCCACGTAGGATCGCTGAGTGTTGTAGTCGTCGCAGTCCATTGAGAATCTCTGCACAGTCGTCGGCGCAGTCCACTGAGGATCTCTGCACAGTCGTCGCTGCAATCCACTGAGGATCTCTGCACAGTCGTCGCTGTCGAAGTAGCAGTCGCAGCCAGCTCTAGGGTTCCCGCACATAGTAAGCTCGTTTCGGAGGGTCCGCTCTAGGAGCCGAGAGGCCGATACATCAACTGTCACAAATTCCGAAGTTGATGTATCCAAAAGTTCTGTATCGTCAATAGGAACTCAACGTCGCAGACGGCGCGTCAATCGGACGCACGGTCTGAGAGTTATTGGCTTTTTCGTCCCAGGGGCCCGGTTGGTTTTTAAGGCAAAACCAACCCGACCGTACTCCACCTGCGTCCAAACCTCGGGCGAAGTATGCCAAAAGATCCGTCTCACTTAGAGGAACTCGACAAAGCTAACGGCACGTTAATCGGACGTCCGTAGCTCATGATATGAGCATTTCCGCTCCGAGGGCCCGGTTGGTTTCGTGTACGAACCAACCCGGCCAAACTCAATGTATTCCAAAACCTTGAGTGCGATATACTGAAACGACCGTCTCGATCCAAGGATCATGTTTCCACTAACAGCGAGTCGTTTGGAGGCCCGTAGCTCAAGTTACGGGCATTTGAACGAAAACCGTCCGAAGATGGGGGGTCCGGGCCCGGGCCGAGCCGGCCCGACCGCCCCCCCTAGGTCGGCCGCACCGGGTCGACCCGGTCTGACCCGGTCGGACCCGGTCCGGCTCGGCCGAGCGACGCGGGGGGGAGCCGCCACCCCCGCGTGACACCCCCGCGACACCCGCGGGGTGTCGCCCTGGGCAGCTGAGCGACGCGGGGGGGTGCCGCCGCCCCCGCGTGACAACCCCGCGACACCCGCAAGGTGTCGCTCGGACAACCGGATGCGGCTTCAGCCGCGTCCCGTGCGCGCCAGACCCGCACGGCCGCGGGTCCGTGAGTGCCGCCGCTGCGGCTTCTTCCACGGCGGCCTTGTCTGGCGGCGCGCCGGGGCGCCGCCGCTCCTGGCTTCCGGCGCCGCCGCGCCGGCGACCCGCACCGTCGGTAGCTTCCATGGGCGCCCGGAGTCGCTCCGGTGGTCCGATTTTGTTCCCGTCTGCGCCGCTGCTCCTCCCGGGACTCTCCCTTCATTGCGGAATCATCAAACTTCCGTTGCGGCATGTTACGTCGTCGCCCGTCAAATCCGCATAACAAGGAAGAAAGGCGGAGGGTCATCGGGCCGTGTTTGTTTGGTCCGCACCCTCCGCGTTAGTGATAAACAACGGGAGAATCAAAATTCAACAAATGAATCAACAATTTTTAATGGAATAAAAATTGTTTAAGAATCGGGTTCTTCATTCTTGAACGGAAACAACACAGAAAGTAAGGGCAATTCGAAAAATAAAATCCCTACCTCGAAGACGTCGCACGTGAGCGTTCTTCGCAGAAATTGATCGTCGTGGAAGGCGTCGCATCGTCGCGGAATCCGGCGTTGAGTCGGCGAACTGAACGGACCATGAAACAACAGATTTAATTTAATTAAATAATTAAATCCTTGTTTTGGTAAAAACCACAAGGGAGATTAAAAAGAAAAAAATATACGAGACTCTTATCTCAAGCAGCTAATCGAATATCCGTTGCGGAGGAAGAGACGTCGCAGAAGAACGTTGCAGGAAGGGAACGTCGGCGTCACGGAACACGGTGTCACGTCGTCGATTTCCGGGTTCGGCGTTCTTCGTCGGAGGTCGGCGTTCTTCACGTTCTTCGCGAAGAAGGATAAAGGTACGAAGACTCTGTCAAACCTCTCAACCAGTAATCCTCCAAAAAGACTAGTTGGTCTTATTTTATTATTACGCCAACAAACGAAAAAGGTAAGTAACGACCCATCAATTCATTGAATTAATTCAACGAAAGAAACCACCCATTTAATTCACCAAAGAAACCGCCCATTTAATTCACGAAATAAACCGCCCAATTAAATGGTCTGTTAAGAATTTAAGAAAACTCGTCAGTTGACTTTCATAATGACGGGTTTTTGCGGGTGCGTTACTTAGCGGAACGAAACGGCGGGGCTCGTGCGGTCCCCACCTCACAAATATCCTACCAAGGGGGTAGGATATTTCTGGATAGCATCCTATCCGGATCAACTCAGTTTAAGCCGCTTTTAAGTGGCTTCAAGTGGCTTCCGAGTGGCTTAAGTGAAATAAAATAAAGTTGTCGTAAAATTATTTTATTTCTTAACTTTAAACCGAAAATTAAAAACCACACTCGAGCAAACGCAACTCTGGAAGAGGCGTTTCTAAGCGAATACCGGCGCTGCGATTTCATCGGTGCCCTCAGAATTCAATTCCGGGCACCGGTTCAAAAGTTAGAAAAACCCGCTCGTCCGTTCACTGAACGTACCCGAGCCCAACTTCGGAAAATGATTCCGGGCACACCGGGCCTCGGAATCAGGTGCCGTCAGAAACTACGCTCTTGTAAAATTCCAAAGAAAATTAAGAAAAAAAGTTCCTTAAAATTTACGGGTCTTTACATATAAAACACCTCATTCCATTTTACTTGGAAAAATCATACCCATGTATTCTCCAAAATTCACTCCCTTTAACAAATAATCCTTCCTAATGTATTATTTCAATCCAAGGAATACATTTTTTTCAAACAAAGAGGAGTTACCCCATGGAGTAGTAACATCCTTCAATATGAACTTTTATTTTATTTAATTATCCACCCCTCAATTAATAATCTTAAATTATTATATAATAAACTCACTATAATAAATATTCTGACATTTTTTAATATAATTTTTATACCAATACCTATACACACTTACATCCAATTGGTAACAAACTTACGGTTTGTCTGTACGGTAGACTACCGATTCGTGAAACAATATCGTTCATTTTTACATTACCACCTTTTATTGTTGGTAATTATGATTAAAATACTATTTTTATATGATATATATGATATTAATGATAGAAATAATTTTTTATGCTTATATAATTATTATCAAAAACATAACTTCATTGTTTCCATTTTGTGTAAATAAGATAACATCATTTGTGGACGTGAATATTACTGCCTCCTCAAAGCAATATTATTCGTTCACTATATATATTGAAAGTAGAAAGGATGGTTTTAATATAAATATGTGATATATAATGAATGATAATTTTTATATAATTAGAATATATATATTTATATATAATTTAGTCTTCTTTCTTTCAAAAATAAGACAAGAAATTGAAAAAAAACATTCTTCTGTACGTACGACCTAACATCTCTACGAATAGTGTAATTCAGTTACTGTTACTATATTATATAGATTTTTATAAACAAATAAAAATTTATTTTATTTTATTTTAATTTCTATATTTATGATTCTGGAAAAAAGGGTGTTATGATCTAGGTTAGAGGATTATGAATGACAATTTAAATCATATATTAAAAATCAACCAATCATTACTTAAAATATAACATTAACATGGAATTGTTTATAGAAGGGTAATATAAAGTAATAATTGTATCATATATGAAATTATATATATGAATATGGTTCTGTGGTATATTCATAAAAAACCTTCATTTATTATACATGAGGTTTTAAGATGTGTTAAGAAAGTGAAGACTTATGGTATGCCTTTTTTCATACCACTTTAATTTATGTGAGAATTATGTATTATTCAACACTAATTTTATTATGTGGTGTATATAATTTCCAAGAATTTATTATATTATTATTATAGTTGAAATTATGTTTATATATATTGATTTTATTTTATTTATTTCACGGGTTTTATAGAACAAAAGTTACCAAATCAGTAAATAAATTTTGTCTCAGTCTTCCATCTTTGAGACACATAAGATGTTATGCACCCATGTTCTTCTACATAGTGTATATTATTCACCTTTAAGTATTATATCATGAATATGTTTATTTTAAATAAATTTTAAGCTTTAATTAATTTTATTCATTCATGTGTAGTATGATTCATTATTAAAATAGTTGTAAAAACTTATAACTATAATTACTTCCTTTATCTGGATTGTTTATGTTTATGATTCCATTTTTGAAATATTATGAACCATCTATTAGTAAATCTCAATAATTTAATTCTCCAACTTTAAATCCTAATATATTAATATATTGGTTCCATTTTCCCACTTTTGGTAATTAGTATGATTAACAATTTTTTTAGGGAAATCTGCCTTTATTTATCTCCTAAATCAGAAATCTATTTTATTCAAATACCATGATTTTGATAAATGTTTTCAATTGTTTTTAAATGATACATAAATATCATAGTTATTAAATATTATTTTAAATAATTTTTTATTCTTCTATTTTTTAACAATATTTTTCAAATATACCATTATAATTTATCAGGATTTGATTCAGTGAAAAAAGATTTCAATATGTTTTATTATTAAAAAAATCAAGGTGGAAGGGATATTTTTTCATGGAATATTTTAAATGATTTTTAAATATTACATCATAATTATTCAATCTATCTTTCAAGTAAAATTATTTTTAATATGTTATATTTTTTAAAATAAAGGTTTCTTTCCCTTAAGAATTTTTTCAGTGTGATCTTGTATAATCCTTCTCCATCTAAGATGACATAATTGGATATAGTTATTCTTTAATAGGGATATCATCCAAGAATAACATTCATATTAATTATATTAATGGTTTTTTTAATGGAATGATATTTGAAGAACACTATTCTTTTCAATGAGTAAATCCCATTTCAATTAGATTGGCATGAATCCCATGCCACTTCTAGGGGTTATACCATGATAAATCAATATGAAACCTGCTACCTTTTATGAGTAATTATATTATGATATTATTATCAAACCTATCATTTTTTAATATGTAATGATATGATTGTGTTTATATGATACCCATATCATTTCATGATTTATGATATGATGTTTATGAAACCCATCTATTTTTATGGGTCATGATATGATGAATGTTTTATTATCTTGTCGAACAAGTATGTATGATTTAATTATATGATATGTCGGTCATATATCTCCCTATAATTAATTTGGTAATTGGAAATGTTATATGAGATCATAGGGTACATGGGTTGTACCCCAAGCATGGAAACATGTGGATACACAGGAGAGCATCTCAAGCCCGATACAAGAGGGTACACAAGTGGGAATCCCAATCCTAAAACATGAGGTCACAAATGAGGGAATCCCAAGCCCAAATCAAGAGTGTAAATGTTAGGTAATTCATAGATTGAAACAAGAGGTTAAACGAGAGGGAATTCCAAGACTGAAACAATAGGTCAAAAATGTGGGAATCCTAATCCTGAAATAATGGGGTACATTATAGGGAATCACAAGCCCAAACAAGAGGGTATACAGGAGGGCATCCCAATCTTGTATAATTTAGAAAAGTTATTATCCAAATACTAACATGTTATAATGGTCTTGGTAGTTATCCTAACCTATTATTGAATATATTTATGTGTCTACCACTATTACATGTCTTATTCATATGTTATCATTTCCTAGATTATACTATTGTTTCCCTTATGATTTTTATCTTATTAACAACCTATATTGATGAAATGATTCATGATTATGATATTTTGTATACGAGTTATGACCATCTACTATTATGATAACCTTATCATTCACTTATTATTGAGTTTATGCAATCATATCTATCTTTATTACACATACTGATCATTTGGGACCACCCCATTTTATGATTCATTTCCTAGTTTATAAAGATATGTATTATGAGTGATATTTCTAAAAAGGGTGATGGTAATGAATAACCTTGTGGGAGATAATGTAGATTACTTATGTAACCATTTATATGATTACATGATTCCAAAGGCACTAAAATAACACAATCTTTGGGTGTCTGTCTATGTAATGTATTAAGTATTCTACAAAAATGATGCAATGATAATGCATGTTATATGATGGTGTATATATCTAATTCTGATGATCCTCCTTCAATAATGATATGAAATTTTGTATACAAACATATCATGTGAATATCCAAAAAAGATACAATACTTTTCTTTTTCCATGAAGCTTCCCCCTCTCATCATTTGGGACGTGACTACATGCCTTGCTAGAAAAATAATTTCAATGGATTGTGTGAAACAAATTATACATCCAAAATATTTATAGAATATATTATTTAGTAGTATAATATGGTCAATGGTTGATATCATGAAATTCTATACTCATTTTCTCACCCTATATTTTTTTAGGGGATTTTCTTTTTATATCATACACCTGTCTCACTCACAATTCATTTTATTCATCATCTTAGCAAAAATAGTATAATGAGTCATCTTCATTACTAGTATTTCTAGCCTTAGGAAAAAATGATACAGTACTCTTCAAATGGATCATAATACTCTAGTTCATTAACTTTTAACATAGACTATAACCATATATTTATTTCTCTTTCCACTTTCACAAGAAACTATTTAATGATATCTTTCACTTGATCATTATTCTGAATGAAAATAATCACACTTTTCATGAATGGATATATATGAAGGTAAAAAATTAAGTAACACCTCACAATGTGTTAATTATCACCATGAAGACATCATTATGAATAAAATATAAAAAATTATATTTTTATATGTTATATAACATTGAAATAATACTCTATGTTTTTTAGCCATACTACATTCGACACAAGTAGCCAAATTTTACCTTATATTCCATGAAAGTGATCCTCTATTGAGAAAATTATGATTTCATTCTAGATCATGTGAAAAATATTCATATACAAAACTACTAAATGGCCATATTTTTAGCTACATTTACTTCTCATCCATGTGTTTTTCAATCTATGAGATAAAGGGAATTATTTTTATTACCTTTAGAAATTACTAAGTATCCTTTAGTGAGATTCCATTTCCCATCATAGATATAACTGATGTGTCCATCATCATCAAGAATTCAAATGGATACCAGATTGCGATAAAAATTAGGATAATTCTTCACATATATAAAAAGTATCCTATATTAAATATTTGTTTCCATAAAAATATTTCCATTACCAATGATTTTTTATACACTATCATTTTTTTTATTCATAGGTCTAAAACCCCCTAATGTGTAAGATGATAAGAAATATATTTTGGTGGTAACATGGTAAGAGGGACCTAAATCCATCACTGATTTGATCCTTTTCATTTATTATTAACCTGATCATTTTCATATAAAATGATTCTATCTTCCTTGAAAACTATAACATTAATATTTTGGGTCCTCTATTCCAGATTCCTCCACAATGAATTAAACTTCCTACAATCCTGGATAATGTGATAGTCTAAATATCACAGTTAACCTTCATTTATTATCTCTATCAAGATTTTGATTACATCAAACTTTTTATAATTTGGTTATTAGGTTATCCTACTCTACATCTTTCCTTCCATTTAAATTTCCCTTCTCATTCAGTGATAAGAACTTATAATTCCATGATTTATCCCTATAAGATTCTTATAGATTATTAATTTAGTATTTTATCGTTAATTGTTCCCATGGTGATCCTACCATTAAGAGATGAATTGCAAATTGAAACAAGTATTTTGTACCACAACTTCTGAAAATAACTCAAAACTAATATCACTAAAAATCATAGTCCACTTTAATATCTATAGAATTAATCTAATCAATGATACCATTGAACTCACTCATCATTCTAATTTTTTGTTCCTATCCTATTAAATTAAGTATGAATGACAACATATCATGTTTTGTATGACCCCTAAAGTAATATTTGGATACAATATTTCTAATTTATTCAATAAAATAGAATTATCATGTAATTTCTCAAAAAAGTAAGAATGATAATCTTTCACATCCACTACCTGTATTGAGCAGTAAAATTTACCTTGATCGTGAATCATTTGACATCATTCAGTTGGGTACTAGTAGGAATCATCTTGCAAAATTTAATACCATCTAAATGTTAAATTAATGGCTCTAGAACATTACTCACATCCTAGTCCATGTATATTCATAAATCATTATGTACAAAATACCTTCCTTTTTTAGGGTTTCTTTGTGGAATAATTAAAAAAATAATGATTAATCATGTTACTTGAATTTTCATCCAATTATGAATTTATAATATCCACAATCTAGATATAAGGATACATACGAAATGGATAAATGATAGAAAAAATGAATAATAGATCACAGAGGATAGATTTATATTTCCCGAGATATTCTAAAATAGATTCAATAGACTAGATCAACTGATTAGCGACATATATTGTGGATATATTGATCAGTTAGTAAAAACATGCTAGAATGTTACCACACCCATGAATGTATCATCTTCTTTAGTGAGGGAATACTATAAGGCTTAGGGGTAGATTCGAATTTTGAAAAGCTCTACTAAAATCGTTTGATAACTACTTTTGAACCCCACATGTTCTATTATAATCATCTTAAAGATACCGTAATTAATTTGGAATTAAAAATTAATTCTATCTATTTTTAACTTACCTTAATTTGAAAATATCTCTATATGAATTTGGTTTTTTTATGGTTTCATTGGTAGAAGTAGTGGGTGGTTCCGAATATTTTGTTGTGGGATACACACTGGAGGTTGGGGTAACACTATTGCAACCATGTTGATTCAGAATATACTACATCCTGGTGGCACATGTTGTGATGTAGTACCAATGAATGAATATAGAGTATAATTTCATGGTAATCCCTAATTATCTACATATGAATCATTGTATGTTGTTACATATATAGGGGTTTCAACCAATTTTTAAGGGTTTTTATATTCATTGTCCACAAATAATAATGTATGAAGACCATGACCATTGAGATATAATTATATAGTTTTCCATATTTTATGAAATTTTGATGTTCGTAGATAAAGATATTATAATAAAAAATAATAATGTGCATTCCCATACATTTTATATTAGAATATCTATCCAGAGACACATTGATAATTTAGGATAATTTTATTACTCTTAATTATATAGTGTTATTATTTGATTTTTCCAAATTTATAGATTTGTAAAAAAGTGGTGTATTTATGTAGATATTCTTAGGTATTTATATCCATTAGATGTGGAAATATTCCTTATTTTTGTTACCTAAGTCACATGGAATACATTTCATAATCCTCTGAATGAGGATAATCAACCCCAACCATTAAAATTAATGTAGATAGATGATGTATTCATATAATTTCCAACACCAGTTCTAGAGAAATGAGAATTAAACATAGAGAATATTTACGATATTATTTTTAGTTGAGGATAATGTATTAGTTCTAGTGATAGGATAGAATCCATATGATTTTTAAAATAATGAATACATTTAAATATTGTGTTTTTAATTATAATATCTATAAAATAGAAAAAAGTTTTTCTAGAAAGGTTTTGTAAACTAAACAATAGGTGAAATATAAATATATTTTATCATATGTGAAGTAGAATGAAAGTTGGAATTTAAAACCGTATCTACTCACACCTGAATATGCAACCAATTATCTTGAAGATAATTAGGGGATCTATATGACCAAAAATTGTGAAGGTGATCATTTACACTTGTAGTGATCAAATGGTGTAATGATTGAGGGACTAACCCATGGGATATAATGAGTTTTCCATAACCTTGTAAGGTACCATGAATTATCCTAGGAGTTAATTAAGAAATTTTTCTTTGATAAGTTTTCTTTTTTGTTATTTTGTTAAATGACACAATTTAAACGCATTTATCATGTGGGTGTATTAGTGTGCATGAACCAAGTAAATAATCACGAATAAATTTATATTATGAGTGTACACAAAAATATATCATGATACCAAAATTAAATATGTGTATAGAGAATACCAATGTGAAACTCAAGGTTTGATGGTTTTGATCCTTGATGGTACAAGATACCATAAAGGAGTAGAATAATTAATTTTTCAATTCATCTCATGGATCCTCTTGTGGAATTATCACAATACATCCCTTGTATATGACAAAAAAAATGTTGATCTCACCAACCCATGATCCATATACTACTAAACACAATAAATGAACTTGAGATCACACCTATACCAGAGATACAAATAAAATACTTCAATACCTACACATTCCCAACTCACCAGGGACACCTTCATTAAAAATTAAGTAGTTTTTTATCAATAATATGGATCACATCCTATATGTATAATGATTTACTCACTGAAAATAGAATTCCTTTATATGTATCATTGATTAAAACACCCAATATATTTCCAACATCACACTTGTCTCACTCTTTCCATGAAATTCTCACCCATCTAGTTATCCAATTTCAAGGTACAACCTCTGATCGACCATTCCACTACACCATAATCCATTGATTGTTCCACCTATCACTATAATGGGGAAACTTTCATTACCATACTATATTATAACACCCTATTCTATTTAGTATCTAATAAGATCCATCAATCATCATTCATCAACCATCACACAATCAATCAATGATTCACAACATTAACAGAAAAAAATGTAACTATCACAAACATTCCTTTACACATCGAGTACATTCATGAAACATAATGTTAGGACCCACTATCCCCCTGATTAAAAGTGATCATTTGTATAATTAATATTCTCACAAGTCCTCTCATTAGTGTAATATGGTTTTATCTGAACATGATGGTTATAGAGTCCTATACAATATAGTCAAACAACCTGAATAATGATCCTAGGATTCCCACTCCATAGAAGTTAGGATCATGAGCCAGTATAAATGACCATTTGGTCCATAAATTCAATTATCATATAAATAGAATAACTTTGATGATCAGTTTACAAATATCTTATAGTATCCCCCAAGCCTATGCCAACCACTAAATGTCATGGTACCCAAGTATCATCCCAAAATCTCACGTGTATTGAAATTCATGATCCTTGAATCATGGTAAATATAAACCTATAATCAATAGGTTAGGTGCGACCACACAAACTTTTTTCAAATGTAATATTAATATTGTATGATTTTATTTCATTTAATTTTCATACTAATCAAACAATGTTTTCAAAATAAAAACAATGCATGTATTATATAATTAAATACTAAAATGTTACATTATAACAAGGCCAAAGAACATCACTACCCTATGATACCTACGAAAAGACCTATTAAAATAACATGGAGACCACCAAATACAACAAAAATAAAATGAAAATTGTGAGGGTCCTTCAGATCTATTATGATGAACATTAGTATATCCAGAACCACAACAATTGTGCTAAGGATCTGAGTAATGCTGATAACTATATTCACCAATTTGTATTGAAATTGAAACACCCTAGTTCATTTGTTTATAATTCCTTAATGTAAATTCGGCCGTTGCCTCCTTTTGGGGACTATTTAGTCTCTAAAAATCCATAAGACCGTATAGTCGTTAGGTATTCTTGTGGTTTAATTTAAAGTATCTAGGTATAATGAGTTTTCCCAGTGTTTAAATTATGAATTAAAGATATAAATTTAAAATAGTTTTGAATAATAACCCTTGTGTTTTTCAAAAAATACCAAGAGAATAACACATTTGATAGTACATGGTTTTTTTATAAAGAAACATATTTTTGAGTTTGAAATCATACTTTGGGGAATTGAGATTAATGAATATTGTTGTTTTAGTATTTTACATTTAATTAAAATTTTGTTTTGAATTTATATATATTACTTGATGTTATTTCTTTTATGATACCTCAAACCGTTGTTTTTAATCCTGGTGTTTTTAAAACTCAAATGTTTATAAACAAATGAAAGTATTGGTTTTAATATTTTGTTTTGTCAAAATAGTTTATTTTTATTCTATGTTGAGAGGAACCTATATATTCATATGAAAACTATTATTATGTTTAAAAAAATAATTTTTTTCTCTGAAAAAATTAGGTGAGCCCCCCACCTAGCCGACAATGACCATAGAAGGCCTTTCCACTCAATACCTTAGTGGTAATCTCTCTCATATCCCCTGGAAAATGGCCCAGGGCTATGTATCCATGGAGTGGGATAATATGAATGCGCAAGAGTGCATAGTAGTCCCTAAGCACACACGAGCGTGCATGTGCCAGGGTTCCAGAGCACGCCATTGTGCGGGGCAGCATGGAGGTAGGGGTGGTCACAGAAACGCACCCGCAGAATCCTGGTACGGGTAGTACCAGGGTGGGGGAGAGGAAATTATAAGCCTTATTTGGGGGATTCATGATTATAAATCTAGATCATATCCCATCCTATTTTGATGTGGGACACCCTTTTTTTGTGGAAGTCAGATCTCGACCGTCTGATCTCGACGTGCGATATCTGAGCTGTTCGATTGGATTGGCCATCGACTCCCCAAAACCACGGATTCTCCACCATGTTTTTATCAACCATCCAATCCAATCGGGATCTAATCTCGGCCATTCAATCCATTTTAAAATCTATGTTGTGTCCTAGCCGTCCGATCGAGTCGAGGATTAATCTGGACTGATAATCTCTTTTAAAACCCGTGGACGCACCTCAATCACTGAATCATTTTATTGCTAAATCCTGGATGTCCATTCTTTTCCACATCCTCTCTCATCACCTTCTTATTCTTCCTCCCACATGTGCCACACTAGTAGCTCTTGCTACACTTCTTTTCTTTTTTTCCACACCCATGACCTTGGGTGGCCCTCTTTCCTTCTCATTTTTCATAAGTCCGAGTTCACCGGTATTTTTTTAAATCGAGGTGCCATGATTTTCCATGAATGTTGCCCTTAAAATAATATATATACAGTTTATATGTATAATTCATTTTGCACTCGAACCCTATGGGTGTTATTCCTCTCCAGTGCCTCCATCAAGATCCTCTCGACCTCTAATCCTTCATTAAACAATGTAAGGGACCTATGATTTCTTTGATTTATTTTGTTTTAGGGATAGTTTATATATATATTTTTACATGCTGTTGTTTTTTTTATAACCTCTTCATTTTCATGAATGATTTTATAAAAATGATTAAATGTTTTTGAAAAATGTTTTTGTCATGCAATAAATAATGGTTTATTATGTTTGTACCTAATTTTGGGTTTACAACATATATAAATACTTGTATATATATGTTCTTAATAAAAATATATCTATTTCTTTATTTAAATAAAGAAAAACTTCTACTCTAAATATAATTCATAATGAATAGAAACCATGTTAGGATTAGAGGCGTATTATGTTGATGAAATTATAAATACATATGTATTCTGATTTACATATATATGTATTTATTTTTAAAACAATACCCATGGGTTTTACATTATGATTTACATATATTGATTTTGGTTTAAAGTATGTTTCTTTTATACACAAATTGTGTATTTGGATTCGTAGGTTTTAATGAATATCCCTTTAAAACATACAGTTATATATATATATTCCATAATCCTTGTATTAATATGGTTTCATAATATGGTCTCACAAAATATTGACAAAAAGATATAATGAGTGTTTTGAAGTGAGAAAAGTTTTCAAGAATTAATTTGGAATTTGTTTTAGTAATACAACCCTTTATAATAACTTTATGTGTATACAGATTTCACACATATTTTCAAATTTCTAATGGTATTGGTTATGTTAGTTAGCTGTGTAGATTATTTTCATTCATTTCCATTTATAACATTGTGTGTAAATAATTGGGAGTACCCATGTGAAATATTTATACATAAACATGCATGTAATGGGTGTTTAAATAAAAATATGTTTAATACCTAAAATGAAATATTTTTTTCGTTTAAATTAATTAATTATTCAATCCATGATGAATTTACATTTTTAATTTCAAAATATAAAAAGTTTACTTTCAAAATATGGATTTTGGAATTTAATGGTTATCATTTTATGTGACAAAACCTATATTCTATGTGTATTAGTTATTGCCACATGTGCAATAATCTTTCTCTCATTCATTTAATTTATTAAATTTCCATTCAGTTGTTAGTTTTGACACTTAAGTGCATGATTCAAAATATATCTGTAAATACTAAATAATTTAATTAAACTGTTATGACCGTTTTTTGATTGAGGAAGTAAATTATTAACATTGGTATGAGACACTTTAAATAATATGAAATGAGAAATAAAATATTTCAAGAAGTATGTGACACATTGAATAATAAGTAATGAGTAATATATTATTTCAATGTGGTATGAGAAACATTGATTTAAAGAAATGAGGAATGAATTGGACTTATTATATGATGGGTGGGGCTCGATATCGCCCCTCAGTTCATTGGTATGTCTCATGAGACAAATAGACATGTAATTGGCCAAGGCCTTTCCAAATTTTGATTAATGGTCATGGCACAAGGTCTTGATAGGGAGTTTATTTTCTTGGCACAAGACCTTGACATAGTCTGGCATATGCACTCCCCTCATTTTGTATAAGACCCCGGCCTTAAACCTTACTTAATATTGAATTAAATGAATAATTCACGTTGAGGATCTTTTCAGGTTTAGAGTTTTAGAGAATTAGAACATAACTATTACATCTCAAAAGATTACAAAGTAGTCACTTCTACTAAGTTTCCATAATAAAAAAAAAACTCTTAAAAAGGAACATGTCTAGTTCCATGTTTTATATAGGATGAAATTCCCTTGATCCCATCCTTGACCTTATTCCACATTAATTCCTGTGAAAACATTTCAAAAAAACTTGGAGTGAGCATAAAAAGCTCAGTAAGGGATACAGAAAGAATGAAAACTGTTAGTTTTTCAAACATCAAATAAACCATATATACTCCATCAAAGTAATACCTTCACCTTCATGAAGTAGTAAAAACTCTTTACTGAATAAATTATCATTACTTACCTTCTTGTAACCAAAGGATTACCATAAAATCCATAAAAAGAACACATAACATATATAAAGGTAACTTGGGACATAAACATACTTAAGTGGAATAACCATACGGTCGACTTCCACACATATCACTTAATGAAATAGCCATATGGCCAATTTCCATACATACTTAATGGAATAGCCATACGGCCGACTTCCATACCCAATGCATTAGAGGTTATAACGTAACCACCCGTCCTGGTATTCACGGCACCACCCGTCATATGGTTTATAACGTAACCACCCGTTAAAATGTCCAAGTACCAATATAAAATCATAAAACATAAAACCAATATAAAGTAATGATAACATTTCCACATTTCAATCACAATATATCATAAATATATTGACATAATAGAATCCTTTTTCAAAACCATTTTCAATACCAAAATACATAAAAGAGTATATGGTATTTATTTTATTCTAAAAACATTACGGCATGTTGAGAAATCCAAAGACCAAATAATACTTGCGGCGGCGGAAAAGGTCATTGTCACCCCGTACGTTAAAAAAACATTCTTTTTTGTCGTTTAGTAAAATGCTTCGTAGAAAAATATTCCTTTTGTATAAAAGTAAAAGTCAAAGGGTTTTATACACCGTATAAAAGAAAGTTGTGTATAAAATGAAATATGCCTCAATGAAAGGAGATTGAGACGAAGTCCCTTACCTCGGGTCCGACTTGACTCGATCGTTCTTTAACGTCCTGAGTAATAAACTTGAGTTAATTTATACTTGATTAAGAACCTTTTTAAAGTTCATTATTCCTTTTATATCACTTATTTCCATGTTATAAACATTATGTAACCATTTAAGTTAATAATGTTTGTTTTGTCAATATTTGGTTCTTAAGTCGAAAGTGGACTTCTTACAATTACATGTTGTTCGTGTGGTCAAAGGTTATTTATATCCAGAATGAAATTCCCGATTTGGATATAATATGTATCATATATATCCAGCATATACATGTATTTATAATATTACATAATCATTTAGAGTTAAGAAATGAAATGCACCGTTCATGGAGACGGTAAGCCGTACGTACGCATGAACGCTACTTTCATTTCTTTGTCATATTAATGGAATTAAAACTAAATGAGAGGTGTGTATATTTTAATTCCAGAATTATATTCATAATTTAGATATATCATTAATTATATATATCCATTATATACATGTACTTTTAATAGTTCATTACATTTGGGGATAAGAAATGAAATGCACCGTTCATGGAGACGGCAAGCCGCACGTACGCATGAACGCTACTTTCATTTCTATCTCATACTTTAATGGAAAGAAATAATAATGATATAGAGGTATATTATAATTCCAGTATAACATCATATATAATAACTTTAAATCCATCCTTTACACGTCCCACATATGGCATTAACGAATCACATCACTTTGAGGGGGCGGTAGTCCGCACTTCCTTAAATGAAGATATCGTGTTTACCCATAATGGAAACCATAAAGGTATGCCCAAAATGAAAAAATACAGAATCTTAAAGAAAAAATAAACATATTATATATCATATATAAAAATAGTGACATCATAATGGCCACCTTTGAATGTGTTAAATGAGTATTGAACAATCATCGTTTCGGGAGGCAGAATTTCGCCATCCACGGAAACCGTATGTTCTTTAACCATTTGATGTAGTTGTGTGAGAGTGTAGCTCGAATAAATATTATAACAACATCCTAGTATATTTAAGATACTGGTGTTGTTACAAAAGAAGTAAATAAAAAGAGTTTAGGGGGTTGGAGAAGCAAAATAAAACAAAAGAACATGAGAGAATGAATTACCTTTAAAAGTGTAACTCCTTTTGATTTGAGCCTAAAGGCTTCCTTTGAAAAGATTCTGCCCAAATGGAATCCTCTAGGATGAGGAGAGGGATGTGGAGAGAGTAAATGGGTAGGTTTTGGCCGAGCCAAAGGCTTGAGGAGTGTGTGAAATGAGGTAGAGGTGGGGGCCTTTTATAAGAGGAGAGGAGGGGAACTTTTGGAAAGTAAAGAAATATTACTTTATTTGAAAGTGTGTTTCGGTTTTAAAAGGTCCCACATTGAAATAATTCGTGGATAAGGTGATAAGGGTTCGAAATCCACCCATACAATAAGTTTTGGACATGTGTAGTTCATAGATTTTACATTATCTTTATATTTTATTTAATTCGTCAAATAATGATGTCATCGCTGCATCATTATTATGTCATAAATTAATTAATTTATTTAATGTCTAAAAATTATAAAAAAACTACTATGATGTATGAAATCTTTTTATCTTTCCAATGACTATTTATAATCAAAAATCTGATCTTTATAACCCCATGTAAAAATTGTTTTCGTAAAACATATTATGTTTGTGTCATTTTTACTTTTACATTAAATAAAAAGTTATTTATGTCATTTCCCAACCAAAGTGTCTCCATGGGGTCCCCAAGTTGACCCATGGCTTGTCTTGGTCGTCCATGACACAACCAATGAGGGTAGGATATGTGTCAAGCTCATCTTATTTTATTAAAGCATTATTTTTACCTTAAACTACACTAATTACCACTAATCACGATTAAGAACTTAATAAGTTACTATTCACCAAAAAATTATTATAATCTCATTGAACCACATTTTACTTCTTAATGAAAACCATGTATGTTGGATTTTTGAAATTAAAAACACAATGATGGAAAAATTTCATTTAAACGGAAAATCAGTCTTTATAAGTACCACTTAGTGGTTTCACTATTCATCAAAAATTGAAGTTTTTCAGAAAATTACCAAAAATTCACCCTAAGCTATATTTGATATTACGAATTCAAAAATGAAGTATATTTTAAAAAATTCAAAACATATAAGTCACATTAATTAATTTAATAATTAATTCCCGCTGTCAGAGAAAATAGCGTGTTTTTATGAAACAGTAAGTATCAAAAGATTGACACTAGCTTAAGTCCGATTTCAAAGTGAAATTAATTCCAATGACCACTATTGGATTTAATGTTAAAAATGTTTTCTAATTTCACTCTAAAACCAATTCAAAATATAATCTAATCATATAAATAAATTATATTAAGAAGAGGTTTTGAATTAAAATACAACATTTTACACTATTCATTAAAAATGATCTTTATCAGAAAGGTACCAAAAATTTACACAAAGTAAATTTTGATGTCCCGATTCTAAAGAAGAGTTATATTTGGTCCAATATAATTTATAAGATCGATCAAAACTATATTTAATGACGGTTCTCCGTCAAAAGGTGATAAGTGGACCTTTTGTGAAAATTAGGGTATAAATGCCTAAAATTGAACTCTTTCCGTATTTTAAGCCTTTATCTTTTATTGGGTAAATGTAAAAACATTTAAAAACATATATAATCATATTTTAGTTATTTCTATCCATTCCCGCCAGTACAACGGCTACTCGTTAACTAATATTTAAAATAATATTATTTTATTACTTGTGTGCAACGTAAGTTTTCAAAGAAACTCATCGTTGCGTATCGAGTACGCTATCGAACGTAGAAACCCCTTTTAATTAAAATTAATATTTAATTCGTAAATATTAATAAATATGAAAATTCTTTATTCTTTATTTACCTGGGATGTTACATCCTTCCCCCCTTTTGGGAATTGCGTCCTCGCAATTTTATTCACTTATCAAAATAAGTGGGGGTATTTATCCCTCATAGCATTTTCAGATTCCCACGTTGCCTATTCAATCACATGGTTTTTCCACAAAACCTTTACCTGATGAATCACCTTATTCCGTAACACCTGCTCCCTGTGGTCAAGAATCTGGACCGGTTGTTCCTCATAAGATAGGTTCTCTTCCAACTGAACTACCTCTGGACTCAAAACATGAGATGGATCTGGTATATACTTCCTCAACATCGAAACGTGAAAAACATTGTGTACCTGATATAAACTCGGAGGTAAAGCCACTCGGTATGCAACTGATCCAACTCTCTCCAGAATTTCGTATGGTTTAATGAACCTTGGACTCAGCTTTCCTTTCTTACCAAATTTCATCACACTTTTCCAAGGAGAAACCTTGAGAAAAACATGATCACCTACCTCGAAAGATAGATCCTTCCTCCGGTTATCCGCATAACTCTTCTGCCTGCTCTGAGCTGTTCTCATGTGCTTCTGAATCAACTGAACTTGTTCTGCCATCTCTTCTACCAATTCTGGTCCCATCAACTTCCTTTCACCCACTTCATCCTAGAAAGCTGGAGTTCGACACCGCTTCCCATATAATGCCTGAAATGGTGTCATCTGTATACTGGAATGAAAACTGTTATTATAAAAAAACTCAACCAAAGAAAGATTTTGGTCCCAACTTCCCTGATAATCCATAGAACAAGCTCGTAGTATATCCTCCAATGTCTGGATTGTTCGTTCTGACTGCCCATCTGATTGAGGATGAAAAGCTGTACTAAAATTTAATTTAGTACCCAACGACTTCTGAAGGCCTTTCCAAAAGTTAGATGTTAACCTGGGATCACGATCAGATACAATGGAGAGAAGAACTCCATGTAACCTGACTATCTCTTTAAGATACAAATGGGAAAGTTGATCTAGAGAGAAAGTATCTCGTAAAGAAAGGAAAAGAGCAGATTTAGTCAAGCGATCAAAAATAACCCAAATTGCATTATTACCTCGAGATGTCTTCAGTAATCCAACAACAAAGTCCATGGATATATTCTCCCATTTCCACTCTGGCACTGGTAAAGGATGAAGCATCCCTTTCGGTAACTTCCGCTCTACTTTAACCTGTTGACATGTCAAACACTTCACAGTAAAATCAGCAATATCTCTTTTCATTCCATCCCACCAGTAATACTCCCGTAGATCTCTGTACATCTTAATACTGCCAGGATGAACTGAAAATGAGGAACTATGAGCCTCACATAACAACTCATTCTTCAACTGTGAATCACAAGGCACACATAACCTCTTCCCAAACCTCAAAACACAAACACAAACTTATCCAAGAACTCATGGAAAATTTTATTCATAAGGTCCATGAATACAGCAGGTGCATTGGTTAACCCAAAAGGCATAACTAAAAATTCATAATGGCCATATATAGTACGGAACGCAGTCTTCGGAACGTCTGCTTCTTTTACTTTTAACTGATGGTACCCCGACCTCAAGTCAATCTTCGAAAAATACTGAGCTCCCTGGAGCTGATACCACTTCATTCGATGGCCCAACATCTGCTGAAGTTGTTGCAAAGGATTTTACCACCCCTTTCTGCTTGTAGTCTGGCTGCATTCCCCCAGTTGAGTTCTTAGTTGGACACTCATTTGCATAATGACCCATTTCATTACACTTAAAACATCTTACCGTTGGCTTTTCATTTCCTGCTTGATCATCTTCCTTACAGTTACGAGCAATATGACCAGACTTACCACATCGAAAGCACTTACTAGACTTGGATAAACATTCTCCAGGATGCATTTTACCACACTTCTCATAGGATGGATATTTGGTTTTCTTAACTCCTTGCTTCTTTGATGAATTCTTCCCCTTTGCCTGCCAACTAGACCTCTTATTCTGTTGTTTGTCATAGAACACCTGATCATCGGAAAACTCCATTTCCACCTTCTCCGCACATCGAATAAGTTTTTAAAAACTTTTGAACTCACGATAAGCTAAAGCCCTTCGATACTTTGGCTTTAACCCTGAGTAAAAATGGTTTATTTTACTATCAAGATCTCGTATGAAGTTTGGAGCATACCTTGCCAATCGAGTGAACTTTTCTTCATAAGTAGCCACTGAATCATCCTCCTGCCTCAATTCTAGGACTGTTTTTCCATCCTAATACAAACCACCTTAGGAAAATATTTCTCAAGAAACATACCTTTGAATTAGTCCCAGTGAAGATCCTCAATCTCATCACTATCCCTTATATTTTTCACCATCGACCACCACTGATCAGCTTCACCTTCAAAACGATAAACAGCAAGACTAACCTTTTGATGTTCTGAACACCCCATGACATCAAAAATCTTCTCCAGTGCTTTAATACACCCTTCATCTTGCACAGGGTCAGATGATCCTCTGAATGATGGGGGATGTTGCCTCATGAAATGTTCCACCACTGACATGTTTCTCTGCGGTTGATCTGGCTGATCTCGTGCATGGATACCACCACCATTTATAGCCTGAGTCAACTGTGTCATCACTGCAACAAACTGTTCAGTTCCGATTCTGACCATCTCAGGTTGCTGATTTGGAAGGTTATCTTCCTCCTGATGTCGTCCCAACATAGCTGCTTTGTTTCCTCTGCGGAAAACCATTCTGAACACAGAAATATCTTAGGCGAAGCAACTTGGTAATCCGTAAATGCTATATCATTTCAATCATATTATAATTTAACACTTTTCTAACTCCTAAAGTTTTCTAAACCGACCTCTGATACCAACTATAAGGCCCCGGCCTTAAACCTTACTTAATATTGAATTAAATGAATAATTCACGTTGAGGATCTTTTCAGGTTTAGAGTTTTAGATAATTAGAACATAACTATTACATCTCAAAAGATTACAAAGTAGTCACTTCTACTAAGTTTCCATAATAAAAAAAACTCTTAAAAAGGAACGTGTCTAGTTCCATGTTTTATATAGGATGACATTCCCTTGATCCCATCCTTGACCTTATTCCACATTAAGTCATGTGAAAACATTTCAAAAAAAACTTGGGGTGAGCATAAAAAGCTCAGTAAGGGATACAGAAAGAATGAAAACTGTTAGTTTTTCAAACATCAAATAAACCATATATACTCTATCAAAGTAACACCTTCACCTTCATGAATTAGTAAAAACTCTTTACTGAATAAAGTATCATTACTTACCTTTTTGTAACCAAAAGATTACCATAAAATCCATAAAAAGAACACATAACATATATAAAGGTAACTTGGGACATAAACATACTTAAGTGGAATAACCATACGGTCGACTTCCACACATATCACTTAATGGAATAGACATACGGCCAATTTCCATACATACTTAATGGAATAGCCATACGGCCGACTTCCATACCCAATGCATTGGAGGTTATAACGTAACCACCCGTCCTGGTATTCATGGCACCACCCGTCATATGGTTTATAACGTAACCACCCGTTAAAATGTCCAAGTACCAATATAAAATCATAAAACATAAAACCAATATAAAGGAATGATAACATTTCCACATTTCAATCACAATATATCATAAATATATTGACCTAATAGAATCCTTTTTCAAAACCATTTTCAATACCAAAATACATAAAAGAGTATATGGTATTTATTTTATTCTAAAAACATTACGGCTTGTTGAGAAAGCCAAAGACCAAATAATACTCACGGTGGCGGAAAAGGTCATTGTCACCCCGTATGTTAAAAAAACATTCCTTTTTGTCGTTTAGTAAAAAGCTTCATAGAAAAAGATTCCTTTTGTATAAAAGTAAAAGTCAAAGGGTTTTATACACCGTATAAAAGAAAGTTGTGTATAAAATGAAATATGCCTCAATGAAAGGAGATTGAGACGAAGTCCCTTACCTCGGGTCCGACTTGACTCGATCGTTCTTTAACGTCCTGAATAATAAACTTGAGTTAATTTATACTTGATTAAGAACCTTTTTAAAGTTCATTATTCCTTTTATATCACTTATTGCCATGTTATAAACATTATGTAACCATTTAAGTTAATAATGTTTGTTTTGTCAATATTTGGTTCTTAAGTCGAAACTGGACTTCTTACAATTACATGTTGTTCGTGTGGTCAAAGGTTCTTTATATCCAGAATTAAATTCCCGATTTGGATATAATATGTATCATATATATCCAGCATATACATGTATTTATAATATTACATAATCATTTATAGGTAAGAAATGAAATGCACCGTTCATGGAGACGGTAAGTCGTACGTACGCATGAACGCTACTTTCATTTCTTTGTCATATTAATGGAATTAAAACTAAATGAGAGGTATGTATATTTTAATTCCAGAATTATATTCATAATTTAGATATATCATTAATTATATATATCCATTATATACATGTACTTTTAATAGTTCATTACATTTGGGGATAAGAAATGAAATGCACCGTTCATGGAGACGGTAAGCCGTACGTACGCATGAATGCTACTTTCATTTCTATCTCATACTTTAATGGAAAGAAATAATAATGATATAGAGGTATATTATAATTCCAGTATAACATCATATATAATAACTTTAAATCCATCCTTTACACGTCCCACATATGGCATTAATGAATCACATCACTTTGAGGGGGCGGTAGTCCGCACTTCCTTAAATGAAGATATCGTGTTTACCCATAATGGAAACCATAAAGGTATGCCCAAAATGAAAAAATACAGAAGCTTAAAGAAACAATAAACATATTATATATCATATATAAAAATAGTGACATCATAATGGCCACCTTTGAAGGTGTTAAATGAGTATTGAACAATCATCGTTTCGGGAGGCAGAATTTCTCCATCCACGGAAACCGTATGTTCTTTAACCATTTGATGTAGTTGTGTGAGAGTGTAGCTCGAATAAATCTTATAACAACATCCTAGTATATTGAAGATACTGTTTTTGTTACAAAAGAAGTAAATAAAAAGAGTTTAGGGGGTTGGAGAAGCAAAATAAAACAAATGAACATGAGAGAATGAATTACCTTTAAAAGTGTAACTCCTTTTGATTTGAGCCTAAATGCTTCCTTTGAAAGGATTCTGCCCAAAGGGAATCCTCTAGGATGAGAAGAGGGATGTGGAGAGAGTAAATGGGTTGGGGTTGGCAGAGCCAAAGGCTTGAGGAGTGTGTGAAATGAGGTAGAGGTGGGGGCCTTTTATAAGAGGAGAGGAGGGGAACTTTTGGAAAGTAATGAAATATTACTTTATTTGAAAATGTGTTTCGGTTTTAAAAGGTCCCACATTAAAATAATTCGTGGATAAGGTGATAAGGGTTCGAAATCCACCCATCCAATAAGTTTTGGACATGTGTAGTTTATAGATTTTACATTATCTTTACATTTTATTGAATTCGTCAAATAATGATGTCATCGCTGCATCATTATTATGTCATAAATAATTTAATTTATTTAATGTCTAAAAATTATAAAAAAAACTACTATGATGTAGGAAATCTTTTTATATTTACAATGAATATTTATAATCTAAAATCTGATCTTTATAACCCCATGTAAAAATTGTTTTCGTAAAACATATTATGTTTGTGTCATTTTTACTTTTACATTAAATAAAAAGTTATTTATGTCATTTCCCAACCAAAGTGTCTCCATGGGGTCCCCAAGTTGACCCATGGATTTTCTTGGTGTTCCATGACACAACCAATGAGGGTAGGACATGTTTCAAGCTCATCTTATTTTATTAAAGCATTATTTTTACCTTAAACTACACTAATTACCACTAATCGTGATTAAGAACTTAATAAGTTACTATTCACCAAAAAAATATTATAATCTCATTGAACCACATTTTACTTATTAATGACAACCATGTATGTCGGATTTTTGAAATTCAAAACACAATGATGGCAAAATTTCATTTAAACGGAAAATCAGTCTTTATAAGTACCACTTAGTGGTTTCACTATTCATCAAAAATTGAAGTTTTTCAGAAAATTACAAAAAATTCACCCTAAGATATATTTGATATTACGAATTAAAAAATGAAGTCTATTTTACAAAATTCAAAACATATAAGTCACATTAATTAATTTAATAATTAATTCCCGCTGTCAGAGCAAATAGCGTGTTTTTATGAAACAATAAGTATCAAAAGATTGACACTAGTTTAAGTCCGATTTCAAAGTGAAATTAATTCCAACGACCACTATTGGATTTAATGGTAAAAATATTTTCTAATTTCACTTTAAAACCAATTCAAAAGATAATCTAATCATATAAATAAATTATATTAAGAAGATGTTTTGAATTAAAATACAACATTTTACACTATTCATTAAAAAAATGATCTTTATCAGAAAGGTACCAAAAATTTACACAAAGTAAATTTTGATGTCCCGATTCTAAAGAAGAGTTTTATTTGGTCCAGTAGAATTTATAAGATCGATCAAAACTATATTTAATGACGGTTCTCTGTCAAAAGGTGATAAGTGGACCTTTCGTGAAAATTAGGGTATAAATGCCTAAAATTGAACTCTTTCCGTATTTTAAGCCTTTATCTTTTATTGGGTAAATGTAAAAACATTTAAAAACATATATAATCATATTTTAGTTATTTCTATCCATTCTCACCAGTACAATGGCTACTCGTTAACTAACATTTAAAATAATATTATTTTATTACTTGTGTGCAACGTAAGTTTTCAAAGAAACTCATCGTTGCGTATCGAGTACGCTATCGAACGTAGAAACCCCTTTTAATTAAAATTAATATTTAATTCGTAAATATTAATAAATATGAAAATTCTTTATTCTTTATTTACCTGGGATGTTACATTTTGTATGGTATTAAATTAACCATGTAAATATTAAACTAGTAGAATATACTTGGTTATGTTCCTGTACATATGAGAATTATCTGGAGTAAATGATTATGGAATAATGTTTATTCATCACGCATAGATTTAGCATCCAATTTAAGATTTAAAGTTGGTAAGGAAAGAAATAGATGTTATCATTTTATGCGCACTCTGATAATGTATTTCTTTCATTTGAAAATTTCTTACTTGAGCTTTTTCATGTCACAATTATTATAGTTAGAATAAATATTTCTTTATATTATCCACACTATATATTTGGTATAAGATTTATTATGATTAGAACATGTTTCATTGTAACTCTTTAAATATTCCTTGAAATTTTCACTTATAATTTTTGGAATAAATATTATGGTTTGCTTCATATATTGACGATTTCCTTAAGAAAATGTATTATGAATAATTTTAAAGTAATGTTTTTAAAAGGTTTTATTTTAAATATTATTTTATTTTAAAATCCTCATTAATGGGAATTCAAATTCTCACCCTACATTTAAATCTATTTTTTACAGGTTTAGTAGATTTGAGTTACACTGAATGGTGAATGAATTATTAAGTCTTTTCTCTTCACTATTGAAGGAATTCTAATATTTTTATCTGGTTATCTATGACCTAAACTGAAAATATCCTCTTTAGTGGAACATGATGTGTAATTATTTAGCTTCTGTTTTGTAAACAAATTACACACCATGCTTTCATGAAACCGCACCGACTCCGGGGATGTCTGCGGCCTGAGCATGACAGTTGGTATCTAAGGATTTGTTTAGAAAACCTTGGAAAATTAGAACAACATTAAAAACATTATTATATCTTATTAAGTAGAAGTTTTCTTAAAATTTTCAGATTGCAGATGAATCAAGCCCTATGTTTCTTCCAACGGATATATTAGAAACTACAGTGGGACGATCATGTTTAGAACACTACAAAATTTTTGAAAACCATTGATTGTCATGAAAAAACTACTACATCATATCCAATTCTCCCCGTGTACTCCAACTTCACTGAGGAGGAGGATTCAACTATTTTATTTTGATGAACGCATAATTATCGTTCAATGAATGGAATGGAAAATACATTGAGGGATTGTTTAAATGATTTCCCCTAGGCGAGAGTACTTCATCTCGAGAGGACATCTAATAGGATTCCCAGAAGGTTGACCTCTGAGCACTGTACCTATGTAAAATATAGACCTACAGTCTCTATGATAATGTTATGGACTTCAATATATTTGAGGATGAGTCCTCCTGTTTGTTTTATTGACATCAAGTTCATACTGATGTCTCTCAACATGATACACTTTATGCTTATTTCACATTGAACATTAGATGTCCACATGCGGTTGATCCTTGTTGTAAAAGTTACATCTGGACCAAAGAGATTGAAGAACTTGGAACCACTTTAGGGATCCTCTTGATAGGTAACTGGGGAAATCACCAACATCGAAGGTACCTGTGAAGAGAAAACTCAGAGGATGTCAGGAAATCCATACCAATGAATGGTGAGGGGGAGTGAATGATTATGTACCACCTTGGGTTTTATGAACCTTGTATAAATGGATAATGTTATATTTTATGTTTAGGTACATTAGCATTATTTTACAAATAATGTATCTCTTTTAATATGGCTATGCCATACTAAGTAAGAATTATCTCTTGAAATTTTCATATGGAAGATGCGAGTTCACCAACCAACCTCTTATCAATTCCTACCGAACTATTAGATATTATAATTTTCAATACATGATCAAAAGAATACCAACCCTATAAAAAAATACATATGTCTTGAAAACAACTCCATTGGGTGTCTAACCACCCCAACATCCTATGTCTTTTCCAATGAGACAATTTTTTCTGTTAATGTTTTGAAAATTCACAATTTTAAGAATATAGTAAAAGAGGAAAGTATCACGATGGTATTTTTCTATGTTTCACTTTGGCTAATAACTACCTAGAAGTATGTAAATTTATAGAAACTGCTTTGGAGGGTGACCGTCGAGTGGCCTACCTGTCCCAGGTCCTGAGTTTTAGTATGTATTGGGAACTCTATGACATTAATATTTTCAAGCATGAATTAGTTTGAGAGATTAATAGGAAATGACTCCACTCTATAATATATGACCTCCACACCTATTTTGCCTCTCTATAGAAGATTGAGTGATTTATTCACTGGTTTGACCTGAACTTTTCACAATGTATCTGGACCAAGGAAATCTAGGAGGTAAAAAGTACTATAGGAATCCACCTAAGGCAGTCATCACCCTACCCTTAGTGGTGGTCTTGGTGAAGGGACCTCAGGAGTGTTGTGTGTATGGTATTTCTAGTGGTTGTGTATGAGTGTTTTATAATTACGAGGACCCAATTCATTGAAGGGGGAATAATGTGACACCCCAAACCTTTTTCAAATGTAATAATTATATTGTATGATTTCACATCATTGAATTTCAATACTATTCATAAAATGATTTCAAAATAAACACAAGGCATGTATTATTTAATAAAACCCTGAAATGATTACATTACAACAAGACCAATGAACCTCACTACACTAGGTTACCTACTAAAAGACCTATTAAAATCATAGGGAGACCAACAAATACATCAAAATCCCATGAATATAGTGTGGGTCCTTTGGATCCATCATAATGAACATTATTATATCGAGAACCACAAAAACTGTGCATAACATCAATGTAATTATGGGCACCATCTTTGCCAAGTTCTCTTGAAATCGGAACACCCTAATTCATTTTTTACAAGGCCTTAAACTAAATTCGACAGTTCCCTCCTTTAGGTGACTATTGAGTCCTTAAGCAGCCATAAGACCATATAATCGTTGAGTATTCTAGTGGTTTAATTTAAAGTGTCTAGGTATAATGAGTTTTCCAAGTGTTTAAAGTATGCATTGAATTTTAAAATTTTAAATGGATTTGAATCGTAACCCCTATGTTTTGAAAGCAATACCAAGAGAAGCATACATTTGATACTACTTGGTTTTAGTACAAAGAAACATATATTTGAGTTTGAAATCGTACTTTAGGAAAATGATATTAATAACTATGTTTGTTTTAGTATTTTAAATTTAATTAAAAGTATGTTTGAATTTTATATATATTACCAGTTGATATTTCTGTTATGATATATTAAACATTGATTTTTAATCTTGATGTTTTTAAAATTAAAATGTTTATAGTCTATAGAAAATATTGGTTTTAAGATTTAGATTATTTGTAAAAGAGAAATTCTATTCTTTGTTTTATGGAACCTATATATGTATATGAAAACCAAATTTTATGTTAAACAAAAATTAATTTTTACTACGCAAAAATTATGTGATTCCCCCACCTAGCCGAGGGAGACCATAGAAGGCCAATCCACTCAAGACCATGTTGGGAATCTCACTCATATCACTTGGAAAATGGAATCAGGATGTGCAAGCGTGGTGCATTCTAAGCCGCATGAGCATGCGTGTATTGTAGGAAATAAGTGCTCATGGGTGTGCGTGTGTAGGGGTTCTAGAGTGCGCCACTGTGTTGGGGGGCACAAAGGTAGGGCTCGGTGAAGAAGCGCGCCCGCATAATCACATTATGGGGCTGTACCAGGGAGGGGGTGGGGAATTCTGAGCTTTATCCAGGATCTCTAGGCTTATAAAGCTGGATCGTATCCCATATCGTTTTTATGTGGGACACCCTTTCTCAGTGGAAGTCAGATCTAGAACTTCTGATCTTGCTGCATGAGATCCGAGCCATCCGATCAGTTCAGCCTTCGACTCCCCACAGTCATGGTTTCTCTATCACATTTTTATCAACTGTCGGATCCAATCAAGATCTAATCTCGGTTGTTCAAGCCATTTTAAAATCCTCGTCGCACCGTAGTTGTCCGATCAAGTCGAGGTTTAATGTCAACTGATCATCTCTTTTATAACCTACAGACGCACCTCATCCGTTGGATTTTTTTCAGCTAAATCATGGTCCTCCATTTTTTTCCACACCCTCTCATGTCCCCTTCTTCTTCTTCCTCATGCAGGCGTCGCACCACTATCCATCACAACTCTTGTTTTCATTTTTTCCACACTCGTGACCTCGGGTGGCCCCTCTTTCCCTATCATTTTCCACAAAACCGAGTTCACCAGTCGTTGTTTAAACTGAGGTGCCTCGGTTTTCAATGCAAGATTCACTTAAAATAATATATATATATATATATATATATATATAGTTTATATGTATAATTCATTTTTCATTCAAACCCTACAAGTTTTCATCCTTTCTAACACCTCCATCAAGCTATTATCGACTTCTTCTCTTTCATTGAACCGGGTAAGGGACATATGATTTCCTTGATTTCTTTTTTTTACACATTTTTTAAATATATATATATACATGTATATATATATATATATACACATATGATTTTTTTTTATAACCTCTTGATTTTCTTTAATGATATTATAAAAATGATTTCCTGTTTTTGAAAAATGTTTTCTATCATGCAATTCACAATGGGATTTTCTGTTTTTACCTAAATTTAGTGTCACAAAATATATAGACATGTTTATATATGTGTTCTTAATAAAACCATATCAATTTATTTATCTAACAAAAAATTAAATCCTACATTAAATAGAATTAAAATTGAATAGAAACCATGTAAGGGTTAGAGGGTTTTTAAGATGATGAAATTATAAATACATATGTATTATTAATTTTATATATAAATGTATTTGTTTATGAAACAATACCATAGTTTTTTACATTATGATTTTAAAATATTGATTTTGTTTAAAATTTTGTTTTAGTTATACATAAATTATGTGTTGGGATTATTAGGTTTAAATGAAGAACTCGTTAATACATATAGTTACATAAATAAATATATATATATATATATATGACTTAATCATAATATTAATATGTTTTCACAAAATGGGTTCACAAAACATTGATAAAATTCAATAATGAGAGTTTTTATGTGTGAAAATGTTTCAATAATTAATTTGGAATTTGTGTTAGTAATACCCCCCCTTTATAATCACGTTAAGTGTATACAGATTTCACACTTATTTTTATAAGTCTGATGGTATTGGTTATGTTAGTATGTTGTTTAGTTGATTTTTATGATTTTCAATTTATAACATTATGTGTAAATAATTGGGAGTACCCTTGTGTTATGTTTATACACAAACATGGAAGTAATGGGTGTTCAGATAAAATTATGTTTAATACCTCGCATGAAATATTTTGTATACTATTAAATTAATTAAATATTCAATCCATTTTAAATTTACATTATGAATTTTATAATATAAATTGTTTACTTTCACAAAATGGTTGTTGGAATTTCATGGTTATCATTTTATGTGACAAAACATGTATTCTATGTGCATTATATATTGTCACATGTGCTATAATCTACCTACTGTACATGTCATTTATTAAATTTCCTTGTTGTTTTTTGTATTGTCTCTTTAGTGCATGATTCACTATATATTTAGAAATTCTAATGAATTTAATTAAACAATTATGACTGTTTACAGATAATGGAACTAAATTATTCGAAGTGGTATAGGACACTTTGAATAATATGATATGAGAAATTAAATATTTCAAGTAGTATGTGAAACTTTGAATAATAAATAATGAGTAATTTAATAAAACAAAGTGGTATGAGACACTTTGATTTAATGAAATGATGAATTCATTGTACATAGTATCTGACAGGTGGGACCTGATACAGCCCCTCTGGGCATCGGTAGGTTTAATGAGACAAACATAAATGGAATTGGTTGAGGCCTAAACAATGAGATTAAGGTCATGTCATGAGGCCCTGACATAATACGACGTATGCACTCCCCTCATTAGGATTATGATATTTAATTAACCAATTAAATATTCAACTAGTAGAATATACTACGTTAAGAGCATGTACTTATGAGTATTTGAAGTAGAAAATTCTTATGTCATAATGTTTATTCAGCACTCATAGATTTATCATTCAATTTATGATTTAATGTTAGTAAGGAATGAAATTGAAGTTATCATTTTATGCACACTCTCATAATTTATTATATTCATTTGTAAATTATGTACTTTCACTTATTCATGTCACACTTATTAATGTTAGAATAAATCTTTCTTTATATGTTGCACACCATATTTTTTTTATAAATATTCTTATTATTGGAACATGTTTCATTGTAACTCTCTAAATATTCCTTGAAATGTTCACTTTTAATTTTTGGAAAAAATGTTATGTTGTGCATCATGTATCACATCTTTCCATAAGAAAATGTTTTATAAATAACTATAATGGAATGTTTTCAAAAGGTTTTATTTATAATATTATTTTATTTTAAAAACCCTCTTACTAGGAATTTATATGCTCACCCTACGTTTCAATCTGTTTTCTTTTATAGGTTTAGTAAATTTTAATTACACTGATTAGTGACTATATTGTGATGTTCTTTCTGTTCTATATTTATGTAATTGCAATATTTGTATCTATTTCTCTAAGACATAATCTGAAAAGACCCTATTTAGTGGAACATGATGTGTAATTCTTCAGCTCCAGTTTTATAGAAAAAATTACACCCCATGTTGTATTGAAACCGCACCAGCTCTGGGGAAGTCTGAGGCTTGGGTGTTACATTAGGGAATCCCACCAATATCTTCCTCAAAATACATTCCTCAATAAAACATTAATATAAATTTATTAAATCAATAAAATCCTTTGAAATATATATGCCTATAATACATTCATGGTATCTCATATTATGCACTGATCTTATAACCCAAAATATTTATTCATATTACCCACCAATAAGGGAACTCAAAATCTAATGAAAACCCCCTATCATGTATCAATTACATATATTAAAATTTATTGAGAAGTTGCTAATAACTTTTTTTTGTTATAATTAATTTCTAACCAATATACTAAATCAAATATCAAGGGAACTAAGCCCACTAACCTAGACAATAAACCATATATCATATAAGAAAAATCTAATCAGGAAAACAATATACTATCATAACTGGTATTTCAAATAAATCACATTCCATAACACCCACTATATGGTTCTCACATATATATTTATATAGGGCATCAAATTCAAAATATGCCATCCCTCCTAGAGCATCCATCCCCACTGAGCAACCTCAATCTATACTACTCCCAATATGGTAAGGTCACATCCCTAAATATTTAATGAAATCATTTTAAGATAAATCATACCATGTGACCCATTATTATATTGTTTAGTTAAGTATAATACAATAAAAATATATATTGGGAAACAAGATATATTTATTTATGGAACATTAGTTATTTGAACAATCATTGAAATCACCCACGTGTGATTCATTCCTAAATCATCTAATTCCTGCACCAAACGACAAAGTGATACTATATATATCTTTTATGGAGGGAATATTTATTAATCGTTAAAAAATATCATAATGTATATTCTAATACACCCGTCATTAGAAGGCATACTATGGTTCAATTGAGTATAATTACACTATTATATTAAATGGGAAATATCCATATTATATTTTACCATTATGTTAAACAAATAAACCTCATAGTTAGTTATATAAATCATGAAAAAACATAAAAATATATTTATAGTCCTACTTGACCTATAATATGGATGTAAACTAGTCTCTCATCAGCGATCCATGATCCAAAAAAGAGGTAACACGTCTAATACAAACCTAAAAATTAAATAAATATCATAGTTTTAACAAAAAAACCAATAAAAAATTCTTATATATATATGGTAACATGGACCTCCCGTCAGAAAAGGTTTTCAGAACACACCAATAATTACTTTATATGTTATAACACATCCCTATTCCCATTACACCGTACCTAAAATAGTAATATAATGAAAAAAGATTCAATTATATCACATTTTGTTATCCCAGTGATGAAAATCCACTAATTGGTAGATTGGACGACCTCATTATAGGGCCTTATGTATCCCTCCTTATGTATCATAAGTTTCCAAATAGGAAAAAAACATTATAATGTGTCAACGATGAAAGATTATACCCTTGAATTTTTGTAAATTAAAATTCATTTATCAAAACATCATCCAAATAAAATAATAATTATAAAATAAAATCTAATAAATTAGAATCAGGATAAAAATAATTACATGTGGAAGTATATAATCACACATCACAGTCGATAACATACTTGATCAATCACATACCCAGAATGAAAAAATAATTATTATAGAAGTGGAAATAATACCATCTCCAATTCTATCCTTATCACAATATTTTGTCTCCATAAAATATATCCTACTTAATCATGTAACATTGAGCCTCTTCAATAATTGAATATGAAAACATTATGTCTTCAGGGGGATTAATGTGTTAGATTCTCCCAATCACTGTGTGAGTAAATAATTTTAAAGAAACACCAACAATGTCCCAAAAATTTCTAATATATATAGTTTGTCCACAAGGGATATGCTCAAAATTAGTGAAAAACATATGAAATACCAATTAAAAACAACATAAATCATCAGGTACTATAGTGACACTTATGATATATCGAAAAATACTTCGTCTAGTGTTGTATGTTTCTATGATAAACACTTTATACCCAGGGGGAACCATGTCTTTCTCAAGAAGTAGAACCATTAAAATATATCTTCTTAGGCCAGTTCTTTGGGTCTCTAAGCATGTCACGTCACTCCGTGGAATCCATATCCTACACCATAATCATACATCACATACACATGAGGGAAAAATCGACCTAAAACACAATATCATCAATATCTAGGGGCTTGATCTATCCTTGAAACATGATCATAATACATTGGGGGAATCACTCATAGGAATATGAGGTACAATTTAGAGAAACCCATGTACAACACAAGATCCATGAATATCCTACCTAAGGGGATCCACATCCATCCATAGAACTATATGGGAATTTATACATTATGTGACAACCCTTACCAAGAAATAGGTACTAGGAATCCATTATCTATAGAATATATATTCCCTTTTTCTTAAAACCCCATTCATATATCACATAGATATATATATATATATAATCATATATCATAAATACCTTGTGGTAACGTCTTTCTAATAGTCTTGTATCATACCATGTTGGTTGGGCACACACTCAATCTCGTAACCTATATCTTAGGATGACCTATTTAGTGTACATCACATCTATGTAATGACATTCCTTCTAGGTTATCCCATTTTATCAGTAGGTTATAATTTCACGCTCATTATAAACGGTAGTGTCCTCCCATCACTATACCTCTTTGGGGACACAAAATGTTGTGACACCTGATAATGTGTATAGGCCGCATCATAATACAGAAACCCTACATGGGATACTCTCAGACAAATCCCCTTTTATATTATATCCTAAAGTGTATGATCATAACTATATAAAAATACAACCTCACAACTCGATCCCACACACTTGGGACCAACCCAATCCATCACATTTCACATAAATTGGAAACACTTATTCTATGCCATCAATACATCCAAATGACCCTCGAATTGGTTTAATTACAAAACTACATAATGAGAGCTCTCAAAGATTAACTTAGAGAAAACCCCTCTCGGTCACACCATTTATATCCAAAAAGTTCATGTCCCACTGAGGGAAAACATGAAAAACTATAATAAACCTTCAAGAGGATGATCCCCATCATACAGAAGATACACATTAATCACACCATCAATTAGCAGGTCTAATAGATCCATAACAATATAAATAGACTTAGGAGACTGACATAGACTATATTAACCTCACCTCAAACCAATGTACCTTTCATGATCCTCTCATAAATCTATCTCAAATCCTATCACATATTGAATATTATCATCAGGTAATTGACTTTCACCATTTATGCATGATATCATTCTTTGATTACAGGTCAATCATGTCGCCATTTATATCATATCCCAGAATAATTAATGATTGACGAATAATGCTAATTTGAAGGATTATTCATGTCATAAGACACATATTTCATTCTTTTGGATGTAAATAAAACAATTAATATTAATTTATAAGAGAATATCCTATGAATGGAGTGATAATCATTTAAATAAATAAATAATGGTCTTAACCTATGGTTTTTTATGTAATGTATCATCTATTGAGTTCCCATCACAATCCGAAAAATACAAATAAATAATTATTGAATTTGTAAAGAATTATTCAATTTAAATTAAATATTCATAATTTCCTAAGAACATAAGAAGAATAATTTTCTCACTTAAAATATTGTAAATAAAACCCTAATAGTCCAGGGAGAATGACTGAATGAATAAAAATATATATACACATCGAATAAAAAATTACCAATCTCTTGTATTATCTAATATAATCAAAAACGAAAAATAAATTCAATTGGTGGTGAACAATACATTAAACTAAAACAAGTATGTGAAAACCTCCTCATGTGATGTTCACATTTCATGTTATGAAAATGATCCACCATATTAGATGATTTCTTTGATACTTCAATGGAAATCATAATTAAATACCAATCAAACATTTTATTAAATTAGTCGATAAAAAGGGTAGAAAAATAATTGAGTAATTGGATAACTATTTAATTTCAAACTAACATCGAGTAACAAATAAATCATCCCTCAAGAGGGGTAATCAAGGAGATGAATGTATAGTGGGAATCCACTTGTTCGTCCATGTGATATTGAAGGAAAAGAGGGATATTAAAATAAAATACCAAAGGGGAAATGATAATTTCAAAAAAATTAATAAATTAGGCACATCATTGGAATTTAGTGGTATGATTTACCAATCCACACACTTATAGTGTATATTTCACTATCTTGAGGTACTGAAACATCCACATGGTTTGTTTTCATAGTGTTCAACACCATGAATCAATCATGCTGAACCATATAGGAAAACTCATCACTGAATAAATTTTCCTTACAGGGAACCCTATAATCATGTGTAATCCATTCACCATATCCAATCATGGAAAAAACCACATTGACTTTCCTTGGTAACTTCCACAGTGTTCCCAAACTATTTGATGATTGTGCACAAGGTTAAATACCCTTGAAAATTGAAAACATGAACATAAAGCGTCCAACCACCACCCAAGATCCCAATACCTATCTTAGATGTTAATCCAAAACTAAAAATATATTAAAATAATCTTTCTCTATAAAAATTTCCATCTTAATATGGAATCTGAAAATAACCTCAACTCCATGACAGAAAATTCAAATATCTCCTAATTTTTTCATTATTTATGAAAATAGTTTTTACAAACACCGATATTCTATATTATATCTGTTTTTAATATTCAATGATATCAAAAATTTTCTGGAAGATGTGTTTGATAGTTGAAAAAAAAGATAATTTTGATGATGTTTTTTATTTAATAAATGTGAGATATATTGAAAAAAAAATTCATAATGAATAACTCAACGATTTAAAATGATTTGAACTATATCATTCCTACATGTAAGATAAAAATTATTCACACTCACCTTTTATAATTGTTAAAATCAATCATTAATTCATTATAAGAGAGTAGAATGAGAAAAAGATAACATAGAATTAAAGAACGAAATATCATGAATGAAACAAAAAAATAAATGATCCAAAATATTAAAATCGAGGTGGTAAGAAATACTAATAGACAAGTACTTATTACCACTAAAAGGATTTTTTTTCAAGAAGAAAACCTCATTAATATTCTATTCAAGTGAAAAATCACTCCATGGCATCATCCAAGAACTAGATATGGAGAATATTTTCATAAGCCATTGGTTGTGCATCTTCACCAGAGACCGACTTATAGTTTAGATATATATAGGTATTTTTAATAACTAACAAATAGATTCTCTAATGATGGTAATACTCATCACACCATTTATCTCATTATTTATTTATTTATATATATATATCCCTATTTCTCTCTTCATGTCTCTGATTTTCCTCTAGTATATTAATGAGATGAAAGAACGGCGTGAGGGGCATAGAATAATAATGGAAGCTTTATTTGAAATGAGATTTTGAATTAAACAACATGATTCATGGAATATGTGGAAAACTAAGATCAATGGGATGGGTCAAAAATCCAATATAATTTTTACTATGAGTTTACACATCGACTACACTTATTGACCAGTGATATAATTGATGGATTGACCTCACAATATATGCAATACATTGTAGATAAATAATTTGGATATTTAAAATGGGATATTTATTTTAAAAATCAATTTATTTTTTGCTAGAATATATTTCATGGAAAACATATCTTAAATGACTTATGAAATATATTTAATTAAATGTCTTCTCATACACAAAACTGTTAGTATAAATGATTCTTAATATAGTTTACCATTATAATATATATTTTAAAATACAAGGTATAAATTAAACTAAAAAATTATATATATTATATATATTATAGATGTATGAAATAAATTCAATGGATTTAAATTTATTTATAATAAAATAAGAATCATTTGAATGAAAAATAATTTTTTTTTTGAAACAAAAAACTGTATTTTTCTAAATGATTTTTTCATTTTGCTTTGTGGACATACATTAAAATTATATTTATTAATAATAAGATAATTTAGTTTAAAAATGTATATTATTTTCGAAATAGTAATAACAAAATCATATTTTGGTTAAATTTTCAAATTATCTAGAAAATTTTAAATTTTTATTGAATGTGAACAATGTAGATTTTTTATAAGATGTCATTTATTTATATTAAATTAAATAAATTGGAATTACCATTAATTTTTTATTATTTAAAAACGAATATTTATTATTTAAATATATTTATTCTATTAATTTACTTTGAAAATTATTTAATTTTATTTTATTATAATTCTATTTTTAGTTTTAAAAGCATGATTTTTTTAAAACTACTTCAAACAAAATAATGCTTCTCATTTTTAATTCAATTAAGAACTACTAATAATTTATTATATAAATGAAATTTATATATTAAATTTATAAAAAAAATTAATTCAAATTCTGATAAAGATTATTACAGTTCATAGATTAAATATGAAATCTATTTTTTCTTAAAAAAATACACTTCATGATAACCTCATTTTTATCGCACCAATGGGATTAATTTGAAATTAAACATTTCCGCTTATGTGAATTAGATTTGGTTAAATGGATTCTAAATTTTAATTCATTACATTTTATATTTTCACATAATTTAAATTTAATATTTTTTCAAAATTAATCGTAAAAATAGTAAAAATATTATAATAACATTAAGGTAAAAATATATTCACAAGGAGTAAATCTAAGAAGATATAGGTTTAAAATTCCTAAAACACTATACAAAATCTATTTTAATGAAATATTTAGATATTTTGACATCAATGTATCAATAATGGTCAATTTTGGAGCCACTTGGATTGTGAAAAATATGGGTACTTATTTTATTTATAAATAATTACAAGTGTGCCACTCATCTCAATTATAAAATGCCACATTTGTCGTCTCTTATTCACATAGTAAGACCATTTAGATTCAAACAAGCCCCACCAAAATACCTTCCAATCATCACAAAAAACATCATAGAAAGTTTTTTATAAATAAAAAAATTATTAACATGTAAATTTGTGTTAACCTAATGTGGTTGTCCAAAGAAGAGATATCTTTCTTAACCAAGAATTTTTATATTATTTCATTTCCACTTGCATAAAATAAAATTCAAATATTATGATATATTAATTTAATTGTATCACATATAATGATTTATTTATATGTGAATTTATTACTTAAATACATATTATCTACCATAAAATGGGAAAGTAATCCATTATTCGAATATATGTATAACTACCACCTCATGAACCGATGTAATTCATTGTTCATCATCATCTTTAAAAAATTGATATAATAATGGATTTGAAGTGTATATCTGTGATATTTTCACTGTGACTATACTATTGAATAAATTGTGTCACAAATAAATTCTTACATTCCATTCCTTAGGGGACATGATATCATCTCCCCGGATTATGGCGGACTATCACCTCGTGAAACGATGAGATTCAATTTTCAATAATGATTTTATGGAAGGTAAAAAGATATTGTAAACAAAAATATGAGATATATATAAAATTATTGTGATATAAATGAAACAATTACCATTCTAAAAAGTTAAAATATAATATTAAATATATATATATATATATTTAAAAATAATATATTATTTTAGATACTATTGTAATTATATATATATATAATAATACTTACCTTCTTTAAATAATTATCATTAAAAAATGGAAACATTAATCATGCATATATATGACCTACCGTCTCTAGGATCATGGAGTAGTTAATTTTACATAATCAATTCTAATTTTTTGTTCAAAAATTATAAATTAGTTAAAAAATAAAAACAATTTATTTATTATTATTCTATAGATGATAGAAGAGTTTCCCCTTTCAATGAAGTCCTCATACCGTAGTCATTTTGAAATAATGAATTGAATGTCCCCAACATGCACAATGTGGACTTAACTAATTAAAAATAATAAATATTCCATTAAAAATATTTTTAGTAAATGATTTATGAATAAAGTATTAATCCTTTAAAATTTAATTGAATAATAAAATGATTGATAATGTATTATTATTCTAGATTTAATGGAAATATATAGAACGTCTCGACTCAAGTTATGGGTTTCTTGCCTCTCTTTTATTTCATGAGACATATACCATATTTACAAATTATTTTATTTATTATTGTATATATTATAATGATGAATGAATCTTTTAATTAAATTGATGAAATTTATTTGTATTTAAATTTTCATTTGTGGGTTTTTCATTTCATGATGTCTTGATCAAATGATAATAAAATTAGTAAAGGTCATCATCTCAATTTTTTCATTGTTGCACATTTTAAAATTATTGAAAAAATTTCTTTTTTATTGTTTATATAAAGAGGATTTTATATGTAATATAAATAATCCTTCATATATCATTTTATTTTATGTTTTACTTTTAATTATTCCAAACATGGGAATTTGACATGAATGTTACTAAGTGGTAAATAATTTATGAACAAAGTTTTATTTTCACATACATATATTATTCCTTAATTATTTTTATATTGAAGAATTATTTTGTTTAATTAGTTTTTATTATATTATTTATTATTTCCACTAATTTTATTTGTATTTACATTTGATACATACAATGTATTCATTTATTAGTATTCACTTAAATGTTATTATTATTGTAACAATTTCTCCTCTCAAATTATCTTCCATGGTGCATATGTTATGTTATATGCCTATCTTATTATATGTAGTGTATCTAATTCACATTTTACATGTTATAACATTATAATACGTATTATAATGATACTAATATATCTTTTGATGTTATTATTTCATTTGGATTATGATTGAAGAGATATCAAAGGTGAGTAGTCGTTATGTTATAATCATCGTTCAATAAGGATTGTTAATATTCATGGTTCCATGAGAAGAAATAATTTTATCTTATTTTATTGAACCAAATATCATTATTTTCCACTATATATGGTTTTGTATAACTTGTTTCATTTTATTTCCCTCCCTTATTTATTATATAAATATCTTGAAAATCCATTATATGTTATACTGATCCTGTATTTTAATTTATATTTATTGTCTATCTCTTTCATATCCTTGTTTTCTAAAATGATTTCTAAAATGATCTATTATAAAATTATATGTATTCATAAATATATGTTCCAAGATATTTTTAATTAATTTAAATGTATTTAAAAAATAAAATTATAGTTTTTTCTAAATAGGACACATAGACTCCCTTTACAAATGGCTTTAATTATAATATTAATGTCATCACCTGAATGTGACACTTTTTTTGGAATTTTATCAAAAATTTGAAATGGATAATTGGTTAAAAGAACTCATAATGAACATGATATTTAAATATCATGAATAATTACAATTTTAAATCATCCAATTTCTGTTTAATTCTTATTTCCAATGAATTGTTTCGTCAGAATATTTTCTGGATTTATTTTTGAAACATATTGTTAATGTGAAAAGTTTATTATCCCTAATAATTCATTTAATAAAATCAGAATGGTATTTCTTTTCATGAACATCAAAAAACCTTCATATTACATATTCTCTAATGGGTTATATAGAAATTATTCAATCCATATTAATTATTTTTATTTATTATGATTGTTTCAAGTGATTTCCATAGAACCCAATGTTTCATGGGTTATTGAAGTTATGAAAGGAATAATGATTTCTTTTATTATTTTTCTAATATAATATAAGTTATATATATATTATTCGTGTTTTGGATCTTGTAAATTATTTATATTACAGGTTTATCCATATTATAGCTTTTAGATGAAACTAATATAGTGTATATGATTGGTGTTTCCAGATACCAGTAGTTGATCTCGATATAGCTTATATGATTGGTGTGTACAAGTAGCGATGAGATATTCTAGTATATATTATATTCTGGGTGGACCAAAACAGTTCTCAAATGAATAGGATAATGTTTCTTTTTCATTATATACAATGGGGGGGTTTACAAGTGTCTTTTTTATATGTATTTAAATGATATCAAGTAATACTATACACATATTTAAAATGGTTTATGAAGATAACATTTGAAATATACAAATCTGTTTTATTTACAATTTATATGGGTTTTTGTATGATTTCTCTGATCAATATTGGAGTCATGCGGTTCATGATTATTTAGTTCTATTATGTGTGCCTTTGATGAATTATTAAGAAATATTTCATGATTGATGATCCCATTCTGTATGGGTATTAATATGTAGATGTTATTCTCACACACAATGATCTTGAATTCATACCCTTATTCCCTTATCATTCTCAATGATGATATTAAATTTTTAAATGGTTTGTGTAAATTTATTGATAAATTTATCTCACCCATAATTTTCTACATATACCCCATGTTATAAATATAATATTTAAATGAAATATATCTATAAAAGATTAATATGATTGAAGATAATCATATTTTAAAATAACAAAATCTATGTATAATGGTATATAAACTCTTTTTATTTAAACAATATTATTTATGTAATACTTTCTCCAAATTATTTAAAACTCTATACCTAAAATATATTTGGGTATGTGACATATCCAATATAAAACAATGATGTTTTCCATTTTTAGTGGTGAAAATTGGATCCCCATGGTTGGTAAAAAATCCAAGAATATAATGTTTATGACTTTAACATTAGATCTAGGAGTTTGGGTTTTGGGACCTTACAGCCAGTATCATAGCATGGTTTAGGTAATAGTTAAGAGTATTAAATTTTAATGTTCAGGTATATTAGATTTATTGAAAATATAATAGTATAAGATTAAGGATGATCATTAGATCAATGTATTAGTCAACACATTTTATATTTTTATTGTTGAATTTTATAAATGATTAATGAAATTTTTTGAGACATTTTATTATGTTTAAGTTGATTCAAATATTATGATCACTTTAATGTATAAAAATTGATTTTTAGACATATTCCTTAAAGAAATTATAACATTTAAGATTTATATGATATTTTATATTAAAATAATAATGGTAACATATTATTTATCACATAGATAGACATGGGATTGATAATTGGTTTGGTGACTATGTGAGTGATGTTATCTCAGTTGAAGATGATTATATTTAGGTATATAATTTGTATGTAGTTTGATAACTATCGAGGTTTAAAAATACTTAATGTTGTGGTTCTTGAGAATTATTTGGGATATAACGTTATTAATATATTGAATGATTTAGTTTAAACTATGGGTATTGCAATTGAATATCTATTATTAGAGTATTATTTCATCATATGATTTTTTTGTTAATTTTATGAGACATCTAACAATATGAAAACCATGTTAGTTATGGTTAGTGTCTAAAGAGAGGGTGGATATGTATTTATCCTTTTGAGGATTATTTAATCCATTGGAAGATTGTTTTTGGAGTCCAATTATGAGAAATTCATCTTTAATACCAATCATTTGAAGATAAAGAAACTATTGTGGTGGAAATTGATATCAGGATAAAATTTTACTTTTCATGTATGTATATTTTCCAATTTTTTATATTTATGAAAATAAATAAATACATCAAATATAAGAAAATCATCTTGAAACAAAAATCATGTCTTGTTACCATTATTTTTGATGAAATCAATGATCTATTTCATACCACTTTGGTCTGTGGTTTTTTTGTTATTAAATTTCCGCAGATCATTAAATTTCATGGGATCAATGTTCTCTATCCCACACAATAATTATATGGTAATTATTCTCTTATTACATGAATATATCATGAATTCCATAAAATGTATCATACTTGGGTAACTAGTTATACAACATTCAAGATAACAGTTATAATTATCTTTTATACTTATCAAGATAATGATTACCCTTCTTAGGATTTGGTTTTTTAATAAACTAATTTTCATATATTAAACCCTAAATTATGAAGTTCATGCTCAAATTAAGATGGAAAAGTTTAACAATGTTCGGAGATTTTAAAATCAAATGATTTTAAAAAAAATATTTTTTATATCATATATTACAAGGAACACTGATATTTAATTACTAGTGAAATATTTTTCATCAGATAACTTTCAGTACATGTAACCCCAAGTATAAATGACGTGTAATATGGTATGTTGTTATAACAAAACATTTAAATTATAGGATATGAATATAAATAATTTAGTTTGAATATTATATGTTTTACACATTTATATAATTAATTCAATTATTATATAATGATTGTGAACTAACATACGAATGATTTGAAATAAAGAGAAATTTTATCTGAAAAATATATATATTTTTATAAAAGGCGGTATCATCGCTCATTGAAAACATAAATTAAAATAATTTCATAGTTAATATTTAAATTTTATTCTAAAAAATGGTCTTAATTATTAAATTAATCATATAAAAATTAGAAATCTGATATATATTGGGATTTTTTAAAAAAATATTTACTTTTTAGTGAATAGTTTGTAATAATGATTTTTGTTAAAATGCCATTTTCATTCTATAAAATAAGTAATTTAATGGATTTATTAAGTTTTTAAAATTATTTAATGTAACTTAATTATTAATTATTTATATTTTTACTAATTAATTAATTTTTAAAACATTATTTTCAAATTAATAAATCGTTATATGTTTTAAAAATGGGATTCTTTCTAGAAATTTTTTTTAACTGAAAACTATAGGTCCAGTTTAGTTAACTATAATAACCTATAATGAGGAAATATTTTAATGAAATTTATAGATTATATAAATATAATTAAAAATTGAAACAAATATAATGATTATTAATTGTTATAAAGATAATATAAAATCATTTTTTAACATACTCTTCTTGAAATCCAACTTTTTCATCATGTCTTTGGGTTTAATTTAACAATAAAAATTTTCACTTCTAGGAATTAGATTCTGTATAATGTATTACATATTTTCAATCAGTATAATTTATATTATATAAAAAATAAATCATAATTTATTTCTATAATTAATTTAAAAATCACTAAATATATTTACCATGGTTGTGGGAACAATATATTTACATAGTGGTTAAACTAAATAGAGAAGAGTTAAGATGACTTAAAAAGATTTCTAAAATTTATTATCCAGAAATATTTATAACTAATTATGACTAAAGATTGAGAATAATCTATTTTCCAATCATTTTTCATTTGAAAAACAAGGGTATCACTTATTCACATAACAACTTACATGTGTGATACTCACATTACATATAAAAGGCCACCCTTTTCTTCTTCTCTTCACACATTCTCACAATTTTTTTCATCCAATATCTATGAAAATACAAACCCTAATTTCATCCCAACATCCTAAAACACATTTTTAATCATAAATTCATCCTAATAGGGATTATGGTGAAAATATAAGGATATTGTTTGAAGAAGAGTTATTGTTCTTAATGATGAATTTATAATTTTTTTCCTTCAAAGTCCGTAAAATATTTTTCATTTATACTATTATAATACCACATGTATCTACCATATATTTATATTTAATTATGTTAAAAAAATAACCTGAATACATTTTCACTTACATCAAATCGGAATCAAAACCATCATTCATGTGTACAATAGACTACTACCTAATGAACCGATGTTTTTAAATATTCATCAACGTCTCTTATAGATTTCTATAATGATGGAAATAAATTAATTATTTTGTTTTTTAAACATAATAATTCTTAAAGAATAACAGTTTGACATATAACTTGTAATAACCACAAAATCTTAAATAAATATAACTATATTAAATATTGTATACGACACACAACACCATGATTTGATGAAAATATAACTCCCCAAGATTTGAGGATAAATTTATCCATATGTCAATAAAATATCTTCAATATCATATATTACACTCCTCAATGAGTTTATCTTTCAATATAAGCGTCAAATTTATATCCTTTGTTACAGGAAACATAGAGTTTAAACGAAATGTAAAATATTATTAAATTATTATTAAATTATATAATAGTTATCAACTAGAAATAAGAATGGAAGTTATGAATATGATTAAGTAAAATATAAAAATTATGGTAACTTATTTATTAAAAATGAAATGAGATTAAATTAATTGAAAAATAAATTTTTTCTAAAAAATTATAGTTTTCTAAAGGATGGTTTAGTCACATTTTACACACATAATTTAATTTTTTTTAGAACTTTTGGAATTTTTTTACAAAATATTATTAATTTTTGTAATAAAAACAATGTAAATGTTATATTAGGGATAATGTTTTAGTTTTTTCTGAAATTTTTATTTTTTTTAATAGTGAAAAACATTGAATTTCAATTTAAAAATGACTTTCAGTTTATAAAATTTAAAATGTTAAATTATATTATAATTTTGGTTTAAATATAAATTATTCATTTAATATATATATTAATATACTTTAGTTCACTGGAATCATTTCAATATTGAATTCTTGTATGAAAACGTTGTGACCTTTTTAACATTTTCCCTTTAATAACCTGCATTCTTATCAGGACGACATGATTAATTTTAAAACAAATTTTGAACATTGAATTGAATTTCTCAAAAAGGAATAAATATTATTAAAAAATATAATTTATAATGTCTAATATGGTAAAATATATTTTTTAACAAAATTAATAGTTTTAATTTAAAAAAGATATGTTATTGTAGTTTTGGTAGAAATGGAATTACTAGGGGTTAAACAAGGAAGATAACTATTAATAATGACATAGAAAATTGTCCAAAGCCCATTGAATGGTCATATTTAGATCTTAAATATTATTGGATTTATAAGATTCCATTTTTAGTCATTTTTCAACATGAAAACCTGTGTATGATTGAATATTTTCAAAAATATTACAACTGTGCCGCTCACATCACTTATAATGGGCCACCCCTCTCTTATATTATTCACATTATAAATCAATTTTTTCATAAAATATATGTCCAAATAACCTCCCACATTACATACACTCATACTAAGATATTTATTGTTTAATTAAATACAATATATGATAGAAATTGTTGTAATCGTAAGAAGGTTATCCATAGAAGTTGTAACATTCTTCAACGAGTGTTTTTATTTTATTTCTTTCTCTGCATCCACAAATTAGTTACAAATTTTGGTGATGTTATGAACTCAGTATCTAAAATATAATAATTTGTTTTTATGTTAATGTAATTATGTAAAATAATCCCCACTTCCATTTAAAAGGTTATGAAATCATCATTCTTGTGTGTGGAATATTACCATCTCTAGAACAGATGTCATTATTTATTTCATTACCAACTCTCATGGATGGGTATAAAGATTTTATTAAGGTATATATGTTATATTAATAACATATTTATTAAAATTTAGTAATTAATATATATATATATATATATTAATCTCCATTGTGTAGGGGATATGACAATGTCGCTCATGTGTATGGAGGATTACTACCTTACGAAGTGATATGATTCATATTTCACTAACACTATACAAGGAATTTAATGAAGATAAATTCAATATATATATATATGTTTGTAAACAGTAAATAATTATTGTATTTATGAAAAATTTATCATTATTAAAATATAGTATATCATTTTTCCTCTTACTCGTAAAAATTATGACATTGTTAATGTATGTTTAATCTACGACCTTCAAGAAGCGATGTAACCATGTTTTTATCACGACACAACCTGGATGATATATATAATTATATTTAATTCCATAATATGATATATATGATATTATATTCAATTTTGAAGATGAAATATAATGTAACACATTTCAATAATAATCATTTAAAGATGGAAAATTTTCCTTTGAGTATACATTACCTACCATCTCCATGATTGTAACATAATCCATCTCTCTGAAATAATAATTAATTTTTAATAATAAAAGTATAATTTATGTAAAAATAAGATAATTATGATATTATTATTATTTTAGAGATTATATAACTATAAAATATGAGAATGAACAAGATTTTTAATAAAGAACCATGCGTGAGAAAACAAGGAAATTAACAGCCCAAAAAATGAAAACAATGAACTATTAGCAATGGAAAGGTGATAAATATTCATAAATGAATAATATATGATATTATAAATGTTAATATGGTTCCATAATATGTTAATATCAGTTTTAGGCATTTTATAAATCATGTTAAAGCATGTTCATCCAAATGTATGTGTTGGGAAAGAGATTCAATCTCTATTTCCTTTCATTGATGCACATTTGTATGTTATGCACCAATATCATTTATATGGTGTATATAATCGCAAATTAACATTTAATATCATTAATAAATAAATCATTATGTTAATTTATTTTTCAATTTTACATATTTCATCCAAGGGGATTTGAATTAAAACTTATGAAGTGGTAAATAATTTCATATCTCAATATTTTTTTCACTATGCTATATTTCTCTTTTTTATCATTGATATACAATGATTATTTTTGTAATTAAATTTTTCTATCAACTGTTGTATATAAAAATTTATTATGTGGATTTAAATTTTCTAAAAATGCTCTATTTTTTGGTTTATTCTCACGTCAATGCTATGATCATTCCATCACAACAATAAAAATTTTTCAACATTATTTTTTATGATTCAAACAATATTTAATTTGAAAATTATCTTCCAAATTTATTTTGTAATTATATTTTCAAAATTTTATTTAAAAAAGGATAATTTCCTCATAAAAATTTAATAGTATTTATATTCATCAATGACATCAACCATTTATTATTACTCCCATGTGAATTTGTTAAATTGATAGTATCCTGATTATTCATATTGTTGATTTATTATAATTCTGACCAAGAAATGTTCTGAAATTCACTTTCATTATTTATTATGTAGTCAATAACTTTATCCGGAAACATTAACTTTTCTATGATTATAGGATAGTATATATACCCTAAGTATTCATATCCTTTACCATGGATTTGATTATTTCTTAAACAATATATAATTTCAATATATAGTGTTACACATTAAATTTCATATGTTTATATTGGAAATATTGATACATATGTATTCTTTACTCGATATGTATATTTAATGACAAGGAGCATTGGTTATGAATTAAATTTATTATTACATATTTGAGTAATTCCATAGACATGGAATACATGGATGGGTATAAGTTATAGATAACCCCTTGATTCATCAGTTGTCTCATGGGGTGAATCAGTATTGTATCCTTAGATAAATAGGATTATACCCATCATTTTTAATTTTTTTTTAGGATAGATCTCAATGGAAGTGTTATCATGTTCCTACGAATAAATAATACAAACAATTAATAATTTATTTAATTAAGTATTTATTTTTTATTATGAGCAGTATTTTCACTATTTTCTTTATCATATTGAATATCATTCTATGTTTATTGATTAAATGGAATATATTTTTAGATATTTACATTTACTAATTGTCTATGCCTTATATAGATATGAATTTAATGTTATTGATTAAATGTAATATTTTTTTTAGTTTTTTACCTTCTCATATATGTTTTGTAATGAAAATTATTTAAATTCCATGACTGTATAGTTATTTACCATTATGTATGGATTATGACCATTGAACCGTCAAATGTTTTTCTACAAATAACCCTTGTTGAGTATTTGAGCTCACACTTCTTCTTTATTCCTTTCCATGAAATCCCTGAAGTGTACAACGGATGATATGAAAGAATATGCTAGTGTGAATAATGATATTCATAGAAAATATGTGCTAATTGGTGTATTAAATTTTTTATTAAATACTAATGTATGTATCTTGTTTTCCAATATTACTAAACTATTCAGTTCTTATATTTGTGATTCCTTGTATCTTTTTCCAATGTTGGAATTCATCCACCACCTCTAAGATACTATTTTGGGGTCAGAATTGTTGGAATAATATGATCTTCTATTGAATCCTTGGGAACAATGTATGGGAAAAAATATATTAGGGTCATAACCCCAGGATATACATCAATAATATGTGTATATTTACATCCAAGTGTTCACATAAGGTACATATTATATTGGTATTCCTAGAAATACATGCATATATAGATTCTATAAGTGAATGTAGTTCTATAACAAATTTACATAAGAGTAGTAAATTAGAATTGGGGGTATTCATATTGACCTGATCCTCACATAGTGCAAGAAAAAAGACCTTATTGAAGTGCTAGTTTTACCCTATTGGGGGATATTTATAGGATATTCCACAATATTTATATTACATAATTTAATAGATGATGAAAATGAATGAAATAGGTTAACTGTATGCTTTATTATATTGAAAATAATGTGTCGCAATTTTTATATCATATATATGATTAAATTGTTTCCCCACTTTGATTATTGTTATTCACAGTATACCTTTTGTCTTTTGTTAATGGATGTAACATTAAATAATCATGTTAACAATAAACATAATGGATAATGTAGTGTCTATGAGAACTTAATTCAGGTGATGATAAGTGTAAAATATATCATCATTATTCCTAAAACATTTTCATGAAATATTATTAATATCATATACCTCAACCAACTCCCCATCTTACAAAATAATGGATGTATGGAGTTCACTAAGAGATCGAGTGATAAAGATTATGGAGGAATTAAGTAATGATTTATATGAATTAAGAAATTTGTAAAGAGAAACTGAGGAAAGTGTCTTAATGGAATGGTAAAGTTATTTTTGAGTAAAAAGGAATGGATTAAATAAAATAACAATAAGTAAGAACTAAAGTGTATGATGTAATTGAATAAATCTCATCAAAAGTATCCATTTATAGTTCTTGGTCTTAAATGTGGGGAACCTATGAATTATCTGATTTGATTCCCCCTCCTAATATTTAAAACCTATACAATGGAAGGAGTTACGGTGAATAAAATGGACGAAGTATTTATGTATTGAGATTCAAGAATTAAATTGCATAATAATTTTTACCATTGGTTATTTAGTTATAATAAGAAAGAATCATCAATCGACTGTGTTAAATTTTAGAAACATATTTTTCTTTATTTAACATAATAGTTTTGTATACCATAATGAATTTGTTATATTAACATTGAAAAAAAAATTATAGACAAAAAACCCATTGTTATGTTCTATGTTATGAGAATATATATATTTAGTATATTTTCAAAGAAATTTATGGCAATAAAATGCATTGTTTTAGTATATGTTTATTGAAAATTTTATGTATGGAATAATTCATAGATATTTTATAGAAAAAATTCTAATGTATGTTTATCCTCCGTAGTTGATATAATGCATAATAAAATATTTATAAGAATAAATATAATATTATTATAAATTTTAAAATAATAATTATACTAATAACGTTATTAAAAATGTTATTTAAATAATATTTATATTTCAGGGATGTCTGTAAATTGTTTTTAATGTTATAATAATTAAGTTAATATTTTTTTGAAAACCTAAAACCCATATTCTAGGTGAAAAAAATTCTAGTCTGAGAGGGTCGTGGGGCTCGAATCCATGAAAGAATAATAGTAATGTATTAGTGCTGACCATTGAACTACATGATTTCTTCGTCAATTGGTTATTTTTTTTGTTAAAATATCTTAAAAAATATTAATGATGTATGAGTGGTAATATTATTTAGTTTTAGTGTTTAATGAATTATAATAGATTAATTGTGTAAACCATATAGACTTTAGAAAATGCTTTTAGATATTCAGAAATACTTTTCACTCTTTTATAGATCATACAATCAGTTAAAAGTTAAATTTATTTCATCATGATTTCTATAACTAAATATTTAATTTTTATTTGATTGAGTAAGGGATGAATTGTAAATTTATCAAAGCAGTATAATGGGATGAAATTCTTCTTAAAAAATAGAAACTTTTTATTTAATTATATTTCAATATATTCTAATAATGACAAGTAATTCTACATCTCTTGAAAAATGATCTTGAAAAAATTTTGTTACTTATTATCATAATTTTTTATTATATGAATTATATTTTTTCCACACATCATTGGTTTATAGTTTTTTACTCAATAACCTTCTCTAGATCACCCAAATTCTAATGATCAATGACCATTGTTACTCTCCATTAATCAAAATCATTAGTATTATCATCCATGTCAATGATTTCATTCCCCACCTATGTTCACCTACCTGGAAACCTTGTTATGAGTTATTCCATGTGACCACTTTACATTCATTTATCTATTATTTAGATGATATATTATTAAACCTTTTACTATTTGGAGTTTTAAATAATTCTATTTCCAAAGATCAATTCCTTGATTACATAGATCATGTGTAAATTTATAGGACATAATTTATTTATGTGGGGAAGAATGTAATACCACATAATCATAAAAGAATAATATTATATTCAACAGTGTATGTGAAATGAAACACCATGCATAGAAGAATATATAACACCCAAAGTCATTATTATATATTTATTTTAAAATTAATTCAATCCCTTTGATATCATGAATTATAAGTAAAGTTATAGTTTTTCTTACATGATGGGAATCACTATGTTTGGATTTCCTTACACACAACACCATGTTTTAATGAAATATGAATTATTATTAAAATTTTATAATTTTATATAATATTTTTCTTATATATTTTTATCTTAATCATGATTCGAAAACATAATTTTAAATTAAATTTAAAACCTATTAGAAAAAAAAGTAAAAATAAATATCAGTTTTGAAAACATAGTATCAAAATATCCAAGGGTGAATTTTATGGATTTAATGAAAATTTTATTTTATGATAAATAGGGAAAAGTGCTGAATTTTATTTGAAAACATTGTATTTATTTAAAAAAATTATAATTTTATATTAGGTTTTAATAGGTTTTAAATTTTTTTAGTTAAATTTTAATATAATTAATGTAATTTAGCTCACTGGAATCATTTTCATATTTAATTTTTATATAAAATAATTGTAAAATTTTGAAAAAATTTATTTAAAAATTAATTTTCTCATCATATATACGACATTAATATTAAATTTTATTGTCACACTATTGTGAATTAAATTTTGAAAAATGTATTACATATTTGGAATTAAATTAATTTATAACTTATAATAAGTTCAACTTAATTTTTGATCAATATGAATAGTTAATATAGTAAAAAAAATATCTCGATTAAAGTAAAAAGTGAGTTTATGAAGGGTTAATGTAAGATTATAAGGGTTAGAAATGACATAAAATACTACCAACACACATTGGCTTGAAATATATCGACCTTATATCTTATATGTTTGATAATGGACCATTTTTTTCTACTTAATTGTTAATAACATTGGTAACATTGAATCATTCAATAACTATAAGTGTGACACTCACCTCACTTATAAAATTCTCCAACTCTCCTCTCCTCTTAACATAATCAAACCCTTTTTGAAAATCCAATAACTAATGAAATATCTTAAAAAAATCCCTACCCTCATCCCAAAATTCATTTTTTTGACATAGATATTACTTAATATGGTTTTTGTTTCAAACCTTAGGTTGAATACAAAAGAAGTTCTAAAATTCTACAACAACATTTTTTATTTTTTTTCGGTCTCCATAATCCTCAGTTATTATTATAATATGATTATATAATATATAATGTATATCCCATATACTTTTATGATATTATTTCAGGTTAAGGACCTACAATAATCCCTACATCCATTAAATGGGATATGAAATCATTAATCATGTGTACGACAAACTACTGCCTCATGAACTGATATATTTCATTCATCCATTACAACATCATACATTTTGGAATGTTGTTCGATATATATGAAATTTATGAAATTTATTTAATTATTATGAATTTGGATTCACTAAAATATATATGTATATATATATATATATATTACTTTCCTTTTCATAGGGGATATGATAATGTCACTCATGTGTATGGTGGACTACTACATTACTTAGGGATGTGATTTGTATTTCACTAGAAGATTAAATGGAATGTAATTAGGATTTATTAAATATTATAGACATGATATATGAGAAATAATTATTATATTAATGAATTATTTATCATTCTATATAGATAATATTTAAATTTATTCATATAATTAAAAATGGTAACATCTTTTTGTATGTATGGACTACCACATTCACAAAGAGATTAAACTCTATTTTCACTACCAAACCATACGGATGATATGTAAAATAAAATTTAAAGAAATAATATTATGTATATGATATTTTTATCCAATTTGAGGATAATATATTGCTTTTGTATCTTTTGATAATTAGATTTGAAAAATATACACAATGCTCATGTGTGTGTATAACCTACCTTCTCCATGATCATAACATACTCCATTTGTCCAGAACAATATTCCATGATTATTAATATATATATAATTTTTTTATACAAATTATAATTATGTCATGATAAATAATTTTGGGATAATATGACTATTTTATTTTCGGAATAAATGGATCTTTCTTGATGGAATAGGAAAGAGAAATAAAGTTAATTAACACACACAAAATTGAAAATAAAGAAAAATTCTTCACAAACGGATGACAATATTTTATAAAAGATCATATATGATATTAAAATATTAATATGTTTGTTTATTAATATAATTAAATTTTAAAAAAACTATAAAGTTTTCTAAATCATCATCAACCAAAAAGAATCTAGAGGTAAGGGATTTTATCTCACATTCAATTCATGGAGGTGTGTTTTTATGTTATGAAGCAATTTATATTATATGTTTCTTATAAATAATCTTGGAAATGTAATATAAAATAAAAAAATTATGAATGTTGTTTTAAGGTTTAATTTTATGTTTTTCACCTGAGGGTACTTGAATTGAATTTTACAAAGTGGTAATGAAATTAATAACTCAATTTCATTTCATCGAGTTATATTACTAAATTGTTATATTTGATAACCTAACTTTATGTTTATAATTTTTTTTGACTTTCTGTTATTCAATAACCACTTGTTTTATTTTTATCTATATATGATACTCATAATTGATTAATTGGTTAATTCTCTATCAACATTATGATCTTTGAAAGGTTTTCTTCATAATCATATTTTGATTAGTAATGTATACACATGAATTTGCATCAAACATATTTTTTCACCCTATTTTAATAAAAACATCAATTTTCATGTACTCTGATAATTTATTAAACTTTTCCATTAATTGTAACATTTTTTCACACTATAGTACTAAAAAATTTTGAGAATTTTTTTTAATAAATTTCCACTTCATTTATCCATTCGGTCAGAAATCTATTTTCTTTGGAAAAAATGTTTCAAAAAACTATTTTAAATTATTTTTAACCATTTAAAAATGATTATTTAGAGACAATATTATCCATTTTTACTTTTTAAATTTTTTTGGAATTAAATATTCAATTATTTTTCAAAACAATTCATGATTTTATTTTAAAAAAAATTAAAATGAATTTCTGTTTGAACGTACTCAAAATGTACATAAATTTATGCAACCATTTCCACACATATATTAAAATATTCCATGGTATGTATCAGATATTATTTTAATTGAATGATATTTTTAGTACGTTTTGTTAACATTTAGTTTTAAAAAATCTTTTTTCATGAAGACTAGGATATTTTCTTGAAGAATATTTTTAATCAACTTTTTTGTTATTTCTATTTAGAAACAACAAAAACCCATTTATTCATAGTCACTTGGGTATATGTATTATGGATATATTCCTCAATATTCCTATGGATGGTTTATGATCTGTTTTTTGTTTCAAGTAAATAATTAACATTAGATTTCTAGATTCATTTTCTTAGTTAGTAAATTTCAATTAAAATTTTCACTTTCTCATGATCATTGGACATTTAATTTACCCAAAATATACAAAATATTTATCATGAATGTCTTTATTAAATAAAATTTATAAAATATCTACATACGTTATTATATATTGAAAGTCGTTTATTATCAAGGAAATATTGATAAATTTATATTCTTTAATAAATAAGTGTCCTTTAAGATAAGGTGCATTGTTTATGAATTAATGAAATTTTTTAATATATGTGGAATGTTTTTTACATGAACAACATAGTGGGGACAATTTATAGATAGATCCTTAATGCCACAGTAGTCTCATGGGATGAATTAGATAGAAATCCATAGTTAAATGGAGTTTTACCCATAATTTTTAAAAGTTATTGAGGATAGATATTGACGGTAGGGGTGGAATTTTCCTAGGAAATATGACATTCGATTATTAACAGTTTACTTAATTAATTATAAAGGTATTATTGTGCATTACATTTTCACTAATATATTATATCGATATTCATATCATTCTCATTTTATTGATTAATTGTCATATGTTTTCAGTTTTTTACATTTAGATATTTTTTATTCCTTATGTAGTTATAATAGTCATGTTATTGATTAAATTGAATTTATATTAAATTATTTTCCTTTACATATGTATTATGATTATAATATTAGTTAAATATCATGAATATTTTGTTACATAACATTAAATATTGACTATTCTCATTAATTCATTGTAACATTCCTTGTATATAACCCTTACTGAGCAATTGAGATCACCATTATTTTGTTATAATTCCAAAGATTCCATGAAGTGTAATGTGAATTTTAATGGACAATATATTATTGATAATAATTATATTCTCATAAAAAATATTAATTAATTTTTTTATACAAATGTAATGCAATACCCAATTACTTGTCTAGTTTACCAAGACTTATAATCAACTAATTTCTTCAGGATGTGAATCATTGTGTCATGACCCATCTCCTCAGGCCATGAACCTTGTCATATAACCCCATAGCTATCCTGCAATACATTGGTTTCCTTCCCAGCACACCATAGGCTATTACTTTATAGGGTCTCTTATCATACTAATGACTGTCCCCACAGGCCAAAACATTTTCTTTTAGTGTGTTTTGTCCTCAGTCAATCTCACACTGGGAAACTTCCCATAAGGTCACCCATCCTGATTACTACTCTAGAGAAAGCATGATTAACTGTGGAGTTCTAATCAGGTAGGGTCCCAAAAAGAAAGGTGCACCTTTTTTCCATGGGTAGTAACATTTAGCCTTTTTAGTGTCACATTTCCAGGGGTGTTACATTATCCACCCCTTTAAAGAAAAACACCCTTATTGTGGACCCCAAGCCTCAACCTCAAATAACACATGGAAGATAGCAGGCCCCCACCTTAGAGTGGCCCAGATAACACGTCGTAAGAACTATACTCTACATGGAGAGGATTTAATACGCCTCCCCCACAACTCGAACCTGTGACCACAATCTTAAAGGCCAACCGGGAAGCATTACAAGTACCACTGGGCCTCAGTGGTACTCATAATGCTTCTGAGATGGACTTTATGCATGTGGTCACGGGTTCGAGTTACGGGGGAGGCGTATTAAATCCTCTCCAGGTGAGGGACAGTTCCTTCCACGTGTTATCTGGGCTAGTCTGAGGTGGGGGCCTGTTATCTGCCCGTGGGGTGGGGGTCTTCTATCTGCCAGAGGGATGGGCTCGGGCATGGTCGAGTTCATTGGTATTTAATCCCCCCGGGTTCATTACATAAATTTGTAACACCCCCGAATGATAAAGGGATAAATGACTAAATGATATGACTCATGTCAATAAGGTGTACCTTAATTTTCACGAGCCTTTCCTGTTAGAACTCTATCATTAAGCGTGCTTGGCTGGGAGTAGTTATTATGATGGGTGACCTTATTAGATGTTTCCCAGGGTGTCTATGAGTGAGGACAAAACACACTGGAAAGGACATGTGTTGGCCTGTGGGGACTGTCATTAGTCAAATGACCCATTCAGGCATGTGGGTGGACCCTTGGGTGGGGACCACGTGTCTGCATGGCAACTGGTGGTACCTGGCGGGCCAGGACCTAATGGCCATGTTAAGGCGGGGTGGCTATGATGTCACCGGGACCCAGTTGTTACATTTGGTATCAAAGGAGGAACCCATCCTTAAGTGTGGTGCACTAACTTCGTTGAGATGTAGGGCCCACAACGAGGATGTTGTGCTCTAAAGGGGGTGAATGTAACACCCCCGAATGATAACGGGTTAAATGACCAAATGATAAGACTCATATCAACAAGGTGCACCTTCCTTTTTGGGAGATTGTCCGGTTAGAACTCTATAGTTAAGCGTTTTTATCCTGGAGTAGTGATCGGGATGGGTGACCTTCCTGGATGTTTCCTGAGGTGTGTGTGAGTGAGGAAAAAACACACTTGAAATGACATGTGTTGGCCTGTGGGGACTTTCATTAGTCAAATGACCCATTTAGGCATGTGGGTGGACCCTTGGGTGGGGACCACGTGTCTGCGGGGCAACTGGTGGTACCAGGCAGGCCAGGGACCTAACGGCCATGTTAAGGAGGGGTGGTCGTGCTGTCACCGGGAGCCAGTTGTTACACATTGTATATTAAGAAAATTAAATAAATCATAATCCAACTCCGGGAAACAAGAATTTGGGTCACTATCGATCTTTTTAATTTTCATTCCTTAGGGTATATGATAATATTTCTCTAGTGTAAGGAGGGATACTGCCTCTGATAATGATGTGATTCATTTTTCACTAGCACTTTCATGGAAGATGAAAAGAAAAAATTTAATGAATATAAGTGTTATTTATAACATAGTTTGGATATATTTGAAATATTTCAAATTCATAAAATATATAATATCCTTCCATTTCATAGTTTTCAACCCATTGAAATATGATAACATCATTTGTGCATATGTGTGGTCCACAATGTCCATGAAGCGATGTGATTCTTATTTTCATCACCCCATCACATAGATGATATATATGTATATTTAAAGAAATAATATGGTTTTAATGATTTGATTTGAATTATATAAATACAAAATTACACTTATGTGTTTTTTATAATGATCATAAAAATAATGGATACTTCACTCATGCTTACATATATTCAAATATCTCTACAATTTCACCATTGATAATTTTTTATATCCACCATTAATTATTGGTTTTAAAAGTATACATGATTTATTAAAATTATATTTATTTCATTTTTATTATTTTATAACTGAAGGAAAAATGAAACCTTTGACCATATTCATCATACTGATTCTGTTTTGATCAATAAACTAAACGTCCACAAAACACACGATGTGGATGTAATTTATTACATATTTTAAATATTATATTAAAAATAAATAATAAAATGTTTTCAGTTTAATATTTTAAACCTATAAATGTATATTATGTTATAAAAACACAATTTAATATTATTATACATGAATTAAACTTCCTATATGGAATGTCTAGCCTCAAGTAAAGGATTTTTCATGTCGCTTTAACTTTAGCGTGGAATATGAAATATTCAAAAAAATATTTAATTTTATTAGGGTATATACATACCATGAACTTATTTTGTGATTATGGAAATAAAAATTATTTATATTTATAAATCCATACAAGTTTCTCCCATTTTTGAGGTTCTAATCCGATGATTATCAAAGGATTAAGGGTCTTCATCTTAATTTTCCTTTATTTTGGAATATATTAATGTTTTTTACCTAATTTATTTTATATGATCTTTATACTTCCCATTTTATATGTAAAATAATGAATTATAAAAACATTATATTATCTTTTCAATTTTAATTATTTTTTTGAAAGGTATTTGAATTGAATGTTACCAAGTGAAAATGAATTTCAAAATTTAATTAAATTTAATTTAATTATGTTAATTCTTTATTCTTGTTGATGTTATAATATTATGTGTTAAATTATTATTTTTTAGATTATGTTTTATATATAGTTTTCAGATTTGGATTTACATTTTATACAAATAATTTTTTAATTGATTATTTAGAAATTCAAAATTGTGATCATCATAGTGGTTTCTCATCTCCAATTTCCTTTCTGGGGACATAATTTATGTGATAAACCTAACATCCTATATGAGGTGTATTTACATCCCATTTGAAAATTTAAATCAGGAAAAACCAAATTTTCATTGTATTTAATGAATCATTTTATGTTATTTGGACATGGTACTTCTTATTAAAGGGTTATAAATGTGGTAAAGGATTTATGATATAGTATTCATACTTTCAGGATTATTTTTTTTAAAGGTTCCTTTTGATGAAATAATATGATCTTATTCATTTAATACAAATATATTTTTTATCTATGGATAATGGTTTTGGATAAAATAATTTATTATATTTTCTATCATTTTGTATTAATTTATCACTAATAATGTAGATTTTATGAAATATTGAGCTTGTATTCTCATTTATATTTTCTATATTTCTCAACCAAATACAAGTTTTTTAAAAACTTTATTTCTAAAAAAATTATTTCTTTGAGATATTTTTTATGAAAATTTACATTATTGAAAGTATTTATATGATAAATTTATAAAAAAAATTGAAAGGGAGCACTTAGAGTCAATTAGAAAAAAATGGAACATTACCATTATTTTTCAAATGTTGAATGTTTTTAATATTACAGAAAATGTGAAAAGACATTATTTTAACCTAATAAGAATGAAATTTTTTTATATGATCATGACCACTAATTTTTTTAAATCATAATTTTTATGTTTCGAGATTATTTTTAAAGAAAAATATTTTCAAAATATGTTGTTGATTTTTTATATTTTAAAACATATTTTCAAAGTGAAAATTTTTTCCATAATAAATGTTTTTAATACTTTTTAGTGGTATTTTAATTCTTAAATGTAAAAATACTTTGACATCTCATATTATACAATGGGATATATAGAAATTAGGAAATAATTATTCTCTCTTTGGAATGATGATAATTGTTTCAATAGACTATAATTAAACTCATTTTGTTTCCATGTGATAATGATGTTGTGAAAGGAATTATTTATTTTTTTATGATAAAATTAATGCTCTATGTGATGAAGTAATTTATTGGTTATTATGAATTTTAAATTTTAATTGTTGAACCCCATTATAGATTATATTTAAGCCTTATGTTATTTATAAGATGGGTGTACCCAGATAGCATTGGGTGGGGATGATATAGATTATATGATGGGTGTTCATAGATACTGTCTGGTGATCTACATAAATATTATTGGATGGTGCAACCATATAGTTCTCTAATAAATTGGATAATGTTCATCAATGTTTTAGTAAAGAATGATGTAGTTGCCAGAGGTTTCATCTTATGTTTTTAATGGGGATCCTATAATTTTATGATATGATGAAAATGGGATATGAATATAATGTTAAAAAGAAACCAACAATCTATATTAAATTAGAATATAGTATTTTTATGATTTATATGATCATGATTTAAATCACATGGAGCATGATTATTTATTCTTATAAATAATAACATCGAAAAAGATTTATTCCATGGTTAAATATTGATTATTCAAGTATTGATGAGTTTGAATATCCAAATGTTAGGATCATGCATTGTTATTAGGTCATCACACCATTATGATCATCATATAATCACTGATGACATTCAATTATTAATGAATATGATACCACTTTCTGATAATTTTAGCTCACCCATCTTATGCTTCCTCTTCCCTAATTTATCAATAATTTAGTTTAATCAATTCTATATATAATTGTTTCATATATTTGATGATGATGACCTCTTATGGAATAAGAAATTATGGGTATAATGTTATATATATTCTCTTTATATAATGATTATTTTTATGTACTTGTTCTTCATAATTTTATAAAACACTAAATCTAAAATGTATTTGGGTATGTAAGTGATATGATATTTCCATAAGATTTTGTATGTATTATATTTTGAAAATCATGTCACATTCATCATTATCAATTCTATGAATATTATGATTATAATTATATCACCATTTCTGAGAGTTTGGCTCTAGAGATATTAAATTATTTTCCATAATGAATAACATAGATGATCCCAGTATATAAGGAAAAATGAAACTCTTCCACACTACATAGGCTAGCTCGAGGGACATATATAATGGAAATTTTAAAAAATTACACAAATCCCATCAACGATATTTTTAATCATATAATTAAAATTCATTATATTGAAATATTGTAAATAAAAGAATACAATCAAACATTTAATTTTAATTATAAAAAAGCAATCACAATTCATAAATATATCCAATTAAAAAATATGACTAAAATAATGATTTTATTTCTCCTAATTTGTTAAACTAGGGCCACATATTATATTTCTAAAAAATGATTAAACATTGACAAAGCCACAACCATAATCAAACTCTTATCAGGGTTATCATCAATGTGTATCATGTTGAAACACACAGAAATGTCTTCAATAAACTCTTAAGAAATGTAACGTCTAATTTAATGGTGTATGTTCATAGCATGGAATACTAATATCTTTGATAAATTAATAGTAAAATTAAAATAATAAAATATATATATTTAATAATTACATAATTGTAATTATTTTAATGAGATTTTTTGCTAAATTATCTCCTTGATTTATTTAGCTATTTACATATATTTAGCAATAGTAGATAGTGTAGACACCAATAATTGAATACACCATTTCTATGTGACATTTTCCCCACAAAAATTTAAAAATATCTATTAATAAACTTTTTGGTAATAATATTTACCATATTATTAGAGTCCACAAATCCATTCACTGATAAACTAGAATCAATATTTGTACCATTATGAAATGATAATGAAGCATAGGATGAGATGTATATCGATTATAATTTAACTGAATTCTATTGAAGTTTTATTGGGTTACTCATAAATTTTCTCAATATATTTATAAATAAGTCAATATCTACTCTGAAGCCTATCATAGAATATATGTTGCTAAAAATAATATTTTCAAAATACTCTTTTACAAATATTTTTTATCTTATATAATTGTAGGTGATTGTGCAAATGAGAATTTTAAATTATGAGATGCTTTAGAATTCATATGTATTAATAAATAAAAAGATTGAATATTTTAAAAATTCCATATCATATAAAAAAGTGACAAATGTGATAACTTGATCTGATGATATCCATTAATTTCCATTCCTAAAATTGTCTTAAATGAACCAAATATTTCATTTTAAAAAATTCCATCAATTGAAATTTTATTTGAGAGATAGGTTTCATATCTTGATAAATAAGTAACATATCATCAACATATTTAATTGAATAAAATAATAATATTTTTTACATATTTAATGTAAACAAATGCATCAAATTGAATCATGTTAAGTAAATTTTATGACCTAAAAGAATCAAAATTCTTATAGAATTGGTGTGAAACAAATATAAAACCACATAGTTATTTTTCCAAAGACATAAATATTTTTATTTAAATTTAGTTGGGAAAATATCATTGAGGAGTCCCATACTCATACTCTTCTGTTCAGTGATGAAAAAAATACCTTAACAAATTATCATTCATATCATGTGACACGATCAATGATAATCACACATAAATTTCTATCGATAATTATGATCCAAAATAATCTCACACAACATAGTGAACCACATTTTTTAGTATATTTGAGGACATGTTATATAGGGAATACATTTTACAAAATATGTAAAAATTTCTCCAAAATCAAAAAATAATAAAATCCCTTCTATAAATTTTATATGTTACACTTTTTTTATAACCATATGAAATAAAACATGTTAAATGGGTGATATTAGATAACAAGTTCGGGTAATCTTAGAAGATAATAATAAAATATCTTAAGTTATCAAAAGATAAATATATTAATATAATTGGGATTATAAAAAAGTAATACAAAAAATAAATAAAAGATAATCATTCATATAACAAGTAAAAATTCATAGATTTGATTATTTTGGAATCATTATTCAACAAACATGTTCCATGAGATCATGTATAATTATAGATTATTATAATAAAACTCTGACTTCTTTTAAATAGGGACATCATTAATATAGGTAATAATCATTTTGAGGAGCCACCCAATTAGTGCCCACATATAAAAGAACCAAACTATACATATGAATAATTATCTCATAAAATATAAACATTTAACCATTTTATTATAGGGTGATATATGACACCATGAATCGTTCATCCATAGTTACGTTTACCAATTAAAATAGATCATTCAAAAGTTAACAAAGAACCAAAGGAAATAAAATGTGGTTCAAATCATTTTGAAATTGATTCATATAAATAAATCCTTTAAAATTCAATAAATAATCATAAAATTATACATCCATGTAAAATAAATGGGTATCAATAGATATCCTATAACTTTCTAGATAAATACCCTTCAATAAATATAATAAAACAAATAAAATTCAAAATTTATAGATAATGGGTAAATTTTTAGACTAATAAGTTCATTAATAATATGATGTACGACATCTAGGTAAAAATATTAAACAATAATAATAAGATATTGTGTTTCTAATGAGGAATATAATTAGAAGAAAATTCATTTTTAAACATATTGTACATGTATGAAAGAAAAATGAAGTAATGGATCATTCCTAGAAATTATAAATACAATATTTAATATATACATAAAAATAAGTTAGATGGTTATTTTCTATTAATATACTAAATCCATAATTATATACGAAAATGTATAATGAATTTTATGAAAAACACTTTTTGAGTTTTTAAAAAACCCCTCTTGAAATAAGAAATATCCTTGATCAATATAAGCCATTTTTAAATAAATTTTTTTAAAGAATTTTGATTTTTAATTTCTCTTAGAAATCATGATACTATATAACAACCATTTAATAGAAAACTAAAAATGTAGAGAAATATGTTTGCATGTAGATGTAATATTTTACAAAGAGTCTTTAGAAAACATTTTTAATATTATCATAATAAAATAAAGTTATGTTTCACATTCAATAGTTATATTAAAAAAGATGAATTAAAACAATTGAAAATTGTTTATCATTGAAAAATAAAATAAAAATATATATGATTACAAATAAATAACATTTTTCAAATGAAACTTCAGTTTGAAGATAAAACATATGATTTGAAGGGATAGAAAATTTTTTAATGTTTTGAAATATCCATGTTGAAAATCGTCATTGTAAAAATTTTAAAAAAACATTTCTAAAATAGAAGAAGGAAAATTTATATGTCACATGATATAAAAAATAACTGTGTTTTACATTATAAATTATATCATTGGTAGAAAATGAAATTATTGATAATGAGGGGAAATTATCAACAAAGTCTATTCGAATTATTCTCAACAATGACATACTTTTAGGGAATGAAATTTTATTAAGAAAAATTAACAAAATTATAAGGTCATTATAAGTCATCGTGTATTATAATTTACAATTCAATAATATCTTATTGTGAAATAATATAATCCTAGTAGAATCAAGTTAAAAATAGAGAAATATTACTCAACATATGGAGTTAGGTTAATAAAAATTCATTACCTTGTTCCTGATTCATTTTTTTATATGGGAATAAATTCCTCAATAATATAATAAAATTTATTATAAACCGTATTGTAACAACCCGGTTCTTATTCTTGAGGTTCGGGTTTCTTCTTTTCCTTTTTCCTTATGTGATTTTGATAAAATAAGGGAAATGGGGAAAATCCAAAAATTTATGGGTACATGCCGTGTACTTCTGTATACACGGCGTGTAATTTGGCCATGTGGGATGAGAATAACAGGTGTATAGGCTTGTCGGTGATTAAGGGAGTAAAAACTAACAACATCACGTGTACTTAGTAATGCATTCCATACAATCAGTCGATAGGTGAACAGTAAGGTGTTGGGAGTAGCCTTTATCAAAATGATAGTACACACCATGTACTTAGTAATACACGTCGTGTAACCAAGTCGGCAGATGAACAGTGAGGCGGTGGAAAGTGGCTGCTAGAGGAATAGTTAAAAAATGGAAATTACACCCCGTGTACTTGAGAGTACACGCTGTGTAGTTATGTTTTTTATTTAAAAACTGGCACTATCCTCCTCATTTGATAGAGGAGGCATAGAACGCACTAGGAGCCGCGAGAGAGAATCCCGGTACTTGGAGGAGCTCTTGATCGCACACTGGGACTCTAATTCCTCCGTCTTCGATCTCGTTTGAACCACACGGGTAAGGTATTTCTTCTTCTTTAACTTCTCCTTCTAATTATCTCCCTAAGGGATGTTTTTTATGTTTGAACAGGTAATCGTTATTCCCGGATCTATGTTGTTCTTGGTCGTTTCGGGAGGTTCCTTTCACGTATATTTTTCATAGGAGATCAAGGTAGGTGGTATTGTGTTTATTATCAACTATCGAGTTGATTTTGTGTGTCATTTTACCACGCACCCGTGTTCGGTGTGTCATATTGCTGAGGCCTTGACTATTTAGATACCTTGAATTGCATATGTGATTTTATGATTATGTATAAACTACTGTTTGGGATTTCCACTTTGATCCATGGCCACCCTGAGGGTGCCTTTCTCTTGTTTAGCCGTTTGTCCAGGATACCCATTGGTATGTCGTGTTCATAGCATGTTATGAGTTTTCTTGAGAGAAAATATATAAACTACTTTCTTATGCGTTGGGCTTGGCCTGATTATTTTCTTTTCCTATGGAATGCCTGAGGGAAGTGTTTTGTTTAGCCTGAGGGAAATGTTTTGTTTAGACTGAGGGAAACATTTCATATTCCTGAGGGCAGTAGCTTCCATGCCTGAGGGAAATATTCATAATACCTGAGGGTAGTCACCTGAGGGCTTCGATTCTAATTACCTGATGGTAAGGATTTTCAATTATGAGGACAATTTTTACTTTGAATATTCACTGTGGTGGTTTCTTAGGTTGTACCTTCCAAGCTAAATCATAGGCTTGGTATTATTATTATCTTTTACCTATTAGATATCCTGTTGTGGTTTTTGCTAGGGAACTGTATAGTAGATTGTCGACTGAGGCTGAGTCTTGGAAAAACTCATAATTCAATTATATTTGAATTGTTAAATAATTATTAAAATTGCAATATTATTGGTAGAAATATTTACTTTTGAGTACTTCCTAGTTTACTACATTTCATTATTGCCCACTGCTGTTGCACATTTTCACTGACAATTGGGATTGGGCCTTTGGTGGTTGCCTACTGGGATTTATTTTTCATACCATGTTTGGGTCATGTCTTGGGCCCAAATAGATTATATTGTTGCTAGTGTTGATAAGGTCAAGGGACCCTACACAGGTACATGATTGTTGTAGAGTAGTCGGAGAGCATGAGACCGAGCTTAGGCATGTGATGTTGTTGAGTTCGTATTGTACTGCCTTGGTTTTGTTTTGCTGTATTGTAATATATTGCAGTGTATCCTATTTGAGTGCTTTCCTAGAATTAGAGACATGTTGCATCATCATCTATATGATTTTTGGTTATCTTTTACTTCAGTTCCGTTGTCCATTTCAGTTTTATATAGTTTACTACTTCTTCTTTTGAATTTTTATATTTTGTTCCACTACGCTACACTTTGAAAAATAAAGGAATAGTTTCCTTACTGTCATTACTAGGCCCTCGCTGCTAGTCGGTATCCTCTAGAATTTTAAGAAATGCGCTTGAGGTCATGTGACCAACTGGGTTCGGGGCGCCTGTTGTGTGGCACCCAGATCCGGGACGATACAAAGTGGTATCAAAGGGTGTTTCTTTTATCTGAGATATTTTATTATTTGGCGAAAACAGAAAGAGATAGACTGTTAAGGGATTCAGTAATAAACCATGCCCGGGAGTAACCTCCCCATGTATAGGTAAAGGTCGGATTGACTCGAATTAAGTTGGGTTTTTCTGTTTATGAATATTATTGTTCATTTGATTTTCACCGTTGGGTGACGCACTTATGGTGTGATGTTTATGTTTTTATTCTTGGTATCTATTTAGTTGCAACCCTATGAGATGAGGGTATGCCATCACATGCATCATTTAGGCACATGTTATTATCACATGCCATGCATAGTTTCCAAGCCATGTAGGTGCATTAGAAATTTTATGTTGTTGTGATAGATGTTATCCTAGAAAATGAATGCGGTTGTGATAGGTACGTTGATAGATACGCCTACTGTTGATATGGTATTTGTACATGTTATGGTTGGGTTTATAAATGATAAACTTTGGATCATGATAAGTATGTAATCTATTGGACCAGAATTTAACGGAACATGATACAGCCTTTTTGTGGCGTCTTGTACTATAATTTGAATGGTTGGGAGATAAACATTGGTTCACGGGGATTATGTGCCCCTGTGGATTGGAATTTTGTATACCTATGCTTGAATTACTGAAATAAGGGACTCTGGAGTAGTTTCTAAGGCATACTGTCAAGAAAAACCTAGAATACATGTCCTGTAGTTTTGAACGCACGCAGTGTACTCTTCTATTAGGGAAGAGATGAAAAAAAATTAGTACACATCCTGTACATAAATATACACACTGTGTAGTATAAGGCCATGTAACCCACCGTGTGGGAGGGAACACAGGTCTTCCTGTTTTTACCGAGGACACGCCATGTACTTATGGGACACGCCGTGTAGTATTGACCAGTGAGAGACCGTGTGGATTTGGCCGTGTGGTTGGGGAAATAGGGTGGTCTACACACTGTGTGTGTGTGTAACATGCCGTGTACGGAGGGAAGAAACCCAGGATGGGGAAACTCTTGTGGAACATGTCATGTACCGATTGTACATGTTGTGTCGTGTTGACCCTATGTTCACCCATGTGAATACCAACACGGACGTAGAAATCTATGCTTATACACACCGTGTCAAAACCGAACATGCCATGTAGTGTAATTTTGGGATCCGACTATGTATCTAACAAAACGGGTTGTTGATATCTTTTCTATTACACTTTGTGTCTTTATGGAACACGCTATGTAGTGTGATCCATGTATCCGACCGTGTCTCGAACCACACGGGCCGGTGAAGCTCATGTAGTACACGCCATGTCTGGAATAAACATGCTAGGTAGTCTCAATCTAATGAGGACTGTGTAGCTTAGTCGTGTAGAAGGAATTGGGAGGGGGAAGAAAATTCAATGTACAAGTCCTGTGAAAAGACAACACGTCGTGTGGTTGGGGTGTTACACAGCATGTTCTGGAAGAAGCAAAATCCCATGTGAAAGACTTAATGGAACACGCCGTGTAGTTATTATACATACCTTGTAGTATTGTTTTTTAAAACTTGAATGTTTTATTTCCCATGTTCCCTTCATATGCTTATAATTTTTAGTCCTTGATGGTCTTAATCTATGGAGTGTGTTTGACCTTGTAGAGTCCGGAAGCCGAGACGACTACGAGTTGTTCTCCAAGAAAGTGGTGATGATTATACTTTAGAGATGGTAGGCCATGGTCTACCGATGGATCCTCCAATAGGGCCATATGTTGTGCCAGCCGTTATACCAGATGCAGGTGTGAATGCGCAGTTCCGTGAAGGCTTGATGAAGTTTATGCAGACCTTCCAGCGATCACTGCTGGTTATCGCATCTATGGAAGAGCTGACACATACATTCCAGCAGGAGCATCTGCCTACGTTTTCAGGGGATGGCGAACCATAGGCTGCGGGGTCATGGGTGGGTTCTATGTAGACGATCTTCGAGCATCTGCAGACCCCTCCTGGGAGGAGGGTCAAGCTCGCTACTTTCATATTGCGTGATTCTTCCAAGTGAAGGTGGGATGTTTCCACCCAGACTGAGCATCACAGAGACAGTTCATCGGAATATTTCTAGGTAGTCTTTTATGTCTTGCTTTCCAGAGACACTAAGGGTATATCAAGCTCAAGAGTTCATGAATCTGCAGTAGGATGCCATGATAGTGATGGACTATTCTTTCTGCTTTACCAAGCTACAACGTTTTTCACCTATTTTGGAGGGTGACGAGATGTTGAGGGCTAGATGCTTCGAGGATGGTGTTCTATATGACATCTGAGCACTGGTGAATGTTTTTAGATTTCCTAGAGTGCATGTTATTATAAATCAGGAGATAATTACAGAGCAGAACCTGTGTTAAACGATTGGTGCAGACCACGACGGCTCAACAACAGTCTTTGTTACTATATCTATCAGCAAGAGGGGTATGCAGATGGATTTCTATCATGTATTCAGTACTAGCCAGAAGAATTTTTCAGGTGGCCAGGTGATGTGTTACCAGTGTGCTGAAGTGGGGAACAAGAGGCCTCAGTCTCCACATGACCAAATGGAGTGCCGAGCATGTGGAAAGATGGGTCATCTGCAGCATTCTTACAGGGAGTTTCCACCATTTGGCTAGTGAGAGGGGTTATATGCAGACTCCACGTGCAGGAGCAGGGCTAGTAGCTTCTTACCTGTCAGGAAATTGGAATACTTCAGGACGTTCAGGATGACGTGGTGGTCGTAGCCATGGCATCCAGACTCTAGGGTCTAATAGATAGTAGGGTGGGTCCACTCAAGGTATCCAGGTTGTGTCGTAGGGTCACGACACTGGGCATGCATATGCAGTGCAACAGACCCAATAGAAGTAAGATCCCGGACCTTCCACTATTATAGGTACTATTACAGTTAATTCTATTTTATCTTTGGTACTTTTAGATACTGGTTCTACACATATCTTTATATCTATGCCCGTTGTGTATAGCCTTGGGATCTTTGTTTCTTCTTCTTCTTCTGATATTATGATGCTAGTCACTCTGTTGGAAACTAGAACGGCTGGTGTGTATTAGTGCAAGGTGTTCCCCCTAGAGGTTAGTGGGTGTCACTTTCTAAGGGACCTCAATGTCTAAGAGATTATAGCCTATGATGTCATTCTCGGGATGGAATGATTGGTACCCTTTCGAGTCTTTTTGGATTTCAATCGTCACAGGGTGAGTCTCACATCACCAGAGGGAGGAGAGTTTCTATACAAGGGAGAATGGGATGTCCAGGCGAGCCGATCTAGACCTGAGCATCGTGGGTGAGGTGGAGTGACAACACAAATTGTGAGTTTATATCAAGATGACTAGAGAAATTGTCAGAATGATTTCCCTCCAGTGGTTAATCGTTTCTGGGATTTCTTCCTGGATGATTTTCAGGTTTACCTCCAGAGTGAGACATGGATTTCACTATTGAGATCTTTCCAAGAGAAACAACATTGTCCATTCCTCCTTATAGGATGGCTACACCACAATTGCAAGAGCTCAAGAGGCAGTTGAAGGAGTTGCAGAAAAAAAATCATTCGACCAAATACTTCTCTTTGGGGTTCACTTGTCCTGTTTGCGAAGAAGGAAGAGAGTACTCTCAGAATCTATGTGGATTATCAGAAGCTGAACTAGTTTACGGTCAAAAATCAATATCCCTTGACAAGGATTGATGATCTCTTTGATAAAATTCAAGGATCAAAAATGTTCTTGAAGACTGACTTGAGATAAGGATATCGTCAGTTGCGCATTAGACCATCATTCATACCACATACACCCTTTCAGATCAGATATGGTCTATATGAGTACTTGGTCATGTCGTTCGGACTCACAAACACGCCATCAGTTTTCATGGATCTAATGAATCGTGTGTTCCACCCATATCTGGATTCTTTTGTGGTAGTCTATGTGGACAATATCTTGGTGTACTCTCACACTCGACACCACCATGACACCCATAATGAGATTGTACATAGTACACTGAGAGAGAATCAGTTATATGCTAAGCTCTCAATGTGAAACATTTTGTTGGACCAGAATCACCTTTTAGGTAATATTATCTCAGAGGTAGGAGTTGTGGTAGACCTAGAGAAAGTTAGAGCAGTAGTTTCCTACGAGCAGCCTAAGAATGTGTTTGAAATACATAGTTTTTTGGGGCTAGATGGTTACTACAGGCGCTTTATACAGAACTTCTCCTGCTTATGACCGTCATTGATGGGTTTGACTAAGAAGGTTATGAATTTCGTTTGGTTAGAAGCTTGGGAGACAGCCTTTCAGGAACTGAAGGTAAGGTTGACATCAGCACCAGTCCTGATTCTTCCAGAGCAAGGGAATATCTATACATTTTGCTGTGTTGCATCAGGTATTGGGCTACGAGCAGTTTTGATGTAGGTAAATCTAGTAGTTGCGTACGGGTCTCAGAAGTTGAGGCCACATGAGAGTAATTACATGATGTATGATATCGAGTTGGCTACAGTAGTTCATGCGTTAAAATATTGGATACATTATCTCTAGAGAGAACATTTTTTGGTGCTTACAGACCAAAAAATCCTTAAATACATATTTACCCAGCATGACCATAATTTGAGACAATGGAGGTGGGTAGAATACCTTCAGTTCTTTGACTTTGATCTTTCCTATACACCTAGTAAGGGTAACGTAGTATTTGATGCACTGAGTAGGAGGACTGAGATACAAGCAATGCAGGAGGCCAAAGGTGAGTGGCAGCTTATGGCTTTGTTCTCTGAGATGCATTTGGAGGTGTACAATAGTCAGGGGTGAACCTATCTTTCATCCTTATTTGTGAATTATACCCTCCTGGATAGAGTGAGGATGAGACAACTATCTGATTCAGAAGGCCTAGTTTTACAGGAGTTGGTGACAAGTATGGACCCTCCTCCTGGTTGGACGATAGGTGATGACAAGGTACTTTGTATCCATGGACAAGTGTGGGTTCTAGGGGATATATGTGAGGAGATAATTGGGGAGTTTCATGCTTCGGCTTGGTAAGTGCATCCTGGAGTTACCAAAATGTACCATGACTTGAGACGTCAGTATTGGTAGCCGGGTATGAAAAAAGAGGTAGTTGGTTTTGTTACGAGCTTTTCCACCTGTCAGCAGGTGAAGGCGGAGCATCAGAGACCAGCTGATTGTTACAACAGTTACACATTCTGGAGTGGAAACAAGATGATGTTGTGATGGACTTCATGACTGGGTTGTGGAAGTCACCTCGAGGAAGTTATGCCATATGGGTTGTTGTGGACAGACTTACAAAGGTAGCTCACGTTTTTCTGATCAAATAGGCCTTCATAGTTGACGAGACCAGGATGTTATATATCCGAGAGGTAGTACGTCTTCATGGGGTCCCTTGTTCGATCATTTCAGACAAGGAAACCCATTTAACATTTTGTTTCTGGAAGATTTTTTAGAGGTCACTGTGTACACAAGTGATTATGAACATAGCTTACTACCCTCAGACCAATGGCCAGACAAAGAGTACAATATAGGTGCTAGAAGAAATTCTATGGGTACATGCCATGTACTTTTGTATACACACCGTGTAATTTCTCAGTGTGGGATGAGAATATAGGGCGTGTAGGCTTCTCGACGATTAAGGGTGTAAAAACTAACTACACACCATGTACTTAGTAATACACACCCTGTAATTAGTCGAAAGTTGAACAGTATGGTGGTGGGAGTAGCCACCGACAGAACGATAGTACACACAGTGTACTTAGTAATACACACCATGTAACCAAGTCGGAAGATGAATAGTCAGGAAGTGGAAAGTGGACACCAGAGGAACGGTTATAAAATGTAAAGTACACATCATGTACTTGAGAGTACATGCTGTGTAGTTTTTTTGGGTTAAAAACATGAAATAGCCTCCTCATTCAGCATAGGAGTCATAGAATGCACCAGGATCCACAAGATAGAAGATCGTGACTTGGAGGATCTCTTGATCTCACACCGGGACTTCGATTCTTCTGTCGTCGATCTCGTTTGAATCGCGTGGGTAAGTTATTTCTTCTTCTTGAACCTCTCCTTCCAATTATTTCCCTAAGGGACGTTATTTTGGATTGAATGGGTATTCATTCTTCTCAGATCTACGCTATTCTTGGTCATTTCTGGAGGTGCATTTCATGTATATCGATCAATGGAGATCGAGGTAGGAGGTCCTGTGTTTATTTCCAGCTGTTGAGTTGATATTGTGTACCGCTGTACCACACGCCCATGTTTAGGGTATCATGTGGATAAGACATTGACTGTGTAGATTCCTTGAATTTACAAGGTGATCTTATTATTATTTATAAACTTCTATTTGGGATCGCTTCTTTGATCTAGGTCCACCTCGAGGGTGTGTTTCCCTTGTTTAGCCGTTTGGCCAGTATACCTGTGGGTATGCTGTGTTTATAGCATGTTTTGAGTTTTCTTGAGAGAAAATATATAAACATATTGCATATGGGTTGGGCTCATCTCGGTTATTTTATTTTCCTATATAATTCCTGAGGGAAGTTTTTTTATTCTGAGGGAAAGGTTTTGTTTAGCCTAAGGGAAACGTTTCATATTCCTGAGGGCAGTAGCTTCTCTTCCCGAGGGAAATATTCCATATTCCTGATGGAAATATTTGTTATGCATGAGGGCAGTCACCTGAGGGTTTTGATTCTGATTACCTCTGGGTAAATACTTTCATGTAGGAGGAAAATGTTTACTATGAATAATTACTGTGGTGATTTCTTAGGTTGTACCTGCCAAGCTAAAGCACAGACTTGGTATTATTATTATCTTTTACTAGTTAGATAGCCTATTGTGGTTTCTACTGTGGCACTATATAAGAGATTGTCGGCCGAGGCTGAGTCTCAGAAAAACTCAAAATTCAATTAAATTTTAATTGTTAAAAAATTATGAAAATGGAAATATAACCGGTAGGAATGTTTACTTTTGAGTACTTCCTAGTTACTTCATTTCATTATTGCACACTACTATTGAACACATTCACTGACAGTTGGGAATGGGCCTTTGTTTGTTGCCTACTAGGATTTCTTTCTCACACCCTGTTTGGGTCATGTCTTGGGCCCAAACAGATTATATTGATGTAGGTGTTGATAAGAAAAGTGACCCTACATAGGTACATGATTTTTTTAGAGGAGTATGAGAGAATGAGACCAATCATAGTCTTGCGATGCTACTGAGTTCCTATTGTTCTGCCTTGGTTTTGTTTTGTTGTGTTGTATTAGATTGTAGTGTATCATGTTTGTATGCTTCCTTAGAATTAGAGACATGTTGCATCATCATATATATGAATGATTGTTATCTTTTACTTTATTTCTCTTGACCATTTCAGGATTATATTGTTTACTTCTTCTACTTTTGTTTGTTTATATTGTGTTCCACTGCACTACACTTTGAAAAATGAGGGCACAGTTTCCCCACTATCAGTTCTAGGACCTTGCTGCTAGTTGGCAACCTCTGGAATTTGGGGAAATGCGCTTGAGTTCATATGACCAACCGGGTTTGGGGAACCCTTTGTGTGGCACCCGGATTCGCGATGTTACACATATTATGATAATTATTAATTTATTATTAATTTAATATGATACATTTATTATCATATTATATTTTTTATTATATATTTTTTCCCATGAGTATTATTTTCTATTAAAATTGAACTAGTTTCATCATATTTAGATAAATTTTCTAAAATATGACTTTAATTTAATAAATATTAAAATAATTAATATAAATCTTTTTGAACAATAAAAAATTATTTTTTATTACAAAAATAAATTAATAATTATATTTAAGTATGAATTTTTATCTATGATAGAGTTTGATAGTGTCGTTAATATAGATGGTTAAACGGACCCAAACAAGAACATACTATAACACGATGGGTGAGTATGGTTAAAAATGTTTATAATATTATTATATTAATATAATAATGATTATTTATTTTTTATAACTTTTTTTGAATCATAATTTAATTTTTCTACTTAAATAAGGGAAATAAGTTTGAAAAACGTAAAACATTACATCACAGTAATGGTAATCTGCACAATGAATAGTTTTTGAATTTTTTTAAGTTCATGTGATGGAATATATATGGTTTGATCCATCAATATAATAACACTTCCTTATACAAATGATAATTATGTAATTTTATTAATATGTTATGGTGATTTTTTGATGTGAAATATTAAGAACATATGATAAAGAGTAACCAATACTCACTTTGGTACCCCAAACATTTTCATGGAATAATCCATTTAAAAGAAGGGATTAGTCTCAAATATTCTAACTATATGATATATAAAATTAAATAGGATTATAGGTGGAGAAAAATTATAGTGCGTCAATATGAAATTCATTATATTGTGTATTGAATAAAGGGGAGGAATTTTCCACATTTATAATTGAACAACCATTATATTAAAATAATTAAATGGAACAATCAAATGTTAAATTAATCCAAAAGTGATAAATATTTTAATTTGGTGTTATATAGGCTTGATTAATCTTCCACCAAAAATTTTAAAAAAGTTTTACCCATGTTTCAATGCATATAACACTGGATGCTTTACATTTTAACATTTTGGTTTTTCCCTTGAAACTCATTTTTACCATAGTAGTTAATGTTTTATAAAAAAATATAAGTTAAAACGTCTTAATAAAATTTTATGTTTTAAAACTAAATTTCGACTCCATTTATTTTAATTCCGTTTGTAATACTAATAAAAATAATATTATATTACACAAATTAAATATTTAAACATGATTTTTTAGAAATTTTTATGTCTTCAACGTTAAGTATTTATAAAATTATATATTTTAGATAACTAATTGAAAGAGTGATAATATATTTGTATATATGATTTTTTTTTATTAAACTGATTTTTTATAATAAGTTAATTTATTTTATGATATGAAAAGTGAGAAATATTAATAAAATTATTCTTCTATAATAATATTTTTTCCATTATAATGGTTATTAACATTAATATTCATAATCATAATTGTATTCCCTAAACTTATGTTGATATTATTGAATAATATTCTCATGTTTTTGTATAATATTAATTATTTTTTTTATATTTAACTTCTATAGGTGATTAAAATAATTATTTTTTTATAAGAGAAGAAAAAGTTTTTAGATTAAAATATTACATACATTTCCGAAACATTAAATATGGGTTTTATGAATTGGAAAAAGTATTTTAAAATGATTTATGTTACACTATATGTGTGTATTATAATAGAAAATTGTTCCAAAAATATTTCATTTGTGGATTTATTAAGATAATTTCATTAATGTAAGATTATTGTAAAAGTTGTAATTTTTTAATATTTTCCTAAAAATCAATTATTTTTTAAAACAATAAAAAACTCTAAGATGATTATATTTTCTGGAATTAGAATATGGTTTTAATTAATTAATTTTAAAAATAAGAAGTTTTTTATATAATTTTTTTAATATATATATATATATATATATATATATATATAATTATATTTTTTCACAATAACCCATTTAAGATAATATGTTTTTTTATCCTTTTTTAATGTAATTATAATTGATTAAAATACATTTTTGTACAATTGGCATAATTATTGTTAAATTTTTATTATTATATTTCTTGGATTTTTTAATTCGATGTTTCTTGTGGAACAATTTATGACTATTTTGTTTAATTAAATGAAAAAGTATATAGTAAAATATTTTATCATTATAATCAACAATATTGATTTATAGATTCTCATCAGGATAAATAAGTAAAACAGGTTGGTTTAATATACTAATTATTAATATTAATTTTATTATAAGCATAAAAAGATATCAAAAACTAAATACATGAGTGTTTAACCACTACAGAAAATTTTTTGAATAGTCAATTCCATAACATTAATTAAATCCCATGGCTATAAGTCTAAATTTTATTATCAGACTTTTTATCTCATATATTATCATCATTTGTTTTAAACATCAACTTCTACCCAATAAATTTAGGAATAGGTACCCTTTTCACCATGGACCCAATATGTCTTTTCCTAAGTAATTCATCTTAGTGTTCCTATAAATGATCTAGAATTTGGGATCACTATCATTAATAACTTGCTTATAGTTATGTAGATTATGTATAATAATTTCTTAGGAAATATAGAGTAAAAAATAATTCATATTAATATGTATATAATGATATGAAGATATAATGATCCTCATAACACAATATTTAGGGATGGTACAATAATTAATTGTAATTGTAGGATCACTACTCGATTCCAGAAAAGAATAAATCATTGGATGAGTCTCAGATATAGAATAATGTTACAGAGTCTCCAAAGGAGACTGAATTTCTATTGTAGGTTCAATTAAATTACCTTCAATTTGGGATGTATCATCATTGTCCTCGGTGATAAGACTTTATTATTGAATAATGGATTCATGGAATACAACAGCCATGATAATGATCCAATTTTAAAGATTGATTTAATCTTTATTGGGTTGTAACCTTTAATCATTTTAGCATAACCTACTAAAATAAATATAACGTCTCTAGGATTAAGATTATAATAATATACATGGGAATATGATGTACACAAAAATAATCACAACTTTTAATTTGATGGTTTCCAATTAATCCATTGTTCTTCTTGGATTTTGAATTTATATGAGGTTGAAAAAAATTGGTTGATTAGTATTATTTTAGTGCTTGAAGACTCCTTTAAAAGAAATAGATACCTCCAAATATGTAACCATGATTCATAACCACTTTAAAATCATTCTTTTGATTCCCTACACTGATCCATCTTTCTAGTGAGTGACTCTAATAATATGGTTACTTATAATACCCTCGACATCATAGATCTCAACATGAAAATTTGATAAATATTAAACCCCTTTATGAGTTCTCAAAACCATATACTTTCTCCTTGTTTATATCTCTATAGATAAAATTCGTGTTTTAAACACCCTAAAAGAATCAAATTTGTTATGAATAATTTAGAAATATCCATTCCGTAATAATAAATTAATTAAGGTAAGCATGAATGATACTTCATAGTTATATGACATTATAAAATGATCAAATATGTCATAGTATATGTAGTCTATGGGATTACTAGCTAGGAATTCCAATTTATTAAGGACAAAACTTTTATATTTCATAGTGAAATAGTCATTAATGATGGTTATGTTTTTTTGTAACTGAACTCAGAATCCTTTCCTTACTCAACACCTAATTATATTTTTCACGAACATTTCATAACCCCTACACTAAAACATGTTTTTTCCATAGTTAGTGATATAAGTACTTCCCAACATTTGAGAGTGAGTTTTCCTAATAAACACAAACTTCACATTCACTGATATCCTTTAATAACCATACATGAAACTCTGACAATCTTAATGAAACTAGATTCAGGTATATAAATAAATCCATTATAATATGGAACCAATAATTAAATGATAAATCTATATTTTTCATGGACTAATGTGGAAAAAATTGTAGTGGGAAACACATTAATATATCTATGAAATAATATAGCACCCACCCTTAACTGAAGACCAATAATTTTTTCCGAACACCACCTCACCTTCTTTATACAAGGACAAATTTAAAATGGGATATTTATTGCATGACATATAATAGGAACTCAATGAACCAAACACCCACTAATCTTTAAATATGTGTTCATAAAAATTATTCAAATCATCACTACTAGAAAAAACATCAGTAAAAAATGTTTGATCATTAGAATCATTTGAATTCCCCCATAGATTTATGTTTAGTGAAATACAGTTTAATATATCAATGACTCTTATAAAGGTATAATCTATCTCTACTAGACATGGAATCAATATAAATTCTCTTATGGTTTATGTAATTACCATCACCATTATCATTCCATTTTCCTCACAAGTAAAACCTTAAATAAAAATTCATAACCACAACCCCCACCTTAAGATTTTGTTTTTTTTAATTCACAGGAAACAAATCTATATTTGAATTTTTCCAATTTTTATTATTATATCCTATACATCATAGCTTTTATCAGAATTATATATGTGATATCATGTAAAATTAATAGAATAAACTATTATACTTCACCCATAAATTTAACATCAGTGTTATCTAGATCAACCATAGAATTATTATACACATCAAGGGGTACTAAAATTAAAGATTCAACATGAATCACGATTGTATAACACTTATATTTAATATATAGATATTCAATAATATGTGTCTTGAATTTTATTATTAAATTAAAATTAAATAATATTATAAGAAGTATCATAAGGAAACTCTCAAAAATCATTATCAACAAAATATTGAAAAATAGAACAATGATATTAATATAAAACTTCAGTAAAGATGTCAGTATATGAAATTGTAGTATGCGATATGATATGATATGGGGTTTGGTATTTGTTATAAAATGTAATAAGTCGAGAGGGTGAGATGAAAGAAAGGGGTGTATATAATAATGGAAAAGGGAGAATTATATGGGAAGGGAATGATCTAATAGTACCACAAATAGGATTTTAACATTAAATAATAAATATAAATATGATATAATGGTTGATTACTGCATTGAGAATTATTTCGTTAATTCATCCAATAAAAAAATAAAAAAATGAAAAATTATTATAGGAAATACCTCAAATTTAAAATTTACCTTTAAGGACTATAGTGAGTGATCTTATTTATTTTGAAATGAGAGAAACAAACAATACATGAATTATTATCTATACCAACACCTGTATCCCAGCAGTTCTTTGAAATTGTTGGGAAAGGGTACCTATCCCAACAGTTTTCTCAAAACATTTGAAAAAGGGTATATGTATTTATGGTTTCCCAGTAGTTTTGATAAACCCTTTTTAAAGGGTTTATATGCCAATAGTTATTCTAAACCATTGGCATAGGGTTATAAAAACCGCTCTATAACAACAATTTTTGTTAAACATTGGCAGAGAAGATATATCCCAGTTATTTTTAAAAACTATTGGGACACATTTCCCCCAAATACAGCATGATCCCTCCCTCAAAATTCCAGATCTAATTATTTCCCCTAATAGTGCGCATCTCTCTCCTAGTCAATGAACACTCTTCCACAAGAAGATACACTGTTGTTTTCATTTGATTTCTTCCAAATCAAAATCGTTTCAAAAACTTCAAATCAATTTCTACCAAAACATATCTTAAAATTGGTGAGTTTAGTTTCTTCAATATATATTTAGTTTCATCATCAATCTATAAAATCACATCCATTAGACGAATTGATTTTGATTCATATACTATATCTCTATATACATTGATTCACTATTTTTTGCATATACGACATCTGTATACTCATAGATACACTGATTTTGTATAAATCCATTATATTTCAACTTTATAGATACAATACATCTCTATAAACATAGATGTAGATTTTTTTTATATACTGCATCTGTATACATACATTACATCTATTTTTTACGTATATTGAATCTATCTGAAGCCATTATATTTTTAATATGCATACTACATTTGTATTACTATTACATTGTGATATAGAAATATAGTGTAAAATAAACCACACATTGTTCTATATGTATTCTATTGTTATATTAAATTGTGCATATGTAATATGATTTAATATGCACCATAAATTGTTGTATTGTAATCAATACTTACACTATGAAATATGTATATGTATTTCTATTATCCAATTGAAATTTTATTCAATATGAATCATAACCTGGGTCATAAGTAATATCTTACAAAATGAAATATATATTTCAATAGTAATTTATGCATAAAGTATCATTAATTATGTAATAGTAATTTATTACAATATGCATTGGTATACTATTTGATTTTTCAATATTGCAACAAACATCATAAATTGTGCAGTGGTAATATGTTTTTCTTTACACAATGTAAGTGTAATCACCAATGAGTTTCTATAATAACTTTTTATTATATACCATACTATATAAAACTATAATTAAGTATGTAATCTATATTTTTATTATATATTAAATTTATATATCATATAATAGTTGATATAATATATTTTTTATATATTAAGTACACTATATATAAAAACTTATTGAATAAATAATATGAAATACACTACTATTATATACAATAAAAAATGAGATAGTACTTTAATATGTAACATGTGTTAAGATTGATGGTGAAGTGACTTGTGGGATGCACTTGGGAGAACTGACCTGTATGAATCAGTTAGTAATAATTCATGACTTTTTGCAAATTCATGTCCCAGACTACACAACCCTGTTGAGATAGAGTTAACCAAATTTTACCCACAATATCCTTTACTTAATAATACATTAAAATAATAACATTTATACTATTAAAATATTTTATACCCACTTATATACTTCCAATGGATTAAAAAATTGTTTATATTTTAGATGAAGCTATTGATGAACACATCTATGAGATATTGGATATTTTTAAACCATGATATTTCTTATAATATTACCCCACAATTATGGACCTTTTTCATAATTTTATGATGTACCATTTTTTATCCTAAGGATGAACAATTACTCTTATTTGAGCACATAGATATACTAATGTTCTCATCATAAAATGGAGAGTCCCTTGAAAATATTGGCATATATTTGAGTGTGGTAAATATAACACATTGTGGTATACATTGATGTCTTTCAAACCTTAAATTAATCATCTTTCAAGATTTATATTATTTTCATTGAGTACCTACATGTTTCTAGTTCCTGACAGCAATATTGGAACCTTTTAAATAACACACCCTTTAAAAATTATCATTGACCACTAATACTATAATGACACCATTGATTAGAAATATATAATTAATTATAATATAAAATGATCATTATATATATAGACTTAATGTCAATTGTTATCTCATAATAATCTTTGAGATATCATTCATTATATAATTATTTTCCATCACATCCTCCATGTTTTAATTCAATATCATGGTTTTATATTTATAGTTTTTTTAAATATATATAGTATTTTTTTGTATTTCATATCATTATTATCATATAGAGTATCATGTAATATATGTATTTATATAAACTGAAAAATTATATTTTAATTAAATATAGTTTCTTTTGGACTTCAATATTAATGAATTTATTTCTTGAAATGACGTTTTATAATTTTATTTAAAGAATGTATAGAAGTTATATGAATGAAACTGATCAGATTTAAATAAATATTCCAAAAACTTTAGAGATATTTTTAGATTTTACCTTTGGAAATTCTTTAGGTAGTGGTCACAAACACTCCCCATGTTATAATTATGTTGGAATACCATGGTTGATCCATTAAAGAGATAGCTACCATATTCACAAATATGGTTTTCAAAATAACTACAATTTGTGGTATCACAATGGAGAGCAAATGGAATATCCAAATTTGATGATCCAAATGATTGGACTGGATTATTGAATTTTTTAGATGACCAGTTTACATTTATTCGTCATCATAAGAAGGAATTGACACCGATCCTAGAAAGATTCGATAAAATAACACATGATGTGTCTAATGAAAATGATGATGCGAACAAGGTGAAAAAAAATTATTGATGTTTAGATGAATCATATATATTGGAAGTGTGTTAAAATGAAAAATTATTAATTTTTAATTTGATTGTATCACAAGAAAACCATGTATGGGATTTTTAATAATTCCATCAATTAAATTTGTTGCATCTTGGAGGAATTACATTCAGATGATGCAAATATCTCCTAAAACCACTATATAGCATGGATGTTGGTTATTGATCATGGATTTTTTTTAAAAATGCATGCTTTACCCAATGATTGGAGATTATTCTGGGATGAATCTTCTGAAATAAATGGTTGGATAAAATTTGGAACATCACAATAGTAGAAAAAAAGCTGATGGAACGCCATCCCTTGTGCCACATAAAGTAATGTGGCACATTCTATTTATCCTCAGAATCCATAAGATTTTCATTTATGATAAAATATCAATAAAAATTTAATGGCATGTTACCATGAGAAAAAATAATAATTAAGATTCAGTTCACCTTGAACATGGATTTTTATGGAAAATATTTGATGCTCAATATTCTAATTTGATAGTTGACATGTGTAATGTGAGGATGGGTCTTTCATGTGACTGTTTGAATTCTTTTTTGTAGATTCATACTTCACACATCAGATGGTCGGTTTAAAAAAAATTATAAACTTCCTCCATTTTTTTTATGACAAAACCATTCTCTTTCATGAATATACTCATATTTTTCCCTTCTGATCTGGAAAAGGATATAGACCTCTACATTCAACCATTAATATGACTGTTGAAACTTCTTTGGGATGTGGGTGTGATAACATATGATTCATGTTTGAAAGAGATATTTCATATGTGTGTTTCACTTATGTGGATGATCAATTATTTTCTTATCTATGAAATGTTGGTTGGATAGAGCAAAAAAAACATTGTGTCCTATTTATATGAAGAATACTCAATTTAGATGACTAAAATGTCATGGTTGTTTTAGTTTTATGGGTCATCTGTGATTCATTCCATGGACCATTCACAAATAAATAATCATAAATGATTTTACAATACCATAGAGACCGGTGATCCACCTCATGGTATGTCTAGAACTTATGTGCATAATGAATTGCTAGATTTTGGTGTTTTATTTGAGAAATGTCAAATGAAATCTAGAAAGATAAAAATTGTTTCCAATGAAACCTGTTACAATTGTAAGAAAAGGATTATCTTCTTTGAGTTTCCTTATTGGTGAACCTATTTTTTACGTGATTTATTAGATGTAATGAGAATTGAAAACAATATATGTGCATTGTTTCTTTTGATTCATCTAAATTTTAAGTGAAAGTAAAAAAGATGACTTATGATCTCGATGTGACTTGGTGGATTTGAGGATAAAACTAGAATTGAATCATGTGTGTATCAGTGAAAATAAATGGTAAGATACATGTGATTCTTTTGTGATAAAACATAGAGAAAGAAAGAAATTTCGAGAAGTACTATAGACTATTAATATTCTGGATGTCTATTCAAGATATATATCAAAACATGTAAATAGAAGAGGTTTGAAGATGAAATCTTCGATAAATCATGATAATCGCATCCTTCTCCAAGAGTTGGTTCCAATATTAACATGTCATCATTTTCCAATAATTTAAAGGTGTTAATTATTCAGTTCTTCCATTTTTAACAATATTTGTGGTAAGAATATGTCCAAGTCATTCTTAAAAAAAATATTGGTTGAGACACCATTAATTTTGTGTGAGTTAGAGAAAATATTTCCTCTATCATTTTTCACATGCATGTTTCATCTCACTATGCACCTTTCTACCGAATTACATCTTGGAGGACCTTTTTATTTTCATTGGATGTATCAAAATGAATGGAATATGTACAAATTGAAATTTTATATCTTTTATAGGAATCATCATAAATGTTAAATCATTAATGATTACATCAATCAAGAATGTATAGATTTATACTCATTGTATTTGTATGATCTTACTATTATAATGAACACACAAATGAGAAATATAGAATGACAGTATTAGAAAATTGAACTCATTTTTCCATCAATTCCTCAAACAAGAGGAATTCATGGATCATATACATTGAAGACATTTAACCTTGAGTAAAAGTAGATGGCACATCTCATGTTGTTGTTCAAATATGATTTGTTTGATGAATACTTAAAGTAAGTAAATTGAACATGTATATCTTTTCTCATCTCTTTTAATTTTACATATCTGTTAAACTATTTCTATTTTTATCAATTGAGAACATAAAGAAATGATAAATATAAAGAATCATTCTTTATCTTTATGAAAGAGAGAGTTGTTTCATCGCAAAGAGTATTCTACGTGCTTGAAATTGAAGGTATAAATATTACTATAATAAGTAAGTAAAAACAATATTTAATTAAGTTTAATATTCATTTATATTTTAGGTACCGATTTTTCCTGCTGACACTCTCTCTAAAGAAATAATATCTTTGAATTTTGGTCCTAATACCGTTGTTCATTAATGTAAATCAATTTTGATCAATGGATACCGATTTATTATCACTGAAAGAGGAAAGAACATGAGAACGCCACAACAGACTGTTATACCCGTGCATCAGACAATTGACCACATTTTGAAAATATATCTCACTATGGAGTTGTTGAAAAAATAATAATATTGGATTGTCACTCTTATGGTCAAGTCACTATAATCAAATGCCAGTTGTTTGAATCAATGATTATGCGTGAGACCGTTATTGATGATTGTGGATTTATAGTTATTGACATGAATCTCACTCTTACTTCCAATAAACTGTATGTATTAGAATCAAAGGAGATACACGTTTTTTGTTAATTATCATCTTAGACCTGAATTTGTTGTCATTATTTAAGTAATCCCAAGACATATTTTTCATGATAGTGATGATAGAATTGAAAATATCCATACTCCCATTGGCCTTGATCCATTTATTACTTATGATGACTCCAATTATTCAATTATTAAATCTGATTGCTAACATGAATTAGTTGTGGTAAATATATATAATCATTCATTTTTGTTCTCAGTCCTTTTTGTTTGGATGAACTTGAGTAGTTTATGTATGTACTGTAAAAATTGATTTAATATTGATTAAAAATATTTTGTATCTTACTAGGACATCATGCGCATTGGAAAAATTTACTAGCTGTAGTTTTATTTGAGTGGAATTTTATAATATTGAATTGAATTTTTTTCAACCCAACAAAACCAAACAAAACTGAAAGTGTTAAATTGTAAAAAAAGGATGAATTGAATTTTACATATTAAACGTATTGATATGAAAAAAAATTAATGAAAATAATTACCTTACCAAAAAAACAAACTAAATACCTAACTGAAAATATAAACCAAATGTTCTAAAACAAATAAGTCATGTCTCATTTTGTTTTATTTTTTGGATACACATTAGTTATACTTTTATAATTACGTTCTTATTTTTTTTAAATTAAGGAAATGAAAACTATTAAGGCACAATGAAGAAAAAGGATGACTAAAACAATCATCAAATGACATAGATGGAAATTCTTCCATTTGGGAATGTTGTGAATATTTTATTTCAAATATATATTTCAACAACATATAATGACAAGTGAGTAATTTTATTTTAAACATTTATGTACGATCCACCACTTAGTCTCCAGTTATTCGGCCAGCAGCCTAGTAGTGGTCTTATTACTCTGGTTAGTGGCATGAGGGGGTGGTACCAGAGATAGGCACGCTAATCGCCCTACACATTTAGACCCTTCCCCTCCCACTGAAGTACAATTTATCACTCATGATCCATTTTTTTCGTTAGGGACACACAAGATATTTAGGCCTCTAATGTTTTAATCGGCCTTTACATCCGAGCCTCCTCGCCCATATTTTCCATATCCCCCAATGATTCCCAATCCACATCCATATTATGTTATTGGCAATCCATCTTTGTCTTCTTCATTACCATATACTTCTTTTTCTCTGAGATTATACATTCCATCTTATACTCCTTCTATGAAACACATTATACTTCCAAAATATACAATGGGACCCACTATACCTGTACAAGGAGATGATTATTTAGTGCCATCGGATCCAATGCCTCCCATTGAGCATGCTGTCATAGGAATATTTTATAACCCTAACTAAAATATTACCATATTTTATTTTCATTATAATATGTGTTGATATAATATTTTCCTTTATTTCATAATAGATACATCTACTAATTGGTGGAGGGGGAGTATATTAATATGTTTTGCGTGGAACCAAAGCGCACAATTGATGGTGGACTAAAACTAAGAAAACCAAATGATCAAAAAATAAGACAGCAATGTCAGATGTTATTAGAGATACTTTCCAAATACTCTGGCATCATTCCTATCAGCCTACTATCATAGAGACAGTTTCCAAACGAAGTCAAGGATAATGTTTTGGCACAAATATGGGTATAAAATCTACTAGATTTAATATTTTATTTTTTTATTTTTATTGAATTAATATTTGTGTATCAAATTTGGATTATTTTTTCTAATGGTGAGGGTGCACAACTAGCACATCTAAAATAATTAGGTGAGATTTTTAAGTCCTATAAGAATGATATGTATATTGACTTCAATGATAGATTTAATATAGAGTTATAGGCTATATCTATCAAGAATGAGTGTACAATAAAACTGTATTGTCAAATTACTACTCATTAGATGACATAAAATGTTAAGGTATTAATCATATTTTTGGTTTTTAAATAAACATTTATAATTTTTTCATTAGAAATATATTTTTTATTATTGAATTTTGTATAGGAATAATCATTAAAAATAAAAAAATTGCTGATTAAAAAATACCACCATAATTTGGGGTGTTCTGTGATGTTATATTATAATAAGAAGAGAGTAAAACAGTTGTCAGTAAATTTTATTTAATATATGAACATTCTATTGTTTCCACCATAATTTTTTTAATTTATAATGTTTTGATATAATTTTTCTCATTAATATTATTATTGGTAACCTATTTTTAATAATTTCTTCCAACATTCAATGTCATTATAGTGGTAAATATTGAATATTTAAGGTTGTGTTCCCCGAGGAAAAATGTTTTACTCGATTAGAAAGAAAAAATATGGAAGTGTGGTTAACAAATAAACACAATAGTATATTGTATGTTTTACATTTTTGGTTTAAATTTTTAATATCTATTTTTTATCTTATTAATCTGTTTATATTTTTACAGGCTTCTTTGGAGTCACTTGATGCCCAGCAACCTGTCATTTTTGGGAAATATGATCATATACACTAGGTGTTTGGATATGAGAACCTTGGGAGGGTGTGATACTAACCATGGAAAAGTATAGCCTTGATGAGGTATTTAACCTCTTCAGGTTCAAGTTATAGTACCACTATGTTGGAAAAGGTTAAGTCATAGGCACAACATGCCAGAAAGTGAGCACACATGTGTAAGAACAGGATGATAGAGAAAACAACATATTTATGAAAATGATGAATGATTTATGCCTATCACAACCACAAGGGGATAGTGTAGCATGAGATGAATATATGTCATCAAGGCGTTCATTTTATAGTGTAACAGGCTACAATCCTAGTGGGGGTCAAGACAAAGTCAATTCATGAGGTAACGATGGAGAGGAAGAGGTTGAGTATGAGGATGGTGTAGAGGCTGAGGCTCGGGCTCAAGCTGAGGCTGAGGTGGAGGATGAGGGCATAGATGAGGGTGAGGATGAAGTTGAGGTTGAGGATGGGGATAATGATGAGGATAGGTATAGGGATGAGAATAAGGCTGATTATGATGGTGATGGTGATGATGGATATATTGATTCATTATATTTTTGATTGATATTACTAACATTTGATGTTTGATGATATAATGTGAATGAATATATGTGTGATTAGGTAGGTCAATTTATGCTTGACTTCGGAATCCAAAATACTATATAGTTTTAATCACAATCCATTTTCCCAATGTGTTGTATATCTCTTTTGATATTGTAATTATGGTATTAGGAAATTTAATATATGATTCAACATTAAAATGATTGATTGGGTTAGTTATCTTACTTTTATCTTTTTTTTTCTTTATCTATAAATGGATTGTATGAGTTTTCTTTTTTACATGGTATCAAAAATATTTCTAAACCTTACATATCCTTTTCCATGAAACCCTCCCCAACATACCACCCTCCCTACCAAAACCACCAATTTCAAAGGCCCCAAATATTATCTCCTTACATGTTATATCCTTACAAACCTCTCCCCTCAATATGGGTTCACTTACTTTCCCATCCCTCTTGATGTCTCATCCTCTGACTGTGTTGTGTGTGACTAACAATATTTTTCAAAACACATCTTTTGACATTACATGAACACTTTTTTGGGATTCAATTTATTCCATACCAACATATATTATTCAATAAAATTTCATTTTTTAGTGATTTTAGTATCCTTTAAATTCATAGAAGATTCTTTCAGTATTGATGATATGGACCTTGATGATCTTATATTGGTAAATCCTCCCTATTTTATCTTCTTCATGGGAAAACTTACAATTATTCCTCCATTATGATTAAAAAACAAAGGTATCCCATCCGTAATCAATATCTCCTTTTTATTTTATTTTATTTTTTGAGTACACAATTATTTTTGATTCTATTGTAGTTTTTGTATGATAGATCATAGTTCCATCATATCTATTCATGGACATGGCATTGTACACTATTCCACTACTCATGGAATTTCTTGTTGATGTGTCCATAAAAAATCATGTTAAAAAAAATTGGAAAACTATTCCATCACATAGAAATCTATTACACTATCAATGGATACCTAGTAGCCCTGCACAATACTCAGGTAGTCATCGGTGAGTCACATGGAAATAATCTTTTTTAGTCAAACCAATGCCGAAAGGGAATAAACTTGCATTGTTTTTATATTAGGTGAAGTCAAACAGTAGGCATAACCAAAATATCTCATGAAACCACATGTCATCATTCTAACATAATTATTTTCAGTCAACAAAATTCCCAAAAGTGTTACCCATAATATTTAACAAATGTACCTTATAAATCCATATACTCATACACCGTTGGATCAAAGTTCGAAATCTCAAGGCATGATGATATATATTCTTCTATTTCATAGCAAATAAACTTCAATACAATAGATATACTTAATTTTTATATGATGGAATCACACACCACTAGTCATAAACTAATATTCCAAACACCTTCTATGTACTAATGGTCAACCCCATCTCCTTTTACCCATAATATACGGAGGTCTCCACCCATAATGAGTGGGAAACACCACCTCAATGGATTTTATCCTATGTGAACATGAGATAGATGGATATATTGGCTAACCATAGTGGGAGGCTTCACAAAAATTCCAAGGCTACACTATTGGGAAACCTCTGTCACCACCTATGAACATATTTTCCCAATAAAAAATGGTCAAAACCATCAACCTCATCATAAAAACCCATTTCACCTGAATTCTATTGATTAAAATCACTCATAGTCACATGTTCCATTCCCAAAACATTCCCATAGAACCATATTAGTGGTAACATCATAAAACAATTTCTGTACCTGACATCATCATGCCAAACTGACCATAGAGTCATAGATCACACATACCATTCCATAATTGAATCCATCATACCATTTTACATGTGAGAATACCTTTTAGTGTTTCCTAATAACTATAAAAATATTAAGAAGTTCATAAATGGTATCTCTTAAATCATCCCTCTCACACCTATTTACCACACATCAGCAAGTACATATATATGTTTAGGAGAAATATATACAACTCCATCCTTATAATCATAGATTTTGTAACACCCCAAGATTTCCTCATTCGTTATTTCATCAAAGTAATTCAATAACTTGTAATACACACAACACTGAGTTCAAGCGCAGCACAACTTACAAAACTAGTCGTTGAAAAGTGGTTATGAATAGTATTAACTGAATTTTAAACTTTATATAATCCTTATAATTTAAGAATCCATATTATGAGTTTTTATACATAATGTCATAACAAATTAATTTTTTTCAGATAAAATAAGTATTTTTCGAAAAAACAACTTTTATCGATTTTTAATGGTGAACCCTTTTTAAATCCAATATTTGACACTTTTATATATTCAATTTGACAAAATAAATATCTTATTTAAAATCAAGACATAATAATTTAGTTTTAATAATTTTTTAGTGTTTTTCTCATAACTTTCATATTTGGGTGAATAGTGAAAATACTATATTTTAATTGAAAAAACTTTTTTAATATAAATAATTTATAGTGTTAAATTATACATTTTAATGGTTTGGAAGTATAAATATATTATATTTTTACCATTTAATCCAATGATGGTCATTGTAAGTAATTTCACTTTGAGATTGGACAAAAACAAGTGTCAATCTTTTGATAGATATTGTTTCTTAAAAATACGCCTTTTGGTTTTGACAATGGGACTTAATTTTAAATTAATAAATGAAACTTATATGTTTTGAATTTGGAAAAATAGAATTCATTTTTGAATTCTGAATATCAAAATTATCTTAGGGTGAAGTTTTGATATTTTTCTGAAAACATTCAATTTTTGATGAATAGTGAAAAACACTGAGTTATTGTTTAAAACTGAATTTTTATTTAAATATTTATTTATATTATTTAAATTTATATTAGGCCATAATAGATAAATAATACCTTTATTTTTCCAATTTAATTCATTGGAGTAATTTTGTAATAATATTAGATATATAAAATTTCATTGAACTTTTCACCATCTTTTACCCACCTCCTAGGAGATTATGAAAATTCACATAAACCATAATTTTACCGCTTATGTTATCTGAATTTAAGAAATATAAGAGACACGGGTAATATCAAGAGTAAAATGTGGTTCAATAAGATAAAAATATTTTTTTTGTGAATAGTAACTTTTTACTTTTATTTACCGCGGTTAAAGGTAAATAGGGTAATTCAAGGTAAAAAGAATATTGTAATAATTAAAAATTACCTTAACACATGTCCTAACCTTATTGGATGAGTAATGAACGACCACGTGTATCTTTGGGTCGATTTTGGGACCCCATGGAGTCACTTATGAATGATAATGACACTTTAGATTAATTAATTTAATGTAAAGTCAAAATTGACATAAACAAAAACCTTTTAGTAATTAATTTTTATATTTTGTTATATAAGTAATCATTTTGTCTATAAATATTCATTATAAAGATAAAAATATTTCCAACATCAGGGTATTTGTTTTATAATTTTTAGACATCGAAAAATTAAATTATTTATGACACAATAATGATGCAGTATTTACCTCATTAATTAATGATTTAAATAAATTAGATTATAAATATTAAAATATTATTCAAAACATGTCCAATTCTTATTTGATGTTTTTATTTCGACCATGAGTCATATTATCTTCTACTCTAATGATTTTCAAACCTTTAGAAACTGAATATCATTATATAATAAAATAATATTTTCACACTTTCCTAAAGAGCCCCTCCTCCCCCTTATAAAAGGAGACCACTTGTAACCAATTACTCACAACTATGAAGCCTTTATACTTGTCCATACTCTGAAAATTAATCTCCCTACAACCCTCTCCTCCTCCTAGAAGTGTTACCTTAAGCAGAAGGCACATTAAGAAGTTCTTTTGGTTCAAACCAATGAAAGTTACCCAAATTAAAGGTAATAGTTTATCTTAACTTCATTTATTTTATTTTACTTCTCCAACCCCTAAACTATTTTTATTCCTTTATTTTATAACAACACCAGTATCCTAAATATACTAGGATTTTGTTATGATAATTATTTGAATTACACTTATACACACCTCCATCTAATGGGTGAAGAACATAATGCTTCTGTGGAGGGAAAACTAATGCCTCACGAAACGATGATTGTTCAATTACCTTATACCGCCCCTCATGGTGGCCATTATGATGGCACTGTATTTATATATGATATATATTATGTTTATGTTTTCTTCATGATTCTGTATTTATTTATATATATCATACCTTAATGTTTTCCATTATGGGTAAAGGCAATAATTTCATTTGAGGAAGTGTGGACTACCACCCCTTCAAAGTGATATGACTCGTTAATACCATATGTGGGACGTATAAAGGATGGAGTTAATGATATTATATATGATATAATACTGGAATTATAATATATCTATGTATCATTATGTTTTAAGTACATTAAAATATGAAATATAAAAGAAAGTAGTGTTCATGCGTACGTACGACTAGAAATATTTCAAAATATTTTTTACTATTTACTAGAAATTGGGTTAAATTAATTTATACCTTTATGTGTTTTTAAAAGAATATTTCCGTCGTTTTCTAAACAAGGTACTTTTTGACCTTTTCAGAAAATTTAAGGTAAGAATGTCTTTTTTAACTTATAAGGTGGGTGCGGATATTTTTCACCATTATAACATCATAAAATCTTCCCTTAAAATCTTATAAGAATATTTTCAAAATAAATTCTTTCATTATAATTATGTTACTCTTAAATGATTTCAAAATAGAAAGAGATATTTCTCTAAAATGGGTTTTGATTTCATCTAGTCAACTTTCTTTGATGGATTTTAAGTTTATTTGAAGTTGATTTATTATGAAACAAAACATTCATATTGTATTAAAGGTTTTGTGACATGTTTGACTGTGGAGGTTCTATTTTTAAACCATTCATGGTTTATGGTTAAAGTATTGACATTTTGTATGCTAGTTTTAATACAAATGTTTGTGATATGTTTAAACCTTTTCATATGATGAATGTATTGGACTTAGTAAGTGACGGGTGGAGCCCTCTATAGCTCCTCGATACATCTGTAGGTCTCATGAGATAGCTAGAAGTGTAATTGACCGAGGCCTTTCCTATTTTCATATTTGGTTTTGGCCGACGCCTTAATCATTTTTAGACATCTTGGTCGAGGTCGTGACAAAATGTTTCATAATGTCCGGCATTATTCATTCTCTCATTATAAAAATAATATTGATGGTTCATGTGGTCATTCGACTAGTAGAATAACCATGATTATGTTTTATTATGGCATTATTTACTCAGCTCATATCCCTGCCATAAAATTATTCATGTTTATTATTGGTAAAGGAATGTGGCTTCAATTATCTACCATGCTTATTATTTATGTCATTTTCGGTTGTATTTCTTACCCTTACTGAGCATTTGATCTCACCCCTTTCTATGTTTTATTTTCCCCAGGATTCAAAGAAATGTATTTTGATTGATATGCAGGGTTAAGATAAGGCAATAATGACGTTCAAAAAGGATTATTTATGTTGTGTTGTATGTTATAAAGTGTAATGTAACATTCATGTATGTAAACTATTTTCCAAGACTGCTAAACTGATCGGTCCTTTGGGACTTGATTCCTTGTAATCATGCCAATGTTATGTAATAATACACCGAATCTGGGTAACTGGGGTCGGGGCGTTACAATTGGTATCAGAGAATGTTTAGCAATAACCTTGGAAAGTAGATTTAGATAAACTATGATTAGAACACATAGCCCTAAGATAGACATTGAGGATTAGTATAGAAGAACTTCCTAGGATTTTGGTAATGTAAATATTTTGTGATTTTTCTAAGAAAATACATCCCTATCTAGAAATGACCTGGTAGAGGCGGCTCCGGCACATATGTGCCTAGGTGTAAAACCCGAAATCACCTCTTTGAGCTGGACTTGAATGAGAACTGGTGCACGACAACAGGCCTTGTTGCACTCTTTGTTATGAAACTTCAGGGGGATATGCTTAGGGTAATTCTTGTTTTATTACAAACCATTATGAAGGGTTTATGAGTACATATATATCCTCAAAGAAAACATTTTTGTGATTATGGATTATATCCATAAATTTTTCAATTTACATTAGGTATTTTTAATGTTTGGAATTATGAATTTCAATTCATAAACTGACCTAGTGTATGCCATTGTTTAGAAATAGCGCCTAGTAGAAGGAATGAGAACTCCAAAAATATCTATGATCCAAAGAGTTAGAAGGGTCATCTCATTCATGGTATTAAGCCAAAATTTAAGAGGGAAATAGTCTCCCATGTATTCTTAACATATGAAGAAATAATATCATGTGTAAGTAATATAGTTAAAGAATTATATGAGTCCTATAGCTTTGAAGGGAAGCAAGAGAAGAAAAGGATGGTAGAGAGAAATATGGATATAGGGAATAGGGGAAAGAAGGATGTTCCCATATGTGATAAATGTGGAAATAATCACCTTGGTAAATTCTTGAAGGAAATGGGAGTTTGTTATAAGTGTGGAGAAAAAGGACACCAAGTACGTGATTGAAAGGGTAAGAAAAAGTTTTCAACTGTAAAATGCTTCATCTTCAAGGTGTTGAGACACTACTCAAATCAATGTCCCAGTCATAAGAGTATACCACAAATGACGTTATTGGATAATAATAAAGTTATGATACTACCTCAGATAAAGATGAATGACTAGTGTTCTTATGTTGTTATTATAGAATTATTTCATTTGAGTGCTGTATCTATAGTATACTGGTTATATGAATTATGGAGATAAACAAGAATTTTACTACAGTACTATTTTATTGAGTATTTGAGATTATATGGTTCTATGAAAAGTGACTTAATAGTAAGCTACACTTTTTGGAAAAATACATGGTTGAAGGAATTTTAATCCTTAATATGGTCCTGATATTGAGGTAGTGATTTTGGAATAAGAGATGGTTGATTTGGATAAATTATATTGGATATTATTGACTAACTTGATACTGATTAATGATTTTTATATGCCTTCATTGTTGGAGTTTACAACATTTTTTGATAGAAGGAGTATATACAGTATTCTATAAAAAATAAGGGATCACAAATCTAATCAATAAGGTTTTATGGTAAATGAGGATGTTGTAGTGTTTTAAAATAATACATGATGAATGTTTTCACATGTTATTACGTGGAAAAAAGGATCTTCATTGTGTTTACCTTTCATAAATGTTTTGAACTATAAGTTTGGAAATAAGTATTTTGGTTATGTCTAAAGGTTGTTATGGATTAAGTTTTAAATTGTATACTATTGTTAAGGTTATTTTTTGGATTTTTATAAAAAGGACAACACGCAGACCATGTGACAACCCGTCGCGTCGGACAAAGCTGCGAGAATCGAACCTAGAACCGTAGTGCAATTGGGATTTATCGCCTACCACTGGACTACATGAAGTCCCTAAATTGTATAATGTAGTTTCTTTTTTTAAGGTTTTCATAGGTGAATTATAAATTATTTATTTTGAACGTTATACGAATAAGATAAAGTGAATATTTTTTAGTTCTACTATCTTTCAGAGTGAACGATGAGTTTGTGGTAGAAATTATTTTAAGGATGGTACTCTACTTGTGATGTTTATTTTTTTTCTTCTCTTATTCTATGATTAAATTAATTCTTAAACATTAAGTAAGGGATCTTAAAACAAAAAATTTGTTATCCTAATACCTTTTGTTTTGTTGAACCGATGATATTTTAAATCATCATAGATTGATGGCTTTGAGGCCCTCAATTATACAATAGTTTGTGACTAATAACCTCAATCACTCCCTATATATATTTACGTTTTCCTCCAATTATGTGTCTCAAATTTCCACCAATGTTCTCCTAATCGAGATCATAATTAGGTTATGGCTTTTTCATTCCCCTTTTCCTCTTATTAAGACTAAATCTTATTAACCCAATTTGTGATGTGGGTTTTCCCACGAAGGTATTTTCTAATTTCAACCTTTTATTTTTGAAGAACAATTTAAAATTGCGAGGATTCAATTTATTGAAGTAGGGAAGAATGTAACACCTCATGATTTCCTAGTTTGTTATTTCTTCAAAGTAATTCAATAGCTGGCAATACACACAACACCGAGTTCAAGCGCACCACAACTTACCAAACTAGCCGTTCAAAAGCGATTATGAATAGTATTAACTGAATTTTTAACTATATATAATCCTTATAATTTTAGAATCCATATTATGATTTTTTAAAAATAATTTTAGAACAAATTAATTTTTTTTCAGATAAGAGAAGTATTTTTTAAAAAAAATGGACTTTTACCACTTTATAATGGTGAACTCTTTTTAAATCCAATATTTGAAATTTTTATATATTCAATTTTACAAAATAAATATCTACTTTAGAATCAAGACATAAGAATTTAGTTTTAATAACTTTTTGGGGTTTTTCTGATAACCTTCATATTTGGGTGAATAGTGAAAATAATATATTTTAACTGAAAACAACTTTTTTAATAAAAATAATTTATAGTTTTAAATTATACAGTTGGATGGTTTAGAAGTATAAATAGATTATATTTTTACCATTTAATCCAATAATGGTCATTGTAAGTAATTTGACTTTGAGATTGGACATAAACAAGTGCCAATCTTTTGATAGATACTGTTTCTTAAAAATACTCCTTTTGGTTTTGACAACGGAAATTAATTTTAAATTAATAAATTCCACTAATAAGTTTTTAATTTTGAAAAATAACTTTATTTATTAATTCAAAATCTCAAAATTATCTTAGGATGAATTTTGGATATTTTTCTTAAAACATTCAATTTTTGATGAATAATGAAAAACACGGAGTTATTGTTTAAAACCGACTTTTTATTTAAATAATTATTTATTTTATTTAAATTTATTTTAGGTCATAATAGATACATAATACCTATATATGTTCAATGTAATTAATTTGAGTCATTTTTTAATTATATTAGATATATAAAATTTTATTTAACTTTTCACCGTCTTTTACCCACCTCCTAGGAAAATTTGAAAATTCACATAAAATATAATTTTACTGCTTCTGTGAGTTGAATTTTGAAAATCCGAGAGACACAGTTAATATCAATGAGTAAAATGTGGTTCAATAAGATAAAAATAAATTTTGGTGAATAGTAACTTTTTACTTTTATTTGTCGTCATTAAAGGTAAATACGGTAATTCAAGGTAAAAAAAATATTTCAATAATTCAAAATTACCTTAACACATTTCCTAACATTATTGTATGAGTAATGGCCTACCATGGTCATATTTGGGTTGATTCTGGGACCCCATGTAGCCCCTTATGAATGATAATGACACTTTAGATTAATTAATTTAATGAAAAGTCAAAATTGACAAAAACAAAATCCTTTTAGTAATTAATTTTAATATGGTGTTATATATGTAATATTTTTTACTATTAATATTATTTGGGAAGATAAAAATATTTCCAACATCATGGTATTTTGTTTATAATTTTTAGACATCGAATAAATTAAATTATTTATGACACAATAATGATGCAGTATTTAACTCATTAATAAATGATTTAAATAAATTAGATTTTAAATATTAAAAATAATATCCAAAACATGTCCAATTCTTATTGTATGATTCAATATCAACCATTACTCATCTTATCTTCGACTCTAATTATTTTTGGTCTTTTAGAAACCGAATATCATTATATAATAAATTAATAATTTCACACTTTCCGAAAGAGCCCCTCCTCCCCCTTATAAAAGGAGACCGCTTCTAACCAATTCCTCACACCTCTCAAGCCTTTAGTCTCGTACAAACTCTTTTAAATTAAGCTCCCTAAATCCTTATCCTCCACCTATAAGTCTTACCTTAGGCAGAAGGATCTTTAAGAAGTCATTTTGGTTCAAACCAAAGGAAGATACCCCAATTAAAGGTAAAAGTTTCTCTTAACTTCTTTTCTTTTATTTTACATCTCCAACCCCTAAACTATTTTTATTACTTTCTTTTATAACAACAACAGTATCCTCAATATACTATGATGTTGTTCTGATAAGGATTCTAATTACACTTACACACACCTCCATCTAATGGGTGAAGAACATAATGTTTCTGTGGATGGAAAACTAATGTCTCACGAAACGTTGATTGTCCAATTACCTCCTACTGCCTCTCATAGTGACCACTATGATGGAACTTTATTTATATATGAAATATATTATGTTTATTTGTTTTTTATTATTCTGTATTTTTCTTATATAGCATACCTTAATGGTTTCCATTATGGGTAAACGTGATAATTTCATTTTAGGAAATGCGGACTACCGCCCCCTCAAAGTGATATGACTCGTTAATATCATACGTGGGATGTATAAATGATAGAGTTAATGATATTATATATGATATTATACTTTAATTATAATATAACTATGTATCCTTATGTTTTAAGTCCATTAAAATAAGAAATATAAATGAAAGTAGCGTTCATGCGTACGTAAGGCTTACTGTCTCCATGAATGGTGCATTTCATTATTACCCCAAAATGATATGTATTGTTATAAATACATGTATATACTCGATATATATGATATATATGATATATAAATCATGAATATAATTCTGTATATAATGATATTTTGACCATGTGAACAACTTGTAACTATAAGGTGTTCATTTTTTACTCAAGCGCCAAATATCGACAAAACGAATGTTATTTACTTAAATGATTACATAATGTTTATAACATGGTAATAAGTGATATAAAAATAATAATAAACGTGAAAAATATTCTTAAGCAAGTATAAATTAACTTTATCTTATTATTCAGGATATTAAAGAACAAACGGGTCATGTCGGACACGAGGTAAGGGGTTTCTTATCTCACTTTTAATTTTGTGAGATTTCCATTGTTCACCAATTATTGAATGTCGTGTATTGTGTACTTCCATTTGATATATATATTATCATTATTCTATTTATATTCATGATATTATGTGATTAATTTTGTGATTATTTACAATTTTTCATACGACTCGATTGATTACAATGAGATAAGGGTTAATTCTAAAATCTCTCCATTATCTGAGGTTGTTTATACATAATTATCTACTGGGACCACTTTATCACCCGCATCCATGCTTCTTAAAAATGTATTTCAAAACATTTTATATTATTTACTAGAAAATTGGTTAATGTCATTTATACCCTTATGTGTTTTGAAATTAATCTTCTCATCATTTTCCAAACAAGGTACTTTTTTACCTTTTTGACAAATTTAAGGTAAGGATGTATTTTTTTAACTTATATGGAAGGTGCAGCTATTTTCGACCGTTATAACATCGTCAAATATTCCCTTGAAATCTTATAAGATTGTTTTCAAAATAAATATTTTCTTTATAATTATGTAACTCTAAAATGATTTCAAAATAGAAAGATATATTTCTCTAAAAGGGGTTTTGATTTCATCTATGTCAAAATACTTTGATGGATTTTAAGTTTATTTGAAGTTGATTTATTATGATGCAAAACTTCCATATTGTATTGAAGGTTTTGGGATATGTTTTACTATGGATGTGTTATTTTTATACCTTTCATTGTTTATGGTTAAACTATTGACATTTCGTATTCGAGATTTAATACGAATGTTCATGATATGTTTAAACCTTTTCATATGTGCACTGTATTGGACTTAGTAAGTGACGGGTGGAGCCCGCTATAGCTCCTCGATGCATCGGTATGTCTCATGAGACAACTAGATGTGGAATTGGCTGAGGCCTTTCCCAATTTGATATATGGTTTTGGCCGAGGCCTTAATCATTTTTAGACATCTTGGACGAGGCCTTTACAAAATGTTTCAGAATGTACAGCATTATAAATTCTCTCATTATGAAAATAATATTGACGGTTCATGAGGTCATTCGACTAGTAGAATACCCATGATTATGTTTTATTATGGAATTATTTACTAAGCTCATATTCTTTCCATAAAAGTATTCATGTTTATTATTGGTAATGTAATGTAGCTTCAATTATTCACCATGCTTAATATTTATGTCATTTTTCGCTGTATTGCTTACCCTTACTAAGCATTTGAGATCACCCCTTTCAATGTTTTATTTTTCCCAGGATTCCAAGAAGTGTATTGTGACTGTAATGTAGGGTTAATATAAGGGAATAATGACGTTTATAAAGGATTATTTATGTTGTGTTGTATGTTATAAATTTTAATGTAACATTCATGCCTGTAATCTATTTTCCAAGACTGCTAAACTGATCGGTCCTTCGGGACTTGATTATTTGTAATCATGACAATGTTATGTAATAATGCACCGACTCTAGGTAACTAGGGTCGGGGAGTTATAGATTCTTACTCATAGAATACTGAACACTAAAATGATTTCAAATATGAAGAATCTAAAAGGCGTATAAAAATAGAAAAATAGTTCATAATATTCATAAATACATAAGAACCTCATGTAAGTGAGATAAATCACAGAACAATGAACATATAACATTATCCTTTTCTCTAAGATACTTCCAAATTCTAATGATTCCATGATATATAATTAAAAGATTGATACCCCCACATAATTATTACCTACTCATTCACTTTCTGAACCATGGTCTCAATATCCTGGTGGTTCCACAAAAACAATCATCCCATAACACCCATATTAGAACCATTATAAACTATCATTTCCCACATACCATTATATTTTCATTTCACGATCATACCATACATGATGCCCATAAAATACCACATAGCACTAAATGCTCATACAATTCCTCCATCACTCATAATTTCAATATATTAACAAAAATATGTTAATTCACTTATCAAATAAACCCCTCATGCACAAATTTCAATAATAAAAAACTAAAAACCATACTCACATGCTCAAAATGTAACTCTAACTATCATTTTTATATAAAAGGTGAGTGGTCTCTCGCCATTTTGATCCAATCTCATGGGACACCATTTTTATCTAGTCTCATTCCCACAATCCAATGGTGAGTGCTCTCTCACCATCGAGATGATGATTATAACTTCCTTTATCCCTAAATTCATGGATACATTTTTTAATCTATCTTTTATTAAGCATTATACTAACTATAATTACAACCCTCCATTGAAATACGTCTATAAAAATTAGTACTTACCATCAAGAACCTATTATAAAGTATAATTCAAATGTTTTAAACACTAAAATCATCAATCAATTATAGAAACACAATAAGGATGTATAATTATCATATAGGAAGTAAAAGAGATTTTCTAACAATGAGATGACAATTTTTTTTCTTTTCAAAAGAAGAATTTTTAACTATGTCATGGTGTAGTAGATAACACACAACAGTGGAGGTTGACAAGTATTTTAGATAATAAATGTGAATTTTTTAGTGTCTGTCTAGGAACAAAAAATTACATTGACTACTCCATGATAAAATATTTGTGACCATATTTAGAAAAGTAAATTTTTTTTATTTGTTTGAACCAATGAAATTGGAATGAGTTAGTTAGAAGAGTGGTTGTCATGTGAATATTGAAATTGGTAAAACTATGTTATGGTAAATTTTATGGATGGAATTTTCTTTTATTTTTATGTGCTACTATTGGTTTTTTGTACTGTTTCAAGTGTTGTATGTAGGTGTATGAAATGGAGGGGATTTTGGCTGGCTGCTTTGTAGATTTCTGAAAATATCCTATAGCAACAGTTTTAAACCAGTGGTATAGTGTTGAACAACATGTATTTACAAACTATTTTAATAAATATATGAAATAACTCTATACCAATAGTTTATAATCCATTGTTAATGTTTTTAATTATTCTATATACCAACAATTTATTAACCATTAGTATAAATCTATACCCACCATTTTTTTGAAACCAATGGTATACTAAAATTTACAATTCCCTATACCAACGGGTTGGGAGTGAATATTTTTATTTGCTTATCCCAATGCCATAGTACCCAATGGTTTTCATTCCTATACCAATGGTTTGAATATATATTAATTAACTGCTTCTCTAGCAGTGATAATTCAAACACATGGATCATCATATTATGATTCATAAGGCAATTTTTTTCTTTCATTTTTATATGGATTCTAGGGAAATATTTAAACCCAAAATTAGTTGAATCACCAACCTTCTGTAATTTATGATTCTTCCTATGAATTTAGATACATGTATCCCACTCTGTTTGAATTCAATGAATTCCATTATAAATGTGGCCAGAAATTCGTAGGATCAAATGGGTGATCCATTTAAGCTCACTTGTGGGATATAATGAAACTTATTTCAATATTATTAACTCCTATCATTAATAAAAGTGAGGAATCATTTTAAAAATTGATAATTAATAATTGTAGTGCATCTTAATTCCTATTTAATCAAACTTCTTTAGTAGGATTTCAATTCTATGTAAAGGATCTATTATTTTTTGAGTATGAGTATTGAACCTCATCACCCAAATTAATCCAAAACGTATTATACTAATCTATGAAATTTTCTCTATCATTATCCCCCTAAAAATGATTTATCCACAAGTATATCTATTTATTTAGTTCTCATAATCCAATTACTTAAAATTGATATAAAATATGATATTTTAAACTATTAAAATGATATATTAACAATCTAGAATCATGAAAAAAGGCGGTGAAATTGAAGATGAAAAATTACTCATATAATTGATTATGAATAAAAAATGAAAAATAATGATGATGATAAAACATATAGGAAAAAACTCGGTTTCCATTTATATGTTCTGATACAAAATTATATGATGTCCAATATGGTTCAGTATGATTTGATGTATGTAAAAACATAAGAAAGGGATATGAAATAAATTGGGTGTAAAGAAGTTTTGTAATGGGGTAATTAGAGGGGAAAGGGATAATAAGAAAGGATAGTAGGGAGAATTTATACTTAAAACCCAAAATATTAAAAGACCACAATGGTTGAAAATAACATTGATAATTCTTGTTGGCATTCATCTAAGAACGCAAGAAAAACTGGCATAGCAATGGTAAAAAATATCAAAAATTCAAAATTAAAACTCAAGGGGTAAAAAAATATGTCTATTAATATCCCAATGTGATATGAATATTTCAAACAACTATTTTAGAAAAATTTAATGACTAAACAAAAAAATTAGACTTTTTTTTACATACGTCCATAGTTTAGGGGAGAATATTTATACTAAGATTTCCTTATAAAACCACCCTAGAATACATTGATGATCCTCACCATTCCATTGGAGAAAGTGTCCCACAATTTTGTTCACTAAAGTATTCCATTATAAAATTTGATTTGTTTTACTATTATGATATGGGTGGGATATTTATATTCCCCCTTAGGATTTAATTAGAGTGATTTGCATCCAATTTTATCCTCTAATATATTCATGTTGAGCATCGTATTTATTATTTTTAATTAATATCAGTGAATACTCTTTCATCCATTATAACATACATCATATAATCGGATCTCTAGTTATATATAATAATCCATTAAATTTTTAATGGTTCAATCTTAAATATCTTCACCTATATTAGTCCCGTAATTGTTCTCATTTTCCATGACATGGGCTCCATAAATCCATTCATTTTAGGACTGACTGAAAATAAGATACCTAGGTATAAAAAGGTCTATGAATATTATGTTCATTATCACCATCAAATTAATGATTAAAATAGATATATTGAATCATTTCATACAAGAGGTGCTGATATTGGTTGTTATAGAAATCGTTAAAATTACATTTTCAATTAATGTAATATAATAACTGAATAAAAAATGTTATCTAATAATTTTTTTAATTAATATTCAATAGTATAAGTTACAAATATATAAGATATGATTTTTATAGTATAAAATGCGTGATATAGAAGAAAAAAATAAAGAAAATACATATTTAATGTGTTTTAGGCCATGATAGTCAATAATTTATGAAATGAAAACCACTCACATAAAAACTTTTATTAATTTCCAAAGAAAAAAAATCTTATATGGGAAGAAAAAAAGCAATAAAAATAACATAGAATATAATATCTATAAATTATTAATAATTTATAAATAATGAAAGAAACATAAGAAAAATATAAAATATAAATTTAATAATGATATATTTTATCCAAAAAAGGTATCATATTTCATTCTCCAATGATGAATCGAAAAAAAAATTCTAGGAGTTGATGCTTCAGAACATATTAAATAAAACTGTATAAGGGCCTCTTCCACATAAGGAACATGTAGTGGATTTACACTATGAAAGTGCTTCAGGATCATCTCTACATAATCTTATTGAGGAAGCATAATAATGAACCTCGATGGATAGATATGATATAAGATCCAATTTTATCACTATCCCTCACTCTCATATCCTTACTAAAGTATGAAAAATAAGAAAATAAATAATTGAATGAATCAATGATGGATGAACGGTGTTCAACGTTGTAAAAAAAATTGGGTTCTTCAGTATAAATAAAAAATTTCCAAATTTTTAAAAAAGTATGATAACAAAGATGTTATGGACCAAAAATATCCTAAAACTTCTACCAATATATAAAAAATGAATGGTATTAATTTTTAGGATGGTATAAATGAAGGATTAACTGTTGAAGAAATAGAAAAAATTGCAATGATATTTAAACAATTTCATTCAATGAATCTGGTTTGTAAGAAATGATGAAACAATATTGTAATAAGGATAAAGATTCCCATTTTGGATTTTTGAACCTTGAAGGATCAAATAAAATCATCAAGTATTGGTCTGGGTCTTGGTGTACAGTCTATTAGACTTATAGTGGGATACATAGTTCATTGTCTTCTCTTCAGATGACTATAGACTACATAAGGGAAAGATCATCGACACCTTTCTGAATTACTCAAAAGGAACTACGATTACTATGGAGGTTATAACCAATTAATTATATTTCATCTTAGGGAGTTTTAGTTTAATTTTGTTTTGGTTTTATTGTATGTTTTAGTTATTTATTATTTCTATAAGAGTGATAAAACACATTCCTAGGTTTTAATGGTCTCTTCATTATTATTTATCAAAAACCCTAATTATCAAGTAAATTAATGTATTCAAATTGTATTAGATCAATCATGGACAACTCCAAAGATGGATCAATTGATACTATAATAGGTTCTGATATAGGATTATTTATTTTTAACCCATTTCAGTATTTTAGGGGTTTTAATGCTATGTTGATGTCTAACAAACTTAATTAATGAAATATTATTCATTGATTACAGTATGTTCATGTTACTATACGAGTCACTTCCTTGAATGAATTTATTTTCAATTTTCATGGACCTCCAAATATTTATATTTTTTAAAATTTATAAATCAAAAGATAAAATTAATGAGTAATAACAGTGTTAGAAAAAGGTACATCAATTGAAAATTTCATGGACCATATCATCAATTATTGAAGAAATATTGAATAATATATTAGTGTTTCATATGGATTATGATATTAGAAATGCACAAGAAATGGCTTATTCATTAAATCATAATTGTTCTAATAAATTACAAACACAATTGAGAAATATTGATAATGACACAATGTATTTTAATAATTATCCATTTGTTTATTATATGTTGTGTGTATTTTCATGGTCATATCGAGATTGTTAAATGAAAATAATAACATATTGATGTGATATTACAATGTTTTTTTAATGATTATTACAGTTTTTTCTCCATTACTTCATGAAAATTTGACTATTGCGTTTTAGGGATTGATAATATTATCCTTGCTCATAAATATTTAATTGAGAGGTGAGGAAGAAATATAATGAATTTTGACAGTATATAAAATCTTGTTAATATCATGGTTTCAAAAAAATTTAATTTAATGAGTTAAATAATTATCTAAATCACTCCATTATCATTATATAAATGAATAATTTCATTGTTAGTATTTTCATCTTAATGGTTTATTACAATGATGAATTTATATAAAAAATCGTAATTTTTTTGTTTTCCCTCACTTTAGATATATAGATTTATAGTGATATTATCAAATAAACCACTCTTAAATTTTTCCTCACTCATAAAATATTCAATGACTCGTAGAATCAGATATCGAATCCTCGCCAAATATGATATCTAAATCTTCATGGTATCTAGTTTTGGGAACATTAACACAATTGTAATCTTTATCTTATAGACATAATCAATATACAACATGTTTTGATGGTTTAGAGTTTGTCTATGTCATACACAAAATATGTATTGAAATTGAAAACATTGGTGGAACTATTTTATGTTCACCAATCGAAGGAAATCAATGACTTCTAAATATTTGAAAAGATGCTAATTTTAATAAAAACAATTATGTGATTATAAATTTATGCATTAAAAAATTTCCAATTTTACATTTTATCCGGTAGTATTATATTCTAAATTCTAGGATACCTATTGGGTTATTATCATGGGATGAATTATGTATGGTTTGTAAAAATATTAAAAAATTAAAATAAAATGTTTACATTCTGTTTTTCAAACGATTTTAGTAGAATTTAAATTTAGTTCAACTTATAGTTTAAAAAAATAAATTATTAGTAAATGTAATATTATAGTGGTTAATTTTTTAAAATAATATAGTTTTTCTATTTAATAACTATCAGTCTTATTTTCATGCAAGTGTTATTTTGAAAAAAAATTATAAATTACAATTTCAAAAATCTCGGCTTGTTTACCACAAAACAATTAATACTTTTTAATCCAGTGTGTAGTGTCTTATTTTGTTTATTTCTATTATAGTTTATCATTACTATTTATATTAATATGGGGTAAGGGGTATAAAAATATCATATATAATTAGAAACTCAATATTAAATAAATACTATATTGAATATTTATTTGTCATGTAACATTGAACCAAAAAAATAATGATATATTTTATTAACAAATAAAATTGAAATGAAAATTAAACATTATTAATATATGAGTATGAAATAATAATCATTATTAATAATTTTATAAGAGGAATTAAACATGAATTAATTACAAATACAACAATCATTATTACACCCCAATTTGTTTCCTTCATTATATTGATTATATTGATTATTAATTAGGGTGTGACATTTTTCTAGAGTTCAAGTTTTAAATAATTTTTTTTATTGTTTTTGAGTGCCTAATAATTATAGTGCATAGTAAGGAAACCCGTATATGAATCCCATTCATGGTTTCTCCATGGTTTCTCATAATCAAGTGTTATAACCATGCATCTCGGTTGTAATTAACTAATGGAAACATACAATTTCTGAACAGTTTACGAAACCATGCGGCCTAACCATATATGACATCCAGAATAAAATAAATTTAATTTTATGAATTTCCCTTAACCTTATTTGAGTGGGTTTACCCTGTTAATTTATTCCCCTTTTGGTGAATCATGTGGAATAAAAGAGGGATATCCCTACACATACTCATTTTAATTCAATCCATGTCCCATATTTTTCAATATATTTCATTAGGTTATCCCCTATGATCATCTTCTTCTTCCCTCTACATTCATCTTTAGCTATTTTACTCCCATTTTTATTTCATTCTATGAACCCTAGGTTGTAATAAGATTTTATTCATGGTCCAGGGTAGTTATGTGGTAGGGGATGAATATGTAATGTATTTCTCAATAAAAATTGATGATTTTTAGACCATTTAACATCATAATAGATGAATTATATATAAATTAACATTAAACAACAATATTTTTTTTCATTCCCTTTAATTTGGTATGTCATATTACATTGTGTGCATCCAATATGATTTATTATTTAAGTAAATTTTCTGAATAAATGTTAAAAAAAATTCATAATTGACTTCATGGATTCTCCCACTAGAATGAGGATTTTATATGGAATGTAATATGGGACATGAAATGGAAAGTATTTGGAAAATATTGAATTTATTTTTTAAAATAAATTATTGTTCTTATTCTTTTTTTCATACCACTTGGGTTATTAAAAAAATTAATATGGAGAGTTTATTATTTTATTGGTTTTCAAGTGGTTTGAGAGAAATATTTTATATTATGTTTTTTATGATCATTATAAGTGGTTTGATTTTATATAGTCTATTTTTATGGATGTTCAAATGGGGATAAGTGAATTGACATCTGGAATCATTTTTAATTGAGTTCTCTTTTAAACTTTTTGATTGTTTAAAATAGTGTGGGTTTGTGTGACACTATTTAGTGTCTTGTAGAATCTCATTCAATTAGGGTGATATTGGTTATTATTAAGGTATGTATTGTGTATCAAGGGTAAATTTTTAAACTATATGTGAAATGGAATAGATGTTTGGGTCTATTTATTACAGTTATGTACGATGGGAAATGATGTTTACAACTTTTTTTTGTAGATTCATGTGATTTCATTCCTTATATTAAATTCATCATATGTATTCTTCATCTATTTGTGTGGGATGGTAGATTTTTTCATATATTCCCATTGATAAAAACTATTTAATATATGGAAGTAGATTCCATATGGGAATTTCAATAGTGTGTTTAGGATAAATTATTTAAGTAGTTATGGACTCTAGAATTCATTGAAATGCCTATAGAAAGTTTCAATCTATTTAAATCTAAGAGAACCTAATGATATTTTTTGTACTTTATTATTTTTACTAGATGATTATCCTCATATTTCTTACATTAATTTTGTTCCATTAATTTATTTGAACACATGGTACGAGGACATCTATACTATTTTCCATAGTTATATAGTTTTTTATTTTTTTAATTCATTCATTTGGTTTGTTTCTTAAAAAGATATGTAATGTTGTGGAAAATTTTATTCTAATAAATTAATTTAAAAAGTAGTTATAACTGAATTTTTTAATTAAATTTTTTCCTTAGGTCAATTAAATTATTTTTAAGAATGTATTTAATTTAAATGTTAATGAGAAGGATTTTTTCAAATATTATTTTATGTGATGTTGGATTTTATGTTTTTGTATACAAAGAAATATTTTTCAAAAAAAATAACAGTAGAATAAATGAATTTTATAATATAATAAAATTACATGAACTAATATATGGTACTATACGTGAATGAGTTTCTATAATTATATTTATATACCACTCATGGTATAAAACACTTATGGTTTTATTTATGGTGTCTTTGAATTTGTATTCTTCTTTTTTGGGATGTTGATGTTGTTATAGTAGGTTTAAATGAGGTATGTACCATGACCAAGAGGTCAGATAGAGATGGTTGGATGGGGTTTTTATTGTATTATGATTATATGTATCAGACTACATGGTTCGAATCATTTAAATATATTCATATTTATTTATTCTTATATATACCTACATCATTTTTTTATTAGACTATTTATATATGTGATTTTGATTATATATATTGTCTAGGTCATGTGAATTATTTATTTATTATTATTTTATACTCTAAATGGATGTTTTAATTAGTATAATGTGGTTGAGTCATTAGAATATAATTAATCCTTCAGACCCTATCACCAATTTATATCATGGGGAAATCAATAACACACCTTGTGTTTGTCACATGTTTTCTTGGATACCAAGTATAGGGTTAGCAATAGATGTTTTGTGGAAAAATGGTATCACATCTATTCCCAATTTTTTACTTTTTTTAGTTTCTATTTTTTAAAGAAACAATTATCATCTTCAAATATCAATAGGATGTTGTGAGGAGAGTTTCGTGAGGTTTTTCACACATTTATCACTGAGTTAGCAAGAATGTTTTATATTTTAGTTTCTATTTTGAGTTATATTTTGGATATCATTGACGTTTTTTGATATAATGTGATGATATTTTTTTCTATAATGAGTATATAATTGATTTTGGTGTTTTTTGTGAGTTTCAATGGAGATATAGATAAATAAACAAATGAATCAAGATTATCTTTCCTAATCCAATAAACCAATAAAATTTACACACCCTAAAATATTGAATTTGGTATGGATCCTCATTTTTTCACTTAAATTTTGGGTTGTTTTGGAATGGGAGAGGGTTTTTGTCTTGGTGTTGTAAATAAGAGGCCACCTTCTTGCCGATTAGGGCCACCAAATAATATATAAAGCTTAAAATGATCCCATTGAACAGTACATGTGTAAGTAGTTAGATAGTGGGGAATTTTATGTAGTGTCTATATTGTTAAATTAATCTTCCTAATAGTATGTCATCAAAAACCAACTAGTGGACAGCTAGAAATCTGGGGGATGTCTCATGGATTAATGGTAACGTCACTAGAAAAGTAGTTATATGTGGTTAAATATCTATTTTATCTCAAATTCATCATTTAACTACTCTATGATCTACCCAAATATGACTTCCATTGACAATGGGGGGTCCATGGTGATGATTTGTCCTCCATCTCTATTCCTATTACATAATATTAATGTTGAATAATTTCTTGGAAATTCATTAATTCTAATCAGGTGAGTTAGATCCATGGTATTTTTTTATTCTCTTCTTCAAAATGATTTTGATTTATTAGGAATCCAAATCACTAGATCTTTCAAGGATATGGAAAATTTACATTATTTTCATTCGATCATTGTTATCTAGTATCTGATCTATTCCTCTTGAATCATTAGTCTTGTAATATACCATACCTCCATGGTACATTACTTTGTCAAGATCCAGTGTTTTAGGTTTTCTAGGGAGTCACAGTGAATCATTTCAGGAGTCTTCCAAAATCACATTTTCCAATTGTAGGTGGCATCAGTTTGAGTATTTTCAGGGAGTCACGGTGACTCATTTCATGATTTTTTGAAAAATTCGGGTTTTCAATGGTAGGTCGAGTAGTTAGTTGGAGTAGGTAGGTGGCGTCAGTTTGAGGTGTTTTTGAGGACTCACATTGACTCTCCATAGGTATCTCACATTGGTGAGTCACCAACAGTGACTTACATCGGTGACTCACCCAACATTGAGTCATTTCCAACAGTTTTTCAAAATTTATGTTTTCCCTGTTTTTATATATTTATCCCTTTTACATGTCATTTGAAATGAAATTTGTTTAAAATCATGTTTATGTGTTCTATAAGGTATTACAAAGGATATAAATTATATTATTATTTTCAAAACACCTATGAGAATTTTAACTATCAAATTGGGTGGTCTTATTGTGATTCATCATTAATGGCCTTTGAAACTATTTTCCCTATCAATTTAGTATATGGACCTTCTAAATATGAGATCCTTCATTTCTTTTGTGCATCCATTTATCTTGATACTGAGGCACCCAAAACCTTTATACCCCATTTTATCATGATTTTGTGTTGAGACCCTAGAATCACGTCTCCCTAGAGGTTCTTGTTTCTACTTGTGCACCCCCAGTTTTGGATCTAGGATGAGTTGTTGATAAGTTTTCCATCAATGGAGGGATCCCTTCATATATTTTAATTTTGGTATCATGAAAGTTCGGTGTATGAAAGTTTTTTATGGAATAAAATAAATATGAATAAATAATGATATTCAAAAAAAATTAATATTGATATAAAGGGGATGGTAAAAAGTGGTTCGTAATTTTTTTTATTTGTTACTAATATTGTGATCCATATCAGAAATATTCCTTCTGAAGATCATGGTCTTTGGTGGTCTTTGTTTTAGTACCTATGATGGATTGTGGCTGTTTATAATCGATAATTTATGAATGAACTTATGAAAATGAAATTTATTAACCACATATATTCATTGAAACAAATGGATACCCCAGGATTAAACTAGTTCTGTGATAACACCTAAATTATTAAAGTAGAATTAATGACAAAATCTTTTCTAAATCTGAATAAACCCTACCTACTTTGGAATGGATATGTATTCTATGTGGTATTGATTTGTCTTTTACTTGTGTGGTTGTGTGGTGTTAGGGTTGAGAGCATGAATAAAATTTGGTATGGTATGTGTGGTGTAATGAAATATCATGTTGAACGATTGATTGATTGTGGAAGGGATGGGAAGTGTTTGAAAATCAGGGATGCAGGTTCAGGTTGATCTATGTTTATATTATTGGGTTTTCTTTTTTATACAATAGGGTTTTTAGGTTGGTTGTGATGGGGTGTGTTGCAGGGTTTGATAGAATATTGGGTGTTTTCTTATTTAGAGTAAGGATCAGGTGGAATTACTTTGAAGAATGAGGATGACTATTTTTTCTATGAGTGTTGAATGAAGTGGAAATATGAAGTGATTACCTTTTCTGTGTGGCATGTTTCATTCTATGATTGGAATTTTATTGAGTATTAATGGAATGAATAAATTATATCTTATATAAAGAATGATAATTTGTTAAATGTTATAGAAGGGGGTATGTTCGAATTTTGGATTTTTGGGAATGGAATTATATTATCAACTTCAAAAGTGAATGTTTCTAGTGTTGTGTAATACTTTTAATTGTAGCATAAAATTTTACAGTATCATGGGTGGTTTGTTAGTTTCACTAAGAACCCATAGGTTGGTACTGAGTGTTGATACTATATATACATACCTATATTTTTCCTTGTGTTTTCAATATGTACCCACCCTTGTTCAGCACTATGTGTCGAACAACCACATTGTTATTGGGGGTGTATTTCTTAAACATCATAGTGTGAGGATGGTTGGATGGACACCCGCTATTCCCTACACCCTCTTCCAGAAGGTTATATCCCAAGATTCATCAGGCCAATTGTGGTTTGTAAGGCCCAAGTGTGTGTATGCTGGTTGTGTTTTCCATGGTGTCTTCGAGATGAGATATGTTATTCTTTCCCATGTGTTTTCCTAATGTTACATGGTATGTGGACAAGGTGTGTGCAGGTTGGGCATGGTTTTGAGGCATAGGTTTTTGTGAGAGAGACGTGATGGGATTCATTTTTTTGGGTTGTGGGAATATCTATGAGGCCTATGTGTGTGTTAGTGGGTTTTGATGTGGTTCATCTAGAAGAGGTGGGAGTTTGAGAATGTTTTTTGTTATGTCCTGAGAGCATCTAATCAGAGGTAATGTGGTGTCAGGTAACCTATCATCGAGGATCTATGTATTATATTATAGGACATACATTATTTTGTGATAATTACATGGGTGAGGTAGTGGTGGCTAGTATACCATGGTAGGTGATTTTGGAATCTAATACATTCTCACAGGTGCATTATTATGCTTCTCCACTAGTGTAGATGATACAATGGTTTTTCTCTAATGAGAATAGTTGTATGTGTACAATATATTATAGAACTGAATTCATGTTTTAGGGTGGACTGTGGGATGATATATGGGAATTACTAGCTATGACATGAGGAGAACAGCAATGTCTCTGATTAGATTTGTTATTTTTTTTATTTAATTTCGAAATTTTAATTGTATTTGTAGCAGTTTTTCTTTACAACCTGCATGTTGGTGGATTTTGGTTTACCTTTTATAAAGTGGATGGATTTTATTGAGATGGATGACCTTATCTACCAATCTTATTTTCATATAAAATGGTTAATGCCACTTATTTCATGAGATTCTATTCCCTTGATGTCGGTCTCCACATGAGGGCCTACTGGAGGTGGTACTCGAGGGTCATAATCTCTCTTCCTTTATTTTCAACTCAAGTGAAGTAGATTTGGAGGTAGGGGATCCTGACAGAATAGTATCAATGGTGATGGCTGAGAGATTGGATAGATTTTGGAGTTAGGAATTGTGATAATTTCATGGGTTTTATAGAAACCATGTTTGTTGATCTTGGTATGTGACAAAGGCTAGGGAAGACCTGCTAGGACACTAGATTTTAGGAGCCCCCATGATCTGTTGCAAGGAATATGAGCCTAACGAACGACTATGTAAGGCTAAACTATTTTCATTATAGGGACCCTAGGGAATCTAAATAAATCATAATGACTTGTTTTATTCATTAAATTAGGGTATTGGGAAAATTTGGAATAGATAACAATAAAATGGGATAAAATTATCTTTAAAAAAATTACATATTACTCGGGATTATGATTTCATTGTATACATTTCAATTATGTAGCCAGGTCATTGTCTACATGTAGTTTAGGTAGTTGAGACCTAGTAGGATAACTCGGATGATCAAAGAAGGGTTGACCTATAGAGGAAGATGACAAGTGGGAGAAAATATTAGGTGATTTCCAGCAACAAACATTGTGGATATACGAGGGAAGCATTTTAGACATGGAGATAAAGAGTTGTCTCAGAGATCTTATGACCACCTTCATCTTCATCCGGGCCCCAACAACATATTATATTCCCATTTTAGTGAACCAGATGCATGGAGTTTCACGTCACTAGTGGATGAGAAGGAGTTTCGAGAAGAATTCCTTTCTTCAACAAAGAAGGCTAAGAAGTTGAATGAGTTATTCTCCCCCCAATAGGGGAGTATGTTGGTATGGGAGGTGGGGATCAAATTCATAGATGTAGTTCATTTTTTTAGATCAATTTCTATATGAGGAGCCTCATTCATGACACTAGATGAGTCACCTAATCCTTTTATTCAGTACACGATTACCCACTTTAACATGCCTAAATACATGGAGGTCTATAAGAAGTTGAAAGTAGTTGAGAGAATGAACATGTGAGGAGGTCTAAAGTGAGACGGTAATTAGCCTATTTATTTTATCGAAAATGTTATCATTAGTACGTCTCAGGTACCAGGGCCTTTGATGTTCCACTCTATGGGAGGGACACCTCAGCAGTTTTGGTTTCTACCATCTGGTCCTTGTGCCTATACTGTGGGATTGGGGTTGTTGTGTTTTATCTGGGGAGTCATTGGGAATCATTAGAGTTAGTTCCCAATGGTATTTCACAATCAGTATGGTGGAGGTGTCTAGGTTGAATTCCCACCTTAGTAGTAGCAACAGAGAGAGTAGTTCCTGTAGTATTGACAACAGCCTCACACTCAAACGAGGGGGAATGAAGTAGCTAGAGTCCAACCTCAAGGTTCTCCTTAGCGACCTCATTTTGGGATTTTTCAAGCAGGATTTCATCAATTTAGAAGAATAGGATATGGGTGTGTTCAGTTGCACACCACATATGAATCACATCCTATATGGATAGAGATCATTTGGGGTATGATCAGTTTGTTCAGTACTCTTCCCTTCACTTTTTTTTATTCAGCATCATCGCACTCATTTGTTTCACCCAATCTATCCCATGATAAGGGACTATAACTAGAGAGGTCTCACATTCCCCTAGTGTTTATTATGCACATCGGTGTTCAAATAATCATGTTTGATGTGTGTCGGGGATGTAGATTAATAATGGGGCCACATAAGTCTTCTGGGGACCATTTCTTATTACAGATGAAACTGTATTATGTCATCCATAGAATCGACTATTTGTACACTAAGCATGCTATTATCGAGTTCTTCCAGAGGATAGTTGTGTTCTCATATGTCTATGTCCACTATGTGGATTTTATTGGTGAGTAGAGTCATCAGAGGGGGTGTTTTTACAAGGATCCCCTTAAATCCTTTTTGGTCAAGTTGTTAGTGGAATCGATGAATGCTGAGAGGGAGTAGGTTCTTTGTGTTTTTTGGGAGTTTGTGGATTTCTTCCCTAGGGATGATGTAACTCTACCCCCTCGACGTGATGTTGAGTTTGGGATAGACTTTCAGTCCATAGCTTCAACGATTTCGAAGGATACTTATCATATCAAACCTTAACTGATATGGGGGTTGAGGATTCAGATTGATGATCTAATGAGGAAGGGATTTATCAAGCCCAATATTTCTCCATGGGGTTCTCTATTATTTTGGTTAGAAAAATTGAGATGGTGGTATGAGTTTTTTTATAGACTACCGGAGGTTGAATCAGATGAAGTTCAAGAACCATTACCCTCTCCCGAGGATAGATTATCTTTTCAATAGGCCGAAGGGATAATGTTGGTCCTTCAGGATCGATCTATGGTCTGGGTATCAACAACTTATGGTGAAGTTTTGTTATATATCGAATACTACTTTTAGGTGTAGGAAATGTCAATTTGAGTCTATGTTTATTCCGATCGGTGTTAAAAATTCTCCAGCCATGTTGATAGGACTGATGAACTCTTTATTCAATTAGTTCCTGGACCGCTTCATCATCATTTTTGAATATGAAAATATTCTCTAATTAAACTCATAGAGGGATAATACCGAGCTTCTCATGACTATCTTGGAAGGCATTCTATTCCACCATCTCTATGAAATGTTTTCCTTTTGAAAGTTCTATACATGATTGGGGAATTTCCTTGGGCATGTTTTTTTTTTCATCATGGTACATAAGTGTACCCATCTAAGGATGAAGTATTTATTTCTTACGCATCACTGAAGAATGTTGTAGGGGTTCAAAATTTTCTCAGTCTATCAGGATATTATCAAATATTCTTAACTGATTTCTCTTCAGTAGTTTCTCTATTAAGTGCCTTGACCAAGAATTACCAGGACATTGTAAGGAGTGAGTGGGGTCAAATAAATTTCTACCAGAATGTGAACATTTTCAGTGCTCCAGTGCTCCAGTTTCAAGTGGAAGGGGCGATTTTTTAGTGTTTAATGATGCTTCCCATATGAGCTTAGGGTTATAGCTGATGTAGTAATAGACAGTGATTTCTTATCTGTCTAGGTATTTAATTCCCCAAAAACGTAACTATGAATCCCATGATATGGATCTAGTGGAAGTCTTTTTCGCTCTATAGTTGTGCTGACATTACCTCATTGGGGAGTGGTTTTTGGTCTTCATAGATCACAAGATCTTGAGGTATATCTTTTCCCATAGAGATATGAACTTGTAAAAGTTTAGGTGGATGAAGTTTCTTCAAGACCATGATTTCTCTATCTCTTACACCTTAGGAAAAGATAATGTTGTTGATGATTTTTTGAGAAGAAAGTCACAAAAATAGGTTGTTTGAGAATCTATATATTCATGGAAGGTGATGGATGAGTTTAAATCGTTGCACTTAGATGCATGAATGGATGGTGTTAGGGGATATTTATTTCATATTATGGTATAGTATACAATGATGTATCAGGTGTATGAGTCTTATTGGGTATACTCAAAGGAAGAGGTGATGTGTTTTCCCGTGCACTAGGGTGATGCTCCAAAGGGTTGGATGAAGGATGGTTAAAATTTGATGGTATTCTGTGGAAGGATGTTTCTTATAGTGGTGATGTGTGAGGTAATTATTCGTGAGTTTATGATGTCACCCTTATCCATACACCCATGAATGTTTATGATGTACCATAGCTTGAAATATTAGTTGTGGTTTCCCGAGATGAATCATGTGATAGAAGACATTGTGGCGAAGTGCCTAGTGTTCTAGTAGGTGAAGGCTAAGAACCATGTTCTTGGTGTTTTGTTGCATCCCATAGATGTCCAATAGTAGATGTGGGATGAAATATCAATGTATTTCATCATAGGGGAACCCATGGATATGGGAAGATCTGATTCAATTTAGGTATTGGTGGATTGGATGATGAAATTGGATCACTTCTCAGCAATTAATGAGTTAGGCGCAACACATTCCATGGCCTATAGTTATGTGGATGAGGTGGTCCCACTTCAGGGAGTTATGATATCTATTGTATAATATCGGGACACATTGTTTATATCATTAGTATGGAGAGGATTTCATAATTCTTTTGGAACTCAGTTATACCTCATAACTACATTCCACACTCAGACAGATAGACCGATGGAGAGGACCATCCAGAAATTGGAGGACATGCTGCAGGCATGAATCATGGACTTTGGTAGATCTTTGGTGAGACATATTCCCATAGTGTAGTTTTCATACAACAATGTATTTCTCTATTCTATTGGGATGGCTCTATTTGATGAATTTTAATTGAATATCATGGCATTCACCATTTTGGTGGACAAAATTTAGGGAGATGTATTTTCATGGTCCCGGAGTATTACAGAGAACAACAAAGAAGGTTCACGTCACTTGTGAGAGAAAGAAAGTAGTATAGGACCATTAGAAGTTGTATGACAATCATAGGAGGAGTCCATTGGATTTCAAGGTTGTGGATCACGTGTTCTTGTAGGATTCTTCTCAATGTGGGAAGAAGAAGCTTGGTAGAGGGATATATCATTGTACAAGGTTCATTTGACCCTTTTAGGTGTTGGGTATATTTGGTGAGGTGAAATACTAGTTATAATTTCCACCATAGTAGGATTAGATCAATGAAATATTTCACATATCTCATCATTGTTGGTATCTTCATGATGACTCCCATGACATTGATTGGAAAGAGTTGGATATCGAATATTAAATGATGTTTTTTGAATGAAAAGTGGAGATCCATGATAATTAAGAGAAGGTGCTTCATGGATATACCATTACCTTGGTTCATCTGTTATGGAGGCATGGTCACCTAGAAGAGAGTACTAGGGAGTCAGAATCACATATTTGAGCCCAGTACCCTTGGTTTTTCTGAGTTTTAACTTGTTATTTTCCAATTTGTAACATAATACTTGAACCTTGTCATCTATGAAAAGATTTGACTCTATATTCTTTAATGCAGGATGATGTCTTGACATGTGGAAAGTGGTGGAAAAAATTCCAAATCAAGACACATTATCTATGATTTTATGAAACTTGTGTGGTCAAGTCAGTACCGCCCAAAGGGGGTAGTATCATGGCATAGATGGAGAAATTCTATAATTCATGTGTTTTGGATACTGTGGTTGTTTTACTTTTGTGGTGTGTCTTTTGGTTGGTTACGATGGGAGATGTCAGAGGAGGTGTTATAGGATGTCGAGGTTTCACTATAGATCTCGAACAACACAGGGTGGTTTATCTATGAACTTTAGTGTGCTTAGTCGGTAGTAGTGTTACAAGCAAAGCACGATCCTTTATAGGTATCTCATGGGATGGTTGTTCAGACCCCTTTATTACTTCTAGGTATGTTTTTAAATCTTGAGGTAGAGAAGTGTTTAAGTGGTATATGATGTACTGGATCAGACCTACCCGGTCCATTACATTGTCAAAATCCTATGTTTGAGGTTTTCTAGGGAGTTACAGTGACTCATTGCAATATTTTTCCAAAATTATGGTTTTCCAACGATATGTGGAATTGGAAAGTGGTATCAATAGGTGGTGTTAGTGAGTCTCATAGGTGAATTGCATCAGAGAATCATGTTGTTGACTTACTGATGGTAGGTCACAATGGTGTTTGACTAACAGTAGCTCACATCAGTGACTCATTCAATGGGGAGTTTTCCAATAGTGGCTCAGCCATCGTTGACTCACCATCAGTAGCTCGTGTCGGTGACTCGCCATCATTATCTCGCATTGGTGACTCACCATAAATATCTCATATCATTTAGATTCCATTGATTACTCACCATATTTGAATCATGTCAGTGACTCACCCAAAGGTGATTCATTTCCAAAAAATTTTTCAAAATTCATGTTCTCCCAATTTTTCCAAATGCATCCCTTTATGTTTTATTTTAGATATAATCTATTTAAAACCATGTTTATATGTTTTTTAAGTCATTATAAATTATATAAATTATATCATTACTTTCCTAATGTCCCCATGACTTTTATCAGTCAAACCGCGTGATCTTCATAATGATCCCGCTTTAATGTCCATTGAAATCATTTCCCATGTAGATTTAGGATATGGAATTTTTAAATATGAGACCTCTCATTTATTGTTCTCTTCCATTTATCTTGATACTAATTTTCCTAGAAACATTATTCCTCAAGTGATAGTGAATTTTTCATGAGCCCCTTGGATTGTGTCTCCCAAGAGGTTCCTCTGGCTACTTTTGAACCCATGTTCTGGCACTATGAAGAGTTACCAATCATTTGTTCTTCCTTTTAGGTATCTCTTTACCACATTTAATTTTTATCATGAAGTTAGGGTGTAGAAATTTTCTATTATTAAATTGAGTAATACCAAATAAATAAAGATAACAGAATCTAGTTAATATCGATATATAGGGGATGGGGAAAAGTATTGCATGATTTTTTTTTTATTTTTTTACTGATATTGTGATCTATATAGGCTATATTCATAGGGAAAATCAATTTTTGTGATAGTTATTGTTTGCATACTTGTGATGGATTATGAATATTTATAGTTTATCCTCCGTGAATGACTATATGAATATGAAATTTTCTAACCTCATATATTCAGTTAAATAAATGAATCCCAAATGATTGAACTTGTATTGTGATTACACCTGAATTGTCAATGCCAAATTAAAAAACGACTATTTTATAAACCTGAATACACCATTCCTTGACTGACATGGTTGTGTGCTACATGTGGTTTTTCTCTATCTTGTTCATTGTGTAGTTGTGTGGTTCTAGTGTTGAAAGCTTGATTGTAATGTGGGATGGTATGGCCGTTGTAATGGGATCTCAGTTTGAGAGATTTATTGATTTTGGAATGGATGGGCAGTATTTGGACATCATGGCTACATTTTCGGTTTATTCTATGTTCATGTTGGTGGGTGTGGTGTTGTTATACACCAGGGCTATTGGGTTGGCTATACTGAGGGGTTTGTGGGGTTTTATAGTATGTTGGGGGTTTTTTTGTAGAAAGGAAGGATATGAAGAATGAATTTGTAGACTGATGGTGGAAGTGGTTGGAATAGTTATTGAATGGAATGGAAATGTTAAGTGACATGATTTGTTGTGTGGCGTGTTGCATGATTGGATTGGTATTTTCCTGAGTTGGGATGGAATGAAAAAATGATCTCCCAAATAATGAATTATTACTGGTAAAATGACATTTTTGGGGGTATGTTTGAGTGGGGACTTATTGTGAATGGTTTTATTTTATCAACATATGAAATGACTGTTGTTGTTTTAAATAAATACATTTTTTGGTATGAGCAAATTTGGAATTATCATGGTGTGGTTGATAGTTTGATTAAGAACCCATAGGTTGGTCTTGAGGTTTTGATACTATATATACATTATTATATTATCCTTGTTTTTTCTATACATACCCCATCCTATTTGAGCACTATGCATTGATCACCCCTATTTTCATGGGGGAGGGTGTCTTTCCCAAGCATTATAGTGGGAGGATGGATGGATGGACACCCACTCTTCTTGATCCCTCATACATGTGGTGATAGACAATAATTCATTGGCTGGGTAGTGTATTGTGAGGCCCAGGATTATCTGGGTGAATTGTGCTTTCCCTATTGTCTTCTAGATGATGTGTGTTGTGCTTTCCGAGATGTTTTTAGGATGTGATTTGGTATTGTTCCCATGATTCTGTAGGCATGATGTGGTTCTGAGGAACATGTGGGATTGGGGAAATATTTGATGAGCTTATTCTTCCCAGATTATGAGACTATTTCTGAAGTGATTGTGAGTACGGGAGGGTTTTGATTTGGTAATTTTGGAAGTTGTTTGATCATCAAAATGTTTTCTATTTGGGTGTGATAGTGGATAATCAATGGTAAAGTAGTATAGGGTAACCTCACATTAATGTTCTCTATATTAATTTTCATGACATCATTATTTAGTGAGTGTGCCTTTGATGCGATTTGGGTGGCTAGTATACCTTGTTATGTGATTTTGGTTTCTATTTTCTTCTCACTGGAGAATTAGTATTTTTCTCATCTTATGCATACGAAATTTCAGGTTTTCCCTAAAGCGTATACTTTTATTCTCACCCTAGGTTATAATTTTCTTTCACGTTTCTAGGAGGACTACATTTACTATGTTGGGCATTACTAGCTCAGGCTTGGGGACATCCTCCATGACACTACGTAGCATTGTTGTTTTGGTATTTAATTTCGATATTTTCATTGTATTTGTATCATTTTTACATTAAAACATGCTTGTGGGATGTATTTTGGTTTCCCTATTATATAGTTCGTGGAGTTGTTTTAAGATGGAAAACCTTATATCCCAATTATTTTTTCTTAAAAAAAGTGTAATGCCTCCTATTTCATGAGATTTTATACCCTTGGTGCTTTCCACCACCTTATGGTCTGTTAGAGGTAGGAATCAGGGTTCGTTATCTTTCTTCCTTCATTTCCAAATCAACGGGAGCATCTTTGGAGGGTGGGGGTCACGAATGGTCTCAAAAGAAATTATTTTTTCAATAATATTGAGGTTGATATAACTATACTACAGTCAATCCATTAGCATTATCTGTGTTATTATGATTCAATTTGGTGTTTTTAATTATAAATTTGATGATATGAATTTCACAAGAGGTAAATTTTATCTTTAATTGGTATGGAAATGATTTATAAAATTAGATTTTAGTTGAAATATATTTTGATTTAAATTATATTTTTGTAAAATTCTTCTATGGTGATTTTTAAATGGAAATTAATTTTTATGAAAGGATGTAGTGTATTGTCACTATAGAAATTTTTTATGCAATTTTGGGCATGAATTTAAATGATTTTGACTTTTAAAATGATTTTAAAATATGAATTTGTCTTAACAAATGAAATAATAATATAATTGTATATCTAGAAAACCATGGGTTATGAGGTGAAACTAATAATATATTATCCATATTAGAATAATCTATCATTAGGGGGTTCATATGGTCCCTTTTTTATGAGTCGGTATCCTTTCTAGGTAATCTAGGTTCATAGAAATTATAATTCACTTATGTCAGCTACTATTTCATTGAGTGTATTGGTTTTTTACACCATCATGTCATGGACAATTTCTATTATTATTTTGGGTACATTCGTGGATGATTATTTAAAATTAACATTTTTCCACTTGATATATTATTTTTTCTTAATAACTATTTTATTCATCTACTTATTACACATGTATAAGTGTTATGTGTATAGATATTTTATAGATAGATTTTATGTTTCATAATGAAATTTAGTTCTCACACCCTATTTATTTACATTGGGAGTTTTTTTCATTGATTTTAATTGGAAGATGTTAAGAGGAGCGTGTCGTTTAGAGAACCACACTCCTAGATCATGATTCATTGTTGTGGGTTGGGATGGTAGTGATATGTGGTTATAGGAAGATGGACCCATGGATTTCTCTATGTTCTAATTTGATATTATTTTTTTATTAATTTAGATCATGCTAGCTTTATATTGGATGTTTTTTCTACAGATTGGCTTTTTGGAAATATGATGCATTCTGCATATATATTGAGTTACTATAATTATTTTAATCTCATCACATGTCTCCCAGGGGTAAATTTTTTCTCATTTTAATTTTATTATACCTGGGTTCTTTTATCTATCTCGTGGTGATTGGTAACACACTTCAGCTATTATGGATGGCTAATTTGGGTGACATTATGGGCTAACTCCAGTTAGTCTGTAACAAATTGGTATCATATGGTTAGATTATTTCTCACACCTAAAATCATGAATGTATATATCTATATTGTGTCTAGTGATTTATCATAACCTTGTGGAATCATTGTCTGACCACAAGTTGTAGAGTTTTTCATGCCAACTCACATTCATGATAGACTTCTAGTTACCATGGGAATTCCAAAATTATATAGAATCGTTGTTTATAATTTTAGAATTTTTCCTTCGGTTATTGAAATTTATTTTATTTTAAAAGTATGAAGTTATATTATAAATTTATTTCATACTCAATATTTTATAGAATATGGATCCAGTAAGAAGGCCATCATCGATTACTAGAGTGGAAATTAGAATGAATGTTCCAATGTAGAATCCTTAGGTTGAATCACTGTTTTTTTGAATATATAGTATGATTGATCAATTCCATGGTAAAATTCACTAGTGTCGAAACATAATAAATTTTGAAGCATGATTTGGAATTAACCACCAAACATAAAAAAATAATTGATGATGAAAACTGTCCATTAGAATCAGAATAATGAGTTGAATTGATTGATAGGATTTCACACTATCTAAAAAACTAGTAGAATCCATTGTTAATTTATTTACTTATATTCTTGGTTGGATATGAAGGGTGGGTTTGGAATACAATATGTATAAGAAATTTCATGATGATGTAACTTGGATATCATTTAAGAAAGAATTCAAACTCTAATTCTATCCTAAAATGTTTTGATTGGATAAAGATCTAGAATTATTGTCATTTGAGAAAGGTGAGCAATCTATTTTGGATTACACTACATGGTTTGATGAGTTAGTGAACCTATCTCAAGAGACTGCATCTAATGAAAATATGATGTAGTGGTAGTTTGGAATGATTTTTTAAGTCAGACATTTATCCTATAATTATTACTTGGTTCATACCCAACTTCATAGATGTTTGGGAAAAGGTAGTTATTGATGCGGTGGATTGATGTGGGAAGACATGACTCTCTGGACTATTAGTGAAAGAATGATTTATCCATATGTTATTTCCCTGATAGAAAATTATGTGGGGTGACCAGTTTCAAGGTGGTGGTTGGGGACAAAACATACATTATGGATGCAATATGTTTGGTGATAATAGATTTTGAGAATGGAATTCATAAAACTAGATCGTATGGTAGCACCCATGTTGTGTCACACATGTGAGAAATTTTATTATTATTTGAATTTCTATGAATTTTAATCTTAGGACATTAAAAATATATCAACCTTTAACAGGGGATGATATTTTTTTATTTGACATAACGGGTGTAATCTGCTAGTCATTATAATGGTGATTATTATGGTGTAAATAAATGGTAGGATGAGGTTAGAAATATATTTTTGGTGAAGTGTACACTAGATGATACAAAGTTTGGATAATCTACCAGGCCAAGTATGATTTTTTTATATCATATAATGTAATAAAATTATTTCATAATTGTACTAATCGGTAATTTATCCCATATTATCATATTGATGTTTTGTGATTTTGATCAAATATTATACCTTTTGTGATAATCCTATCATATACCTCAAGAAAAATGTTTGAGTTGTATTTTAAATTTATTGAGTGTTGTGTGGTGATTAATGTTGATGAAACCATATTGAATTTCCAGTTCATGATCTTGAAAAATATGATAATATCATATTCATAGATTGGGTGATTAGCTATAAAAACTAGATCAACTCCTTCCATTATTTGGTCACTTTTATTTGTTTCAATGGAGTCACTCATGTCTTATTTGTTAAGTGGGATCAAATATCATGGATAAATGGTAATATTTCCCATAAATATGAGTGACATCATGCTAGTTTTGATCAGTGTTAATTGATGTTGTTGATTCATGTCTTAGTGTCCCTCTTCCAGTGGTGTTGAGTGAGGATCTTAATGTGTGTCGAACTGAGTTCTCTACGTTTCCACCCCAAAGGGAACTATATTTTACTTTATACTTTCATGCAAGTAAGATAACTAGTTCCTTCACATTATATTATATGGAACCATTTGAATTTAATGAATTAAAGGCTCAACTTTAGGGTATTGAAATTAAGGGATTTATTATTCATTGTGTTTTTACTTGGGAATCTCCCACGATCTTTTCAAAGAATGTGAAGTATAATAAATGAAATTTTATGGATTTTTGGAAGCTCAAACTTGTGAGAATTTGGAAAAAATATACCTTACCTATGACTAGTAAATTTTTAATTAGCTGAAAGAGACTTGATGTTCTAAAAAATTATTTGAGATAGAGGTACCATCATGTGAAGATCCAAGGAGAAGATATTCATAATATTATATTCAATAGTATGTATGGGTATTATTAGTATCTAGTCAGTCTGTTTTCCCTTACTAACACTCCTGCGGTGATTATGACTTTAATGAATTAAATTATCCATCATTTCCTATAATACTTCATAGTTATTTTTTTGATTATATCCTTTTTTTTCTAGATTAATTAATGATCATGATATATATTTGTATATCATCATTGGAATATTGAAATTAAATCATCTTTATAGTATGATATTTACATGTCAGTTCTGGATTCCTGAGGTGAAATTTCAATTCCAAATGATTTGTGATAATGGTTTCATAGTGGTTTATAAAAATATTCTGGTATAAATGAATTAAGGAAATCATATAAATTTATTTTAAATACAGAATTTATTGGGATTAATTTTTAATTTTATGTTATTTATATGGGACTTATATAGACATCCATATACTATAATAGAGTTAACCCAAATGGGTGTGATATTTGTTTGGGGGTAATCAGAGCCTGATATCTTTGGAGGTGTTCAAAGTGTGTTAATGCATGTCTGGATCAGTCATGATTCTAGTATTGTATATGATATTTCATATTAATCATATGGAATGGTTTTTAGTTTTGTTCTAATGAATGTACGACATGTTGTAGATTATGGATCTCATCAATTACACATTCATGACAATACCTACCCCATTGATGATCTACAGTTGGTGGATGTGATGCACTCCCTTAATACACAGTGCCACAACATAATATTTGATAAATTTAGAGTGTATTAATTTAATAAGAGTCTGAATGATATATATTCTTATAAGGACATTAACATGTGATAGTGATGTTTAGTTGTGTACTTCTAGACCATTTTTACATTTCATACACTACTATAAAATAAAACATGGGCACATATTCATAGATAAAAGAGTTACAGACTTATGAAATGAAGGAATCAGTTTGAAAATTCATCATATTGAGGTTTTTTAATGAGATATTCATGGATGAATGTACTGATTATAGGAAGATTTTTTTATCTCTTAATCAGGCTGTATCGTCTATCGATGAAAAAATTCAAATTTCGAAGGCTATTTTAATTGATTGATAGTACGTTAGTATGAATCTTCATGCTAGGGAGATAGTGGTTTAGTGGTATTTATCTCATAATGATTTTTCCACCTATAAGTAATGATGGTTATTTAGATAGACATATGATAAGAATTTATGGGTAATGGAAACTAATCCAATTGGTTCATTCAATATAGAGCTACCAAGATATAACATGAAGTGAGACTTCACAATTGGTGGTTGATAATGATACCATCAATTGCGGATTATGTGTCTTGGTGACTTAAGTTTTATATAATTAATATAGAATATTATAGTCGTTCTTTTTTGGAATACCACCACCCATACGATTATGGATATGGAATGGAATATCCATGGACTTCGTGATTCAGATACCTCAGACTCCAAGTTGTAGGGATGGAATATGGTTTATTATCGATATAATAAATAAAATAATGAATTTTATACATATCAAGGAGTCTAAAAACGTTTTTTATATATGAAACATTTATGTGTGAGATATTTTTAGATTCCATGGTGTTCCTCAGACCACTGTCACAAATAGAGACCCTCACATAAAATAATGGTCTTGCAGTTGATTACATGAAGTGAGATTTTCCTTGCTAAATTTGATCATGACATATCCAAACCAGATGTATTCATGATTGGGAAAGCAATCAATATTCTTAATGAAATTATATGAAAATTCGTACATGATTTTAGTTGAACATGGATGACATATTTTACCATAATGAATGTTTCCTATATTAATATTTTCCATGATTCGATAAGGATGGAACCATTTGGGTTATTATGGGAGACATTGTAGATAACCTATTTATTAGGATGAATTTAGAGAATAATACTTGGTTCAACCAATAATTAATAAAAAGTTGAAGGATTTATTTAAATTGATTTGAAAAAGGATAGATATTTCTCAATGTCTACAAAAATGGTATAATTGCTGCGATCATTTTCCATTATAGATAAAAATAGGTGATTGATCATTACTCAGAGGTGTAACTTGATTGGGGAATAATAATTTTGGACTACTATTTCAGTTGGAACCTTATTATGTCATCTTGTCGGTGATTATGAATATACTTTGCAATTTTGAAAAATTAATGGACCTACCTTCTCATTTGACAACTATTCACAATGTGTTTCATGTTTTCCAACTAAAGGTGCACCAACTATATTCTTACCACAAGAATGAGTGGGAGAATATTGATATTGAAAACTTCTACCTCCATGATAGAATATATCATTTAAATTGTGGATGGATAGGATACGGTGCTATGTGGAAATATGATCCAATTGAATTAAGTGAGATGAATGTGTGGTAGGTTAAACAAAGAGAGATGTGTCTATGATGAGATAATGATTTAATAATATACCTATCGCTCTTCTTGTTTACAATACTTTTCCATTCTAGGAAAAAATATTTTATATAGTGGAAAATTTTTAGAACCATGTATATGGAATTATGTATAGAGCATATTTCTTCCCTTAAATTTCATATTGATTGTAACTCAGTAGTGGTTTCTTGGATTCATGGTGGAAAGATATGGACAAGGGATGTTATTGAAGAAAATATGTTATGTGGTGAAGGCCAAAAGTACCCTTGATGGTATGTAGGTCCCAACAACCAGGCAATAGAGGCATATATTTAAAGGCTCTCTGCCCACCCTCTAGCTGGTGGATGTATATTGGCTCATTGGTGATGTAGTTGGATGCATGGTAAACTAAGAGTTATTAATTAATTTTATCCAAAATTTATAATTTAAAAATCATATTCATACCCACTTTATCATAATAAATTTCCTTTGATTTGTAGGGTTATTAATATTTTTTCTATCTTCGTATTCTCATTCAGTTCCTTTGTTTTGAACACCCTCATGCATTGGATTTTATTTTTAGTGATTTAATGTTACATTATGGGAATTTTTACATGAAATTATTATTTTCCATATTTATATGGATATTAATGTTTTAAACCTAATTTATTCATCTTCTTATTCATCATGGATATATGTTATGTAATATTTCCTTGTGTATTTTAATATAGACTATTTTTCATAAGAAAATAAAATGATGATTTTATATAGAAAAATTATTTATTTTGGAAATGTTTTAGAAATTGTTTATATACATTACATAATAAACTTATGTGGAAATATATTTCGTATATTCATTACAGATATTCTATAGAACATTAGAGATTGAAAATTACTTTGTTTAATTTAGATGTTTATAGAATTATTTTCAGGATAAAGTTAAAGAGACGATTTTAATATAGATGATTGATATTGTGGTTCATGTTTCATTTTAGTGGGTTGGGATTGTGGTGAAATGTGGTCTTTTTAAGATGTAGTCATTTTTTTCATTAGTTTTAATTTTAATTATATATCATTCTATTTTCTAGCACCTTGTTATATAGTTTTTTGATGTATCATTTTTCAGTGGTTGTTTTTGACATGTGATATATTCAATATATATAATGTAATACTATTATTTATTCAATCTAATATAATTTATAAATATTGTGAAATCATTTCCATATTTATTTTTATGATACCATGGTTCTTCTCAGCTTCCTATGGTGATCGGGGATACACTACGTGCCATATTGTCAGATAATTAATGTGAAATTATGGGCTAAAAATGTTAGGTAAATTATAGAGAGATCGTGAAAAATTGTTTTCTAATAATTATAGTAATGTTTAATGGTTTACTCAAGTATTTATATCCTCTTTAGAAAAGCCTTCTATAGTTTAGTTTCTTCAATAAAAATCTTTCTTTCCCTACAATGAATTCCTAAATAATACCAATATAGTCTATCACGGATTTAAAGGTAGTGAAGGGAGTTTTATGAAAATGGGGGTGATTTAATGTGCCTTGACTTTATATTTAATATTTAATTATTTGTTTTATAAAATAGGTATATATTTTTACATGTTTAAAAAGTGATATGGGGATGTAAAAGTGATTTTTTAAGGAGTTGTGTTTTTTAATCTCATTTTTGAATGGTTGTTGTACGATTATTTGGGTTTCTATTAAAAATTGAATTTATGTTTTAAAATTTGGTTTTAAAATCTTCTTTTTTTAGAAAAAATTAAATTGTTTTAAATTATTTGAGTTTTTTTAATAAGTATAACTGATAATTTTTTAAAATATATTTATGTTTTAATGTTAGGATATATTAAATATTTAATTATGAAATGGGTTGTTTAAAAACTCGTTAATAATAGTGTTTTAAAACATTTATCAATCTAAAAATGACATTTTAAAAGAATTTTTGGATGAAATGAGCTTTATATAGAGGTTTTTTTGAACACGTGTTTGAAAATGGCGAGTAATGGATATTATTGTCTTAAAATTATTTCAAATGGATTTCTTATTTTTAGTCATATTATGTAATGGTGTATAGATTTCAAAAAATATTTTTATAATGGATGATATAATTATTTCAAAATTGATTTTTTCATGGAAACTTAATTATGTAAAATTCCTTATAGAAAGTGGTTTTATGTTGTGTCTTGGTTTTTAAACTGATTTTTTTAAGAAAATTTATTTACGAACCATTTTTAATGAGGTTATTTTAAAATGGATTGATAATTATAAAAGGTTTTTTTTTAATGGGTGGTTTTTGTTGTTCCATTTGATTTTTAGAACATTTTATTAGTATTATGAAATATGAGAAGCTTGGTTCGTGTTTTTAATTATTTTTATCCTCTATGAATGGTATAGATGAAGGTAAGGATGTTTTTTGAATGTCTTATACCACTTTATTGAATTTATTATCCTTATTATTGACACAACCGAGACTCTACATGGAGTGGTAGAGCTAGAACTCATTTTTCTCTCTAAGACATCTTATAATGGTATCCTCTACCAATCTTTAGAAATTTATATTTTTTTAATGTCATAGATCAGATAGTAAGTATTTGGAATTCCTATTGGTTTGTTATGTTTGTTTTAGACACTGTGGTACGTATTGTTGGTGTTTTATTGTGATATGATGTGTTTTCATTGACTATATATTCTTTCTAGAGACTTTATATTATTATGAATTTAGGATTATTAAGTAATCAATTTTTGGGATAGTGAAGAATTATAAACTAGTTTATAGGCCTTTGGGTTTTTTTGATGGTATTGAATTTTTTGTTTTTCAGCATACTTTTCAATTTATGGTTTCATTCACTCCGGCCTCTAGGTGTTTTAATTTATTATTTACATTTGGAGACTTTTTTCTTAATGGTATTGGAAAGGTTGACCTTTGGGGTAGTTATTGGTTACTAAAAAGAGGATTATCCTTAGGTTATTGTTAACTTGATGCTGAATGTTTCTTTTTGGTAGGTTTTATAGTGAGATAATGTTTTAGATTCAAGGTCCCAGTTTACCCAATGTATTACTTTGAGATATATTCTATCTCTCATGCCTTTTCTTGATTTTGGTGTGTTAATTATTTTTTTCATGAGTTTCATGATTGAAGTATCATATTGGAAATGATGATGTTTTTTGTGAATTTTAATTTATTTATGGGTAATGTTCATTTTGGGAGTTAGAATTTGTTCATTGGTGATTCCCATTGTTTTTGGAAATTTTAATCATTTGTATTGAATATTTTTTTTCTTATGAACTATTTAATTTGGTGGTGTGTTCTACTTGTCTCACCATTTTAGGAATTATAAATAGAGTGAATAACCATGATAGGTTTCTTCCCTCTTTAGATCTGATGTCTTTTAATGATTTTTTAGTTTTGTATGGTGTTATTAAATAAAATTAATGTACTATGATTTCATAAAGAGGATTTGGTTTCTTTTTGGATGTTTCATATTTTGGTTGTCTCAAAAAGGGTTTCCCCACATTCCAATATCTTAACTTGAGGTGTTGTTACATAATTTTGGTTCATTTTCATTAACTCTTATTTAAGACTCTTTGGGCATAAAATATGTAATTTTGGAGAGACTTTCCACACCATAATTTTTAATTTCCACAATTTTCACATTCATTTTTTTATTTGGTTGATTCCTTTTTATAATGTTTTTTTATGAAATAAGGGATTTATTATTATTTTTTTGTGTTATATTTTTACATAACAGTTACGAATAATGCACAACTTGACCATAAATAGTGCGATAATACTTATCAAATGATTTAATGGTTGGTATATTCTTTCTACAAATCATGTTCTAAATCCAAGATGGTGGGGTGTGATATACATGTTTCAATTTTACATTTTAGTTCAACATATAGACTAACCATGTTTCCTTCCATAAATCAGTAAAATCTTATTGTCTATATTTACCTTTTGATTTGATTTTTGGGATTATTAAACTATTTATTTACTCCACCATTTACCTATCATATGGTCTAAGAGAGGGATCTCACCACTCTTGCACAATCTAATATACACACTCTTTCATTGGTTTAATCAGATTTTCTTAGGGAAGCCCCTTTCTTCCACTATATCATAAATCTCCCTCCCTTTTTCTATACTTTACTCCTTGAATTAATTTATATCATGAAGAATATATGATTTTGGGTTTTATTTTAGGGTTTAGTGAGGTTTAATATTGAGGAATACTATGTTCAACCTTATCTCAATGCCACTTCAGTCATTTTAGAGTGTTCTCCATTATCGATGACAAATTAAATCTGAATTATCATTTTATTGATGTATGTTTTTGTTGAACTCCCTTAATTTAGTGTGTCGTATCATTCTGGTTGTTTCAAAAGTATTTACTTAGTAATTTATGGACATTTTTTATTTTTAAAATGGATATCATAATATATTTAATGGGTTATTACCTTCGTATAAATATTTTACATTTCCTTTCATGTGTGAATTCAAATGAAAATAATATTGAAATTTATTAAAGGGTTATTTTAAATGAAATGTGAATTTTAATGTGTTTTTTCAAAATTTAGATCATTTGGAAAATTAGAAGGATGGTTTGAATTATTTCTCAGTTTTCAAATAGTTTTAATTATTTTTTTGGGATAATGATTTTTTAAATGAGTTTTAATGGGTTATTTTGTTAGTCATTTAATATTGAATTCTAAACAACAATAAATGGTATGGAATCTTTAATCTTTTCAATCCAAGATCATTTGGTACATTTGAGTAGCTTTCATATGGCATGGGGGTGTGTCCCCCACATTATTCACATTTGAAATGGAGAACCATGAGGGGGTATTTTTTTATTATTATTGTGTATATTGTGGACTAAGGTTAATGTATAAAATTAATCATGATAAGTAAAACATGTTTTATATTTTTTCAAGGGTGTGGGAGGTGATATATTGTTTATTCTTATGTTTTATTAGTTATTATTAATTTTTACCTCCTCCTTCTTGCTTCATGGAGATCCTAAGAATATTAGTGAGGGATGAAAGGCATTTATTTCTTACCCTAAAAATATGGTCAAAATCCTCTATCATATTAGAGTTTGTAGTGAAGTTCGACCATTGTAGATAGTCCAGATCCTCCACATGGTTATATACATTGGAATGAATAGACATACCTATAGATGGATTTGAACCTATTATATCTAGTTTCACCACATGAGATATGGATGGACTTTCATTATATATTTTTTTATTATACTTATAGAAATTTATTTTATTTTTTTTACCTTATTTGATTGGCGAAAATGGTACCATGGGTTTTAGTCATTTATATCATGTTGTCATGGAATTTTCTTTTTTTTAATCCCTTCATTTCACCTGATTTGTGAAAAATATTCAAGAAATAATGAAAAAGGATTATTTATAATGTAATATTAAATGTTTATTGAAATTATATATTTATTGAACAAAAGAGTATAGGGTGAATAAACCATTTTTTATGTTATTATTTTCAATTAAAATTGAAAAAAATTAATTTTTTAAATGGTATTGTATGGAATGTTTGATTTTATATTAGTTTAATAATTTAATTAAAAAATATTAAACATTCAAATATGTTTCCAAGATAAATATAAGTTACCATGGTCAATTTTTTATCATTTAAAGAAGTGTAAATTTATTTGTATTGTGTATTTTTATCCTGATAAATCGACTTAATCAGATTTAAATGAATAATATAGTATAATATTTTTATGAATAAAATAAAATATTATCATCCATGTAATTGGTAATTTATAGGAAATAGCATCCAGAACATTAAATATAAAAAAACATTTCTCTATAAAAAATATTATTTTATATTTTTTGCTTTAATTTAATTGTTTATTTTATAGTATTTTGGTATTAAATATGATTATTTCAAGGATAAATTTTGAATCATCATGTTGATCGATTTTTAAAGGGGTAAACTTATGTTTTTTTAAATTTGTCATGGTTATTACTTTTGAAAAGGTGTAACATAATGTGTCTTGAGTTATTCTAAATTAACATGAATCCTAAAAATTATAGAAAAAAAATTTAGGTTCTAGAGTCATACCATGATTCTTTTCTAACTTTTTCTCATTTAAATCACATAAGTCCCATTTGATTCAATCATTAACCCTTACCAATATTCTCTTTATGATGAAATATCTAACTTTTTCCCCTGTAAAATTATCTCACTTACACCATATTTCAAAAAATAAATATTGTAATATTCATCTTGAAAGACAATTAATTTTACCTATAATAAAATAATTTTCTAATTTTGGAATCCATTAGTTATAATAATGTCTCCCCAATTCCCCAAATTCCAAAGAGTCCTCTACGAGAAGAATCACATATATAGTGTTAGTATTATGAAATCCCCAAACTTTTCTTCTTCAACATTTTCTTCTAAACACAATCAAACCAATAACACCCAAACACATGTAATTAATAGCTAGATAATATTTTAATAAATTTGTATAAAATAATTATCATGTCCTCGAGGATCATATTTTTTAATATTATTGAGATACTTTATACATATATGAATCTTATGTGGAATCTGGAATCATGAAATACAACATAAATAATCATATGATAACATTATGATTTCATTTAGTATGTTTTTAAATTAATTCATAAGTCCCATATCAGTATCCTAGGAAGGGAATCAATAATAAAGTGAATGATCCGATGTGTAGTAAAGTAAATCTTACAAAAAATAAATATTAAAATATATATATTATGAATAATATGAAAAAGATAAACAATATGAAAATATATCATATAAAAAACATAATGAAACAATGACTAAATATATATGAAAAAATTAATCAATTGGACAACAATAAATAGATCCATATTAATGTAATGAATTATGTCTAAAATCATAATCTTATGCTCAATTCCTTATGCAGAGACATCATATGTAAATAGTAATGTCCTATTCCAGACACCCAAAATAGTTTGTGCCTTGAGACCTAAATATGTATCAATAGTATATCTATAGTGTGCCAACCTATTAACTTATTATGTTCAATGTACTAATCGAATCAATGTAATGTATATGAAATATAATACATATTCAATATAAATATCCATTTTTGAAAGCTAGATTACATAATCATAATAATTTCTATAGTTAATAAGTATAACAAAATTATCAATATCCACCAAGATAAATTATTTGTATAATATTATTAGATAAAATCCTTATTAAATCTTATGAATCATTAATGGATGTTCACATAGATGATAAAATCCCATAAAACATTAGAAAGCCTCTTTCAAAACAATAATAAATATCATTTTATTCTAAAAAAAATAAAACTAAAAATAATAAAATAATGGGAATAAAATTTTCATTAAAAATATGTAATTTGTAGGTGAATCATGGAAAATACAAATGGGACATATGGTTTGAAAAAATGGCATGCCTATAAAAAATCATAATTTTATAAAAAGTCAAAAGTGGTTCAAAAAATAATTTGAAAACATTCAAATTATTTATTTGAAAATAAAATTTAATTAAATATACCATTTTCAATGATTCCTTTATATATAAAAACATCAACAAAAAAAATAATGAAAATGAACATGAAAAAAACTACTCTCGACCAAAAGAAAATTAATATGGTCAAATTTAATAAACAAATATCTATTTTTGAGTTCCAAAGTGATTAAAAATCAAGATAATAATTGAAAAATATAGAAATTGATAGAGGAAAATAAATTATTTATTGTTTAATATAGGTATATCATATAATTCTTCTTATGTATAACTAAACAGAAAGAATCTCGAGTATGAATAGGATTGTGAAATAAACCCTCAACCATGGTCCAAATTAATCGCATGTGGTTTTAACTCCAAATATAATATATTTAAATTTTTTTACATAATAAAAATAACTATATAAAAAATTAAAATATCATATATTACCCACATAAAACATTTAAATACCAGTGTATTACTATCTCTATATAAAAATAGTCATTTTTGTGTGTTAAATATTATTTTTTTCATCTACATGTCAGTTTTATAGTTTCGTTCAATGCATATTTATCATATTTACATAATCTATATACTATTATTAATTATATAAATATCTTAAATATTCAGTATATACATATTTATAATCATTTTATTAATTTAATAATTAAAAATGAATCACGTTACTTCGGGGTGGCAGTAGTCCACAAGTACGCACGAGAGACATTTTCATTTTTTAAAAGGGGGAAGGGTAAGAATTTAAATGATATAATATATTTATGAATCATAATTATGTCATTAATATCGTCTAAATAAGTTATTTACATTTTTATACCCAAACAATTAAATTACATATTAAAAATTAATTACACTACTATGAGGAAATGGTAGGTTGCACGTATGCAAGAATGATGTTATTGTTTTCCATTAGATGGAAAAGTGGTGGATAATGGATATACCACAATCATAATAAATTTTAATATATTAATTTTATTTTAAATTTTATTTAATTTTGATTACAATATAGTTATATAAATTAAATTTATAAATAAACCTTGAATGTGTCGATAAAGAAAATTATCTTTTCATTGAGACACCACCTTTGGATTACAACCTATGAATTATAGGATAAGTCTATTGGTGAGATAAGGATCTATATGATTGTATTGGGATGATGTGGAGTTATTTGTCTTGGTAGGTGTAAATTTAACATGATTGGGAAGTGTTTTTACCATGGAAAAGAGAGGGTGCCTTTATCCATGGGGGGAGGGTGTGTTTTAGGGTTTAAATAATTATTATCATATAATTTAGGAGAAATACTTTTGAGGAATGAGGATTCATAGAAATGTTTCTCGTATCATTAAAATAATTATGATTTTGTACCATTATAACCATATTAAAACTGAATGGCATCATTTGACCACATAATTAATTAAAGGATGCAAAAATTTATTTTACACGAATAAAATATAAATTATGCTTCAAAATTTCAAACATATGTTTATAAATTAAGCATATTAATTAAAATGAAATATTTTATTTTATAAATAATTTTTGAATAAATTTTTATATACTTTTAACTATTTATTACATCATGATTATGTCATAAAAGTTATTGTATATGTTGAAATTATATTTTGTACTATTAACTACCAAAACAAATCCCCCACAAAAACCCCAAAATCACAAAAATATAACATCTACATGGTTATTAAAATATAAATTCCATTTTAATAAATTAATTTTATATTTTGGATAAAAAATTTATAATAATTTAATTGAATGTCATGAAAAATTAATTTTTTTGGAAAAAGTTCATTTGATGAAAAAATGAACATATACAAATATAATATATATTTTTGATTATAATGTATTTAATTAGGAAATTTTTAGTCTGATTGGCTCAATTTTAAATTAAAAACAAATTCAAAAAATAATTTTACTTTTATATTATTTTATTTAATGAAAAGAAATGATTGTTTTTTAAAAGTCAATTTTTTTCTCTTCACCAAAAAAAGCAAATACTTCTAAAAAACATTAAAACATCATCATAAAATATATTTTATAGGATTAATTAAAATATAATATAATTTTAATCATATAAAATTTAAAATATTTTGGATTTTAGGTTTTCATTCACTTTTTAATTTAATCTATGCACATTATACTATGGTTTATTTAAATGGAATAAATTACTAAAATTGAATCGCAGGGGTTAAATGAACATCGTAATATATTGAAATCAATATCATCATTATTTATAAATGTTACTATGTTAATAGAAATACCATTATCTCTCTCCCTCAAATCAATCCAAATTTAAAACATCTCTTATCTTTCATGTGGACTACTACTTCCATGAATGACGTATTTATTTTTTCATGAATAACATTTATTTATTGTTACAAAAACTATTATAATTAATAAATTTAATATTTATCCCATTATTTATTTTTTGGAATGATAAATTTTTCATTCTATTAATAATATTTATTATTATTTATAATTATAAATTTGACCACCTAAAATGGGAATAAAAAGGGGGATTCAATTTTTTCTTTATAACTAATATCTTTTTATCCAACCTTATTCATCCAATTGTTCATGGATTTGATTAAAATCACAAATAAAATATAAATAATATAATTACCCCATTATAATTACTATATTATAATAAAAAAAACATTCATACACTTCCATTGCTTATTGAAATCTTCTTATGATGGTCGGTCCAACCACCTACAAGAATGATGTTATAAATATTTATTACGGATGGACATGTAAAGATAATTACCAATATAATATGATGATTATATTAAAAAAAATATAGTTTCTGGTTCTTTATTTTTAATTTTATAATTTAACTAATTATTATGATACCGCGTTTTTTGGTTGGATAATTTATCGAAACATGGTCGTTGCTAATTCCATCATAAATAATCAAAACAAAAACACTCATTCAATGAAATTAATACATTATAAATCATTATGTAACTTCATTAATAGTATTTTATATAATATAAAAACACATCAATTTATTTATATTGACATAGATATCGTGAAATAAATATAAAATAATCTAAATTACTTGCATCATCATATAGAAATAATCAATATCAAAAAAATAAATGTATAATGACTGAATATAATTAATGATTTAAAAATTAAATTATTTTAAATAATAATATTAGAAAAATTAATTATGTTTATTATGTTTATTTGACATGACGATGGAGCATTTTAATAAAATTCAAGAAAAAATTGATGGGTTTTTATCATCTCAATTTTCATTCATTAAGGCATATGTCATATTCACCAATTATTTAATTTTTTATGGAGTATATAAATCATTATGGATTATTCTATCATAACATTATTGAATTTTAATTTTTTTACAAATCCATCAAGACATACCTTTTTCATGTGTTTTTTTATTCATGTGCTACTAAATCCTTAAGATTTATTGATAACTCAATTTTAAATGGTGGTGTTATGATCAATACCCTTTAACTATATTCTTATAACTTGGAAGAAATCCCACTCTTGATTGAATTATATTTTATACTATCTCATGTTTCCTTTTATTTATATCTCATTCTCATAAACGCCTTTTTTGAAGTAGTTTTATATCAATTATTCATTATTGATAGACATATTTATTCATAAGATTTTGATGTTGTTAAGAATAATCATCATCCTATTTTATGGTTGTTTATCAACCATGTATATATTATTCCTTCCAAACATGTTATAAATTATTATTTCGAGACTAAACCATGTATTATCACATGATATATTCCAGTTTTTATTTACCTATTTTTTTTAAATGTATTATTCCCCTTTTATAATGTGGGCTCAATAATTTTATTTTGAAATATTATAAAGGATTTCAATTGATGTCTATATATTCTATCTTCCACTACAATTTTTTTACATGTCATTCTTTCATTTAAATTTTCTATTATTAGTATTTATTTGAAATTTTTATAGAATGATATCTTTAAGAAATTAATGATAATTATTTTTTAAAGTGACTCATAACATCTTCTTTTCATGAAAATATTAACATGTATTTTTGTATCTCTTTTTATTTTTTTTTTGTATATTATTACAATTTAATGAAAAAAATATCTATATCCTATGTAGTTTTATTTCATGATTAATCCCTTAAATTATCTTATAAAATAATTATATTGTGGTGATTTCACTCTTGGTAATGACTAATACAACTATCAATGTAATTTAATTTTATACCATTATGAATTTTTATGAAACCCATATTGGATGCTAGTTTACTTCATGATATAATATAATATTTTTGTCATAGAGATGACATATTGGGGATATTTATCGGTGGGTACCATATTATTTTCAAATTCATTTGTTATGGATCTATATATCATGATATAAAAATGGATTGTGAGTTGTGGTGGTTGAGCAACATATGGATTAAAAAAATTATGCCTTAGCCCATATATAATGTTTCACAAAAGTTGATACCAGAACCACTAGATATTGGTTTTTAGAATTTTGATTCCTCAACCACTATGTAATTTCATCCTATATTTATGAATTTTTGATAGATCCGTGTTATGATACATTTACATGAAATGTCAATTTTGTATCTCAAAGTCCTATGATTGTGATCGAAGGCGCGTGGTTATTATAAATTGTTTTAATAATCCATTTTAAGGTTATGTTATTATATATTTGAAATTGTATTCCCTCATATATCGACTTCTAAAATCTATGATTATTATTATTTTCTTTTAAAAATATATTTCTCTGATGAGTTTATTTTATTATTTTTATATGATCAAAATATTTTATGACTCATTGATAATTTCTCCCTTGATTAGTGTTTGAGATCCCCAGTTCTTATCATTCCCTTTTATATTGAGACCTAAAACCACACTCTTAGATTTTATTATAAAATAATTTCCTTAAAAATTGACTTGGATAAAAATTTATATGAACATATAATTATTTTATATAGATTCCAAAATAACAACTATAAATTTGTAAAATATTCATAAAATACCAAGAATATAATGTTTAAAGTATATGATTACTAGTAGAACATGAAACATAATTTAAAAAACATATGAACATATCTATATAATCAAACCACATTATACTGCCTTCAATATTTCTTATTAGTTATACACAACTTTATATCATAGGTAAAGGGAAAAGGTGATGATCTCAAATTCTTAAAAATAGAAAAAAAATATATACATGTCATTAAAGGTTATATAATGAGATAACAATATTAGGGGGAAATATCATAAAAAAAGTAAAATGGAATAAAAGGATTTTTTCATGCGACATGATCCAAAGTCATATAGTTTCAAATTATCAAACATAAAAAATGGAAAAAAATTAGGAATAATGAAATATTTTAAAACGTTTCATGGAAAATAATAATTCAAATACCACTATGAAATATGACATAATATAATTGATAGTAAATTATATAATTATGAACATAGAAAACCACATCATGATCATACGCGATCACGTAAATTATGAATAACATAACTATGTTTGTGATCAATCATGTCTACATAGATAACCCACATCATGATCTCACTAATTCCAATGAAATTTGTTATTCCACATCATGTCCATCGTCAACATTATTAAAATAGAAAATCTATAACATATTGACACAAAAACATTTCAACATAGAAAATTTTAATTATATAAATGTTCAATATTGATTTCATTTCAAACCCAATTTTTTTCATGAAAACTTTTTTAAACATAATTTTTTTACCTACTTAACACTATATTTTTAACATAGCTAATCCACTCCGTATTCACCATCAATATTGATAAATAAAAAATATACATCATGTTCATGATTAGGTTCATTATCTCGTAATATGTAAAAAATTAACAAAACTATTATAGAGTTGTATAGGCTTCCAGCCATCATCCAACCACACATATGTGTTCCAGATGAAAAAAAATCATTCATAAAATCATCAAAAAACCTAATAAAGAATATGGATTTCATAAAATTTATGAATGGTATCACCAAAATTGTCATCATGTATTTAAATATGTGATACCCAAAATTCAAAAAAACAAAAAATTGTATTTTATAATAAAATTTATTGGGTTAATAATGAAAAATCCATTTTTAAAGGAATAAAACCCTTATAGATAATGAAAAAATGGAAACAAATTTATAAATTTTCTTTAGAAATTAGTTTTATCATTATTGATAAACAAAAAATTATGACCACATTAAAAATTACCATCCTAAAACATAAACATAAAGAAATTCTATATAAGTAAATTTTAAAATAAATATTTGTAAGGAAATATAAATAATGAATAAAGGAAAATATTTAAAGGTATATAAAAGTTTATGTGAATATTTTCTTTAAACAAATGTTCCTTTAAAAAAATCTTCAATAATGGATCCATGGAAAACACAAGAAGGGTCCAGAAAATGGTGAATCCTTGGAAAAACTTTACTCTTACAAAGAAACATTAATAAAATATTTTATAAATAATATAAATGTTTTAAAAATAAATATTTATTTTAAAATAAATCACATTAATTTTAAATCATGGAAACCCTATTTAATATTTTGAAATACATTTCTTGAAAATTGACATCGTAATAAGAGGGGAAAAGGTATTGTGACTTAGGCTTATCATAACTATATATTAAGTTTGTTAAATTAATGTTCAATACATTACACAAACACATTCCTAAGGATTTTAATTGTTTGTTGTCTATGTATAATAGGTACACAATATTAAAATTTAGTGAAATATCTTCAACGTGTCCCATAAAAATTTCCCCTTTAATAATCTTCATAAAGATACCCTACATAAATCATTTCTTCAACACCATTGTAAAAGAAACATAATAATGTGTTCAATTAGATGTTAATTAAGGGTAAAGGTGGAAATACATAAAAAATTGATCATAAGGATATGAGATCATGATAATGACATATGAAAACCAAAACCTTCATATAAATGAAAAAAATCATGAGTCATTACATAAAGATGGCCAGTTTAGAAGTCATGAATTCTAATGAAATAAAAGAACTTTATCAAACATAGAATAAAACTAGCACAAGACATGTAATTATGAAATATACATATCTATATAATAACATTTCAATAGTAGTGAAGGATTTCTTCCAAGGATATAATAATAGAATGGGTTCACTCCCCAAACCATTACAGTTGTTGAGGTTTAGTCTCATGACCAACATAGGAGACAAAGTCAATTATTGAACATAGTTCAATCACTATTTTAATCAAGTATATCTAATGAGATATCAATGTTTACACAATGCATGGAGCTAGATATAGGTCCCAACTATCACATAATGAAAATCATACATATGTGTGCCATGAGATCATTAAAAAATTCATCATATCAGAACATATTAAAAAATGGGTTTCATAAAAAGTTCATCATATAATATTCTATGGAGAATAGATAGGTTTCATAATTATTTCACCATTTCATCATATCATAACATGTGAATCAATGTGTGTATCACAAGTATTTTGAAACGGTATATCCTGTAAAAGAGAAACATGATCAATAATCTTCATTCCATTATAAACATAAACCATTCAAGGAAAGAATAATAATAGAACCCTTTAATTGTATCCCTTGAATGGAATAGTTCAAATCAATCGATGTCAATATATATGTAAACGGATTTCCAATGATAATTTAAAACATTTCAGTAGGAAATTATCCATTACTTAAAGAAAAAAACATTTTAAAAAATATAAAATATTGAAAATAGTTTTCTTTAAAATAAAATTGAAACGTAATAAAAAATATTTAAAAGCTAATTATAAATTTGCTTTAGTAAAATATATTTACCATTAAAATAATTTTCAAAAATTAAATAATTTTGAAAATAATTTTCCTTGAATGTAACCTTAAATATTTAAAATGGATAATATGAAAATAATTTAAAACATTTATTGAGAAAAATATCATTTCTTATTTGAAAAAAAAGAAATCAAAAAAGATATTTATAATAATTTTCCTTGAAATTCAACTTGAATCCATATAAATTTTTATTTACTAATCCTTTGAAAAAATCATGAGTAAAATATTATTTTCACATTGGGAAAACATTTTTTAAAAGAAATTAAAATAATTTTCATTGAAAATGACCTTGAAAACATATAAGTAATGCTTAAAATAAAATAATTTTCCTCATAGCTTTATATTCTTATCATGTCATACATATAAGAATAAATAATCATTTCATATTTATGGAAAAATAAAAACTAGAATTTTGTTGAGAAATGAATGAATATTCATTTCAAAAAATATTATAAAATTATAAAAATTGTTAAAAATGTGACTAAAATTTAATTTTAAGAAAGTTAAAACTATTTTTGAAACCTATTTAGAAAACAAGATGTTGTAAGAAAATTGGTTTTCTACTAAAGAGATTAATAAAGATGATTTTTCTTTAAAACATATTCTGAACTATTGAGTACATAAAGAGAGGATAATGAAGGAAAATAATGTATTAAATAGAAGAAAATAGATGTTAAGAAAATAATGAGTTTCCTAAAGAGTATATCAAATGTATTCATCATTGGATGAATAATCATAAATTATCCCAACAAACAATGAACATGTAACATTAATCCCTTGAAATCATTAGAAAATTTGAATGATAATATCATAAAAGAATAAAATTAAATGAAACATATAATATCATGAATAGAAGTATATTAATGGTATAACATGTGAGTGGTTCTATATATCTAACTCATCAAATAATATATGTTCATAACATCACATAGATTTCAATGAAGAATATTTGAGACAAATATATCTTACTACTTTTGTAAAATTTGACCATTAAACACCACAAAAGATAAATAACCATAATTGATATTAAAATCCTCATATATTTAAGGATAATTATCATTAAATACAATCATAGTAATTATACAGACCATAAAAAAGAAATATGTTTTCATTATGGATTGTTCCTCAGAAAAGTAAAAACCATGGTGGAAATCCCTTACCTTAATTATCGACTTCCATCATTCATATTATAATTTTTTTTATAAAATTTATATGTTTATTATTAATATATTTTATACCCATAATTATATATATCATTTCATATATTATTTAATTGTGACCATTTATTACCTATTTATTAGAAATTTTTTGTTAAAATCATATTTCGGGTAATAACTACATTGTTTTTCATGTATGATTTGATTTTATTTTTAGTCCACATACTTTTACCATGGTTCCATAAAATGAATAATTAGAAAAATTATGTTAATATAATATATATTCATTTTATATGTATTTATAGTAATCAATAACATTTAGATGTTAGAAATGGAATACCTCACTCATTGAGAAGGTAGACCGTACGTATCTACGAACATTGATTCCTTTTTCTTGATAGAGTTAAACATAGAAGGTTAGGTAAAATATGACCATTAAAATAAAAATTATTTTTATTTTGAAGACATATTTTCCTTAAAACCATCCTTATTACCTTCTATGTAATTCATGGAGAATCGCATCGCTTCATACAGATATAGTTTGACATACACATGAGCGACTTATAGTATCAAAATTGAATGGAAAATATATATTTACAAGTGAATTAATATTTATAGAGTTATAATAATATATTAACTATTACAAAAAGAACTAAATCATAGTTATATTCATCCATGATAGGTGGTGATGGAAAATAAATAACATCGGTTTATGAGGTGGTACACCACTCTAGACATGAATGATGATTTTTTCCCAATTGATGGAATATGAGATTTTGTATGGTCATGAAAATGAAATAAAATAATATATTTTTATTTAATATAATTATTTTATTATTTAAAATTGTTTTAACAATATTTTAAGGAGGTGTAGAAATAAATAAAATAAAACGCTTGGTTAGGGATGTTAGCTCTTTTTCAGAAAAAAAAAATTGTTTTTAGTAGAAGGATTCATAGGTTTGAGTTAAAAAAAATAGTTCCTCTAGTGAATTAATGATCTAATTTTTTTAGTTATTTTTTGAACCAAATGGCTTTGGATGTGTGGAGATTATAGGATAAGAGATGGGCTTTTATAAGTGGGGAGAGTGGTACACCTCTACTATGTTAAATGAATAATTTTTAACCAAATAATTTCTCATTAAAAAAAGATAAATATGATATTTTATAGAATTTAGATGATTTAAGGTCTAAATATGTCCCTAAAATAGGGTTTTGAACTATTTTGAGTTATTTTTAGCCATTATAATTTTTACACTAACCCCTAATAAACCCATTTTTAGGATTTGTGGCATTAAATACTTATTATTGTTTTTATATTTTGTATAAAATAAAAATGATGATATTAGATAACATAATTTATCATAATTCCTAATAAAAATTTCTTTTTTAAAATTCATTCATATAGATGGAAGATTATTATTAAAAATTAATCACATAAATGAGATGATAAAGTAGTTTTCCAAAATTAAAATGTTCAAATGTTTATATATATATTATTTTAAAATTCAATATGAAATTCACTTCAATGTAATTAATTTCAATAATAATATATAATTAGACTATTTAAACTTTTAAAATAATAATATTTTTTTATGATTTTAAATACTTTTAATGAAATGATAATTATTAATCACAATAAGTATTTTTCACAAATAATTGAAAAAATACCTTTACAGAAAAATCTATAAAATTCACCCTATGATAATTTTGAAATTATGATTTAAAAAAATAATAAAACTTAGTAAAATTTGTTTTCTAAAATTATCAAATAATAATTTGAGAATAAGTACGCAAAAGGTCACAATACAAATTTTTAGAAAAGTTCAATTTAAGCATAAAATTGGTTTTATTCATATCTCAAATCTAGAAAACCCATATAATGAATGTTAAAATTTTAATTGAGTATATAATATAGAAATTTTCTTTAAATGATTAGAAATATATATTTATTTAATTTATTAAGTTAAAAAGAATTTGAATAGAAACTGTTTTTTCTAAAAATATTTCCTATATTTTAATATAGTTATTATTTTCATTTCTAATTAATTTTTCATCAAAAAAATTATTTTATATTCATGTCTAATCCATGTATTTTAATAAGTTATTTAATATTAGTAATTACATCCCTTAAAATGGCTAGGTGATAACTATAATGTTAAATAATAATATGTTAAAAGTACATCACATTTCATTATATCTCGATCTTATGTATAACACAAGTCACACACTCAGTGTTGCATTTAATATGGAATAGAAATAGTGTTTCATGTAATGAAATCTAAAATTATTGTTTCATGTTATAAAAATATCAAAATTATTAATTTTGTTGGAAAAAAATTCTAAATATATCATCGTTTTACATTCTACCCCATTAAATAATTTTTTTTCTTCATAATTTGAACTTTTGTTTGTTAAAAAAATGTTTATAATGTTAAAATAACTTTATGGGAATAAAAAATTTTATATATTTTAATGAAAAATTACACTTAAAAAGAGATAATGTGATGTGAAAATTTCATCTAAAATAATAGATATTAGGTTTCCAAATGAGAGAACATGTGTGGGATGTGAAACCATTGATATAGAAGCAGAATATTGCACTTTAATACGGATAGAGTGTGATAAAGTACATAGATAGGAGAATAAAAATTCCTTAAAATCTATAAATCATATAGGTTTAAAAAAGTTCATTGATATCAAAAAATGTTAACTATAGGAAAAAAATATTATTTGAAGATCTTTTTCTAATTTTGGGTAATTTTCTTGAGAACATATACTTACCTAATTACATTCCATTTTATAAAAACAATCTCACCCTTTAAATATGATTCCCTCAATTTCAACATCATATATTAGTTTTAGTAATGAAGATTATTTTTTATGCCTGAAGGATAGTTAGATCATAAGATCTATAAAATAATGATAAATAATTCCTTCTATCTCTATTTTTTTATCAAAAAAAATGGTTAAAACATTCTATCCAAAATGAACACATCCTTATATGGTGAAATAATACATTAATCTATAAATCATTATCCAAAGATCAGCATAAAACATTTGTTAAATGGTTAACCCTCTAACATATCCAAACATAAAAATTTATAAAGAAGGTCACTAAATTTTTCATATTAGAGTTAACATTGATCCTCACAATATCATAAAGTATATCTTGATTTTAAAATACCAAATATGTGAATACTATAGCCATTTAATTCCTTGAATCATGATAATAACGAAAATTACCATTAAACCATAATGAAAACATACTTACATCCTTTCTAATTGAAGAAACAATGGATTGTTGATTGTAATCCATAAATCCACCAATTTTTTAAAGAACATTAATCATAACAAAATCCACTTTTTCCACAAATCATTATTTAGTTACAAGTTCATAAATATTATACAGTTAAATTTGTTAATACTAATAATATATTTTTAGAAATTAAACACCATTTTCACAACATTAGAAAAATATAAAGGGTTATCTTATATATTTTGAAATATCATTGTTCCATAAAATTTGATATTTATTAAATCATTACCATTCAAAATATCTTTTAAAATCCATTAAAAAACATATTCTAAAGAATACTTATATTTTTCATGATTCATATAACATATTTTTATAATTTTAATACACATAAAATCCAGTCATCCAACTTGCATAGAACAATATTAAGTATGACTCATCATCATATTACATAATATATATTTCAAATAACATATAATATGAATCATTTTAGGACATTAATCAACCTAAATTCAATAATGATTCTCATGTTTGAAATAAATAGAACTATGAGAATACAACATACCATTCATATTTCATTTCTAGTCTCCACATAACCAAAATTAAAATTTTACTCGTACAACCACGTTGATTATATTTACAAGCCTTCCCTTTATGATATCTATTTTCATTTTTATTGTAAATTTCACATTTGAAACATTAAACTGTTATTTATATCATAAAGAGACCATTATTATCATCCTTCAAATTAAACAAAAAATTCATTTTCCATCTAAAATTAATTTCTTGTTATCATTATTTCCCACACTCAAAAAATATTCTCATTCATCTAACACATCTACTATAGTACTTCTTCCTACAATCTAAACATATATGAAACTTAATTATCGATCCATAATATTCTCCAACACATAATATCTAAATTAACTATATCCTTATCTTATATTGTTAGTATAATATTTGGTTAATGTAATAGTTATAAATCATAAATCATGATAACTTATTACGAATAATTACAACATCCTTCATTGAAGATTTCATACAATTTTTTTACTCATAATTACATATTCTATTACAATCAACATTGATCTAGTTATTTCTAGTTCCCATAACTTGAAAAAAAATCAATGTGTGAGTAAGAATTATCATACTGAGGTACCATATAATCCAGAAAAACTACTTATAGGATGTTTAAATCATTTCCCATTATTTTTATTTTATGACACATTTTGATTAAACTAGGATAGTCATATATATCATTTAAATAATTCTTGATATTCTGTATAGATATCATGATTTTCCAAATAATATCCTATGGGATTATAAAAATAGGTTTGTTGTAGAGCCTGTTTTGAAGAACCACATGATGATCGAGTATAGATCCGTACAAATTTTTTGGAATAATTTCTTATATGTACCTATTTGTTAGAGCCGAATCCACTTTTTTTATCCATACATGGATGTAATTTTTTGGAAACAACATTCTCATTTCATTTCCAAAAAATTTAGTACATTTACATATAATTTAAATCATTCTTATAATTATACATATAAAAATCCCTAGAAATATGATTAAAAATATTCCTAGGGATCTCATAAAATTTTTCTCATCCTACGTCTATAGGATAACTAAACCATTCATGTGATACCAACTATAGTGACACATGATTATCATACAGTAGTATTACATCTTTTTTTATTAATATTTAATAATTTACACAAACACACACATGAGGACTATAATAATTTATTAAATTCTGAGTCTATGCACGAAATATTCTAATTTTTCACAATGCCTTTAACATATCCCATACGATATTACTCGTTAATAATCATCACAAACATACAATACTAAAATATTTTCTTCATAACCTATCGAAATAAAACATAAGATATAGAAAAATTATATGATCATTTATGGTAAAAATGGGAAATAAGTAACCATAACATGAGCATAACAATATGGGAACGAAATAGTATCATATAAAAAACATACCATGCTTATCATAAATCGAAATATAGATTCACGGTGTAAGGATCGACAGTTCATAAGACATAAATCATATAAAAAAATAACATGATCCACAAGAGACGAAAATTAGAATAATACATCTAATTTTATAATACACATAAGAAATAAATTCATTTTAGGAATAGTCAAGGCTCGGTACTGTGGGAATCATAGTGGAATATCATGACTCCCTAAACTATCATAGTAGTGAAGGTTCACTCCCAAAACCATCATAATAGATAATGTATATTATAGAACTAGATTCCCCCCACATTATTGTATTGTCAGTCTTAGGTTATGTAAATCATTACCCAATGCATTGGAAGAAGAAATAAGACATACTAATTATTTAATGAAAATAATTCATATGTGTGATAAAATAACACAAAACACTCCTTATATCAAACCTAAATAAATGAAATCGCATTCATAAAAAATTTCTTCATTCTATAAACTATGGATAAGAGACATGTTTAGTATCATATTATTATTTCATATTAACCTAACCTATGAAAAAACCATGTTAAATATAAATCATCTCATGTTATAACCCATGTAATATAAAAGTGATTCACAAAATTCATGAAATCATAAACATAAACAATTTAGAGAAAACATAGAATGTTTATCCTCGGATCATAGGTAACATTAATATATGTCATCTTGGACGAAAAATTATTTTTAATGATCATTTCAAAAATTCATTTAAGAAAATATCCCATCAACAATGAAAAACACATTTTTTAAAAATAAATAATTTTGAAAATTATTTTATTTGAAAATAACATTAAAAAATATAATGGAATATTTTAAAATATATTAAAAAACTTCAGGATGAAAATATCCATTATATTTTAATTATTTTTAAAACATAAAACATTTTGAAAATGCTTTTCTTAAAAATTAAACTTTAAAATTTATAAAGGAAGATGTAAAAATCATTGAAATATTTTCATAAGTAAAATTTTAAAAAAAATAGAACAGAAATTTTTTTCAAGAAAATCATTGAAAATAATATTGATAACATATATTAGAATATTTTAAAATCATTTAAAACATTTCATGAGGAAAAAATCCATTCCTACTTGAAAAAAAATTAAAACATATATTTTCTTGAAAATCCTTAACTTTGAAAATTAATTTGAAAACTTATTAATAAATATTTTTTTCAAAATAATTGTCATTATGGATGGAAATTTTTTTCATTTGATATATTCTAAAATAATTATTCATTTATATTTTTTTTAAAATCCAAGATGGCATTTTTTGGAAAACAAGATGAATATTATTCTAATTTTTTTTTTCGAAAATTGTAGTAAATTTGTGAAAATGTCTTTAATATATCATTTTAGTAATGTTAAAAGCTTTTTTGGATACATTTTTAGTAATATTGATTTTCGATTAAAATGGATTTTGACAAAAGAGGGGGGAAAGATGATTTTTCATAAAAAAATAATTTTGAATTCTTAAATATATAATGTCAGGAAAATTAATGTAAAAAATTTATTATCAAAAAATATCTTGAGGGTAATAAATTAAATGGTATTTTTTTCATATATATAGATAATAATATCGCATTATTTAATGCATAACCATTAATAATATGGATAAACAATGAGATTGTAAAGTAAAATTCCTACTGTATTGGTAACATTGAATCACAATCACCATTAAATAATAATATTAAATGAAACATATAATATAATTAAAATAATAATATTTATGACATGAAATTTCAATGGGTTATTATATAAACCTCATATAAGGGTATTGGTTCATAACATAACTTAATTTTTTATGAACACAATTTGAATAAAAAATTACTTACCGAAATGCTAAATTTTGAATATTAACCATATTAAATAGATATACTCAAACATATATTTAAATAATAATAATTTTATTTATAATAATCATAAAATACTTTCAAGGGTAGTATATATATCTCATAAAATACATGTGGGGAATATTGCTTCTGTCCTAGAGAAGTAAAAGGTGGGACAAAAATCCATTTTTTACATGTTTTTTACAATTCTTTTTAGAAACCACATTTTGGTTAACAACCACTTTGTTTTTCATGTCTATTTCGATTTTTTATTTTCATTCCTATTAAATTGATCATGTTAAAATCATATATATAATGATAAAAATTATATAAATATAATATATATATATATATAATGATAATTTATAGTAGTCCGTAAAAGATAGTGGTAAAAATTGATATACACAATTCACAGATATGGTCGACCATACGTATACGTGAATTTTTACCCATTTTCTTGACTGTTTGATAAATATGGGTATTTAATATATTACCATTAAATAATATTTTTTATGAAACATATATAAATTATATAAATTAAAACTGACCTTATTACCATCCATGTAAATCATTAACAAGTCACATCATGTCGTGAGGCCATAATTCGTCATACACACGAGCGATGTTATTACATTCATATAGAACGGAATGTATGAAGTTGTAATTGAAATAATAATCCCATAAGTATAATAATAACATATATATATATATTCAATCAATATAACTATTCATTAGAGGAGGTGATGGAAAATGAATGACATCAGTTTTTAAGGAAGTAGTCCTCCATACACACAAATGATGATTTTTTATCCTATAATATGCAAAATGATATGATTAAATGAAAAAAAAATAACAAAACAACATATTATTATATTTAGTCTATTGAGGTTTTTAGTTCATTTTTTAATTTAAAACTAATGTATGTGGATGAATAAATAAAATAAAATGCTCAGTTAGGTTCATTACATATTCATTTATAAACATATTCTTTTTGAAAAAAAATGATTCTTAGGTCTGATTTATAATCAAAATAAGTAATATATGATTTTATAAGGTATATAATTAATTTATTTTGGTTTGATTTACTGAAACAAATGGTTTCTAAAAGATTATGTAGAGGGGAGAAGGGGTGACCTTTTATAAGTGATGTGACTATCATACATTTAATTTTTTAAAAGAAAAAGTTGTTCCCATTTTTTTCCATGAAAAATTGATAAAAAATATGATATTATCTAAAATAAAAGAGTTACTATTAATATATTTAAATAAAATGGGTTTTTTACATGATTGGATTTAATTTTAACCATTATCGTTTTCGTTTATCCCTTGTTAAACCTATTTTTACAATATCCCTATTAAATAATTTTTAATGTTTATTATATAAATCATGGTGAATTATTATGTTGAACTAGTAAGATAATATAATTTATGATGATTCCCTACATGGAATATATTTTTCAAAATTCCATTCACATAGGTTAAAAATATAATTTTAATGTAATCCAACATATGTGATAAGTAAATGAATTTCCAAAGGGAAAATGTTCAAAAGATTTAAAAATTATTACATAAAAATTCAGTAATAAATTTATTCAAAAAAAAATAACTCAAATTAATATAAATATAATTTTTCAAATTTTACATTGAAACCCATATTAAATCATTTTTAAAGTTTCTAAATTCTTTTAAAAATGATAATTCTCAATAATGTCATGTATTTCACAATATTTATAAGAAAACTATCTTCTCCCAAAATTCATAAAATTTAAATATAAGAAACTTTTAAATGAATTTTTTATAAAATTGATATCATTTCTTAAAAAAGAAATACTAATATCATAATTTTATTTAAAAATTACTAGGAAATAGATGAAGTTTTTTTTAGAAAAATGCAATTTGTAAGCATAAAATAGGTTTTATTCCGACCTCTTTTCTAGAAAATACATAAGTTGGATATTTTAAATTTTTTAATATATAATATATATATATATTTCATAAAAAAATTAAAAAAGTTATTCTTTTAACTTATTTATCTAAATAAAATTTATATTGATAATTTATTTTTCTCCATAAAATCATTCCAATTATTTTCAAATATTTTTTTTCATTAATAATTTATTGGTCATAAAAGTAATAATTATATATATATGTAAACCATGAATTTTTAAAATAAAGAAAATAATATTCATACAAGTAATTCCATTGGTTAGGTGATAAAAATCATATTAATTTAATATATTTTAATAGTATATCATATTTTGTTCAAGCATAGCATTACGTATAAAATAATCTACAGTCAATGTTTTTTATAACCAATGCGAAACTCATATTTTCATGTAATTCAATATAAAAATATTATTTCATGTAATGGTTTTTTTGAAGATATTAAATTTAATTGAAAATAATTTTTCATAGAATATTTGGGTTTCAAAAAACATCTTTTGAATCATGGAAATGAAAATTAGAACGTCACAAGAGTAAAAACTAATTTTTATTTCAAAATAATATTTAATATTTTTGGTAATAATGAACCTAGAAATTGAGAAAAACTAATATTTAACAAATATGTTATTATTTTATAATATATTTTAACTTTATGAGAACAAGAGTCATCAAGAATAAATATTTGATTAAAAAATCATCATTACCCTATTTTGAATAATGGAAAAAATTAAAAAATATTAAATAGATAAATTTATCAAACATTGAAGAATTATTCCCATAAAATTATATTTTATCTTAAAGAATGTAAATTTTATGTTGTTAAATCTATTAATGTTTCATAATTTTATAATCAAGAAAAATTTGTAAAGGGGTTGTTATGGTAGAATTTTAAATTACTAATATGAAAAGTTACAATAGTATATAATGAAATTTAATGGAATAATTTTTTCAAATTTTATTAATTATATTCATGAAGAAAAATCATAAATCCTTGAAAAAATTACATTTCCCAAAACTTCTTATGATAATGGTAATGTAACAATAAAAGAGACATGCTATATAAAATAAATAATGGTGTGCAATAAGAAACACGTTTCATGGATTTGTAAATGAGACAAGTAAACCATTAACTTATATAAAATCCATGTTATTTATTATTCAATAAATCATGATTTATTATATAATATTACACTCAATACAACCCATATGATTGGTTAGTCCAATTTCATTGGGAATGAGGTACATTACGTAAAAACATAAAATAGAGAGGATATAATATTTATTGAAAACTTCGTTAAATTATCACATTATTCAATCGAACATAAAACATTATGTGATAACCTGGGGATATACATAAGAAATGGGTGAGCTATAAAGACAAGAAAGGGAATAAACAGGGAATGTGGTAATACATGTTATACAACAGGTATATCAATTTGGAATAGAAGGAACTGTAATTATAATCCATGATATAGAATGATAATCATAACATGGGAAATGTGGAAACAACTGTCAACACTACATCACAAACATAATTCAAGGATAACTGCAAATACATCATGATGGACTATATCCCATAATAGAATCAGGTTCACTCCCTATCCAAACATAAAATCTCAAGAGATTAAAAATTACCCAATTCATTGGAGCACTATATAATTCATGGTTCACCCGTTACTTTCATTTCATTATCATGTTTATGTGTGCCACATATATAATAAAACATGTATTAATTCATCATCATATTTCATTCAACAATTAAGGAATGTGAAATAAATACATATGAGGACCAAATAAATGATGTATTTGTTTGTAAATGTGAAAATCCTTGATAGAGATGGGTATGGTATTCACTGTACCATTGTTTTGTCATGGAAAATCATAGAGAAATTTTGGTTTCATAGAAGCACCAGTTAAAAATTCATAAAATTGTTTCATAAGAGATAAATTGGTATATATTAATTTTTACATGAAATGGGAAGTAACAAGTACATGTAATGATATGTACCAACAAAAGTAATTGGAAATAGAAGGGAAAAAATAATAACTAAACTTGAATAAATAAAAGAGGTTGGGGATCCCTTACTAAATTTTCGTACGGTAACTAGTGTACATAAAGGTTCATCGGTCTAATTAATGAAAGTTAATGAGATCTCATATATTTTATAATCCAGTGTTTATTTGTGAGATATATTTAATAAAATACCCCAACCTGAAATAAGGAAATTAAGAATCATAACCTAAAACTTGTTCTTCAATAAAAAGGAGTGGAAGATCCCTTACTTGAGAGCGTGACACCAATTAATTGGGAGGATCTTATTAGTAGATTAGGGGGACCATGGATGACCCTAGAGATATTATTGTAGAATAAGAAGGTTATATGAGGATTTTTAGTTTCTATAAATGAGAGGTTGGGTGGGTTTATATAATAAATGAGTCCGAATTTCATTATTATTTATATAATATATGTCTATGAATCTATATAAAAAATTACAAAAACCAAAAACCATACCATTTTTCTTCTTATGTATTTGAAAAAGTGGAGTTTTTTTCATTATTTTATACATCTAATTGAATAACATAAAAAAATAATACCCTTGACTATGTTGAATTAGGTCATACTCTTAAAAAATGATTTTCATACTATAAAATAAATTAATGGTTTTGTAGGTTTCATAAATTCATTATATATTTTAAAAAATTAACATAAAATTTCATCATTTGAAATTGAAAACATATATTTGGTCATTTATACCTTTTATTGTATTCATTACATAACCATGGAATCATTAGAATGTCAAAATACACAAAGTATATTTATAACGTATTTAATTTTTAAGGTAAAATTTGTGTGTCTCAAAAAATTTAGAAAAATTAACCATTGTTTAATTTTGAAATTATGTTTAAAAAAATATTATTAATTTTATCTAAATGATTATTAAATATTTTTTATCAGTCTAAAAATAATAATTTACATTTATTTAGAGATGTTCGTTTTTTTTACAATAACAGTTTTTAAAAACCATATAAAAATTATATCTGAAATCATACAAATTATATGATTATTTACAGATAATATATATTATTAAATAATAAAATAGAAAAAAAATATTATTTATTTAATAAAATCCATCAATTTATAAAAAATTCATTTATTAAAATTTTATATTACCAAAAAACACTCTTTCAGTTTTATTGTATCAAAATAAAAATAAACAACAATAGGATGAAATATATTCATTATTATATAAATAATATTATAAATAATAATATTTATAGGGTTTTGATACATTTCTCTTTAATATGACAACAAACACCCTAACAGTAATTCATGTGATGGTGAGATATTAATTGGGTGGTTAAGTGCACATGGTTTGGTCCCTAAAATCTATGAGCTTTAAATTGTATCTTTAATTATTCTTATTTAGATTACATATTTGGATCATTGATAGGTCTTGGTGAAAGGAAATTCCCATATATTTTATCTCCCTTATATGATCTTATAAATGGGTTTCATAGGATATGATCCTACAGGTTGAGGACATCACATACTTTTTTTGTGTTAATTTGATTTTTCAAAACCATATATTTATATTAATCATGTTATCACTACTAAAAAACTTTTTAATCATTGGTAATGATACCTAATGTTAATTTAAATACAGTGTGTTATAATAAAATCATTGATGTTTATGTTTTTTCTATAACCATATTACATAATACGAAATTTAATTATATCAAAAGGAAAATTCTATTTACAATCATTTGGGTTGTTACAATATTCCCCAATTTAGAAACTTCTCTGCAAAAAAATATTTTCCCTTACATAAACAAGATATGGTAACTTGTTTTCCTCACTTACTCTAGTTCCCACATCTCTAATTCAACTATGTAGTTTCTCTATCGCACTTTACTAAGGTTTATTGTCTAATTTCATTGAACTCCCTCTCTATGATATATGATCTTCACCATATTTTCATCATTAGAAAGGTCATTCTCCATTGGTACAACATCTAGATTGAGTATATGTGACAGGTCTATTATGAACACTCTCAATAGGGATACATAGAATGGATCATATACTTGATTTATTTTTGTTGGGAGTTCCATTCGATAGGCCACCACTTCGATGTGATCAAGGATCTCAAAGGGTTTATCATATCTAGAACTAAAAATTACCTTTATCCCTAATCTCATCACATTATTTCATAGTGTTATACTAAGGAATACCATGGGACCAACATCAAACTCTAGACCATGTATACGACTATTATCAATGCACTTATTTCACTCTGAGAAGACATGATTTTCCACTAAATGGTATTAACATTTTCAACTATTTCTTCGACAATTTCAAGACATAGTAGTTTTCGTTCCCTAACTTTTTCCCTACATGAAGGGGTTCTACACCTCTTCCTATAAAGGGATTCGTATGGATCAATTAGGATGCTTTAGTGGAAACTATTTTTTAGAGAACTTGACCTGATGAATTTGTTGTTCCCATCCTCATTTGATGTTAATTGATCATGATATCAAAATTTCTTCAAGTTTCTATATAGAGTTCTCATATTGGACATCAATTTGAAAGAGATACTCCCTAATGATTTTCAACTCAGTATTAATAAAATTTCAGAGACATTTACAGAACTTGAAGGTAAATATAAACATTCATTTGAATACAATCGATAGTGGTACTCAATACAGCCACCCCACTTCTCTAGTCTATATCCATGAATGTTTAATGAGTGATACATCCTCTTGAAATTAAATTAATCTTGTTCTATTTATAAAAAGATCCACCATAACCCATATAGAATTATTACATATTGATGTACATGGAAGTCTAGTGGAAAAGTCCATGGTGATGTTTTCACAATTCTATGTTGGAATGGGTAATGGATGTATCATCCCCATGAATTTCTCCCTTTCAAGTTTCACTTGATGAAAATCAAAACATCATGGTGTATATATTGTGATCTCCATCTTCATATTTTCCCACAAATAGAGTTCTCAGATATCATAATACATCATTTTGATTCTGGTGGATGGAGAATATTGAGCTACGTGCATCATCCCACAGATCCTTCATTAAATCAATATATGAAGGAATTTATAGTATTGAACCAAATCTCATAGATTCTTATGAATTGAAATTTAACTCTAACAATTTCTTATTCCTTATAGCATCTCGTTTTTTATGAATTCCAACATCATGTCTTTGTGCACCCTTTATCTACTCCACAAGGGATGGTTCATCAATCAATTGTTAAATGATTGATGATGTTCCTTGTTTTGTGATTCACATGTCCATCCTATCACAATCTAATTACATTGGATCCCTCTCAATTCTGATCATTGATTTAATTTATGTTTCATTTCTACATAAAGTCTCCAACACATTATTCGCTTTTTTAGGATGTCATTGAATTGAACAGTCATAGTCCTTGATCAGATCTATGCATCTTTCTTAGTGTATATATATAGCACTTACAGTGGGAATGTATAATTGATTATTTTTTTATCAGTATATATTTATAATTCCCTCCCAAATAGATAATACAACAATATTTTCATAGTGAATATTAGGGCGTTATAATCCTGATCCTAAGTTGGGTTTTACTAAACATGGACATTTAACTGCCTTGAATCATAGACTATGAGTTTTCTCATTCATCATTAACAGACAACCCAATAACTTATTTAAATAATCTCTTTATAGTATGAATATTTATCCACTTAGGGGTAGTGTTAGAAAAAAGTAAGTGATAATCCTACTTTTTAACTCTTTTAATCCCTCATAACATTCATCATTCAAATCAAACATGAATCCCTTTTTACTTATATTGGTTTAAGGGTATGATAATGATGAAAATTTCCTTAAAAACCAATGATATTAACCAGATAATCCACGAAAACAATGGATATCTATCACATCTATTGGCCTCACCCATCATTCAAACTCGTATGTTTTTGAAGGGTCTGCATATATCTTATTACTTTATGGTGATATTCTCTAGAAATGATACTTCCTTCAACCATAATTGGAACTTGTTTTACTTGGAATAACAATTATCCTTCTTCACAGACATTAGCACATTGTTCAGATCCTCCTCATTCTCCTCCTTTGTTTTTGAGTATATTTGAATATCCTCTACAAATAATACGAAAAAAATTGTCGAGGTAATCTATAAAGACTCTATAGGTCTACTCTATAATTATTTATGGATCATTAGTGAGTCAGATTGGAAATAATATGAACTCACAATGTCATTCCTTATATGAAAATAAGTCTTTGTGATATCCTCCTTCACCAAAATTTGATAACATCTTGACCACATATCACCCTTGGAGAACTATTATGATCCACATAGCTGATCAAAAAAATCATTTATCCATGGAAGTGGATACCTGTTCTTTTTCCGGATGTTGTTGAGCTCACGATAATGAATCCAAAGGCACATTGACTTTTTGATCTTTTTGATGAATAAGACTCATGCATTCCCTGTTGAATCACTTGGTTGTATGAAACCTTTAGCCAGATTCTCATGTAATTGTTTCTTCAGCTCATCATGCTTCACAACATCCATCCTATATGATGTTTTGGATAATTGTAATCTTCCTAGTATAAATAAATTTAAAATACAACCTCTTGGATAGGGATAAGAAGAAAAAATTCATTGGGAAACACAACACTATATTCCCTCATAATGGGCATATATTCAATGATTATTCTTCCCATATACTCTACCATTTTATCAAGGTACACTTTTTCCTATACAAATAAAATCCATAACAAATTAGTTGGTTATGAAGAAGATTAATCCTGCTCCTCTCAATTATATGAAATAAAATAATGATTCACTATAATAACATTGATTTCATTATCACGGAAATTTTTATTGGATATATTTTGGAAAACTAAATCCATGCCTAGAATTGAGCCAAATTCAACTAAATGGAGAATGAAAAGTTTCACAGGAAAGAACACCCAACAAAATTTGATAGGGGCTATGTTATTTATGTGGGATGAAATAATTTCACCACTTTCCATTTTCACTAATAGATCTAATTCCATTAATTTTATTTGTTCACAAATATTTCTAGTAAACATTCATGATATGAAGGAATGTGTATAACAACAATAAAAAAGTAGGATCATTGTTCATGAATGATTAATCAGAAAACCTTCCACCACCTCTTTTTTAGCATCCACCTTAGTGGTTTTGATGGAAAAATATTTCGCTTTATTACTTTGAATTTGTTGGTGGTCTATAAAAACCCTTGGATTAGTGCATTGGTTTGAAAAGTGACGTAGTTCCATGCTGTTTGAGTAATGAATAGTGCACTTAGGTTTAACAGAAGAACTCTTTTCCTCTTTCGCATTTACAGAATTATCATATCATTAATTAATAGCTAGGTTCCATTACTTACCCCACCTAAAAAATTTACTCACCCCCATAAGAAAATATCAAGGGCTCTTTTTCCGCACCTTTGAAAGCTTGTATGTTGAAATTTTATTTCACTGTTAGATTTCTCCATTGGACATTTAGAATTAAACTATACTTTCCCCTTTTTATTCCTATGGTAACATTTAGAGTCACTGATCTCCTTTTCATCATTGAGGGAATATAAAATTATTTAATCATATAAATAAATGTATAAGATCACAAGGGATTTTTATGGACTATGTTTTATCCCACCATACAAGATATCAACCTTACATTCTGGGGTAACAACAATGGATAAGGTATATCGTTCATGTATTGAGTGGATTTCTATCATGACGTATCATAGTGGTGACTATTTCGTGATTACCCAATTCCCACCTCCAATACTCTAGGGGTTTGTGACTATCACCGAGTGGGAATATCCCACAAATGGGATGCATTTTCATAGTACATGTACACAGTCACACATCCCAAAGACACAAAATGATGAAATATAGTAGCACTAAATAAAAAATTCATGAATAATACTATGATCTCACAATATATTATAATAGTAAGATTAATGGAGAGTAAAAAAGGGATAGAATACAAGGAAACCACAAAGATTTTGTATCAGAAGTCTTACCAATATGAAAAGTTATATAGAGAATTTTGTTTGGACCACATGAACACACCTCAGTATATCCCTCCTTGCTATGAACTTCCTAGTCCTGGTCTTCCTAACACTAATTCAAAAGGTTGATCATCAGCACAAGGCACATCATTTGTGGAAAAACATGTGCCAGGGTGAGTAAAACATTATTGAGTAGGACACCAAGAAACCCCAAATTAAATATGACAAAGGAAATACTATGAAGGAAACACCATGAAAGAAAATATAGTCATCTCCATACATGTATATGAATACAACTCATCTAGTAATAATATATAGATATACTATGTCGATGACACACAATATAGATGTAATCCACAACCAATTACCCACCACAAGATTCTACTCGAATCACGCTCATTCCGGGAGAACTCACTCCTCGAGCCATAATAGTTTCAAAGATACTCCCAAAGAGGTATATATCATTTAATCCCCACCAAATGTGAAATTATTTGTCCAAGAATAATATGATATAAATAGATGGGATTCTGTGTAGACCCACTGTGGGATACCACGTACCCATCCTGGATCAATTCACAACATAGAGGATCCTTCCCAGACACACTAGCGAATATCAATAAACATAATAATACAACCCTCTAGATGGACGAACAATTTCCAACTCATGATGTTTATGTCGATTCCCCAATATTTTATAATGGGTGATATAGGATCTCACTCTAATACCATGGAGGTATTTCATACTCTATTTTGGACTCAACCTCAAGAGGGTATTACAATCCAGTGATGTGGACATAATTTTATATTGAATCTTTTGTGCAATGAACAAGGGAAACCTCTCCACCACTACCATTTCAAACTGAAAACATACCACATTATTTCAAATGTACTTCTTCAATTATAGGGTGACAATTCCATAGACGGCAGGTTAAACAGACATACCGTTTGAAAGTTATGGATGTTTGATTTTTCAAAGGGGGGACACTAGGCATGGGGACCGACCACACAGTCGGTCCACTGACCATGGCGGTTGACCACCCAGACCATCCACCCTATGGTTGTTGCAGTCAACTACCATATTCAACCACATCCCCATCTTATATGGTCACATGGGTGTCGGCATGATCACGTCTCATGGAAGACCATTTCACATGTCTGACTTGGGTCTTACCCACTCGGTATGGCCCATCTCGCCTAGACCATACCGCTAATGTGTGTGCTACCAAGGTTGTCACAAGTGGCCCACCTAGATGTGTCTAGTGTCTCTGCTCTATGTAGCATCTACCACTGCATCTGATCACCACAACCACAATCATTACCACCTCGCCTCTTTGTCGTCGTTGTCTCACCTTGCCAGACTACCACAACAGACCCACTCTAGTGGTCCCTTCCATGGACCACCAAGACACCTCTGATTCCCATAATTAGAAACATTCATATATCTTCACTCACTGGGTCTCAATCTATATATATACATCCTCCTTGTTTGTTTTACTCTAATTCGAGGGTCTGATCACATTCAGAGCCACCCAGCAAGATGAACTATGGCCAAGGGGGTCCCATGGTGAAAAACAAAAAGAACATGGGGGGATGAAAGCCCAATGAACAGCATGAGGAATGAACCATGACCTTTGTTTATTTCGGCCTCAATTCGTTCTTGTTAGAATGAATCATAAATAAGAATAAGGAAATCTCCAAAAATAACCCCATAAAATATAAACCATCCAGCAACGATCAAAATGTGGATCATTCTTTTTGTGGATTTACCTTTATTAGTTGTGGAAATCATGACTAGGGAAAACAAAAAGAATCCAAAGCCCTAACTCATTTCGTATCAGTCTCTATTGAAAGATGATAGATGTTTTCGTTGTTGGCAGGGTTTTTTGAATCTGAGGTGAGTCGTTTAATCAATGTATCATCATTCACCAGAGGTTTCCCTAGAGGTTATTTCTCCATGTCTCTAGAAATATTATAGGGTTATTATGATAACCCTAAATTCCTGACAATACTTAAGTAAAATAAAATTAACTACATGAAAATAAGTCTTTTATAAAAAAAATTACAGTTACATCCTCCCTGAATTTTTCTATCAACAACCCGCACTGACAAAAGTAACATCGTTCCTTGGGTAAATTCACTACTATGAACTCAATGGTTCCCTTATAATTTTAATCTGAGTGTGAATATATGACTTCTTCAACTTTTTTATGAAAACTATTTGTGCATGCTATGAAAATTATAATATTTTTCATAAAAAATATCAAGAAAAATGGGCCTCATAATAACATGTTGTCTCGTCACTTGGTCTTAAAATCAATCCATATAATTTCGAAAAACAATACATGGGAAAATCTGAGTCATTAAATTCTCACCACATTGGGGATTTATGTACCCGAAAGCCAAAAGAAGGGTTAATGAAACAAAAGAGGGTACTACTAATGAAGCTGATCCTCCTACTCCCAAGTGATCTCCAAAATATTCTCATGATAACACCAAAGACACACCAAAGGAATTGACCACCAATAAAGGATCTTCTACTACCGATCCTTAATCTCCACTGTGTACTCAATAGAAGTCACTCCAACCTCAATGTATAGCTAACCTCATATGATTACATGTGATGAGTCCTGCATGTAACTCCATAAATGAAAAACCGGGAAGATGTCGTGTACCTGATCTTGTTGTGGAGGTAGATCCATGTAGTATTCCACCTCACAAACTCTATGTAGTATATGGAACAGGTCGATAAACCTCTATTATAGCTTGGTACCCTGAAAAAATATCCATAATCACCATCAAGGTGAAACCCAAATGAAAAACGTAGTCTCATTCCTCGAACTCCAATGTATTGCATCACCTATTAGAATAAGATTTGTGATGGATCATCCTAGTCTTCATCAGCTCCAGGAAGATCGACAGCTTCTTTGTATTAGCTTTCACCAACTCGAGGACCACGAGTTCTAACTCTCTTAAGTTAGTCTAGAAAACTGGTGACCTGCTGGCCCACCCGTACAAGGCCTCAAATGGTTTCATGCCTATGGTGGAATGGTAGCTTTTGTTGTATGAAACTCCACAAAAGGTAGGTGATCCAACAAATTTTTACCAAAATCTAATATGAAAGCCTACAACATTTCATCCAAGAAATTAATGGTTCACTTTATCTGTCCATCTATATATAGGTGGAACACTATACACAAGTGTAACTAGGTCCCTAATGCCATGTTCAATCGCTTCCACAAAGAGGATGTAAAGTGAGAATCATGTTATTAAACTATCATCCTTTGAAATCCATGGAGTAGAACTATCTCTTATACATAAAGATACCACAATACCTCTTCTGAACTCTTCTCTCAGATATGCAAGAAGTTGGTCGATGTGGTGATCAGTCAAAAATCACCCAGATTGCATCGTGTTAACTCAAAATACATGGTAAAAAGTCATGAAGTCCATCAATATCCTATCCCACTGCTATTTTGGAACCTGAAGGGGTTGAGCTAACCCGTTGGAACCTCAAGTTCATCCTTCACTTGCTGACTAATAAGGCATCATGACAAAAACAATGTAACTCCCATATTCACTCATGGACACCAAAACTGGTGTTAGAGGTCCTAGTACATCATTTACACGCCTAGATGTACATCAAATGTGAATGTATGGAACTCCCTAAAAACCTCCTCACACAATGTCACTGGTACTACTATGTGTCCTCATAAAGTAATGATAGGACTCCCACCATTAGATTACCCTTCATAAGCATGTAATATGGATATCTGATCACATAGGGTCTTAGAGATGGGATCCCCAAGTTGTGGCTCCCTAACTCAATGTAAGAGTGGAGGGGTGACAATCGTCTACTAGAGGTATGTTACTCCATCTCCATTCACAAGGAATATCTACAACAAGGCCAACTACTCTGACACCTCATTTAATAACTGCGAACATCATCTCTTATTGAGAGCGTCTGCCACCACATTCTACTTCCCATGAATATTGAAAATCAAAAATGCTTACCCCTTGAGTAACTCCAGAAATTTCCTCTACCATATGTTCATATCCTTCTGAGATAACATATATTTGAGACTATTATGATTAGATTAGATGATAAATCTTTCATACATCAGGTTGTGTCACCAAATTTCAATACCAAGACTACTACTACTAGATCATGATATTGGTTTGGGTAATTATATTCATTTGGTAATAACTATAATAAAAAACTTTCAATCACCACATTTCCCAACATAAGGACACAATCCATCCTAGTCCCTGATGCATCACAAAAAAACATGTACTCAACTCCTTCCACCAGAAAATTCAGTATGGGAGGGCTCGTCAAACTCTACCTCAGCTCCTGAAATCACTTTTGGCACTTATCAATCCTCAAAAAATCCTTTCACTTTTTTATCAAAGCTGTAAAGTGTTATTCCAATCTAGAGAAGTTGGGTGAAATCCTATAGATAGTATACTGACAACCCAAGGAAACTTTGTACCTCTGTAACACTCTTTGGGTGGCTCCCATGAATGAACGACCTCAACATTTTCAAGATCCACTACAACTCTAGCCTTCGAGATAACATGTCCCATAAAATGGAAATATAAAATCTATAATGGAAACATCGAAATCACTTCATAAATATGGTTCCCTATGAGATTTTATAGAACCATCCTCATGTGACTTGCGTGCTCCTCCTCAGACTCCGAGTACACTATGAGGACATTGATGAAGATCACCATAAACCGATCTATGTAAGGAAAAAAGATACTATTAATGAGGCCCATGATAACTGTTGTGGAATTATTTGTGACCAATGGAATTAACTAAGTACTCATTATGACTATATTGACATCATATGGTTGTCTTCTTTATTCCATCATCATGTACTCATAATTGGTGATAGAATGATCTGAGGTCAATCTTTGAGAACCATCATCCAAATTTAAACTAATCAAGGAAGTCATCAATATTTGGTAGTGGATACTTATTCTTCATGGTCTCTTGGTTTACATTTTGGTAATCCGCTAATATACTATAGCTCATGTATTCCTTCTTGAAAAAAAAATTGGACTACCTATGGTGAATCACTCGGTCTCACAACTCCCTTCCTATGTAATTCCTCCAACTGCACACTTAGATCATGAAGTTCCACGTGAGACATATGATATAAAGGTGTAGATATCATTTTTGTCTTGGGTTGTAGATCAATTCATAAGTCCATCACCCTATGGGGAGGAAAATTGATAACATCTTCAAGAAATACATTCTCATACTCCTCCACCATTGTAGGAAATTGAGGACATAAATCATCCCATATTCCAAGGGTGTGGCTATCAAACTAGTGAGTAATTGGATTCAACCTAAAATATGTGAGTCTATCCTAGGAATCATATGTTTCATCTTGACCAACAATAGAAAAAATTGTTCCACCACTGCAGAAACACTGCATTATGCACTTAAAATAGTCAATATATGCAAGAATTGAGTTTAGCTAGTCCATACTGAGAATGACGTCGTAAGAACTCGACACCACTATTAAGAGAAACCAACTAAAAATATCACCTCGAAGAGTCATGGAACACAATCAGTACCAATGTGTAATAATCAAATCTCTTCCTGTATGAGTCTCCAAGTGTAATGTTTTAGTCAACCATTCAATCGGAATATCTGATACTTGATCAATGTTCACAGTAAGAAATGAATGAATAGATCCTAGGTCGTTTAAAACTCCAACTATGGTGGGAATGATATAGATTATAACTAGAATCATCCCTTGAGACTCGGGGTCATAGGCCTCCTTCGCCAGTAGTTGGCATCATCCCAAACCAATTTCTCCCTAAGCCTGGAATGGACCACCTGGGTGTGGTGGTTATAATAGGTCAAACCTTCGACCACCTACTATTTTCTTACCTTATTCTCTACAACATCTGCCACCCTGTGGACCACCATTATACTACTTCCACCACATACTTTGCAGTTTCTCGACTGTCTCTACCGGTGTCTGTTCCACTAGAAACAATTACCCTATATGTGCTCCCTCAAGTACCACATCATATGTTTGAATTCTATGGGATATCACTAAACCCTTTATGTCCCTTAATATTCATTACTCGAAGGTTCGATCCATGAATAACTGGGCTCATACCATGTCCATGGAGTAGCAAAAATTATCCCTAAACCTTGATGAATACTCTTCCATGGTCACATTGTCCAACTATAGATGTAAAAACTCCTATATGAATACCAATAAAAAAAGGGATGGATTGAACTCCTATATGAAGATATTCTTGAAGTCTATCCAGGAGGGTGTTGTCTTGTCCTGATATCATGTTACCAAGCTCCACCATCACCCTGTGGAGCCCCAAAGTACTATCGTGTTGTGGGGTACAATATTTTTGGAATGCGTCATCTCATGGAAAAAAGTATGGGTGGCTACCTGAAGCCAATCCTCATCCAACCAAGGTTTTTTGTCACCCCAAATCCTGGTAGGTTGATACCTATAAGTCTTGTAAAATTAACTCATCCTACTTCCATACTTAGATGGTGGTTCTATTAGTATATTCTTCCTGACGGGTGGTGCTATAGCTAGTAAACCTCCTAGACATGATATCTTTGGTACATGACCCTATACTGATTCCTCATCACTATGTGGATCATCCTCATGATCTTGTTGTGGAATCCTGGTTGGATTTTATAATTAAGGAATCCTATAATAAAACAAGATGTTACATGGTCAATAGAGAATATCTTTAGACCTGAATTATGAAGGACATGGAAAACAAAACAATTTTTATATGATTAATGTACCATTGTTTTTCCCTGCAAAAAAAAATTCATGTAATGAGTCAAAAATAGGTAGTCAGAGTCCTCATGAATGGATACATCTATTGCCACAAAAACACTGGAGTCTCTCCTCTAAAATCCAAACATGAACCACATAACATTGTTTCCTCAAACCAACCTCACAGACTACCAATCTTAAAATAGAACTAACATGGCTCTGGTTCCACTCTGTCCCGAATTGTCCCAGTTACTCCTATATAGTGACTAAAAAAAGACCAAATCAAGTAAGCCTTGTTCTATGGATTACAACTGAGTTGTAATATCCCACAAAAGAGAGGCATTTTTCTATGTACATGTACACATGAACACGTCTTAGAGATACAAAATTATGACATGTAAAAAAATAAGTAAACAATGCATGAATACCTATAAGATCTCACAATATAGTACAAAATTATGAGTACTAAAAAGTTAATAAGGATAGAATAAAATCCCAACAAATACAGTGTATAACAGAAATATGACATGTAAGATAAGAGGTACTATGATTTTTCTCTGGTCTTTATGAACAATCCGTGGTATGCCTATCCTTGCTAAGCAGTCCATGGTCCTGGTCTACCTAGATCTCTTTCAAAAGATCGATCATCTTCACGGTACGTGACATGTGTGGGAAAATCCCATTCATGTGTGTGTGAAATAGTAATCATCGGGACACATCAAAACTACAAAGGAATTAATAATAAGGAATTTCCATGATTGAATCACCGATAAGTAAATACCATGAAGGATAATACAGTTAGCACACCAAAGGTAAATATATATAACAAATATTGAAATAATATCCATATATACACATTACAAGACACATTTTCTAGAGATAATACACAACCAATTTCCATTTCGGTGGTGGTGTGGTGGTGAAGGTGAGTGGCACATCCACGCTGTTCTTTGGGAGGTTCAGGGTTCGAATCCTGGGAGTCCACTTTCGGGGAGAGCCTCTCCCCTGGGATCCATCCACCTTGTCAGGTCGCCCGGTCTCATCTGGGTGGGAAAAATGAGGTGCGGCCCAATCGTTGACGGATCACTTGACGGACCATAGCTGTCGGGCCATCACCCTTTGGGACGCTCTGCTATCTCGGCTGGCAACGGCTCCTTCCCGGCTGGGGCTCTCTCCAGAGTGACCTCATCATGGGGAGGGGGGTTACCTTGTCTGGAGGGTTTGAAAAGGCCACACGGGGGAATTCTCTTTCTAAAAAAGATAATACACAACCAATTACCTTCTATAGTATTATGATCAAATCATGCTTGTTCCAGGAGAACAGACTCCTTGAGCCATGATATCATTAGACACACTCACAGAGAGGTCAAGCTCCATTGGGACCTTCTCAAAGAGAATGTGTTGGTCAAGGAAGAATACGATATAAAGATATGGGATAATTCCCATAAAAAATGGGGATACCTTATACAACCAATCTAGATTAATTTGTAACATAGAGGATCTTGACTAGACACGCTAGGGAATATAAATAACAAAACCGATGTGGCCAACTAGATGGAGGAACAACACCACACTCTAAATGATTATGTCAATTCCAAAAAAATACACTAGGGTTGATAAAGTATTGCACTCTAGTCCCATATGGGGAAACCGTACTATATCTGGGACTCAACCTCTATAGGGGATTACAATCTAGAGATGTGGAAATAATGTCGTAATAAACTATATAGGAAAAGTCCAAGGTGACACTCTACACCTATACTGGTCCAAAATAAAAACCCATAAAAATATATCCAAATGTACTTATTATTTTCAGGGTCTTAGTTCCATAGATTGCTCATCAAATGGAAATATTATTTCTATGTAATGGGGGTTTGAAGATTAAATAATGGGTCACTAGGCCTAGGGACTGACCACCATGGTGGAACCCCTGGACCGTACACCCCATGGCTACCATGGTCGACCATAATGGTAGACTGCACCCATATATTTTACGGTCACATGGCATATATTTCCTACGTGGATCATGGTCAACTGTCATCGTCAACCATGGCCCATCTCCGGCCTAGTTTCCCTCAGATCAGACCCTATAGGCTCGGCCAGCCTGGGCCTAAACTGCTAGCGCGTGGGCCGCCTGTGCTGCCACACGTGTCCCACTTGGCTATAACCACATCATCTGATCCACATGCCCACTACCATGGTACACTCACACTGGATCCCATGTGGCTGCCAACTGTGTTCGTTCCTTCCACCTATGGTATCCACCACCCCAATTACTGTCTCCTCAACTCGCCAGACCACCGCATCTGTTGTCCCTTACTCGGACCACTGATCCACCTACGATGCTCAGAAATTGAAAAATAGTATATCCTCACTAAACAGGTCTGGATCTACATAATGTCAGCATCTATTTTTATATTGCCTCATATTCAGGGGTTCGATCACGTTCGGAGCCACTCAAAAATTCAAACCGCGACAACAGGGATCCAACGATATAGAACACGAAGTACATGGTGGGGAGAAAATAAAAAACAACTCCATGAGGAAAAAATATTCCTTTTTATTTTGGAATCAATTAATTATTATTAGAAATAAAAATAAAGAAAATTAAGGAAAACTCCCAATAATAATCCCTGTAATTATAAACCATCCCATAATGATTGAACTGTGGATCAATCTCTTCGTGCATTGACCTATGTTAATCATGGAAATAATGAATGGGGAAAAAACATAAAAAAAACTACACTAACTATTTTTTTCCAATTATGTCAATGGATTCTCATTTTTTTCATCATTTTCAAGGTTCATAGAATCTGAGGTTCATCAATCTATCATACATTCATTGTGTGACAAAGTTTTCTCTAGAGGTTCTTTCTCTATGTCTCTAAAAGAATTCCAAGGTTATGATGGTAACTATAAATTCTTGACAAGTCTAAATAAAAATAAATTTCTCACTATTATGATTATTCTTTTATAAAAATTATTTTATTTGTAGTTGCATCCTCCCATTATTTTTCTAAGGATGACCTAGGACTACAAAATTCATGCCATGACTATGGTAATGCCACTAGTATGAACTCAAAATTTCCCTTGGATTTCTTATTTGGGATATTGATTAATATTTATTCCACTCTCTATGGAAAACTATGCATGAATTAGATTAAGTGTTTTGTATTTTTCAAATAATTGTTTTAGGAAAAACTCACCCAAGAAGGAAACATTTTCACAATTCCTGGTCTCAAAATCAATCCATATAATTTATTAAAAAATGGTAAAATTATATCCATTAAATTTTACTCATTCTCTCTGATAGAGATGTCATATTTTTTCAAGTGGGTAATTAAATACCATTACATTTTATGTCAGAGAGAGGAAAATGTTAAATGAAAAACATTTTATAGATTTAATTCAACTCTATCGAATTGAACTCTTCCACCTACTTCATATTGTTGATCAATTCCCAGCACTAATCAACATATTCATCCATATGAAAAACAAGATTTAGAACCTTATCATGTTCATAACAATGAAGTAAGGGTATTGTCTTCTCAATGGAGTTGATCAATTATTCAGTGATTAAGGGATAAGATGATCCATTGAATATCAGATGATTTTTTCACATATAGCTCTGAATTACATCATTTTAATTCTAAAGGGGAGTTAAGAATATATCTGGGACGGCCGCCAAATAACCTAGATCCCCTTCTCTGCTGATGACCTAGATTTGAATGCCGCCGGACTCTCCTCCCCCCTCCCGATTGGAGGGGGGAGTTTCGTGCTGTCTCCCGTAGAGGATGAGAATATCAGATGGTAATCTTCCATCCTTCCTGAGAATACATATCTCAATGAAGGTTTATAATATTTTCCGAGAGGTTCCTCAACTTTCATTGCTATCGTAGGAGATTAATGGCGCTTATGATCTTTGAAAACTCACAATAGTGGTCCGATTCCATCCCCAGCGACCCTCAGTTGAATCCTTTGAGCATTTTTTCTTTGATTCATGGAAGCTAAAGGAGCGAGTGGTCATCAGTTTACTTGATCGACGACACTTCATGATCTGTTTTGATTCATAGGAAGATCTGATCTACGCCTGGTCCAAGGACCCTCGAAGATGAAATGGAGAGGCATTCTATCTGTTTCGATGGAACTTTGATTTCCACATGCGGCGTGATCCTTCAACGTTTGCGACCTGGGGAAGTCTATCGGGTATTCCACGTTCTTTCCATAACCCCTTTATTTTTTGTACAATTGGCAATTTGATTGGGAGGTTCTTATGCTCTGATTGGTGTACTGTGGTGGTGTGCAGCCCAATTTGTCTGAGGATCTGTGTTGAAGTTGATTCTGCAAGGTAGCCGGTCCAAAGCATATGGATCACTGATGATAATGAATTCCGATGGAGGTAGGAGGTGTTTTTTGAATCATGGATGAAATACTGTGTATCTTGTAGCCGTTGTGGTCACTTGGCGTCGAATTGCCGTAGCGGGAGGATAACAGGTTGCTCTCAGAAGAAGGAAATGAGTCACAGTGGAGGGGGTATTGCTACTACCCCGGAGTGGACCTTGCACACTAATGATGGTTTGGAAGTGAACGGGGAAGAAGCGGGTGCCTTGTTGGGTCATGTGGAGGATATTGGGTGTGATGAGGGTGGAGGCTCTGTCGAGTAGGGAACTCGGGTGGGGGATCCCAGACATGTATGTGCAGTTGCAGATGAACCTTTGGTTCCAGTGCTTGTGTAGGGGGCAGAACGGGTTTTAGTTGGCAAGGTAGTGGGAGGGGGAGTATCTTCATCCAATGTGCATGAGAATTTTTGGGTTGTTGAGGTCCCTGGTTTCTCCCCTGGTATGAAAGAGTTGTAGGACGATCAGGCTAGGGTTGTGGACAATCAGGATATGGCTGAGCAGTCAGGACAATCTACTTCTGGGTTCTCTGTGAAAAGGATTCCTTTGCATAAGGTGGGAATTGTGCCTCGAGATCTGAAAATTGAGTAGGTGTTTCACCATTTGAAGTCTTATCTTGGAATTGGGAATGAAAATATAGTGGGTTATTTGGAATGTAGTCCCTTTCCATTAGGGAATGTGGAAGGTTGTGTCTAGTAGAAGGAAGAGAATGTTGGACGTATGATGATCTTGGTTCCCACAGACAACAGATTTCTGGAATTGGACAATGAGTAGGCCTTGCATGAAGAGGAGAATGTGGAAAGGTAGGACAGTGGTATCCTGCAGATTGCTGACTCTCCGGTGGATGTTGCAGCTGGTGAAGATGTGAAGAACCTGGTGGATCAGCCTCATTGTCCCAACACATCTGACTCTTGCAAGTCTCAGAAAGATTTTGGTTCGTAGGCGGGTTATCGAGAGGTGGATATCATAGGAAAGTGGGGTGACATTTCGGATAGTGAGAAGGAAAAAGATGGTGGGATGCTCCGGCCCTCCTTCAGTGCTGTTGTTCAAGGTGATAGGGTGAAGGTGCATGGGGTTGAAGATAATAGTAATGGTCCACCATGTCGGCGACCGAAGAAAGATTATTCTTATCTTCCAAGGCCAATGTCTACCAGAGCCTCTATTGGGAAGGAAAGCTGGGATATGAAATCTTTGAAGGATTTTTTAGCTTTGGAGAAGTTGAATCTGAGAAGAAAATATTCCAAGGTTCATAAGTATTATGAATGCCCCGAATGGGAAACAGATAATGTAGAGGAAATAGTCCATAATGGGGATGGTGATGGGTTTGGTTTCTATGATATGTAGTTGTTTTGCTGGCATGTTGTACCTGCTTTATGCTTTTTCTTTTATTAATAAATGGTCAGAGGCTTGCCTCTGACTGAGCGTTTCCGGTAATTCTAAATGGGATTTGGTAGGTCCTCATAGTCTAGTTTTCAATTTATAAACATAGTATTCTAAGAGTGTATCATTATAATTTTATATATTGATACTCCCATTGTGTTGGGCATCTCATTTGAGGTAGTCATCACATTTCTCATCACATTGATTGTTTTCCATATTCCTCATATTTTTGTTCACTATATTGAATAAAGGTAAATTTATGGATGAGTATTTTAAACTATTAATAACCTAGAGGGAAATTTAATGAATTAAAGGGATAACTTATAACATAAATTAATTTCCATAACTTATGAATTTATAGGCTTCAATCAATGTTTTCCATGATCTAGTTCCTAACATATATTCTTTGGGGGGGGTTCTTCCCTTGATAAAGGTTTTAATGATATTATGAATTTACCTAAGCATATTCCTTAGGAGTGTCAAACCTGGGGTATAGTAAGGCAACGATTTTGTAGCACGTTACGACGAGTTAAGCCCGATGCACCTTGTTAGTGTTGTTACCACTAGGTACATCTGCATCAGATTGATGTCCACATGTAAAATCTAGACATGAATGTATATTATTGGATAAAAAATAACCCTTTATATTCCAAATTTACTGTATATTTTCTTCTACATAGTCTTTTCCCTAAGTCTTTAGAAAGAGTCTTATCATTTGAATCAAAATAATAATTAAACAATTCATTGGATACCAACTATAACAACCCTATTGTTAATTAAACAATATTTTGTGATTCAATACAAAATATTAAACTAAATAAAAACCAGAAGATCTATAAGTCTAGTGTATTTGAGAATTACAAAAATTACATGAAATTGTATAATGTATAATACGTTATCATTATTGAAAAATTCCTTAACATGTTCATAATAATCCATAGAACATAAAAACTTAAGGGATAACCACATGACATACATAAAAATGGGTGATTTATAAAGACCAGTAATGTAATAAACATCAAATAAGGTGATACATGTCCTAAACAATAATATAAATTGGGAATAAATGGAACATAAATAATAAGGCATGATATATCATGATAATAATAATATAGATAATGTGGAAAAACATAAAATAGTTCATAATAATCATATGTCAAGGCTTACATCCATGAAATAAAGATGAAAAAATTCCAATAATGAGATTGAATCCCTACCTATCCCAACAAGAAGACTCATGAGACTAAACATTACCCAATTCATTGGAGTACTATACAACTATGGTCACACCCATAACTTTTATTTCATTCTCACACTTAATTGTTCCACATAAATCATACAACACAGATTCAGTCATCATCATATATCATTTTATGAAATATTATACTATAATTAATACAGTTAATCACCATTCAAATGATTTATATGTGTATATTTGTTAACACCCATTATAGTAAATTGGTATGGTATTCACTATTCAAAAAAAAATTTCAAGGAAATTCACTATGAAATTTCAATAACATAATAGTGTCAAATTAAAATTCATAAAATGGGTTGATAAGTGAGAAAGGGGTATATTATAATTTTTAAATAAAATGGAAATTAATATAGACATGTAAATACATGTCCCAACATTATAAATTGGAAAATAGAAAGAATAATATAATAAATAAAAATAAATAAGGAAGAGAAGTTGAGGATAACTTAGTAAATTTTGGTATTGTAAAAGGTGTACAAAAATGATCAAGGGAGTTATTAATGAGAGTGAAAGGGGTATATAAAAACATAAAAACCAAATGGGTATTAATTTGGATATGGGAGAATAGATCACAACATGAAAAAAAAAATTAGTAAGCATAATATAAAAGAGGTTCTTGAATTATAAGGAGAGTGAAAGATCCCTTACTCAAGTGTGTGAATCAAAATGCCTGGGAGGAGCTTGTTGAGAGCTTTGGGGATCCTTATGAGGACTCTAGATAGGGTAGGAAATAATAAGGAAGTGATAAAATCTGTTTTAATTATGATAAATGGGAGATAATGTGGGTTTATATAGGAAATGTGGGGGATATCTTTATTATTTATCAAATATAGGTTTTATAATCTATATAATAAAATAACCAAGACCACCATAATTATCCTTTTTTCCCATGGTTTATTCAACATGGAAGTGTAATTCATTATTTTATATTTCCATGTTCCGGAAATAATAAAACAATAACCCTGTGTAAGTGGATGTGAGTCATTCTCTTAGAGAAATTATTTTAAAAATATAAAATATATTAACGGTTTTGGAGATTTCATAAAGGCTTTATAAAATTAACCAAATAAACATAAAATCATATAATTTTAAATGGAAAACATAAATTTTTCTTGTATATATTTTATATAATTTATTACATTAATTTTAGGTCATTATGATGTCATAATACACAAAGTATATTTATACAGTATTGAATTTTTACCGAAAAATTAAACTATCTTAGAAATTTTTAAAAAAATCACGGTTTAGATATTTTTGAAGTTTGGATAAGAAATTTATCATCCATTTTTTCTAAATAATTATATAAATGTGTTTATTTTATCTTTTGACATAATAACTGACCTTTATTGATAAATTCTGTGTTTTTTACAATAATAGTTTTCGAACCCTTATAAAAATTACATTTGACATAACAAAAATTATATGATAATAATATTAAATAATAATTATTTCGTGAAAATATCTTAATAAAATAATATTTATTTAAAAAATCAATTAATACTAGAAAATAAATTCCATAATTAAATTTTTTTATTACCCAAATATAATATTTTTGTTTTATTGTATCCAAATAAAAATACACAATAATTGGATGAAAATATATTCAATATTCTACAAAAAATAATGTACATACTCCTATTTATTATTATTGATACATATCACATAAATAAACCATAATAATCACTATAATTATGGTGTGTGATTGTGAGGCTTTTATGGGTCCATTCGACGTACATGCTTTGGGTCATGATCTGGATGAGCTTGAACTTCTCCCGTAAACAGATTCTACAAATCTTAAGATGATGGATCTTTTCATGGGATTTGTCAAGGTGAAATCCCCAAGATTCTTTCCTCCTTGGAATCTTTGATTAATGGGCTTCATAGGGTATGATCCTACTGGTTGTGTCCATCACTTCCTTTGCTTGTGTCAATTGGATATTTTAAATCTCTCTAATTATTTTTATCGTTTGATCACTGTTCAATGACTATTTTATCAATTTTAATGATGGTTAGTGGTATTTTATCTAATATAGGGTATAATAATTACAAATAATATCATCTGATTTCCATAACCACAGTACATAATAAGATACATAATTATGCAACAAGGGATGTTTTATTTATAACCATTCTGGTTGGTACACTTTGTTTTCCTACATAGTTAAAAACTTACAAACCTCTAATATAAAAAACATAAAAATAATAATGATATTATGAATATACATACTAATATATATTACTTTGTATTCTCATAAATCTGAATAATCTATTATAATATTAATATATACATAGGGGTTGTTTTCATTATAAAATGATAAAATTATTTATTGTTTTGTGTATAATATTTAATATTAATGTTGATACCAATTATTTGATAATATGTTTTTAGTTAACAATAATTTATGGTAATATAATAAAAAAAATATTCCTTTATAATTATCATATCTATTATAACAATTTTTTTATGTAAGTTATTTTAAAATGGAATCAGTGTCAACTTTTTTCTGATATTTTCGAGATCAAAAATAAAATTTTAAAAAATTAAATACATAATATAAGGATTTTAGATCAATACACCAATAATTATTATATTATTAAATTATATTAAAAATAATAAAAAATAACAACAAAAATAGTAATAATACTTATGTTCTCAAAGTTATCCATGCTATATTTTCATAGCATCATTCATGTTGTTGGTTAAAATTTACCAAATAAGAACGCACTATAAATTGAAGGGTCTGTATGTTTAAGGGAGCATATAATATCATTCTTGTGTAATAATAATGATAAAATTTATATTTTTATGTTTTTGAATCTTATTTGAGGATTTTTTGATAATGAAAGAAAATCATGCAGAAAAAAATAAATGTGTAGCAGTTTTATACATGTGTGCATTATTAACATCATCATTTATCAAGGATTGAGATTTTATGAAGGTTGGAAATAAATTTTATTAACAAATTAATAAATAATTTATATTTTTTATATTCAATAATTAGTCTCATCATTAAATAAATTCATGAGATACATTGATTGAAATAATAATACACTGTTCCATGGAGGCGGTTGTCCACACGTAAGCATGATCAAAGTTTTTAAATTTTAATAAGTAGATGGGAATGAATAAAAATACACCATAATTTAAATTAAAAATAGTTTATATTAATAATGATATATTTTTTATTATATTATTATAGTTATTAATTGTATCGATGTTAAATATGAATAATAAAAAGCCAGGGACGATGTCTTACTCATATTGGGAATGTCAACATTATCATGATAGTCTCCATAGAAATGAGGAAATAATGATAACTTATAGACAATATAAGACTAAAACAATGAGAAAATATTCTATTAGTATGAAATTGAATATTTTATGTATGAAATATGATGGAATAAGTGGGGAATTAATTTTTCTAAATGTTCCTATTTAATAAGTGAGGAGAAGGGTAATTTTGACTGTGCCCGTTATTTTTCAAAAGTTGATTGTTACTATTAAAGGATAAAATGTTATAAAAAAGTATATTATGAATTTTATATTATTATTGGGCCCACCCTACACTCCAAATATCATTTTGGATACAAAAAGCTGTGATTTAATGGTTTTTTGTATTTCCATTATAACTTCTATAATAACATTTTTTTACCTCAGCAATAATTTTTTATCCTTCGTAATTAATTAGATTATCCAAAAATAAAAATTAACTTGATACATAATTTGAATAAAATTATTTTAAATTTATAAAAAAAATTATAGAATAAAATTTTATCATCGGTAAATTTTAATTTTATAATAAACTCACATAACACGTTGATATAATTAGTAATTTTTTTAAATGTGGGTTTTAAAATTAAAATTTCTATGTTGAATAAAATGATATATGTCATTAACTTCCATTATAGAAACTATTTTATTATAATTTTTTTGTATATAATAGAAATCTAGAATTACATTTTACGATAACAATGAAGAATTAAATGAAATGAATGAGAATTTTTTTTATATTAAAAAAAATTTAAATAATTTTTAAAATTTATCACTTATTCTCTAAAAAAATAATATTTTGAAATATAGATTTTTTTCTCTTTAAATAAATATTTAATAAATTGATAGAATTTATAAACATCTATGACTTCTTCATATATTGTTATGTAATAAAATTTATAGTTTTCTTAAAAACTAATTTTTCACTATTCATATAATAAATTATTTAATAAAAATATAAATAATTTATACTATTATAATTGTTATATTTTTAATTTAAAAATAAATATAATTTTTGAAAATTTAATTTTCTAAAATTTAATAATTGACCATGTTATTGAAAATACAATAAACAATGAAAAACTACATTTATTGAAATATTCCCTTTTAAAATATTTAGTGTTCTTGATACTATTCTATATGAAATTTTAATTTATTAAAATAAATTAATTTAATTTCTCTTTCATTGTTATTAATTATTTGTAATAATATTCATATAATATTTAGTCGGGAATTTTAGTTTAGCATTTCATTTGAACCAATCTATCAAATATACTATAAATTTAGATAAGAAAATTTATTCCAAACTCACCGGGTGATACTCTCTGCACCCCATAAAAAAATTTCTCTCACAATTTTAATTATTAATCTGTTAGTAAAAAAGAAATGACATACATAATAAACTCAATATATAACTTCTACAGATATATTCAACTCAAAATACATCGTAAGAAAATGATACTATAAATCAAAATTATGATTAACTAAGAGTTTTTGGGGACACACATTTCATAGATTTATTATTATGATCATGTGTATTACCTAATACAAAAAACAAAAATGTAATGGCCCGGACCTCCCTGGTCCATTACTTTGTGAAAATGTGGTGTTAGAGGTGTTCCGGGAGGACAAGGTGACTTATCCCCCAGCTGCTGCCTACCGGTAGCTCGGTCTACCGGTAGCTGCTGATTACCGGTAGCTCGGTCTACCGGTAGATGCTGATTACCGGTAGCTCGGTCTACCGGTAGCTGCTGATTACCGGTAGCTCGGTCTATCGGCAGCTGCTGATTACCGGTAGCTCGGTCTACCGGCAGCTGCTGATTACCGGTAGCTCGGTCTACCGGTAGCTGCTGCCTACCGGTAGCTCGGTCTACCGGTAGCTGCTGCCTACCGGTAGCTCGGTCTACCGGTAGCTGCTGATTACCGGTAGCTCGGTCTACCGGTAGCTGCAGATTACCGGTAGCTCGGTCTACTGATAGCTGCTGATTACCGGTAGCTCGGTCTACTGGTAGCTGCTGCCTACCGGTAGTTCGGTCTACCGGTAGCTGCTGCCTACCGGTAGTTCGGTCTACCGGTAGCTGCTGCCTACCGGTAGCTCGGTCTACCGGTAGCTGCTGCCTACCGGTAGCTCGGTCTACCGGTAGCTGCTGATTATCAGTAGCTCGGTCTACCGGTAGCTGCATCCTACCGGTAGCTGGGTTTACCGGTAGCCACGGCATACTGATAGCTCGGTATACTTGTAGCCGTAGTCCAGCAGTAGCTCGGCTAACACTTTGCCAAATTTCTAGTTCTGTGAACAGTGTTTCTATCGGTGAGGTTCTATCGGTGGACTTCTATCGGTGAGGTTCAGTGAACAGTGTTTCTATCGGTGAGGTCCTATCGGTGGACTTCTATCGGTGAGGTTCAGTGAACAGTGTTTCTATCGGTGAGGTCCTATCGGTGAACTTCTATCAGTGAGGATCTATCAGTACACTTGTGTTTCTATCGGTAAGGTTCTATCGGTGAGCTTTTCTTTCCTTTGCCAATTTTTTTAGTTCTGTGAACAGTGTTTCCAGACTTCATAAGAGCTACTGATTCCATACTTTTCCAAATTTCACGAATGAACAGTGTTTCCAGACTCCATAAGAGCTACCGATTCCATACTTTGCCAAATTTTGAGTATGTGAACAGTGTTTCCAGCTTCGCAAATTTGACGTTTTCTTTGACGTAAAATACTTTTAAAACCTTATTTTAAAGACTTTAAGGCCGATTCAAAGGCCATAAATCCTATATTAATTATTCCTAAGGCCGGGATGTTTTTACTTGGTCAAACCGCGTGGGTTAATGCGATCCGTTTTTAATGAAGAATAAACCGGATCTTAAATTGTCGCCTCTCTAATTTTTTTTAAAAGGAACGAGATATCATTCTTCGTTGTTCTTCCTCCTGGTTCTCATCTACGAGACGCTAAAACCTTGCAATCATTCTCGTAGGAGTTTCACAATCAAACGTTACTCAGATCAGTTCCACTCTGTTGATGCAACCAAGTTGTGTCGATCGTTCTTCGATATAAGCTATCATGAGGAGAAGAGGACTGTGACCCGTTGTGTGGATAAAGGACGTCAAGAACTCTTCGAGGTAGGGGATTCATGGCTTCTCTAATTGTATATGTGCAATCGTATAATTAGCATGATTTATCTCTTTGGATCACAATGAAATTGACCTAATTAAATACTTGAACCGGATTAAAAGAATTGGTTTATCGTATGTTGTTACTTTGTACCGTGATAACGGTTTGCCTCATATTTTTCCTAGATAGAGTGATATTTATGATTTTCTTTAATTTGTTGCTCGTTCATGATGGAAATTGATAAAGAATGTAAAGCCGGAATTATTTGTTAAATAATTGGATAAAGATAAAGAGGCATGTTAATGAATCTATTAATTCAATATGGATTAGAGAACAGATTATGTGGGAATTTCTAAAAGGGTTATAAGTTACCCTCTTGTTTGTTAAAGGGCCGAGAGCCCACTTTGTGATGTTTGTTTTCCTGCTGCTTGTGCTGTGATGTGATCCTGGATGGCTGTTGTGATATGTGGAGGCATGGAGACTTGTGGTTGTGGCAGCGGATGACGCCTAGTGTGGCGAGATGCATCGGTTTATGCATATGGGTGTCGGGGAGGACACCAAGGGTGATGGTATGAGATGAATGTGATGGTTTGATGTTGGTGGTTTGGTTTGGTTGCTTATCTGCTTTACTTTTCCCCACTGCTCAAGTCAGCTGGTCTTGCTTACCCTCTTTCCGAAGGAGGCGAAGACACGAGGGGTATGCCACGTGCTTTCCGTGTTTAGCCTCCCGATGGAGGATGGGTCTATGCTCTTTCTATAGGCGGCAAAGACTCGACGGGTAGTATATCTACTCACCGTGTTGAGCCTCCTTTGTGTTTAGAAGCATAGGATGTTTTTCTAGAATGCCTGGGAATGTGGAAACGTAATTCTGTAATGAATGTTTGATTAAATGGTGATAATCCACAGGGATGGAGAAGCTGGAATTTAATAGTAATGTGAATCCTAAAAAGGAGCAGTTTTGAATGTGATGCCAATTTAGTTTAATGTGGTAAATTGTTCATGGTTAATTAATTTTTAAAGAATTAATTAACATACAGTGGAATTGATAAAATGAGAATGGAGTAATCTAATAAAGCTCTTCAAATGGTTGTGTGCTTATAGGATACCTAGTCTTATAAGTAGCAGCCTGGAGTCTGAGAGACGTTAGCTGCAGTTGTGCCTATGACTAGGTAATGCCCATAGTGTGGTTGTGAGTTATATATATTCTGTATTTTTGTGTTTCTATACGCTACTCCACCCTGTCGGTAAGGGCAACTGACACCCCTGGGATTCTGAGCCCTGGGGGGGGGGGTGTTTTCCCCAACATTCTGATGGGAGGTTGAATGGCTGACTACCCCCTTTGGCCCCATTCTCTTCTCTTGGTACATACTTGTGCCATGAGGCAAGCGGTTAGTTACCCCATATATGTGTGTAGAGGGCTGTAATGGCTTGTGGTTATTCACACGCATATATTCTGGATATAGTACCCTATGGACTACTATAGGTGTAACGTGTATAGGCTGTGATGGCTTGAGGATCCTTACTCGGAGTATGGGCTGTAATGGCTTGAGGTATTATACCCGACATATGATACACGTTATGCGAGCTGTGGTGCCTCCCAGAAATTACCTGGTTACCTTTGGTTGTGAGGACGGTGTGGTGCTTTTCCCAGGTGTCTGCGGGCAAGCCTATGTGGTGCACGAGGTGCAGATTGTGGAGCTTAGCCCAGGTGTGTGCGGGCAAGCCTTTGGAGAGAGATGCACAGGACGTATGTCGTTGGGGCAAAGCGGCAAACCAGTGGGGAAGTAGTAGCGGGGTACCCTTGATATTATTTACTATATGCTATATTCTTGTATGCGTTACTTGGTGAGAGTAGCCATGGTGAGGTTGGGAACATAGTATACCTGTTTAGATAACGAGTTAGTTTCACTTGTTGTTCACTGGGCTTTAGCATGCTTTCTTTACTTTTGCACGAGAGTCTTGGGGAGGATCCTACTGAGTATACTGTTATACTCACCCTATGTACATATAAACTGTTTTTCAGGTCACTTGGAGCAGGTTGGAGATCAAGCTGGTTACTACTAGCTTGCGGTTGGAGGAGGAGCTGTTTGGGCTTGTGGTCGCTGCCGTTTTTCTTTCTTTTGGGTACTTTTAGTTTTCCCTTTCAGTTGTAGTACTTTTGCATGACATTTCATATATGTACTTGGTTTCCTTTTTATATTTCAGTTCTGAGTTGGAGTTGATTGGAGTCTATTCTATCTCTCTCTTCTGCTTGTGTTCTCTTAGAGGGTAATGCCTCCCATTTGTACGTTATTATACCCTCGGTGCTAGTCGCCAACTCGGGGCCTACTGAAGGCGGAACTCGGGGGGTCATTATCTCCCTTTTCACATTGCCGGCCCAGGAGGGGTACACTTTGTGGGTAGGGGGTCGTGACAGATTGGTATCAGAGGTCTGGTTGAGGGATAGGATGGAGTTTGGAGTTAGGCACAGGTGAGGATACATGGGATGGTAGGGAAACGGTGTCATTCATGTTTTGCAAGTGGGGTAAACACTGGAGACCGGCAGAGACTTAGGCGTTCAGGGCCCCCTATGATCCATTGCACGGACCTTTAAGTTTACGGTGGCTACTAAACAAAGTGATACTGGTTGCAGGGTAGAGACCTAGGAAAGGATCATGCATCATTATTCTTTGCGCCTGTGTTTGAATGGGTAGACCTTGGGATAGGTAACCTAAAATTAATAAAACAAAATAATTAATTAATTAATGTTGAGTCTTCCATATTCCAGGCTTAGGAGCTCTAACAGTTGTTATTTTACAGGTATGGCTCCAGGTCGACGTCCTCGTCAGGTTTGCACAGAAGGTGTCCAGCAGGCTGTTCCAGCAGATCACCGCCGGGTAGAGGTTGACGACGATGACACTTGGAGGAAGACACTCCGAGAGTTTCAGCGCCAGAGTCTACAGAAGTACGAGGGCTCCGTTTTAGATGCAGTCACAGAAGACTGGTTGGAGGAGGTCGAGATGGGATTCAGTTCGATTCGTGCTCGGAAGGAACACTGGGTGTCCTTGGTTGTGACGATGTTGCGTGGAGCAGCGAGACAGTGGTGGTTCTTGTTCCTCGGGGATCGTGAGGAGTCAGCGATCTCATGGGAGGAGTTTCGAGACGGGTTTAGAGTCGAGTTTCTTTCATCGACTGCGAAGGCATCCAGTCGCCATGAGCTTCTTACCCTTCGACAGGGGAGCTCCAGTGTTCGGGAGTTTGGAATCCGTTTCAGGAACCTTATACGATATGCTTCAGACCTGTTACCAGATGATGAGGCCAGGGCGAGGCATTTCGAGGAGGCTTTGCGTCCAGAGATCCAACGCCAGGTCACCCCATTTATGCTGAAGACATATCTTGAGGTGCTGGCGAGGGAAGAGGTTGTTGAGAGAACTTTGACCAGGACCGGATCGTCACGAGAGGGGAATCGTCATGATTCCTCACGAATCAGAGCTGTGGTCCGGGGTTCCCGGTTTTCAGGACAGAAGAGTTTCCGTTCACCTGGGGGTAGGTCCCAGCCCTTCCCATCTCGTTTCTCTGGAGGTAGAAACTCTCAGACCTATGCCAATGGATCTGGCGCTTGTTTTTCTTGTGGTGGACGTGGTCATCAGCAGCGGGAGTGCCCAACTTTTCAGAGTAGTCATCGTGCACCAGGCGCTCCACTCCAGGTTCCTCCGTTGAGGCAATTCCAGCCGAGGCAGCAGCAGCAGGTTGCACCAGCTTTAGATCACCAGAGGGTAGATGGAGCAGGCAGAGGACAGCCCCATGACGCTCCCCATCCTCTGAGAGCAGAGCGCGTCTGTGGTTGTCATCAGGGTCAGAGAGGCCGTGGAGGTGGTCGTGGTCAGCTTCATGCTCTAGCGTTGCCAGCTCCAGGCGAGCCAGACGTCATCTGAGGTACCCTTTGCTTGTTTTCTACCTTGGTGTATGCCTTGTTTGATTCAGGAGCAACACACTCCTTTATATCCCCTACCCTTGTCCACGCTTTGGGACTTGAGGTAGAGAGGCTTCCAGTGCCCTTGGCGTTGACTACGCCAGTTGGAGGTCGAGCTAGCTTGTTTGAAGTATGTAGAGACTGTGAGCTAGTGTTGGGGCATCACCGCTCTTGGGGAGATTTCCTATGTTTACGAATACAACCATATGATGTCATCCTCGGCATGGATTGGTTGTATTCAGTGCAGGCTATTGTGGATTGCTACAGGAAGAAGGTCGTTTTCTTTGATGAAGATGGAGAGGAAGTAGTGTTTGTTGGTGAGAGAGATCCTCGGATGATTCATAGATGAGTTTCATCCTTATCATCCATGATGGCTGGGATGATGCTGAGTTCTTCAGAGGTTCAACAACTGGCATTTCCTAGGGTCGTAGAGGAGTACCCTGATGTCTTTCCAGAAGAGGTTGTATCCTTACCCCCTCGACGAGAGATCGAGTTTGGGATCAAGCTACAGCCAGGAGCGTCTCCTATCTCTATGTCTCCGTATAGGATGGCCCCTTCTGAGTTACGAGAGCTACGTATTCAGCTCGACGGTCTGTTGCAGTGTGGTTTTGTTCGGCCAAGTGTGTCACCGTGGGGTGCACCAGTTTTGTTTGTGAAAAAGGTTGATGGCAGTTTGCGGTTGTGCGTCGATTGTCGTCGCTTAAACAAAGTGACAATAAAGAACTGTTATCCTCTCCCGCGGATTGATGACCTATTCGATCAACTGAAGGGTGAAAGTTGGTTTTCAAAGATAGACTTGTGGTCAGGATATCACCAGATGCGTGTAAAGGATGAGGATATCCCGAAGACTGCTTTCCGTTGTCGTCATGGGCATTATGAGTTTGTTGTAATGCCATTCGGCGTGACGAATGCTCCAGCTGTTTTCATGGGGTTGATGAATGTTGTGTTCCGTGAATTCCTGGACAAGTTTGTTGTGGTTTTCATCGACGACATCCTTGTGTACTCCACATCTGAAGAGGAGCATGCAGAGCATCTACGAGCCGTTTTGGGAGTTCTTCGCCAACATCGGTTGTTTGGGAAGTTGTCCAAGTGTGAGTTCTGGGCTCAAGAAGTTCGTTTCTTGGGACATGTTGTGTCCCAACAGGGAGTAGTTGTGGATCCTTCGAAGATAGAAGCAGTGGTGTCTTGGCCAGCCCCCAAGACCGTGTCAGAGGTGCGAAGTTTCCTTGGTCTCGCAGGCTATTACAGGAGGTTTGTGGCTAATTTCTCCCGAATTGCGACTCCTCTGACAGCTTTGACCAGGAAGGATCAAGCGTTCATATGGACTGATCAGTGTCAGATAGCTTTCGAGTATCTAAAGGAGAAGTTGGTAAGTGCTCCAGTCCTTTGTCTTCCAGCGGAGGGAGTTCAGTTTGATGTTTTCTGTGATGCTTCACATCTGGGGATAGGCTGTGTTCTCATGCAGCAGAGGTCCGTTGTTTCTTATGGGTCTCGGCAGTTGCGTCCCCATGAACGCAACTATGCCACCCATGATCTTGAGTTGGCAGTCGTGGTGTTTGCTCTAAAGTTGTGGAGACATTACCTCATTGGCGAGTGCTTTGTGGTTTTCACCGATCATAAGAGTTTGAGGTATGTTTTCTCTCAGCGGGACTTGAACTTGAGGCAGCGTCGGTGGATGGAGTTCTTGCAGGAATACGACTTCGAAATATCGTATACACCTGGGAAGGGAAATGTTGTTGCTGATGCACTGAGCCGAAAGTCATGTAGTGATGTTGTGCGTGAATCTGTTGATTCTTGGAGAGTGATGGAAGAGCTATCATATTTACATCTTGATATAGGAGAAGTTGGGGGAAGAGGTTGTCTTTTCCAGATGACGGTGCAGTCATCCCTGATGCAGAAGGTGGAAGAGTCTCAGTTGGGTGATCTAGAGGTGGAAGTTTGGAGAGACAGAGTTGTATGTGGTGAGGCCCCTGATGGTTGGTCGGAGGATGAACAACACTGAGTGTTGTATCATGGCAGGCTTTTTGTTCCCTTGGTGATGTGCGAGACCGTTCTCCGAGAGTTCCATAGTTCACCCTTGGCGGTACATCCTGGTGTGACGAAGATGTACCGATCCTTGAGGAGTCAGTTTTGGTGGCCTGGGCTGAAGCGTTCAGTTGCAGAATATGTGTCTCGATGTTTAGTCTGCCAGAAGGTGAAGGCCGAACACCGTGTTCCTGGTGGTCTTCTCCAGCACTTAGAGATTCCTCAGTGGAAGTGGGAGGACATCTCAATGGACTTTGTTACAGGTTTACCTCGAGCTCCGGGAGGACATGATGCTATATGGGTTGTAGTGGATCATTTAACTAAATCGTCCCACTTCATAGCAATCAAGGAGTCGAGCTCAGTGGAGGTTTTGTCGAGGCAGTATCTGGAGGAGGTGGTGAGGCTTCACGGAGTACCTAGGACGATCATTTCTGATCGAGATCCTCGTTTTACCTCTAGGGTGTGGAGAGGTCTCCAACATGCTTTTGGATCTCAACTATGCCTTAGCACTGCTTTTCATCCTCAAACGGATGGTCAGACAGAGCGAACCATCCAGACTCTTGAAGACATGTTGCGCTCTTGTGTTCTTGATTTTGGAGGTTCATGGGTGAAGCACTTACCCTTGGTAGAATTCGCTTACAATAATAGTTTTCACTCTACCATCGGTATGGCGCCGTTTGAAGCCTTGTATGGCCGGTCATGCCGTTCTCCGTTGTGCTGGACTGGGGTCGGAGAGTCAGCAATCCTCGGACCAGAACTAGTGCAGAATACAACAGAGATGGTTCAGGTGATTCGTGAGAGGATGAAGACAGCACAGGATCGTCAGAAATCATATGTTGATCAAAGAAGGAGACCGTTAGAGTTTAATGTTGGGGATCATGTGTTTCTAAAGGTGACTCCCCGTCGTGGGCAGCGAAGGTTTGGTCGTGGAAGTAAGCTTTCTCCCCGGTTTTTTGGGCCTTTCGAGGTGTTAGCTCGTGTTGGATCTGTGGCGTATCGAGTAGCACTTCCCCCTCAGATGAGTCGGATACATGATGTTTTCCATGTATCACAGCTTCATCGTTATCTTCATGACGAATTTCATGTTATCGATTGGGGAGAGATCGATATTGACGATGATGCAACCTTCGAGGAGCGACCTGTGGAGATCCAAGACCATAAGGAGAAGGTGTTGCGTGGGTGTTCTATCCCATTAGTTCGTGTCCTGTGGCGACACGGTGGCATGGAGGAGAGTACCTGGGAGCGTGAGTCACAGATACGTGCTCAGTACCCAGAGTTGTTTAATGTTTAACTCTTTCCATGTAATGACGTTTCCTTTATGGTTAGACCTTTCATGTTTTATTTATGTACCTTTGATGTGATGTTATGTTTGAATTGTTTGGTTATGGATTATTTGTTTCCATACTCTCGGATGTCGTAGTTTTGTTCCAGATTTTGAACAAATCATGGTGGTTTTCCCCTGAGAGGTATCTTATGGGGTGGTTGTTCAGACCCCTCTTTTCTTCTGGGTTGGTTTTTAATTCTCGAGGACGAGAATGTTTTGAGAGGTATCTAATGTAACGGCCCGGACCTCCCTGGTCCATTACTTTGTGAAAATGTGGTGTTGGAGGTGTTCCGGGAGGACAAGGTGACTTATCCCCCAGCTGTTGCCTACCGGTAGCTCGGTCTACCGGTAGCTGTTGATTACCGGTAGCTCGGTCTACCGGTAGCTGCTGATTACCGGTAGCTCGGTCTACCGGTAGCTGCTGATTACCGGTAGCTCGGTCTACCGGTAGCTTCTGATTACCGGTAGCTCGGTCTACCGGTAGCTGCTGCCTACCGGTAGCTCGGTCTACCGGTAGCTGCTGCCTACCGGTAGCTCGGTCTACCGGTAGCTGCTGATTACCGGTAGCTCGGTCTACCGGTAGCTGCTGATTACCGGTAGCTCGGTCTACCGGTAGCTGCTGATTACCGGTAGCTCGGTCTACCGGTAGCTGCTGCCTACCGGTAGCTCGGTCTACCGGTAGCTCGGTCTACCGGTAGCTGCTGCCTACCGGTAGCTCGGTCTACCGGTAGCTACTGATTACCGGTAGCTCAGTCTACCGGTAGCCACATCCTACCGGTAGCTAGGTTTACCGGTAGCCACGGCATACTGATAGCTCGGTATACTTGTAGTCGCAGTCCAGCAGTAGCTCGGCTAACACTTTGCCAAATTTCTAGTTCTGTGAACAGTGTTTCTATCATTGAGGTTCTATCGGTGGACTTCTATCGGTGAGGTTCAGTGAACAGTGTTTCTATCAGTGAGGTCCTATCGGTGGACTTCTATCGGTGAGGTTCAGTGAACAGTGTTTCTATCGGTGAGGTCATATCGGTGAACTTCTATCAGTGAGGATCTATCAGTAGACTTGTGTTTCTATCGATAAGGTTCTATCGGTGAGCTTTTCTTTCCTTTGCCAATTTTTTTAGTTTTGTGAACAGTGTTTCCAGACTTCATAAGAGCTACCGATTCCATACTTTGCCAAATTTCACGAATGAACAGTGTTTCCAGACTCCATAAGAGCTACCGATTCCATACTTTGCCAAATTTTGAGTATGTGAACAGTGTTTCCAGCTTCGCAAATTTGACGTTTTCTTTGACGTAAAATACTTTTAAAACCTTATTTTAAGGACTTTAAGGCCGATTCAAAGTCCATAAATCCTATATTAATTATTCCTAAGGCCGGGATGTTTTTACTTGGTCAAACCGTGTGGGTTAATGCGATCCGTTTTTAATGAAGAATAAACCGGATCTTAAACTGTCGCCTCTCTAATTTTTTTTAAAAGGAGCGAGATATCATTCTTCGTTGTTCTTCCTCCTGGTTCTCATCTACGAGACGCTAGAACCTTGCAATCATTCTCGTAGGAGTTTCACAATCAAATGTTACTCAGATCAGTTCCACTCTGTTGATGCAACCAAGTTGTGTCGATCGTTCTTCGATATAAGCTATCGTGAGGAGAAGAGGACTGTGACCCGTTGTGTGGATAAAGGACGTCAAGAACTCTTCTAGGTAGGGGATTCATGGCTTCTCTAATTGTATATGTGCAATCGTAGAATTAGCATGATTTATCTCTTTGGATCACAATGAAATTGACCTAATTAAATACTTGAACCGGATTAAAATAATTGGTTGATCGTATGTTGTTACTTTGTACCGTGATAACGGTTTGCCTCATATTTTTCATAGATAGAGTGATATCTATGATTTTCTTTAATTTTTTGCTCGTTCATGATGAAAATTGATAAAGAATGTAAAGCCGGAATTATTTGTTAAATAATTGGCTAAAGATAAAGAGGCATGTTAATGAATCTGTTAATTCAATATGGATTAGAGAACAGATTATGTGGGAATTTCTAAAAGGGTTCTGAGTTACCCTCTTGTTTGTTAAAGGGTCGAGAGCCCACTTTGTGATGTTTGTTTTCCTGCTGCTTGTGCTGTGATGTGAGCCTGGATGGCTGTTGTGATATGTGGAGGCATGGAGACTTGTGGTTGTGGCAGCGGATGACGCCTAGTGTGGCGAGATGCATCGGTTTATGCATATGGGTGTCGGGGAGGACACCAAGGGTGATGGTATGAGATGAATGTGATGGTTTGATGTTGGTGGTTTGGTTTGGTTGCTTATCTGCTTTAATTTTCCCCACTGCTCAAGGCAGCTGGTCTTGCTTACCCTCTTTCCGAAGGAGGCGAAGACACGCGGGGTATGCCACGTGCTTTCCGTGTTTAGCCTCTCGATGGAGGATGGGTCTATGCTCTTTCTATAGGCGGCAAAGACTCGACGGGTAGTATATCTACTCACCGTGTTGAGCCTCCTTTGTGTTTATAAGCATAGGATGTTTTTCTAGAATGCCTGGGAATGTGGAAAAGTAATTCTGTAATGAATGTTTGATTAAATGGTGATAATCCACGGGGATGGAGAAGCTGGAATTTAATAGTAATGTGAATCCTAAAAAGGAGCAGTTTTGAATGTGATGCCAATTTAGTTTAATGTGGTAAATTGTTCATGGTTAATTAATGTTTAAAGAATTAATTAACGTACAGTGGAATTGATAAAATGAGAATGGAGTAATCTAATAAAGCTCTTCAAATGGTTGTGTGCTTATAGGATACCTAGTCTTAGAAGTAGCAGCCTGGAGTCTGAGAGACGTTAGCTGCAGTTGTGCCTATGACTAGGTAATGCCCATAGTGTGGTTGTGAGTTATATATATTCTGTATTTTTGTGTTTCTATACGCTACTCCACCCTGTCGGTAAGGGAAACTGAAACCCCTGGGATTCTGAGCCCTGGGGGGGTGTTTTCCCCAACATTCTGATGGGAGGTTGAATGGCTGACTACCCCCTTTGGCCCCACTCTCTTCTCTTGGTAGATACTTGTTCCATGAGGCAAGCAGTTAGTTACCCCATATATGTGTGTAGAGGGCTGTAATGGCTTGTGGTTATTCACACGCATATATTCTGGATATAGTACCCTATGGACTACTATAGGTGTAACGTGTATAGGCTGTGATGGCTTGAGGATCCTTACTCGGAGTATGGGATGTAATGGCTTGAGGTATTATACCTGACATATGATACACGTTATGTGAGCTGTGGTGGATCCCAGAAATTACCTGGTTACCTTTGGTTGTGAGGACGGTGTGGTGCTTCGCCCAGGTGTCTGCGGGCAAGCCTATGTGGTGCACGAGGTGCAGATTGTGGAGCTTAGCCCAGGTGTCTGCGGGCAAGCCTTTGGAGAGAGATGCACAGGACGTATGTCATTGGGGAAAAGCGGTAAACCAGTGGGGAAGTAGTAGCGGGGTACCCTTGATATTATTTACTATATGCTATATTCTTGTATGCGTTACTTGGTGAGAGTAGCCATGGTGAGGTTGGGAACATAGTATACCTGTTTAGATAACGAGTTAGTTTCACTTGTTGTTCACTGGGCTTTAGCATGCTTTCTTTACTTTTTCACGAGAGTCTTGGGGAGGATCCTACTGAGTATACTGTTATACTCACCCTATGTACATATAAACTGTTTTTCAGGTCACTTGGAGCAGGTTGGAGATCAAGCTGGTTACTACTAGCTTGCGGTTGGAGGAGGAGCTGTTCGGGCTTGTGGTCGCTGCCGTTTTTCTTTCTTTTGGGTACTTTTAGTTTTCCCTTTCAGTTGTAGTACTTTTGCATGACATTTCATATATGTACTTGGTTTCCTTTTTATATTTCAGTTCTGAGTTGGAGTTGATTGGAGTCTATTCTATATCTCTCTTATGCTTGTGTTCTCTTAGAGGGTAATGCCTCCCATTTGTATGTTATTATACCCTCGGTGCTAGTCGCCAACCCAGGGCCTACTGGAGGCGGTACTCGGGGGTCATTATCTCCCTTTTCACATTGCCGGCCCAGGAGGGGTACACATTGTGGGGAGGGGGTCGTGACAAAAAAGGCATGATATACACTAATAAAAAAACACTACATGATCATTTGAAGATATAATGAAATTTATATGATGTATTCTCTAATCAAACATTTATTTCAACATATTATATCTAACCAGGTTTTATATTTCAATCATGTATGTTTTAACCTTTTTTGTTTTTCCTTTTTCATTGGTTGAGTAATATTGAGAAGGAATTGGGAGGATACCTATGATGGTGAAGTCATCAATTTTTATGAAATTTTAGTATAAAAACATTATTTTCATCTCTTCGCTAGGGAATTTCAATATATGTCAGTTAATACACAATGTGTAATGGCTGCTAGAATGACCTTATGAAATGGAAACACATAATAATAATTTTATATGCTATATAATGTTTACATGTCATGTTTGAAAAATACTATGTTTGTAATAAAAATATGTGTGTTTTATGTGTTTGTGGGAGTAAAGGATTACACGAAGTGTAAATGTATTACATTCAATATAAATCTATGATTGTTGGTTTAAACAATGTCTCTCTCCTGAAATTTTCATTTCCTGAAGGATTTTTTTTCTATTGACCTAATGGCGCTTCTATAGTGATTTAGGGTCACTCCCCCCCCAATTTGTATTACTTCATTGAACATTTTATCCCCATTAGGTTGAATTTATCATCACAATATATGTAATCCTTCTATTTGTTATTTTATTTTGGTTGCAATTGTGGTTTTATAGTGAATTCATGATCATATAGTTTTTTTATCGATCAGTTTTTGTTTCCTAGAAATCCTTTTCATTCTATGGAAATTCTATTGGTTTCTAATCACCATTTTTGAATGAAAATGGGTTTTTACCATGTCTAGGTAAGTGTTTTAATAAATTTGGATTCTTTGATGAATTAAATCCCATTCTAGTTAAATTCCATTGGGTTTCTTATTCATTTTAAGTGATAAATAGTTTTAAATTATTTTTTGTATTAGAAAATGTTTTCAAAACAAGTGTTTTTCTTTGAAAATGAAATTACTTGATTTCAGAATAGATTTTAAAACTCCAATGATGATAAACATGTCCTTAAAAATGTTTTATGAAATTTTGAGTAGGGTTATTAAAATATATTTAAAAAATTCACATTGGGAAACTAGGGGTCATCCGTACAAATACACGAGTTGACGTAGTGTGTGTTGAATATCTAGGAGATAAAATTTTGTCATAATGAATGGGAGAACATAATAAATGTTTAACCCAAAAAATTCATATACAACATGTTGTGAACCTAGTACATTATGTCTGGTAGAAAATAAAACAATATTTAATTTTAATCTTCATTTTTCATTTATGTTAACTTGTCACATGATTTTTTGATAATAAATTTTATCTCATGAATTTTTATATATAAGGTTTTGTCACATTTCATTGCATGATCGGTTGTATAAAGGATATGTGTTTACGTGAATACATCTTGATTCATTGATATTATTTCCTATTTTTGACTATTCTATAGGTCATATATGTGGATCAATAATATTAAATGATTATATTAATGGAAAAATAGGGAAAAGGGAAAATGATTTATAAATTGTTCAAATATATAAAAACTCATTGTAAAATAGTTTTGTCTTAAAAAATATAATTGTTTCATTCTTTATATTATACAATTTATATAAACTGTAGTGTTATCCTTCTTGTATTTGGATCACACCCTACATGAGCCTTTGGTAATATCAAGATGTTTTTGTTACAATATTGAGGTCAATGGGAGAGAATCTTGTAGTATGAAGGCCTCTCTTGATGTTGTTTATTCCAGTTTGAGTTGGTTTAGAGGTTTTTGTTGGTCACTAGAGGATATTAATTACTTTATATATTATCATTTTTTGGATTTTATTTTATTTATTTCATGGTTTCTTGTATATTTATTATTTAAATTGTGGTTGTTTTCAGGTTTTATTGATATTCAATAATGTTTTTGAAAATAAATTTTTGACCATATCATGTGATGGGATAGTTTTGGTGGCTTGTCTAGTTTAACTTGGTTAGTTAGTTACAATTTGGTATTAAAGGGTGTCTCAACTTGAATTGTGTTAGTTCTACTGAAGACTTTTTGTGTCATGGTTAGATTGGAGATAGGATCATCAAAATTTGGAAAGTGGTGATAGAAATGTAGCACAACTATCTCACATCTGTGACTGAAACTGAGTTACCATGGATGGTTAGGGGGTTTTTCATGGTTTGGATCATGAGTTTGGTGTTATTTTAAGTAACTATATGGGAAGTTTATTTAAATTCACCAATTCATATTTAATTATGGATTTTATTTTTAGTTTCCTAGAATATTTATCTTCTTAATGATTTAAATAATAGATGTTATCCTGATACATGATCCCTAGTGAATTATCTTTTTGAACCTATATTGGTATAAGATTATATCTTAATTTTTCATAATATGGGTCAATTGGGTTTTGGGAACCAAGGTTCTATCATGGATCATGGCTGAAAAATTAATAAGAAGAATCCAACTCTCTTTCCTAGTGATAAGGGATCCCGTTATTATGGGGAGTGGCATGAGTTTATAGAGAGGATACTAAACTTCTATAAGACACATGAAGGCTCTATGTTGGTTTTTTCGATGTATATTATCAAGGGGTTGGGAATTATATCATGATAATCTACAGTTCAAGATATGTTGCACAAGAATCTTACTCTAGAATCTTTCAAGATAACATTTTACTAGCAATTTTATCATCTGAAATTGAATATTGAAAATATAAGATAATTTCGTATAATTGAGAAGTAATAGAATACCATTCTAGATTATTCTACCCATATCTTAATTTTTGTGCATCTGTATCAAAATATTTTCACTAATGAGTACCTTAAGGCGTTGAGGTTTGAGTTAGTAATGAAGCATGATATTTGATCAATGTTCATACTCTTGTTTCTTCTATCCACAATGGAGGTAGTTGATAAGGAAGCTATATCTAAGATAGACATAGTTAGTAGGATAGATTTAAGTGGTTCTTCAATTGTTTCAATGGTTATCTAGTGTGTACCTTCTAGCCAAAAAATGAAGCGTAAGAGTGGTTAGTTTTCTTTATGGCCAGTCTTAGGGGTGATAATAGGGTAATAGAATGTTTTCTATTACTAGTGTGGAAGATATGGTTCTACCATGACTAACTATATGGTGGATCCTAAAACATTTCATGTTTTTTAAAAAAAATTACATATGCAATTATTCAATGAATAGATATATAGAGTAATTTGTTCTAGATCAACCTTCAACCAAGGTTGAAAGGTTTTTGTAGATACTTCAAGGGTTGGTGGTTCTAATCCTCAGTCTATGGGATATGTTCATGTGGATAATACCGAACAATTTGGTGTAGTAGAGTATACTCAAGGGGAATCTAAAGTAGGACCAAAAACTATTAGATGTACAATGTTTATCAAAACATATATGGAGATATATTATTTATACATATGTCACTAATTCTTTTATATCATTAAATTTAGTTGAATTGATTGGATTTAAATAAAAATTTATTCCATTATTTTTTTATCCTTCTGTTCCTTTGGGAAAATATTATGAGAAATGTTTCATATTTTCTATGTGTCTGGTGATGATAGTTAACTTTGAGGTGGAATTTGAGTTTCAGTGCTTGATATTGACAACATTAACTCAAATATCACTATGAATTATATGATTAGTGTTATGATCTTGATAGTATACTATCATCATTAGTCTGATTTATATTATCCCAATAGGGTCACTCATGATTTCCACATTGAGTAGGAATCTATATTGACATTGTAAGGTCATTTTGTTCCATATGATGCAGTCAAATATTCATAATTTTTAGATATGTTTCTTGATTAAGATGAACTTTTCATGAGTGTTTCACATCCTGAATTTTTGTGTGATTACCATGACATATTTTTAGATTATTTTTCTACTTTTCCACCACAAAAAGTAGTTGAGATTACTATAGAAAATATCCCTTCAATGATGACTATTTCTATGAAATATTTCTATATATAACCAGTAAATTTGTTGGAGCTTATGTTAGATCTTCTGGAACTAAAGGATTGTAGATTTGAACAACCTAGAACAATATGATTATACTATCATCTTTTCTAAGAGGGTAGTTGGTAGCCTTATACATTTTATGGTTTATCGAATGTCTAATCAAGTGATCGTTAATAAAAAAATATCCATTATCATGGATTGATGATCTCATTGAATAACATAGTGTGGATCACTGGGTTTCTAAGATTATTCTATAGTAATTGAATCACTAGCTGAGATTCTGAAAAGAGTATATACATAATAAAAAATTTAAGAGTATATATGGGAATTCTAAGATTCTTGTTATGTTATTTGGTATCACTAATTTTTCTACTATTATTATGGCATCAAGGAAGCAGATATTTCATTGATTCTTGGACAAATTTTTTATTTTGTTCATGGATGATATTTTTGTGTACTCTATGTTAGACAAGGATCATATATACCATTTGAATCATTCTTCAAAATATGTAGTCAAATCATATGTATGGTATGCTATCCAAATGTCATTTTTTATCCCAAAATTAATGTTTTTGGGGAATTTATTATGTTATAGGGGAGTCTCAGTACATCCTAGAATGCTAATGGTAGTTATGTCATAGAAGAAAGACAATTTTTTTGAGATTCATACTATATTTGGTTCTGTTGGTTACTATAAGTGGTTTGTTCAAGAAACCTATACAATAACCTATTATATTAAAGTGTTAAATAATAAGTGTGTAATTTATGAATGGAATGAAATGGGTTAGAGATATTTTTAGTTGCTTAAAGTGATTTTCATTTTAGTGTCATATTTGATTCATCCAAAAAAAATGTTGGGTTATGAATATTTCTATGATTATTTTGGTATGGGATTGCGATGTTTCTTGATGCAGGTGAAACAAGTCTTGGATAATTACTCACGCCATTTATGCTCTCATGAGATGAACTATTGTACCCATGATTTTTACTTTGATGCTGTTATGCATGGACTCAAAATGTGGCATCACTGTCTCTTTGGGAAGTGGATCACAGTATATTCTTATCATAAGTGCCATAAATATATTTTTAGTCATAGATATCTAAATTTTCCATAGATAAATTTGGTATAGTATCTTTAAACTTCTAATTTTGATATTTCATTTTACCTTGGGAAAATAAAATTGTTTTTTGATGAATTTAGTAGATAATTACTAACATCATCTATGGAAGAATTGGTTTCGGAGTGGTATCTGATGATTTTTCCTATTGAGATGAATTTGAAAGTGGAATAATTTGGTGGATAGATGTTCTTAGATTTGATAAATGATGATGTTATTTTGATGATAATTTTTTTATCAAGAAAGTGAAAGGAACTGAGTACCAAACACAGTAGTGAAATGCCTTATATTGGAGAGACCTTGGGTGAGTGTTATTGGTCTCCCAAATGGGATTTTTTCATCCGTAATAGTTATTTATTTCGTTATACTTGATATTGTATTTTTTTTTATGGTGGAATCCATTATTTTGTGTGCATTCACCCTAGGTATACCATGATGTATCACGAATTGAGGTGTCAGTATTGGTGGAACGTGATAAGATGGTCAATTGAATTTTTTTTCATTATACCTTACTTATAAAATATTTCTAGTGGAGTAATGAGACCTATAGTGTTTTTTCAAAATTTAAACATTATTGTGTCGAAGTGGGATGACATTACCATGGATTTCTCTATTTCTTTTTTAAAAACATATATTGGTAAACATGAGATTTGAATGACCATTTATCAACTCAAGAGTTATATGCATTCCATATCTATCAAAGAGATGTTGAAAGTTGAACATCATGGTGAATTGTTTGTCCTAGAGATTGTGATACTTCCTAGGGTTGACTATATTGTAAATTTTTCATAGGCATCAAAGGATCATATCTAGGTTTTGGAATGGATTTCATGAGGTGATTCATTTCAAGATTAAATTAATCATATCTTATCATTTATAAACTGATGGATCGATAGATAAGGTTATATAGATTATATAGAATATGCTATAAGCATGTGTTCTTGATTTAATATGATATAGGGAAAGTTAATTTCCCTTTATTGAGTTTTCCTATAAAAATAATTAATATAATTTGATATAAATCATATTATTATGGACTTTTATTGTTGGACATGTAGAGGTACCTTATTGTATGGAATTTTTTAGAGCAGTACTTGGTTGGGTTGAGTGTTGTTCAGGAGATGTTGGAGATGGTGAAGTTGATCCATAGGTATTTGATCATGAAAAAAATTAATATTTGATCTTATTTTCCCAATTGGCATCAACTGTTGGATTTTTTGTTTAATGATGAAAATTTTCTCATATATACACCTTTATTGGGACATCGTCAATTATTTAAGAAGAGTATGTTGGAACCATGTTTTTGGGACCCTTTTAGATCATTAGATGACTAGTGTGGGTGTTCTATCAGTTTTACTAGCTGGAGAGTTTTTTATATATCCCTAACATGTTTCAATTTTTCCACTAGGGAGGTATATACCAGATACCTTCCATTTCATTAGATGAGCGGATGTTGATCATGATCATAATAACAAATTGGTAAGTTCAAATTATATTTTTTAGGATTATGTGTTTCATCGTAAAACATTCCAGCTAGTCTAGTTAAAAGGGTAGTACAAACATGATATCCCTGAGATGTTGGAGATGAGTCATTATTGAGAAAGTAGTGGCCTTATGTTTTTTAAGATCATGGATCATGAGGGGTTTATGGGGGTAAAAACATTTATGGTGGGGATAATGTAACAACCTTTTAACTATCAATTAGGTATTGTTTAACCATTGTTCATGTTTTAATTTTTACTTGGTTGAGTAATGATGAGAAGGAATTGGGTGTTACTTTTAATGGTGTGGTCATGGATTATTTTGATTTTTTAGAATAAAACTAATAGTTTTTTCTTATCACTAGGGAATTACAATATGTTTAATGAGAATTTTTTTCTGTAATAGATTCTAGATAGAACCTCTGAAATGGATACATAATGTAATAATTTTTAAACCTATTTAAAGATTAAACATAATTTAATGAAACAAAATATCTAATTTTGAATCAAAATATATGGGATTTCAATATATGTGGCACTTGAGGATTATACAATGTGTTATTGGATTACATGATGCATCATTTCCCAAAGGGTGGTTTTAACCATGTTGTTCTACTAAATTTTTTATTTCATTCTAATATGCTTCCATGCTCTCAACATAGACACTTTATAGGTGATTTTTGAAAAATATTTCTCTTATATATTTGTTTTTTTAGTGATTGATCATTTTTTGGGGCCATATTACTTGTCTCTAGTTATGAAATAATTTTAGTTATTCATTGGATTTTCTGGTGGTTGTGGTTTAGTTGTGAGTTTGGGATTAGAGAGTGTTTTTTATAGATCATTATCATTTTCTTCGAAAACCTTTTCTTTTAAATTTCTTTCTATTGTATTCAGGTCACCGTTGTTGAAAGATACTAGGTTTCTACCATGTTGAGGAAGGGGATTCTATAAAATCTATTTATCTGATGAATTTCATATCCTTATTGATGAATTATTTCGGGTTCTTAATTTATTTTATGTGAGGTATGGTTTCAAATTATTTCTTTGAAAGGAAAATGTTTTCAAAAAAGGTATTTGTTTTTAAAATGGATTTTCTTGATTTGGTAATGGGTTTTCAATCTATGAAGTAAATCATATTGGATCTGAATTATTTTTTATGAAACTATGAGAATTTTTTTGAAAATATATTGAAAATTTTAACATTTTTAATACTATTTGCATTAAGATAGAGAAACGAGTAGCCTTCTTGTTTGTTGAACACTTATAAGGTAACCTTTGGTGGTATCTACTGGAAGGATACAATATTTATTGGATCAAACCTATACCTATTTAGGGTTGTAATTGTTTAATACATAGTTTCCCATTATATATATCCTAATATGTATGGAGGTTTATCATTTTTAATTTATTATAATTTATCGCATTATTGATTTTATCATGGATTGATGCTCACATGTTCTTATATATGAGTTTGAATCACATTGCTTCGCCAGGAATGTTGTTAAATTGATATGTTTCCAGCTATATACCACTTGATGAATGGATTTTATTTCATTATTTTATCACATAAAAATTTCATATTTATGGATCACGAATACTAAAGAAATTTATGAAAACCAAAAGACGAAAAGGGAACATGATAGTCTTGTTTCATTCATGATATTAGACCTTGAATATAAACCATTGTGCTATTATTTTGGTCTATGGATGACACCCTAATTTTCCATTTGCAAATTAATAATTGATTTTAAGATATTCAAGAAAAGGGAAGAGAATTTTTTACAATTATTCCTTCTTTTATTGTTGTTTATTTTGGTTTGGGTTGGTCTTGAGGTGATTGTTGGTCACAAGGGGAGATGTAATACTTTTTGGTTTTTTCTATTTTGGCTTGGATTGTATGTATTTTTTAGTATCTCTTCTGTTTCAATATTGTAGTCTGTTTGAGTGTATTTTTTTACTGATATTCATGACAGGTTAATGCTATCATGTTTTACACATATTTTTTGAAGGTCCTATTAGAGAATCTTTTCTAATCTACTCAGGTTGGTTCATTATATTATACATTTGTTACAATTATGTTATAAATAAATCAATATATGTGTTCTTTAGTTTTTATTATTCTTTTCATTGTTATATTCCTTTTAGATTCTATATAATAACAATTTATGTTTTATATTTTAAAAATTTATTAACTCATTTATAATTGATCATAAAGAGAATGTGAATTTTCAAAACATATCTTATAGAGTTCCAAGCCATTTGTGTCTTCATATAGCCACTAATCATGCACCAGAGTAATTGTTGAGATGATATTATACCATTATTTTTCATGGTCATTACTCTTAGGTGCATTAGTGCAACCAAATCATCCCCATTCTACTATCATGAAATGGATCTAAATACATGGAAACTACACAATCCCTCATATATCAAAACATGAAGATGCTATCAATGATAGGTTCTAGGGCCTGCAGTGGAAGCCAGTGGGATGAGGATTTTTAAATTTTTGTCGTCAAATAGTTGGTACTTGTTGACGCTGATGATCTGAGCCCCGGATAGGTCCTAGGATCTCGCGTAAATTATAAGGAGCACAAAATAAAAAATGAAAACATACTCATTTCAAATTCTAAGTCGTGGTCCACTGCTACTAGTCGATGGTGATCGTCACTTGAAGGATCTTTATAAGGATCCCTCTATAACGTCCACACAGACATCAAAAAACTTATGGAAGCGTCGATTATTGAATTCCAAGTGCTAGTGTGGAGATCTGACAACACTTCCTACGTCCCAACGATGACATCATTAAGATGCCTTCGATGCTTGAAATATTTCTTGATCTAAGCTTCATGGATCAAGATATTCTCTCTCTAGAGAGAATGTGGAGAGAGAGGATCTTATTTCCATTCCATGAAATGAGTGAATAGTATTAATGTCCAGACATGCAAGATAGCCTCTTCTTTATTTATAGTGGCATTGCAATATACCCAGTTCATTTCTCTGGCACCTGTTTATTTTAACGTCCACTAAATAAATATTTTCTATGAATTTAACTATAAAAAAACTATTTATAATTTTATCACAAACTTGTAATATATATATATATAATATAATACGTGATAAAACCCAAACCATTTAACTTGACTAGTTATCCCGTTTATATTAAACAAACCTTGAATATTAAAATAATATTCGTTCGATATATATTTTCTCGTATTTAGTAAACTTGTAAATACATTAAATAAATTCAATCCCATATATTCATTAATGAATTTATTAAATTCGTTTTTTGATCAAAAACTAGGACAACACTCGAACCCCAGGGTGGGGCCCACTATGTCCATATACCTATTCAACTAAATAGGGTGGAATCTTGGATACGCTATTGTGTGTGACCCTATAGGCCCTTATATTGATAGTAGAGAATAAAATCCATAGACCAAGAGAGGAGTATTTCAACCCATCATGGCCCCTAAAGAGATGAAGATAGTCATTGAAATGATGACCAACCTACGAAAAATAACTATATACTATAATATCTTTTCATTAAATATCACATAAAGCGGGATTCACACTTTTTTCATCGTCCTTTTCATGATTTACTATTTGTTGATCTTACCAGAAGAATTTATCTTTTTACTGATTTTTCCAAATACTTATGAATGTAGCACCATCCTGATCAACCAGGCCTGAGATATACAACTTCCTAATCTTGTAAGTAACAATTCATTTCTTGAAATTTCAACAAATGTTATACCACCAACGACACTCCCAACACAAGCTACCTCGCCACGATTTCAATACCATGGTTTTTTCCTTCCATCAAAGTACGCAATCAAATGGTAAACTCTGGTAATTATCTCATGTATAGATATCAATACACATATCTGTAGATTGGAACAACCAATGACACCAAAAACATGTGGTGTTTTTTTTGGCGGGTCTTCCCTCATGATCCCACTATTAGATATCACCATGTGCGAACTCTATGAGAAGAAATCTCAATGCTTATGAGCCCCCAGCACCTGATGGTAAGACATCTACTGTGTACACTCAATAAGATGTATCTAGGCCATATAACACAAAATTAAGATTAATTTCATAGTGTCTTGAGGTTCTCATTATATTTTGGGATCTATTATAACCTCTTGACATGAAAACTATCCTTTGGAAATTACCTTTATTACAGTGGATGTAGTTAAGTCTAAAATATAATGGTAAGGTGGAATAATGTATAACTTACTATACAGAAGATATAGTAATCAAAATTAATTCATGGTTGGATATAGGGCACCCACAATTTTAACACTCCCACTTGCACTAGAGACAACTTCCTAACCAAACTTTTTAGCTACTCATGTGATGAAAATCATGATTCTGCTGATTAATGGATTTAACTGTTAGGCCTGCCACATTTTTTCCATGTGGAATATCTTTTTTATGTGACCACACATGCTTGAAAAAATCTTCTCAAGATAATGTATCCACTAGTATATCACTTTTTTCCATGGTCATAACTTGACAACTTTGCTATTTTTTTTCATCGATCAAAGACCGAGTCATAATTTCTTCAAAAAAAGAAAAAATGGAAATTTCATGAGTCTGAAGTAAGGAATCTTATTACAATCATTGTCATAAAGGGGAAGAATAGACATCAGCAAGGAATCCTTCCAATTTAGGTCTTGGTTGACCCACATGTTAGCAAGACCATCCGCAACCATGTTCGCTTCACGAAAGGCATGTGTGGCAATGATGTTAGTCCCCATAAGCGACTCAAGGTACTTCATTCATCGAGTGGTCAGTGTCCAGGAAAGATGAACCACACCCTTCCCAAGAGCATTGAAAATAGTGGTTGAATCACTTTCAATCCAAATATCGTTCCATCCGTTTTGGTTAGAAAATGTTACGGTGTGTATCATGCCCATCATTTTCACCTCTAGAGATGATGCAATACCACAACTGCCAAAGAAGCACCCATGACACTGACCAAGATGGTCTCCAAAGATAGCACCACAAACTGCATGGCCTAGGTTGCCTTTTGAAGCACCATCTACATTCACATTGATCCATCCTAGGAGTGGGGCATTCTAGAAGACCTCAAAAGTGCTCCTCTGTTGTTTGTATAGTCCTTCAATCAGAAGTTGATGAAGGATGGAAAAGTCTCCAACCATGTTGTCGCAATGAGATTTCTGGATCGAAGCTGCATCCTTAATGGAAATGGGAATTCGCGTCTTTCCTGCATTAAAAGTGGATGAGAAAGAGTTGTGAATAATGGAATTTCTGTCATACCAGATCACATGGAGAAGTTCAGCTACCATAGCTAGAAATAGGTTCTTGATCTGTTGAGAAGAATCTAGTTCTGCAGATCATTTTAATTGAGTTCATATAGAGTTAGTGTGCAACCATATGCAATCAAAAATGTTAGAAATATAATTCCAAAGGGAAGAGGAAGTATCAAAATATAAGAATAAATTGTTATTATCCTCTCTATAATGATGACAATAAGGACACCTGGAGAAAAGTTCTACCCCAAAAACTGCAGACAAACCTCTGTGGGAACACGATTGTGGGAACCTCGCCAAATGAGAGTAAATCATGAGGTTTTAATCCCGGGTTTATCGAAATATTTTATCCAACAAAAATCAAGATCAAAGTTTGAGATATTATGATTATAGTAACTTTTAGAATCTAGGAAACCATTGTGAGTAGGCTCCCAAATAAGAAAATCATAAAAATTAGTAAAGGAATAATTATCAATAACATAAATGATATTATCAGGGAGGTTGAATGTACAAGAGTTCAAAACATATTTTATAGAGGTGTTAGTATTTTCCAGTAAGGAATCAAGAGAAACCATAGAGATAAAGGAGGTGTTAGACCAGTTATCCAGCCAAAAGATCAGGGAAGAGTTCATGTTAACCATCCACCTATAATTATTCATAATATTCTCAAAGGATTGTCTAATGGAGGGCCAGATATAATAGTTAATGTAGTTCAAATGGACCGTCTTTAATTTTAGAAGGAATATTTTTTTATGAAAGTCAATGGAGTCAGAATTGTTATGAATAATCTTCTAGGTGAGTCTAGCTTGTGGGGAATCATTAAGCAGACTGATATTTTTTATGCCTATACCATGTTTTTTTAAAGGTTTAAAATAAGTGTCCTATGGTATGGTAACCAATTTTCTTTCAATAACACCGCCAGTCCAAACAAAGTTCTTGATGTAAACATTTATTTTATTCAGAAGACTTGTAGGCCATTTGGAGACCATCATCGAGTAAACCATTTTGGAGAAAATGGTAGATTTCACTAGACAAATCCCACCAGCCAAAGAGAGAGACTTACCCTTCCATGATGTGATTTTGTTTATGACCTGATCAACATCTTTGAGGATGTACATTGTAACACCCCAAGCTTCTATGGTACGTTTCCCTTCGAATAATGCGATAGCGTGTGTTGTACGCAACCTCGAGTTCTAACACACACCACAACTAATTAAACTAGCCGTTGTAAATAGTAATACCTACTTTTTGAAATCATATATATTTTATATTTCAAAATGGACTTCATTTTTAGATTCGTAATATCAAAATTAGCCTAGGGTGAAATTTTGGTACATTTCGGATAACTTTCATATTTTGATGAATAGTGAAAATTTCTAAATTTTAATTAAAAACAACTTTTTTAATCAAAAATAATTAATAGTGATAAATTGTGATTTTGAGTGGTTTTAAAGTATATTTAGAATATATTTTTACCATTTAATATAATGTTGGTCATTGGACATAATTTTACAATTAAACTGAACATAAACAAGTGTCAATCTTTTGATAATTATTATCTCTTAAAAAAACACGCTTTTTGTTTTGACAGCGGGAATTAATTTTAAATTAATTTCTGCCACTTCTGTGTTTTGAATTTAGAAAAATGGATTCCATATTTGGAATCAGGATGTTCAAATTGTGTAAATAGGTAACTTTTATTTTTAGACATTTTGAATAGTTACTGTGGTAAATATTTTATTTACCATGGTTAAAGGGTAAATCCGGTAAATAAGGGTTACAAAAATAATATTATAATAATACTAAATTACCCTAAAACGTGTCTTAACCATATTGGTTGATACATGGTCGACCATGGGCATCTTTGGGTCTATTTTGGGACCCCATGGATCCACTTGTAAGTGATAAAGACACATTATATTAATAAAGCTAAAATAAAAATAAAAATGGCATAAGCTTACATCTTTTAGAAGAACAATTTTTACGTAGGGTTATACATGTTGGATTTTCGATTATAAATATTCATTAGAAAGCTAAAAATATTTCCTACATAATGATATTTTATTTATAATTTTTAGACATTAAATAATTTATTTTATTTATGACACAATGATGATGCAGTAATTACTATAATAGTGAAAAATTAAAATAATTGATATTATAAATACCAAAATAAATATAATATGAAACTTTTAATGAATTAAAATAATTTTATAGGATAATATGTTATATTAGGATTGATTTAACGGACTTTGTTCGAAGTAATCAATCTGTTATGAGTTTCACAAAAATCAACTATTGAATAGTGTCAAAATTGACATAAAAGAGTTCTTAAAACAAATATTATATTATTAATTGATATTAAATTCCTAAAAATCTAAGGTTCGGCCAAGGGACTTATATTATTATAGGTTAATTATTAATGAACCACTTGGGGGTCTATTGGATGTATATAGTAAGTTTATTAACCATATTATATAAAAATACAAAGAGACATTGTAAAAGTGAAACTAATTAACTTAGAGTTAATACTTAAAGATAAGGTTAATATAAGTACCCAAACCTGTATAAATTCTATTTGATGAGTTGTTTTCGACCTATCCCCACCTCAACCTTTGAATAGTCAACTTTGGAGCCTTTGGAAACCGAATATAAATTTATTATAAATTAATATTTCTAGCTTTTCCAAAGGTGCCCCTCACCCCTCTTATAAAAGGGCACTCCTCCTTCTCTTTTCCTCACACCTCTCAAGCCACTTGGCTCGTCCAAACTCTGCCCAACTAAGCTCCCCACATCCCTCTCCTCCTCCTTGAAGCTTCCCCTTAGGCAGAAAGCATTTCAAGAAGTCCTTTGGTTCCAACCAAAGTGAGTTACCTAAATTAAAGGTAACATTTTCTCTTAAAGTATTTTCATTTATTTTGCTTCTCCAACCCCCAAAATCTTTTTATTTCCTTTCTTTTGTAACAACACCAGTATCCTCAATATACTAATATTTTGTTATAATAAGGATTCAAACTACACATACACACAACTCCATCTAATGGATGATGAACATAATGTTTCTGTGGATGGCAAACTAACGCCTCACGAAACGATGATTGTTCAAAAACATCTAACCACCTCTCATGGTGGCCATTATGATGGCACTGTAATTAAATATGATATTAATGATATATATTTTATATATAAGCTTCTGTAATTCCATTTTATTTCATACCATTATTCGTTTCATGTTGTATATACATACGATAATTTCATTTGAGGAAGTGCGGACTACCGCCCCCTTAAAATGATATGACTCGTTCATACCACACATGGAACGTATAAAGGATGGTGTTAATGAACTTAAGTAACATATATAAAATATTATATTATACTGGAATAGTAATATACCTATTTATCATTTGGATTTGACTTAAATGGAAGTAGCGTTCGTGCGTACGTACGGACTACCGTCTCCACGAACGCGATAAGATTCATTCTCCATCATATCCATTCAAGTATTATTCTCATTTTAGGGTTAAAAATAATGTTAATATCATTCTGATTATGAATAAGATATAATCTATCCATTACAAACATGTCTTACGTAACCAAACATTTAAGAAGAACGAATCGATTATCACCCGAAACGACGATAATACTAAGATATTATTAATAAAGCAATGTTAAAAGATCATATATGATATCATATTAATGTATATGATTCTTGTATAATTTAATAACAATTATTTCACCATTATACAGGAGGTTAACCTACCCCAACAAAGGAAAAGTACAAGGTAAGGGTTTATTTCACAATCTCTTCATTATCTGAGGTTGTATTATACGTAATAATCTACTGGGATCTCTTTATCATCCACATCCATGTTTCTTTGAAATGTATTCCAAAACATTTTTACTATTTACAAGAATGTGGGTTAAAGTTATTTATACCCTTGTTTGACTTTTTATAAGAGGTTTATAAAGGAATCTTTCCGTCGTTTTCAAAACAAGGTCCTTTTTAACCTTTTCGACAGAATTGAGGTAAGAATGTTTTTTTTAACTTATACGGCGGGTGCGGTTATTTTCCGCCGTTATAAAATCGTCGAAGCTTTCCATACAAGCTTATAAGAATATTTTCAAAGAAAATGTTTTATTTTATATGGATCTTAAATGATTTCAAAATAAAAGGAGATACTTCTTTAAAAAGAATTTTGATTTCATCTATGTCAACATCCTTTGATGGATTTTAAGATTATTCGAAGTTGATTTATTATGATACAAAACTTCTATATTGTATTGAAGGTTTTGTGATATGTTTGACTGTGGATGTGCTATTTTTATACCATTCATAGTTTATGGTGAAATTATTGACATTTCGTATGCTAGTTTTAATACGAATGTTTATGTTATGTTTAAACCTTTTCATATGGGAATGCATTGGACTTAATAAGTGACGGGTGGAGCCCGCTATAGCTCCTCGATGCATCGGTAGGTCTCATGAGACAAACTAGTGTCTTGGCACAAGGCCTTGACAAAATCTTATTTGTAGTCTTGGCACGAGGCCTTGGCTATGTGGTTATGATAGTCTGGCATTATGCATTCCAACATTATGAAAGTGGTTATTGATATTGCATGTGATTATTCGATTAGTAGAATATCCATGTGAACAAGTAAATGGAATTATTTCATTTTACTTTTTCCATACTATGTTGAAGTTCAATTTTAAAAGGCTTTTGTTTTAGTAATTCATTGCCTTAAATGTTTATGCTTATTTTGAATGTTCCGCTATATTGTTATCCTTACTGAGCATTTGAGCTCACCCCTTTTTTTATGTTTTATTTTTCCCAGGTAGTGAAGAAGTAAATTATGATTGACTTGCAGGGATATTATGGGTTTATAGTGTGGACGTTGGAAACATTATGTTGTTGTAGTAGTTTTTCATTTTATGATGTAATGTAAAACTTATGAATATATCTAGTGTTTCCAAGGCTACTAAACTAATCGGTCTTTCGGGATTTGATCTTTCTTGTGATCATGCCAATGTTACGAAGTAATGCACCGACTCTGGGTAGCTGGGGTCGGGGCGTTACAGTTGGTATCATAGGGAGGTTTAGTACAAACCTTGGAAACTAGATTTAGATAAACTCTGATTAGAGCACGTAGACCTAAGATGAACTTTGAGGATTAGTATAGAAGAACTTCCTAGAATTTTGGTATTGTAGAGATTTTGTGAGTTTTCCAAGCAATACATCCCTGTCTGGATACGAGCAGGTAGAGGTGGCTCTGGCACAGATGTACCTAGGGGTAAAACCCGAAAACACCGCTTTGAGCTAGACTCGAACGGGAACTGGTGCACGACAACGGGTCTTGCTGCACTCTTGGTTACGACACTCCCGGGGGATATGCTTAGGATAACTCTCATTTTCTTTACAAATCATTATGAAGGGTTTATGAGTATATACTTCCTCAAAGAAAACATTTTTATGATTATGGATTATATCCATAAATAGTTCAATTTATGTTTAGTGTTTTATAAGTATGGGATTATGTATTTTGATTCATAAACTGATCTAGTTTATGCCATTGTTTAGAAATGGCGCCTAGTGGAAGAAATGGAAACCGTATCAATGCACGCACTCCATGTAGGGATTGCCCTCCTGCTCAAGATAATTATAGTGGGGCTGGTGATGCAACTGGTGCTGATCAACTAATCACCATACTGGGACAACTTACTCAGGTTATGAATAATAACCTTACCCGTATGGAGCACCCTGATCCGCAGCGTGGAGGATCAATGTTAGATCGATTCATGAGACAACAACCACCAACGTTCAATGGGAATACAAATCCCTTAGTAGCTGAGCAATGGATATTTTCCCTAGAGAAAATATTTCAGGCTTTGGGGAGCAGTGAAAGGGAAAAAGTTATCATGGCAGTTTACCGCCTCACTGGAGATGCTGATCAATGGTGGTCATTGATTCAAAATACGAAGGAAGATGATGAAGTATCAAATATGGAATGGAGGGAGTTCAAAGATCTGTTTTTAGAAAAATACTTTCCTCGCGACCATCGAGCAGATATGGAAAGACAATTTCTGAGACTGAGACAAAAGGAGGATGAGAATGTCACAAAGTATGAGGCTAACTTTACAAGGTTAGCGAGGTACGCTGGTGATTATATTCGCAACCCAAGAAGTAAGATTGATCGTTTCTTTGATGGGTTAAAACCATTTCTCCGTCGAGCATTAGTCTCACAATCCTTTTCGTCGTACGAAGACATTGTCTCATGTGCTATCAAGACCGAAAAAGAATTCTCTAAGTCTTATGACTTTAAAGCGAAGCAAGAGAAGAAGAGACGTGCTGATCAATCTGGGAATGGAAATAAGGGGAAGAAGGGAAAGGTTGAATATCCATCTTGTGGTAAATGCGGGAAGAAACATCCTGGTACTTGCTTGAAGGGAATGGGAGTCTGTTACAAGTGTGGTGAAAAAGGCCACCAAGCTCATGATTGCAAGGGGAAGAAGGAAGCTACCAATGTTCAGTGCTACAATTGCAGGGAGATGGGGCATTATGCAAATGCATGTCCTAAGCGTCAGGAGAACTTACCTCAGAAAAGGCCAAGGGATCAAGGCCAGGCTTATGCTATCGCTACTGCTGAGGTAGAAACTCCGAAAGACGTGGTGGCAGGTAATTTAATGGTTTCCTCAAGTTTAGAAAATGCATTATTTGATTCTGGATCATCGCATTGTTTCATATCTTCCCAGTTTTCTAAGAAAATTAGATATTTCCAATTTGATTTAATAAGGGAGTTGTCGGTTAAAACTCCTAAGGGAAGTATCGTTGCAACAAAGTTTTGTGAATCAGTCCCCATTAGAGCACATAAATTTTCTTTATCTGCTGATCTCATCGTCATACCTATGATTGAGTTTGATATAATCCTCGGTATGGACTGGCTTTCGGACTATGATGCGAAGATTTATTGTAAGAAGAAAGAGGTTACGATTCTCGATGATAATGATAAGGAACACCTTATTTTTAGAGCAGAATCGTCACCACCTAATTCTTATTTAGACCCACCCCCAGTAGCTCAACTTAATTCAATTATTGGGGAGGAAGAGAATGAAGTAACTATCGGTGAGGAAAGGAATGTTCAAATAGAGGATGTACCTGTTGTGAAAGAATTTGTAGATGTATTTCCGGAAGATTTACCTGGACATCCTCCAGAACGAGAAGTTGAGTTTTCTATTGATTTGATTCCTGGATCAAGGCCTATATCGAAGACCCCTTATAGAATGGCCACTGTAGAGTTAGTCGAACTAAATAAACAACTAGAGGAATTGAGTAATAAGGGATTTATTCGCCCTAGTGTTTCTCCATGGGGAGCCCCTGTTCTTTTTGTTAAAAAGAAAGATGGATCTATGAGGTTATGTATCGACTACAGGGAGATCAATGCTATAACGATAAAGAACAAGTATCCCCTACCTCGTATTGATGATTTATTTGACCAACTGCATGGAGCTCAATACTTTTCAAAGATTGACCTTCGATCTGGATACCATCAGTTGTGTGTAAAGAAGGAAGACATTCCGAAGACAGCATTTCGAACCAGGTACGGGCATTACGAGTTTACTGTAATGCCGTTTGGATTGACTAATGCACCCTATGTATTCATGGATCTGATGAATAGAGTTTTCAAGGAGTATCTCGATGAATTTGTGGTGGTATTTATTGATGATATCTTGGTATACTCCAAAACCTACGAAGATCATGAAAATCACTTGCGCATTATCTTGAAGACTCTGAGGAGGCATGAATTATATGGGAAGTTTAGCAAGTGTGAATTCTGGCTTCAGGAGATTTCTTTTCTTGGCCATATTGTCTCTAAAGATGGAATCTCTGTTGATCCTTCTAAGACCAAAGCAATCCAAGAATGGCCAGCACCTACGAGTATAACTGAGGTACGTAGTTTTATTGGCTTGGCAGGTTATTATCGACGTTTCGTCCAGAATTTTGCCCGATTGGCTAACCCATTAACGAAGCTCACACGTAAAGGGGTTAAATTTGTTTGGACAAAAGAGTGTGAAGAATGTTTCGAAGAATTGAAGAAAAGATTAGTCAATGCTCCTATATTGACTCTACCATCGGGGAATGATGGGTTCGTTATTTATAGTGATGCATCAAAGAAAGGACTTGGTTGTGTCCTTATGCAGAATGATAGAGTTATTGCCTATGCATCACGACAGTTGAAAATTCATGAACAAAACTATCCTACTCATGATCTTGAGTTAGCAGCTGTGATCTTTGCTTTGAAGATATGGAGGCACTACCTCTATGGTGAAAAATGTGAGATTTATACTGATCACAAGAGTTTGAAGTATATTTTCTCACAAAAAGAACTCAACATGAGGAAAAGGAGATGGCTTGAATTACTCAAGGATTATGATTGCACGATACACTACCACCCGGGGAAAGCAAACAAAGTAGCAGATGCTTTGAGCAGAAAAGACCATGGAGTTCTGAACATGATGAGAATTGAAAGGGATCCAATTTTCATGGATCTAGAGAAGATGGACATGGGAATAACCAGGGAAGGTGAAACATCAATGATTTTTCAAATGGTTGCCAAACCATATTTACTAGAAAGGATTAAGAGTTCCCAGACCGATGATGAAGAATTTCAGAAGAAGATTAAAGCTGTGAATGATGGGAGATTGAGAGACTTTGTGTATGAAGATGGACTTTTGAAATTCGGGAAGAGACTTTGTGTTCCCAATATACCTGATCTAAAAAGGGAATTGCTGGATGATGCTCATAGTTCCAATTTCTCTATACACCCTGGGAGCACCAAAATGTATAGAGATTTGAAGGAACATTTTTGGTGGGACAACATGAAGAGGGAGATTGCTGATTTTGTATCAAGATGTATGGTTTGTCAACAAGTGAAAGCTGGAAGGCAACAGCCTGGAGGAGTCATGCAACCTCTTCCCATACCGGAGTGGAAATGGGACAATATTACGATGGACTTTGTCATGGGGCTACCAAAGACTCCTAGAAGGAACGATGCAATATGGGTTATTGTTGATCGTCTTACCAAGTCAGCACATTTTCTTGCTATAAGAGAAGATCTACCCCTGGAACGTCTAGCAAGACTATATATTAATGAAGTTGTGAGACTTCATGGAGTACCCTTATCAATTGTTTCTGATCGTGATCCCCGTTTTACTTCAAGATTCTGGAAAAGTCTTCAGAAATCCCTGGATACTGAACTTCATTTGAGCACTGCTTACCACCCTCAGACAGACGGACAATCAGAACGGACTATTCAAACCTTAGAAGACATGTTGAGATCTTGCTCACTTGATTTTTAGGGTATGTGGGATCAATATTTACCTCTGGTAGAATTTTCCTATAACAATAGCTTCCATTCGAGTATTCAGATGGAACCATATGAAGCGTTATACGGAAAGAGATGTCGTACACCAACCTGTTGGGATGACGTTGGTGAAAGAAAACTTGTAGGCCCAGAACTGGTGGAGGAAACGGTGGAAAAGGTGAAAGTAATCCAAAATCACATCAAAGCAGCTCAAAGTAGGCAGAAGAGCTATGCCGATAATCGAAGGAAGGATTTGGAATTTCAAGTCGGTGATCATGTTTTCCTGAAGGTATCTCCGTGGAAGGGAGTCATACGTTTTGGTAAGAAAGGCAAATTGAGTCCCAGGTACATCGGACCTTTCGAAATTCTAGAACGAATTGGGGCTGTAGCTTACCGATTGGCAATGCCGCCAAGTCTCTCCAAAGTTCATGATGTGTTCCACGTATCTCTGTTGAGAAAATACATGCCTGACCCAACGCATGTACTCACCTATGAGGAATTAGAACTGGAACCCGATCTGTCTTATTGCGAAGAGCCCGTCAGGATTCTTGATACAAGAGAACAAGTACTGAGAAACCGGACGACGCGTCTGGTAAAAGTTTTGTGGAGAAACCATAAGATGGAAGAGGCAACGTGGGAACCCGAGGAACTTATGATAAAGAACCACCTGAGTCTTTTTATGCAGTAATACCCTAGAAATTGCGAGGACGCAATTATTTTAAGGAGGGGAGAATGTAACACCTCAAGCTTCTATGGTACGTTTCCCTTCGAATAATGCGATAGCGTGTGTTGTACGCAACCTCGAGTTCTAACACACACCACAACTAATTAAACTAGCCGTTGTAAATAGTAATACCTACTTTTTGAAATCATATATATTTTATATTTCAAAATGGACTTCATTTTTAGATTCAGAATATCAAAATTAGCCTAGGGTGAAATTTTGGTACATTTCGGATAACTTTCATATTTTGATGAATAGTGAAAATTTCTAAATTTTAATTAAAAACAACTTTTTTAATCAAAATAATTAATAGTGATAAATTGTGATTTTGAGTGGTTTTAAAGTATATTTAGAATATATTTTTACCATTTAATATAATGTTGGTCATTGGACATAATTTTACAATTAAACCGAACATAAACAAGTGTCAATCTTTTGATAATTATTATCTCTTAAAAAACACGCTTTTTGTTTTGACAGCGGGAATTAATTTTAAATTAATTTCTGCCACTTCTGTGTTTTGAATTTAGAAAAATGGATTCCATATTTGGAATCAGGATGTTCAAATTGTGTAAATAGGTAACTTTTATTTTTAGACATTTTGAATAGTTACTGTGGTAAATATTTTATTTACCATGGTTAAAGGGTAAATCCGGTAAATAAGGGTTACAAAAATAATATTATAATAATACTAAATTACCCTAAAACGTGTCTTAACCCTATTGGTTGATACATGGTCGACCATGGGCATCTTTGGGTCTATTTTGGGACCCCATGGATCCACTTGTAAGTGATAAAGACACATTATATTAATAAAGCTAAAATAAAAATAAAAATGGCATAAGCTTACATCTTTTAGAAGAACAATTTTTACATAGGGTTATACATGTTGGATTTTCGATTATAAATATTCATTAGAAAGCTAAAAATATTTCCTACATAATGATATTTTATTTATAATTTTTAGACATTAAATAATTTATTTTATTTATGACACAATGATGATGCAGTAATTACTATAATAGTGAAAAATTAAAATAATTGATATTATAAATACCAAAATAAATATAATATGAAACTTTTAATGAATTAAACTAATTTTATAGGATAATATGTTATATTAGGATTGATTTAATGGACTTTGTTCGAAGTAATCAATCTGTTATGAGTTTTACAAAAATCAACTATTGAATAGTGTCAAAATTGACATAAAAGAGTTCTTAAAACAAATATTATATTATTAATTGATATTAAATTCCTAAAAATCTAAGGTTCGGCCAAGGGACTTATATTATTATAGGTTAATTATTAATGAACCACTTGGGGGTCGCTTGGATGTATATAGTAAGTTTATTAACCATATTATATAAAAATACAAAGAGACATTGTAAAAGTGAAACTAATTAACTTAGAGTTAATACTTAAAGATAAGGTTAATATAAGTACCCAAACCTGTATAAATTCTATTGGATGAGTTGTTTTCGACCTATCCCCACCTCAAACTTTGAATAGTCAACTTTGGAGCCTTTGGAAACCGAATATGAATTTATTATAAATTAATATTTCTAGCTTTTCCAAAGGTGCCCCTCACCCCTCTTATAAAAGGGCACTCCTCCTTCTCTTTTCCTCACACCTCTCAAGCCACTTGGCTCGTCCAAACTCTGCCCAACTAAGCTCCCCACATCCCTCTCCTCCTCCTTGAAGCTTCCCCTTAGGCAGAAAGCATTTCAAGAAGTCCTTTGGTTCCAACCAAAGTGAGTTACCTAAATTAAAGGTAACATTTTCTCTTAAAGTATTTTCATTTATTTTGCTTCTCCAACCCCCAAAATCTTTTTATTTCCTTTCTTTTGTAACAACACCAGTATCCTCAATATACTAAGATGTTGTTATAATAAGGATTCAAACTACACATACACACAACTCCATCTAATGGATGATGAACATAATGTTTCTGTGGATGGCAAACTAACGCCTCACGAAACGATGATTGTTCAAAAACATCTAACCACCTCTCATGGTGGCCATTATGATGGCAATGTAATTAAATATGATATTAATGATATATATTTTATATATAAGCTTCTGTAATTCCATTTTATATCATACCATTATTCGTTTCATGTTGTATATACATACGATAATTTCATTTGAGGAAGTGCGGACTACCGCCCCCTTAAAATGATATGACTCGTTCATACCACACATGGAACGTATAAAGGATGGTGTTAATGAACTTAAGTAACATATATAAAATATTATATTATACTGGAATAGTAATATACCTATTTATCATTTGGATTTGACTTAAATGGAAGTAGCGTTCGTGCGTACGTACGGACTACCGTCTCCACGAACGCGATAAGATTCATTCTCCATCATATCCATTCAAGTATTATTCTCATTTTAGGGTTAAAAATAATGTTAATATCATTCTGATTATGAATAAGATATAATCTATCCATTACAAACATGTCTTACGTAACCAAACATTTAAGAAGAACGAATCGATTATCACCCGAAACGACGATAATACTAAGATATTATTAATAAAGCAATGTTAAAAGATCATATATGATATCATATTAATGTATATGATTCTTGTATAATTTAATAACAATTATTTCACCATTATACAGGAGTTTAACCTACCCCAACAAAGGAAAAGTACAAGGTAAGGGTTTATTTCACAATCTCTTCATTATCTGAGGTTGTATTATACGTAATAATCTACTGGGATCTCTTTATCATCCACATCCATGTTTCTTTGAAATGTATTCCAAAACATTTTTACTATTTACAAGAATGTGGGTTAAAGTCATTTATACCCTTGTTTGACTTTTTATAAGAGGTTTATAAAGGAATCTTTCCGTCGTTTTCAAAACAAGGTCCTTTTTAACCTTTTCGACAGAATTGAGGTAAGAATGTTTTTTTTAACTTATACGGCGGGTGCGGTTATTTTCCGCCGTTATAAAATCTTCTAAGCTTTCCATACAAGCTTATAAGAATATTTTCAAAGAAAATGTTTTATTTTATATGGATCTTAAATGATTTCAAAATAAAAGGAGATACTTCTTTAAAAAGAATTTTGATTTCATCTATGTCAACATCCTTTGATGGATTTTAAGATTATTCGAAGTTGATTTATTATGATACAAAACTTCTATATTGTATTGAAGGTTTTGTGATATGTTTGACTGTGGATGTGCTATTTTTATACCATTCATAGTTTATGGTGAAATTATTGACATTTCGTATGCTAGTTTTAATACGAATGTTTATGTTATGTTTAAACCTTTTCATATGGGAATGCATTGGACTTAATAAGTGACGGGTGGAGCCCGCTATAGCTCCTCGATGCATCGGTAGGTATCATAAGACAAACTAGTGTCTTGGCACAAGGCCTTGACAAAATCTTATTTGTAGTCTTGGCACGAGGCCTTGGCTATGTGGTTATGATAGTCTGGCATTATGCATTCCAACATTATGAAAGTGGTTATTGATATTGCATGTGATTATTCGATTAGTAGAATATCCATGTGAACAAGTAAATGGCATTATTTCATTTTACTTTTGCCATACTATGTTGAAGTTCAATTTTAAAAGGCTTTTGTTTTAGTAATTCATTGCCTTAAATGTTTATGCTTATTTTGAATGTTCCGCTATATTGTTATCCTTACTGGGCATTTGAGCTCACCCCTTTTTTTATGTTTTATTTTTCCCAGGTAGTGAAGAAGTAAATTATGATTGACTTGCAGGGATATTATGGGTTTATAGTGTGGACGTTGGAAACATTATGTTGTTGTAGTAGTTTTTCATTTTATGATGTAATGTAAAACTTATGAATATATCTAGTGTTTCCAAGGCTACTAAACTAATCGGTCTTTCGGGATTTGATCTTTCTTGTGATCATGCCAATGTTACGAAGTAATGCACTGACTCTGGGTAGCTGGGGTCGGGGCGTTACATACATGGGTTTGGGCCTTCCCCAAAAGAGAGTAACTCCAAGATATGTGAAAGGAAAAGATCCTTATTTGAAACCTAGACTATTGATGATGCTATTTTTTCTAGAGGTGGAGAAATTTTTTCCAAAGAATACATAGGATTTATTCTAGCTTATAGACTGACCAGAGATGTCATCATAATGGGACAAGGTATTCTTTACGGTTTGAATATTCTTTTTATCACCTTTGAAAAATAAGATGATACCATCGGCATATTGGAGATGAGTAGGGGCATTTAGGTTCCTAGCATCCTGAATAGGTTTGAGCTTGTTTTGATCCACAAGGCAGGTGAGTAGTCTGATTAGGTAATCCTCCACAATAGAAAAAAGAATGGCCAATAAAGGATCGCTTTGCATGAATCCCTTGGAGCATTTAATTTAACCTTTAGTGGAACCATTGACAAGGATAGAGATAGAAGCATAATTGAATAAGGAATTTATCATGTTGATAAAACTATCATTAAATCCAATGTACTTAAGAACTTTGAAGATGAAGACCCAATCAATTGTATCAAAGGATTTTCTAATAACTAGTTTAATTGAAATGTTACCTCCTCTGGTGGTTTTATTGAGGGTGTTTGTCACGACCTGTCCTTGGGGCCCGTGCCGTGACTACCCCAAGCCCGCCTTCCATAGTCCAGGGGCTGGTGACTAGCACCAAAGGCATAAATCCTGATAACTGGGAAGGCATTGCCTTTATAAAAGTAAACAAAACACCACAGAGTACAAGCGGAGGTAAAAAACTAAGTACAAAGAGAAGTGCTGAAAGGTAAATGGGCCAGAATACAAACCCAAATGAAAGTACAACTAAAACTGAACAAAGTACAACAGAAAAAGACAACAGCTAGAAGAATAGAAGCGGCTCCTGGGTTGTCCTCCTCGGATCCTACCTGAAGGGTAGGTACAGATGGCGCAGATCCTGGATCGTCCACCACGGATCCTACCTGAAGGGTAGGTACAGATAGCCTCCACAACGCTCTCTCCCGTCAACCTCCTCCGTGTGTCGTCTCGTCGCGAAGTCCACCTCCGGATACTGACTCGTCGTGTGGTCCACCTCCGGGTACCGTCCAGTCCTCGAACACTCAGCCTCCGTCAGCACTGTCCGTCGTCTGAAACCAACACAATGAGGTGCAGGCATAGCCCATGCAGGGGTGAGTATAACGATACTCAGTATGGACCCCGAGACCCTCAAGGTCTCACTAAAACCAGCATGGATAACCACAAAGAAGATCTCAATAGATAACCTCTACTTAGGTATATTCCCATACATATACCTAAGTTATCAAGTAACCCATCTCAATCATGAGGAAAACACCAAGATCATGAAATCAACGGATAACCACCACCCAGGTATATGCCCATACATATACCTAAGTTATCAAGTGACCCATCTCAATCAAGAGGTAAACACAAAGGTCATAGACTCAGATCAAACCAGGATTTTCATTATTGAAACCGTAACTGCTGAAGAGCTCCGTCTCTGGAGTGTACAGTGGTCCTATCACGACTCCGAGGTACTGCTCACTAACCTAAGACTGCTGAGGTACTCCTCTTGTCGAGTACCGCGGGCCAGCCACCCAAACACAGTAGTGCTTCCCGCCGGGGTATGCCACCCAAACACAGTAGTGCACACCCCCTAGTAGCATGTAGAGGTACTCTCCGGACGAGTACCGTGGGTCTGCACTGTCACACAGATAGTGCTCCGTCCGCCATGGGTCTGCACCCAAACAAAGTAGTGCTCCGTCCACTGGGCTAGTCGACTCACTCCAAGTCGAGTCGGTCAAGCAGTCGTCAGGTCTCAGTCGGCTACACGGTCTCCGTACTCCACACGCTCGTCTCTGGGAGGGTCCGCTCCACGAGCTACAGGTCGATACTCCAAGTATCTCAAAGTCCCACGAAGAAGTATCTCAAAAGACCGCCTCATCATAGGGGTCTCAATGCAACATACGGCGCGTCAATCGGACGCCCGGTCTGTGAGTTACTAGCCTTTTTGTCCCCGGGGCCCGGTTCGTTTCGTGTGCGAACCAACCCGGCCATATCTCAACTGTACCCTGAAATCTCATAGAGTATACTCACAGGGACCGTTTCTCAACGTGATCACCAACACCGCTGACGGTTCGTCAAACGGACGTCCGGTCTGAAAGATATCAGCTTTTCCGTTCCAGGGGCCCGGTTGGATTTTGGGTACAATCCAACCCGGCCACTATCCAACAGCAACCAAAACTCGGGCGAAGTATTCCAAAAGTTCCGTCTCATCAAGAGGAATTCAATGAGACAGACAGCACGTCAATCGGACGCCCGGTCTGTGAGTTATTGGCTTTTTCGTTCCAGGGGCCTGGTTGGTTTCGTGAGCGAACCAACCCGACCGCACTCCGACGGCATCCAAACCTCGAGCGGAGTAATCCAAAAGATCTGTCTCACTTAGAGGAATCCCTCAGAGTTGACGGCACGTCAATCGGACGTCCGGAACTCAAGATATAAGTGTTTCCGCTCTGAGGGCCAGGTTGGTTTCGTATCCGAACCAACCCGGCCGAACCCAAAGTATTTTGAAACCTTTAGTGTAATATACCGAAACGACCGTCTCGATCCAAGGATCGCATCACCGCTAACGGTGCTTCGATCGGAGGTCTACAGCTCAAGATATGGGCGAACGACTGAAAAGGGTCCGAAAACGGGGGGTCTGGGCCCGGACCGACCCGGCCCAACCCCCCCTAGGTCGGCCCGAACCAGGTCGACCCGACCCGGGTCCGAGTCTGACCCGGATGGCGCGACCCGGCCCGACCGGGGTGGCCCGGCCCGGCCTGGGCCCGACCCGGCCCGGCCGGTGGGTCGGCTCGGCCAGTTACGACCGAGCAGAGCAGAGCGGGGCGCTGCCCCCGCGTGAAGAACTGCAGCCCCGCGTGAAGAACTGCAGCCCCGCGTGGGGCCGCCTGTGCCAGCGGACGTGGCATCCTACCGCGTCCCGCCGCTCCCCTCCGGTCCCGCGTGGTCGCGGGACCGCGCTCCGCCGCCGCGGCGGATTTTTCCGGTGGCGCTCCGGGTGCCGCCGCCCCCGACCGTCGGCGCCACCGCGCCGGCGGGGGCTTCCGCGGACCACCGGACGCGCTCCAGTGGTCCGATTCTCCTGCGGTCTTCGCCAGAGATCATCTCGGGACCCGACCTTCACTACAAAGCCTTCAAAACGCCTTCGCGGCCCGCCTCACCACCGTCCGTCGATCCGCACTTCGACAACAAAACGTGGGGTCTTCAAATCGCCTGCTCGGCCCCGACTCCACCCGCGGTTTCGTTCGGCCCCAACGGCGCGGTGCGACGGCCTCGCGCTTCTTCACCGCGTTCGTTCTTCTCATTTTTGTGCAGTGCAACGGCACCACTCTGCCTTTCATGTGCCGCAACAAACTCAAACAACAAGGGGGGAAGGAGGGTCGGCCGTGTTCGTGCGGTCCGACCTTCCCCCGTTAGTATGATAACAGGCGGCCCAAAAAAAGAAACCCAGAAAGGCAACAGATGAGATCACGATCAATATAAAATAAGCCCCCACATCTTACCGCAACAAAAATTCCCAACCCGCAAGGAAAACGTGCGCGGATCAACTAGATAATAAGTTGATCTGTGTTTCCTTGTTTTCTTTAGAAAGAAAGAAACAAGGGAATAAAATCATTCTCAAACATAATTCCCTACTTCAAGTGTTGTCGTCGAATGCGAGTTCGTCGTGGAATTAACCGTCGCGGAATAAGAGGATCGTCACGGAAGAGAAGGATCGTCGCGGAAGAAACGTCGTTGACATCGCGGTACACAGCGTCGCATCGTCGATCTCCGAGGGTTTGGCGTTCTTCGTCGGAGGTCGGAGCATTCTTCGCGTTCTTCGCGTTCCTTGCGTTCTTCGTCGAAGAAGAACGCTTTCCTCCAAATCCTCTCCACGCCACAAGTTCCAACAGAAATAAAATAAGAGTTATCTTATTTTATTAACGCACATGACATGTTTGAATTTCAAAAGAAAAGAAACGAACAATTAATTCAATGAATTAATTGTAACGATTTAACTGCCCAATTAATGATGTGTTTCTTAACCAAAAAATCACACGGTTGACTTTCATTAAAGAGGGGGGTTGGGGGTGTGTTACTTAGAAGGAAAGAAACGGTGGGGATCATGTGGGCCCCACCTCACAAATATCCTACCAAGTGGGTAGGATATTTTAGGGTTCCACCCTATCCGCTTAACTTAGCTTAAGTGACTTTTAAGTGGCTTTAAGTGAAATAAAATAAAGTTGTCGCACCACTTTATTTTATTTCTTAACTTAACCCCAAAAATTAAAAACCACACCCGAGAAAACGCAACTCCGGAAAAGGCGTTTCTAAGCAAATACTAGCGCCGTGATTCCATCGGTGCCCTCGGAATTCGATTCCGAGCACCGGTTCAAAAGTTAGAAAAACTCACTCGTTCGTTCACTGAACGTACCTGAGCTAAACTTCGGAAATTAATTCTGGGCACACCGGGCCTCGGAATCAGGCGCCGTCAGAAACTACGTTCTTGTAAAATCCCAAAGAAAATTAGAAAAAAAAATTCCCTTGAATTTTACGGGTCTTTACATTACTCCCACCTCAGGGATTTACGTCCTCGTAAAGCTTTAAACACAAACTAGGGATACAAAAGTGGTACTGAGCATGAATCTGAGCCTCCCGCTCTCATGTGCTCACCTGGAGGTTCTCGTACTGCTAGTGAAAGCGCACCCGAGGAATAGACCATACTTGTAGGATCCTCCCCTGTCGATCCTCGATCCCCACTGGAACCTCCGTGAAAGACACCCCACTGCCAAAGTCTAGCTCCCCATGGTCGATGATATGCGAAGGGTCGAGCACGTATCTCCTCAGTTGAGATACGTGGAAGTCGTCGTGCACCTGGTGCAACTGAGGTGGATGGGTCAAGCGGTAAACCACCCCACCTACCCAGCTGAGGACCTAAGAAGGTCCGCTGAACCTCGGAGATAACTTGCCGCCTTGGCCACATCTCCGTAAACCTCGTCGAGGTGAGACCCGTATAAGGATGTGATCGTCATCCTCGAACTTCAGAGGTCTCCAATTCCTGTTAGAAATGGAACTCAAAACGACTGATGCCACTAGGGTAAGGTTGACCGACTCAAGAGTGATCGGTCACACCCTCCTGTGCATAAGTTTATCCTATGTTGTCTGGGGTTTCTTTTTCACCGACCAAGGAAAACCCATTCCGACGTCATAGTTAAACTGCAACCTTTTTGCCTAATACCGTCAATTTGTGTATGAACTGTGATTGCCTAGTTCATACTCAACCAACGTTGTAAGGCCTTGATGCTGCCACCAAGAGATTCCAACCGAAACTCTCACCTCGAGGGTCTAACCACACCATCGGCGTAAGTATGATTATCGAGTCTCCTCCCAAGGTATCTCCAGACGTGAGGGTCAAGTCCACGGCTTACCGGAAACTCTAGGTCTGGAACAAGATTTGTGAAAGCAAGGAATGATTCATATCGACGTCTGTTACTACAGCAGCTAGTAGTGGACACAGACTGTCCCTTGAATCATTTTTAGAGCCATTGGGTCACACTCCTTGACCGCATGCAGTCGCACTCTTCCTCCGCCCTCCAGCTCCCTGAGCCTGGCGGGGATAACTAAGGCGGGTGGTTGTAGCATGTTAAAATGTACACCACCTCATGCTGCTCTCCTAGATCTGCCTCCACGTCTACTGTTTTGCAGACTCATCTCTCCTTAAAGATTCCTCTTCTCGAAACATTTAACACGCTCGATTCTCTAAGACTGGCACCGGTTTCCTGTTTCTTACTGCACTATGCAGTGTTTATCCGCTCCTGGATGATCCGCACCTTCCTTGCCTACGATCTGAAAGAGCTGCTAAAATTTCTCCTTTTCCGAAAAGAGAAACTCGGTCTCATCCCCTGGATGAACCACGCCCATTGCCTAATACAGTCAATCCTGACATGAATGATGTATTCATGCCATGGATGACGTCGTAAGGCCTCGACGTAACTACCAAGATATCCAACTGTCACTCTCTCCTCCAAGGGTTGAGTCACATCGTCGGCATCAGTGCGAGGTCACTGGGTCTCCTCCAATAGAAATCTCGAAAGTGAGGGTCAAGTCAACAGTCTTATCTAGGACCACTCAGTATCAACCAAACAAAAGGATAGGAAATCAAACAAAGATAAGTGTCTTTTTATTATTGCAGCTCATAGTACAAAGACACGAATACAACAACAATATTGAACTAGAAGTACAAGGGACGTATCCACTAGTTCCGCTCCTGTCCACATGCTCCCGGAGCTCTACTGCCTTGTCCACTGCTCGGATGTTGCTCAAGCACCCGCCGATTCTTCTTCCTCGGTGGCTCCTCCAAAGCCTGTGGATCAACTGTGCGAGGAGTCGGACAGTCACGTGCCAGGTGACCCTTCCTGCCGCAGGAGTAACACTGTCCGTTTCTGGCATGCCTGGCTCTGACCCCACCCTGGGTGCCCCGCACCACCGATCCTAAAACCCGAGATCGCCCAACTGATGGTCCGGTCCTCTTGAACCTCTGCATCATTTGTCTACTACCCACAGATGACTCAGCTACTGATCGAAAACCCTACGACAAAGGCAGAAGCTCCTATACATGCTCGGGGTGTAGAGCTACTGGCACAAACTCCACCCTGAAGAAGGTCTCAAAGTCTTCCCATGGGAAGTTCATCCCGTCGCAAAACTGGAACAAGTGGCTCCACCACCTGCCTGTTGCTGCCTGAAGAAGGCTGGAAGTAATGATCACTATAAAGTCTGCAGGCGTCCCCACTAGCCTGAAGACTCTCACCACTGCCTCCATCCAATCTTCAGCCGTTTGCGGGTCCGTCTCTCCCCAGAACCTGGGTAGCCTCTGGCGCTGGAACTCGTGCAGCGCACTCAAGTGGCGTGCATCGCCTACTGCTGGGGCTGGTGGCATCGGTGGCCCAACATATGGTAGTACCGCTGGTGCCTCCGCTGGTGCCTCGACTGCAAGAGGACCCTGTACCGAAGCCTCGTCACTTGATAGGCTGTCAGTATGCACATCCCTCTAGGCTCTAGCTGGTCGTCCGTGAAAAGTCATCTTGAAAGAAACAACGTGGCACGATCAAATGATTATACCTGGTGAGCTGACCTGGTTTGAGTTGACATTTAAAAACATCTGGAAACACACACGCAATCAATGTTTTCGTGCACAAAGTCGGAAATCAGTTTTCAGGGTCCCAGTGTATGGATACGTCGGCTGCCCGCACTAACACTGGAATCCCTGAACTGAAGACCACACTCGGTACCCTTAACACTATTGCTTCACATAAAGAAAATATCAGAGTTATAAGTTATGCGGTAGAACCGACTCCTTTGATACCAATTTGTCATGACCCGTCCTCGGGGCCCGTGCCATGACTACCCGAAGCCCGCCTTCCATAGGCCAGGGGCTGGAAACTAGCACCAAAGGTGTAAATCCCGATAACCGGGAAGGAATTTCCTTTATAAAAGTAAACAAAACACCACAGAGTACAAGCGGAAGTAAAACACTAAGTACAAAGAGAAATGCTGAAAGGTAAATGGGCCAGAATACAAACCCAAATGAAAGTACAACTACAACTGAACAAAGTACAACAGAAAAAGACAACAGTTGGAAGAACGGAAGCGGCTCCTGGGTCGTCCTCCTCGGATCCTACCTGAAGGGTAGGTACAGATGGCGCAGCTCCTGGATCGTCCGCCACGGATCCTACCTGAAGGGTAGGTACAGATAGCCTCCACAACGCTCTCGCCCATCAACCTCCTCCGTGTGTCGTCTCATCGCGAATTCCACATCCGGATACTGACTCGTCGTGTGGTCCACCTCCGGGTACCGTCCAGTCCTCGAACACTCGGCCTCTGTCAGCACTGTCCGTCGTCTGCAACCAACACAACGAGGTGCGGGCATAGACCGTGCAGGGGTGAGTATAACGATACTCAGTAGGGACCCCGAGACCCTCAAGGTCTCACCAAAACCAACATGGATAACCACAAATAAGATCTCAACAGATAACCTCTACTTAGGTATATGCCCATGCATATACCTAAGTTATCAAGTAACTCATCTCAATCATGAGGAAAACACCAAGATCATGAAATCAACGGATAACCACCACCTAGGTATATTCTCATACATATACATAAGTTATCAAGTGACCCATCTCAATCAAGAGATAAACACAAAGGTCATAGACTCAGCTCAAACCAGGATTTTCATTATCGAAACCGTAACTGCTGAAGAGCTCCGTCTCTGGAGTGTACAGTGGTCCTGTCACGACTCTGAGGTACTGCTCACTAACCTAAGACTGCTGAGGTACTCCTCCTGTCGAGTACCACGGGCCAGCCACCCAAACACAGTAGTGCTTCCCACCGGGGTATGCCTCCCAAACACAGTAGTGCACACCCCCTAGTAGCCTGCAGAGGTACTCTCTGGACGAGTACCGCAGGTCTGCACTGTCACACAGGTAGTGCTCCGTCCACCATGGGTATGCACCCAAACAAAGTAGTGCTCTATCCACTGGGCTAGTCGACTCACTCCAAGTCGAGTCGGTCAAGCAGTCGCCAGGTCTCAGTCGGCTAACGGTCTCTGTACTCCGCACGCTCGTCTCTGGGAGGGTCCGCTCCACGAGTTACAGGTCGATACTCCATGTATTTCAAAGTCCCACGAAGAAGCATCTCAAAGTACCGCCTCATCATAGGGGTCTCAACGCAACAGACGGCGCATCAATCGGACGCCCGGTCTGTGAGTTACTAGCCTTTTTATCCCCGGGGCCCGGTTGGTTTCGTGTGTGAACCAACTCGGTCGTATCTCAACTGTACCCCGAACTCTCATAGGGTATACTCATAGGGACCGTTTCTCAATGTGATCACCAACGTCGCTGACGGTTCGTCAAACGGACGTCCGGTCTGAAAGATATCAGCTTTTCCGTTCCAGGTGCCCGGTTGGATTTCGGGTACAATCCAACCCGGCCAATATCCAACATCAACCAAAACTCGGGCGAAGTATGCCAAAAGTTCCATCTCATCAAGAGGAATTCAACGAGACAGACAGCGCGTCAATCGGACGCCCGGTCTGTGAGTTATTAGCTTTTTCGTTCCAGGAGCCCGGTTGGTTTCGTGAGCGAACCAACCCGACCGCACTCCAACGGCATCCAAACCTCAAGCGGAGTAAGCCAAAAGATCCGTCTCACTTAGAGGAATCTATCAGAGTCGACGGCACGTCAATCGGACGTCCGGAGCTCAAGATATAAGCATTTCCGCTCCGAGGGCCCGGTTGGTTTTGTATCCGAACCAACCCGGCCGAACTCAAAGTATTCTGAAACCTTGAGTGTAATATACCGAAACGACCGTCTCGATCCAAGGATCGCATCGCCACTGACGGTATGTCGATCGGAGATCTAAAGCTCAAGATATGGGTGAAAGACCGAAAAGGGTCTGAAAACGGGGGGGGTCTGGGCCCGGACCGACCCGGCCCAACCCCCCTGGGTCGGTCCGAACCGGGTCGACCCGACCCGGGTCCGGGTCCGACCCGGATGGCGCGCCCTGGCCCAGCCTGGGCGCGACCCGGCCCGGCCGGTGGGTCGGCTCGGCCGGTTACGGCCGAGCGGAGCAGAGCGGGGCGCTGCCCCCGTGTGAAGAACCGCGGCCCCGCATGGGGCCGCCCGTGCCAGCGGACGCGGCAGCCGGCCGCGTACCGCCACTCCCCTTCGATCCCGCGCGGTCGCGGGACCGCGCTCTGCCGCTGCGGCTTCAGCCACGGCGGATTTTTCCGGCGGCGCTCCGGGCGCCGCCGCGCCTGCGGGGCGCGCCGGTGGGGGCTTCTGCGGACCACCGGACGCGCTCTGGTGGTCCGATTCACCTGCGGTCTTCGCCAGAGATCATCTCGGGACCCGACCTTCGCTTCAAAGCCTTCAAAACTCCTTCGCGGCCCGCCTCACCATCTTCCGTCGATCCGCACTTCGACAACAAAACGCGGGGTCTTCAAATCGCCTGCTCGGCCCCGACTCCGCCCGCGGTTTCGTTCGGCCCCAACGGCGCAGCGCGACGGCGCCACGCTTCTTCGCCGCGTTCGTTCTTCTCATTTCTGCACGGTGCAACGGCACCGCGCTGCCTTTCACGTGCCGCAACAAACTCAAACAACAAGGGGGGGAGGAGGGTCGGTCGTGTTCGTGCGGTCCGACCTTCCCCCGTTAGTATGATAACAGACGGCCCAAAAAAGAAACCCAGAAAGGCGACAGATGAGATCACGATCAATATAAAATAAGCCCCCACATCTTCCCGCAACAAAAATTCCCAACCCGCAAGGAAAACGTGCGCGGATCAACTAGATAATAAGTTGATCCGTGTTTCCTTGTTTTCTTTAGAAAGAAAGAAACAAGGGAATAAAATCATTCTCAAACATAATTCCCTACTTCAAGCATTGTCGTCGAACGCGAGTTCGTCATGGAATTAACCATCGCGGAAGAAGAGGATCGTCGCAGAAGAGAAGGATCGTCGCGGAAGAAACGTCGTTGACGTCGCGGTACACGGCGTCGCGTCGTCGATCTCCGAGGGTTTGGCGTTCTTCGTCGGATGTCGGAGCGTTCTTCGCATTCTTCGCGTTCCTTGCGTTCTTCGTCGAAGAAGAACGCTTTCCTCTAAATCCTCTCCACGCCACAAGTTCCAACAGAAATAAAATAAGAGTTATCTTATTTTATTAATGCACATGACACGTTTGAATTTCAAAAGAAAAGAAATGAACAATTAATTCAATGAATTAATTGTAACGATTTAACTGCCCAATTAATGAGGTGTTTCTTAACCAGAAAAACGCACGGTTGACTTTCATTAAAGAGGGGGGTTGCGAGTGCGTTACTTAGAAGGAAAGAAATGGTGGGGCTCATGTGGGCCCCACCTCACAAATATCCTACCAAGTGGGTAGGATATTTTAGTATTTCACCCTATCCGCTTAACTTAGCTTAAGTGACTTTTAAGTGGCTTTAAGTGAAATAAAATAAAGTTGTCACACCACTTTATTTTATTTCTTAACTTAACCCCAAAAATTGAAAACCACACCCGAGCAAACGCAACTCCGGAAAAGGTGTTTCTAAGCAAATATCGGCACTGTGATTCCATCGGTGCCCTCGGAATTCGATTCCGAGCACCGGTTCAAAAGTTAGAAAAACTCGCTCGTTCGTTCACTGAACGTACCCGAGCTAAACTTCGGAAATTAATTCCGGGCACACCGGGCCTCGGAATTAGGCGCCGTCAGAAACTGCATTCTTGTAAAATCCCAAAGAAAATTAGAAAAAAATTTCCCTTGAATTTTACGAGTCTTTACAGTGTTAGTACATTCAGAGGCTTACTTGGCTATTAAGAATATCATAATTTACATTATGATAATACCTTTCTCACTAGGTGTGATTCCAAGAACTTTCTACTATAACGTATATTCTTGAAATATCAATTATTGTACATATTATGGAATACGTGATTGATCCATATCTATAGTGTATGGAACCCAACTCAAAACTTTAATTTCCTCCATGTTCCTAACAAGTTAACCTGAACAGATTAATCCGTGTGACATTGAAAACATTTCTAAACATGAATAATTATAACTTTTATTTTTCAATACTATGTCACATTATGTACGATCGACTAGGTCCAAGTAATTGTTAGATCTACATTGATAGATCTAGTTCCCTAGAACATAGGTTTCTTCTTTAAGTCAATCATTGGAGAATTACTATTATTATAGTCTTATATAATTGTAAGACCAATAAATGTTTTCAATAAGATGTTGATCATATTTCACTTGGAAAACATTGGCACTGCCACTAACCTTTATAAGATACAAGAAAAATATTCATTTAAAATGAATGATTTAAGATCATGTTGGTTACGTTAATCTAGAACTGGATTTTAGAATCATGCATCCATCATTGGATTTTGATGGTGTCGTCATCTCTTTTTCGAGGCGTTGTATAGACACCTTCCCTGAAAGATGATCCTGACACCCAATGGATAATATAATGATCTTATAAGTTACCTATTACAAGTAAAAATTATAATGGATTTAAGAAAACTGACGTGGAAAAACAAATCAATCCTTATTGGTACCAGGATTTTACTATCCATGTATCATCTCATTTCAATACCCACCACAATATTCGATTTATAAAAACCTTTTCAATTTGATACATGGAATACATTATTGAATTTTAATTGATACTGTCAATATTACCAAATTAGCATACACTCCATACTTTTAGGATTAATTATTCTTAATGAATAATATATCACTGACCGCGGTGAAAATAAAACCATCACCACTGTTTCATTCTTCCTATGCAGTATGTGTCACGGGAACATTCGTATTCCACATGTACTTGAGGATATTGTTATTATGCCAACATTTTATGCATCATGATCATTGACTAAGTCCATGTAAATTCAGCTCTCAGTATCTCTAATTGAGATGTGCACCCATATATAGAAAATTATTCTAGCACTTGACAACAATATTTTCATTTTAGGGATTTAGGTAATATCCTACGCAGCTATTAGGATAATTACATTCGATGCACAACCTGTTTAACTTGATGAAAGTTTGTTAAAATCCTAAAAAACACTTTGCATCTAAACATGTCCTATGACATAGTGGGTTTTCAATCATACTATGACTCATATGATTCCAATTTTGTTTATTTTAGTTTGAATATTTGTTATGGTTTTACACAGTTATTTTCAAAGCACATCATGAAATATAATGGATGTTTTTGCAACTTGCAAAATTGATACACCATACATCATAACTACGATGTATAATATGTGGGTTTAGGATTTTCTCCCAACTACATTTTGTTGATCAATGTTAATATGTAAGACTCATCATCAATCGTACTTATTTTCATCAATATCATGGTGTAGATAAGGTAACATGCATTTAGGAATTACTCCATGCTACATTATCATGATCGATAATTGCATAGTAAAGATATTCTTCAACTTTACAATTCGAAGCAATTCATATCTTATGAACAAGAATTTACTTCACTGTTATATTCCTTAATGACTTAAAGGAATCTTATGAAGTATCTTTACCGCTAGCATTATTTTGGAATAGTTTAGACTCTTTTGTTGAATGAATCTCGTATGCTTTTTAAAATACTTTTATTTCTAAAGGTTTCTTTGTTTTAATAAGGATGTCAATAATACCAAAGGTGTTTAGCTATTCCAATCCTAAATACCATACTGGGTTTTATGTGGACATCCACTTTTAGATTTACTTGACAAAGAATTATTTTTCCACAACTAGATAGGTCTTACAGTTTATATTCATCATGTCTTTCCTTTGATTCAAGTATGTATGAACTATTTTTTGAGTATGTTACACCACAAAAAAATCAATTCCATGAAATGGAATAATGTCTCATTATGTTCAAAATTTCATGTGAGATATGTTTTTTGGTTATACTGAACAACTTGTTCAATTTGAATCAATCACATGGCAATTAGAAGTTATGCTTTTCTCACCACCAACATATGAATCACCTTTTATCAACTACTTAGAGAAGACCCCTTAGTACTAATAATGTTTCTCTACTTATATGGTTTCTATATTTACATACACATATGTTATTTGAATATTGTATTCAATTCCCACGATGTATGTGAGAAGACAATACCCTTTTGAAGAATATAAACTGAACAAGGAGCGGGTAATTTCTTATTGAATTACAGTCTATTGCATTTCTAAACATCAATAAATTTATATTATATGTGATGAAAATAAACACCAACCACTTTTCTTTGAAGTACTTGATGAAGGAACCTTTGACGTAAATTTTGATAGGACTTTTCTCCTTGTATTTCAATATATTATCCATAAGAAAAAAAGATGGTGTTATTTTTAATTTTCATATTACTTAGTGAATGTTACCTTAAAGGTAATGATGCACTTAATCTATATGGTTTGTTTGTATAATTAAAGAAAACAAGTGTAATTGGGTGTAAAAGGTAAAATAATGGCATGTAATGAATGATTGTGAACTGTATTTCACTTTACACAATGCGAGTGTAATCATCACATTCATATCTTGCGTAGCTTTCTTCTCTCAAGGATCTCGGAGATGAGACTACATGTTACAAAAACCAAGTCATGATATAGAGACCACAACTTACATTAGATGGTGATGATATAATTATGATAAAACCATCATATTCTTTATTCATGAGTTTCTAGTAGGCATTTATAGTCTTGCTTTAAGAGGTGTCTTAACAGGTTGGAACACAAGCACCTTGAATTTTCATTATAGTAGTAATGTGCGCAAGCGCCTATTCCACACTTTGAATTTAGTACTTGTTTGGACATTAACATTGTCCAATATTTATCATAGTTTAATTATGGTATTACTTGCCATTTTCTACAAATAATCATTATCATATTGTACTTTAATATGATTACCATTTTATACATAACTGATTAATTTATCATTTAAATGTCCCTCACTAATTTATTGAATTCTAAGAACCCTTTGTACTAGAATCAGAATACTCTTGAATATCCTAGTGGTAAGGATCCCTGATACTCCCTCGTAGTCTACAAGATATGGCTATGCTACTACTCGTAGGGTCCAAATTAGGCTTCTGGCTAGCCAACCAAATCAATTGGCGGTTCCTTGATCTACAAAGTGAAGTCCCAGCTTCAAAAATCATTTAATGATTTACTCAACGCTTTCCTCTAAAATTACCACAAGGTAGATATGTGTATTTCATTACTGCAATTTTAGTTAAGTCAACCCATCACCCTAATAATAACTCCTTGGTAGTAAGAGGCACCATCTACTATGGCATGACCGACACCCTAAACACCCGGTTTTGTTCAAACTTGATTGACAAAAGGCCATAATGACTTAATATTACTTTGAGGGTTTTGTTTTTCTCTCGAAATATGGAATCAATTTCTATTAAACATGTTCATCTATGTAGTCACGCTCACAAATTAACATAATAGAAAAACATATGCCGCTTAGTTATGCATTTTATTATCAATTATTTAATGTATTTCTCTCGCTGTTCTAGAGAGAATAAAATAATAAATAAATGTGTAAAGGTAAACTACTAACCGACTGGTCTTGGGCATCTAAATGACCTAGGGGAATCATATCTGAGTCAAGGCATGACTATTGATTCTTCTTTCCCTCATCTTGTATGTTTGCTTTACATATGGAACATCACCTTGTCTTGGCGGGGTCCACGTAACGTCTTGGAGTACCGCCTCGTCTTAGCGAGATCTACGTAGCATCTCGAATCATCTAGGTCTGAAGTACAAAAATACTATCGTGCAGGAGAGGGGGACTCGGGTATAAATGTACAACATGTAAATATTGGGCATGCAGACCGTTAAACATTTTAATCGAAAAAAATAAGACTGCACAGACCGTCTATTTTTTTAATTACAACCATCGTACACAAAAAAATAATTAATGAAATAAATATTTAAATGTAGACAGACAATGGTCGGTGATCATGACCAGCATACTAGTAAAAAATTGGTGATAAAATTATAATTCAGTAAATAAATACAAGGTTATTTTATTAAATTAAATGAATTAAATAATTAAAATTATTTAAATAATTATTGGTCTGATAATTCATTTAATTTTTAATATCAAAATTATATTAATTTTACTAAATTAAATTTCATAATCAAATTAGATTAATTTTTATCCTAGTATCAAAAATAATTATTTAAAATTATTTTTAATTAATTTAATTCAGATAACAAAACTAAATTAATTAAATTAATTTATTTCGTTTCATTTAAATGTCTAGTCCCCAAAACATCATAGAGCCTATGCGGGTCGGGCCAGACCCGCACAAGGATCTACCAGGCCATGTAGGGCCAATCTTGGTCAAACTGATCCGTCCAAATCTGTTCGAGTTTCGGAAAATCGTTCTACAATGTTTGGGGGCCAATTGTTTCCTACGGAAAAAAACATGCAGAAAAAATTCCTCCCGGATTTAGATGGGAGGCGACCCTGCCAGATCTGCGGCCACCAGCTAGGAGGATGGTGGAGGTCGAAGTCCTGGTTGTGTTTGTTGTGAGGTGCAGGGAGGCGGGCTCTGCACGGGGCGGTCGACTACTCTTCAGCTCCTACTGGGAGGCCCGACGAGCACTTCATGCGGGGCGCCATCCGAAGGCGTGTCCAGTAAGACACAATAGGGGGTCCGCCGAAACCCCTTTCTTTTTCTTTTTTATTATTATTATTTTTGTTTCAGCATGAGCTACTCCATTGCCACATGTTTTTTTACATTAAGTCTTTTGAAGTCTTTCTCCCTCCCCCACTTTTTTGATTTAGGCCTTCCCAAAATTTTATTTGACGTCTACTTCCAAAAAAATCAAGTCTCCTCTTTTATATTTCTAATGTCTAATAGCCTATTATTTTAATAATAATAAAATTATTATAATAAAATAATTATTCATTATTATTTTATCATTATAGTAATAATATAAATATTATTATAATAATAAAATTATTATGACCATTACTAAATTTTAAAATTTATAATTTTGCATATAATTTTAATTATATTTGATGGACCATCTAGACTTGATCGGTCTATCGGAATGAATTAAATTTAATACCCGTTATGAGACCAAAAATTTGATCCAATTTGAAAATTTAAAATGACCGTAACCTGGCCGTTCGAGATCGGATCGATGCGCGGTTTGAACCACTAGAACTATTTTTTAACCCTCTACATTATTTTATAAAAATTAATATTATTTGGCTCAGAAAATAAACGCAATCCCTCTAATGCAATTTTAAGGTTCTAGAAACCGTAGCAGACGTCGGTGGGCTGAGGATTTTAAATTATTCATCGGTGGATCAACGTGACCTGTTGATGTTGACGATATGATCCCTGAAGAGGTCTAGGGATATTGCATAAATTATGAGGAGCACAAAATAAAAATGAAAACGTACCTGTTTCAAATTCGATGTTGCGGTCAACTACAACTAGTCTCTGGCAATCGTCGCTTAAACGATCCATAGAATGATCCCTCTATATCATCCACACACATTTTAAAAACTCATGGGAGCTTCGATCATTGAATTACAGGTGCTAGCGTGGATATTCGATGCCACTTTCAACGTCCCGATGATCACCACCTCGAGATTCCTTATATTCTTGACTGATGTCTTGATCCGAGCTTCATGAATCAAGGGCTTCTCTATCTAGAGAGTGAGAGGATAGAAAGTATCTCATTTAAATTCCATGAAAATGAGTGAATAATATTAATTTACACACATGAGAGAGAGCCTCCTCATTATTTATAGTGGCATTGAAAAATACCTGGTTGGGTTCCCCGACCCCCATTTATTTCAATGTCCACTAAATAAATAAGATTGACAAACTAAAATTTTCCAAAACTATTTATTATTTTAACACATACATGTAATATATATATATATTTAATATATTAGGTGATAAAACCTGATACATTTAACTCGACTCGTTATCCATCTTAATATTAAACGAACCTTGAATATTAAAACAATATCTATTCGTTTAATATTGTCTTCTATTTACTAAACATTTAAATAAATTAAATAAATACAAACCCAAATATTCATTAATGAAAATATTATATTCATTTTTGATTGGAAACATGGAAAAAACTCGGACCCCATGGTGGGGACCACTATGTCCATATACCCATTCAACTGAATAGGGAGGATTCTTGAATATGCTATTGTGTGTGATCCTGTAGGCCATTATCTCGATAGTACTGAATAAAATCCAAAGACCATGAGTGATGTCTAGCAACCCATTGTGGTCCCTAAAGAGATAATGATTGTCATAGAAAAGTCTACCAACCTAAGAACACTGATTGTATAATATAATCTCTTTTTCATTAAATATATCATAAAGGAGGACACACACTTGTGTCATGGTCCTGTTCATGCTTTTTAATTTGTCGATCTTACCAGACAGATTTAACATTGTACTACATTGTCCAAAGACATACGAAGGCAATACAATCCCGACCAACCAGTCCTGAGATATAAAACTTTCTAAAAATGGAAGTGACAAATGCTTTCTTCCTCATTCAACTAATGTCTTACCACCAACGACGCACCCCACACCAGCTACCTCGCCAAGTTTCAATACCATGATTTTTTCTTTGCATCAACGTATGCGATAAAATGGTAAACGCTAGTAATTATCTAAAGTATGGAGACCAATACACATATCTGTAGATAAAAACATCTAATAACACCTACAACATGTGGTGTTCTTAATGGCGGGGCTGTCATCATGATCTCGCTAGTAGAGATCACCAAGTACAAACTTCATGAGAAGAAGTTTCAATGCTTATGAGCCCCAACACCTGAGGGCCATACACATACTATGTCAAGTCAATAATATGTATCTGGACTATAAAACATATATTTAGCATTTATGTCATAGTATCTTGAGGTTCCCATTATAGTCCGGGATCTTCTATAACCTATCAACTCGACAATTAACCTTTGGACATTACCATTTTAATTATGGACACCGAAAAGTCTACAATATAATTGTAATATGACATCATGTATATCTTACTGTACACATGATATAGTAATCAAAAGTACTACATAGTTGGGTATAGGGCACCCACTATTTCAATAATCAGGTAGTTAGACTTATCCATTATAATTCTGCCTAGGATTTTACTAATTATATTTTATTCTAATCACTAAATTAACTAAAATGATTCTTATAAATAATTAAAGCCTTCTATAACACCATCTATAGTGACCCATACCAACACTCCTTTGTTTTGAATCCCATTATTATTATGCAGGATTTGATATAATGTGACATGAACCAAAATTATTTTATACAATTTCCATTTTTTACAGTTCACATCTCCCAAATAATGACAAAATAAAATGAACATAATTATTAATGTCTTCAAGGAACTTTTAGGTTGGATAATTATTTCACATAATCTTTAAATATATCTCCATAATTCAACAACTATATATAACGTTCAAATATTATCATAATACATACTAAATTTCATAACGTGGGGAAAGGATACATATGAATGGGGTAATGTGAAATTATTATTAAGGGAAAAAAATTAAAATTTTATAATGGGTCAGTTCACAATAAAACTTGATTTGGGGAAAATATCTTATTAAAAATAAGAAGGATCAAAAATATTTTTTAATAATACATTGTCAAAAGTGATTATTTTAAAATGAAAAAAATATACTACGGATTTTTTTTGAGAAATATTGAAACATTTAAACATGATATATGGGGAATAATAATAGGCATAAAATATACATATATGGCATAGTCATATTTATAGTGTGAAGTCTGAGATCCATTTCACTCATACATAACTAAACATGGTTAACCACATGGCCTCCTGTTCGCATCCCCATATGCGAGAGGCTGCCAACTAGAAATGAGGGTCTATGATTATTCCTTAGAAAAACTATACCCTCTTTATCATAGTGGATCACAATAGTGACTATAATAGATAAGAAATTGAAACAATATAATGAATGAAAGAGAAAAAAATATTAAATCCTATGAAAATCATCTGTATATACTACATCTGGGAACTCAATATCGAGTATCATATAAAAAATTATTTTTCCATTATTCTCAACAAAAAGGGAAGTAATGGAAATAAGAAGCATGCAAACAACAATACATAATATAAAATATTACAAAAAAAGAAAAAAATATATCTCCACTTTAATCATAATCGCTAGCTCTATCATCATATACCATACTCTATTATAGTACGTAATATTAATAATCCATAACAGGATGCTTTCTCTTATCCCAACCCGAATCCAAGAATTTAGTCTGATTACCAATTGGTGGACCAAAAAGTGTTTTAGTAAACATTTTTAGGACACCAATAAAAGTTTTCATGAATATTAAAGTATGTAAGTATATGATGAAGCAGTGTATAGGTTGTGATAACAAAAGAAATAAATAAAATTAAGAAAACCCCACAACTTTTGGAGTTCCTGATATGAAACCAATTCAATAAAACTATTTTCATTCTATATGGATTCTATTCGAACATTCATTATTTTTTTAAAATACAAAGAGACAATTTTTTAATTCTAATTTTTCAATAAGTAATTCCATGTCCATTATTTGAGAATAAACAACATTGAATGTCATGGCGATAAATTCCAATGAAATATTGTAAGGAACCCAATGTTTGTTAAATTGAAACAAACAATAAAAAAATTCATTTCCATAAGTTCAAAATAATTAATATAAAATTTCATACCCATAAATTTAGGATAATCAAGGAAAAACATTGTGTCCATAAATTCAAGATAACAAACAACGATCTACATGTCTATCATAGAATGTAAGCATGATATAATCATGACCATTTCAAATTAAAATATAGGATAATGAATTCCACCATTTACCTAACAATTCACATTTTATTTAATACATTTATAAATAATAATGTTTTCCATGGGTTGGTCCATACCAAATCTTAACTCACCAATTCAATTATAGAAATCTCACTATACATGGTCATGTTTTTTTCTTATCATGGTAAAAAAAAGTCATCAAGGAATTTAATCGATCCCATATAAAGCGGTGGATTGGGTTGAGATGTTCAAACTCCAGCTAGTTATTAATGTCACATAACATGTCATTTCATGTTTAATGTCATTAATATTAAATATTAAATTATTTATTGTCAACCCATGTAAATCCCAACTTTCATCACAATGGTGATATAATATAAACACATATACATTATCCGAAAAGGTATAGAGAAACACCCATATATGGGTAAAAGACTCATCAACCATTATCAATCATTAATTTATGTTGGAGTGAGATAATTTGAAGAAATATAAAAATTACATTAGTATAGTAGGTATTATATTTTATATAAATAGAATCTAATATGGAAAGAACAAATAGAGAAAGGAAGAAAGATGAATTATAGTATTACCACAATGGATACAATGTGACAAAAATTCATGAAAGTGAGCTCAAGTTAAAGATATATATGAATTCCTACATGAGGAGGGGAGAATATCTCCACTAGGAAGAGTTTTCTATTCCTTTATTGGAGGATAAGAAAGGTTTTTTTGTTTAATAGGTATTCAGGTAAATTTTAAATTTCACCATTTTTAGATGGGGTGCATGGTTTGGCTAACCAGTTTTCAAAATTTTGCACCAACCATGTGGTTGGAACTGACTAATCTATCACCCCTTACATATATAGAAACAAAGTATGACAAACCATATATATCCCATTCATGTTCATTATCTAACCTTCCCATCCCTCAAATGGCCAGGCAAACAGTTAGAAGAAACCAACCACCATCTGTGAATCGTACACCTAAAATTTATTACAGGTTTCACAATTCCACGTGGGATATCTTACATGGATAAACTAAATTTTCACTAATATTATTTAGTACACATGGGTTAGACTCACTTTTAATATAAACCATGAACCAACCATACTTGACATATTTTTTCTTCAAAAACTAGAGCTCTGGTATCCGAACAAATCCAGAATGATCTTGAATACTCTCATAGTCCTTTATAAATTATCATATAGATAAAATAATATATTTAATTTAACATAAAAATGATTCATACATCATCAAGAAACTACAATATTACAATATCCCATCGTTAAAACTAGTCATCCCTATGTTTTATTTATGCTCGTTTAGCATCATCGGAGTCAAATTATGGATGATGAGTATGTACATTGGTTGTTGACTCTTAGGTATCATCATATAAATGATACTCCTTCCATAAAAAAATTTACTGAAGGAACATTTCTTCCTTTTATATTTTTCAATCAATAAAAAATATTACAAAAAGGAAACTCCTCCAAAAAATAACCATCTTCCAACTTAGCCTCATCTTGCTGAGGGACATGATATGGGTATTAGTTACAATATAATTGCAATGAAATATAAAATACATGATGCATGTTCCAATACCTTTGAGGTAAAACCAACTAATTGGATACTGGATTGACTCCCTACATGAAATCTAAAGGCTCAAAAAATATATCTTCCTACCCACTTTTCTATGAATCATTTTATGTCACAATCATGGTGAAATATTAAAGAAGTCCCAATATAACACATTGAACCCCATATTATTTCTTCGAAAATCAGAATTAGACATGTACCTTGACTGAGTTGAATCCATACACTTTATGATAATATGTACATTCTAAGATAACTCCTTATGAGTTGAGGTCTTAGTATCACTACATCCCTTATCTCTAACTAGAATAGAGGTGATGAGCTAAAACTTCTATCTATAGGCTCATATAAAGACATTAGTATTATCTCTTGGAAGCTATTATTATAAAAAAACATGAAATTGATAGCTACATAACCCAAGAACCACTAAAATAAAGGATGAATTCTTTTTTTTAATTTCATCCAACACCAAAATAGTATGTTAAAAATGGCAATTTTTCAATTTTTGGTAAGTTATACTAAGATGTTATTATGTAGAAAAGGCCCTCGACATCCACTTCTAGAGCCAAAATAAAAAATAAGTATCAAAATTTGATACAATGGTCCACATTTACTCATTAAGGTGTATATCCTCAAAATTGTATAACATATCAGTATCATCAACTAAGAATGTATCTCTAATAATAAATAAATGAGTGACCTTCATCAGTTAGTCCATGCTAACCCATATGATGTCACTACGATGATGGGATGTTCGTAATCACATAGAAAAAAAATTGTAAGTTACATAATTACATTTGCACCTCCACATGCTAGTAAGTTGAACTTCTAATGAAAAACCCAACTACCAGACTTTCCATACCTCACCAACAATACTACTAGTATAAGTCATGGTAAATGTTGGTAAGTTCGATAATTACAACACATTTGGAGTGGTGATATTCTCACATTATATCCTCTCACATGTCATTTAGAACCCAATAACTCCCTTTAATTTACAAGATCTCATCCACATGGATTACCCAATCAGGTGATTGTTCCTCACCAATTATTTATTCCCTCTATAATAATCAATAAAAATTATTAATATTTCACATCATTACAGGATTCCTATGTAATGATATAATTTATAATGTATTAATAATGGGATTCCCATGACACCCTATAACTTTCAGATGTGTCTCAAAATATATAGCCCTCAACTTCCACTCACTACTAGATACTTGGACATCTTTTTTGGGCTTTCCTACTCATATAATCCTCCATTACATTGACTTTACTAGGTATATAATAAATCTCAATATAAAATGATTGTAGGTATTCAACCGAAATTATTTTTTGTGGTTCAATTCACACTAATAAAAAATATTTGTGAATATAAGGGTATATCTATTCAACCAATATCCCTCCCTTGAAATAATATCTCCCATAACATTAGTAATGGACAAATATTGGTAACTCAAAATCATGAGTTGGATAATTATTCTAGTGATTCCACAAATGGTGAAAAGAGTGAATCATTACTCACTACCCTTGAAAAAAAACATATCCCAAAATGATACCAGATGCATCATAATAAAATATATATCCTATTATTTTATTAGGTTGAATTAAGATTATTTCCAAGGTAAGTATGCCTATAAACTATTGAAATGATTTATTATAATCATGAAAATTAGATAATTTAATTACCTTATTGGTTAATACTATAAGAGGTGATGAAATTCATGAAGAATCGTATATTAAATTCCAATAATATCTAGAAAACCCCAAGAAACTCTGAATATAAATTACATTCTTGGCCCACTCTAAGTAAACTACAGATCTAACCTTCTCTTGATCAATATATAACCCTGATTCCAATTTCATTTGACCTAGGAAGTGATACATCAAAATAATGAAGTGGAATTTTTGGAGATTATCATACATCCTATGAACCCTCAGCCTATTCAATATGATATCTATAAAAACTGAGACATTAAAATATGAAAATTATGTTTGACGTCATATATGACCCACAACACCGTGATTAGAAGAGAACATAAAACCATTATTTAAAAAAAACATTTTTTTTGATATAATATATGACATGAAATTCCAATATTATAAGAAAATGGACCACCTTGAGTCATTAAGATATATATTTCTTCTAAAATAAATGCATTCTTTTTTATAGCTTTTGATACAGTCAACCTAGATTCTAAACGAACCGTAAACTTTTTTACCATTTTAACCGCACTGTTAATTTGGTGTGTAATAATAGTAATAAATAAATTAGAAAATCTATATGATTTATAGGTGATTAAAATAAATTCAATGGTTATATAATAATTAGAAATAAAATATGAATCATTATAATTAAAAGGTTATATTTTCTAAAAGAACTATATTTTTTCTTAAATGTAGTTACGTCTTTCACTATGGACATTATTTAAAATAGAAATTTTCCACTTTCAAAAAAAATTATTTTGAAAAATATAAATCATTTATAAATAATAAATTATATTATCATAGATTTATTTATAGACAATATTATTAGAAAGATTATTATTTTTTGATTAATAATTAAAATTACTGGTTTTTACTGAAAACCACCTTTTCATATAAGGATTTCAAAATTCCAGTTGGATTTAGAGTTATATAAAAATTTTAAGTATTTTATATAGATTACAAAAAATCCAAGTTTATTTAGTGGAATGAATTAAATATTCAATTATTATATTAAAACTTTCTATAACTATGAGAATTTTCTCATCAGAAAACCATTTTTTATCGCATTTCATACTTTAATTTTAAGTGGATTTTTCAAAATTAAGGATTTGAATTTGGAAAAATGGATTACATATTTTGAATAAGAATAATTATTATTATATAATAAGTCTAGCCTAATTTTTAGTTAAAAGGAATAGTGAAAACTGTAAAAATAAATTACATCAATTAAGGTTAAAATAGATTTATAGGGGGTAAAATTAAAAAGATAAGTATTAAAATGACACAAATACTTGTCTAAATTCTATTAGGTAGCCATATTTTGATCATTATTACATTGGGATATATTTTTATGTTCATTTTGGATATTTATATTTAAAATTGACCAATATAATCATATAAGTAATGAAAAATACAAATATGTCACCCTCTTTCTTTTTAATATCAATTATGAGTTCACATTGGGAAAAAGAAGGATTTCCACACATATTGATGGTAATTTAAAAAATAAAAAAAATAAATTATTGGGGATAATTCTTTATTAATTATATATTTACATTAAATTCTTACGAATCACAAACACATTATTTATTTAATTAACAGTAAAATAGAATAAAAGATACAATAAATATGAAAATATATATAAATTTAATTAATCATTGTATTCTATGAATTTTATAGATAAATATAACCTGAAATATAGGTGTTAAAAGAAATAAAATTAATTCCAAATTTTTCTTTATGATTTTTGAAGGAAAATTAAATGAATAGTGTCAAAATTGTCTTTAATGATATTTTATAATAAATAATATTTTAGTTAAATAATTTTAATTTACTAAATAATATACACTTAAATAATTTTGGAATGTGATAAAAAATATAAACCATTTTCAATTAATGGAACAATTTTTATTTTATAACAATTATAATGGCCACTAAACAGTAAATATTTTGTTACTATGGTAAAGGGTAAAAAAGAGTTTAGAACATTACATGCACTTGTGTTAATTTTCCACCAAAATAATAGTTTTGATTTAGAATTTTTTATTTATAAATTGTGGGTAATAAATTTATAATTTTTATTATTTATTTATAATGTTAAATAATAATTTACCAAGTAAAAAAAATACTAGTTTCTATAGTGAAATAAATGGTGAAAGTAAGAAAACATGTATGATGAGGATAAAAGTGTTGTAATAAAATTTGATTTCTTGTTTTAGAGGTGTTTATTGAAAATATATTCCATAAAGTCCCTTAATTATCAGCTTTTTAGACACTTGGGTTGAGAGTGACATCCCATTTTTTATAGTTTTGGGTATTTACAAAAATACCACTCCACCTCTATTATAAAAGTGCCCTTCCAGCCTTCACTTATTCACATATGTCAAGAAAATATTCATAATAAAACCATTAAAAAAATATCAACCCAACACCATTTTCCACATTCTAGGTCATATTGTATTCTAAAATAACCAACCCTAGCATTATTAAGAGTATATCCAATAGTGTTTTCTCTAAGATAAGGTTATTATATTAATGATGCCTTTTAATTTTTTTACTTATTTTAAAACCATAAATTATATATCAAAAATTTAAATATAATAACATAAAAAAGATGACATATACTGAGATTTTATTAATTTAATTTCATAATTTATATTTCTCTAATTATCCATAAAATGTGAAACAAAATCATCAGTCATTTGTACGGCAGACTACCACCTCACGATATAATGTGGATCTTTCTCCATGAACCCCTATCACTGTCAGAAGTATTTATGTTTATAATTAATATATATAACATTTATAATATACATATACTATTTTAATTGTAATATCACATATACCTTCTTATTGTCACACCTGGATTTCCAATTCCATGCTTTGATTCAAATCCTCCATCGGTTCCTAGATATCTATTGGTTTTTAGGTGTTCCAGGTTTAAAATTTTGGTGTGTTACGTGTTCTTGATCTACAAACTTATTCTTTTGGGTCTTAGATGGTAATTTTACAACTCTACCATAACATCCTCCTAAACTCCCAAAACCTCCCTCGGAACTCATTTTCAAATGGGTTTTTGATGGGGAAACATCAAGTTATCTTCAAGTAAGTGCTTTTATATTTGTTTTCTATCAACTATTTTGGGTTTCCTCCACTATACATGAGGTTACATATATAAATAAGCTAGGTTTTCGAACCTTGGGTTTGATCATTGTTTTCATGGTCCAATATTTTGATATTGGGCTTGATCTACCTTCCTTGAGATGTAGTGGTGGTGCGATTGAATTTTCCCACAAAGGATTCAATGTTTTAACATTTTTGGTGGGTCATTCCATGTTTATAAAATCATTTTAACATATATTTATATGTTTATAATATTTTCATCTTTATATCATTTGATTATTTGGGAAAATAAGTTTTTTAGTGGTATTTGTAACGAGAACAATGTTTTAATACCATATTTATGTCAAATTGGGGGTTTTTCATAGACATATAATATTGGTTCATCTGGGGATTCCATATAAATAATTAGTTTATTTTATTGAAATTTATTAGGGCTGAAAATATGTTTTTAAATATTTTCTCTTTTGGTTGTTGCTGTGATTTTTTTTAAATGGTGTTTGTGAAGCATATGAACATTTAGCACCATGTTTGTGTGATATTGGATGTTTTAAATTGATATCATTTCATGGATCACATCGGGATTCCCTATAACTGATTCTTTTGGTTTCATTTAAATTTATTGGGCATCCTTTTTTGTTTTTGGGGCTTATAAATGTGCACATGGTGTGAAAAGAAGGGATTTTAAGGAGTTTTGGGTGTAATACAATGTGAGATTTCGAGAGGTTGTTTTATTGAAAATCAAAATATTTTATTGTGTGTTGTAAGTGGCATAAAGTGTGTATAGATAATTTATTGTTTTTGTGTGATCAGTATTGGTGTTTTTATTTGAAAAGGGATGTACGTATCAAGCTGAAATCATTTGATCAGAAATGGGGAAGCCCAGATACCTAGGTGGGTGGATATGTACTAGCATACTAGAGATCCGAATGTGTTTTGTCCCTATTTCACATAGAATTTTGGATAACAACAACTCTATATAAAAAATATTGATGATGTTTGGTGACCACTAGGTTATGGGTATGTTCCTTACTAGTGGGTCATGAACAGGAAATGATTTTGACATGGATATTTTACATTGAGGTATGAGGTACATAGGGCCTGATACTATCTAGTGCCAAGTGGTGTTCCCAGTTTTGGTGATCATTGGATTTTTGATATCTACCGTAGTATTAAGGTTTTATTGGATGTAAATTATATTATATATAATGTCTTATTCAAATGGTTTAACAATATGATAGTTTTATTTTGAAAACTGTTTACAATTGAAGGTTTCATTTCTTGAAATTTATCGCAACTTTTTCTTACATATTAAAACTATGTGATTTTTCACCCTGTATTGGATACTCTTTGGAATAATTTGGTTATATCCTGTTGCAATTTACATCACACCCTACTTACACCTTTAGTTTTAAGTAGACATGGTTATTTTTTCACAGTTTTGGGTGCAGCTTTTGTGCCAATGGTTCGAGTCTTTAGTTGTCCATCATGATGTGGTGTTGTAGAGATGGCTTGAGGGTGGTTCATGTTTCCATATGGAGGTTTGTGGGATTTACTCTTTGTATTTATTCCTTTTTAATGGTCTTTAAACATTTTTTTAATATTTGTAATTCAGTTCTGAAATTTTTTGAATGAATTTTATAAAACAAAATCCAGATTTGGTTTATTAGAATTGTTGGTTGTTTTATATTTATAGACTTGGGTAAATCATTCTCATTTTTAAATTTATGATATCCGGTAACTACTTCCAGCCCATGGGGATTGGGAAAGACCATATGGCCTTGTCATAATCCCGTTTGGGTGCCAGTTTTGATGGTGACCAGATTTGGATTGTGACAAAATGGTATCCAAGGAGGTTCGCTCTCTTTGGGGCATGATATTTGGTGAACTGTTGGGATATTCTGAAGCTAGGAGTTTCGGGACATGAAAAACTAGTTATGTGTAGTTTTCTTGGCCAGCACACCTCAAGTTGGGATTCGAGTCTCTAGGTAAAGTCGGGATTTATCAAAGTCCTTTGGTTTTCTTAGATCGATGATGATTAGGGGAAATGAAAAAAGTGTTGGGTTAATGGTATCACGGAGCTCACAGGGCCTGGGAAGCCATTTGGAGGTGAGGATTTTTCCATAGAATAATCTCTATGATGTTTAATTTATTGGAGTATGGCCTTCAACCATATGTCCAAGTCACTAACCGAAACTAGTTTACCCTGTCACTGTCTTGTGCCCTTCAGTTTTGAAATCATTGAAGTTCGGTTTGAAATCAAAAATTTCATGGTTTTAATAATTGTAATGTTTATGTGAAATTATTTCCTAAAAAAGAAGGAAGGGTTTAAATTTTTAAATGGTGGAACTAAAATTTGAGAATTGTTTCGAAATAAAAAATGGTGTGTTTACACCTCTTTTGAAAGCAGGAAATTATGTTAATGTTGGTTTTGAAAACTTATTTCCAATAGAGTTCTATAAACTATTGAATATTGTTTTAGTTGGATGAGATGATTTGAATTTAATGTGTATGAATTGAAATTGAGTTCTTTTTTGAATGAATATGTCTTTCAGAAATGTTTATTCAAATTTAATTTGGGATTTTGATCTCTTGGTAAGAGGTCCTGATAAAAAATATTTATTGATTTTCCATTTTGGTTTTGAAAAGTGGAAAGAATTTTTGTTTTATCCTCTGGTATCTCTGTTAGCGATCACATGATTGGGGTTATTTGAGATTATGGATGGTTAATGTCTTGAATGGATGAGTTATCAGATGGATAAGAGGAGGGTGCCCGGTGAGGCACGAAAGCATGCATGTGTGAGGCCCATGGTGCCCCATTGGTGGATACGCTAACTGCTGAATAGTTTATTTTCAAAGAGATGATTTTAAAGGGAAAAATGATTTCATTAAGACTAGTTTGGGATGGTGTGTCTTATGTGTTTTTGAAAAAAAAAATTTGTTGTATGTTTTCAGTCCAAGAATCCCTCTTGTTTGAACTGTGTTTTGGGTTTTTGTTTGGTCGGTAAGATGAGTTTAAGGGCTGGTTAGTGGTCTCTTCTGAGAAAGGTTTGGGAAGCCATTACGGAGGTTCCTCTCAGGTGTTAGTGTCATTACTCATTCCCCAAGGCCTGTATCGTGACTACCCCAAGCCTGCCTTCCATAGGTTAGGGGCTGGCGACTAGTACCGAAATGCGTATTCCCTAAAACTGGGAAGGCAATGCCTTTATAACCTGTAAACACACGCAACGAAGCACACAACAAGATAAGAACAACAAGTAAACTGTATAATAAAAGAGTTATAAAAGTATAAAGGGGGCCGGAATACAAGACCAACTGTAATGTACAAGAAACTGAAAGTACAGGATGACTGGTAGGAGAAAAGTAGCTCCTGGATCGTCCACCACAAATCCTACTTGAAGGGTAGATACAACTCACTAATGGTCATCTCTTTAGTACTTCTTGTCTAAAATCCACCTCCAACTTGCCTCTAGTCCAGATACTCTCATCCTCCGTCTGCGTTTTCCTTCATCTGCAGATGATTGTGGACATATCTCGTGAAGGGGTGAGTATAACGATACTCAGTAGGGACCCTGAGACCCTCAAGGTCTCATAAAAATCCACCAAGGATAATCCACAAAGCAGGAAATCAACTGACAACCCAACTTAGGTATATTCCCACACATACACCTAAGTTATCAAGTATACCCATCTCAATCTTGACGAATCACAGAGTCCAACTCAAAATCACAAAGCTCAACTATTCCAAAAAGGAAGGAAAAACACAAAGGTAAGTACCACACATGTACGTCACACATAAGAATACCACCAAGGTATTATCAAGAAGAAAAATACCTCACAGGTATGAACTCAGCTCACACCAAGTATAACATAAGTATATTAGTAGAGATGATTAGATGTAACTACTGAATCATATTACTATGTTAAGTGGAAGACCCACACAGGATCGCTCAGTACTGACCCACAAAAGATCGCTCGGTGCTGACCCACACAGGATCACTTGGGGTTTAGCCACACAGGATCGCTAAGTGTAGACTCAGACAGGATCGCAAGGTGCTGACCGACACTGGATCGCTAGGTGCTGACCCACACAGTATCACTAGGTGTTGAACCACACAAGATCGCAAGGTGCTGATCCACAAAGGATTGCTAGGTGCTGGCCCACACAGGATCGCAAGGTGCTGACCCACAAAAGATTTCTAGGTGCTGACCCACACAGGATCGCAAGGTGCTGACCCACACAGGATCACTATTCACTCTTCATGTCACAACCAGCTACTGGGTACCCACGCTAAGCTCGCTCGTCTCTGGGAGATTCTGCTCCCCCAACCACTGGTCAATACTCTAACTGAAATCAATTCCTATGAAGAAGTATCCCAATGAACCACCATGTTATAGGGGTCTCAACGCAACAGACTGTGTGTCAATCGGACACCCAGTATATGAGTTATTAGCCTTTTAGTCCCAAGGAGCAGGTTGGATTCATGCTCGATCCAACCTGACCATATCCCAACATTATCCAAATCTCATTTGGGGTATACCAAAGGTACCATCTCCCTCTAAGGTTTCCATCTCCACTGGCGGTTCATCAATCGGACATCCGATGAAAATGATATGGCTGAAAATGCGAAAATGGGTCGAAGTGGGTCCGGTCCAGCCCGCGCTGGGTGGTCTGGTAGGCTGCGAGGGCCGTGGAGGCCGTGGAACAGTGAGGCCGCGATACAGCTCAGCCGCGGATGGCCTGAGGCCGCGGGGCGAGGAGGCTACGGGGCGGCTCGACTGCAGATGGTGCGAGGCCATGGGGTAGCGCGACAGCTCGGCCACGGCGCACAGATTCTGCGGGGTGGCTTGGCTGTGGAGCGCTAAGGCCATGGGGTGGCTCGGCCACGGAGCACAGAGGCCACAGGGCAGCTTGGCTATGAGGCAGGGGTGGTTGCGGGGCGGCGATGTCATGGGGCGGCGGTGGCCATGGGGAGGCGGTGTCACAGGCGGCGGTGGCCGCGGGGCGGCACCGATGCATCGTCGCCTCCATCGTGACCGGCGGTGGTGTCGACTGCCATTCTCGTGCCCCACCGTGGTTGTTCTCCGTCCTCCTCCATCGCGATGAACTCCACAAATCATCACAAAAAATGCAGAGAGGACGGTCCATGTTTGTTTGGACCACACTCTCTCTGCATTAGAGCGGTAACAAGCGGATATAAACTCTCTTTGAATTACAATTAGTCGTCAAGAACGAAAAAGGAAAGAATTTCAAACAACCACCATACAAACTTCCGCAATAATTATTCCCAACCCGCAAAAAAACATCTGCGAATCAACTTGATAGTGAGTTGATTCTCGTTCTTTGTTTTAGAAGGGAAGAATATGGTAATAAAATCATACACAATTTAAACCCCTACCTCGTTTGTTTTTTGTTGTCAACAAGGTGGAAAGAATGGTCATAGATTGAAGATGTCCCATGTTGGAGGATGTCCCGAGGAAGAAGTTGAAGTCTTGTGTCGACGTTCTTCATTGGAGGAACGTTCTTCATGGAAGAAGTTCTTTGTTGGAGAAGTGTAATCCTCCCTATATTTCTCATCTCCCAATTCCCCCAAATTGAAAAGTATCCACCTTCTGATATGTTTCCTCAATTTAATTTTTAACACAATTTAAGTTGGCTCAACATAATTAATTTATGAGTTTGGCACAAATTTAATTAAAGGGGGTGTCACCATTAAAGTGCGGGAAGTTTAAAAGGCTTCCCCACACTTAAGAGGGAGTTCAATGGAGTTTAGCCTCGGGTGGTCCCCACCACCATAAACTCTCATGGGAGGTCTAGGATCTATGGTCCCAACCTCCATAACCTATCATGGGAGGTTTTAGTTCAGTGGTCCCCACCTGTGAAACTTCCACATGTGAGTTTTAATAGAAAACAAAAACAAAATGTTACACCATATTATTTTATTTTATAATTTCCCGAATAAGTGAAAAACTAACATCCACCCTCGACCTACTACAGTCAATGTGAAGGTCTTTTTAAGACAATACTAGCACTATGAGTTCAATGGTTCCCTCAGATTTCAATTCTGAGCACCAGTTCAAATGTTAGAAAAACCCACTCACACGTTTACTGAACGTACCCGAAAAAAGTTCAGAAATTCATTCTGGGCACACCAGGCCACGGAATCATGCACCTTCAATTTTCTCAGACTCATAAAATTCTCATTTAATGTAAAAAAATTACATGGAAATTCCGAGTCTTTAAATTATCCCCACATTAGCGCTTTACATCCCAGTAAGCCACAACTCAAACTAAGGGAACATGTGGTGGTACTGAGCATGCATCTGAGCCTCCCGCTCCCATATACTCTCCTAGAGGTTCCCGTGCTGCCAGCGAACACACACCAGAGGTATCGACCATCCATGAAGGACCCACACTGATCGATCCTCAATATCTACTGAAACCTACGTAAAAGTCTCCCCATTGTCAACATCCATCTTTCCATGGTCGTTGATGTGAGAAGGGTCGTGCATGTATCTCCTCAGCTGGGATACGTGGAAGACGTCATGCACAGGGTGCAACTGAGGTGGAAGAGCTAAGTAGTATGCCACCTTGCGAACTCTGCTGAGGACTGGAAAAGGTCCAATGAACCTCAGAGATAAATTTTTTCCTTAGCCAAATCTCTGAAAACCTCTATGAGGTGAGACTTGTAGAAAGACGTGGTCACCATCCTCGAAATCTGGAGGTCTCTGTGTCTGATCGTCATAACACTTTTTCCTACTCTGTGCAGTCTTCATCCGCTCCTGGATGATCTACACTTTCTCTGTGGTAACTCGTACCATCTATGGTCCCACTAGTGCGGAATCCCCTGGGTCATTACAGCACAAAGGTGATCTATAGGGTCACCCTTACAATGCCTCAAATGGTGTCATCCCAATGGTGGAGTGATAGCCGTTGTTGTATGAAAACTCAACCAAAGGGAAGTGACCCTCCTAGCTATGACCGAAGTTGAGGACTCAATCATGTAGCATGTCCTCGAGGGTCTGAATGGTCGGCTCAGTTTGACCATCCTTCTGAGTATGGAAGGTGGTGCTCTAAAGAAGCTACATTGCGAAAACCTCCTACAAACCCTTCCATACTCGGGAAGTAAAACGTGTATCATGATCAGAGGCAATCGTCTAGGGTACTCCTTGTAACCGCACAATATCCTGCATATATGGTGTCCCAATCTCTTTACTGATCCCTTCTCTCTGATCGGTAGGAAGTGGGACGATTTGGTGAGTCATTCGAAGATTACCCAAATCGAGTCATGACCCTAGGATTTACATGGAAGTCCTGTCACAATGTCCATGAATATCTTATCCCACCTCAACTCTAGGACCTCTAAAAGCTAAACCAAGCCTACTGGTACCTGATGCTCTGCCTTCACTTACTGACAAGTGAGGGACCGAGAGACAAACTCTGTAACTTCTTTCTTTATTCCTGGCCACCATTGTTATTGTCGGAGATCTTGGTACATATTCTACACTCCTGGATATACCGCTAGAGGGGATGTGTGGAACTCCCTCTACACTTCCTCCCAAAGTGACACTGGTACCATGGTATGTCCTTTGAATATGATGACATGCTCCCCACCTTTAGAAAATCCATCAGGTGCCTGCCCTATGGATATATGAGCACGTCATGTCTCGCAGTCAGTGTCTCCATGCTGCGCCTCCCTGACTCGCTGAAGATTTGGGGGGTGACTGTAAGAGATTGAAGGAAAGCTGCTCTATGACGTTCCACGAATGATATCTATAAAGCGGATAGCTGCTCCATCGCCTCACCTACAAGATGTATACCATATCTCCGGCTGAGTTCATCTGCTACAACATTCCCCTTCCATGGAGTATAGACTATCTCAAATTCATAGTCCAGGAGGAACTCAAGACAACGTCATTGTCTCAGGTTCAGTTCCTTCTGGGAGAATATATACTTGAGACTCTTGTGATTAAAGTACACTATATAGCATTTTCCCATCAGATATTGTTGCCAAATATTCATGGCGAAGACCACTGCTGCTAAATCCAGGTGATGGGTTGCATATTTCTGCTCATGTTGTCTCAGTTTTCGAGAACCATTTGTGATCATTGGTCGCTCCTGCATCAGGACACATCCCAGCATAGTCCTTGATGCGTCGCTGTAGACTGCGTACCCTACGCCCTCCTCCAGTAGCCTCATTGTGGGTGCACTAGTCAGACTCTGCCTCAACTCTTGAAAACTCTTCTAACATCTCTCTGACCACACGAAGGGTTGTCCCTTCTTCGTCAATGCTGATAGAAGTGCTACAACTCAAGGGAAATCTGGCACAAAACTTTGGTAGTATCCGACCAAAAACAGAAAACATCGTACCTCCGTCACACTCCTGGGTGGCTCCCAAGAATGTACCACCTCAATTTTTGCTGGATCATTTGCTACTCCAGCATCCAATATGACATTTCCCAGAAAGTGAACCTCTCAGATCCAGAACAGGCACTTCGAGAGCTTACCATAAAGCAGGTGCTCTCAGAGTGTGTCCAGTACTACCTGCAAATCGTAGGCATGTTCCTGCTTAGTATCCTAGTAGATCATAATGTCGTCGATGAAGACTACTACTAAGTGATCAAGGTATGGCTGAAAGATCTTGTTCATGTATCCCATGAATAATTTTGGAGCATTAGTTACACAGAATTTCATAACCAAGAACTAGTAATGGCTGTACCGACATCTGAAATCCGTCTTTTGAACATCCTCATATCATACTCTGAGCTGATGATTGCCCGATCTGACATTTATCATCAAGATCCACTGTGCTCCCTTCAGCGGATCAAAGAGGTCACAAATCCTTGAAAGTGGGTACTTGTCCTTCAAGATCACCTGGTTCAGGCACTGATATTCAACACAAATCCTCAAGCTCCCATCCACCTTCTTGGAGAACAAAATCGGGGCTGCCCAAGGTGAAACACAAGGCTCAATGAATCCCTTCTCCTGCAAGTCCCTTAGATGTACTTGCATCTCACGACACTCCGTGGGAGCCATCTAATACGTTAGTGTAGATATCGGTGTCGTCCCAGGGTATATATCAATGTAAAAGTCCACCTCTCTCCAAGGAGGTGGACCAGGAACATCATCAGGGAAGACATTTGCGTACTGTTCCACCAATACAGGATAACCCGGACACCCCACATCAATCGATCAGAGGGTAAGGTTATCCAACTGATGAGTGATTGACAACACTATTCTCCGGGTAAGTCCATTCTATGCTACAAAGGCTCCCTTCTCACCAGTGAAGGTAAACCTGGTCCCATCCCTGTGGACACACCACACATTGCGCTTAATACAGTAAATCTGGGTATGTACATTAGATAACCAGTCCATACTGAAGATGACGTCGTAAGGATTCAACGCTGCTACTAGGAGATCCCAGTCGAATCTCTCGCCTCCTAGAGTCAGCTCCCACTGCCGAAACTAGTGCGTAATCATCGATTCTTCTCCCGTAGGAATCTTTATATGTAAGGATCAATCCAATATCTCCATTAGAATCTCCAAGCTCTGAATGAGGTTAGTGGAAATAAAAGATTGACTGGAACCCATGTCTATTAGTACTGCAGCTAGGGTGGAGTAGACAAAGATCATACCTCAAATCATCTCTGGAGCGTCGTGATTGTAGGCCTCAGCTGCCTGGAGCTGAGCTCACCCCTGTCCTCCTACTCCCATGTGGTCGGGGTTAACATTCTTGTGGTGGAGGTGGTAACATCTTGAATCGTTTCCCACCGCCAGTTTCATGGAAACCTCCTCTTCCATGTTCGCATGCTCCCTACGGACCTCCTCGGTCGAACCTCTATCTATTCTTGGGTGGTCCCTCGACCATCTTCTGATCATTCGTACATCAGTTCAAATAGTCATGAGCCATGCGACCCTGCCCGCCACATGTGTAACACTTCCCGCTATTATCATGGTCGGCTCTGCCTCAGGTGCCCCGCACAACCGAATCTGAATCATGCGGTTTTCCACCTATAGGTCTAGTCCTCTTGGACCTCTGTGACATATTTCTGCTGCTAGCTACTGAAGACACCGCTATATGATGTCCGGTGGTAGGTCTCACTGCTGGTGACTACAAATCAAGAAATCTTTTCATTAAGATGGCTCGCTCTAACACCACCGACTGCGTCGTGATGCTGAGTGAGACCATCGAAGCCTTGAACTCTCGCTTGAGCCCTTGGATGAAGGTTCGAGCCCAGAAAAATGGGCCCCACACCATATTTGTGGAGTAACGTGAGAGGTCATTGAACCTCACTGAGTACTGAGCCACAATCATGCTGCCCTACTGCAGATGAAGAAGCTCATGAATATGCACTGTGAAAAGAGTCGTTGAGACAATCTCTACCTGCTACATCCTCTCAAAGTCAGCCCAGAGTAGTGTCATCTCATCATAAACCAAGAGAATCAGCCTCCACCATATTCCTGCCACTTCCTGTAGAAGGATGGCTGCAAGGATCGCCATGAGATCGTCTGGTGTCCCTAGTAGTCAGAAGACTCTCACCACGGCCTCCAGCCAATCCTCAGCAGCCTGTGGGTCCATCTATGCCCTGATCCCGTGTGGCCTCTAGTGCTATAACCTGTGCAACATGCTCAATCATCATCCACCCTCAGCTGCTGGGGTAGGTGGCATCAGTGGCCCAACGGTTAATAGCACCACTGGTGCCTCCACTAAAAGGGGGCCTTGCACCGAGGCCTCGTCTCTCGGTGGGCTATCAGTGCATACGACTCTCGTAACCCTAGATGGTTGTCTTTGTGGAGGCATCCTGAAAAGAAACATGTGCGACACAGTCAAAAAGTTATACCTAGTGAGTTCACTCAATGAGATAAAAAAAACTCTTCAAAACACACATGCAATCAGTTTTTTCGTGCACTGAGTCAGAAATCAGAAGTCAGGGTCCTAGTGTATGGATATATCAGCCGCCGGACTAACATTAGATTCCCTAAACTGATAATCGCACTCAATACACTTAACACTATCGCCATTAAAATGGAATATTAGATTCATATGTTCTACGGTAGAAAATACTCATTTGATACCAATTTGTCACGCCCCGTCCCCTGGGGCCCGTGCTGTGACTACCCCAATCCCACCTTCTATAGGACAGGGGCTGGTGACTAGCACCGAAAGACGTATTCTCTAAAACTGGGAAGGCATTGCCTTTATAACCTGTAAACACACACAACCAAGAACATAGAAATTTACAAACAACAAGTATACTGTATGAAAAAATAATGCTGAAAGTATAAAGGGGGCCGAAAAAAATCCCAACTGTAAAGTACAAGAAACTGAAAGTACAAGATACCTGATAAGTGAAAAGTTTCTCCTGGATCATCCACCATAAATCCTACCTAAAGAGTAGTTACATCTCACGAACGACTGTCTCGGCAGTATTCCTCATCTAACATCCACCTCTGAGCTGCCTTTAGTCCTGGTACTCTCATCCTCCATCAGCACTGTCTGTTGTCTGCACCAGACACAACTGGGTGTGTGCATAGAATGTGCAGGGGTGAGTATAATGACACTCACAAGGACCCCAAATCCCTCATGGTATCCCAAAAATCTCCCATGGATAATACAAAAAGCATGAAATCAATTGACAACCCAACATAGGTATATGCCCATACATATACCTATGTTATCAAGTATACCAATCTCTATAATGAGGAACTACAGAGTCCATCTTAGAAGCCCAATGTAAAACTGTTCCACAAAGGAAGGAAAACCATAATGGTAAGTACCACACAGGTACGCCACAGAGAATAATACAAACAAGGTATTATCACGAATAAAAGTACCTCACAGGTACGAACTCAGCTCACACCAGGTAAAACATAAGTTCAGTATTAGAGATGATTAGATGTAACTAATGAATCATATTACTCTGTTAAGAGGCAGAACCATAGAGGATCGCTCGGTGCTGACCCACATTGGATCGCTCGGTGCTGAATAACATAGGATCGCTAGGTGCTGAACCCCACAAGATCGCTAAGTGATGACCCACACAGGATTACAAGGTGCTGGCCCACACATGATCGTTAGGTGCTGAATGAAACATGATCGCTATGTGCTGACTCACACAGGATCGCAAGTTGCTGACCCACATAGGATCACAAGGTGCTGACCCACACATGATTGATAGGTGTTGATTCACACAAGATCGCAAGGTGCTGACACACAGAGGATCTCTAGGTGCTGACCCACACTGGATCGCAAGGTGTTAACCCAAACAGGATCGCTCTTCATTCATCACGTCATAGCCAGCTACTGGGTTCCCACACTAAGCTCACTCATCTCCATGAGGGTCCGCTCCATAAGCCACTGACTGATACTCTAATTGACACAAAGTCCCACGAAAAGTATCCCAATGAACCACGATGTTATATGGGTCTCAACAAAATAGACGGTGCGTTGATCAGACACCTGATCTATGAGTTATTATCCTTTTTGTCTCAAGGGCCCAATTGGATTCGTGCTCGATCCAACCCGACTGTATGCAATCATTAACCAAATCACATGTGGGGTATACCAATGGGACCGTCTCACTCAAAGGTTTCCATTTATGCTGGGGGTTCATCAACCGGACGTCTAGTGGCAAATATATGGCTGAAAATGTGTAAATGGGTCAAAGTGGGTCTGGGTCCAGTTTGACCCAGTTCGAGTCAGTCAGGCCCGTGCTGGGTGGTCCGGCAGGCCGCGAGAGCCACAAGGGCCATGAAGGCTGCTGAGACTGTCAAACGGATCGGCCGTGGGGCGGATTGGCCATAGAGCGCGGAGGCCACAGATTGTGGAGGCCACAAGGAAGCGGTAGACATGGGGCGGCGGTGGCCGCGGGGCGACTGTGGCCGTGGGGCGGCGGTGGTCGTGGGGTGGCAGTGACTCGGGGTGGCAGAGGCTGTGGGATTCGGTGGCCGTGGGGTGCCGCCATTACGTCGTCGCCTTCTTCATGGTCGGGGATAGTTTCAGCCTCCATTCTCATGCCCCACCGTGGTTGGTCACCATCCACCTCCATTGGGAAGAACACTACAAATCATCACAAGAAATGCAGAGAGGACGGGCCATGTTTGTTTGTCCCGCACTCTCTCCGTATTAGAGCAGTAGCAAGTGGCTATAAACTCTTTTTGAATTACGAAGAGTCGTCAATAATGAAAAAGGGAAGAATTTCATACAACCTCTCTACAACCTTTTGCAATAATTATTCCCAACCCACAAAAGAAAACATCCATGGATCAACTTGATAGTGAGTTGATCCGCGTTATTCATTTTAGAAGGGAAGAACATGGGAATAAAATCATACTCAATTTAAACCCCTACCTCTTTTGTTAGTTGTTGTAAATGAGGTGGAAAGAACAGTTGTCAATTGAAGACGTCCCATGTTAGAGGATGTCTCACAGAAGAAGTCAAAGTCGTGTGTCTACGTTCTTCATTAGAGGAACGTTCCTCATGGAAGAATTTATTTGTTGGAGAAGTGTAATCCTCCCAATATTTATCCTCTCCAAATTCCACCAAATTTCAAAGTAGCTAACATCTGATATATTTCCCCAATTTAATTGTTGACATAATTTATGTTGGATCCACTTAATTAAATGATGAGGTTGGCATAAAATTAATTGAAGGGGGGTGTTACAATTAAATTGGGGGAAGTTTAAAAGGTGTCCCCACAATTAAGAGGGAATATAAGGGAGTTTATCCTTGGGTGGTCCCCACCACCATAACCTCTCATGGGAGGTATAGGATCGGTAGTACCGACATCTATAACCTCTCATGGAAGGTTTTAGTTTCGTGGTCCCCACATGTGAAACATCCACATGGGAGTTTCAAAAGAAAATAAAAATAAAATGTTACACCATTTTATTTTATTTTATTATTTAACAAATAAGTGAAAAACTAACATCCACCCTGACCTACTGCGGTCGAGGTGAATGTCTCCTTATGAGAATACTGGCAATGCAAGTTCAATAATGCCCTTAGATTTCAATTCCGAGTAGTGGTTCAAAAGTTAGAAAAATCCCCTCGCATGTTTACTGAACATACCTGATAAAAAGTTCATAAATTCATTCCTGACACACCGGGACTCAGAATCATGCGCCGTCAATTTTCACGGACCTATAAAATTCTCATTTAATTTAAAAAAATTTCATGGATATTACTGGCCTTTAATGTTTGGTTCTATTTTTTTGTATGTATTCACCAATGGACCAGCTTGTTTAGGTCCTTGGATTTTCTTGTTGGATATGGTACGCCCCCATAAAGAGTTATTGTATGATTCATGTGTGACCAATGGTGAATCATCGTTGGATGATCCTCCAGTTGATAAACATAAGGACTTTCTTCTTGAGATTTTAATGTTTGATTCTACCCCCTTTCCTTTATTGGTTTGTGGGATCCTATTTTAGCTAGAGAGTACTCGTGGAAGGATGAAAGAGACCTTAGTTTCTTAAGTTACCTGATTTGTTGAAGGTAGAAGTAGTCAGGTGTTGGGAGTGTGGATGGTTTCTATGATGGCCTCTGAGTCCTAAGGGGTCTCTTTGAAGCTGGGGTTCATGTTAAACCACCAGGCTGGGAAATCTGGTCATGAGAGGCTGTTATGGACACTTTCTGTAATTGGGTGTTGTTTGGGGACATGGCATAAGTTCCCTTTCCATGTATTGTCTCTATAAGCCACACCGGTCATGTCCAATGATGCCTTGTGATATCATGTTCTCATTTGACTATAAAGGTGAAGGTTGTGAAATCATATGTTTTAGAGGAAGATGTTTATATGTGGCCTTTCCTTCTGTTGATTTTCACCTCAATAAATAAGGTGTAATGTGTGTGCATCTTATAAGACATTTCTTCAGTGAAATGTTAGGTTAGGGTAAAGTGAGTTTGGAATGTGTGATGTCCTAGAGAACCCATCTGGATCAGGGTATTGTTTTCATGGAACTAAAAGGATAAGTTTCATTTAGGGGGCTTCTAAATACTAAATGCGAGGCCAAAAATGATTCAATCATTTTCGAACAATCCATAATTCTCCAAGCAAATCTGGCACGTAGTCTGTGGAAATTATAGATTCCTTCAAACCTTTTGTCAATGCCCTATCCTCAGTATGAAAGATGAGAATATTTCAAACCTCTTGTATTGTCGTCTGGTTCTAGTTTTTCACATTCAGTGGTAGAGGTGGGAGGACATCATTTCCATGTTATATCCTAAATTCAGGCTAGTCCCTTGGGTTTACTATGAATTTTTTGGGGAAAGGATCGAATTTGGGAAAGGAATATTGAAGAGCACCGTTTGCACATGGTTTTTAGTAACCACACACCAAATTAAGAAACCATGAGATAAGAGATAGTAGCTACCACGTGGTCTCCACACGGCCAAGTACATAGGCCCCAGTAACAGTGTGATGTTTCCCCTTTAGATAGAATGCTTTTCACGGTTACTGCACAGTTTCTCAAACCGTGCGGACTAACTGTGTGGTCATTCCAACTCTATAAATTTTGGGTTTTTTTTCATGTTGGTATTTGTTGTTCAATTAAGATGGTGGGTTCTTATAATTGGGAGACCCATCATGGGTCTCACATAAGTTATCTTGAATAATTTATAATGTTAGTTTACCCCTTATACTGGGGGGACCATTCACCCCTCCCCCAATTGGTGCTGTGATTATATCTCAGAAATCATGTTGTCCATTGTGGTGGGAAGTCTTTTTGGCTCACCTCGTATCAGTGACTCAATTTTCTCCTTGATTTTTTCTTCGTAGGTGGTAGTCTCGTTCGAGGATATCTAGTCACTAATTTTAAACATGGGTAAATGTGGGATTGGAGAACATGAAATGGTTTCATTTATGTAAGGTTGTGGTTGTGTTATTTGGGGTATTGGTTAACTTTATGTTGTTTTATTTTGTATCACCTTGTAGTGTTTGAGGTGTTTTTTTTGGATTTAGTTTTAATATGTTTTATCATTTCAGGTATTTGGGGTAATTTTTGGTTGGTGAGATAATTTTCCTCCTTTGATTGATCAACTGGAGCTGTTTGGCCTTTGTGGAGGTGAGTGAAACATGGCATTAGAGTCCATATTGGTCTATCATTTGGGTATTTTTATTACATCTGGTGCTATTGTTGCTTTCTGGGGAAGAAAGCATTATGGTACGGAGAATTTTCACACTCAGATTTTCAATTCCATGATTTGACTCAAATCTCCTTTGATTCTTAGATTTCTCTTGGTTTCTAGGTGTTTCGGGTTTGAAATTTTGGTGTCTCTTATTTTCCGGATCTATGACCATAGTATTGGGGTTCATAGATAGTAATTGGCCTCCTATTTTTTCAATGGGATGGTGTGAGGTTTTGGTGTTTTAATGTTGGATTAATGGGACTACTAGTGTCACCACTTATGGACTAAGTTGTTGAGGTGTTTCATACCCTTGAGTTTGATGAGTTTTGGTGTGGAAAGGTATTTTTATTTTGGGTATTATTTCCCAATTTATTAGGGAAATTATCCCTTGGTTTTCCCCTTAAACCCCCCCTGATGTTTCTGGAATAACATCACATTTTGGGTTTCTAGAACCGGACAGATGGTTTGGCTACACAGTTTACTAAACCGTGCCGCCAAACCGTGCAAGGTGACCATCTCATTAAAAAAATTATTTAATTCAATGTTTTTCCTCTTGGGAATTATCCAAACTCTCCCATTTCTTCCCCCATTTTACTATATCATCCATGGAATCCTCTTATTCTCCCCAAACCTTCCATCGAAATCATTTTTGAATTGGTTTTTAATGGGGAAACATCAATTTCTCTTCAATAAGGTGTTCTATCATTGTTTTATATTCACTTTTAGGGATTCATCCCCTATCCTTGATGTTACTTGTGTCCAGAAAGTAGGGGTTCAATAATAGGGTTTTATCCTTATTTTCATGGTCCAATATTGTTATTTTAGGCTCGATCTACCTTCCTTGAGGTGCTAAGGTGGTGACATTGAATTTTCACATAATGAATTCAATGTTTTAACATGTTTGGTAGGTGATTCCATGCGTATGAAATACTTGTGACTTATATTGATGTGTTTATAGTATTTTCTGGTTTATCTCATTTTTTTATTGGTGAAATTATTAGTTTTAGTGGTATTTGTAAATCAAATGATATTTTAGTACCATTTTTATGTGAAATTGTTAGTTTTTCATTCAAATATTTTATTGGTTCATTTGGGGATACCCTATAAATAATTAGCTGGTTTTATTGAAATGTTCTATGGATGGAAATATTGATTTTAATGTTTATCTCCTTTGGTTGTTTCTGAAAAAATTTGGTTTAATGGTGTTTGTGAAGCATAAGAACATTAAGCGCCATGTTTGTGTTAAAATGGATGTTTTATAAAGATAACATTTCTTGGCCCATATGGATCATAACTATAACTGTTTTTTTGGTTTCATTGAAATTTTATATACTGAATTTTTTGTTTTGGAGACTTATAATTGTGCACATAGTGTGTAATGTGGGTATTTCAAGGAGTTTTTGGGGGTAAAACAATGTGATATTTTGAGAAGTTGTTTTATTGATAATCAAAATGTTTTGTTGTGTGTTTTAAGGGGAATAAACTATTTATATATACTTTATTGTTTGTATATGACCATTAGTGGTGTTTTTATATGAAAAAGTATGTGTGTATCATGAGGAAATTGTTTGATCACATTGGGGGAAGCCTGAGTACCTAGGTAGGTTGATATGTACTAGTACACTAGTGATCTAGATGGGTTTTGTCCCAGTTTCACTTAGCATTTTGGATAATGACAACTCTAACTAAACTATATTGATGATCTTTGGGGGCCACTAGGTTATGTTTATTTTTTATTCTAGTGTCTCGTGCATGATAATGGATTGTGACATGGATATTTTACAATGAGTTATGAGGTACATAGGGCCCGAGACTATCTAGTTCCTAAGGGTGTTCTAAGTTTTGGTGATCATTGTATTTGTGGTATTTACCCATGTATTCGGGTGTGATTGTATGTAAATTATAGTATATAACATGTATTATTATATTGTATTACCAACATGAATGTTTTATTTGGAGAACATTTTAGAATTGAACGTTTCATTTCTTGGAATTGATCGCTGGTTTTCCTAATATATTAAAACTACATGATTTTGAACCTTGTATAGAATACACATTGGAATATTTGTGTGGTATCATAAAAGTCATTGTATCACAACCAAATTACTCCTTTGAGTGTAATTAGACTTGGTTATTTTTGTCATAGATTCGGGTACATCTTTTGTGCCAATGGTTTGGGTTTTTACAGGTCTATCATGATGAGGTGTTGTGGAGATGGCTTGAGGGCCGTGCCTCTTCCCATGTGGAGGTTCATGGGCTATCCTTTTGGTTTTATTACTTTTAATGATCTTTAATAATTTTTTTAAATTATTTAATTCAATTCTTAATTTTTTTCAAAATAAGGTTTTTGTTTGAATAATCCAGATTTGTTTTATAGGAATTATTTGTTGTTTTATGATTATAAAATATTTTAAATCATTCCCAATTTCCATTTTATTATACATGGGAACTTGTTCCAGCCCATGAGAATCAAGAATGACCTTAGGGCCTTGTTGTGGGCTAGGTCAGTCCAAACTTTGATGGTGGCCAGATTCGGTCCATGACACTTACTTTCCATTAAGTTTAAAATATGATAAGGTCACCCATGTGTAAAGATGACTGCCACCATAAAAGTGATGTGATTTTTTTCCACATACACATTAAATTAAAGGTAATATGGAATTATTTAATCAATATTATATATATATATGTGACATGATATTTATGCTGAAAAATTAATATAGGACTCACATTCTTACCCTTTCAACTATGAAATAAATGATAATGTTACTGATGCACAAATGAGACTTATCATCTCAATGAAGTGATGTGATCCATTCTCCAAGTCTGAAGTTCAATAATGATTCTAATATATATATAATGAATAAATTTAATAACTTTTAAGTCATTATATAGATTCAATAACTATATGTGTTATCAAGAATCAAATTTATCTTGTTAAAACATGCATGAGAAAAGAAGGCACTTGATAAGAGAGAGAGGAAATACTGAAAGAATATTAATTAATGGGTGATAAGATGTTACAAAAATAATATATGATATTATTAATATTAAAATGACTTTTTATAATTTTATAACCTGATTATATAACTATATAGTAGTTCTAATTATGTTAAATGAAAAGGATGTGTGAGGTAGAAGATTTTATCTGAATTTATTTTCATTGATTCATATTTCCATGTTATATGAAAAATTTCGTTTTTATTGAATATATATAACCCATTTTACATGTAATATCATGAATCTGTCATTCATAATGAAATTTAAAATTTCAATAGGAATTATTTCATCTATGGGTGGTTGTCTTGAAATTTATTAATTGGTAACAAATTAACAACTCAGTTTCTTTTCTTTGTGTTATACAACCTCGTCACTGTATTTGATATTATTAGATTTTTGTGTAATGAATTTTTATTATAATATGTTCATTTAAACATTTATTTTGTATAATTACATTTTAAACCCATAATATATTCATTGATTGATTTTCATGTCAACATTTTTATCATTTTCAGAGTTGGTCATATCAAATTGCCTTATTTATGACATATGCCTTATTATAAACCTATATAGGTGTATCTATTGAACCTATTATTTGAAATATCCTAAATAAAATTATATTAATATTATTTAATGATTCATTTTATAATCGCCCTTTCATAGGGTTTTTGAATCACAATTTACCAAAATGGTAATCAATTTATCTATAAATCTCAATTTATTAATGATTGTATATAATTGACTTTCAATTAAAGGAAATTATTTTATCATTCTATAATAAACCCATTTATTTTTCTCCTCTTATCTTTTTAACTATTTTTTCATGTAATAGTTCATCTTTTCCCTCATTGGTACATAAAATGATAGAGAAAATATATTGAATAAAATCTGACTACATTTACCTCTTTGGTCTAAAATCATTTTTCATCAAAACCCATTTTCACAAAATGTTTTAAAAAATGTCTCTAAATTAATGTTTAATGATATTTTTACCCCAAATTATATTTTAGGAAAATATCTTAAAAATAATATTACAATCCTACTCCCAATAAGGAATATTTTTACTTTCCATATAATCATGTTAAAGGAATTTCTATTTATAATATAGTCACCATGAATAGACCCTTCCACCCTCCTAACAAGTATTTGAGTTGAATCATATGTTTTACATTTAAAAGGAGTTTTTCAAAAATAAAAATTATTTTTCAAATATTCAATAAATTTTTATATGTTATAATTTATTTTAAAAGTGAAAAGTAAATTTCAATCGTGACTATTTGTATGGATCTTTTTATTTAATTTATATTCTTCAATTAAAACATCTCATTGATTTACATAAAATATGATGGAGGTATTTTGTAATGATACCATTTTAATTGTTTATCTTGATAGTCTAGAATTATTTTGACCTTAGAAATTACTAACATTCTAATTTTTGATGAATTTTTTAAATCATTTACATTAACATGAAATATTCATTTTTTATGATAATTAGACATTACATTTACTATAAATATTTGTATTTTCACCTTGGATAGGCTCATTAATTCAAAAATATGTCATTTATCTATATGTTGTCATATTTTTATGTAATATAATTGAATATGGAAATATTTATATTCTTACATCATTATAAAATTAAAAACATTTATTAATAAGGAATATTATTCATGAATAAAAGCAACCATTTTATATATGAGGAATGTTTTGGAAATGTAGTTATCGATGGGGGAAAATTATAGATATCTCTTGATGCATCAATCATCTCATAGGGTGAATTAGTTATCTAGCCATATTTAATTTGGTTTTTAGTGTAGACTTACCTATCAAATAAAATATATTTAAAGAAATTATTCATAATAAAGGTATCATGGTTCCTGATATTATGAAATTATATATTAAAAATTTCCTTCATTAATAATTATGTTATTATTATCCATGATATTTTTTTCATTGATATTATCAATGAATTGTTTTTTTCACATTTTATTGATTAAATGTAATGTAGGTTCAGTTATTTACATTTTCAAATTTGTTATTCCTTATTTAATCCTAATAATAATGTTATTGATTAAAAGGAATGTGATTTAAGATATATACCTTTCCCTATTAATTATTCCTTATGGATTATTCTGTATTTATTCATAAGATCATCCATTATATTTATCAACTACTTTGCATTTTAGCTCACCCTTATTTTATTACCCTTCTTGAGGATATAATGATGGAATATTTAAATGAGTTAAAGGTTTGAGAATACATAAATTCATATAGTTGTAACTTATGATTACATGTATAATGTGATACTTAATTGTCTCTTTTTTTACCAACACAACAAAACAATTCATTATATTATGATGTGATCACATTGATCTAGTGTAAGTAAAAAAAGTAGATATTGATTCAGGGATATCAGGGTCGAGGTTATTACAGTTAGTCTTGGATTAGTATTAGTATAAACCCTAGGAAATAGATATAATAAAACATGTATTAGACAACTTAACCTTATACTGGACATTGACAATAAGTATATACTAACATCCCAAAGTTTGGTTAAGGAATAAGAAATATATATTTCCTAGAAATATGTCAATTTTATGGATAATAAAAGTTGACGTGCATCTATAATTGATATATCTAGTGGTAATAACTCCGAATATTTTACATTAGTATTAAATTTATAGTTACATGTTACCTTAAAATGGCCCTTATTGTTTATGTATTTTTAAATTCTTAGTGTATATTCCTCATATGACACATTATATTTTCACAATTCATTAAGTAATATTTAAATACATGATGTCCATGTGTGAAACTAATTAACAGTAATGTTTCATAGGTTTATTAGTGTGAGTATGATCATAAATATAATCTAATAAATACCCATTTTTTGGTTTCATGCCTTGTGTTTTATGATTATTAAGGATTATTTGGTATAACATTATGGGAATAATACCCTTTTATTTCATATATATTTTATTAAAATAGTTATTTGAGGATTTATTATTTTATATTTTGTAAAAATAAGTCTAAATTTTATGGTATTCTTTATGGATAATATAATCTATTATTTTTTGGTAATTATGGGTTATTACAATATGGTAATGATATATTTTTGAAAAAAAAGACAACCAGTATTCTAAGTGACAACATGTTACATCCGATGTGGATATAGGGATTGAACCCACAATAAAGGGTTATAATGTTTTAACACCTACCACTATCATGTGTGATTTTTTTGTTGATATTTATTTTTATTTACACAATTTATAAGATGGAAAAATATTAATGTTGAACCATTAGTGTTTCTGACGATGTTTAGAAACTATTGAATTGTACTAAATTGTGTGAAATATTTTAGGTTTTATAGTTATTTAGAAACAAATGGAATGAAAATTAAATAATCTATTGATCATAATATCCATTAGAATTAATTTTATGAGAATTATGCTTCAAATTAATTTTTGATATTCATTTGGTAAAGTATCATATGGAGTGGTAAATGATCAAAAATAATCAATGATTGAAATTATTATAATGAAATTGAAATATATTATGTGGTTATATTTTTTTATATACATATATTGTTAAATAATTCCTCAAATTTATGTTAAATGATCTTGAAACAAAAATATAATCTGATTAACTTGATATCTAATAAATCAATGGTTTTTGAAACAACATATATTTAAGTTTTTTTGGTTATTGGCTTTATCCTAATCATTCACATTCTTGTAATAAGTGACCTCTAACACCCTCCATCATTATTTGGGCATTACACTTTGGTTCAATTTACATATCTTTACATCCCACCTATGTTATCCTATATGGTAACCATTATATGTATTATTCCAGATGACCTTTCGTATTTATCTTTCCATCTTTTAGGAGATTTATCATTATCCATTATTATGGTGTGGTTATTTCAAAAATGTTTTTAAAAATATACATACCATGAATTCTAAGAACATTATAAAAATGTGTGCATGATATTTTTTTAGTGTGAGTAGAATTTAACACCCCTGATATTTTAAAAATGTAGCATCATGTTCCATAATTTATATTTAACACAATACCAAGCATAGAAGATAATATAACCCATCATCATTATAAAATATTAACATAATGTTCGATAGAATGGTTCAAAAAAAATATTAATCATAGAAGACAAAATAATACCTTTAGAATTTATGATAGAAATATTCTTTTTAGTAAATTCATTCTCTATGATATCATATGATACACACAACCATGAGTTTAAAGGAACCATAAAATTGTATAACATTATAACATAGTAGCAAAATTAGTGGGTATGAATTATTCTGAAAAAGTTATGAAAACATAATTTCTTCCACAGGTATAAAATAAATTCAGTGGTTATATATTTAATATAAATAAAATAATAATAATTTCAAAAAAATTATTTTTTTCTCAGAAAAACATTATTTTTCTAAAAGGAAATTAAATCAAAATTTTTGAATGTAATTTCAAATTTTTTTTTACACAAATTAAATAAATTAATTTAAAAAATGTAATTTGTTTTTGAAATCAAAATTTCAGTATTTTATTTTGTTTAATATTGAATAATTTTTACAATAGATTAATTTTTTTTCAATAGTGTAAAATGATGGGTTTTATTGAAAACTACTTCTCTGTTTAAAGCATTTACGATTTCATATTTTATTAAAAAAAAATTTGAAACAAAAATTAACTCTATTAAGTTAGAATTAATTCAATTAGGATAGTGGAATAAATTTTATATTATGCTTTGATATGAAAACTTTTGATAGTTATCTAAATTTTCTCATTGGAAAATAGATTTTTCATCTTTTCTGCAGAATTAATTTTAAATCTAAATTTTCAAATTACATAATTATAATTTAAAAAAAATTATATAATATTTATTATAATAAAAACTAATAATATATTATAATTTCAACATAATTTTTTTGTCAAAATGAATAGTGAAAATTGTAAAAAATTATTACCCCGATTTTGGTTAAAATAGGTTTAATGGGGGTTAAACTAAAATATAAAGGTTAAAATGACCCGAATACTTATATAGACCATATTATATGGACATATGTAGAGCCATATTACCTTAATATCTATTTCTATTTTGTTTTTGGAGACTTTTCCATTAAATTGACTAATATAATAATTAATGTACAGAAAAAGTAAAAAATTAACAACCCATTATTTTTAAATCTCAATAATATTATCACATAGGGGAAACAAATAGATGTGAAAAAATATTAATAGTAATTTTAAGAATGATTAAATTAATTTAATTTCACTAGTTTATTTATAATTTTTAGCAATTATATAATTACATCGAATGTTTTGGGCATGCTAATGAAGAAATTATTATGTTCATAATAAAATAAAATAATTGATAATAAAAATGTTAAAATTATTTAAAATTTAATGAATTATTATATTAAGTGAATATTTCTCATTAATAAAACATGATATAATGCTTTTAAAACAATAGATTCAAATTTCACCATTTGGCTGATGAATTAAAAGTCTAATTAAATAAATATTTTCAAATCTTGAAATAATGATATTTTATATAAATACTCTTATATAAAATGATATAATATTCATAAAAAATAAAATCTAATACAAATTTATAATTATATTATTAAATAAATCAACCATAGTCAATTCTTGGATTTTTTTTTCCTTTTATAATTATTATATTGACCCCCAAATATTAAAACCTTTATTACCATAGAAAATAGTAAAACCGAGTGGTGTGCAATACATTTGATTATGTTAAAAGTCAATTTCCCACATAAATAAAAAAAATGAGATTTTTAATTTGATATCATAAAAATTAATTTTAGGTAAAAATTATTTAATTAGTCCAATTTCATTCTATTGTTAAATGGTAAATTATATAGGTTAAAAAACTAGTAACAATAGTTAAAAAAATGATTAATGTGAGAAAACATAAAATTTATGAAACATTAGGTTTAATTTTTTTTTTGTTTTGGTGGTGTATATTGAATACATATTACTGAAATACAATAAATAAATAATATTTTGATGCATGTGGGGTGTGAGTGACTTCCCTTTATTGAATTGATTTGGGTATTTAAAAAATTTCACACGTCCTCAATTATATTACTACTTTACTCCCCTAATATCATCACCCATATCAATACATTTGTCATGAAAAAATAAAGAAATATCCCCTGAACAACCTTATCCACATACATTGTAATCTAGTCTTCAAAAAAAGAAAAACCCTATTGTCTTTAAGAGGATATCCAAAGGAGGTTTCTCAAAGATAATGTAATAATCTTAATGAAACACTCCATTTTAATTCATATATTACAAACTCCAATTATGTCTAAATAATTAAAAAATGTTAAAATTTGTATTTATCATATATTTTTATGTTATTATATTATTTGAATAACCAATTTATATATCATCTTCTATCAAATGGGGAATAAAATCATTAATCGGGTGTATAGAAGACTACCACCTCATGTAATGATATAACTCATTTTCCATGAAAACCAACCACTGATTTGTATAGGGATAGATTTAAGGTATATATATAATATTTATCTTTTAATTATACTTCTTCCTTCTAAATTTTACATATAACTATTTAATTATAATTCCATTTAATGTATTATGATGTTTCTTGTTTGTACGGCGGACTACAACCTTAGGAAGCTATGCGACTCATTTTTTACATAAACATTACATAAACGGTTGTAAGAATTAATTTAAGGAATAAATTTTATATATATGAAAATAAATTTATTGTATAAAATTAATACATCGCCCACTTTGTTACACCTTTACCCTTTAATTAAATGATATCATCTCTTGTATGTACATATGACCTACCATATCTACTAAGCAGCGTCACTCGTTTTCCTTGTTCAAATCTGAATAATGATTAAAAAAATATATCGAATGAAAAAATTTATATTTCATACATTTTAATAATTATTTATATCATATAAATATATAATTTTCTAAATAAATATAAAATTAACATTAAAAAATGCATGAAAAAAATAATCTAATGACACCGAAAACAATTGTAACATCAAAAGAATATTAACAAAAATTTGATATGATGTAATGAAAGATTAATATATGAAATTATATATATTTATATGGTTATATTATATGTTAAGGTAATTTTTAAAACCACTATAAATGAATTTAAATCGCACTCAATCAAAAGGAAGTGCGAGGTAAGGGATTTGGTTTAACTTCCATTAATCGAGGCATATTTTAATGTTATGCACCCAATGTATTTATATAGTGAATATAAATCACATTTTACATTTAATTTCATCAATAGTTAATTAAAAATGGTAATTTAAGTTTCCAATTTAATTATTTCATCAAAGGGGATTTTAATTCAAAAATACCAAGTTGTAATGAATTTCATAACTCAATTTTTTTCATTGGGTCATATTACTTATTTTGTATATTAAATATTCTTAGACTATGTATGTAATTAATTTTTATTATGATATATTTTATTTACACAAGATTTATTTATATTGAAATTTATTATAGATAATCTATTCAATAATTATTTCCCAATTCAGTGTTATAATCATTTTAAGGGTTTCTCATCTCAAAATGTCTTCTTAGGGATAGATTTCATGTTATACCTCTATATTATTTCATGATGTATATATAAATCCTCATAAATAAGATAATATATATATATATATATATATATTAATGGTCTTTAATGTTTCATTTCATTTAATTTAATCTATGAGGTTTATCATTCAAAAGTTACAGAAGGGGAAGAAGAGTTATGTTTTAATCTCATTTTAATCAGGATTATCAATACTCAAATTTACATTGAAGAAAATTATTTCATAATTTTATAATAAAACCCTTTAATTTCATAATATTGTAGTTATTCATGTTTTTTACATAATATAACCATTTTCTAAACTTTGGTACATAAAATTTATTATAATTTTTTAACTACATGCGACTTCATTTATTTATTTGATAAAACACTATTTTTTCTACAAAATCCATATTTTATAAGAAAAGTAAAAAAACAAATTCCAATTATTAGTTTATATAATTTCACCCAGTAATTTTATTTTTTACAAAAGAATTATAAGGAATAATTAGGTTGTTATTTGATCAAGGAAAATTTTGAAATTTCGGAGAAAAAATGTTAAATGAATCATTGTTTTTAACACAATAGGAATTAATATAACCTTACACAATAATGAAGAAAATTATATTAACCATAATTTACATGTTTAAAAAGTTTTCTTAAATGAATATTTATTCATACTATTTTTTAATTTATTAGTTTTCAAATTTTATTTTCAGAATGAAAAGCTTATTTTTTCCCTATAATGTTTTAAATATATTTTTAATTTATGTTTGTTTATAAAAAAACCATCCTTTTATTTTATATATACTCCAATAAATGTATTTTTAAATATAAAATACATATTAATTATTTGTATGGATTACTATCAATTTTACTTGAGAAAGTATTGAAATTCCCTTTCAGGATTAATTTTTGTAATCATTAACTTTACCTAGAAATATTCACATTATTTTGATCATTAGACATTACATTCACCCTAAATATCCAAATTTTTCATCATAGATAATGTTATAACATAAATCATATAACATTTCTACATATAGAGTTATATTATGAATGTTAAATTATTAATTAGGGAAATATTTTTTATATATCAACTATATATATAATATAATATATATATATATTATATACAATTCAATGCATTTGATCTAATAAAACAAGTATTAAATACAAGCAATCATAAATATATATTTGATATATAATTACTTCTCCCAAGTGGTCTAATTATACATTATAATACGTTATTAATGGACTAATTTTCTTGATGAAACTTTGAATTGGATTAAATGAACTATGAAAATAAATTTATATGGATAAATTAATAAGTTTGAAATGATTTCATTTAGTGAAACATATCTAGAATGTTTATGTGAAATGATTTGATCCCTCCTATTATGGTTAATAAATTGTGATCATGTCATTCATTTATATCTTCCTACAATACTTCTATACATCAGTTGATATAAAGGCTCTATAACCCATTCAATATTCAATAATCCTCATGATATAATTATGGATCCATTTTCTGATATACCCCCTCAGTGCCAGGGAACTTTTTTCCACTTCTACATGATCTTCAACAAGTATTTTCTTTCACTATGGAGGCGGAATGATATTCTTTTCGATTTCAAATCACACTATTTTCGTAGTTTTATTTATGAATTGATTATCTAAGAGAGATATGTCTAGGATTAGGTTGTCTTACAATACATATCTCTTTTTGATGATCATATAAAACACAACAGTGGTATCTGAGCATAGGCTTCATTGATGAATCATCAAATTTTATGATATATGAAAAAAAATTAATTCTAAAATAGAAAATTTCAATCATTGAAACAAACTATGAAAAGTTCATAAATATTAAAAACTTTATGTAAATAAATAAATTAGTTATTATAATAAAGATAATTTGAATTTTAATTGAATTATTTTTTATAAATTTTTCTGAAATAATAGAAATAATGTATTAGGAAATGTTTATATACATTTGTAAAGATGTATTTAAAATTAAAAACTATAAAATGTTTTTGTTTATTTTATAAATATATTTTTTAAATAAATAAATTTTGAAAAATTAAATGGCATGATTTATGATTAAAAAATAAAAGGATTATTTAGAAATCATAAAAAGAGATTTAAAAATAGTTTATACATTTCAACATATATGATATTTAGATTGTATGAAATTTTTTATATAATATATATTAATTTATTAAATGTTTATTTTTCATGAAATATCATATAAATTTCATTTAATATAAAATTTGAATGTGTTGAAATTGAAAATAAAATAAAATAATTATATTCATTCTAATTTATTAAAATCTTATAATTAATATCTATTTATGAATAGTCCATAAATATTATTCCCATATTTAAATATTTAAATTATTAATTTGTTTAAAGGTTATTCCCAATTATACTTATTATTATAAATTCTATATATTATGATAAAATACTGAATGAATTTTATGATAAACTACTTCTAAGAAATAACCTTTCATATCATGATATATTTGATAACTTAAAATTTAGTTATCATATACCATGAACTCGATATGTATTTTTAGTAATGGTATTGAGAATAGTATTTGGGAATAGTATTCTAACATTAAGTGATATATTTTTCATTAATTGAATATCCTCAAGTGTAATGGCTCCCTTGATATAGAGACTTGGGGTCAGACCACCTAGTTGTTTAGAAGCTTTCCTTGATTTAGAATATGAACAGGGTTGTTTATTTGTCACTCAGTGCTTACTCATGTGGGGTTTGACGATATCATATAAATATATTCATTTACATGAATTTTTTTGTACCTTATATATTTGATATGTATGGATATGTATGAATATAATCGAATACTATGTTCTTGTGATTAACACAGACTTGTGGGTTGTGTAATAAGATTTTTACATTAATATGGTGTGAACTAAATAATTTCGTGGTTGGAATAGGGTTTACAAAACAAAAATGTTACAAAAATTTATGAAAAAATGTAATAAAACATGAAAATATAATTATTACATAGGAAGTATAATTTATGAAACTAATATGAAAATGATGTATATTAAATTAAGCATACATTAAAAGAAAACCTCACGACTAAGTGTGAGATTACATCCAAACAGAAACTTTTCAATACCATGATCATACAACTGGTTAGTTTCATGTCAGAGTGGGGTTCCTATAGATTATATTTTATAATAACGAATTTAATGAGTGTATCAGTTATATTAATTCATTTGTTTCACTCCATAGAGGGTTTCCCGAAGCTTATCTTTTGATAACTTCTTTTAATGAAATTATTTGCTTTACACATAGCTAGTTAATTCACACGTTTTGGATACTATAGGAATATAATTGACTGATTCTATATTTATGTATTTGGATAAATTGTTATCTATTCAATTATCCCATTATTAAAACTATTGTAATTTCGATGATCCTATACATAAATAAATAAAGAGTGATTTTCCCTCCCAATATGTGCTATATTTAGAGTGAAACATGACTCTTGGATCACTGTTTAGATATAATGTATGGGGTAATATATTTGAGCTGCAAAATATCTATTGAACATAAATATGAATATAAATAAGACATTATTTACATTTGATTGAATGTTTCTATTGTGAAAAAATGCATCATAATCATCAAACTAAATATAATATTCTCCTTAAAATAATATTTTTAATCTAAGAAACCCCTAAGAATAGTAGATTAAGATATTTTATTGATAAAGATAGATGTTCAATGTGTTATAACAATTTCTTCATAGGTAACCATGTGTTGATGTTTCTCAATAAGTGAATGTACTTTCTTATAGAAGCATGGAATTACTCATTTATTTTTTCAATGGAATTTAATATGTAATTTACCTAACATATTATATTCTCAATTACTCATTATTGTTGTTCAAGTAAATGATATTCAATAAGATTGGATAGGATTTGAATGAATGAATAATTTCTAAAAGACATTATTGGTTAAGACATTTAACCTATTTTGAAATATTGATATGTTCTTGAAAAGATATATGGGTCCAAGAGAAGTTTACCTTATTTTCTTAATGTGTTGAGAATGGAAGAATTGGGCATAAGATTTCTAAATTCTAATACTATATATATAGTAAAATTAGGTAAAAAATTAAAACCAAATATGAAAAATTGGTTGAATTGTTCAACAATGTTTCTTCAGGAAGTATATCATTAAATCTAAGGGCTCTTAAAAAATGAATAATTTTAAACGAATATGATTGGAGAATCAATGATATATAGGATGGAGCTTGAGAAAATCCAGGGAATATTCATATTATGTGATGATGTTATAGAAATTAATTCATTGTTTTCATGAAGGGTATGTGATACTGAATGCATATTTTTTGAAGTGTTGTAAATATAAATGAGTTGAAAATGAAATTATTAATTGATGAAACATATATTTTATATTCATGAGGTGAATAAAATAGTTACAACATTGATAATTTGTATGTAATAAAAGGAGTCAAGATTGTATGAATCTAAGTAAAATATGTATATCTTTATCTCACTTATCGTATATGATTAGAGAGGATATTTGATAACAATTGGTTTTTAAAACATGATTGAATGTATACACATGGTTTATGGTTCATTGGATTTACATAACATGTTTTTAGTAGAATATTGGAATAAAATTGTTAATTTGGGATAAAAGTGTGTATTAAGATATTTTTTAAAATATGATAGAATATTTTCCTACAACCCATCAATGATTTATTTTAAGAAAATATTATTTTGAAAATGAAATATTACAAAAAAATAGAATAACATATAAAAATGACATAGAAACAAGAATTTAATTGTTTAATATTCCTACTAAGTTGATATAAATTTTATTTCATAAAACATATAGTAGTTTTATTTTCATTAAATGATATTATGAAATTAATATAGTGTCTAAGAGGATAGTGGTGGGATGTTTAAATATTGATATGTAGAAAAGAATACAAATAAATTATTTTACAAAATTTATTTCATGTTATTGCTTACATTACAACCTAAATGGATATGATATTTGATGGTAAAGAATGATGTAAATAGTTACATCTAGTTACCATGACAAATAGAATTTTACTATTATCTAAATATTTATACCAGACTAATATTAGAGTGATTATTAACTAAATTCCCTACAACATTTATAATATATGATGAAAAATAAACATAACGATTTATAGTTATTTTTTATAAGTAAGTGAATTAAACATGATATTATAATTTTTTTTCGAATATAATGTAATGAAAAATGTATGTAGTTAAAGTATTTTTTGTAAGAAAGTAAAATTCACTTGAAATACTAAAATTGTATTGGGAATAGTGGTAAAGAAAAGTGTATAGAGTAGAATTAGTTAACACTGGAAAGAGTTATCAATTTGTCTAAATGGTTAAGGGTACAACGTAAATGAAAAATTTATATAGGTAAATTAGTTACAATAAAAAGTTATATATCAACATATCAAAAAATAGTTTAGGATGTTTCAGTAAAGTGAAAATGTAAATAGTTAAATTATTTATGTAAAATTTCAAGGAGCAGGAATGATGGAAAGGGTTCGTAGGATGATGATGATGAATTTAAAAACTGTTCTATGTCGAAAAAAGTATATAAAATTAAAATATTTGATGTTATAAAGACAGAAAGATTTGAATATATGTTGAAGGAGTTGGACATAAGGAGTAGGACTCGTATATCTCACAATTATTCAAAATATCTTTCCTAATAAATGTTACTCCCTAATGGTTTAGTGGTTGAATGATATAAGATGGTCACATATGGATTTTTTAGGAATTACATTTGTATGTAATTTTAAAAATTCATTATTCTAGAAACATTATGAGTGTCATGTTATATATCTATAAGTGATTTTTTAGTGGTTTATAGAATATAATGATATCATAATAAAATAAAAATACATTTATCATTCATTCATGTGTTCTAAAATTTATTTTACATGAATGGTTGAACAACATGTATCCCCTCAAAGTAAAATATTTTATTTTGCATTAGTCGGTGATCATTAAAAAGTTTAATGATTTGTGATGACATGTGTAGGTTGACATGAGTAGATTCTTATATCCATTATAAATGTTTGTATAAGAGATATTGAATAATATATTCTCGATGATATAAATAAAGACTAAGTAATTGGACAATTCTACTAAATTATATCTCAAGGGATGACATACAGTCAAAGATATAGATAGAGTTATATTCATATGATCCATCTTTGTTACATAAGGATGGTGATAAACCTATTATTAGAACCATAATACTTTAATACCCTAATTATGCAATCTTCCATTTGAACAAAGTTATTTGGGGGTGGTTGGGTATATTGTTGATCCCATCAATAGTTGGAGTGCAACCAAGAAGGTATTTATCCACATGTATGACAAAAAATACATATAGACCTATAATGAATTAGACATTGGACATGCATGTACATTCTTAGTTCTATCATATACGATGTCGAAAACTATATGGAAATGTGCCATGTGATGTTCTTGTTAAATAGATGATTGACATGTTATGTATTCCTCCACATTGTCACTATTTTTCATAGAATAAATAAAATAGTGAGAGGCCTATACAATATTGGAATGTTCAATGTCTACTAGATGCTGAATTTCATTGAAAAAGGAAATATATAATATACATATGTTCTTCATGGAACATCTTTTTGTTGACATGTATGAATATATTTATGAGTATGTTTAATTGATATCAGATGAGTCCCATTAGTAGCAGGGGAGAAGTAATTATTTTCTATCATTCACTCATTTAATACATTTATGAAATAAAGATTTCATAGTTGTTTTCAATGCTTATAACTCCCACATGGTCCCAAAATTAGTCCCTTTGATAAGGATATGATTGTGGATAAATTCTTTTTCCAAAAAAGAAAAGTTTTTTTAAGAAAAACCATACCCAAAATATTTTGGATGGAATCACAAAGAGTTGGGAGGTTATGAATAAATCCCTTCTAGTAATTTATTGCATCTGAGTGATTAATAGATATGAAATTAATATATATATATATATATATATATAATATGATATTTTATATATAATCTGTATATTTAATTATACGCATTTGATGCATGTAATTAATTTATTAAATACATGGGATAATTTATATATATATATGTATGATAACAATTTATTTCTCCCAAATGGTTTAATGATTAGATAAAATCCTTTATAAACATATTAATTGGCATGAACACTCATTGAATATGATTCAATTAATAATGAGAAAAAGTGTATATAGACATATTAATATGACTGATATTTTTTCAATTAATGAAATTCTTCATGGATGAATATATTAAGGGATGAGATACATCCAACTGTTGATAATAAATTGTTAGAATGTATCTCATTAATATCTTCCTCCAATACTATTGACAATAATATATTATGATGGCGCTAGAACACCTAAATCATTAAATAATCCTCAAAATATAATTGTTGATCCATTGGCCAGTATACCCCCCAATGTGGAAGGGTGATTTTTGTCACTACTTTGTGGATTTATTTATGAATTATCCTTCACTAATAAAAAAGACTACTACCATTTGAAATTTCCAAGTACAGTTTTTTCATAGTTTTATTTTCTTATTGATTAACAAAGATGCATCTTCCTATGTTTGGGTTTTCTTCCTATACATATGGTCCTATATCATTATAAAGACCCAATTTTTTTTCTTACGTACTATTTATTAATTAATTAAATTTATTTATTAGGCTATTTTTTTAAAATTAAATTTATTTTTTGATATATGAAGAATATGTAGGATAAGTAGTAATGGATGTGTTCTAGTTATAGGTAACCACTCGATGCATATATAGTCTCATGAGATGAAATAGTTTTATATACTTATCTAAATGGGTTTCATGTGTATAACTACAAATCCACTAAGAAATATTGTTAAAATGTATCGACGATAATGGTATCATTATTCCTGAGATCATGAAGTCTAATTTTAAGCATCTCCATATTTAATAATTTTTTTATTATTACATATCATAATATTACACTGATATTATCCATGGATATATATTTTCTATCCAGACACATTAAATGGCATGTGTGTTCTGTTATTTACCTTGACATATTAATTATGTCTTATCTAATATTGATATTAAGGTTATTGGATAAATGAAGTGTTTTTTCATATTTTTGACATTCCATATTGATTATGACTTAATTATTATGGATTATATGTTCAATATAACTTCCACTGTACATAAACCTTATTTACCAATTGATGTCACCTTTTTTTCCTTTCCACATGATATGAATAATGAATTATTAAATTAATTCAAGGATAAATAATATTTACATTTACATTGTTTTAATTTATTATTTTAATTTAATATGAAACTCATTTAGGTATCTAGTTTTCCAAGAGTATTAAAACCTTTTATTTTTTGGGAGGTGATCTCTAGTATCTAGTTCCATTATAATAAAGTATACAATATATTTTGGATATTTGGTCCATGGTCATTACAATTGGTATTAAAAAAATTATAAGTAGAAACCATGTGAACTATAATTAAAAAAACATATATTAGATAAGATAACCTAATGATTGAATTTGAGGATAAGTAATGACTAAGAACTCAATGTTTTTGAAATGAATTGATTATGAGATTTTACTAGTAATGCTTCCCAGCCCTGATACAACAGGTGGATGTGGTTCTGGAATAGATGTATCTATGTTTAAAAACTCCAAAAAATGAATTTCAAGATTGACTCAACCATTACTTGGTACACGAAAGTTGGCCTTTCCTCACACTTGGTTTGAATCCTCCAAGGGATATGCATAGGATAATTATCATTTTCATTTCAAACCATTGTGATTAATTTAAATAGACGATGAACATGAATGACATTTCCAAAAAATAATTTTTCATCATATGATAATGGAATGTTGGATTGTAATTTTTATCGAATATATAAACATTTTATATTCATATGAAAAGGGAGTTTAACATTATTGAGGATACTTTTTGAAGCATTTTTAGGATTTCCATTTTTAATTTTAGTATATATTTTAGTAAAAATTATATTTGTGGAATAACTTATTTATATTTATTATAAGTATGTTTAATGGTATTGGTAAGCTTTGAGGTTCATAATATATTATGTTTTTGGTAATTATGGGTTATTACAATATGAAAGTGTTAAATTTTTTAAAAAAGATGGACAACCCATATATTATGTTGCAACCTACCAAATATTTTGAGGACATGGGGATTGAAACCACAAACAAGGTGCAATAATGTTTTAGTTTCTGCCACTATCCTATGTGATATTGTGGTTAATATGTCAGTGGTTTTACTTATACGAGTTAATATACAATTATTAATGTAGAATCAGTAGTGTAATTTTTGATGTTTAGGGATTAATATATCAAAATAACTTCTCCTAATTTTTTTGGATGTGGTAAATATTTTGCAGTAAATTGAAGGACATGTAAACTTTTTAAGTGTATTAAGATCCATTAAAATTTAATGTTAGTGATTAGGGAATTCAAATTAATTTAGGATATTCATTACATGTATTTATCGTTTTAGTGTAAATTGATCGTGTCATGAACAAAACCTGGTCGACCCTGAACCTGTCACCTGAGCCGATCTGTGACATGGCCCGAGAGGCATTCCCGATCCTCATGGGTTGGCGACAAGTTCCAGGACATCAACAGAGGATATGGGAATGATTTCTCCCAATATAAATAAATAAAACATCATAAATAACACAGAGCATTGAAAAATAAATAGAACAAGTAGAAAAGACTTAATAGGATCAAAAGAAAAAAAAATGACCAAACATGACTTCCGAACTAACTCTATGTGACCTCGCAGGTCACTCTTCAACTCAACGATCAAGCGTCTCCCAAGGCGAGCACACTCAAGCTGTAGCCTTCAGAACCACTAAAAACAGAAAAGAACTATAGGCGTGAGTATTAAAACTTAGTAGGCTAGCCCGATATCTATTTCTAATGCACTACCTTTAAAATAAAAGAAATATCATTTCAAGTTTGAACTACAATTTATAAAAGTATGTTTTTATAAATATTTTACTTAAAAACAAAGTATGAACCATTGAACTTAACCATTTCCAAATCTGAGTTCATTTCATTAGTGTCTATTGCTTTTAGAAAGGGAAAGTGATGATTATATTTTCATATTCGTACAAAGAAGATTAAACACATTCATTTGAAAACCATTTCTAGAAACTAATTCAAACCCAATTTATCACTTTCCAAGGAAAAAAATATACAAAAAATCACAATAGTAAGTACACAACAAGGGCAATGCAGAAACACAAAAAAGTCCCAAATCACCACTGCAAGTAACTGAAAAGTCGCAGACATGGGTGAACCTAGGAGATCAAGAATAAACCAGATGACACCCATACATGAGATGTCATCCGTGTTGACATGTCACAAATGATGAAATCAAAACTCTCAATACGTTCGACCATCCATTATCAGGCAGGCCGAGGGAAAAATCCCATAGTAATAAACCCAATATATCCACATACTTTGGGCCACTGGTCAGTACCATAACCTACTAGTGTAGTACTCTTCTTATAATATTCTATCAATATGCTAGATTCCCATGTCTCAAGTGTTCGGAAAGGGGGTGATCCAAACAATGCCAACTAAGCACCCAATCATATAAATATATATAAAGCACAACATGCATCACCCCGAGCCACTCCATGAGACAACCCCTTTTTTAAACTACTCAAACACTCAAGAGACTCTAAGCACGACCTCCCAAACAATGAATTTCAACCAAGGCATTAGGTTGTCCCATGAAGTGGCTCGGGTTGATGTTTGTTGTGCTTTATATATATATGTATATATGACTGGGTCCTCGGTTGGCATCAGTTGGATCACACCCTTTCCATACACATGAGACATGGGAATCTAGCATATTGAGAGAATATTCTAAGAAGAGTGCTACACTAGTAGGTTATGGTACAGACCTGTGGCCCATAGTAGGTGGATATATTGGGTTTATTACTATGGGATTTTACCTCGTCTTTCCTGAGAAAAGATGGTCGAGCGTATTGAGTTTTTTGATTTCATCGAATGTGACATGTCAACGAGGATGATATCTCATGTATTGGTGTCTTCTGGTTTATTCTTGATCTCCTAGGTTCACCCATGTCTGTGACTTTTTAGTTACTTGTAGTGATGATTTGGTACTTGTATGTGTTTCTACATTTCCCTTTTTGAGTACTTACTCTTGTGATTTTTTGTATATTGTTTTCCTTGGAATGTGATAAATTGCTTTTGACATGGTTTCTAGAAATGGTTTTCAAATGAAAGTGTTTAATCCTATTTGTAAAAATTTAAAAATATAAACATCACTTTCCCTTTCTAAAAGAAATAGACACTAATGAAATGAACCCAGATTTGGAAATGGTTAAGGTCAATGGTTCTTACTTTGTTTTTAAGTAAAATATTTAGAAAAACATAATTTTATAAATTGTAGTTCAAACATGAAATGATATTTCTTTTTATTTTAATGTTAGTGCATTGGGAATAGATATCAGGCTAGCATGATGAGTTTTAATACTCATGCCTATAGTTATTTTCTGTTTTAGTGGTTGTGTAGGCTACTGCTTGAGTGTGCACGCCTTGGGCGACACATGATCGTTGAGTCAGATAGTGACCCTCGTGGTCGCATGGAGTTAGTTTGGACGTCGTGTTTGTTCATTTTTATTTTCTTTTGTTCTTGTTTAGTCTTTTTTACTTGTTTTATTTATTCTTCACTACTCTGTGTTATTTTTCCTATTTTATTTATACTAGGAAAAATTGTTCCCATAGCCTCTGTTGATTCCATGGTGTTTGTCACCAGCCCAGGAGGATCGGGAATGCCTCTCGGACCATGTTGCGGATAGGAACGGGTGACCGGTTCAAGGTCGACCTGGGTTGGTTCGTGACAAAATGGTATCAGAGGGAGGTTAGTTCTTAGCAAACCTCACTTTTCAGAGCACCATTTTTATTTGGGATTTCAAGGTAGATGGAGTAGGATTTTCGGGACTTGAGGGGTAGGTGCAGGAAGAGTGTCACAAACTCTTTCCCGTACTGATCCTAAGGTTTCCATGGGAAGTCCAGTTTAATTTGTTAATTTGGGTTTTTTTGTAAATGGTTTGTGATTGGGATATGACAAATGGAGTTAGGATAATAGTCTTCCTAAGCCTAACGGACTGGAAAGCCATGCAGATCTAGGGGAATGGTTCAAGAAGGCTCTCTGTGTCGGTGACGTGTTTGGCATATGGCCTCCATACATATGGTCAAGTCACCCATCGACCCTAGTTCCCTATTTGAGATGTTTTGGGTCTCCTATGACTTTTGAGAATGGTTTCAATTTGAAAAAAAATGTGTTTTGAAAAAAATGGTTGTTTTTAATGACATGTTTAATTTCTGGATTATTTCAAAATAAGTGGTATAAATGATTTGTTTTTGGAAAATAAAGTTGCTTTGTTTTGGACTTGGTGTTCCGATGAGTGCTCACCTATATAGTGGTATGTTGGGTTATGAATGGATTTCATGTATGGTGGATGGATGCCTGAGGTGGCACGGATACATGCATGTGAGTTAGACTCTAAGGAATACAAATGGCTAGGGTTTAACCCACCAAGCTTGTTTTAAATTAAAGATGTTTTCAAAAGAAATTTTATGATTTTATGATGGCTTGTTTTCTTATGTTTAGAGCCTTTCATATATTTGGTGTTTGTTTTTGAGGATTTTTATTTATTGAGTTTCCCTTGATTTGTTTTTTGACATTTCCTTGTCTAGCGGTTATCCCCTTCAAGCTTCGATGGGTGATCGTAGTATGGTTGATCTACCTAAGGATTTTATGCTTGAGTTTCGGAAGCTAGATCCACCTCTATTTTATGGTCAAGAAGACCCTTCTGTAGTAGAGGAGGGGATATGGAAGATTGAAAGGGACTCATTGAGGGTTAACCATGGATATGGTGTAAGTCGGTGTCTCAGAACAAGCCCCGTCAGGATCTTACCTGGGAGTTTTTCAACGCCTTGTTCATTTTTAAGTATTTCACTGAAGAAGAAAGAGTGGGAAAGAGGATGGAGATGTGTTTTTTGCAGTAGGGAGATATATACGTGTTGGAATATTTCCAGCACTTTGTAGAGATAGTCCCTTATGATTCAGGGTATTCCACAGATGACTCCATGAAGGCTCGATGCTTCGAGGCGGGTCTTCGCCCTCATCTACAGTCGAAGGTGTCAGTGTCCAACCTGGCCTCATTTGCTGATGTGGTGAGACAATCCTTTCAGGTCGAAGCCATGATGATAGGAGGTCTTGAAGTGGTCCTCCCCCCTTCAATTCATAGAATTAGTGGGGAGACTTCCACAAGAAGATGAGTAAGTGATCAAAAGTTGATGGAGTAAGTCGTGGAATCAAAAGGCCTTGGGATTTTTCAACAACCTCTTCAGAGTGAGAGATTTTCATGTGTTATCAGTGTGGAAATATGGGTCACAAGAAGTCGTCGTGCCCAAGCGATCTGAAGCCCTTCCAGGCATGTGGACGCCTGGTTAACATGCGGCGATTCTGTTGGGGAATTTCTAGAAATCTTCACAGAGGAAGTTCTCGAAGTGATGTACTGTTGGGTTTTTGTTCAAAGTCTCTGGTGTAAGTTTACTTTTAGTGTAATTGATCTTTTATCATTGCAATTGTACTGATGGTGTTTTGGGGTTTGACATTTATGGGATGTCGTGGGTCTTTTTATGATCTCTGGCCTTCAATGCTAGTATGTCTTTCATTTTAAAATTGTATCCTTTATTTTGTCAAACCAAAAGATGTATGTATTTTATTGTGATTATCAGAACCTGACTGCAAGGTAGGAGGAGCTTCATCCATCAAATCTCCAATGAAAAGGTCTCGGAGTGAAGCCAGCGCATAGTCAGGAACCCCCGGGGAATTTTAAGGTGTCTGGTTAAAGGAGTGCCTATATCGTTGGTGTGGGACAGTTTTAGCATTTTTGTTGTGGTTTCTCTGTCATTGTAAATTCTTTCTCATCACAAAAGTGGTGTTATAGACTTATACCTCACGCAATGTCAGTAATGGTGCATTTTTGGGATGTCAGTCGCCGATTAGTGGCCTTGCAAAGACCACCGATGTAAATCAATTACAACTTTGGTTTGTGTCCATCCCGAAGTGGTGTGCCGGGAGTAGTTGTATTTCGTAGTTTCATTGATCCTGTCCTTGGGCCCTCCCTCCCCACCCATGGGGTAAGGGTTTTTGGTTTGCGTAGAATTTTTGGTTCAACTCCTATTCTTTTCGAATGAGCGTGAGTGGTTTAAATGTTTTTGTTATGATTTTTATAGATTGAGTAAGGCCCAATTCTGGCCTAAGATTGATTTTTGGTTGGTCAGTAACAGGTCAGTCCTTTAGGATGGAGAGACCCACCATGAGTCTCTTGGGATTTTTTCTTAAGTCGTTATCGAATGCTTGTTGAGTTCTTATGGTGGGGAGCTCGGTCATGCCTCCCCTCTATAGGTGATTTATTTCAGACAATGAGGTTCAGTCCCACTAGTACTTGGTGTGATTTCTTTGGGATAAGAGGTTGGATCGTGTTGTGTGGAATCCTTAGGTGTTGATCGGTCGGCTGGATAGTGTTATGGATTTCCGGAGGCAAAAAGAATTATGGTGGAGAGGATTATCAAAACTCGACCCTTGCGTTTATTTTATTTTATAATTTCTTTGACTTTATGTTATTTTTCTGCGGTCCGGGTGAGTGTCAAATGAAGTTTTGAGTTCGTGTAAAGAAAATGCGTGTTTTATGTTCGACGTTGTTGTGCATAAGAGTGGAGTGTGTTTCAAAAACCCTACGCAGCTCCGCCCGGGTAGCGAAGTGACCACCCATTATCATAAAATGAAAAGAAATGATTTTTTAATTAGAAAAAAATTTAATTTCATCGTTTAAATTTTTTATTGCTATGATTTTTATGACCATTAAAATGAAATTAATAATATTATTATCATAATTTTCATCATCATGATTTTTTTATTAGAATTATTCTGTATTACTATCATTATTATTACTATTTTTATCACTATTGTTTTCTCTTATAATAATAATTATTATTACTTTTATTATTATTATTATTAAGTTATTACATTTTCTTTTATTATTATTATTATTATTATTTTTTGTAGTTGGTTTTTAACTCTATTTTTAAGGGTTTTGGTTGACCCCCTCTCTCCATTTACCCATCAGGCTTCTTCTCTCCCTTGGTGTGTGGCGCAAAGACCTAGCCACCACCCCCCTCCTTTCCGTATAGCGGCCAACTGGCCCAACGCCCCTCCCTCTTGGCTGCCCCTTTCCCCTCGCACACAACAGCAGCCCGACTAACCTCCCCATCCGACTCCTGTTCAAACCCCCATCCGGATCCCTACATATCAGTGACGAAACCGGCGGCCCCGGCCTCCCCGGCCTCCACAACTCCTTCAGTGCACCAATCCAGTGTGCCCCATCCTGCTCAGCGAAGCACCCCGTCTCCCTCCTCTCATCTTGATCCCCTTTGTAGTAGCTAGCCGCACGACCTCCCTCCTCTTACAGTGCACCATGCCACCGGCCTCATCCTCCCCTGCACGCGGCGTTCCCCCTCCTACAACCCACCTCCACCTCACGCTCCCTGTGTGTGGCACGACTTCGGACACTGCCGCCTTCCATAAGCACCGTCCTCCACCCATCCTCAGCCCTTAGCCTCCCTCTACCTTCGAAATCACCCCAGCCTCCTCTGCTCCCTACTCAACATGCACAACCCACGCCTCTCAGCTTCCGCCTTCTGCCAGATCAGCACTCCGCCCCCCTAAAAGTTTTTTGTTTTTTTACTTTTACTTTTATTATTATTGTTGTTGTTGTTATTGTTGTTATTGTTATTATTAATATTATTATTCTTATTATCATATTACACTTTTTGGATTATGTGATTTAGTTAATGGTGGGTTTTTATTGGTAGTTTTAGGATTTTTAGGACCCGTGTAGGGAATTTTTGAGCGAGCGTCGTCATCGCGCCTTGTTTCCGAAGTTTCCTTGTCATTGCACATCGATCTCGAGGTAGGTTCCCATTGCACTGCTTTTAAAATTTAAGTTACTTTATTTTATGCTGTTTACGCCCTATATAAATACATATGTGCTAAATATTATTATGCAACATTATAATTCAATTCATGTAGTATGAAAATGGTGTCACTTTTTTATGATTGCGCATGATAATTTTTCAGTTAAATATTTTATTAACTTTAATAAATTTTAAGTAATATAAGATAATTATTTTAAAAAAATGATTATTTGGTGTAAAAAGAGACATTTATTTTATACATGATTCTTGAAATATTTTCTTGACGAACTAACACCCAGTAGTGAAAGAATTCCTGTTTGGATTTTAAACATAATTTGTGAAATATCAAATATTGTTCTGTTTAATGATAAATGATTTCTTCTGAAGCAAGGATAAGTATTCTCGTTCTCATGAGAAATTTCCCGGTTGGCTTTTACAGTTTATTTGGAAAAATAAAATGTTTAGGTCTGGTTTTATAAAAATATTGGTAGCTTATGAGGTAGTGTTTCAGGGCTCCTTAAATGGTTTCCAAACTAGTTTCGGTCTTAAAACGAAGTTGTAATTTCTTTTTAAAGTGGTTATTGTGAAATGTATTCAATGCCCGTTTAGAACTTTATGGAAAACGATGAAAATGTTTGGATAAATATCCTCCTAGGATAACACTCTTTTCTTGGTGACAATTGATTGTTTGGGAGGCCGCGCTTAGAGGCTCTCGAGTATTTGAGTATTTTAAAGGCAATAGGTTTTCCCATGGAGTGGATCTGGGTGATGCCTCTTGTTCTTTATATATATGTATATGATTGGGTGCTCGGTTGGCATCAGTTGGCTCACCCGTTTTCCAAACACTTGAGACAAGAGAATCTGGAATATTGAGAGAATTTTCTAAGGAGAGTGATGCATTAGTTGGTAATGGTACAGGCCAATGGCCCATAGTAGGTGGATATATTGGGTTTATTACTATGGGATTTTTCCCTCAGCCTACCTAAGAAAGGATAGTTGAGTATATTGAGCGTTTTGATTTAATCGTGTGTGACATGTCAATGAGGATGATATCTCATGTATTGGTGTCTTCTGGTTTATTCTTGATCTCCTAGGTTCACCAATGTCTATGACTTTTCAGTTACTTGCAGTGATTATTTGGTACTTGTATGTGTTTCTGCATTTCCCTTGTTCTGTACTTACTCTTGTGAATTTTTGTATATTGTTTTCCTTGGAAAGTGATAATTTTTTTGACTTAGTTTTTAGAAATGGTTTTCAAATGAGGGTGTTTAATACTCTTTGTACAAATTTGAAAACATAAACATCACTTTCCCTTTCTAAAAGCAATAGACACTAATGAAATGAACCCAGATTTGGAAATGGTTAAGGGAAATGGTTCGTACATTGTTTTTAAATAAAATATTTAGAAAAACATTCTTTTATAAATTGTAGTTCAAAATTGAAATTATGTTTCTTTTATTCTAAAGGTAGTGCACTGGGAATAAATATCGAGCAAGCCTAATGAGTTCTAATACTCACGCCTATAGTTAATTTCCGTGTTTAGTGGTCGTGAAGGCTACAACTTGAGTGCGCTCGCATTGGGTGATGCTTGATCTTTGAGTCGGAGAGTGACCCGCGAGGTCGCACAGAGTTAGTTCGAACATCGTTTTAGGTCAGTTTTATTTTCTACTGTTCCTATTTAGTCTTTTCTACTTTTTTATTTATTCTGTGCTGCTCTGTATTAATTTTGCTGTTTTATTTATTTATATTGGGAAAAATCATTCCCACAGCCTCTGTTGATGCCCTATCACTTGTCGCCAGCATGGGAGGATCAGGAATGCCTCTTGGGCCATGTCGCGGATTGACTTGGGTGACCGGTTCAGGGTCGACCCAGGTTGGTTCATGACATATCGATGAACAATCAAACGATGAAATTATATATATTAAATAGATTTATATTAGGTAAGTATTTTCCTTATATTCATATATAGTAGAATAATTCAAAAAATTTAGGGAAAGGTTATTAAAATAATAATACAATATTATTACCTCTATATCTGATGAATCATTGGGCACCTAAAACATTATACATTTATAGTTTTGTGATTTTTGAATTTCTCATAACCATTAATTTTTTTGTGATCAAAAAAATCAATCACCCTACATCATTATTTGTGAATTAAAAAATTATTCTATGTCATTATCTTTACCTTGTCATATTTTATCCAACATGGAAACCCAGTTATGTGTTATTCAAGATGAACTTTCTTATTTTACATTCCCTTTTTTAGAGGATTCTTTTTAAAATCTTTTTATAATATGGATTTTAAAAAAAGAAAATTTAAAAAATAAATCCATTGAAATTCAAGAAATAGTTAAATTATGAGTGTGAAATTTGTCTATGGTTGGTAAAATGTGACACCTTGAAATTATAACAGAGGAATATAATGTTAGATAACATAAATGACACTAAATACCATGATTTGAAGAAAATGTAACACCCCATGAGTTTACAAGAAGAACATCATGTTTTTTATAATATATATGACATGAAATAACAAGAATAGAATATAATGTGACACCCATTGACTTTATGATATAGATTCTCTTTCATATTAATTCATTATCTTATATTTTTTATGATACATGCAACCTGAGTCATGTGGAATTATTAAATAGTATACCATTATAACATAGTAGTTAAATTGATATTTATTAATAATAAAAACTAAATTGTAAAAATTCTGTGTTCTAAATATGTGTAAAATAAATTCAATAGTTATATATTCCATTTAAATAATGTAAGAATACCTTTAATGAAAATGATAAGTTTTATTAAAAATAAAATTTTTCAAAAAAGTGGTTATATAGTGATTTCTACAAATTCAATAAAAATAATTAAAACAATATTTAGAATTTTTTTTAAAAGAAATCAACCCCATTTTTTAAATATTCATTTCAAAATTATCTTTTATTAATTTATGTATAATTATTTAGAATGATCAATTTTTTGATGATTATTGAAAGAATATTGGTTTTTATTGAAAACCTTCATTTTTTTAAATAATTTCAATGTTTATGTTTGATATAATTATTTTAAAATGTTATATTGTTTCAAAAATATTATAATTGATACAACCTAGTAAAATGGAAAAAAATTCATGTTCATTATTGATATTAAAACAATCAATACAAATAGAAATTGGTTTTTTGAAAAACATACCTTTCATCGCCTCTATTGGACTCATTTTAAATTCAATGCTTCCAATTATATGAATGGAATTTTCTAAATTGTATTATATTTTTTTAATAAAATTAATTAATATTATATTGTAAATCCAATATAATTTTTGGTCAAAATGAATTGTGAAAGAAGTAAAATTTTTTTGTCATGTTTATGGTTAAAGTAGGATTACCAGGGGGATAAATAGAATCTATAAGAGTTAAAACGACCAAAATACATTTATAAATTAAATTTTTTAAAAAATTTAATACATTATTACATTCGTAATAATTTTATATACTTGTGGGACACCTTTTAGTCAAAGTGATGGTTAGAAATAGTTAAATAAAAAAAATTCAAAGATATCACCCTCTTCCTATTATATTTCAATTTCATGTTCGCTTATGGACAATTCTAAGATATGAAAAATTATTCATTGTAATTTTAAGAACAATGAAATTAAATTCCTTAGGGTAATTTTTTTATTAATTTATAGTAATTACTTAATTAAGCTAACTACTTATGAAATGCCAATACCATTATACATTAATTAGAAGAAAAATAATATTAATGAAACCAAAAATATAATATGTAATATAAATCGAAAGAATTATTAAATTCCATAAATTGAGGAGATACTATTAAATGATAAATATGTATGAAAATAATAAATTTTAATTCTAAAATTCTCTTGATGATTTTAAAGCCAATTAAAATAAATACTGTCAAAATTGACATTAATGTTATTTTATAATAAAATATATTTTTTAATTTAGTTTCAAATTACTTTAAATAATATCCCATAAAAAGGTATTGGAATATGTTTAAAAATATTACCCATACCCAATTCAAGGAAATATTTTTCCTTTTATAATTATTATATTGATTTATAAACACTAAAAACATTGTTACCATGGTAAAGCGTAGAATGTAGTTGTATGTTTTCCATAACATTAAGTTAAAATTAATTTTATACTAAAATATTATTTTTATTATATAAATTTCATTTATTAAGTAAGAATAGTTCAATAAAAGTACCTATTTATCCTCATTTATTTCTTATCTTAAAGGATAAGTCCCCTAGGTTAAAATTCATGTAATATTAGTGAAAACTAAAATGGTAAAATTAAGAAAAAATAGATGTTAAAGAAAAAATATATTAAAACATGTATTTTTTGTGTGGTGGTGTGGTGTCTTGGCCATATCATCTATAAAATATGTTAATTATATAATTTTTAGCCTCATGGGGTGATTGTGACAACAGAATATAGAATAGCTTTTGGTATTTACAAAAAAACCAGTCCACCAAAATAATGAAAGGGAACTTCCTCCCCTAACTAAAACAAACTTCCATATCCCATAAGCATAAAAAAACCAATAAATATATCTCTCAAACCTCCTTTTCAAAATATTAGGTCATTTGGTAATCCAAAATTTCTATACCTAGTTTACCCAAGAGGAGGTCGAAAGGAGGATTTACTAGTAGAAGGTAACCATCGATGTGATGATCAATCTTTTCATTCTTCTTTTACTACATTAAATTATGATAAAAAATTACAATATAATAATATTACCATATCTCATATAGTTAGATGTTATTTCATTAAATGGAATAACCAATATTTGTATCCTCTTCCATTGGATGGTAAACAAAATTGTCCATCGTGTGTATGGACGGCTACCACTATGCCAAAAAAATGTGACCTATTTTCCATAAAAACCACACATTGTTTGATATAATGACGTATTTTATGTATATATATAATATTTATTATTCAATTATACTTATTAATTTTAATATTTTACATACCTTCATTATTTAAATTTCGATTAAAATATGATGACATTGTTTTTTGTGGACAATGGTCTACGACATGAGAATGCAATGTGATTCATCATTCACATACTAATGTTATCACCCACTTACATTCCCTTTCACAAGTTATAAAGTATAGTTCCACTTGTGCGTACGTACAATATACCATCTCCAATAATTAATGTGATCCATTATACAAGTTTATATTGAACAAATGATTATAAAAATTATTAAATAAAAAAGATATACACAAAATATATATAATTCTAGAGATTATTTAACTATATAATATGGTCAAGAATCATAATTTATGTGAAAAACATGCTTGAGAAAACAAGGTTGTTAACACTTTAATCATTAGTAATATAGAAATTATATAATTGAAGGGGTGATAAGAAGTTAATGAAGGACCATATATGATATTATAAATAATAATATTTTTCTATTATAAGTTAATATACTCTTTATAATAACTATACATGAGCTTATTGTGCGTTCAACAGAAAGGAATCATGATGTGTCATATATTTACAATATTTCTTGCATGAGGAATATTGTATTGATATACACCTAATATCTTTTATATGGTGTATATACTTCACCTTTAACATTTAATGTAATGAATCATTTTACATTATGGAATTTTATGTTTCAATAAGAGTTATTTAATCAAAGGGAATTTGATATGAAAATTACAAAGTGGTAAATAATTTCATAACTCAATTTATTTATATTGGGTTATATTACTTATTAATTTTCATTGTTATTCATATATTTTGTGTCTATGTAATTTTTTATATTATCTTTTATTTTTCACTTTTTAATTTGTATTTTTATTTGATACACATAATCGATTCGTTGATTTATTATCTCTTCAATATTATGATCATTATAATGGTTGATCGAACAAAATTATCTTCTGTGGGACATATTTTAGGATATACACCAATTTTATTTTATGATGTGTGTCTACATAAATTATGACATGTGATGTCATGAATATATTTATATTCATCATATTTAATTTAAATTTTATTTTATTTTATTTATTTAATGGGGTTTCTAATTCAAATGATACCGAAAACATATAAGATTAATGTTTCTAAATAAATTTAATCAGGATGTTCTATAAATTAATTTACAAAGAATGAAATTATCTGATAATTTTATAACAAATCCATTTAATTTATTGATCCATTATTTATCCATGTTTTTTTCATGTAATAATGTCATTTTCCTCTTTTAGGTAACAAAAAATCTTGAGAAACTGTTTTTACTAAAATCAAACATTATTTATCTATTTAATAAAAATTATTCTTCCTTCCAAAATTTTTTTTTCTAAAAAGAGTTCAAAAATAATATATTTTGTATTTTTAAATTAATATTTACTAATAATTTTATTTAAAAGAATGAAATGAAAATTAATATTATTATTTTTTCGAATAAGGAACATTTTCAATTTTTTATAGAAATGTGAAATGAAACTTAATTTTTAACTTATTTATCATGTATATATCCTTCCACCATCCTAAAGAATCATTTATTAAAATATAATGTTACATGTTTAAAAATATACTTTTAGAGAAAAAAAATTTCTTAACATTATTGAATTTTCGTTAAATGTTATTTAAAATGTGATAAGGTTATTTTCCTTAAGAATTTTTTTCAATATATATTTATGGAATTTCAATACACCAATGAAATAAAATTTTTGTGTTACATACATTAAACTAGAGATACGTTTTAATGAAATCATCATTATTCTTTATATGATTTATTGTCAGTATAACTAGTGTAAGTATTGTTATACTCTTTCCTGATTAATTATTGTAATCATTAAATTTCCATTGATATATAAAGTTTCTTATGATCATTTGAAATTATATTTCCCCAAATATACATATTATTATTTATTAATATTATTATTAGTAAATATTTTTATCATGTCTTCATGTGTTTTTTTATTATAAAATTTATACGATGGACTGGTGAAGTATTTATATTTTGTTTTCATTATTCAATATGAAAATTTATTAATAAGTAATATTGTTCAAATATTAAATAAATCATTAAATATATGAGTAATTCGTTTTATATGTACATACATGTGGGTCATGGTTATAGATATCCCCTTGATGCATTGGTGTTCTGATGAGACCAAATTAATTTGATATCATGATTTAAATGGATTTTTTTGTGCATACCTAACCATAAATTAAACTATATAGAAACATGATATAGAGGGTAAATTCAACATGATTCTAAAGATCGCGACATAAAGTATTAATAATTTCATTCAATAATATTTCTTTAATTTTTATAAATGATATTAATTCACTTATATTAACCATGGATTCATTTTTTTCTCTTGTTATTGATTAAATGACATGCCTTTTATGTTATTTACCTATTTGTATTGTTTTTTATTTATTTAATTTTGATAGTTAGGTTATTGATTAAGTGTATTATTTTTTCATATATTTACCATTCAATGTTTATTATGAATAATTGATTGTACTTCATCTATGTTTGAGAGATTCCATCATAAATAACATTTACTTAGCCTTTTTTCTCACCCATATTTTTTCCTTGTCCCCAGATATAAAAAAATAATATTTTAATAATTTGAGGATAACAAATATTATCATTCACTTTTCGTAATTTATGGTTTCAATTGTAATGTGGTACTCATTTATATATCCATTTTACTAAGACCACTAAACAATTCGATCCTTTGTGATGCGAGCAATTACCTATAGTGCTAAAGTAACAAAGTAAACACTATGTATAGCCTACTAGAGTCATGGTCCTTATAGTACCATGGTGTTTGTCATGATCATGTTGATAATGAGAATAAAAAAATTTATCATCCATAAAATACAATAATAAACAATCCACTTATGGTGAAACACTCGAACCATCCAAGACATAAAAATAACGGGTGCATTCCTGAGGCTGAATGGATTTACTTTATTCTCAAAAAGAATATACCTTATTCAAAAAGTATTACAAGATATACCTGGATTCTTGATTTATAACTGATTATAGGATCATCCCAATTGTACCATAATAAAAACACTTGAGCATGAATGGTGGAAAAATATATCTTTTATTAAAGGCTATAGATACTAGTTCTTAATAGTAAGTTGATTCATACATTAGTAATCCATACAATTCCTAGGGACACCACCAAAACAAATTAGTTAAAAGAATGAGTGAATACCAAGACTAAGTACTAGGTCATATAAACCCATTACCTTAAAATCTCTCTAACTATATTCTGATTTCCCAAATCTTTGTATGAGATATCCTATAAGGATGAATAGATATATGTGATTCTCCTAAAACTAACTAAATAGTAAAATCTCTCTCTCTCTCTCCCATTGTAGATGAAACAAAAAATTCATCATAGAAGGCATCCATTAAAATATCCACTACTTCAAGGAATTTTTTCATTCATGCTCCATGATAAAAAGAAAATTTCAATAAATATCTAATGTCATTACAACCCATCTATGGTTCCCAAATCCCTCTTGACATGGTTGGACTTCCCATTCACCATTTTATATATAGTTTCCTCCCTCTGGTGGTTATAAGGGAACCTAATTTTGATATAATTAAATATGTTACCATCTAGGAACCATCAATTACATTATATGAATGACATCAAATATTTTAATCTAATGGAGGAGGAGGTTTCATTGGAAATGGTTACTTATAATATTAAGGGAGAACTCCCTTCATTGGAATACGCTTTTTGATCATACTTTCAACAGAGTATCAAGATTCTATACTGCACAAAAGTACACGATCTCAAGGGAGAGGATTTCTATAATATCTATAGTTATAATATAAAATTTTGATATCTAATTAAATTGAATAGATAATATAGTATATTTTTCTTGAATAAAAATATGAAAAATAGATGGTTCAACACTCTTCTCCTCTAGTATAGGTTGTACTATTTATCTAGCTTGATTTGTGGCCCTATGTTACAACCAGACTACCCTAAGATTGTATACCCTATGCTATTTTCATATAAATGTCTATCTTCCTCAAACCAATCCACCTATTCATTAATATTGACTAGTATTAATCTAGTTGACTTCCTAACATGGAACTACTAAACCACATCCAGTACCTAGGGTGGGAGATGAACCTATCTTACTTATAATTGGTGAAAAGGTTCTAAAAATTCTCTAATGATGACACATCCTTCCTCATTCCTGACTCTATACAATTTCTTTACAACACTTGATAATCATGCGGTCTGGATTCCATAAATTATGGCATATCACGTAGATATATAGGCGCAAACTATGAGTATTGGTTCTCAAAAAAAAGATAAATATAATTATTTCCTCAACCAAAATAATAGCTTCACATCCTTGGAAATAAATTGCCATTCCACACACCTTCATCTATTATAAGTTCAATATAAGAAATGAGAAATTAGTTTACAATTCTTGAAATAGTATTCAAAAGAATGAAATTCATGAATAAATGGTTGTCCTACCTAATCAGATCTTCAATCAACAGTTCATTATCCAATTTATCTCTAGAAATAGAAAATAAAAATATTATATCCCAGTATAGTGGGATAAATTGTCCACTACAGACATAGAATCTAGATATAGGTACATAAACCCCATATCTCGTTCTTAACACATGTTTTTTCATAAATAATTAATCATAGAATGTACATTGGAAATTCCAATAAACCATATCGTGATGATGATCTTCCCAGGTAATAAAGTCCCACTACCCCTTTGAAAACCCATTTTTCATATAAGTTGGGATATTTAACTCATTTCCAATGGAATTTACATATGATCAAGAATTTCTAAAATTTATTCTCTCTAGTAATCAATAGATTCGGGGTCACCATTACCCAATAATATAGGTGGAAATTTCAGTTGAAAATCAATTGTCAAACCTACAATAGTAAGGCTAACATATAGTGCTCTTTGAATGATCTAGATGAATCATATGAAACACTATTGAAAATAATATGTAGTTTCTAAAACAGGTATAATAGGAGGTTCTAAAGGTGGACCTACATATGGGTTATTATGGTGGTACTGCTCAAACTACATATAGAGAAAACTCCACACCACCTTTATAGAATTTGAAATAATTCCATCATGTAGGAATATTTCTAAAATTCCAAACACACACATTAATATGAGTTTTGATTCTAGAATATATCACATATATAATAATATTTTAAGTAAAAATCCCTCTTATTAGAGACAATACTCATATTCCTACAATTAAATCCCTGTCTATTTGATTTGGAAGACTATAAACGAACACCAGAGACACTCCCCACACAAACTACAATGGAAAGGTCTGGTTCAAGGTCTCATATATTATATAATATGTTTCATTACATGGAATTTCAATTACAGGTTATAGAGGAAATCACCCATTATGTTTAAATTTAAATCCCAATTTCATGATAACCATTTCATTAAGAAATTCAATTAAAAAATTATATATATATATATATTCTGTCTTTGTTAAATTCATCTATCATTCCAAAAATATAATTTCCTATGATTCATCTATTTTAAAAGGAAAAAACTAAAACCACACTATTATGATGTATTAATTCTATGGATCATTATCTCTAATATGTATAGGTACACACAATTTATAATATTAAATTTACATCCATTTAATTTCAAAATATATTATTTTATCCCATGTTACCAATACACATTGGCTCAAACATGAAATAATTTTTTAGTTAAGGTGAGAATATATAGCTATATAGAAAAATTTGATTTAGGTTTATTCATAAACATTACCATGCATATTATTTGATATATTCCTTGATGAAATGTTATTAAAATTTATAGATATAGAAATAAAGCAACTAAAAGAGGTTGTTGGAAATGTATAAAATAATAAAACATGAAAATGAATATTCATGACAGTCAAATCCTCATGTTAATATCATGATGAATGTAAAATGTTTCCTTTTTATACTATTCTATGTGTGTACTAAAATATTTATTTATAATAATTTGAACTAGTCATTATCCTCAAACTATTACAAAATAAGTAAAACTGTAATTGAAAAAAAGTAGAATAGTAAGTCGCATCTCATCAAACATGTCTTTTTCTAGGTATATGGGTTAGATGATCTGATATTAATGCCCATTAAATTTTTTTAACACATCCTAATCTATTATCTAATAATCCCAAATGGTAATGTATAGAAATGAAATTATCATTTTCCACATTATGACATCACGGACCCAGTTCACTTATATGTAAGAAAATAATGATGAAGCCAAGGCCCGAAGAAAGCCTCCACATATTCTAGAGACTTATGAATAGTTTTAAGGGTCTATGATTTTAGGTTTGGGAAACAATTACATATTTATCAGAGTGGTGTAAAATTGTGTTGTTAATATACAATTTGAAGAAAAAATATAATAAAAATTTTAAAAATCATATGGTAGTGGATTTAAATCATCCATATAAATAAAAAAAATATAATCAATATCCAGTATCATATACAAAATAATATTTCCAGAATAGTATACAATGATAGAATTAGATGAAACTAGTATAATGAATACAAAAATACATGTTACAAAAAAGATAAAATTTAATAATGGTTATCTCAACTATCATCATGAGAACTACCTCATCCACCTAGACACAAAATCCATAATTCTATAGATATTAAATCATCCATAGTAGAATACTATGACTTGTCCCCACTAACATCCATGAAATCTATCAAGGTAACAATCAGTATCCACAATAGAGTGTGTGTAAAAATCAGTATCCTACCACAAATTATCTCTATAACTAATCAATCATCTGATTATATGATGAAGAAGTATATAGTTGTTGATAAAAAATGATATAAATGAACTAAAAGAACCCACATCATCTCGTTTTCTTCGCAATATACCTATTTGATATGACTTATTTTGGATTGTTCCACAATTTCTATTGTTGGTCGGATTGGATACTCAAGAGGGGGGTGAATTGAGTTCCAATTAAATTTTTTGTTTAAAATAATTTACCAAAATCCCCCAATTTAAAATACTAATTGAATTGTAGTGAATTTGAACTAAAGCAAACTTTAAGGTAGGTTCTCAAGGGATTGATTAATTCCCAGTTAATCTAATAAGAAGATCATATTATGTTTTGAAACTAACCTAATGATTTACAAATAATGCAAACACTTTCTAATTCAATTATCAGAGTAACGTTGAAAAATAGTTTAAATTTTAAAGCACTTAGTAGCGGAATAAAAAGGTTTTAGATACAACTAAACAAAGCACAGTAGATATAACCAAGAGGTTCAGTCCCAGGCTGAGACTTAGTCCTCTCAACAATTTATATAAATTGATCCACACCCTGGATCAGGGTTCACAACAGTTTACAACTGTCCAGGTCAGAGACCTCTACCACGGTTCTACGTGGGAAACAAAAACAACAGCAAATACAGCTGTCCAGGTCACACACGACCTCTACCACTATCCACAGTGGGAAATAGAAGATGTAAGGAGTTTGAATGAGGATTTACAGATCCTCCAATTAATGTTCAGGAGACAGTGTGTGTTTAAATTAAAACTGATGACACACACTGCTCGTAATGTAAACAATAAATCACTGAGCAAGATATAGAGTTTAGAGTGGCTCTAGTGATTGCAGTGTAGCTCTGGACTCCTTCAGATTGATCAGAATTGGTTCTGAGTTCTCTTCTAGTTTTTTTCTGGAAAACAGAGTGTCGTCTGCTTGACATCTAGGTTCAGAGATAGTGAAAATGTAGTCGATGAAGTTCTTCAATGTCCTCGTGAATGTAAAAAGCTCTTCTTGAGTGAGCATGAGTGTATATGAGATTCTTGTGTCTTCTTGGTCGTGCATGTATATCTGTACGAGCTCTTCTTGTGTATGTCACTTGTAGATCACTTCTGTATTTCACTTGTATCTGTTGCAGCAATAGGGACTTCTTGTATTTATGACACGAGCTCTGGCAAAAGAAATGATTTCTTTTTGTAGGTACGAGGTACGGTTCCCTGACATCCAACAACCTTCATTAAACAAATGACAGAGAATTAAAATATACCTAATATGACCGTGGTTAGATTAAACAAATATAAAGAAATTAAGGCAACTTCATATTCTCTGGAACGATATCTTTGGATATCGGTAGCCTTGTGTCACGGTAGGTCTTTGTATCGGTAACCTCTTGTGTAACGGTAGCCTTTCTATCGGTAGACTTCATGGCTGTCGGTAGACTTGATCGGTAGCAGTAGACTTAATGTACCAGTGACCTTTAATGTAACGGTAGCCTTCATGTACGGGTAGCTTGGTGTATCGGTAGACTTCCTTCGGTAACCTGTATGTAATGATAGAATTGCATAACAGTGAATTTTCTGTATCGGTAAGCTTAAATAATAGTGACTTGTCTGTATCGGTGACCTTCACATAACGATAGACTTGTTGTACCGGTGGACTTGATTTATCAGTTACCTTATACATAATGGTGGACTTTACAAATTGGTAGCTTTGTTCTGTAATGGTGACCACTTGTTTGTTTAATCATTCTATTGACAAAATGGGTTAAGTTAGAATATATATCCATCCAGTAACGGAATTCTCCGAAGATAATATAAATATTATAATATATGAATATTTTCATGGTGTACAGAAATACTGAAATAAGTAATTAATCATTAATCAATATAGTTATTATCAAACTATAATTGAGTATAATTGGGATTATCAAAATATGAGTTCAACTAATTCTATCAGAGGGTTCAACAATCTCCCCCTTTTTTATAATCACAACTTAGGCCAAAGTATTAAGAATAATAAAATGGTGTCAGAGGAAAAATTTCCTAAAAAAACATTAAAACAAAGTTCTCATTTTCCCCCCTTTCAATTGCACTCCCATTTCTCATTAGTTTCATTTTCTCCCCCTTTTTGATTAAAAAAAGAAGGGTAGAAGCAGAGAAATGTAGAGACTAAAAGAGAACAGATTACAAAGAAACATAAACATAGTAAAGTGGAGAATGTAAGAATAAATTTCCATTAAATCACAAAAGGTACAAACTAATAAAGTCATTATAAGAAAAATATAAGTGAATCCTATCAAAAACATCCAAAATCACTCAATCGTCCTCTTGAACAGGAGTCTTTCCCGTAGGATCAGAAGAGGGTGCAGGTTCAGATTGAATAGATGGCTTGGGAATAGCTGAAAGAACAACTGGAGGGTCATCCACTAAAACTATACGGGATCTGAAATATATGCTCCTCTGTGGGATCATAGGTGTCAAGCTTTGAATAGCCTAAACTAGAGTAAACTGAGGTGTACACCTAGAGGCAGAGGCTGGAAGATCAGGAAGTACAATCACAGGTCTAGCATCCACATGCAAGAAAGGTAGAAATAGGTTCCTGAAATCCATAATTATACTACCTCCTCTCTCCATTGCTGACACAAAATCATCTCGATTTTCAATGAATTTATCCAAGGCAGGAGTAAGCTCCCTGAGCTTACTAACCTGTTCTATGAAAGCTTGAGTCACTGGAGGCAACTTCATGTTCTCCATGAAAAGCTTGAAATGGTTGGTCATTTGATGCTTGGTATAGACCTTCTCAAAGTAAGCATCCACCTTATTCTTAATGGCCTCTTGAGAAGTAGTAGCTGCCCGTAGGTGATCATGAACAAAGCTACTAAATTCCCTAGTGGTAGCAAAAATCTGAGTATCCGAGGTGCCACTGGTACTGGCCTTAGCCAACTCTTCTTGGATCACAGTTCTGATCTGGTCAAAGTTCACAGTGGAGCCGGATGAGGGAAGGGGTTTTACCGAGAAAGATACTATCTCTTTGAAAGACTGTGTCAAATTACTAACCAACTTCTGAACAAGTGCATCTTGACTGTTCCAATGTTCTTTGACTGATGTCATAAAAGCCTCAAATACGTCCACAAATTGCTTGACTACTTATTTCATATATCTGATATCAGTATTCACTTGGGTTTTAGAACTGTTCATCGAAGTTAATGAAGCAATCAATTGTCTTAGAGCAACCACAGCTCCGGTACAACTCTCAATTTGAGTATGGCATACTTTAAATTCATCCATCATTTCTTTCAGTGGACTAGAAACAGAACATCCCAGAGATAGCTCTAGGGATTTCTCCACACTCCTCATTTCATCAACCATGCTTTTCTTCAAATCTACCACTAATTCTCTCAGTTCTTTCCTTTCAGCCTTTAAGGACTCAGGGTCCTCCTTGGTTGCCAAAATTTCAGCCACAACATGTAGGATAACTGAATCCATTTGGGGCTAGACTTCCTCATCAGAATATCCATAATTGAGTCCAAGTACCATATATCCTGGATTTGATGACCATCCTTAGATGTCATACAACACAGAAATTGAACCAAGATGCTCCCCCTAACTTAGAGAATTCTCCTGAGAAATCTCCTCTAACTGTTCTGCTCGAGGTAACTCTACAACCTCCTCTGCAACTTCAGCAGATTCAACAACCATTTGCTCTGATAGTTCAACAGTAAGGTTAGTCCTATCCTTTTCTGAGTCATCAATGACTCTCTCATCAATGGTAGTATATGCCACTTCTACTTCCTGATAAGGCACAATCTTGTCAGTATTATCAATCATAGGGCTCCAACTGAGCTCTTCTTCTTCATTTTCATCATCATCTGCTTTAGAAGAAGCCTCCTTTTCTCCATTAACAAAATGATTGGATTTGGTTGCCTCATCCTATTCAAAGGTGTCCTTGACAACATACTGATATGATTCTTCTTCTTCTTCTGTGGTCTCAGTATCACTGTCCTTCAAAACCGTTTCTCTCCTTGGTAGTTCTTTTGGAGGGCTAGCTGGTCCATAGGAAATATTTTGATGCACATGACTAGGTGGTAAATCTGGGTCTCCTCCTTCCTCAACTGACATCTCTTCCTCCTTAGTTTCAGCCTCATTATCACTGTAGACCGGTTTTGGCTCATCTGGTCCAAGACCAGGATCCCTCACATCCTTTGGTCTAGAAGGATGGTCCACAGGAGTGTACTTGTCATAGAATTTACCTTCATCATTAACCCATGATTTCTTCCAAGGGTTCCAGCTAACTTTCATATACTTACAAAAAGTACTGGTGATGCAAAAATTATCCTTAACCACAACAGTTTCATCCTAAGGTCCAACTACCTCCTTTTCCTTCAACAAAATAGAAATCAACATAGAAAAGAATAGTGCATTGGACTTAGACTTAGTTCTAGTCATATCCTCAATATGAATCATTAGCAATCTGCACAAATTCACCTTTACTCCATGCTTTAACAGATACAACATATAAATATCCTGAAATATGTGGGTAGAAAAATCTCCTCTCCTTGGACTAATCACATGCTGAATGAACTTAAAAAGTAGTTTATCCTCCCCTGCCATCTCTACAGCAATGATCTTTCTAGGAGTTCCATTTCCTGTCAATTCTAACAAGGCATCCTCATATTTGAAAAGTCACTATCAGTAGATATGGATTTTGAATAAAATCCATAATCACCTCTATGAGGAACTCTAAGGTTCTCAGCCCATTCAACAGATGAAAACAAAAACATTTGACCATTCACAAAAAAAATCATCCTATTCTCTTCTTTTGAAATCTCAAAACAGACAAACTCATAGAACTCCTTTACCTGTATAGGATAATATGGTCCATTATTGTTCATGAAGCATTCAAGCCATCCTTGCTCGTGTAAAATCTTCAGAATCAAGGACTTAATTTCCAATAGCCATTCTGCACATAACTCCTTTTCCAATATAATTTCTCACTTCGATAAATGCGGATTCACAGGATTCCTTCAAGCAACACCTCTACTGCTTCCACTACCACCAGCATTGGTTACTTTATTCTTCCTAGCTTGCGGCGCATCACTCCCTTCATCCACTGAGGGTCGCGTCACACAGTCCATTTCAGATTTTGAGGCTTAGGGTTTTGCGATCTTGAGAGGTTTAGATAGGAGGGATTCAAAAAGACGGGTTCGCAGTGATTGAGTGATGTCTAGAGTCGGGTTTAATTTCATTTAGGATTCACATATAAAATAAATCTCATATTAAAAAAAGTTCTAAGTCTTGACCTTAATACGAAAATTTTAAAACAGCGCGAGAGATGTACCGGTGAGGTGTCCTTAAACGGTGAGGTCTATCCTAACGGTGAGGTCTATCCTAACGGTGAGGTTTAGCTAACGGTGAGGTTTATCCTAATGGTGAAATTTATCCTAACGGTGAGGTTTATCCTAATGGTGAGGTTTATCCTAATGGTGAGGTTTATCTAACGGTGAGGTTTATCTAACGGTTTTAAGAGTAAGTTATCATTCCTAATTCATGTGTAATAAAACTTAATCTTTCTGAACATAATGCCTTAGTGAAAATATCAGCTAATTGGAGTTCAGTGCCTATAAATTCAAGAGTTATATCACCTATTTGATAATGATCTCTTAGAAAGTTGTGTCTAACATCAATTTTTTTGGTTCTAGAGTGACACACAGGGTTATTTGAGATGTTGATCGCACTAGTGTTATCACAGTTAATTGAAACATGTTTAAAATCAAATCCATAGTCCAATAAAGTGTGTTTAATCCACAGAATCTGTGCATAGCAACTACCAGCAGCTATATACTCTACTTCAATAGTAGATAATGCAACCGAGTTCAGTTTCTTACTACACCATGATACTAGGGACTTTCCAAGTAAATGACATGTTCTAGATGTGCTCTTTCTATCTAACTTGCATCCAGCAAAGTCAGCATCTAAATAACTTATTAAATCAAATTATTGTCCTTTTGGGTAAAACAATCCCAAATTAGCAGTATATTTAAGATATTTGAAAATCCTTTTAACAGCAAGTAAGTGTGACTCTTTAGGGTTAGCTTTAAATCTAGCACACATACATACACTAAACATAATATCAGGTCGACTAGCAGTGAGATAAAGTAAACTCCCAATCATACCTCTATAATTAGTTTGATCTACTGGTTTCCCAATTTCATCAATATCTAATTTACAGGTGGTACTCATAGGTGTATAACTCCCCATAATACTATCCAAACCAAAACGTTTTAATAAATCCATAGTATATTTACTTTGATTTAAAATAATACCATCTTCAGTTTGAAAGATTTGAAATCCAAGAATGTTCTTAAGCTCCCCCATTAAGCTCATTTCAAACTCATTTTTCATAACCTTTGAAAATTCTGTACATAGAGAATTTTTAGAAGATCCAAAAACAATATCATCAACATATATCTGTACTATTAAAACATCTTTTTAAATTCTTTTTATAAAATGAGTGGGATCTTCCATTCCTTTTGTAAATCCTTTTGAAATAAGAAAATTTGTAAGTCTTTCATACCAAGCTCTTGGAGCTTGTTTTAAACCATATAAAGCTTTAGAAAGTTTAAAAACATGATTTTGAAAATGAGGATTTGAGAAACCAGGTGGTTGTTCTATAAAAACATCTTCAACAATAAAACCATTTAAAAAAGCGCTTTTCACATCCATTTGATATAACTTGAAATTCAGATGTGATGCAAAGGCAAGTAAGATCTTAATTGCTCTAATCTAGCTACATGTGCAAAGGTTTCTTCATAGTCAATTCCTTTTTTTTATTGTAACCTTGTGCAACTAGTCTAGCTTTGTTTCTAATGATGTTTCTAGATTCATCAACTTTGTTTCGAAACACCCACTTTGTGCCTATGGTTAAAGTGCATTTAGGTCTTTATACTAATTCCCAGACTTTATTTCATTCAAATTGATTTAGTTATTCTTGCATAACCATTACCCAAAATTCATCATTTATAGAATCATTGATATTTTTAGGTTCCAATTGTGAATGAAATGCTTGATGTTCAACCTGATTTCTTAGAGAATCTCTATTATGTGTTTCTCTATCTAGATTACCTACAATAGCATCTAAAGGATGGTTCTTTAGAGTCCTAGTTGGTCTCAAAAAGGTAGGGCTAGAGATTTCAGGTTCATCAACAGGTTGGGAATCAATAGAAGTAAGTTCTGGATTTTTTCCAGATTTGGATGTTTTAACTACAGGTCCACTGTCTTTATCATTAAGTTTCAACAAAGAGAGATCATCTTCTAGATTTTCAAGAGAGGCCTTAGGTTCATGTGGATCAGTTTCATTAAATTTGATGTGAATAGATTCCTCCACACATTTGGTTCTCTTATTGAAAACTCTATAGGATTTACTAGAAATAGAGTAACCTACGAAAATTCCTTTATCACTCTTGGATGAAAACTTGTTAAGATTATCTTTGGTATTAAGAATAAAGACTTTGCAACCAAAAACTCTAAAGTAGATAACCTTAGGTTTCCTATGGTTCCACAACTCATAAGGGGTCTTCTTAAGAACAGGTCTGATCAAAACTCTATTGATAATATTACAAGCTGTATTGATAGCTTCAGCCCAAAAATAAATAGGTAGTTCATACTCATTGAGCATGGTTTTTCCAATTTCATGAAGGGTTCTATTCCTCCTTTCTACTACACCATTTTGCTGAGGTGTCCTAGGGGCAGAGAAATTGTGACTATAGCCATTGTGCGAGCAGTAGGATTCAAACGCATGACCATGATCACTTCTCAAGGATTTAATATTAAGTCCACTAAGGTTCTCTACAGACTTGGAAAATTTAACAAGGTAAGAACAAGCTTCACTTTTGCGAGCTAGAAAATATACCCAAGTATACCTAGAATAGTCATCTACTATAAGATAAATATAATTCTTCCAATTTAAACTAGAAACTCTAGAAGGTCCAAACAAATCCATGTGAACCAACTCGAGAGGTTGAGAAGTTGACACTTATTTCTTTGATTTAAAAGAATCATTATATTGCTTTCCCTTTTGACAGGGATTACAAAATTTATCTGCTGGGAATTCAAGTTTTGGTAGGTCTCTAACTAAGTTATTCCTAGTGAGTTTTCTAACTGAATGTACATTGCAGTGTCCTAATCTTCTGTGCCAAATCCAAGAATCTTTATAAAAAGAATTTAAACAAGTAATATTTTTCATAGCTAAAGAATTTAAATCAACATCATAGACATATTCATTTCGCAAGGGAGAAAATACTAAAGAGTTTTTAGAATTAAAAACATTACAAGAATCATTTTCAAATTTAACATTAAAACCATCATCAAATAACTAAGAAATACTTAGTAAATTATACTTATGTCCATCAAAAAATAGAACTTTAGAAATTAATACCAAGTCAGTGTTACCAATCTGGCCTAAGTCAATGATTTTCCCTTTAGAATTATCACCAAAAGTGAAAAAACCTCCATCAACTCTGACTAATATTTTAAAGCTAGAGAAGTATCCTGACATATGTCTTGAACATCCACTTTCCAAGTACCAAGTCTTTCTACAAGAGCTCTTTAAGAAGGTTCTCTACAAAACAGATTTAGATAGGAAATGATTTTGGTACCCAGATTTTCTTGGGTCCAGACAAATTAGCCAATAAAACTTTAGGTACCCAAATTTGTCTTATGGGTCTCATAAGATTTGTAGAATCAATATATTTATAAAGATAAACCTTATTATATCTGTAACTATGAATATAAATAGTTGAAGCATATGAACTTCCAGAACTATAACTATCTACATTCTGTCCAAATTTAGGAATAAATCAAGTTTTGGTAATTTTTCTTTGTCAAGGTTGATATCCTATACCAGTAGTATATCTAGGTGAAATCTGCTTACCTAGCATTTGAGTAAGAGTATCTTTTCCATTTGTGAACTTTTCTAAATCCTTCCTAAGTTTCTCATTTTACAATTTTAGTTAGGTTTTTTCTTTAAGAAACTGAGCATTCTTTTCCATTTCTATTTCAAGATCAGATTTATGTTTAACAGTTAAAGAATACTGTTTCTTTAAACCATTGTATTTGTCATTCAGCTCATTACAGGTTTCTTCCAACATATAAAAGTATTCAAACAGTTCATATTTTGACATATTTTCAGAATCAGAATCATCTTCAGAATAATATGAATTTAAAGAATGAGTTTTGGATGTTACCTCAGAAGTGTTCGACATAAAACACATGTTTGCCTTATTTCTGTTTTCAGTCTCAGAAGCTTCAGATTCACTAGATCTATCCTCAGAAGCACTCCACATAGACTTCATGGATTTCTTAAACTTATTATCCTTATACTCATATTTCTTCTTGTATTTTAGCTTTGGACATGCCGCTTTTATTTTTCCTTTTCTTTTTCATTCATAGCAGGAACTTCATCAGATTTGTCAGATTTCATCCAGTCCTTTTTTATAGTGTCCCTTGTTGTCATACTTACCTTTGTAATTTGATTTTCTGAAAAACATCTTCTTCCTATAAAACTTCTTAAATCTTCTGGCTATGTGAGCCATTTCTGCATCACTGTCAGATGCACTTTCACTTTCTTCACAGCTTGAGCTATCACTTACAGCTTGAAGTTTCTTTTTATCCTTATTCTTTGAAGTAGATGTCTTGAAGGCAACTGACTTCCTTTTTGGTTCATATTCTTCTTCTTTGTTTACCTTAATTTCATCTTCATACATCATCAACATACCAATAAGTTCCTTGACTGGCAGTTCACCAATATCACAAGATTCTCTGATTGAAACAGAAGTTCCCCTCCATCTTTCAGGTAGGCATCTCAAAATTCTCATGATCTTCTCCTTTGATGGAACATCCTTTCATAGTGAGATCATTTTATTGAAAATTTCGTTAAACCTGAGATACATATCATAAATGGGTTCATCAGGCTTCATCATAAAATTACTATATTTAATAGTATAGGTGTTCAATCTCATTTCCTTAACGTTAGTTGTTCCTTCACGAGAAACACTTAAAGTATCCCAAATTTCATATGCAGTCTTACAAGAAGATATTCTATTAAATTCCTCATCTCCTAAATCACAATATAGAGCATTCATAGCTTTTCAATTATTATTGTAAGCTCTCTTAGTAGCTTCACTCCAAGTAGATCTAACATTAGTGGGAATTTTATATTCTGATTCTATGGCAGTCCAAATATCAAAACCCATGCTTTCTAAATGAATTTTCATCTTAATCTTCTACTGAGCATAGTTGTTTCCATTGAAAAATGGTGGTCTATTAGTAGCAACACCTTCAAGTCTGTTATCCATGATAACTAGGTTAAAACAAAAAATTTAAAGAGATAAAAATTTAGAAATAACAGAAATTTTAAGAACATTAAAATACAACTAAAATCACAGTTGAAAAACAGAGTACTTCAGAAAATATTATAATCCTATGATACCAAATGTTGGTTTGAGTGGATACTCAAGAGGGGGTGATTTGAGTTCCAATTAAAATTTATGTTTAAAATCCTTTACCAAAATCCCCCAATTTAAAATACTAATTGAATTGTAGTGAATTTGAACTAAAGAAAACTTTCAGTTAGGTTCTCAAGGGATTGAATAATTCCCAGTTAATCTAATCAGAAGATCAGATTAGATTTTGAAACTAACCTAATGATTTAAAAATAATGTAAACACTTGCTAATTCAATTATCAGAGTAACTTTGAAAAACAGGTTAAATAATAAATCACTTAGCAGTGGAATAAAAAGGTTTTAGATACAACTAAACAAAGAACATCAGATATAACCAAGAGACTCAGTCCCAAGCTGAGACTTAGTCCTCTGAACAATTTATATAAATTGATCCACACCTTGGATCGGGGTTCACAACAGTTTACAACTATCCAGGTCAAAGACTTCTACCACAGTTCTACGTGGGTAAAAAAAAACAACAGCAAATACAGCTGTCCAGGTCACACACGACCTCTACCACTATCCACAGTGGTAAATAGAAGATGTAATGAGTTTGAATGAGGATTTACAGATCCTCCAGTTAATGTTCATGAGACAATGTGTGTTTAAATTAAAACTGATGACACACACTGCTCGTATTGTAAACAATAAATCACTGAGCAAGATATAGAGTTTAGAGTGGCACTAGTGATTGCAGTGTAGCTCTAGACTCCTTCAGATTGATCATAAATGGTTGTGAGTCCTCTTCTAGTTTTTGTTTGGAAAATAGATTGTCGTCTTCTTGACATCCAGGTTCAGAGATAGTGAAAATGTAGTCGATGAAGTTCTTCAAAGTCCTTGTGAATGTATAGAGCTCTTCTTGAGTGAGTGTGAGTGTGTATGATCTTCTTGTGTCTTCTTGGTCGTGCATGTATATTTGTACGAGCTCTTCTTGTGTATGTCACTTGTAGATCACTTCTGTATTTCACTTGTATCTGTTGCAACAACATGGATTTCTTGTATTTATGGCACGAGCTTGAAAAAAAATGATTTCTTTTTGTAGGTACGAGGTACGGTTCCTTGACATCCAACAACCTTCATTAAATAAATGACATAGCATTAAAATATACCTAATATGACCATTGGATAGATTAAACAAATATAAAAAATTAAGGCAGTGTCGGATTCTCTGGAATAGTAGCTTTGGATATCGGTAGCCTTGTGTCATGGTAGGTCTTTGTATCGGTAACCTCTTGTATCGACAACCTCTTGTGTAATAGTAGCCATTCTATCGGTAGACTTCATGTCTGTCGGAAGACTTGATCGGAAGCGGGAGACTTAATGTACCAGTGACCTTTCGTGTAATGGTAGCCTTCATGTACGGGTAGCTTCCTTGGGGTATCGATAGACTTCCTTCGGTAACTTGTCTGTAACGATAGGCTTGCATAAGGGCGACTTGTCTATATCGGTAAGCTTGAATAACAATGAATTGTCTGTATCGGTGACCTTCATGTAACGGTAGACTTGTTGTACTGGTGGACTTGATGTATCAATGACCTTATACATAATGATGGACTTTACAAATTGGTAGCTCTGTTCTGTAACGGTGACCACTTGTCTGTTTAAGCATTCTATTGGCAGAATGGGTTACGTTAGAATATATGTCCATCCAGTAACCGAATTCTCTGAAGATAATATAATTATTATAACATATGAATATGTTCATGGTGTACATAAATACTGAAATAAGTAATTAATCATTGATCAATATAGTGATTATCAAACTATAATTGAGCATAATTGGGATTATCAAAATATGAGTTCAACTAATTCTCCCAGAGGTTTCAACATCTATAAACATTAATTATTTTATAATAAATATGTATGTTCATGTACTTAAATTAAAAATAATCAAAAGTGAAAATCATTTTCATTTTTTGAGAATAAAAAATATGGACCCTCATATACATAAATTCCCATCAAACTGTAAGGAACATCATGTCTATGAATTTGAAATAAAAAATAAGAACATCATGTCCAAAAAATCCATGAAATGAAAAATGAATTTTGTTTCCATGATTTTATGATAGTCAAAGATAGATTTAATGTTAATTAATTCTAGATAATCATTAACAAAAATTTATTCCACTAAATAAGGAAGGCATGATATAATCACATATAAGTTAAATTAAATTCAATTCCTTGAAATGAAACCCATAACCTTACAATTAAATTATTATTTAGTTCATTTATAAATTATCAATTAGTCTATGGGTATGTCTATACCATATCTAAATTCAACAATTCAAATTTAAACATCTCAATAAAAAATGGTAAGACAAACACACCTTAGTGCAGTTTTGGTCCCAAAAGAAAAAAATAATGCATCATGTATTTAAATTAAACCCTTGAAAGAGGATGTTTTGTTTTATGGTTTTCAATTTACAACATGTGATTAATGTCACATGGAATATATATTTATGGTATAGGTGATCAATTTAAAATATTTCATAATTTAAGGGATCCTCATGGAAATCTAGTAGTGTGTCACAATGACGACGTAATATAAATTACAAAAAATGTAGGGTATGGTTATATGTAACCTACCATATATAGGTATAATATTTTCATATTGTATCGATCATTAATTCATTATGGAATGATATAAATCAATGAAATATGAAAAAAACCAAAAAAATGGCATACTAGCTTGAATGGAAATAACATCCAATGGAAAAGGGTAAAATGAAAAATGAACCAAGAGTAATCATTGTCTTATCAAAGGTGGTCGAATGAGACAAACAATGCTTTATTCAGAGATAAAATTAAGGAATTGTACCAATGACTATTTAAGGAGGATAGGACCAATCAACTGGGAGAGTGATACTTTGTGTTTGAGGGAGTAGAAGGGTGAAGTTATATTTTAAAGACACTAAAGAATAATTAGAATTCCACTCTTTTGAAATGGAGATAATAGCTTTCCAAACCATGCCCCTACCATGTGGTTTCCACTATACAATGTGAGAATACCTAGCATTACTATGTTCATGGTTTTAAAAAATGTTCCCAACCCATGCTTGATCACTATCCAAGGACCCCACCCCTCATTCTCCTAGGACCATCGTTAGGATAAACCATCCAACAACCATGAAAGAGAAAAATAATTTTTTTACTAGTTTGTTATATCCTTTTGGCCTCAAATTCATGATTAAACTAATATAGTACCTCTATTCATAGACCACAAGGTTATTATTAACTATATGCCATATACTAATTCTTTAAAAACAATATATCCAAGTAAAAAACTCTCTACTTAAAATCCTGAAACCACACTTAGTAATTTTTCAATTATCATACAGTTTAAACAATAAATTTCAACTATAATTTGAAGGATTATTACCACATCAAACAACCATGATCTTATACATTGGAAATTTTAATATTGTGAACAAAGCTAACCCCATCCAGATCATTTTTAGTCTTTTAAATTTAACTAATATGCATCGTGTTCATGAAAAATATTTTCAATGTACATCTCATGAATCGTGTTCAAAAAAATTCTTCCAAATTTAGTTAATCTACATCACATTCACAACCATCATTTTCAATATTTCTAATCTAGATTGTACTTATACTTAATCAACTGAATATAAATTACCCACATTGTGCTCATTCTAATTCAAGTGAGTATATCTAATGCACATCATGTTTTCTCAAAAGCATATTAATGCTTCTAATCTTCATCATGTTTACACTCAATAATGCGAGCATAAGTAATTAGAATCATTTTATGCTCAATATCAATATATCATAATGTATAAAACATTAATAAATGTAATTAAGGGTGATATATGTAATGCCCCAGACCCTCCTGGTCCATTAAATTTCCAAATTCTAATTGTTGGGGTGTCCTGGACTCATCGATGAGTCACGCCCATCTTTTTTCACATATCAACTTCACTAATCAGCTTCACTGATCAACTTCACCGATCAGCTTCACAGAACAGCTTCAACGATCAGCTTCATAGGTCAGCTTCACCAATCAGCTTCGCTGATCAGCTTCACATATCCGCTTCACTGATCTACTTCACTAATTAGCTTCGCAGATCAGTTTCATGGATCACCATCACATATCAGCTTCACCGATCAAATTCATCGATCAACTTCACTAATCAGCTTCACTGATCAGTTTCCTAGATCAGCTTCACTGATGAGCTTCATAGATCGACTTCACTGTTCAGATTCCCTGGTTAGCTTCAAAGATCAGTTTCACTAAATCAGTTTCACAGATTGGTTTCACCCAAGCGGTTTCACAGATCGATTTCACCCAATCGGTTTCACATATTTGTTTCACCAAATCTGTTTCACCGAATCGGTTTTAAAGATAGGTTTCACCATATTGGTTTCACAGATTAGTTTCACCCAATCAGTTTCACAGATCGGTTTCACCAAATCAGTTTCACAGATCTATTTCACCAAATCGGTTTCACAGATCGGGTTCACCAAATCGGTTTCACAGATCTGTTTCACCTAATCATTTTCAAAAATCAGTTTCACCAAATTAGTTTCACAGATCGACTTCACCAAATCGGTTTCACAGATTTGTTTTACCCAATCGGTTTCATAGATCGGTTTCACCAAATCAGGTTCATAGTTTGGCTTCACCAAATCAGTTTCAAAGATCAGTTTCCCCAAATTGGCTTCACATATTGGTTTCATCAAATCAGTTTCAGAGAGCGGATTCACCAGATCGGTTTCACAGATCAGTATCACTAAATCGGTTTCACAGATAGGTTTCACAAAATTGGTTTTCAGAGATCTGTTTCACCAAATAAGTTTCACAGATCGGTTTCATCAAAGCAGTTTCACAGATCGGTTTCACCAAATCGGTATCACAGATCGGTTTCACCTAACCGGTTTCACAGATCGGTTTCACCTAATCGGTTTCACAGATCAATTTCACTAAATCGGTTTCACAGATCAGTTTCACCAAATCAGTTTCAGAGATCGGTTTCACCAAATCAGTTTCACAGATCGGTTTCACCAAATCAGTATCATAGATCAGCATCACAGGATCAGCTTCACGGGACTAGCTTCACAGATCAGCTTCACAGGATCAACTTCAAAGGATCAGTTTCACCCGATCATCTCCACTGACTAGTTTTACCGATCATTCTCTCCAATCGACCATAGAGGGGTGTCATGGTTTCCTTCCCCAGTTTATCCTGTAATGTCACTTTTTAGTATTTTAAAATTTTTAAAGTGGTTCAAGGATGTTTTTAGCACCATAAACAACATTTTAAATTCCCTTGGAGTGGGTATACCCTCAACAAAACGTTTTTCTCTATTTAAATGATATCATTTAGAGCAATACTATTTTCCCACCACTCTGATGAGAATTATTAAATAAAAAATTAATTCCATCATGTGTAACCGTCCAACCTCATGGTGAAACCTCGATCCAACTTAAAGCTGTTCAAAATTCTGATCCTGTAACTCTAGAATCTCATCATTTTATCACACGATATTTCCATCTTTCTTCTTCTTGTCTGGTTTCTTCCTTTCCCTGGTGTGTTTGGAGTCTCCTTTCCCAAGGCTAGTGGTGCACATGTGTGGTAGCCTTTCATGCTCATTCTTGGAGTCCTTAGAGTTCTTCCCCTGCAAGTAGTGCATCCTAGTTATTTGCGTGAGGATATAAATGTCGATCGTTGATCATCCAAGTAGGGTTCCTCCTTCATATCTCTTTATTGTGCATCATGCGGGGTGGGTAGAAAATGTTTTCTATTGGGATGGATGAAACCAAAACATAACGAAGATAATAAATGGATTTAAATTATGAAGGGGTGTGTTTGATAATGTTGTTGTACTCTTTTATATTTTTCTCTATGTTGTGAATTAAATGGGTTTATGCCCACTGAAAATCGTGGCTGTAGGGGATCATTTATAGTGCACTAACGAACCTCTATTTTCTGGATATTTATTTGATTGAATGGCTGTAACATTGAAACTGGTAAATCACAAAAACTCTCTTGATTAAATGGATTCTCAATGAATAAGAATCCTTCTATTCTCACCTTAGTTAACCAAATAGAAAGACAAAAATAAATAAATGGAATATTCAAATTTGAAAACTCCCTTTTTCTTGTCTGGTGATGTTTACAGTTGATTATTTTGAGGTGACGTGGACTGGGATGTGACCCCATATTGAGTATTTGTTGTTTTGTGGACCTAAGGCCGTGTGGGGCCGTATGTTGGGGATTGGTTTGGTTTCAGTACCTTGAAGGATCTCACGGATCCCTTCGGTAGTTGTGACCTTACAAGGGAACTGCATGTGAATGATTCAATTGCTTCTTGGATGTTTTTCATCCCTTGGCTTGTGGATATACCTGTTAGTTTTCTGATAGTGAAGAATTATCTAAATGGAATCAATTCATCTTGAAAACAAGAATGGGTTCAAAGGGGAAATGTTTTCTGGGAATGAGTTGTGACATGTTTATGGCGGTGGTGATTCTTATGAACGAATAGTAAAGAGGTTGTTTGGATATGAGCTAGTTTTGGAACCCCTAGGTTGGGATGAATTAATGTTGCATATATGTATAATTTTGTTTTATGTTTTGTTATTCACACCCCACCCAAGTTGAGAACTTCATGCCGAACACCATCGTTTCATGGGAGAGGGTGTTTTTCCTAATACTCCTATGAGTGGCTAGTTGTTGACTCTGTTCTGCTCCTTTTATTGAGTAGCCAAAGATTCATTGGGTAGGATGTATCAGCCTGAAGTCCATTATAGCCCTATATTTTTCAGGTAGGGTATGTTGTGGTTTTTGGCCCAAGTGTGTGTGGGCAGGTTGTTTCTCAAGATTCTTCGGGATGAGGCCCAGGTGTCTTCGGGCGTGGTAGTAGTTTTTCTAGCCCAGGTGTCTATGGGTGTGGTTATGTGTGATTGTGGCTCAGGTGTTTGCGGGCGGGATGTGTGGTTGTGGGAGCCCAGGTGTGTGCGGGCAAGGTATGGGAGTGGGACTATGGTAAGAATGGCGGAAGAGGTCTGATGGGTAGGATGTCTTTAAAACCAGTGGGAAAGTGGTGCGGGGACCCAAATATCGATGTGCTATTACTATTAATTTACTTGACTTGCATTAATTAGGGAGTGTTCCTTGGCGAGGTTTGGGTTGAAAGTTTCCTTACTAGGTTCTTTGGTAATTTCCTTTTCCAAGGGGCGTTATTATGCCTCCCACTTGTGCATGAGAGCTTTTGGTTTTCCTTACTGAGTATACCTGTATACTCACCGTACATATATAAAAATGCTTTCGGGTTTCCAGGAGGACTTTGGGGATCATGCGGGACTATACTAGTTCAGATGTTAGGACAATTCATGTTATTGTTTTTCATTTCTTTGGTACATTACTTTGGAGTTTCCTATACTTGTAGCACTTACTTTTGGAACATGAATGGTATTTTTTCTTTACTTTTACCTCCAGTTTTTCCGTCTTCTTTGATTTACTATCTTATCTCACGATCCCACAAAATAAAAAGGGTAATGTATTCCATTTTTTGGGTGATTCAATACCCTTGGGGCTAGTCACCCCTTCAGGGCCTATTGAAGGTGGGTTTCGAGGGTCATTATCTCTCCTTTAGCTTGAGGAAGGAAGGGTCCGACAATCCGTTGTCCTGTACCTCATCTTGGTGAAGTTGGGTTGTGATAGAACAGTATCAGAGGCATTGTTTTAGAGATAGGATGGAGCTCAAGGTTATTCAAATTGAGGATTGCATGGGATGATAGGGAAATGGTGTTAGGAAGTCTTGGTGTGTGAAATAGGCCCGGGAAAACAGACTAGGAAACGAGATTTTTGGGCCCCTTGTGATTTGATTCAAGGACTCTGGACCTACCAAATGACCAAGTATGGCTACACTAGTTGCAGGGTAGAGACCCTATAAATGGTTCATGAATCATAATGAATTCTGTTCTTCTGTGTTCTGGGTGGTCTGGGAATTTAAATGAATAAAAATTTTAAGCAAAATTTAAAAGCATTCTCTACCAAACTCGGACTTAGGAATTCCTTGTTTACCATACAGATATGGAACCCAGACGACGACCAAAAGTAGTGTGGGAAATCGAGGCCCAGGAGCCTATTTTGGCTGATCAACAGTAGGCTGACTGAGAGGAGGAGGATGGCCAGTGGAAGAGGATGCTTCATTTCTTTCAGTGGACGACCCTCGAGAAGTACGAGGGAAGCGTCTCAAACATGGAGACGGAGAGCTGGCTCTAAGGGCTGGTGATAGCTTTCAGCTTGATCTCGACTCTGATGGAATAACGGGTTCCTTTGGCTGTAATCCATATGCGGGGAGTGACATGCCAATGGTGGACTCTCTATCTTGGGAAGAAGAAGAAGGCTGAAGATTTTTGGACTGACATTGAGAGGGAATTCCGAGCGGAATTTCTCTCTTCTAGGATAAAGGCAGAGAAGAGGCAAGAGAAACTCTCCCTTCAGCAGGGTAGCATGTTAGTAATGGAGTTGGCAATCAAGTTCAAGTAACACCTTCGTTTTCCCCAGTCCTTTTTCCAGATGAGGAGTCTCGGGCGAGATGATTAGAGGAGGTCCTATGTACTTCACTTCAGTATACTGTTACTCCCTTCACCCTATCGACATACTTAGAGGTCCAGAAGAAGGATGAAGTGGTAGAAAGGATGCACACATAGGTAGGTGTTCCATGAGAGGGGAGCCAATTGAGCTCGTCAAAGGGAAATCTGTTAATAGCCGGCCTCCAGTATTAGGTCCTTCTAGGTTTCGACTAGTGGGGAGCGGGCCCCAACCATTCCGGTTTCGATCCCCCTATACTATCCCTTTAATCGTTGGCCCAAGACTGAGGTGCTTCGTCTGTGGAATCTGTGGGAACCTTCAGAATCAATGCCTGAACAAAGTAAAGTATAGTGGGGTGGGTAGGTTCAGTGCCCACCTCTGCAGTAGCAGTTTCCAACCAGGCCTTTTCACTAGAAAAAGTAGAGACAGTGAGATACCAATTCTCTGAGAGTAGACAAGGAAGGATGAGGCCGACCTTAGGGTGCCCCTTAAGTAACTCGAGCAGGTCATGGTCGTGGAGGCGGCTGACAGCCGAGAGGCAGACGAGCTGGGCGTGGGCAGTTTCATGCCACATAGGCAGCAGTTCCAGAAAGGCTGGAAGTCGTTCAAGGTACGATCAGCTTGTTTAGCACTCTTCCTTGCACCTTGTTTGATTCCAGAGCTTCGTACTCCTTTGTTACATCCAGTATATCTCATTACATGGGACTAGAAATAGAGATACTCTCCAGGCCCCTGGTGATGAGTACACCAGCTGGGGGTCATACCAGCCTGTTTGATGTTTGTCAAGGATGTAGACTAATGTTGGGGCCACATCAGTCTAGTGGGTATATTATTATACTAAAAATGAAGCCATATGATGTCATCCTAGGCATCAACTGGCTGTTTTATGTGCACCTTGTTATCGACTGCTTCTAGAGAAGAGTTTTATTCTCTAGTGAGGATGAGAAATGTGTGGATTGTGTTGGCGAATGGAGTTGTCATGTGGGGAGATGGCATGTGGAGCCTTTTATTTCTAGGTTGGTCAAGATTTCAACAGAATCAGTGGATAATGATATGACGGATGTTCTAAGAGTTGTTAGAGACCTCCGGGACATTTTTCCCAAAGAGGATGTGACTCTACCCCCTCGATGTGATGTTGTGTTCAGGACAGACTTACAACCAGGTGCCCGTCCAATTTCGATGGCTTCTAATCAGATGGCACCTTCTGAGTTGCAGGGGTTGGGGATTCAGATTGGTGATCTGATGAAGAATAGTTTCGTCTGACCAAGCATGTCACCAAGGGGAAATCAAGTCTTGTTTGTGAAGAAGGCAGATGGTGGTCTCAAATTGTGCATAGACTATCGAAGACTGAATCAAGTAATGGTCAAGAACCATTTCCCTCTCCTAAGGATAGATGATCTCTGTGACTAGTTGAGGGGAGAATTTAGGTTCTATACGATTGATTTTTGATCTGGGTATCACCAATTAATGGTGAAGGACAATGATTTTCTGAAGACTGCTTTCAGGTGCAGGTATGGGCACTTTGTGTTCGTAGTTATGTTGTTCGGTGTTACGAATGAACCATCTTTTTTCATGGGTCCCATGAACCCTGTTTTCCTCGAGTTTCTGGAGCAGTTTGTCATTGTGTTCATCAATTACATTTTTATCTACTCAAGATCAGAGAAGGAACATACTATGTAACGCCCCGACCCCAGCTACCCAGAGTCGGTGCATTATTACATAACATTGGCATGATCACAAGAAAGATCAAATCCCGAAAGACCGATTAGTTTAGTAGCCTTGGAAACACTAGATATATTCATAAGTTTTACATTACATCATAAAATGAAAAACTACTACAACAACATAATGTTTCCAACGTCCACACTATAAACCCATAATATCCCTGCAAGTCAATCATAATTTACTTCTTCACTACCTGGGAAAAATAAAACATAAAAAAAGGGGTGAGCTCAAATGCCCAGTAAGGATAACAATATAGCGGAACATTCAAAATAAGCATAAACATTTAAGGCAATGAATTACTAAAACAAAAGCCTTTTAAAATTGAACTTCAACATAGTATGGAAAAAGTAAAATGAAATAATGCCATTTACTTGTTCACATGGATATTCTACTAATCGAATAATCACATGCAATATCAATAACCACTTTCATAATGTTGGAATGCATAATGCCAGACTATCATAACCACATATCCAAGGCCTCGTGCCAAGACTACAAATAAGATTTTGTCAAGGCCTTGTGCCAAGACACTAGTTTGTCTCATGAGACCTACCGATGCATCGAGGAGCTATAGCGGGCTCCACCCGTCACTTATTAAGTCCAATGCATTCCCATATGAAAAGGTTTAAACATAACATAAACATTTGTATTAAAACTAGCATACGAAATGTCAATAATTTCACCATAAACTATGAATGGTATAAAAATAGCACATCCACAGTCAAACATATCACAAAACCTTCAATACAATATAGAAGTTTTGTATCATAATAAATCAACTTCGAATAATCTTAAAATCCATCAAAGGATGTTGACATAGATGAAATCAAAATTCTTTTTAAAGAAGTATCTCCTTTTATTTTGAAATCATTTAAGATCCATATAAAATAAAACATTTTCTTTGAAAATATTCTTATAAGCTTGTATGGAAAGCTTCGACGATTTTATAACGGCGGAAAATAACCGTACCCGCCGTATAAGTTAAAAAAAACATTCTTACCTCAATTCTGTCGAAAAGGTTAAAAAGGACCTTGTTTTGAAAACGACGGAAAGATTCCTTTATAAACCTCTTATAAAAAGTCAAACAAGGGTATAAATGACTTTAACCCACATTCTTGTAAATAGTAAAAATGTTTTGGAATACATTTCAAAGAAACATGGATGTGGATGATAAAGAGATCCCAGTAGATTATTACGTATAATACAACCTCAGATAATGAAGAGATTGTGAAATAAACCCTTACCTTGTACTTTTCCTTTGTTGGGGTAGGTTAACCTCCTGTATAATGGTGAAATAATTGTTATTAAATTATACAAGAATCATATACATTAATATGATATCATATATGATCTTTTAACATTGCTTTATTAATAATATCTTAGTATTATCGTCGTTTCGGGTGATAATCGATTCGTTCTTCTTAAATGTTTGGTTACGTAAGACATGTTTGTAATGGATAGATTATATCTTATTCATAATCAGAATGATATTAACATTATTTTTAACCCTAAAATGAGAATAATACTTGAATGGATATGATGGATAATGAATCTTATCGCGTTCGTGGAGACGGTAGTCCGTACGTGCGCACGAACGCTACTTCCATTTAATTTTTATTTTAAAAGAATCTAATCCAAAAGATACATAGGTATATTACTATTCCAGTATAATATTTTATATATGTTACTTAAGTTCATTAACACCATCCTTTATACGTTCCATGTGTGGTATGAACGAGTCATATCATTTTAAGGGGGCGGTAGTCCGCACTTCCTCAAATGAAATTATCGTATGTATATACAACATGAAACGAATAATGGTATGGAATTACAGAAGCTTATATATAAAATATATATCATTAATATCATATTTAATTACAGTGCCATCATAATGGCCACCATGAGAGGTGGTAAGATGTATTTGAACAATCATCGTTTCGTGAGGCGTTAGTTTGCCATCCACAGAAACATTATGTTCATCATCCAATAGATGGAGTTGTGTGTATGTGTAGTTTGAATCCTTCTTATAACAACATCCTAGTATATTTAGGATACTGGTGTTGTTACAAAAGAAAGGAAATAAAAAGATTTTGGGGGTTGGAGAAGCAAAATAAATGAAAATACTTTAAGAGAAATTGTTACCTTTAATTTAGGTAACTCACTTTGGTTGGAACCAAAGGACTTCTTGAAATGCTTTCTGCCTAAGGGGAAGCTTCAAGGAGGAGGAGAGGGATGTGGGGAGCTTATTTGGACAGAGTTTGGACGAGCCAAGTGGCTTGAGAGGTGTGAGGAAAAGAGAAGGAGGAGTGCCCTTTTATAAGAGGGGTGAGGGGCACCTTTGGAAAAGCTAGAAATATTAATTTATAATAAATTCATATTCGGTTTCCAAAGGCTCCAAAGTTGACTATTCAAAGGATGAGGTGGGGATAGGTCGAAAACAACTCATCCAATAGAATTTAGATAGGTTTGGGTACTTATATTAACCTTATCTTTAAGTATTAACTCTAAGTTAATTAGTTTCACTTTTACAATGTCTCTTTGTATTTTTATATAATATGGTTAATAAACTTACTATATACATCCAAGAGACCCCCAAGTGGTTCATTAATAATTAACCTATCATAATATAAGTCTCTTGGCCGAACCTTAGATTTTTAGGAATTTAATATCAATTAATAATATAATATTTGTTTTAAGAACTCTTTTATGTCAATTTTGACACTATTCAATAGTTGATTTTTGTGAAACTCATAACATATTGATTACTTCGAAAAAAGTCAATTAAATCAATCCTAATATATCATATTATCCTAGAAAATTAGTTTAATTCATTAAAAGTTTCATATTATATTTATTTGGGTATTTATAATATCAATTATTTTAATTTTTTACTATTATAGTAATTACTGCATCATCATTGTGTCATAAATAAAATAAATTATTTAATGTCTAAAAATTATAAATAAAATATCATTACGTAGGAAATCGTTTTAGCTTTCTAATGAATATTTATAATCGAAATTCCAACATGTATAACCCTATGTAAAAATTGTTCTTCTAAAAGATGTAAGCTTATGCCATTTTTATTTTTATTTTAACTTTATTAATATAATGTGTCATTATCACTTACAAGTGGATCCATGGGGTCCCAAAATATACCCAAAGATGCCCATGGTCGACCATGTATCAACCAATAGGGTTAAGACACGTTTTAGGGTAATTTAGTATTATTATAATATTATTTTTGTAACCCTTATTTACCGGATTTACCCTTTAACCATGGTAAATAAAATATTTACCACAGTAACTATTCAAAATGTCTAAAAATAAAAGTTACCTATTTACACAATTTGAACATCCTGATTCCAAATATGGAATCCATTTTCCTAAATTCAAAACACAGAAGTGGCAGAAATTAATTTAAAATTAATTCCCGCTGTCAAAACAAAAAGCGTGTTTTTTAAGAGATAATAACTATCAAAAGATTGACACTTGTTTATGTTCGGTTTAATTGTAAAATTATGTCCAATGACCAACATTATATTAAATGGTAAAAATATATTCTAAATATACTTTAAAACCACTCAAATTCACAATTTATCACTATTAATTATTTTGATTAAAAAAGTTGTTTTTAATTAAAATTTAGTAATTTTCACTATTCATCAAAATATGAAAGTTATCCGAAAAGTACCAAAATTTCACCCTAGGATAATTTCGATATTCCGAATCCAAAAATGAAGTCCATTTTGAAATATAAAATATATATGATTTCAAAAAGTAGGTGTTACTATTTACAACGGCTAGTTTAATTAGTTGTGGTGTGTGTTAGAACTCGAGGTTGCGTACAGCACACGCTATCGCATTATTCGAAGGGAAACGTACCATAGAAGCTTGGGGTGTTATATTCTCCCCTCCTTCAAATAATTGCGTCCTCGCAATTTCTAGGGTATTACTGCATAAAAAGACTCGGGTGGTTCTTTATCATAAGTTCCTCGGGTTCCCACGTTGCCTCTTCCATCTTATGGTTTCTCCACAAAACTTTTACCAGACGCGTCGTCCGGTTTCTCAGTACTTGTTCTCTTGTATCAAGAATCCTGACGGGCTCTTCGCAATAAGACAGATCGGGTTCCAGTTCTAATTCCTCATAGGTGAGTACATGCGTTGGGTCAGACATGTATTTTCTCAACAGAGATACGTGGAACACATCGTGAACTTTGGAGAGACTTGGCGGCATTGCCAATCGGTAAGCTACAGCCCCAATTCGTTCTAGAATTTCGAAAGGTCCGATGTACCTGGGACTCAATTTGCCTTTCTTACCAAAACGTATGACTCCCTTCCACGGAGATACCTTCAGGAAAACATGATCACCGACTTGAAATTCCAAATCCTTCCTTCGATTATCGGCATAGCTCTTCTGCCTACTTTGAGCTGCTTTGATGTGATTTTGGATTACTTTCACCTTTCCCACCGTTTCCTCCACCAGTTCTGGGCCTACAAGTTTTCTTTCACCAACGTCATCCCAACAGGTTGGTGTACGACATCTCTTTCCGTATAACGCTTCATATGGTGCCATCTGAATACTCGAATGGAAGCTATTGTTATAGGAAAATTCTACCAGAGGTAAATATTGATCCCACATACCCTGAAAGTCAAGTGAGCAAGATCTCAACATGTCTTCTAAGGTTTGAATAGTCCGTTCTGATTGTCCGTCTGTCTGAGGGTGGTAAGCAGTGCTCAAATGAAGTTCAGTATCTAGGGATTTCTGAAGACTTTTCCAGAATCTTGAAGTAAAACGGGGATCACGATCAGAAACAATTGATAAGGGTACTCCATGAAGTCTCACAACTTCATTAATATATAGTCTTGCTAGACGTTCCAGGGGTAGATCTTCTCTTATAGCAAGAAAATGTGCTGACTTGGTAAGACGATCAACAATAACCCATATTGCATCATTTATTCTAGGAGTCTTTGGTAGCCCCATGACAAAGTCCATCGTAATATTGTCCCATTTCCACTCCGGTATGGGAAGAGGTTGCATGACTCCTCCAGGCTGTTGCCTTCCAGCTTTGACTTGTTGAAAAACCATACATCTTGACACAAAATCAGCAATCTCCCTCTTCATGTTGTCCCACCAAAAATGTTCCTTCAAATCTCTATACATTTTGGTGCTCCCAGGGTGTATAGAGAAATTGGAACTATGAGCATCATCCAACAATTCCCTTTTTAGATCAGGTATATTGGGAACACAAAGTCTCTTCCCGAATTTCAAAAGTCCATCTTCATACACAAAGTCTCTCAATCTCCCATCATTCACAGCTTTAATCTTCTTTTGGAATTCTTCATCATCGGTCTGAGAACTCTTAATCCTTTCTAGTAAAGATGGTTTGGCAACCATTTGAAAAAGCATTGATGATTCACCTTCCCTGGTTATTCCCATGTCCATCTTCTCTAGATCCATGAAAATTGGGTCCCTTTCAATTCTCATCATGTTCAGAACTCCATGGTCTTTTCTGCTCAAAGCATCTGCTACTTTGTTTGCTTTCCCCGGGTGGTAGTGTATTGTGCAATCATAATCCTTGAGTAATTCAAGCCATCTCCTTTGCCTCATGTTGAGTTCTTTTTGTGAGAAAATATACTTCAAACTCTTGTGATCAGTATAAATCTCACATTTTTCACCATAGAGGTAGTGCCTCCATATCTTCAAAGCAAAGATCACAGCTGCTAACTCAAGATCATGAGTAGGATAGTTTTGTTCATGAATTTTCAACTGTCGTGATGCATAGGCAATAACTCTATCATTCTACATAAGGACACAACCAAGTCCTTTCTTTGATGCATCACTATAAATAACGAACCCATCATTCCCCGATGGTAGAGTCAATATAGGAGCATTGACTAATCTTTTCTTCAATTCTTCGAAACATTCTTCACACTCTTTTGTCCAAACAAATTTAACCCCTTTACGTGTGAGCTTCGTTAATGGGTTAGCCAATCGGGCAAAATTCTGGACGAAACGTCGATAATAACCTGCCAAGCCAATAAAACTATGTACCTCAGTTATACTCGTAGGTGCTGGCCATTCTTGGATTGCTTTGGTCTTAGAAGGATCAACAGAGATTCCATCTTTAGAGACAATATGGCCAAGAAAAGAAATCTCCTGAAGCCAGAATTCACACTTGCTAAACTTCCCATATAATTCATGCCTCCTCAGAGTCTTCAAGATAATGCGCAAGTGATTTTCATGATCTTCGTAGGTTTTGGAGTATACCAAGATATCATCAATAAATACCACCACAAATTCATCGAGATACTCCTTGAAAACTCTATTAATCAGATCCATGAATACAGAGGGTGCATTAGTCAATCCAAACGGCATTACAGTAAACTCGTAATGCCCGTACCTAGTTCGAAATGCTGTCTTCGGAATGTCTTCCTTCATTACACACAACTGATGGTATCCAGATCGAAGGTCAATCTTTGAAAAGTATTGAGCTCCATGCAGTTGGTCAAATAAATCATCAATACGAGGTAGGGGATATTTGTTCTTTATCGTTATAACATTGATCTCCCTGTAGTCGATACATAACCTCATAGATCCATCTTTCTTTTTAACAAAAAGAACAGGGGCTCCCCATGGAGAAACACTAGGGCGAATAAATCCCTTATTACTCAATTCCTCTAGTTGTTTCTTTAGTTCGACTAACTCTACAGTGGCCATTCTATACGGGGTCTTTGATATAGGCCTTGATCCAGGAATTAAATCAATGGAAAACTCCACTTCTCGTTCTGGAGGATGTCCAGGTAAATCTTCCGGAAATACATCTACAAACTATTTCACAACAGGTACATCCTCTATTTGAACATTCCTTTCCTCACCCGCAGTTATTTCATTCTCTTCCTCCCCAATAATTGAATTTAGTTGAGCTACTGGGGGTGGATCTAAATAAGAATTAGGTGGTGAAGATTCTGCTCTAAAAATATGGTGTTCCTTATCATTATCATCAAGAATCGTAACCTCTTTCTTCTTACAATAAATCTTCGCATCATAGTCCGAAAGCCAGTCCATACTGAGGATTATATCAAACTCAATCATAGGTATGACGATGAGATCAGCAGATAAAGAAAATTTATGTGCTCTAATGGGGACTGATTCACAAAACTTTGTTGCAATGATATTTCCCTTAGGAGTTTTAACTGACAACTCCCTTATTAAATCAAATTGGAAATATCTAATTTTCTTAGCAAACTGGGAAGATATGAAACAATGCGATGATCCAGAATCAAATAATGCATTTGCTAAACTTGAGGAAACCATTAAATTACCTGCCACCACGTCTTTCGGAGCTTCTACCTCAGCAGTAGTGATAGCATAAGCCTGGCCTTGATCCCTTGGCCTTTTCTGAGGTAAGTTCTCCTGACGCTTAGGACATGCATTTGCATAATTCCCCATCTCCCTGCAATTGTAGCACTGAACGTTGGTAGCTTCCTTCTTCCACTTGCAATCATGAGCTTGGTGGCCTTTTTCACCACACTTGTAACAGACTTCCATTCCCTTCAAGCAAGTACCAGGATGTTTCTTCCCGCATTTACCACAAGATGGATATTCAACCTTTCCCTTCTTCCCCTTATTTCCATTCCCAGATTGATCAGCAGGTCTATTCTTCTCTTGCTTTTCTTTAAAGTCATAAGACTTAGAGAATTCCTTTTCGGTCTTGATAGCACATGAGACAATGTCTTCGTACGATGAAAAGGATTGTGAGACTAATGCTCGACGGAGAAATGGTTTTAACCCATCAAAGAAACGATCAATCTTACTTCTTGGGTTGCGAATATAATCACCAGCGTACCTCGCTAACCTTGTAAAGTTAGCCTCATACTTTGTGACATTCTCATCCTCCTTTTGTCTCAGACTCAGAAATTGTCTTTCCATATCTGCTCGATGGTCGCGAGGAAAGTATTTTTCTAAAAACAGATCTTTGAACTCCCTCCATTCCATATTTGATACTTCATCATCTTCCTTCGTATTTTGAATCAATGACCACCATTGATCAGCATCTCCAGTGAGGCGGTAAACTGCCATGATAACTTTTTCCCTTTCACTGCTCCCCAAAGCCTGAAATATTTTCTCTAGGGAAAATATCCATTGCTCAGCTACTAAGGGATTTGTATTCCCATTGAACGTTGGTGGTTGTTGCCTCATGAATCGATCTAAAATTGATCCTCCACGCTGCGGATCAGGGTGCTCCATACGGGTAAGGTTATTATTCATAACCTGAGTAAGTTTTCCCAGTATGGTGATTAGCTGATCGGCACCAGTTGCATCACCAGCCCCACTATAATTATCTTGAGCAGGAGGGCAATCCCTACATGGAGTGCGTGCATTGATACGGTTTCCATTTCTTCCACTAGGCGCCATTTCTAAACAATGGCATAAACTAGATCAGTTTATGAATCAAAATACATAATCCCATACTTATAAAACACTTAACATAAATTGAACTATTTATGGATATAATCCATAATCATAAAAATGTTTTCTTTGAGGACGTATATACTCATAAACCCTTCATAATGATTTGTAAAGAAAATGAGAGTTATCCTAAGCATATCCCCCAGGAGTGTCGTAACCAAGAGTGCAGCAAGGCCCGTTGTCGTGCACCAGTTCCCGTTCGAGTCTAGCTCAAAGCGGTGTTTTTGGGTTTTACCCCTAGGTACATCTGTGCCAGAGCCGCCTCTACCTGCTCGTATCCAGACAGGGATGTATTGCTCGGAAAACTCACAAAATCTCTAGAATACCAAAATTCTAGGAAATTCTTCTATACTAATCCTCAAAGTTCATCTTAGGTCTACGTTCTCTAATCAGAGTTTATCTAAATCTAGCTTCCAAGGTTTGTACTAAACTTCCTCTGATACCAACTGTAATGCCCCGACCCCAGCTACCCAGAGTCGGTGCATTATTACATAACATTGGCATGATCACAAGAAAGATCAAATCCCGAAAGACCGATTAGTTTAGTAGCCTTGGAAACACTAGATATATTCATAAGTTTTACATTACATCATAAAATGAAAAACTACTACAACAACATAATGTTTCCAACGTCCACACTATAAACCCATAATATCCCTGCAAGTCAATCATAATTTACTTCTTCACTACCTGGAAAAAATAAAACATAAAAAAAGGGGTGAGCTCAAATGCCCAGTAAGGATAACAATATAGCAGAACATTCAAAATAAGCAGAAACATTTAAGGCAATGAATTACTAAAACAAAAGCCTTTTAAAATTGAACTTCAACATAGTATGGAAAAAGTAAAATGAAATAATGCCATTTACTTGTTCACATGGATATTCTACTAATCGAATAATCATATGCAATATCAATAACCACTTTCATAATGTTGGAATGCATAATGCCAGACTATCATAACCACATAGCCAAGGCCTCGTGCCAAGACTACAAATAAGATTTTGTCAAGGCCTTGTGCTAAGACACTAGTTTGTCTCATGAGACCTACCGATGCATCGAGGAGCTATAGCGGGCTCCACCCGTCACTTATTAAGTCCAATGCATTCCCATATGAAAAGGTTTAAACATAACATAAACATTCGTATTAAAACTAGCATTCGAAATGTCAATAATTTCACCATAAACTATGAATGGTATAAAAATAGCACATCCACAGTCAAACATATCACAAAACCTTCAATACAATATAGAAGTTTTGTATCATAATAAATCAACTTCGAATAATCTTAAAATCCATCAAAGGATGTTGACATAGATGAAATCAAAATTCTTTTTAAAGAAGTATCTCCTTTTATTTTGAAATCATTTAAGATCCATATAAAATAAAACATTTTCTTTGAAAATATTCTTATAATCTTGTATGGAAAGATTCGACGATTTTATAACGGCGGAAAATAACCGCACCCGCCGTATAAGTTAAAAAAACATTCTTACCTCAATTCTGTCGAAAAGGTTAAAAAGGACCTTGTTTTGAAAACGACGGAAAGATTCCTTTATAAACCTCTTATAAAAAGTCAAACAAGGGTATAAATGACTTTAACCCACATTCTTGTAAATAGTAAAAATGTTTTGGAATACATTTCAAAGAAACATGGATGTGGATGATAAAGAGATCCCAGTAGATTATTACGTATAATACAACCTCAGATAATGAAGAGATTGTGAAATAAACCCTTACCTTGTACTTTTCCTTTGTTGGGGTAGGTTAACCTCCTGTATAATGGTGAAATAATTGTTATTAAATTATACAAGAATCATATACATTAATATGATATCATATATGATCTTTTAACATTGCTTTATTAATAATATCTTAGTATTATCGTCGTTTCGGGTGATAATCGATTCGTTCTTCTTAAATGTTTGGTTACGTAAGACATGTTTGTAATGGATAGATTATATCTTATTCATAATCAGAATGATATTAACATTATTTTTAACCCTAAAATGAGAATAATACTTGAATGGATATGATGGAGAATGAATCTTATCGCGTTCGTGGAGACGGTAGTCCGTACGTGCGCACGAACGCTACTTCCATTTAATTTTTATTTTAAAAGAATCTAATCCAAAAGATACATAGGTATATTACTATTCCAGTATAATATTTTATATATGTTACTTAAGTTCATTAACACCATCCTTTATACGTTCCATGTGTGGTATGAACGAGTCATATCATTTTAAGGGGGCGGTAGTCCGCACTTCCTCAAATGAAATTATCGTATGTATATACAACATGAAACGAATAATGGTATGGAATTACAGAAGCTTATATATAAAATATATATCATTAATATCATATTTAATTACAGTGCCATCATAATGGCCACCATGAGAGGTGGTAAGATGTATTTGAACAATCATCGTTTCGTGAGGCGTTAGTTTGCCATCCACAGAAACATTATGTTCATCATCCATTAGATGGAGTTGTGTGTATGTGTAGTTTGAATCCTTCTTATAACAACATCCTAGTATATTTATGATACTGGTGTTGTTACAAAAGAAAGGAAATAAAAAGATTTTGGGGGTTGGAGAAGCAAAATAAATGAAAATACTTTAAGAGAAATTGTTACCTTTAATTTAGGTAACTCACTTTGGTTGGAACCAAAGGACTTCTTGAAATGCTTTCTGCCTAAGGGGAAGCTTCAAGGAGGAGGAGAGGGATGTGGGGAGCTTAGTTGGGCAGAGTTTGGACGAGCCAAGTGGCTTGAGAGGTGTGAGGAAAAGAGAAGGAGGAGTGCCCTTTTATAAGAGGGGTGAGGGGCACCTTTGGAAAAGCTAGAAATATTAATTTATAATAAATTCATATTCGGTTTCCAAAGGCTCCAAAGTTGACTATTCAAAGGATGAGGTGGGGATAGGTCGAAAACAACTCATCCAATAAAATTTAGACAGGTTTGGGTACTTATATTAACCTTATCTTTAAGTATTAACTCTAAGTTAATTAGTTTCACTTTTACAATGTCTCTTTGTATTTTTATATAATATGGTTAATAAACTTACTATATACATCCAAGAGACCCCCAAGTGGTTCATTAATAATTAACCTATCATAATATAAGTCTCTTGGCCGAACCTTAGATTTTTAGGAATTTAATATCAATTAATAATATAATATTTGTTTTAAGAACTCTTTTATGTCAATTTTGACACTATTCAATAGTTGATTTTTGTGAAACTCATAACAGATTGATTACTTCGAAAAAAGTCAATTAAATCAATCCTAATATATCATATTATCCTAGAAAATTAGTTTAATTCATTAAAAGTTTCATATTATATTTATTTGGGTATTTATAATATCAATTATTTTAATTTTTCACTATTATAGTAATTACTGCATCATCATTGTGTCATAAATAAAATAGATTATTTAATGTCTAAAAATTATAAATAAAATATCATTATGTATGAAATCTTTTTAGCTTTCTAATGAATATTTATAATCGAAATTCCAACATGTATAACCCTATGTAAAAATTGTTCTTCTAAAAGATGTAAGCTTATGCCATTTTTATTTTTATTTTAACTTTATTAATATAATGTGTCATTATCACTTACAAGTGGATCCATGGGGTCCCAAAATAGACCCAAAGATGCCCATGGTCGACCATGTATCAACCAATAGGGTTAAGACACGTTTTAGGGTAATTTAGTATTATTATAATATTATTTTTGTAACCCTTATTTACCGGATTTACCCTTTAACCATGGTAAATAAAATATTTACCACAGTAACTATTCAAAATGTCTAAAAATAAAAGTTACCTATTTACACAATTTGAACATCCTGATTCCAAATATGGAATCCATTTTCCTAAATTCAAAACACAGAAGTGGCAGAAATTAATTTAAAATTAATTCCCTCTGTCAAAACAAAAAGCGTGTTTTTTAAGAGATAATAACTATCAAAAGATTGACACTTGTTTATGTTCGGTTTAATTGTAAAATTATGTCCAATGACCAACATTATATTAAATGGTAAAAATATATTGTAAATATACTTTAAAACCACTCAAATTCACAATTTATCACTATTAATTATTTTGATTAAAAAAGTTGTTTTTAATTAAAATTTAGTAATTTTCACTATTCATCAAAATATGAAAGTTATCCGAAAAGTACTAAAATTTCACCCTAGGATAATTTCGATATTCCGAATCCAAAAATGAAGTCCATTTTGAAATATAAAATATATATGATTTCAAAAAGTAGGTGTTACTATTTACAACGGCTAGTTTAATTAGTTGTGGTGTGTGTTAGAACTTGAGGTTGCGTACAACACACGCTATCGCATTATTCGAAGGGAAACGTACCATAGAAGCTTGGGGTGTTACATTCTCCCCTCCTTCAAATAATTGCGTCCTCGCAATTTCTAGGGTATTACTGCATAAAAAGACTCGGGTGGTTCTTTATCATAAGTTCCTCGGGTTCCCACGTTGCCTCTTCCATCTTATGGTTTCTCCACAAAACTTTTACCAGACGCGTCGTCCGGTTTCTCAGTACTTGTTCTCTTGTATCAAGAATCCTGACGGGCTCTTCGCAATAAGACAGATCGGGTTCCAGTTCTAATTCCTCATAGGTGAGTACATGCGTTGGGTCAGGCATGTATTTTCTCAACAGAGATACGTGGAACACATCATGAACTTTGGAGAGACTTGGCGGCATTGCCAATCGGTAAGCTACAGCCCCAATTCGTTCTAGAATTTCGAAAGGTCCGATGTACCTGGGACTCAATTTGCCTTTCTTACCAAAACGTATGACTCCCTTCCACGGAGATACCTTCAGGAAAACATGATCACCGACTTGAAATTCCAAATCCTTCCTTCGATTATCGGCATAGCTCTTCTGCCTACTTTGAGCTGCTTTGATGTGATTTTGGATTACTTTCACCTTTTCCACCGTTTCCTCCACCAGTTCTGGGCCTACAAGTTTTCTTTCACCAACGTCATCCCAACAGGTTGGTGTACGACATCTCTTTCCGTATAACGCTTCATATGGTGCCATCTGAATACTTGAATGGAAGCTATTGTTATAGGAAAATTCTACCAGAGGTAAATATTGATCCCACATACCCTGAAAGTCAAGTGAGAAAGATCTCAACATGTCTTCTAAGGTTTGAATAGTCCGTTCTGATTGTCCGTCTGTCTGAGGGTGGTAAGCAGTGCTCAAATGAAGTTCAGTATCCAGGGATTTCTGAAGACTTTTCCAGAATCTTGAAGTAAAACGGGGATCACGATCAGAAACAATTGATAAGGGTACTCCATGAAGTCTCACAACTTCATTAATATATAGTCTTGCTAGACGTTCCAGGGGTAGATCTTCTCTTATAGCAAGAAAATGTGCTGACTTGGTAAGACAATCAACAATAACCCATATTGCATCATTTATTCTAGGAGTCTTTGGTAGCCCCATGACAAAGTCCATCGTAATATTGTCCCATTTCCACTCCGGTATGGGAAGAGGTTGCATGACTCCTCCAGGCTGTTTCCTTCCAGCTTTGACTTGTTGACAAACCATACATCTTGACACAAAATCAGCAATCTCCCTCTTCATGTTGTCCCACCAAAAATGTTCCTTCAAATCTCTATACATTTTGGTGCTCCCAGGGTGTATAGAGAAATTGGAACTATGAGCATCATCCAACAATTCCCTTTTTAGATCAGGTATATTGGGAACACAAAGTCTCTTCCCGAATTTCAAAAGTCCATCTTCATACACAAAGTCTCTCAATCTCCCATCATTCACAGCTTTAATCTTCTTTTGGAATTCTTCATCATCGGTCTGAGAACTCTTAATCCTTTCTAGTAAAGATGGTTTGGCAACCATTTGAAAAAGCGTTGATGATTCACCTTCCCTGGTTATTCCCATGTCCATCTTCTCTAGATCCATGAAAATTGGGTCCCTTTCAATTCTCATCATGTTCAGAACTCCATGGTCTTTTCTGCTCAAAACATCTGCTACTTTGTTTGCTTTCCCCGGGTGGTAGTGTATTGTGCAATCATAATCCTTGAGTAATTCAAGCCATCTCCTTTGCCTCATGTTGAGTTCTTTTTGTGAGAAAATATACTTCAAACTCTTGTGATCAGTATAAATCTCACATTTTTCACCATAGAGGTAGTGCCTCCATATCTTCAAAGCAAAGATCACAGCTGCTAACTCAAGATCATGAGTAGGATAGTTTTGTTCATGAATTTTCAACTGTCGTGATGCATAGGCAATAACTCTATCATTCTGCATAAGGACACAACCAAGTCCTTTCTTTGATGCATCACTATAAATAACGAACCCATCATTCCCCGATGGTAGAGTCAATATAGGAGCATTGACTAATCTTTTCTTCAATTCTTCGAAACATTCTTCACACTCTTTTGTCCAAACAAATTTAACCCCTTTACGTGTGAGCTTCGTTAATGGGTTAGCCAATCGGGCAAAATTCTGGACGAAACGTCGATAATAACCTGCCAAGCCAATAAAACTATGTACCTCAGTTATACTCGTAGGTGCTGGCCATTCTTGGATTGCTTTGGTCTTAGAAGGATCAACAGAGATTCCATCTTTAGAGACAATATGGCCAAGAAAAGAAATCTCCTGAAGCCAGAATTCACACTTGCTAAACTTCCCATATAATTCATGCCTCCTCAGAGTCTTCAAGATAATGCGCAAGTGATTTTCATGATCTTCGTACGTTTTGGAGTATACCAAGATATCATCAATAAATACCACCACAAATTCATCGAGATACTCCTTGAAAACTCTATTCATCAGATCCATGAATACAGAGGGTGCATTAGTCAATCCAAACGGCATTACAGTAAACTCGTAATGCCCGTACCTGGTTCGAAATGCTGTCTTCGGAATGTCTTCCTTCTTTACACACAACTGATGGTATCCAGATCGAAGGTCAATCTTTGAAAAGTATTGAGCTCCATGCAGTTGGTCAAATAAATCATCAATACGAGGTAGGGGATATTTGTTCTTTATCGTTATAGCATTGATCTCCCTGTAGTCGATACATAACCTCATAGATCCATCTTTCTTTTTAACAAAAAGAACAGGGGCTCCCCATGGAGAAACACTAGGGCGAATAAATCCCTTATTACTCAATTCCTCTAGTTGTTTCTTTAGTTCGACTAACTCTACAGTGGCCATTCTATACGGGGTCTTTGATATAGGCCTTGATCCAGGAATTAAATCAATGGAAAACTCTACTTCTCGTTCTGGAGGATGTCCAGGTAAATCTTCCGGAAATACATCTACAAACTCTTTCACAACAGGTACATCCTCTATTTGAACATTCCTTTCCTCACCCGCAGTTATTTCATTCTCTTCCTCCCCAATAATTGAATTTAGTTGAGCTACTGGGGGTGGATCTAAATAAGAATTAGGTGGTGACGATTCTGCTCTAAAAATAAGGTGTTCCTTATCATTATCATCAAGAATCGTAACCTCTTTCTTCTTACAATAAATCTTCGCATCATAGTCCGAAAGCCAGTCCATACCGAGGATTATATCAAACTCAATCATAGGTATGACGATGAGATCAGCAGATAAAGAAAATTTATGTGCTCTAATGGGGACTGATTCACAAAACTTTGTTGCAATGATATTTCCCTTAGGAGTTTTAACTGACAACTCCCTTATTAAATCAAATTGGAAATATCTAATTTTCTTAGCAAACTGGGAAGATATGAAACAATGCGATGATCCAGAATCAAATAATGCATTTGCTAAACTTGAGGAAACCATTAAATTACCTGCCACCACGTCTTTCGGAGCTTCTACCTCAGCAGTAGTGATAGCATAAGCCTGGCCTTGATCCCTTGGCCTTTTCTGAGGTAAGTTCTCCTGACGCTTAGGACATGCATTTGCATAATGCCCCATCTCCCTGCAATTGTAGCACTGAACGTTGGTAGCTTCCTTCTTCCCCTTGCAATCATGAGCTTGGTGGCCTTTTTCACCACACTTGTAACAGACTCCCATTCCCTTCAAGCAAGTACCAGGATGTTTCTTCCCGCATTTACCACAAGATGGATATTCAACCTTTCCCTTCTTCCCCTTATTTCCATTCCCAGATTGATCAGCAGGTCTCTTCTTCTCTTGCTTTGCTTTAAAGTCATAAGACTTAGAGAATTCCTTTTCGGTCTTGATAGCACATGAGACAATGTCTTCGTACGATGAAAAGGATTGTGAGACTAATGCTCGACGGAGAAATGGTTTTAACCCATCAAAGAAACGATCAATCTTACTTCTTGGGTTGCGAATATAATCACCAGCATACCTCGCTAACCTTGTAAAGTTAGCCTCATACTTTGTGACATTCTCATCCTCCTTTTGTCTCAGACTCAAGAAATTGTCTTTCCATATCTGCTCGATGGTCGCGAGGAAAGTATTTTTCTAAAAACAGATCTTTGAACTCCCTCCATTCCATATTTGATACTTCATCATCTTCCTTCGTATTTTGAATCAATGACCACCATTGATCAGCATCTCCAGTGAGGCGGTAAACTGCCATGATAACTTTTTCCCTTTCACTGCTCCCCAAAGCCTGAAATATTTTCTCTAGGGAAAATATCCATTGCTCAGCTACTAAGGGATTTGTATTCCCATTGAACGTTGGTGGTTGTTGCCTCATGAATCGATCTAACATTGATCCTCCACGCTGCGGATCAGGGTGCTCCATACGGGTAAGGTTATTATTCATAACCTGAGTAAGTTGTCCCAGTATGGTGATTAGCTGATCGGCACCAGTTGCATCACCAGCCCCACTATAATTATCTTGAGCAGGAGGGCAATCCCTACATGGAGTGCGTGCATTGATACGGTTTCCATTTCTTCCACTAGGCGCCATTTCTAAACAATGGCATAAACTAGATCAGTTTATGAATCAAAATACATAATCCCATACTTATAAAACACTTAACATAAATTGAACTATTTATGGATATAATCCATAATCATAAAAATGTTTTCTTTGAGGACGTATATACTCATAAACCCTTCATAATGATTTGTAAAGAAAATGAGAGTTATCCTAAGCATATCCCCCGGGAGTGTCGTAACCAAGAGTGCAGCAAGGCCCGTTGTCGTGCACCAGTTCCCGTTCGAGTCTAGCTCAAAGCGGTGTTTTCGGGTTTTACCCCTAGGTACATCTGTGCCAGAGCCGCCTCTACCTGCTCGTATCCAGACAGGGATGTATTGCTCGGAAAACTCACAAAATCTCTACAATACCAAAATTCTAGGAAATTCTTCTATACTAATCCTCAAAGTTCATCTTAGGTCTACGTGCTCTAATCAGAGTTTATCTAAATCTAGCTTCCAAGGTTTGTACTAAACTTCCTCTGATACCAACTGTAACGCCCCGACCCCAGCTACCCAGAGTCGGTGCATTATTACATAACATTGGCATGATCACAAGAAAGATCAAATCCCGAAAGACCGATTAGTTTAGTAGCCTTGGAAACACTAGATATATTCATAAGTTTTACATTACATCATAAAATGAAAAACTACTACTACAACATAATGTTTCCAACGTCCACACTATAAACCCATAATATCCCTGCAAGTCAATCATAATTTACTTCTTCACTACCTGGGAAAAATAAAACATAAAAAAAGGGGTGAGCTCAAATGCCCAGTAAGGATAACAATATAGCGGAACATTCAAAATAAGCATAAACATTTAAGGCAATGAATTACTAAAACAAAAGCCTTTTAAAATTGAACTTCAACATAGTATGGCAAAAGTAAAATGAAATAATGCCATTTACTTGTTCACATGGATATTCTACTAATCGAATAATCACATGCAATATCAATAACCACTTTCATAATGTTGGAATGCATAATGCCAGACTATCATAACCACATATCCAAGGCCTCGTGCCAAGACTACAAATAAGATTTTGTCAAGGCCTTGTGCCAAGACACTAGTTTGTCTCATGAGACCTACCGATGCATCGAGGAGCTATAGCGGGCTCCACCCGTCACTTATTAAGTCCAATTCATTCCCATATGAAAAGGTTTAAACATAACATAAACATTCGTATTAAAACTAGCATACGAAATGTCAATAATTTCACCATAAACTATGAATGGTATAAAAATAGCACATCCACAGTCAAACATATCACAAAACCTTCAATACAATATAGAAGTTTTGTATCATAATAAATCAACTTCTAATAATCTTAAAATCCATCAAAGGATGTTGAGATAGATGAAATCAAAATTCTTTTTAAAGAAGTATCTCATTTTATTTTGAAATCATTTAAGATCCATATAAAATAAAACATTTTCTTTGAAAATATTCTTATAAGCTTGTATGGAAAGCTTCGACGATTTTATAACGGTGGAAAATAACCGCACCCGCCGTATAAGTTAAAAAAAACATTCTTACCTCAATTCTGTCGAAAAGGTTAAAAAGGACCTTGTTTTGAAAACGACGGAAAGATTCCTTTATAAACCTCTTATAAAAAGTCAAACAAGGGTATAAATGACTTTAACCCACATTCTTGTAAATAGTAAAAATGTTTTGGAATACATTTCAAAGAAACATGGATGTGGATGATAAAGAGATCCCAGTAGATTATTACGTATAATACAACCTCAGATAATGAAGAGATTGTGAAATAAACCCTTACCTTGTACTTTTCCTTTGTTGGGGTAGGTTAACCTCCTGTATAATGGTGAAATAATTGTTATTAAATTATACAAGAATCATATACATTAATATGATATCATATATGATCTTTTAACATTGCTTTATTAATAATATCTTAGTATTATCATCGTTTCGGGTGATAATCGATTCGTTCTTCTTAAATGTTTGGTTACGTAAGACATGTTTGTAATGGATAGATTATATCTTATTCATAATCAGAATTATATTAACATTATTTTTAACCCTAAAATGAGAATAATACTTGAATGGATATGATGGAGAATGAATCTTATCGCGTTCGTGGAGACGGTAGTCCGTACGTGCGCACGAACGCTACTTCCATTTAATTTTTATTTTAAAAGAATCTAATCCAAAAGATACATAGGTATATTACTATTCCAGTATAATATTTTATATATGTTACTTAAGTTCATTAACACCATCCTTTATACGTTCCATGTGTGGTATGAACGAGTCATATCATTTTAAGGGGGCGGTAGTCCGCACTTCCTCAAATGAAATTATCGTATGTATATACAACATGAAACGAATAATGGTATGGAATTACAGAAGCTTATATATAAAATATATATCATTAATATCATATTTAATTACAGTGCCATCATAATGGCCACCATGAGAGGTGGTAAGATGTATTTGAACAATCATCGTTTCGTGAGGCGTTAGTTTGCCATCCACAGAAACATTATGTTCATCATCCATTAGATGGAGTTGTGTGTATGTGTAGTTTGAATCCTTCTTATAACAACATCCTAGTATATTTAGGATACTGGTGTTGTTACAAAAGAAAGGAAATAAAAAGATTTTGGGGGTTGGAGAAGCAAAATAAATGAAAATACTTTAAGAGAAATTGTTACCTTTAATTTAGGTAACTCACTTTGGTTGGAACCAAAGGACTTCTTGAAATGCTTTCTGCCTAAGGGGAAGCTTCAAGGAGGAGGAGAGGGATGTGGGGAGCTTAGTTGGGCAGAGTTTGGACGAGCCAAGTGGCTTGATAGGTGTGAGGAAAAGAGAAGGAGGAGTGCCCTTTTATAAGAGGGGTGAGGGGCACCTTTGGAAAAGCTAGAAATATTAATTTATAATAAATTCATATTCGGTTTCCAAAGGCTCAAAAGTTGACTATTCAAAGGATGAGGTGGGGATAGGTCGAAAACAACTCATCCAATAGAATTTAGACAGGTTTGGGTACTTATATTAACCTTATCTTTAAGTATTAACTCTAAGTTAATTAGTTTCACTTTTACAATGTCTCTTTGTATTTTTATATAATATGGTTAATAAACTTACTATATACATACAAGAGACCCCCAAGTGGTTCATTAATAATTAACCTATCATAATATAAGTCTCTTGGCCGAACCTTATATTTTTAGTAATTTAATATCAATTAATAATATAATATTTGTTTTAAGAACTCTTTTATGTCAATTTTGACACTATTCAATAGTTGATTTTTGTGAAACTCATAACAGATTGATTACTTCGAAAAAAGTCAATTACATCAATACTAATATATCATATTATCCTAGAAAATTAGTTTAATTCATTAAAAGTTTCATATTATATTTATTTGGGTATTTATAATATCAATTATTTTAATTTTTCACTATTATAGTAATTACTGCATTATCATTGTGTCATAAATAAAATAAATTATTTAATGTCTAAAAATTATAAATAAAATATAATTATGTAGGAAATCTTTTTAGGTTTCTAATGAATATTTATAATCGAAATTCCAACATGTATAACCCTATGTAAAAATTGTTCTTCTAAAAGATGTAAGCTTATGCCATTTTTATTTTTATTTTAACTTTATTAATATAATGTGTCATTATCACTTACAAGTGGATCCATGGGGTCCCAAAATAGACCCAAAGATGCCCATGGTCGACCATGTATCAACCAATAGGGTTAAGACACGTTTTAGGGTAATTTAGTATTATTATAATATTATTTTTGTAACCCTTATTTACCGGATTTACCCTTTAACCATGGTAAATAAAATATTTACCACAGTAACTATTCAAAATGTCTAAAAATAAAAGTTACCTATTTACACAATTTGAACATCCTGATTCCAAATATGGAATCCATTTTCCTAAATTCAAAACACAGAAGTGGCAGAAATTAATTTAAAATTAATTCCCGCTGTCAAAACAAAAAGCGTGTTTTTTAAGAGATAATAACTATCAAAAGATTGACACTTGTTTATGTTCGGTTTAATTGTAAAATTATGTCCAATGACCAACATTATATTAAATGGTAAAAATATATTGTAAATATACTTTAAAACCACTCAAATTCACAATTTATCACTATTAATTATTTTGATTAAAAAAGTTGTTTTTAATTAAAATTTAGTAATTTTCACTATTCATCAAAATATGAAATTTATCCGAAAAGTACCAAAATTTCACCCTAGGATAATTTCGATATTCCAAATCCAAAAATGAAGTCCATTTTGAAATATAAAATATATATGATTTCAAAAAGTAGGTGTTACTATTTACAACGGCTAGTTTAATTAGTTGTGGTGTGTGTTAGAACTCGAGGTTGCGTACAACACACGCTATCGCATTATTCGAAGGGAAACGTACCATAGAAGCTTGGGGTGTTACATACTATGCTCCTGAGGATGGTCTTGGAAATCCTTTGACATCACAAGCTCTAGGGGAAATTATCCAAGTGTAAGTTCATGACACGAGATGTGAGTTTCCATGGACACGTGGTGTCTCATCTAGGGGTAGTGGTTGATCCGTCAAAGGTTGAAGCAGTTGTTTTGTGGGAAGAACCATTGAAAGAGATAGGGGTTTGTAGTTTTCTAGGTCTGTTAGGCTATTATCAGAGGTTCGTACCCGACTTCTCTCGGGTTTCAGCTCTTTTGACAACTTTAACCAGAAAAGACCAGGCCTTCGTTTGGAGTGAGCAGTGTCAGGATGCTTTCATATATTTGAAGGAAAGGGTGGTTAGTGCTCCATTGCTCAGATTTATTGAGGAAGGGGTGTTATATAAGGTATTTTTTGATGCTTCTAGAATTGTCATGGGGTGTGCGCTGATGCAGCAGTGGGGGGTGATATATTATGGGACTAGGTATCTAAGTCCTCATTAGCATAACTACACCACCCATGACCTAGAGCTTGCAGTGGTTGTGTTTGCATTGAACTTGTTGCAGCATTACCTCATCGGGGAGCACATTGTGGTATTCACACCTCGCAAGAGTTTGAGGCATATATTTACCCCGCGGGAACTAAACATGTGACAAAGAATGTGGGTGGAGTTTCTTCAGGACTACATCATTGAGATCTCTTACACTAAAGGAAAGGGGAACATTTTGATGGATTCCTTGAGTAGGAAGTCATAGAGGGGAGTTGTTATGGAATCTATGGATACTTGGAAGGCAATGGAGGAGTTGGATACCCTACACCTGGATGCAAGGGTGGATGGTGGTATAGATTGTATATTTCTGAAGATAGTGCAGTCCTCTATATTGTGGATGGTAGATGAGTTTCTGTGGGGAGACATAGAGAGTGATGCGATGCACGATCGGGTTAACCAAGGCAATTCTAGAAGGGTGGTTGGAGGATTGTTAGAATTGGATGCTTTTCTGAGGGAAGTTGTTTCTCCCAGAGGTGATGTGAGAATAAGGTCTCTGTGAGTTCCATAGTTCACTCGTAGTAGTACACCCAAGAGTTTCCAAGATGTACTAAGGCCTGAGGGAACAGTTTTGGTGGCCAGGGGTTAAACGGGAAGTGGCAGAGTTCGTGGCAAGGTGCCTGGTGTGTTAGCAGGTGATGGATGAACACCACATCCAAGAAAGTTTGTTATATCCTTTAGATATACATGAGTGGATGTTTGATGACATCATGATGGATTTTGTCAAAAAACTACCAAGGGTTCAAGGAGGCAGTGATTTGATCTGGGTAGTGGTAGACAAGTTGATGAAATCAGCTCACTTCCTGGCGATCAAGGAGTCGAGTGTGGTGGATGACTTAACATGGAGATACGTGGATGAGGTGGTGTGGTTTCATGGAGTTCTGAGGTCCATAGTCTCATATAGGGATTCATGGTTTACCTCACAAGTCCAGAGGGGATTGCAGCATGCTTTTGGAACCCAACTACGCCTTAGCATTGCTTTCCACCCCCAGGCAGATGGGCAGACAGATCGAACCATCAATACTTTGGAGGATATGCAATGGGAATGTGTTTTGGACTTCGGGGGATCATGGGAATGATATTTTCCCTTAGTAGACTTTTCCTACAATGACAGCTATCACTCCACTATTGGCATGGTACCGTTTGAAGCCATGTATGGGAGGTCATGTCATTCGCCCGTGTGCTGGACCGAGGTTGGGGTGGTAGATGTTCTTAGCCCATAGGTAGTGAAGAGCACAATAGAGAAGGTTCAGCTTGTGCATGGGAGGATGAAGGCAGCCCAGGACTGACATAAGTCATATGTTGATCATAGGAGGAGGCCCTTGGTGTTCGTGGTTGGAGACCATGTGTTCTTGAAGGTTTCCCCTCAATGTGGCAACGAAAGATCAAAAAGGGGAACAAGATCTCTCCTAGGTTCATCGGTCCTTCCAAAGTGTTGTCGCGAGTCGGTGAGGTGGAAAATCATCTTGCATTTCCTCCTCAGTTGGAAAGGATCCACGACGTTTTCCACCTCTCCCAGCTTTGTTGATATCTAAACAATGACTCCCATGTCATTGACTGGGGAGAGCTGGATATAGGGGGCGATTCTATATTCCTGGAGAAACTAGTGAGGATCGAAGATCGAAAAGAGAAAGTGCTTCGCGGAGGAACCATTTATTTGATTCATGTGTTGTAGAGGCACAGTGGCCTTGAGGAGAGTACATGGGAGTGAGAATCTAAAATGCGTTCCCTGTACCCAAAGCTATTTGGAGTTACTGTTATGAGCATTCCTTGTTCTTCGTGTTTTTTGACCTACTGTGATGTAATGCTGACCTTGTTGGTTTATGAGATGTTTTTTCCAAAACTTTTGAATGTTTATGAAGAGTCCTGATATGTGGGGAAGGGATAAAATGATTTCAAATTAAGACGTATTAGTGGAGATATGATTAAACCCGTGTCGGTGAGTCAGTGCAACCCAAAGTGGATAGTATCTTGACATGGAGGAAAGAAATCCCTGATCTGTGTGTTAGGTTAATTTGATCCTTGGGTATCATATGGCTATTTGGGGTGGTTTTTCTATGAGAGGTATCTTTTAGAGTGGTTGATTAGGTTACTCTTTTATTCTCGAGGGTGAGAATATTTTTGAGAGGTATCAGATGTAATGGCCCAGACCCTCCTGGTCCATTACTTTGCCAAATTCTAAGTGTTGGGGTGTCCTAGACTCATTGATCAGTCCCACCCATCTGTTTCACAGATCATCTTCACTGATAAGATTCATAAATAATTTTAATGGATCAGTTTTCCAGATCAGCTTCACTGATCAGATTTACATATCAGCTTCACCGATCAACTTCACTGATCAGATTCATAGATCAGCTTCACTGATCTGCTTTACTAATCAGATTCCCAGATCAGCCTCACTGATTAGCTTCACAGATCATCTTCACAGATCAACTTCACTGATAAGTTTCACTGACCGGTTTCACAAAATTGGTTTTATAGATCGGTTTCACCAAATCTCTTTCATATATCAGTTTCACCAAATAGGTTTCACAGATCGGTTTCACAAAATCGGTTTCATAGATCAGTTTCACCCAATCAGTTTCACAGATCAGTTTCACCCAATCAGTTTCTTAGATCGGTTTCACCAAATCGTTTTCAAAGATCGGTTTCACCAAATCGGTTTCACAGATTAGTTTCAAAAAATCTGTTTCAGAGGTCGGTTTCACCAAATCGGTTTCACCGATCAGTTTCACCAAATCAGTTTCACAGATCGGTTTCACAGTTCAGTTTCACCAAATCGGTTTCACAGATCAGTTTCACCAAATCAGATTCACAGATCCAGTTCATATATCGGTTTCACCAAATTAGATTCACTGATCGGTGTCACCAAATCAATTTCACTAATCAGTTTCACCAAATATATTTCACAGATCAGATTCACCAAATCGGTTTTAGATATCGGTTTCACCAAATCAGTTTCAGAGATCTATTTAACCAAATCGGTTTCACAGATCAGTTTCACCAAGTCGGTTTCACAAATCAGTTTCACCAAATCCATTTCACATATAGGTTTCATCAAAATAGTTTCAAATATCATTTTCACCAAAACAGTTTAACATATCAGATTCACCCAATCGGTTTCACAGATTGGTTTCACCAAATTTGTTTCACTAAATTTGTTTCACAGATCGTTTTCCCCAAATCGGTTTGACAGATCAGTTTCACCAAATAAGTTTCATAGATCAATTTCCCCAAATCAGTTTCACATATTAGTTTCACAGATTAGCTTCACATGATCATCTTCATGGGATCAACTTCACAAATCCGATTCACATGATCAACTTCAAAGGATCAGCTTCACTTGATTAGCTCCACCTATCAGCTTCACCGATCAGTCTCAACAATCGTCCATAGAGGGTGGTTGGGTTTTCCTTCCCCGGTTCATCCCGTAACACAACTTTTATTCCTTTTATCCTTTTTAAAGTGGTTCAAGGACATTTTTAGTGCCATAAAAAAACTTTTATTTTCCATAGGAGCGGGGAGACCCTCAACAGACTGTTTTCTCTATTTAAATGAAATCATTTAGTGCACAACTATTTTGGCCACCCCTCTGATGATAATTGTTAAATAAAAAATTAATTCCATCATGTGTAACCATCCACCTGCATGGTGAAACCACGATCCACCTTTAAAGCCCTTCATAATTCTTATCTTGTTACTCCAAGACCTCTCCCTTTTATCGCACAGGATTTCCTTATTTATTCTTCTTGGCTGGTTTCTTCCTTTCCTTGGTGCGTTTGGAGTCTCCTTTCCTGAGGCTAGTGCGGGAGCCTTTCCTGCTCATTATTGGAGTCCTTTGATTTCCTCCCCTTCATGTAGTGCATCTTGGTTATTGGTGTGAAGAGAAAAACTTTAATCATTTATCATCCATGTAGGGTTTTTCCTTTGTCTCTCTTTATTGTGCATCATGCGGGGTGGGTATAAAAATGTTTCCTACGGTGATGGATGAAACCAAAACTTAAAAAATATAATAAATGGATATAAAGAATGAAGGTTTGTGTTTGATAATGTTGTTGTACTCTTTTATCTTTTTCTATATATTGTGAATTGAATGGGTTTATGTCCACTGAAAATCGGAGCTGTTGGCGGTCCTTTCTTGCGCACTAACAAACCATTGTTTTCTTGATATTTATGTTATTGAATGGATGTAACATGAAAACTGGCAAATCACGTAAACTCAGTTGATTAAATGGATTCCCAATGAATAAATATTCCTTGTGTGATCACCCTAGTTAACCAAACGGAAAGACGAAACTAAATAAATGGAATATTCAAATTTGAAAACTCCCTTGCTCTGTTTGGGTGATGTTTACGCTTGATTATTGTGAGGTTACGTGGATGGGGATGTGATCCCATATTGAGCAGTCATTGGTTCGTGGACCTAAGGCCGTGTGGGGCCATATGTTGGGCTTGGTTTGGTTCTAGTTCTTTGAGGGATCTCACAGATCCCTTCGGTGGTTGTGACCTTACAAGGGAACCAGGTGCGAATGATTAAATTGCATCTTGGCTGTTTTTCATTGCATGGAATATGGATATACCTTTTGGATTCTCAGTAATTAAGAATTATCAAAATGAAAAAACTTGATCTTGAAAACTAGAATGGGTTCAATGGGGAAATGTTTTTTGGGAACAAGTTGTGACATGTTTGTGGTGGTGGTGGTTCTTATGAATTAATAACAATGAGGCTGTTTGTATATGAGATGGTTTTCGAACCCCTAGGTTGGTATGATTCCTTGTTACCAATATGTATAATTTATTTTTATGTTTCTTATTCACACCTTACCCATGTTGAGCACTCCGTACCGAACACCCCTGTTTAATGGGGGAGGGTGTTTTTCCCAACACTCATATGAGCAGTTGGTTATTGACTACTTTATGCTTCCTTTCCTAAGTAGGCCAAGATTCATTTGGTAGGATTTGATGGCATGAGGTCCATTATAGGCCTAGATTCTTCAGGAAGGGTATGTTGTGATAGTTGGCCCAGGTGTGGGTGGGAAGGTTGTTTCCCAAGGGTCTTTGGTATGAGGCCCAGGTGTCTTCGGGCGTGACAGCAGTTGTTCAAGCCAAGGTGTTTGTGGGTATGGTTATGCGTAATTTTGGATCAGTTTTTTGCAGGCGGTATGTGTGGTTTTGGTAGCCCAGGTGTGTGCGAGAAAGGTATAGCATTGGGACTGTGGTGAGAATGGCGGAAGAGGTTTGGCGTGTATGATGTCTTTAATAATTATTGTGAAAGTGGTGCGGGGTACCCAAATATCGATGTGCTATTACTATTACATTACTTGACATGAATTACTTACGGAGTGTTCCTTGGGGAGGTTTGGGTGGATTGTTTCCTTTCTAGGTGCTTTGGTTTTCACCTTTTTCACGGTGCATTAGTATGCCTCCCCACATGTGCACGAGATCTTTTGGTTTTCCCTACTGAGTATACCTGTATACTCACTGTATGTATATAAAAATGCTTTCATGTTTCCTGGAGGACTTCAGGGATCATTTGGGACCATTCTAGTTCGGATGTTGGGACCGTTTCTATTGCTGGTTATCTTTTCTTTGGTACATTCCTTTGGAGTTTCTTGTACTTGTAGAACATTTTTTTGGAACGTGCATATGGGAATGGTTTGTTTTGGCTTTACATTAACCTCCAGTTTTGGTGATTTTTGGGATTTACTATCTTATCTCTCAATCCTTATAAATAAAAAGGTTATGCCCTCCATTTTGTGTGTGATTCAATATCCTTGGTGCTAGTTGCCACTCCAGGACCTATTGAGGGTGGGTTTTGGGGGTCATTATCTCTCTTTAAACTTGAGGAATGAAGGGTATGGGAATATGTTGTCCCTTCCCTCATCTTGGTAAAGGCGGGTCATGAAAGTATAGGATAACACTCATTAATAAAAAAAATTATGTTTTCAACCGGAAAATAATAATTCATCACATCACAAGGAATCACTAGAATGAAATATTGTTATAAACAAATTTCTTGAACGTATCACTATTATTGACCTCAATCATGGAAAAGTTTGATACGAAAATTCAATGACAAAAATGAGTATCTAATAAGAAAATGTATAGGGACATTGATGAAGAATAATTTTATTTGAAATAAATCATTTAGAGATAAAGAAAAAAATGGAATAAAAATGGTATAAGTGATTTCAAAAAATTAAATTACCTTTGGAATATATTTTTGACATTATAGTCACTTTGAAAACAAATTTTAAAAAATTCAACCTCTACAAAATTTAAAATAAGTCATTTTTAAAAACATATTCCAATAGATATCATAATAATGAATCCTTGAAAACAAATAATGGTTCCCAAAAGATAAAGTGAATACATTTTCAAAAAAAACTTTTTGGACAAAAAATTAATATTATATACTTCAAATAACATAAATGTTTTCAAATGGAATGTTTAGTGGAAAATAATATATTTTATTTTTAAATGACAGAATTTTTTTAATATTTTGAAACACCATTTAAAAAAAAATCAAAAAAATGATATTAAAAGACCATTTAAAATGTGTTTATGTAAAATATGAAGGTCATGTGAGTATAAAAAATATTTTGATTCCACAATAATAAATGAATTTTATTGGTCATAATGAATATGGAAATGTAGGAAAAATATATTTACTGTAGGTGAATTTTTTTCTTAAATTTGTTTCACCACTATGAGAATATAATTCATCAAGAATAAATATTTGGGTTTAAAATATTATTCTCTAATATATAGAATATAGGTAATATATTTTTATATTATAAATAAAAGAATTTAACAAGCATATAATAAATATTCTCAGGGAATAACTCAAAAAAAAATTAATGTTAACAAAATACATCAAAGATGTCATAATTAAATAATCAAAAAACATTTAGAAAATGAGTTTATATGGTAAAATAAAAATCCAAAATTGCAAATGATAAAATACAACATAATAAAATAATGGATAATAATCTTACCAAATTATATGACATAATATTAGTAAGAACAATCATATCTCCATGAATGAGAATTATGTATTATAAATACACTTACTATAATAGTAACTTATAAATTAGAGGGTTTACATGAAATGGAAATTAAAATATAATGAAATTAAATATATTCAACATATAAGAAGGAATTTTTGTATTGATCACACCATGATAAATATGTTTTGTCCCACAATATGAAACAAGCCATTGAGATTTAAAAATGAAACAAAGAAACTCTTAACTTGTATTCTTGTATAGATGAATATAGTCTATCCACCTATATAAAGAATTAACTACTTTGGTGACCAATTTTAGAACCATATTCACGTGTATAACATTTTTACTATCAAATTATAATAATTTATTTACTAGTTTCTACATTTTTATGGTTTCATTTCCTCATCAGATGTTAGTAATTATAATAATTTTGCTAATGATTTATAATTTCAATATTGAAACATATTATTCGTTATAATTTTTATAATTAATATGTCATTTCTATTAATAGGAAATATATTTTATAATCACTTAAAATCAATAATATCATTCCAAAAATATGTTACTTATGTTTCTTGATAATGGAATCTGTGTCGGCCTATTTCTACAATTATAGTGATTGAAGATAAAATTTAAAAATAATTTTAAGAAGTATAATATCATTTTTAGAAATATAAATAAGTGATTATAATATTATTATATTATAATAATAGTATTATTTATATTCCCATGTTAATACATTCTATAAATTTAAATCATTGTCATACAGGTAGGTGAACGAGCAAAAAAAGAACACATTGGAACATGATGGGTGAGTATGTTTAATGAAACATATAATATAGTTATAATAGAATTAAAATGATATTATTTAGATTTTTTTTAATAAATTCTTTTATATTTTAATAGTTATGGATAAAAAAGGAAAATCTAGTTCAGAAAGAGAAAATGATACTCTATGGAGGTGGTTTTATACACATACGCATGATTAACTCCATAATTTAAAAAAAGTTTGAATTAAGGAAATTGATAAATTATTTTTTATATAATTAAATAAATTATTCGTGTCACGTTTTTTGAAGTAATATCATCATTAATGAAAATCATAAGGGGAAATGATCAGAAACACAAAACATTGTTTCGTGGATGCGATTCTCCTCACATTAGTATGATCATCATTCTTCTTATTTTTTTAAGATAATTTTAATGAATAAATTAGGATTTTTTATAAATAAAATAACACTTTAGTATTGTAATGATATTTTTCAATTATATTACTATGGTTAGGATTTTTTTGGATGTGATATATTTATAAAAAAAGTTAATTATTATGTAATACTGATGTTAGGACCTTCAACATTCTCATGGAAGTCTCATTAGAAATTTATGGATTAGGATATGTAATTGAGAACACATGAGTATGAAAGTGAGAGTTTTTTAATATAAATACAATAATTTAATATTTTTTATTAAATTAAATGTAAAAATGGATAAATGAAGAAGTGGAATTGTTTAACTTATATTAGTGAGGATAATTTTTATTTTGGGAGTATCAATTACTTTTCAAAATTGTGATGTTACTATTCAAGGATCAAAGGTTCCAAAAGTTTCATATATTTGGTGGAGAGATATTTCTATCATATCCTCCTCTAAAAACTCATTTTTATAACTAATTGGATCGATTCGAGGTTTTCTCATTATAGCGTTTTAAATTCTACACTAACATATACATACCTTGGTAATATTATAATAACATAAATATGTAATATTGATGACAAATATTAAAAATTTAGTTATTATATAATTGGAATTTAATTATTGTAAATTTTAAAATCATTTTATAGAATAAATTTTTTAAGAGATAAAATTTTTATTTTTATAATTAAGTAACATACATGTAAAATAAGTTTTTAGTGAAAGAGTGTTTTCATGATTAAAATGTATATGTAGGTTAAAAATTCTGATTATTAATAAATTTAATAAAAAAATTGGTGTATTGTAAAAATTAAAATTTTATTATATTAAAATGAAATCCAAAAGAAAATTTTATCATATAAAATTTTAACTATAAGTAAAGACAAAAAATACATTAAATTCATTTTAAATTTTACATATGATCTAAAATTGAACATTGGTTTTATAACTTCAAAATAGAATATTAAAACACCTTATTTTACCTTATACAGAAATATTTATTCAATTATTTTATTTTATAAATTTCTAGGTTTTCCAAATATATTTATAATGTAATAAAATTTATAATTTTATAAAAACAATATTTTTTATCTATTATATAAAATATATAATGTTTTAGAAAAATATATAAAATTTATCCAAGATTAATTTAAAATTTTAGAATTAAAAAACGAAGATGAAATCAAATATATTATATTCAAAAATTATGAAATTATCATTTCAATAAAAATAAAATTAATAATGAATCAATGTTTTTTAAAAAATTACTTTTAATAAAATCAACTGTTATTAATAATTAATTTATGTATTTCGAATTTATTATAATATTTTGATTTAATTTTGGATTTATTATTATTAAAATTTCATTATAAAATACATCTAATATATTTTGGACCATTTTAGTTCATTGTTGGGTGTGAAACAAGTTATCGAACATTTCATTAATTTAGTGAAAACATTTATTCAAAAATATCACGGTGTTACATTTTCATTAGAATATTATATGCAATATTATATGATGAATTATATATTTCATATATATTTTTTGAAAAAAAATGAATCTATTTTTAGAAATAGTTTTTTACACCTAATATCCAGAAACACTAAACCATTAATTTTTAGAGTTGAGTGATTATTGGTGAGATATATTGTTTTTGATATGAAAATAATGTCACAAATATTGATGTTATGATTTAGAATTTTCAATTGGTATCAAATACATTTGATAAAGTATGTATTTCAAGTAGTAGAAATAGGGTTGGGGTCTGGGGAATATCATTTAGTATTAGATAGATGTTTAGTTTTTTTTAAAAATTTAGACTAGAAACATAATGAGAATCCCTGAGTATAATCCTAAATATTGGAAAACATCTACAAAACCTGTAAATAATAGCGGGTGTGTTTTTTCTAGACATAATTCCTTACATGGATAAAAAAATTGGTTACACGTGCTGTCTCAATTACACCTTGGGTAATAACCCTAGAAATGGTTCATCGAGTATTAACTAGATATTAATTAGGTACACACACAATGGTCTTAACTACACTCATTTAATGAATATATAAATTTTATTATTTAGTAGATTCACATATTATTCATAAACCATGATGATGTATTCTAGAAGAATTTTAGAACATCAAATGTTAATAGAAAGGTTATAAAACCTAATATGAATGTGAAAATGGATAACCTAGATTAAAATGTAGGGATTCATCTGTTACGAAATACATGACATCATGATTTAATTCATCAATTTTTATAATGTGAATCTTTATACATTTTTTATTTTTTGTATTCTGATAAATAAAAATTTCTTACACAGTGTAATCGATGAATATTGAAAGGAAAACGTTAAAAATGTATGTGATTGTGTCATTATCCTACCTAATCTATCATCCACCCTGACACCAAACATGCCCCATGACATGGTATAATGAATATTATCTATCCCCCAGGCTACAAACTATTTCCTGGGAATCATGGAACTCATTTTGTAATGATTTATAAAATCACACACATCACCATAAGAATAGATTAGGGAAACAAAAAACAAATAAGTAAAATAATATACCAACCATCAATAAAAAAAGCTATAATATAAAGAGTTCATGCACAATATTAGAAGATACAATTTTAACCAAGTAGGAAATGTAAAAAATGAAAAGAGACATTGAAAGGAACACTAAATCTATTCACAACACATTGGCCATCCACGCAACATGTCCCCACCAACACATGTCCCAAAGAGAAACCCCTAGCAAGATTATCAACTAGCACTACATCATTCCATTCATTTTGTATCACCCATGGTATGAGGTATGTAGCCATTCTATGACTTTTAATGTGTTTAATTTTCTTAGGATGATTCGGGAAGTGTTTGGGAGAGTTTTTAATGGTTTTGAATAACTTTGAAGGCTTTTCTAAGGGTGAATGTTTTTAGCACGGTTAGGGAAAACCATGCAGGTTAACTATGACACCGTGAAAGGGGAGACAATAGGCTTAACACAATCATCACACTATTTTCCAAACCGTATGAGACAACCATGTGGGACCCCTTCTCTTGAGGCAGTGGTGTGCATGTGGTTAGCGCACGGTTTTCCAAACCGTGTGAGCCAACCGTGCAACCACTTAAAAAGGGGATTTTTTAAATATGGGTTCACTAGGGCTCGACCTATTTCACTCTAAAATTATTCTCACTCAAGAATCACTCAATATTTTCAGTTCTCATGGTTTTTACGGGCTCTCCAACAAATTTTTCAAGTGATTCAAATGGGTTTCAAAGTGGTTTCACCCAGGTAAGTCTCTCCTCTAGGATTTCTAAAGGTTTCTCTCTAGATATTCTTCCCTACCATCAACAAGACTTAATATCATCACTCAAGGAAACTAAAACCCTATAAATATTAAACAGATTTGAGGACTAGTGTGGGAGAGTGGTATTATTTCCAGTTTTGTTGGTTACAGAATATCCGGGTTTGGTCATTGAGGCATAAACATCTAATTCTATGTGTATCACAATGAGGTTGAAACTCAATTGTGGGGAGACCATTGAGGGATGGGAACTGAATTGGAATTCAATTTTGTGTTTGTAGAATCAGATGGTAGTACCAGTGTATTTTGAGGAAGAAAATCTCAGGTATTATCATTATTCTAGGTGGGTTTTCCATCCTAAAATTTAGAATATGTATAAGGCGTTGAAAACGTAGTTTTGGTGGGTTGCTATGAAAAGGAATGTGGTCAAGTTTGTCTCGATATGCTTGACTTGTCAGAAAATCAAGGATGAGCATCAACACCCAGTAGTAATGTTGCAACCTATTCCTATTATAGTGTGTGAGTGGGAACAAATAATATAGTATTTTGTTATAGGTATCTCGAGAACAGTCTAGAAGTACGATGCAATACATGTGTTTTTGGATCGGCACACAAATTTGTCCTGTAACATCCCGGATCCAGGTGCCACTCAAGGGGTTCCCTGGACACGGTTGGTCACATGACCTCAAGAACATTTCCCAAAACAGAAGAGGCTGGCGACTAGCAGTGAGGGCCTAGGCCTGATAGTGGGGAAACTATGCCCTCATTTGTCAAAGTGTAGCGTAGTGGAATAAAATAAAAAGAATAGAACAACAACAGAAACAATAAACCATACACATATAAAATAAACAACTACTGTAAAAGATAACCAACAGTTATATAGATGATGATGCAACATGTCTCAAGTTCTAAGAAAACAACCAGAACATGTTACACAACAATACAGTACAGTACAATATAAAACAAAACAAAACAGCTGGTAGAATCACGAGCCTAAGCCCGGTCCCATGCTCCCCTACTCCTCAGCAGCAATCAAGTACCTGTATAGGGACCCTTGCACTTATCCACACCTACAAAAACATAATCTGTTTGGGCCGAAGACATGACCCAAACAGGGTGTGAGAAATAAATCCTAGTAGGCACCCGCCAAATGACCGTGCCCAACAGTGTGAAAATATGGCAAAACAGTGTGGTAGTAAAAATGCAATAAACTAAGCAGTACTCAGAAGTAACTAATTTTACTAGTTATATTACAATTATAATATTCATTTAACCATTCACTATAAAGAAACCACCATAGTGAATTTCTATGTAAACAGTTAGTGTCCTCAGACACGCAAACACGCAAACCCTTACCCTCAGGTAATCAGAATCATAACCCACATGTAATTTCCCACAGGCATAACATATATTTTCCTCAGGCATACAAAGTGTCACCCTCAGGAACAAAGTCTATTTCCTACAGGCAGGGAAGAAGTTCCCTCAGGCTAAAAGATGCACTGCCCTCAGGTTAAGTAAAACACTGCCCTCGGGCTAAACAAGTAACTGGGCTATTCCCAACATGTAAACAAGAAATACACATTCCATTCCTATCAAGGAAATTCTATAATCATTATTATAAAGGTATACCCTTGGGTATCCTAGGAAAATGGCTAAACAGAGGAACGCACCCCCAGGGTGGTCCTGGATCCAAGAAGTGATCCTAAAAAGTAGTTTATTATAACATTTAATTAACTTTTCAATTCTAGGTATTCAAACAGCCAAGGCCTCAGCCACACGACACCCCATCATGGGTTTGTGACAGAACTATTCACACAAAAACGCACAACAGTATGAAATTAAACACCAAGACACCTTCCTTAAACACCCCTGAACGGTATACGCGAATGACGATCCTCAAATCATCCAAGAACAATTAATATCTGAGGTGAAAGAAAACTTGTTAAAATGTAAATAACATCCCATAGAGGAAGAATTGGCAAGAATGACTTAAGGAGAGTGGAGTGCTTACCCGTGCAGTTCCAATGAGATCGTCAGAGGCAGAAACGGATTCCTGACACTCAATCTAGAGATCCTCGAAGGTCTGGCCTCCTCTCCCAACTCCTTCCGCCAGTTCTAACCCTTCCCTATGAACAGGGGAGGCTACTGCCCATTTTAAGCGAAAAAAACAAACTACACGGCGTAAAATATTGACTACACGGTGTGTAATTTTCATTTTTTAACTGTTCCTTCGACGGATTTTTTCCAGCATGGCACTGTTCATCTATTGACATGACTACACGGCGTGTCTTCATGAGTACACAGCGTGTAATGTCACCCTACTGGCCACCGCCTTACTATTCGCCTGACGACTGACTACACAACGTGAAAATGACCACTACACGACCTATAGTCAGTTTTTTACACCCTTCGTCGCCGACATGGCTACACACCCTCTGTACTCATCCCACACGACCAAAGTACACAGCGTGTGGAATAGGACACGGCATGTAGTCCCTAAAATTAGTATTTTTCCCCATTTTCCTTATTTTCTACAAAACGCTTAAGTAAAAGAGAAAAGTAGAAACTCGTACCTCAAAAATAAGAACCATGTTCTTACAAACTTCCCCTCTTAAAGCAATTCATCCCCGAATTGCCCTTGTACGGGTGGAAAAGATAAAGCTCAGAACAACTCTGGCCACTGAGCACGTACGTCGGTCTCCCACTCCCAGGTTTCGTCTTGCACTCGGCCATGCTGCCATAGCACCCGTACGAGAGGAACTGACTAGCCTCTGAGAACCTTTAGGCTCCTATCAACAATACAAATCAGATGCTCCTCAATGGACACATATACCTCAAGCTCAACATCCTCAGGCTGAAGGACGTGATATAGGTTTGAATGATAGCGGTGCAACTGAGATATATGGAATACGTCGTGCATGGCTCGGTACTTCTGAGGTAACTGAAACCGATAAGCAACCAGTCCGACTATCTCCAGAATCTCAAATGGCCCCACATACCTCGGTGAGAGTTCACCCTGTCTTCTGATCCGTCCGTGTCCCAGCCTCGGCGAAACATGCAAGAAGACATGATCACCGACCACGAACTCCAAGGGTCATCTACGGCGATCAACATATGATTTCTGACGATACTGTTCGATAGCCATCTTCTTCTGAATCAACTAGACCCAATCAGAAGTCTCCTGCACGAGACATGGTCCCAGTAAAGCTACCTCACCTTCCACTAATCAGCACAAAGGTGATCAACATGGCCTACCATATAAATCCTCATATGGTGAAATCTCAATAGTTTCCTGAAAACTGTTATTGTAGGAAAACTAGACTAGGGGTATATGCTTCTATCAAGAGCCCTCAAATTCTAGGATGCATACACGAAACATGTCCTCAAGCACATGTATCGTATGCTCTGACTGGCCATCGGTCTGAGGGTGGTAAGCTGTGCTCAGATACACCTGTGTACCTGGTGCCCTCTAAAAACTCTTATAGAAATGAGAAGTAAAACAGGCATCCCTATCTGAAATGATAGAACGAGGGACCCAATGAACAAGTATGACCTCTCAGATATACAATTTTCCGAGCTCATCAACACCGAAGGTCTCCTTGATTGGAAAAAATTGATCTACCTTCGTGAGTCTCTCCATAACAACCCACACGACATCATTGCCTCGAGGTGACCTTGGAAACCCGATCACGAAATCAATCACGACATCATCCCATTTACACTCCGGGATGGGTAACTGCTATAACAGTCTGGCTGGCCTATGATGCTCCTCCTTCACCTGCTGACAGGTGGAACACCCAGTAACAAATCTAGCTACATCCCTCTTCATTCCCAGCCACCAGTATTGATGTCTCAAGTCAAGGTACATCTTGGTAACTCTGGGATGAACTTCCCAAGATGAAGCATGAAACTCCCACATCAACTCCTCGCGTATCTCTCCCGAAACCCATACTCATTCATGGAAACACAGTACCTCATCATCGCTTATCGTCCAACCAGGAGGAGGGTCCTCACTTGCCACAGAATCCCGTAGAACTATGCCTTCTGAATCAGATATTTGTCTCATCATCACTCTATCTAGAAGAGTAGAAGTCACAGCTAAATAAGAAATATAGTTCTTCCCCTAAATATCGTGCACCTCCAGATGCATCTCAGAAAAGAAAGCCATAAGCTTCCACTCTTCACTGGCCTCCTGCATGGCCTGGATCTGAATCTTCCTGCTCAGTACATCTGCCACTGCATTACCTTTACCCGGTGTATAGGCAAGATCAAAATCGATGGACTGAAGTTATTCAACCCACCTTCACTCTCTCAGGTTCAAGTCACGCTGAGTAAAGATATACATGAGAGATTTGTGGTTGGTGAAAACCACAAAATGCTCTCCCAAGAGATAATTTCTCCAACAGCGCAACGCATGAACAACTGCAGCCAACTCAAGATCATGCGTCGGGTAATTTCTCTCATGTGGCCTCAACTACTAAGACCCGTACGCAACAACTCGATCGCCCTGCATCAACACTGCTCCTAGCCCAATACCTGATGCATCACAGTTAACTGTATATCTCTTCCCTTTCTCTGGAAGTATCAGGACTGGTGCTGATGTCAACCTTCCTTTCAGGTCATGAAAGGATGTCTCACATGCTTTAGACCAAACGAACTTCACACCCTTCTTAGTCAGACCCTTCAACGACACTACTAAGCAGGAGAAGTCCTAGATGAAGCATCTTTAGTAACCAACCAGCCCCAAGAAACATTGTATCTCAAACACGTTCTTAATCTGCTCCCAGGAAACTACTGCTCTAACCCTCTCTAGGTCTACTGCAACTCCTACCTCTGAGATAATATAACCTAGGAAGTGAATCTGGTCCATCAAAAAGTGCCACTTTAATAGATTAGCATATAGCTGATGCTCCCTCAGTGTAATTAGTACGATCTCAAGATGGGTGGCATGGTCGGGTTATGTGTAAGAGTAAACCAAGATATCTTCCAAGAATACAACCACAAAAGAATCCAGATAAGGATGGAACACAAGATTCATCAGAGCCATGAAAACTGTTGGCACGTTCGTGAGTCCAAATGGCATAACCAAGTACTCATACAGAATATATCTACTCTGAAAGGATATAAGTGGTATGTCCAATGGTCTCACGTGCAACTGATGATATCCTAATCTCAGGTCAATCTTTGTGAACACTCATGCTCCACGAAGTTGATCAAAAAGACCATCAATCCTCAGCAAAGGATATTAGTTCTTAACCGTCACCTGGTTCACATTCTGATAGTCCACACAGAGTCTGAGGGTACCATCCGCCTTTTTCGCAAAAAGGACCGGCGAACCCCAAGGAGAAGTACTGGGTCAGATGAAACCCTTTGCATGTAACTCCTCTAACTGCCTCTTGAGCTCCTGCAGCTCAGGTGTAGCAATTCTATAAGGAGGAATAGACCCCAATGCTACCCATGGCACAAGCTCAATAGAGAAATCCACCTCTCGCTCCAGAGGTAGACCTGAAAATTCTTCCGGGAATACATCCCTGAAAAGATCAGCCACTGGAAGGAAATCCATCTGAGAAGTCCCCTGATGATCCAGATATAAACTCACAATATGGGTTATGACCCCACAACTCCCACGATGCTCTGGTCCAGCTCAACTCGCATGAACATCCCATTGTCCCTTGTATAGAAACTCTCCACCCTCTGGTGATGTGAAACGCACCCTGAGACTGTAGCAGTCTACAAAGGCTCAAAAAGGAACCAACCAGTCCATCCCGATAATGACATCATAAGCTGTCATCTCTAAGACATAGTGGTCCCACAGAAAGTGACACCCTCCAACCTCAAGGGGGCACTCCTTTCACATGTCGTTCTAGTTCCCAATGGAGTTTTTAGCATCATAACAACAGAAGAAGAAGAAACACGGAGCCCAAGGCTCTCCACAACGGCACAGATATGAAACTATGTGTAGAACTCGTATCGAAAAGTACTAAAGATAAAAAATAAGATACTAGAATAGTTCCTCTGACTGTAGATGGTCTGGGATCCTGCTCCTATTGGGTTTGTTGCACTGCATATGCCTGCCCAGTGTTGCGGCCCAGCAACACAGCCTGGCTACCTCTGAGATCCGGGTGTCTGGCAACCACGACCCTGACCACCATCTCTGCCTGCATGCCCTGACACATTCCAATTTCCTGACTGGTAATAAGTTGATGGTCCTGCTCCCGCACATGGAGTCTGTACAGACCCCCTCTCACTAGCCACTGGTAGAAACACCTTGCAAAAGCGCTGTAGATGACCCATCTTGCCGCAAGATTTGCACTCTACTAGGTCTCGTGGACACTAAGATCTCTTGTGACCCTCCTTACCACACTGGTAGCACAAGACCTGGCCACCTGAAACATCTTTCTAGCTCGTACTTCCACCGTGAGAGAAATCAATTTGTCGCTTCCTCTTACCGGTAGAAATAGTACCAGAAACTGGTGCCGAACCGCCCTGGCCTGCACCACTAGCTTCCCAAATGTTCCTATCTCTAATTAGTGCTTGGTTCACAATATCATGTACTGTAGGCAACCTGAAAACATTCACCAGTGCTTGGATGTCATATCAAAGACCATCCTCAATGATTCTGGCTCTCAATGTCTGATCACCCACCAGAACGGGTGAAAAGCGCTGAAGATCGGTGAAATGAGAAGAATAATCCATCACCGACCTAGCGCCCTTCTGCAGATTCATGAAATCTCGAGCTCTGTCTGCTCTTAGAATCTTTGGAAAGAATAATTCATAGAAGACTGCTAGAAAATATTCCCACTCCATGTCTCTATGATGCTCTGATTGGGTGGTAACATCCCACCACCTCTTGGAAGAATCACGCAACATATAATTCATGAGCTTGACCCTCTGCCTTGGAGGCGTCTCAAGATGATCAAAAATAGTCTTCATAGATCCCAACCACGACTCTGCATCCTGTTGTCCACCATCCCCTGAAAATGTGGGCAGATGCTGCTGCTGGAATATACGAGTCAGCTTAGCCATAGATGTGGCAGCGAGTGGTGCTCCTTGAATGGTCTGCTTGAGCTGCATAAAGCCTTCACAGAACTACGCCTCCATGCGTGTGTCCTGTATAACGGCTAGCGACGCATCTGGCTCTGCTGGAGAATCCACTAGTAGCCCATGGACCACCATCTCTGGAGTATAATTTTTTCCTCTCTCATGGCGAACAACGCATGGTCGTCTCGCCGTCATGACTCTACAAGGTCAAACACACAACATAGATCAAGATTATCAAAGATTGAAAACGAAGGGACCAAAAGGGAACAGGAGGAAGAAGGCATTGAATATTTTTAAAACAAGACTACATGACGTGTATAATGACTACGTGGTGTGTACTTGACTTCTCTTCCCCTGCCCGAGTCCTTTGACACGGCTAAGCCACACGACTCCCGTTGAACAAAACTACACGGCGTGTATAATCTACACGGCGTGTATGGTGTAATTTTCCAACATCCCATGTCGTTTGTGACACGACTGACTACTCATCTTGATACTACACGGCATGTTACACCCGCACACGGCGTGTATACCACTCTGTCTTCCCATCCACATGGCTAAGTCCACATGGTTTGTCCTCGGACGAGACTACATGGCATGTTACATAGGTACACAACGTAGACTAGACGAGCTTCGCCGACCCGTGTGGTTAGTTACACGACCAGATACACGGATCACACTACACGGCGTGTTCCATATATACACGGCGTGTACACGAAAGGATTAAACTGACTTGTGTTTGTTAGTTACATGGCCTGTTCCCTAGGGTAGACTACACGACATGTTCATCCTTGACACGGCGTGTTCAAGAAAATATTACACCGTCCTGTGTTTGTTAGTTACACGGCCGGTTCTCCGGGTGAACCCTACATGGCGTGTACCTTCCTGTACACGACGTGGTTTTTCCCAAGAATTTCCCTTCCATGTGTCCCCACAAATATGGTCCTTGACATGGGAAGTGACTACACAGCGTGTACTGAGGGTACACGGCGTGTACTCAAAAGTTTTCTTTTCTTTCCGAACAAAATAACACACAGCGTGTTTCCAATGAACTACACGTCGTGTATACTGGGTTTTTCGGACAGTACTCCTCTGAAACTACTCCGGAACCCAGAAAATACTTAAAACAACACCGAAGTGCCAAATTCCGATCTGTGAGGGCCCATACACCCCGTGAATCAAAGTTTGGCATCTTATATGTGTTGTAACAAAATAAATAGTCAATGATCCACCAAATTCTGGTCAATGGGGGCCCATACTCCCCAAAAACCAAAGTTTGGCGTCCATTCTATAAACAAGCTTATACAATAATACACTATCACACAATAGGTATTTATCAAATCAGTTATCACAACAAATTCTTTTCTAGCACAACAACTATCACAACAACATGCAACTTCTAATGTACCTACGTGGCATGGAACTATGCATGGAATGTGATTTCTAGCATGTTCATAAATGATGCATGAGATGGCATACCCTCATCTCATTGGGTTGCAACTAAATAGAACCCATGGATAAAATATAAACAGCACAATCACAAGTGCGTCACCCATCGGTGAAAATCAAGTCAACTGTAAAATTTAAAAATTAGAAGAATTGCAAAAATACGAGGTAGACTGGCTTTTACCTATACATGGGTTAGCTATGCCCGGGCACAACTTATTACCAACTACCATTTCCATCCTATCCCTAAATAAGGCTCTAATTAGTAATTCAAAGAAAATAACCCCTTTGATACCACTTCGTAACATCCTAGATCTGGGTGCCACTCAACGGGTGCCCCGAACCCGGCTGGTCACATGACCTCAAGAGCATTTCCCCAAACGCCAGAGGCTACCGACTAGAAGCGAGGGACCATGTCTGATAGTGGGGAAACTATGCCCTTATTTGTTAAAGTGTAGCGTAGCAGAATAAAATAAAAATCATACAATAACAACGGAAACAATAAACCATACACATTTGAAATAAACAACTGCTGTAAAAGATAACCAACAGTTATATAGATTATGATGCAACATGTCTCATGTTCTAAGAAAATAGCCAGAACATGTTACACAAAAATACAGTACAGTACAATACAAAAAAAAAATAGCTGGTAGCATCACAAGCCTAAGCCCGGTCCCATGCTCCCGTACTCCTCACCAGCAATCAAGTACATGTATAGTGACCCTTGACCTTATCCACACCTGCAGAAATGTATTCTGTTTGGGCCGAATACATGACCCAAACAGGGTGTGAGAAATAAATCCCAATAGGCACCCACCAAAGGCCCATGCCCAATAGTGTGAAAATATGCAACAACTGTGTGGTAGTAAAAATTCAATAAATGAAGTAGTACTTAGAAGTAACTAACATTACCAATTATATTTCCATTTTAATATTCATTTAACCATTCATTATAAGGAACCCACCACTGTAAATTTCTATGAGAACAGTCAGTGTCCTCAGACACGCAAACATGCAATCCCTTACCCTCAGGTAATCAGAATCGTAACCCGAAGGTAATTTTCCACAGGCATTACAGATATTTCCCTTATGCGTACAAAGTTTCACCCTCAGGCACAAAGTCTATTACCCACATTCACGGAAGAAGTTTCTCTCAGGCTAAAAGATGCACTGCCCTCAGGCTAAGTAAAATACTGCCCTTAGGCTAAACAAGTAATCGGGCCATGCCCAACATGTAAATAAGCAATGCACATGACATTCCTCTCAAGGAAATTCTATAATAATTATTATAAAGAAATACCCTCGGGTATCTTGGCCAAATGGCTAAACAAAGGAATGCACCCCCGAGGTGGTCCTAGATCCAAGCAGCGATCCCAAACACCAGTTTATTATCACATTTAATTACCTATGCAATTCTAGGTATTCAAACAGCCAAGTCCTTATCCATATGACACCCCAACATGTGTTCGTGGCACAATGATTCACACAAAAAAACACAATAGTTGGAAATTAAACACCAAGACACCTACCTTAAATGCCCCTGAATGGTATATGAAAATGAGGATCCTCGAATCTTCCAAGAACGACATAGATCTCAAGTCAAAGAAAACTCATTCAAACATAAATAATATCCCTTAGAGAAATAATTGGCAAGAACGGCTTAAGGAGAGTGGAGTGCTTACACGTGCGGTTCCAACGAGATCGTCAGAGGTGGAAACGGATTCCCGACGCTCGATCTGGAGATCCTCGAAGGTCCGAACTCATCTCTTGACTCCTTCCATTGGTTCTAATCCTTACCTGTGAACAGGGGAGGCTACTGCCCATTTTAAACGAAAAAACAAACTACACGGCGTGTACTATTGACTACATGACGTTTACTTTTAATTTTTTAACTTTTCCTTCAGCGGCTTCTCGCTAGCATGGCACTGTTCATATTTCGACATTACTGCATGGCCTGTCTTCATGAGTACATGGTGTGTACTGTTGCCCAGCTGGCCACCACCTTACTATTTGCCTGCCGACTGACTACACGACGTGTAAATGACCATTACACGACGTGTAGTCAGTTTTTTACACCCTTCGTCACCGACATGGCTACACACCCTGTGTACTCATCCCACATGGCCAAAGTACACAGTGTGTGGAATAGTACATGGCGTGTAGTCCCAAAAATTATGATTTTCCCCATTTCCCTTATTTTCTCAAAAACCTCAAGGAAAAGATAAATGAAGAAACCCGTACATCAAAAATAAGAACCGGGTTCTTACACAGCCCAATTCATCCCAATTTTTGAATCTCATATGTTGTAATATCTATCAAAAATATATATCCAAGAAGTGGTAAATATTCATGGTGTTCTAGTTTCAATTGTATCATATACAGATCCAAGGTTCACATATTTATTTTTTGAAATCCTTACATGAAGCCCTTGGGACACCGTTGTTGTTGAGTGTAGCATATCATCCTCAGATAGTTGGCCAATTTGAGAGAACTATACAAACTTTGGAATACTTGATATGTAAATTTGTGATGGATTTTGGTGGTTCATGGGAGGAGTACATACTGTTGGTAGAGATTTCAAATTATATGATTTATCATGCATTAATACATATGGCTCTTTTTGAGGTATTGTATTGGAGTCATTGTTGTTCTCCACTATGTTGGGTGGAAACATGTGTGACTTCGATGATCATACTGAGCCTTGTCCAAGAGACTATAGATAAGATCATTATGATTAGAAAGAGGATAGATATGGATCAAAGTGGTCATAAATTGTATGCAGACCATCATCGATAACCTTAGTTATTCGAGGTGGGTGATAATGTGTTTTTTAGAATCCCTCCTATGTTGGGTCATCATTAGTTTGGAAATTAGGGTTTGTTATCCCCAAGGTATATTGGTCCTTATGAGATATATGAGTGGATTGGAGAGGTTTCTTATCATTTGGATTTACCACCATGGTTTTGTACAATACACAATGTGTTTCATGTGTCGCAAATGAAAAATTATAATTTGGATCATGAATGTGATTCGTTGGAATCATGTTGAGGTAGAAATATATGATTATTTGGTACATGTGTTAGTGTGGCTTATGGATAGGAATGATAATTTATTTCATGGTAAAAACATCAGTTTAGTTTTTGTTTGTTGGAATCATGGACAGATTCAAGAGGAGACTACGGAGCGGGAGAAAGAGATGGCCGAGCAATGGCCAGAGCTCTTTTGACAAATAGTTTGTTCTCTACTATCCACAGATGGAAATTAAAATGTAAGGGGAAAATGTAGCACCCCCATTTTTAAGTATATAGAATTTTTAAGCCTATTTATTTGTTTAATGTTCTTTGGATGTGTTGGTAATAACATGGGAGAGTTTCGAAAGGATTTGAAAAAGATTAGAGGCTTTTAAGGGCACAAGGTTTGAGCACGGTTTAGGAAAACTGTGATGGTTCTACAGGTAACCGGACATGGAGATACAATGGGATTCACGCAATTTTCCAACCCATTTGAGACAACATTGTGGTACCATTTCTCATAAGGAAGTGTCATGCACACAGTTAGCGCACAGTATTCCAAACCATGCGAGCTAACTGTTTAGCCACTTAATGGGTGGATTTTTTAAATCCGAGTTCACTCGAGCATGAAATATTTCACTAAAAACATCCTCTCACTCGAGCCTCACTCGGTATTTTTGGTTCTCATTGGTATGATGGGATCTCCCACTCAATTCGGATGTGATTCGAAGGGGTTTCAAGGTGTTTTCTCTTGGGTAAGTCTCTCCTCTGAGATTTTTCTTATTTTTATATAGATATACAATAATCCCTTTCGTGGTTTTATATATATACATCCTATTCATATAGATATAGGATTGTTCTTGTCTTGGGTTATGATATTATGGCTTTTTCATGGTAAGGAAGAATATATCGAGTAGTTTTTGTGGAGTTTTTGTCAAGATTTGTGGTGTGGTCACTTGCGGGTCGATTTTGCTGAAACCCTAAAGGTGAGTGGATTCCCTCTCAGCTCTATGTGGTTATAACTTGTGGTTTTGGTTATAGTTAATTTTTTTTCTAGAAATTAATTATCAATATGATGTGAAAAATCTTGGTGGAAAACCCTTTGGTGAATATTTGTGGATTTTTGGGAGAAATTAGATATTGATGAAAGATGGGTTTTGTTGTGTGACATTAAATTCATTTGTGAAAGATGGTTTTCGATAAAAAAGTTGTTTTATTAAAATGTGGTTTGACATGAAAAAAAGATAGAGGGTGTATTCTATAAAGGTGAGATATATTTATGTTACTTGACATGTCATGTTGAAATGTTGTTGGGATTGAATAATTAATTTGGTAGTGAAAATTGATGGGTGAAATGGTTTTGGTAATTATGTATTGAAAGGACGAGTTTATTTTGGTTAATTGTGAATTTCATGAGTAGGATTGATGGTTGTTGGTAATTTACCACCATCTAGGAAATATTCAAGACTATACCATCATCAAAAGGTTGGGTGATGGGTGTGATGTCCTGCACTAGGGATGGGCGTGAAGTCCCAACACACAAGGAGGAGATGGGTTGGTCATGAAGTTACCATTGTTACTGTAGAAACATGATGGAGTGATTGGTATTGGTTGTGGGACATAATTTTCTGTATAGTTTTCATATGTATGAGGTCATGAAAAAGGTAATGGGTAATGACTTGTTTGTTTTCTTTCCTTGTTTTTTCATTATATTGGGTAAATTTATTTGGGTAATTTTTTTGGATATTTGTTAATTGTTGAACTAGTTTGGAAACATTATGTAAAATGTTTGTGAAGACCTGACCCCAGAAAACGAGGAGCCAGTGCCTTTGGACATGATTTGTTGTGTTTAAACAAAAACATCCACTAATAAACTACACATCATTTCCCATACAGAGGATCAAATTCGATTCGGGATCTGTGATACTGGCTATTTCTAAAATGTTTCATCTGTTAAAATTTGTTACCTTAAAATTTTAGATCAAAACGAAGGGTTAGCATTTGAATTCCCAGTAAGGTATTTTAAAATAAACCAATGTATCTTTTTAAAACGTTCTTTAAAACATTTCATAGAACATTTCTCTTAAAGAAAGGGTTTAACATATGTAACATGTCACAAAAGTGCTCAATTTAAAACATGCTAATAGAGTTATAAGGATATATGATTCAAATATAGGCATGCTTATTTGGTGTAACAAATAAAAGACATTCTAAACATGTAATACCTAAGAATTTGTAAACCCAAATTAAACAGCTAAGAGAAATGAATAATCAGAGTCGCGCGTAAAGTAAACAACTTCAATTTCATATATTTGAAACTAATTCATTGAGTGTTTTACACAAGTCATGTCGTAAACTCTTACGTTTATGATACTCATAAGTACTGGATCTTAAACTTGAATATTATACCAGTAAAGTACCCATTAGGTTATTTAATTATCATAAGCATAATATTGGAATGTAAAAAGTTAGACTTATGTGTCGAGGCCTCAAGCCAAGACCTAGGGTTAACTGTAACCGGACCCCAATCTGGAGAGAATCTGTAACCGGACTCTATCACATAGAGTATCTGTCACTAGACTCTAACCCGAATGGTATACTTATAGTAGTACCCAACCCGGAAGTTACTAGTCCAAAACACTCCTCATATTCCAAAAAGGGTTGTATATTCAAAATTTGTCATACCCTTTTGAATATTTAATTACTCATTTGTAATTATTCAAATTATACTACTTTGGATAACTTCGTACATAATTGGTCAAAGTAATTGTATTTCATCCTTTAACATTTACATATCTTATAAGGTGAGACATGCATCTAGATGTTTAAAAATCGAGCCAACAATCATATGACTGTCATTAAATGGTAAAATTAAAAGAAGATTATGGCACATAGATTTACATCCAAGGTACTAAAAGAAACAAAAAATTGAATTTGTCACATGAAATGTTATTCTAATAAATCTAGAACCATATTAACCAATTCATTAAAAAGTAAACCAAAAATTCATGTAGGGTATTAAGCATGTAGATGCTAAATCATTCAATGTTGATAAGCCTTTTTATACCACAGAATAATGTCCATAATAGTAAGAATGAATCTTAATCATAATCAACATAATTTAAATTATAAGAAAATAAGTTACACATAAATGGATATATATTTTGAATAACACAACATTTCTTTAAATCTCCACCTAAACTCAGGACTTAATTTGTAAAGACCTAAAAACTGGGTATAATAATGGTTCATGCAACATATAATCTATATGTATGTAACCACACTCATACTAAAAATACTGGCACATCCATGTGCATTAACCCCTAAAGATATTAGTTAAACAATATTTTATATATGGCAGGTCATGCCCTCAGTCCTAAAATTTTGTTTACGAATACTAACCCATATAATTCTATTAAAAACCAAACATATATAACATTTCCCATATATATATATATATATATATAAAATTATGTGTGTATATATATGTGTTGTGTATAATCAATTATATAAAAACTTTATACGCAAATACTACTCTTGCATTTCAAGTTCTTATCTTGAATTTGTTTCTTGATGGATGGAGTGTTCGTGGGTCTATACACAAAAAGAAAGGCCATGCCTATTAATATATGTATAACCAAAGTACATATAACCATACATATATGTAAATATATATATATATATATATATAATAATTCTTAATATTTTTAAACAATAAACAACTTACAAATACTCCGAAAATACAAAATTTAGAGACTTAGGTTCAGTTATAAGAAGGATCTCAACAAACCCGTAGGGTTATTTAAAATACATAGCTTTATGAGTACACACACACACACACACAGAGAGATATATATATATTTGTGTGTGTATATTCAAAATAAAAAAATAAGGCAAAGTATAACCCTTACATCATTGATGCCATTTGAACACAAAAACCCAAAGGTCAGGCTCAACACGGATGAATGTTTGAATTATACCACTAAATTATAAATACATTTTTTTTATTAATATATATGTGTATATACTTCTCAAAGAAACAAGACAATGCAAAACTAAATCCCTTACTTTAAAACCAGGGGGAGGAGAACTCCAGGGAGGTTGCTGGGACTTGCTGGAGGCTTGAGCGGAGAGAAGAACTGAGAGTTCTTTGGGGTGAAACTAGTTACTTATATACTAAAATGAAAACACAACGTTTCGTGCAAAAATGTACCGCCTTGTGGTGAATTAAATGGGTGGTGTCGTGCTTGATGAAAATGGGAGACAAAGAGGGTTCCTGGTGGTCAGTGGTGATGAAAATGGGAGGGTCCCATAGGTATAGGGATACTAGTGTAAACCCACGCGAAGGAGGAAGAAGATGATGCAGAAAAAAGGGAAATCTAGAGAAAAAACTAACTGTCCAGATCAATCCCGATCTTGATCCAATGGCTGAGGTGCAACCATGCTATTAAAAAGAAATAGGCAGCTCAGATTAAATCTGAGTTTCATCGGACGGTCCTGGTTCAACGCTGCATTTTAAAACACACTGAAGGCTGCAATCAGATATGTGGTAGATTGAATGGTGTAGATAAATTCGGTGGAAACCTGATGTTGAAGAAGGCTTAAAACGAAATCATGATCGGAGGTCCAAATTGCGCGTGACATGATCCAACGGCCCAGATCGCGTTTCGCTTGAAAAAACCCATCCCACATCAATACGAAGATCTGTTTTTTCCTCCCTTATAAGATCGAGCCTCCCAAAGACTGCTTAGAAAACACAAAGAACACATGAAGGGGGCCCTATACAAGGTCTCCCACCCCGCCCCCGCATGCCTTGGCCTACCCATGCTCCGCCGCGGCCTCACCCCTACGGTGGTGCGCCCCCACACTCCTGCTCCCGTGTGCCCTTCAGGGGACCTCTGCCCGAGATCGGGCCGGACTTGGCTTAGGATGAGGGCTTAGGCTCAACCACTTCATGTGAGCTGCCTCCCTCAGACCAAGCCTTAAAGGGATGGACCTAGTAGGCCAATCTTATAGAAAATTTTACAGTCACGAATTTACAAGTTTTAGAGAAGAGAAAACAATAAATTTATTAAAACTATATAGAATTTATATTCTTAAACATTAAAGAATACAAAATAAACTTTTTCATAGTTATAAGAATTTCTAAAATTATAAACACTAAATCATTTTAGAACAAAAAGTTTAAAAAAATAAAAGAGATTTTATTAAACATATTTGATAATTTTTGGGCTAGTATCATTGAAAACTTAATTTAATAAAAACATAATTTAATTTCATGAATTTAAACATAGTTTACAACTTTATTTAATAAATTAAAATCATTACATTGTATTTGAAATATTTGTAAACTTTTTTGAATTCCTTAATTATTTTCCAAATCACTTAAGGGTGAAAAAATGTTTTAACTCATATTCTTTTAGAGTTCATAAATGATTGTTTAATTATAATTTCATTCATAACATAAATATTTGGAAACTAATTAATACATATATTATTTCAATTATTCTAAAAAATTCCAGCGGCTATAATTATAGTCGTTAGATTTCAACGGTCACCAGATCGGTGGTCGGGTTGATTCCCTATAAAACCATGCCTTAGTGTGTCCTAAACTCAAAAAGAAGAAGGAGATGGTGCTTGTCATACCTTTGATTCTCAACATAGTTTATATGACCATGGTGGTGTTGTTCTTTATTTTCAATAACTTGAAGAATCTCCTTTATTTACTTTGACTTGTTGTCGTTGGAGGGGGCCTTCCCGTAGTTCTGATAGGATTTATATTAGGAATTTTTGGATAGGATGTTTCCTTGTGATATTAACACATTGTAAACACTATGGTGTTCTTTTTATTATGAAAAGCCTTGGGTTCATTTGTGTTTTAATCTATTTCATTCTAATATAAATTAAGACCATATTATTACTTCTCAATACGAACAAGTTTGTTCAGTTATTTAGGAACTAAAAATACTTATACGCCATGCTGAGGTCTCTTGCTGCGGCAACTTCTTGGAAGGCCATGAGGGACTGGATGCTTTCCGCTACGGTGAAGCATTTGAAATGTCCCTCATAGTACTTTCTTTGTCATGTGTAGGATGAAAATTGGGTTTTCATCATAAATATGTAATCTAGACCCACTCTTCGGTGGAGTTTAATTACTCGGGGAGAATTAGATATAAAATAGAGATGTTTGCATGACATACAGATATGGGACATGTTTATATATTTTGCTGGGATGACTATTGAAATTATGGTTTCTAGGGCCCCATTAGAAAGATATAGAATATTAGTACCTTCTTGTTCAATCTGAAAATTAGAAAACTTCTTATTTAGTAATGGTTAAGTACTGTTTTCATTGTTTCAGCTCTGGTTTTCCAAAGTTATCCAAACCGAATCCTCTAATACCAACTGTGAAGACCCGACCCTAGAAAACCAGGATCTGGTTCTTCTGAACATGATGTGTTGTGTTCAAAAAAAAAACATGCACTGATAAACAACACATCATGTCCCATAAAGAGGATCGAATTTGGTTCAGGCTCTGGGAAACCACCTACATCTGAAATGTTTCATTTGTTACAAGTTATTAAATGAAAAATTTAGATAAAAATGTAGGGTGATCATATGAATGCGCAGTAAGGAGTTTTAGAATAAAAAAATGTAGCTTTTGAAAAAAATCTTAAAAACATTTCATAGAACACTTCTCTTAATGAAAGGATTTAACATATTTAACATGTCATCAAAGTGCTCAATTAAAAACATGCTAATAGAGTTAAAAGGATATATGATTCAAATATAGGCATGCTAATTTAGTGTACCAAATAAAAGAAATTCTAAACATGTAAGACCTATGAATATGTAAGAACAAATTAAAAAGCTAAGAGCAATGAATAATCTGAGTGGCACGTAAAGGAAATAACTTAAATTTCATATATTAGAAACAAATACATTATGTGTTTAACACAAGTCATGTCATAAACACTTAATTTATTGATACACATAATTACTAGATCTTAAACTTATATATTCTACTAGTTGAATACCCATTAGGTTAATTAATTATCATATGCATAATATTGGAATGTTAAAAGTTGGACTTCTGTGTCAAGGCCTCAATCCAAGACCTAGAGAAAACTATAGCCGGACCCCAACACATAGTGCATTTGTAACTAGACTCTAACCCAGAGTGCATCTGTAACCAGACTCCAACCTGGAGGGCTTACTTATACTGGTCCCCAACCCAGAACTTACTAGTCCAAAACCCTCCTCATATGCCAAAAAGGGTTGTATATTCAAAATGTCCCATACCATTTTGAATATTTAATTACTCATTTCTATTTATTCAAAGTATACTAATTTGGATAACTTCATTCATAATTGGTCATAGTAATTGTATTTCACTCTTTAAAATTTACATATCTTATAAGGTGAGACATGCATCTAGATGATTAAAAATTGAGCTAATAAACAAATGATTGTCATTAAATGGTAAAAAGAAAGGCAGATTATGACACATTGATTAACATACAAGGAACTAAAAGAAAAACAAAAAATATATAATTTTTTACATGAAATGTTATTCTCATAATTGTAAAACCTTATTAACCAATCATTAAAAAGTAAACCAAAAATTCATGTATGGTTTTAAGCTTGCAGACGATAAATCAATCAATGCTGATAAGCCTTTGTATACCACAAAATATTGTCCATAATAGAAAGTATGAATCTTTATCATAATCAATATCATTTAAATTTTAAAAAAATATGTAACTCATAAGTGGATATAAGTTTTGAATAACACCAAATTTCATCAAATCTTCACATAAACTTGGGACATATTGTGTAAAGACCTAAAAACTAGTTATAATAACGGTTTATGCTACATATAAGATATATGTATGTAACTCCAGTCATACTAAAAAGATTGGCACATATGTAATGCCGCGACCCTAGGGACTAAGAGTCGGTGCATTATTTTAATACATTGGCATGATTATAAAGAATCAAGTCCCAAAGGACCGATCAGTTTAGCAGTCTTGGAAAATATATTACATACATGAATGTTACATTACACTTCATAACATACAAAAAAACATAAATAATCTTTTATGAATGCCATTATTCCCTTGTCTTAACCCTGTATATCAATCACAATATAGTTTTGGAATCCTGAGAAAAATAAAACATAGAAAGGGGTGAGCTCAAACGCCTCGTAAGGGTAAGCAATACAACAGAAACTTTCATAAATAATCATAAACATTTAAGGCAATGTATAACTAAAATAAAAGACTTTTAAACTTAAACTTCAACATAGTATGGAAAAAATAAAATGAAATAATTTCATTTACTTATTCACATGGATATTCTACTAATAGAATAATAATATGCAATATCAATAACCACTTTCATAATGATGGAATGCATAATGCCAGACTATCATAACCACATATCCAAGGCCTCGTGGCAAGACTACAAATAAGATTTTGTCAAGGCCTTGTGCCAAGACACTATTTTATCTAATGATACCTACCGATGCATCGAGGAGCTATAGGGGGATCCACCCATCAGTTACTAAGTCCAATTCATTCCCATATGAAAAGGTTTAAACATAACATAAACATTCGTATTAAAACTAGCATACGAAATGTCAATACTTTCTCCATAAACCATGAATGGTATAAAAATAACTCATCCACAGTAAAACATATCAAAAAACCTTCAATACAATACAGAAGTTTTGTATCATCATAAATCAACTTCTAATAAGCTTAAAATCTATCAAAGGACGTTGACATAGATGAAATAACAACTATTTGAGAGAAATATCTCTTTTATCAAAATCATTGAAAAGTCACACATTTATAAAGGAAGTAATTTAAAAGAGATTTTTGAATCAAAGTGTCCCATACAACTTTGAAACTTTTGAAAATAAATATCATTTCAAAACATTCATGTCCATATAAATAAATCATTAGAATCATTTTTAAAACATGGACATTAATTAAAAATATTTAGAAAGATAAATCTTTAAAACATTTAAAATTATGATCTTGATAAAGAGTACCTTTCACAAATTATTAAAATATTCATTTTGAAATAATATAAAAGTCACATAATTATAAAATAAAACATTTAATTTTAATATATTTTTATAGGCTTGTAAGGGAATCTTCGACGATTTTATAACGGTGGAAAATAACCGCACCCGCTGTATAAGTTTAAAAAGACATTCTTACCTAAAATTTGTCGAAAAGGTTAAAAAGTACCTTGTTTGGAAAATAACCGAAAGATTACTTTCAAAACAAATAAGGGTATAAATGACTTTAACCCATTGTCTAGTAAATAGTAAAAATGATTTTAGATACATTTTTAAGGAACATGGATGTGGATGATAAAGAGATCCCAGTAGATTATTACATATAAACAACCTCAGATAATGAAGAGATTGTGAAATAAACCCTTACCTTGTACTTTTCCTTGGTTGGGGGTAGTTTAAACACCTGTATAATGGTGAAATAATTGTTATTAAATTATACAAGAATCATATACATTAATATGATATCATATATGATCTTTTAACATTGCTTTGTTAATAATATCTTAGTATTATCGTCGTTTCGGGTGTTAACTTACTCATTTTCTTTTATATGTTTTATTACGTAAGCCGTGGTTGCCATGGATAGGTTGTATATTATTCATATACATAATTATACCAAGTCCTTAAACATTATTTTTAAATCATCAAATGATAATTATACTTGAATGGATACGATAGAGAATGAATCTCATCGCGTTCGTGGAGACGGTAGTCCGTACGTACGCACGAGCGACAATATCATTCTTTTGATATTAAAATAATATATAATTGGATGGTATATAATATATACAGAATAATTATCATGTTATATTTATTATTTAAATGAATTACACATCATTATTATACCCATCCAAATAATAATGTTTTGAATAACAATTACACCACGACGTGGAGACGGTAAGTCGTACGTACGCACGTATGGTGACATGTCATTAAAAGGATGGATAGAATACTGAAATATGGTTGTACCATGTTTATAATAACATAAAAGAATATATAATATACTGTAGTTATTATTTTAGAATGGTAATAACAAAGAAAGAATAAGTGGAAGAAGAAAGGAACTTGAAAAAGGGTGGTGAAATCATTACCTCTTCTTCGAGTTCTTCCTTTTGATTTGATCAAAATGGATCTATAGGTTGGATTTATGACTAAAGGAATGCCTCTAGTAATAAGTGATGGAAGTTGAGAGAGTATTTGGGCAGGGTTTGGCTGAAACAAATGGCTTTGAATGTGTGAATTAGTGAGAAGGGGGAGCGCCCTTTTATAAGAGGGGTGAAGGGCACCTTTGGAAAAGCTAGAAATATTATTTTATAATAAATTCATATTCGGTTTATAATGGCTCCAAAGTGGATTATTTAAAGTTTAAGGTGGGTATGGGTCGAAAATCACTCAGCCAATAGAATTTAGACAGGTTTGGGTCACTATATTAACCTTATCTTTAAGTATTAACTCTAAGTTAATTAGTTTCACTTTTACAATGTCTCTTTGTATTTTTATATTATATGGTTAATAAATTTACTATATACATCAAAGATACCACCAAGTGGTCCATTAATGATTCAAATATCATGATATAAGTCTCTTGGCCGGACCTTAGATTTTTAGGAATTTAATATCAATTAATAATATAATATTTGTTTTAAAAACTCTTTTATGTCAATTTTGACACTATTCAATAATTGATTTTTTAAAACTCATAATAGAATGAATACTTCAAAAAAATATAATTAAATCAATCCTATAATTCCATATTAACCTATAAAATTATTTTTATTTATAAAAAGTCTCAAATTAAATTTATTTGGGTACTTATAATATCAATTATTCTAATTTTTCACTATTATGGTAATTACTGTATCACCATTGTGTCATAAATAAATTAAATTATTTTTATGTCTAAAAATTATAAATAAACTACAATTATGTAGGAAATATTTTTATCTTTCTAATGAATATTTATAGTCAAAAATCCTACATATATAACCCTATGTAAAAATTGTTTTGCTAAAAGATATATGCTTGTGTCATTTTTGTATTCATTTTAACTTAATTAAAATAAATTGTCCCTATCACTTACAAGTAGCTCCATGAGGTCCCAAAATCGACCCAAAGATGCCCATGGACGGAAGTGTATCAACCAATAAAGATGGGACATGTTTTAGGGTAATTGTTTATTATTATAATATTATTTTTTATCCCTTATTTACCGGATTTACCCTTTAACCATGATAAATAAAATATTTACCGAAGTAATTATTCAAAATGTCTAAAACTAAAAGTTTCCTATTTACATAATTTTAAAATCTTGATTCCAAATATGGAATCCATTTTTCCAAATTCAAAACACAGAAGTGGCAGAAATTAATTTAAAATTAATTCCCATTGTTAAAACAAAAAGCGTGTTTTTAAGAGATAATAACTATCAAAAGATTGACACTTGTTTATGTCCGGTTTAATTGTGAAATTTTTTCCAATAACCAACATTATATTAAATGGTAAAAATATATTCTAAATATACTTTAAAACCTCTCAAATTCATAATTTATCACTACTAATTATTTTGATTAAAAAAGTTGTTTTTAATTAAATTTTAGTAATTTTCACTATTCATCAAAATATAAAAGTTATCTGAAAAGTACCAAAATTTCACCCCAGGATAAATTCGATATTTAGAATCCAAAAATGAAGTCCATTTTGAGAGATAAAATTTATAAAATTTTAAAAAGTAGGTATTACTATTCATTGCAGCTAGTTTGATTGGTTGTAGTGTGTGTTAGAACTCGAAGTTGTGTACAACACACGAAACTATATTATTCAAAAAGAAGCGTACCGTGGAAGCTTGGGGTGTTAAATTTTAAATTTCTTTATGTCCCTATTCTAAAGAATAAATTTATTTAGTCAAATTGAATATATAAAAGTTTAAAATATTGGATTTAAAAAGGGTTCACTATTAAAGTTGGTAAAAGTGCATTTTTGAAAAATACTTCTTTTATCTGAAAAAAAAGGAATTTGTTCTTACATTATGTCTAAGAAAATCATAATATGTATTTTAAAATTATAAGGTTTATATAATGTTTAAAATTTAGTTAATACTATTTATAACCTCTTTTGAACGGCTTGTTTGGTAAGTCATGGTGCGCTTGAACTCAGTGTTGCGTGTAGTGAAAGTTATTGAATTATTTTGAAGAAATAACACACTATTAAATCTTGGGGTGTTACATTCTCCCCTCCTTCAATAAATTGAGTCCTCGCAATTTGAAATTGTTCTTCGAAAATAAAAGGTTGAAAATAGAAAATATCTTTGTGGGAAAACCCACATCGGAAATTGGGTTACAAAAATTTAGTCTTAATATGAGGAAAAGAGAAATGAAAGGGTCACCACCAAATTATGATCTTTATTAGGAGAAAATTGGTGGTAATTAGAGACAAATAATTGGAGGAAAAACATAAATATTTATAGGTAGTTATTGAGGTCATCAATCACAAACAAGTGTAAAATTGAGGTCCTTAAATTCATCAATATATGATGATTTGAAATACAACCGGTTCAACAAAAAATAGGATATTAGGTTAACACATTTTTGGTTTTAGGATTCCTTAAATAAACTATAAGAATTAATTACTTCATAGAATAAGAGAAGAAGAAATATATATTCTTGACAAGTAGAGTTCCATCCTTTAACTAATTTCTACCACAAACTCATCTTTCACTCTAAAAGATAACAGAACGTAACAAAAATTCTATTTATCCTATTTTTATAGGGTAAAACAAAACAAATTTTTAATTCATCTACCAGATCTTTTAAAAAAAACTACATTATTTAATCTCGGACATTACGTGGGCCAGTGGTAGGTGATACGCCCTTGTCTCCCTTCGGTTGTGGGTTCAAGTCTCGCGGTCTTGCCGGATGCGACGGGTTGCCGCCCAACCTCTGGGTTGTCCTTTTATGGAAATCCAAAAATAATCCAAACTAGAACTATACAAAATGCTTTATTCCAAAAATGAAGATCCTTTTTGCTGCGTAATAACTTGTGAACACCTTCATCATCTATTCTTTTAAAACACTGCAACATCCTGATTTGTCATAAAACCTTATTGATTACATTCATGATCCCTTATTCCTTAAATAATAATGGATATACTCCTTCAATCCAAAAATGTTGTAAACCCCAACAATGATGGAATATAAAAATCATTAATCAGTGTCAAGGTAGTCAAGAATATCCAATATAATTAATCCAAATCAATCATGTATTATTCTAAAATCACTACCTAGGTATCAGAACTATATTATGGTTTATCATTCTATCAACCATATATTTTCCAAAACTTTATCCTGCTATTGAGTCACTTTTCATTGTTCCACACAATCTCAAGTCCTTAATGAAATAGTACTGCAGTACAATCCTTATATACTCCATAATTATTATAAAAAGTACATTGTTGATACAACACTAAAATGACATAATCAACATAAGAACTCTATTCATTCCTCTTCATCTATGGTAGTATCATAACTTGATTATTATCTAATAGCATCATTTGCGGCATAGTCTGATGACTGGGACATAGGTTCGCGTAGTGTCCAAACTCCTTGCAAATGAAGCATTGTAAATTTGAAACCATTTTCTTACCCTTGCTGTCATGTACTTTGTTCCCTTTTCCACTACACTTATAACAAACTCCCATTCCTTTCAGGCAAGTTATAGGGTGTTTCTTCCCACAGTTATCACATATGGGGAAATTATTATTTTCCCTCTTCCCTTTATCCATCTTTATCTCTTCCATACTTTTCTTCTCTTGCTTCCCTTCAAAGCCATAGGACTCAGTAAACTCTTTAGTTATCTTATCCACACATGATACTATTTTTTCATATGATGATAATAAGTGGGAGACTATTTCCCTTCTAAATGATGTCTTAATACCATGAAAGATATGATTCTTCTTACTCTTTGGATCATACATATTACTGGAGTTCACATTCCTTCTACTGGGCGCCATTTCTATACAATAGCATAAATTAGGTCATTTTATGAATTGCAATAAATAATTTCTAACGCAAATTGAACAGTTTATGGATATAATCCATAATCATAAAAAATGTTTTCTTTGAGTAAGTATATACTCATGAGCCCTTAATAATGGTATGTAAATAAAATGAGAATTATCCTAACCATATCCCCCGGGTGTGTCGTAACCAAGAGTGCAGCAAGGCCCGTTGTCGTGCACCAGTTCCCGTTCGAGTCTAGATCAAAGCGGTGTTTTCGGGATTTACCCCTAGGTACATCTATGCCAAAGCTGCCTCTAACTGCTCGTATCCAGACAGGGATGTATTGCTCGAAAAACTCACAAAATCTCAACAATACCAAAATTCTAGGAAGTTCTTCTATACTAATCCTCAAAGTCTATCTTAGCACTATGTGCTCTAATCAGAGTTTATCTAAATCTAGTTTCCAAGGTTATTGCTAAACATCCTCTAATACCCACTGTAATGCCCCGACCCCAGTGACCCAGAGTCAGTGCATTATTTTAATACATTATTATGATTACAAAGAATCAAGTCCCAAAGGACCGATCAATTTAGCAGTCTTGGAAAATAGATTACATACATGAATGTTACATTACACTTCATAACATACAAAACAAAATAAATAATCCTTTATTAATGCCCTTATTCCCTTATCTTAACCCTGCATATCAATCACGATATAGTTCTTGGAATCCTGGAAAAAATAAAACATAGAAAGGGGTAAGCTCAAACGATCCGTAAGGGTAAGCAATACAGCCGAATCTTTCATAAATAAGCATAAACATTTAAGGCAATGTATAACTAAAAAAAGCCTTTTAAACTTAAACTTTAACATAGTATGGAAAAAATAAAATGAAATAATTCCATTTACTTATTCACATGGATATTCTACTAATCGAATAATTACATGCAATATCAATAACCACTTTCATAATGATGGAATGCATAATTCCAGACTATCATAACCACATAGCCAAGACCTCGTGCCATGACTAAAAATAATATTTTGTCAAGGCCTTGTGCCAAGACACTAGTTTGTCTCATGAGATCTATCGATGCATCGAGGAGCTATAGCGGCTCCACCCATCACTTACTAAGTCCAATGCATTCTCATATGAAAAGGTTTAAACATAACATAAACATTCATATTAAAACTAGCATACGAAATGTCAATACTTTATCCATAAACCATGAATGGTATAAAAATAACTCATCCACAGTAAAACATATCACAAAAGCTTCAATACAATACAAAAATTTTGTATCATAATAAATCAACTTCAAATAAGCTTAAAATCCATCAAAGGACATTAACATAGATGAAATCAAAACTATTTGAGAGAAATATCTATTTTCTCAAAATCATTGAAAAGTCACACATTTATAAAGGAAGTAATTTAAAAGAGATTTTTCAATCAAAGTGTCCCATACCACTTTGAAACTTTTGAAAAGAAATATCATTTCAAAAAATTCATGTCCATATAAATAAATCCTTAAAATCATTTTGCAAACATAGACATTAATTAAAAATATTTATAAAGATAAATCTTTAAAACATTTAAAATTATGATCTTGATAAAGAGTACCATTCAAAAATTCTTAAAATATTCATTTTGAAATCATTTAAAAGTCACATAATTATAACAAAAAACATTTAATTTGAATATATTATTATAGTCTTGTAAGGGAAGCTTCGGCGATTTTATAATGACGGAAAATTACCGCACCTACCGTATAAGTTTAAAAAGACATTCTTACCTTAAATTTGTCGAAAAGGTTAAAATGTACCTTGTTTGGAAAACGACGGAAAGATTCTTTTCAAAACACATATAGGTATAAATGACTTTAAACCATTGTCTAGTAAATAGTAAAAATGTTTTTAAATACATTTTTAAGGAACATGGATGTGGATGATAAAGAGATCCCAGTTTATTATTACGTATAAACAACCTCGAATAATGAAGAGATTGTGAAATAAACCCTTAACTTGTACTTTTCCTTGATTGGGGGTAGGTTAAACTCTTTTATAATGGTTAAATAATTTTTATTAAATTATACAAGAATCATATACATTAATATTATATCATATATGATCTTTTAACATTACTTTGTTAATAATATCTTAGTATTATCGTCGTTTCAGGTGTTAACTTACTAATTTTCTTTTATATGTTTTGTTACGTAAGCCATGGATATCATGGATAGGTTGTATCTTATTCATATCCAGAATGACATCAAGTTCTTAAACATTATTTTTAAATCATAAAATGATAATTATACTTGAATGGATACGATAGAGAATGAATCTCATCGCGTTCGTGGAGACTGTAGTCCGTACGTATGCACGAGCGACAATATCATTGTTTTGATATTAAAATAATATATAATTGGATGTTATATCATATATACAGAATAATTATAATGTTATATTTATTATTTACATGAATTACACATCATTATTATAGCCATCCAAATAATAATGTTTTAAATAACAATTACACCACGACGTGGAGACGGTAAGCCGTACGTACGCACGTATGGTGACATGTCATTAAAACGATGGATAGAATACTGAAATATGGTTGTAACATGTCTATAATAACATAAAAGTATATATAATATAATGGAGTTATTATTTTAGAATGGTAATAACAAATAAAGAAGAAGTGGAAGAAGAAAGGAACTTGAAAAAGGGTGGTGAAATCATTACCTCTTCTTCGAGTTCTTCCTTTTGATTTGATCAAAAGGGCTCTATAGGTTGGCTTTCTGACTAAAGTAAGGCCTCTAGGATGATGTGAGGGAAGTTAAGAGAGTATTTGGGCATGGGTTGGCCGAACCAAAAGGCTTTTAATGTGTGAATTAGTGAGAAGGTGGAGTGCCCTTTTATAAGAGGGGTGAGGGGCACCTTTGGAGAAGCTAGAAATATTATTTTATAATAAATTCTTATTCGGTTTCTAATGGCTCAAAAGTGGATTATTTAAAGTTTAAGGTGGGTATGGGTCGAAAATCACTCAACCAATATAATTTAGATAGGTTTGGGTCTCTATATTGACCTTATCTTTAAGTATTAACTCTTAGTTAATTAGTTTCACTTTTACAATGTCTCTTTGTATTTTTATATTATATGATTAATAAACATACTATATACATCCACGAAACCACCAAGTGGTCCATTAATGATACACCTATCATTATATAAGTCTATTGGCAGAACCTTAGATTTTTAAGAATTTAATATCAATTAATAATATAATATTTGTTTTAAAAACTCTTTTATGTCAATTTTTACACTATTCAATAATTGATTTTTGTAAAACTCATAACAGAATGATTAATTCGAAAAAAGTTAATTAAATAAATCCTAACATTCCATATTAACCTAAAAAATTATTGGTATTTATAAAAAGTCTCAAATTAAATTTATTTGGGTATTTATAATATCAATTATTCAAATTTTTCACTATTATAGTAATTACTACATCACCATTGTGTCATAAATAAATTAAATTATTTTGATGTCTAAAAATTATAAATAAACAACCATTATGTATGAAATCTTATTATATTTCTAATGAATATTTATAGTTTAAAATCCAACATATATAACCTTATGTAAAAATTGGTTTGCTAAAAGATATATGCTTGTGTCATTTTAGTATTCATTTTAACTTAATTAAAATAAAGTGTCTCTATCACTTACAAGTGGCTTTATGGGGTCCCAAAATCGACCCAAAGATGCCCATGGTCGGACATGTATCAACCAATTAGGTTAGGACACGTTTTAGGGTAATTTGTTATTATTATAATATTATTTTTTAACCCTTATTTACCGGATTTCCCTTTAACCATGGTAAATAAAATATTTACCGAAGTAGTTATTCAAAATGTCTAAAAATAAAAGTTACCTATTTACAAAATTTTAACATCCTGATTTCAAATGTAGAATACATTTTTCCAAATTCAAAACACAGAAGTGGCAGAAATTAATTTAAAATTAATTCTCGTTGTTAAAACAAAAAGCGTGTTTTTAAGAGATAATAACTATCAAAAGATTGACACTTGTTTATGTCCGGTTTAATTGTGAAATTTTGTCCAATGACCAAAATTGTATTAAATGGTAAAAATATATTCTAAATATACTTTAAAACCACTCAAATTCATAATTTATCACTACTAATTATTTTGATTAAAAAAGTTGTTTTTAATTAAAATTTAGTAATTTTCACTATTCATCAAAATATAAAAGCTATCCGAAAAGTACAAAAATTTCACCCTAGGATAAATTCAATATTTATAATCAAAAAATGAAGTCCATTTTGAGAGATAAAATTTATAAAATTTTGAAAAGTAGGTATTACTATTCATTATGGCTAGTTTGATTGGTTGTAGTGTGTGTTAGAACTCGAAGTTGTGTACAACACACGCTACTGTATTATTCAAAGAGAAGCGTACCGTGGAAGCTTGGGGTGTTACATTGTAAATTTTTTTATATCCCCATTCTAAAGAATAAATTTATTTAGTCAAATTAAATATATAGAAGTTTAAAATATTGGATTTAAAAAGGGTTCACTATTAAAGTTGGTAAAATTGCATTTTTGAAAAATACTTCTTTTATCTGAAAAAAGGAATTTGTTCTTAAATTATGTCTAAGAAACTCATAATATGGATTCTAAAATTATATGGATTATATAAAGTTTAAAATTTAGTTAATACTATTCAGAACCTTTTTTGAACGGCTTGTTTGGTAAGTCATGGTTCACTTGAACTTGGTGTTGCGTGTAGTGCAAGTTATTGAATTATTTTGAAGAAATAACACACTATGAAATCTTGGGGTGTTACAACATACATGTTCATTAACCCCCTAAGGATTTTATTTTAACAATTATATATATATAAGGAAGTTCATGACCTTGCTCATAAGATATTGTTTATTAATACCTACCCATACAATTCTATTAAAAACCAAACATATATAACATTTTCCATATATATATATATATTAAATTTTGCGTATATGTATATGTATAGTGCATAATCAATTATATAAAATCTTCATACACCAATACTACTCTTGCATTTGATGTTCTTATCTAGAATTTGTTTTCTTGATGGATGGAGTGTTCGTGGGTCTATACTCAAAACGATGGCCATGCATATTCATATAAGTATAACAAAAGTACATATAACCATAAATATATTTGTATATATATATATATAGTATGTCTTAAGATTTTTAAACATTAAAAAACTTACAAATACTCTGAAAATACAAAATTTAGAGACTTAGGTTCGGTTATAAGAAGGATCTCAACTAACCCGTAGGGTTATTTTAAATACATAGCATTATGAGTACACACACACACACACACACACACACATATATATGTATATTCAAAACAACAATACAATCCAATGTATAACCCTTATGTCCTTTATTCCATTTGAACACAAAAACCCGAAGGCCCGGCTAAGCATGGATGACCTTTTGAATTATACTATGAAATTATAAATACATTTTTTATGAATATATATGGGTATATACTTCTCAAAGAAACAAGAATAGGAAAAAGTAAAACCCTTACTTTAAAACGAGGGGGAGGAGAACTCAAGGGAGGTTAGCCGGAACTTGATGGAGGATTGAGTGGTGATAAAAACTGAGAGTTCTTTGGGGCACAACCAGTTACTTATATACTAAAAAGAAAACACAAATTTTCAAACAAAAACATACCCCCTAACGGTGCATTAAATGGGTGGTGTCATGCTTGAAGAAAAAGGCAGACAGGGAGGTTCCCTTGCGGTTAGTCGTGAAGAAAACGAGAAGGTGACATAGGTATAGGGTTACTGGTGTAAACCCACATTAAGGAAAAAATAAGACAATGTAGAAAAAAGGGAAATCCGGAGAAAAAACGGAAGGTCCGGATCAATCATGATCTTGATCCAACGGCTGAGGCGCGAGTGCACTTTTAAAAAGAAAGAGGTGGCACTAATTAAATATGAGTTTTATTGGACAGTCCTAGTTCGACTATGCATTTTAAAACACACTGATGGCCGCTATTAGATCTGTGGTAGATCGAACGGTGTTGAAAAACAAGTTGGAAAACCGTAGTTGCGGAAGGTCAAAAAAAGATCGTGATCGGTGGTCCAGATCGCGTGCGACACGATTTAATGGCCCAGATCGCATTTCACCCAAAGAAAAACCATCCCACATCGAAATGGAGAGCTATTTTCGCCTCCCTTAAAAGTTCAAGCCTCCCAACGACTGCTTATAAAACACACAACACACACAAAGGGGGCCCTATACACAGGCTCCTACCCCACCCCTATAGGCCTTGGCCTACCCATGCTCCGCCACGACCTCTCCCCTACGGTGGTGTGCCTTTGCGCTACTGCTCCCGTGATCCCATCAGGGGACCTCTACTTCATCTCGGGCCGACCTAGGATTGGGCTGAGGGCTGAGGCTCAACCACATCATGTGAGCTACCTCCCTTGGCCCTAGCCATAAAGGGATGGCCCTAGCATGCCAATTTTTTTATAAAAACATACACTAAAAAATTAACATGTTTTAGAGAAGAGAAAACAATTCATTTATTAAAACAATATGGAATTTATATTCATAAATATTAATGAATACAAAATAAACATTTTCTTTGTTAAATTTATTTCTAAAATTATAATCACTAATCCCTTTTAACACAATAAGTTATAAAAAAAGATATTTTTATAAACCTATATGATAATTTTTTTGCTAGTATCAAAGAAAACATAATTTAATCAAAAAAATAATTTAATTTGAAGAATTTAAACATTGTTTACAACTTTATTTACGAAATTAAAACCATTGCATTGTATTTGAAATATTCAAAAAGTGTTTTTAATTCCTTAATTCTTTTCAAAATCACTTAAGGGTGAAATGAAGTTTTAACTCATATTTATTTAGTGTTCATAAATGATGGTTTAATTAAAAGTTTACTCATAAAATAATAATTTGGAAACTAATTAATACTTAGATGATTTAAATTATCCTAATAAATTCCAATGGCTATAATTATAGCTGCTAGATTTCAACGGTCAACTGAGTAACGGTCAGGTTGATTCCCTATAAAACCATACCTGAGAGTGTCCTAAACTCTAGAAGAAGAAGGATATGGTGATTTTAATACCATTGATGCTCAACACGGCCTAGATGACTATGGTGGTGTTGTTATTTATTTTCACTGACCCGAAGGATCTCCTTTATTTACCGTGTATTGTTGTCTTTGTAGGGGGCCTTCCCGTAGTTTAGATAGGATTTTTATTAGTCATTTTTGGTTAGGATGATTCCTTATGATCTTAACACATTGTAAACACTACAATGTTCTTTTTATTATGAAAATCCTTGTATCCATATGTGTTTTACTCGATTTCCTTCTAATATAAATTAAGACCATATTATTACTTCTCGAGAGGAACAAGTTTTTTCAGTTATTAAGGAACTAAAAAAACAAAAACTTATCAATACGAGAGGTACAAGTTTTTGGGGTGTTACAATGTTTCATATAAATATATTAATGGTTTTATCTTACTCTCATGTATAGGGAATTCATTTGTGGAAATCCTATTAAGTATAATTAATCACCCCTTGAATTTGAACTTTGGTGCTTTTTCCGTTGTTGCTTTCTGGGACACAAGTAAGTGTAAAGCATCTAACTTTGCTAGAGGCTCCACAGGATGATTTGGTGATGTTTTGGTGCAAGGAGCATGGAGCATGGTGTGTATATATGGATGATATCCTAGTTATTTGGGGTCTAGTTTTGTAGTCTTCCACTAGGTACTCTAATTTTTGGTTTGGTTTTATTATGAGTTAGGAATTTGTATGGAACAACTTGGTTGTACTTTGGAAATGCATGGTTTGGGTTGCTATGTCAGCATACATCAAGTAGTTTTGTGAGTAGTGTCTTGTATGGTTTTTTTTTGATTCCAAAGGTAAAATACTTCCCCATGTATTCTTGGAGCCCTCAGTATTTATTTCCAGCCTTTGGCAGTCTGGGAACATCAGTTAAGGCCACGTAGCATTCCTCCTCCCTCTCAAGACAATGGGATAGGGCGGGATGTTACATTGTTAATCAGATATTATATATTATAATTATAAAATTAAATATAAATATATTTTATTTTATTTATTAAATGAACCATATATATATATATCCTATTTTGTAAAATGGGAAATTTAGTCGTCAATCTCGTGTAGGTCAGACTACTACCTCATAAACCAATATAATTTTTATTCATCCCCAACATCCATGGATGGATATAATGATTTATTTAGCACATTTATATTATATTTATGATTTTATCATACATATAGAACTATAATATAAACAATAATTCTTATTTACTATGCCTTTTAAAATATAATAATGCCACGCCTCTATACGACAGACTACCGCCTTGTAAAGTGATGTAATTCATTTTTCACTCACTCATTTCCAGGAAACTAATAAGGATTATTCTAATTATCTTATGTTATAAACATGAAATTATATTGAATCTTTAATATTAATATATCACCCACTTCTTTAACTTTTCACTCAATAATTAAATTATATCATCGCTCGTGCATATGTATACCCTACTATCTTTATGAAGCTATGCAATTCATTTTCTCTATCCAACGATCAAAAATGAAAAAAATTATAAATTGAGTCCATATGATTTATAAAACATTTATATAATTTTGGGGATTATATATCTATATCCAATATCCATGAAACATTACATTCAGGATAGAAATCCCATGAGAAAATAAGAGAATTAACACATGAAATAATGATAATAATGAAATATTATCAACATATGGGTTGTAAAATATTATTTAATTCTCATATATGAAATTATAAATATGAATATAGTTTTGGTATAAATTAATAAATTTATGATAAACATTATATTAGATATTAATTCATGAAAAATCATAATGAATCCTGAGGTTAGTGAATTCGTATCAATTTATATTCATTGAAGCATATTTATCTATTATGATTATAATTTATTTCATATTGCATATAAAATACCCATATTTCATTTAATATTAGGAATAATTCCAAATTTATTTAATTTTATGTTGTAATATAAATAATTTCATATATGGGAATATGAATTGATAATTTCTAAGTGGTAATGTATTTCCTTACTCAATTTCATAACTCAATTTCATTTCATTAGGTTATGTTACTTCTTCATAGTCCTTAATAGTCAAAGACTATGTATGTAAATAATTTTTAATATATTATGTTGTAATTAAATTGTTTTATGTTTATTCTCATTTGATATACATAATCAATTTATTAATTAACTCTCACCTCAATGTTATGATAGTTGTTAGGATTATTTCACAATATAATTTTGAAAAAGATTGATTATAAATGATTTTTATTTATATAATTTTATTTTTATTCTCATCGTATTATTAATGATTTATTCAATTAATTTTACAATATTCATCTCTTTCATACATATAATTAATGAGAAAATGTTTTTAATAAAATAGGATATCATTTCCCTCTTCAGTAAAAAATCATTTTTAATATAAAAGAATGTTTGAATAAAATGTACCAAAGAGTATTTGTCATTCAAAAAATAATTTTTATATGAATATATAACAATTTTTTAATTTTTAATAAAAAAATTTATTAGAATCATCATGTCATTTTCGAAACATGTTCGGTTTGTCTTTTAGAAAAAATTTGAAAAGAAATATTTTTTATCATATTTGGAATGTAGAAAATTTCCTGCCATATTGAAAACTAACTATTTAAAATATAATTTTAATGTAATCCAATGATATTTTAAATTAATGGTATTTTCATTTTTATAATTTTATTTTTAAAAATCTATTTTCTAAATGGAATGTATCTTTTTCTCAAGAATGTTTTTAAGTTTCTTTTATGGTATTTATATTTGTAAATAACAATAAAAAATTATTTTACTTATACAAAATTGTGAATAAATTTCATTGATACCTTTCTGATTCCTTTTGTGGTTGTTTTATTATCAGTTTTAGCAAATAATTTACTGACATTAATTTTCGTAACTCATTTTTTCCATTAAATTTCCCTTCATATATTCACATTCATATTATCATTGGAAATAAAATTAATCCCTAATATCCATACTATTTATCATTGATATACATATTACATAAGCTATATAATATTTATAAATATGATATATTACGTAGAAGTCTATATGATTTACTATGGAAATTTATTTATTTGTATTACTTAATCAATATGGATTTTTTTTATAATTAATATTATTCATGAATTAAATCAAAAAATTTATATATGAGGAATGAATAGGGTATGCAGATATGGGTGGAGCCTTGTTATATATAACCCCTATTTGCATTGGTAGTCTCAGGAGATGAATCACTTTTCTAGCCTCATTTACAAGGGGTTCTAGTGTATATATAACCATCTGTTTTAAACGTTTTTATGGAAGTTTTTTTACAGTTCTGGTATCCGTATTCATGGGATCATGTTATCAAATAATTATGAATTTCCTACATTTTGAATTAATTAATAATATCCTTGTGATTTTGAAAATTATATTTTATATGGATTCATTTCATTCTCATTTTAATGAAAAAATGGAACGTGTCATCAATTTTTTGAGTTTCTATAATCATAATGGATTATCTAATCAAGATAGTCAAATAAAATTAGTGACATATGTGATACATTATTTACCTTACCATGATTATTATTCTTATTGATTCATCATAACATCCACTTTATAAAACACTTTCAGTGAATTTAAGCTCGCCATTATTTTTTCATTTTCCTAAAATCTATAGTGAGTACAATAAATGATATTCAATTATATCATAGAGGGAATAATTATATTATCGATAAAAATTATTTTTTAGTTATTTTATTCCAATATAATAATTGAATAACATACATATCTTCTTTACCAAGGATAAAAAATTATTATATTCATAGTAATGTGATCACTAATATCTAGTTTTAATGTAATAAAATGGGAACTGTCTCCAAGATACTTGGGCCAGGGTCATTACACACTACAATTTGTTTGATGAAATTATGAGATTATGAAAAATAAAAAGTACCTAAGAATAAATCTCCAAAATATATGAATATAAAGAGGTTTAGGGAATATAAATTATTCAAAATGAATAAAATTATTTCATAATAAGATATCAAATTGGATGAAATTGAATTTGAAGAAATATACGACTGAAAACTCCTCATTAAAATGTCATTGTAACTAATATAGATACACCAAAACCAATTTATAATGATGTTGAAACCACTGATGTTGAGGGAATTTTTATCCTTAAGGATGAACTATAATATTAGATTTATTGAATTGATATATGTAGCGACAAGACTAATAAATTCAATGTAGTGATATATGACTCCTAAAATAACATATTGTTTCATGAGGTGGAAAATTTGTAATTTAAAGAAAAAATTGAATCACTCAAATATATAAATCTTTAAAAAATAGAGGAGGAAGTCGAGATCAAGCAGAATAATTCGTTCATGTGCTTGGATTATAATTTATTTGACTTATTATTTTAATTATGGTGTCAAAATTATTGAGGATCATGAATCTAGTTTCAATAATATATTTAAAAACATGATAATCAAGATAGGGTTCTATCTTCTTCATGAAATAAATAAATTTTTTTGTATGAGTTACCAAATAAAGAAAGTAATAACACATTTATTCAATAGAAAAGTTATAAAATTACACATAATGGAAGTGTTTAGAAAATTGAGAGAAATTATTGAGTGGATTGATCACAAAAAAATAAATTGTGGTTGATATGTAACCCCAAGAATCCATTCCAAAAAATTAGGTTGATTTGGATGATTCAAAAAGGATGCAAGGGAAAAAGGTGGATAAAAAAAACGTAATAATATACTATGATCCAAGTGATATTATTATTGAAAAACAGGGTATATATAATATATTTCCCAAATAGAAATAAATTATTTCAATGAACATGAAAAATAAAAAATAACAAGAATAAATTCCAACAATATGTATGTTTTTAATTAGTATTTTTTGGTGTGATGGTTTCAATAACAAATATTTTAATTTTTAATCAATTTTAGAACTATATGTTCCATTGAAGAACTAGAAAAATAAATCTATATTGAACAAAACATCATAAATTATATCAAAAAATCATAATCAATTTGTATCCATAAAACATGAGTGTGATATAATGGATATATAAGTGGTATAATATCATTATCAACTAAAGGATGTTATTTAGGAAGCTAAGATCAAGAATGAAAAGTGTGGGGAAGTGAAAGAAACCCAAATTTCATTTAATTAAATATATTGGGATAAAGTTTTGATCTTTCATAGGTTATAAACATCCCATATAATAAGGAATAATGATCTTGTTTTGTGAATCATGTAAAAATAATAATTTTTTGTTCACTTTAATAATGATGAAGGTTTGAAGGCCATTTATGAAATACTAATGTTTCAATAGTGTGCTATTTCATATATTATGGAATGATTTTGGGGTAATTTTATATATTTGTTTTTTTGACAATAAAAATGTATTTTTTTTATTTACATTTACTGTAATGTTTGGAAAAACCATTTAGATTCTCATGGAAACCTTGAAAATGATGATACTATATAACATTAGGGTTTTATTAGTTTTTTCATGGTCTTTCAAACAATATTGTGTTCCAAGGATAATTTTATAGAAAATTTTGTGGTGGGGGTTACCTATATTTTTGGAACATGGGTAGGGGAGATATGTGTCCAAACTATGACGAGATTGGGGTTACATCAACTAGAAACTATAATGATTCTACAAAACTTGACAAATAATGTATCTTAATTGTGAAAATCACTTAGTTTTGAAAATTTGATAAATTTTAGGTTTTCCAGAATGAATTTGAAAACCTTTTATACTTCCTCTAATCTCCTCCCCATTTGACTAAATCATTTATTTGACTTATGGATATCCCCCCTACATTTATGATTTTTATCCTATTCTCCTCCAATTGTATATGGATCCTTTATGTAATATCTATTTTATCTTGTGCATCTATTCTCCCCATCCTGATTCATTTTTTTCCTTAGTTCATTTTTTTCATGAAATATAGTGGATGTGGTAGAGGGATTATGTTTCAATGTGGTTCTAATTTAAAAAATATGAGGGTATTTGGATTATAAAAGACATTCCTTTTCTTGGTTGTCCATTATACATTGAAGCTCATGTATTGAATGGTTATTAAACATAATTTGTGGTGCATGTTCTTGTGTATATCCATTAAATGGAATTTTAGTGATTTTTTTTACTTAAAATGGATTTTTATTAAATTTAAGATATATTTTAGGGTTTTTTGGAATTTATATATGTTTTAAGGGTTTATATAATTGGAATAATGATTTTTCTTGGATTTTCATGTTTTCTAAAACAATTAAAAGAATAAAGAGTGTTTATGAAATTGTATATGGGAATTGTTTTAAATTAATATATTAAAAAAAGGTTTTTTGACATGTTTTTTATCCTTTAATTTGAAAATATGGTTTTACCAAAAATTTCATCAATGTAGATGGATGATTGGATTCAAAAAATTATTTTGGAATGGAGGATCTTTCTGGTTCTAAATGGTTTAATATATGGATAAGAATTATGTTAATTGAATGAATATTTCATTTTTTCATTGGAATATATGGAATAATAAATATATTTTTAATTTTTTCTTTTAAAATAAGTTTCTGAAGGCTATTGCAAAAAATGTATCACTATATCAGTATTTTTTAAAGGCCTGTTTGAACCTTTAAAATTTGTTTCTTTTATAGATGCGAGATCCTTGAATCATTATAAATTATATTCATATTGTGGGTTATAAAACTATAAAAGATGTATTTTATTGATAAATAAACATCTGATAATTATGCATGTAAAAAAGAGGTTGTTTCTTATGAGGGTGTTTGAGAAAAGATGTGTTATTTATTTATTATGTTTTATCATTGATCATGGATTGGATGTGTTCAAACCCTTAATATAATTTTTCACTGAGTAGGTAATGTTTCCAAGTTATATAGAGAGATGTGATAAGATTTATTACGCCTTTCTGTGGATAAGTAATAATAAGATATATTATATTTCATGGATCATAATATGAGACTAAAAATACTACATACATGTTATTTAGTGTCATCCTAGTTTCCTAGTGTCTAGCTTAAGTCTATGTTAATCAATATCTATGGAGTTTCCCATGATGTATATTTCTTGTTGAGGATTCTTTTAGGGATCAATTATTTTGCCTTTCTTTCATTAAAATATCTTAATTAGTTTGCATGAAACCTTTTATTACTTTTTTGATAAATCTTTATTGATATATTGATACAAATGGGTATTTGTTTTCTATTTTTTGGATTTATATTACACTTAAATAAATTTATAATGTTGTTTGGGAATGAATGATTTTAAACAGAAAATTGTGTTAATATTATTAAGACGACTCTAAGAAATGTTTTTGAAGGTGGAAAAGGATATGGAGTAGTTTAAAAAGAATAAATAAATGATTCTCTTTGTATGGTTTGAAATTTCTTTAGAAAGAAGGCACTGGTTTTCTCCAAACTTATAATGAGGTGAGGGAATTTCAATAATAGTGACTATGGTATGATAATTGTTTCGTCATACTCTCATATGAAATGAAAATGTATTTTATTTTTATATTTCATACTATAATTATTGTAATGTATTTTTGAAGTAATGACACAAATTGTTTGGTGAAATAATTATCCATATATTAAGACCACACCATCATTCACATTTGGTTGTATCTAGATCTCATGTTTTTGGTTCATAGAAGTTGATCTCATTTTGTTTGTATGTTTGGGATAGTCTAGCGATAGACGTTACGAGATATAGTGAGTGTCCATGGGTTAACTTTGTGATTCTGTTTTAGAAATTTATTTTTATTTCTATCAATGAGATGTTTTTTCTTCAGCCATATCATCCATGTGTAGTATGTTATACTAATTCAACATTATATTGTGTTTTGATAATGTTCTATGTATAATATTTTGGATTTGTACTGGGATTATATTTTTGATCATTTGATTATTTTATATCTTTTTTATGAATGGGACTGAAATTTATAGATCTGTATTTCTAGATAATTGGTTGATTTTTATATAAAATTCAATTATTTTATGAGGGTAACAACTTCTAATAGTGTGTATTCTTGGAACTAAATCATTAATTTCTAGACCTTAAGGATACAAAATTACCTTTTTCATAGTGGGGAATTAGTTCAGGTAATGGGTCAGGTCTGCTTTGGACAATTAGATACAAATAGTATTAGAGACTACGTTATCAATGAGGGAGATGGTTTTGGGAGTAGAAATTTATTATTTGAGATGTTTGGTATAATGGATATAGGGATGTCCAAACTCAAGAGGTAGTTATAGGGAGTTTTTTTTTCTAGATCTTCCTCACATGGAGCCCAGATTTTCAATGGAACGCTGGGTTTTTATTTCTATTATAATATTTTTCCTAGATGTATGTTTAAGTTGTGTTTATTCTATTACCCATTCTCATTGTACAAGTTTCCTTGTGGGTTGTTCTTTGAATTGTGGGATGAAAATTGCGAAGGTAATCAGAGGTATGGGGTTTTCATGTTGTTTATAACATACCATACGATGGCCAATTACTTGATTTTTGAATTTTTTTACGAGCTATTGTTTGATTGTCACATGGACTATCAAACCATGCAACCAAATCAAGCACAGTTCGAATTTAGGTTTAGTTTTGTTACATAGACACCATGATTTTTATATTGATTTTTATTAATTCTCAGTATTGGTAAATTAATAAAGGTGGGACTTATGATATTTTTTATGATGGTATGGATATTATATGACGTTACCAAAAAAATTCTTAGGTGAGTGGAGTTATATTATTTTAATTATTGATAATTAGATTTCATGGAAAATAACTTTATTATGAAATTAGTGTTTATGATTTTTTATTAAATGGATTTGGTTATCATGCAATTTTCATCATGTGGTTGTTATAACATGAAATATAAAAATGCTTTTGGATTTAAAATCATATAGTAATTTATATGTAGTTATATTCACCTCTCCTTTAGTGGGATTTCAAAATAGCTCAATTGAAAATGGAAAATGGATCACTTTAATGTTATTTAATTGGGAATTTTATTTTTAGAAATTTAATAACCAAAAATGATTGAGTGGTGGTTTTTTTTAAATAATGATGTCAGTTTTCAAAAAAATGTTTTGTGGTTTTCTTGGTTTTTGACCATAGATGGGTGTTTAAAGAATATATGTTTATTTAATTTTCTCAATGGAAGAATATTTTTAGATGGAATGTCAATTTTATAATAATTGTTGGAAATATAAACCAGGGATCTTAAATTTTAATTGAAATTATAAAATATATTTCAATTGGATTTATATGACACCGTCAGATATTTGAAAATTTTTGGTTTATTTTAAAAGTTAGTTTTCTTTTAAAAAGTTTTTTTTGAAAGTGTATTTTATTTTTATTATGAATGTTGTGTTTTTAATTTCCGTTAATTTATATAGGGTTTATATGATATTATTTAGCATAGATGGCCATGATGAATTCATCTTAATGTCATTAATGTAAGCCTCTTATAGAGTTATTGAGTAACATTATAGTTATTATATTTATGTTTGACCTATGGTCAAAAACGAATGGCAGTCATTATCTTTCTCTCTTGTATGTGTAGTGGTGCGTTTTGAAATTTTATACGATAATTTTTTTCCTAGAATCCTTATTTGGGTACTGGTCTTATGAGGTGAATTAATTTTATATGTAAGACCTAATTATAAGATCGAATTAGGTAGGACTAATTATTTTTAGATTTCCAGCAATGACATATTTTAAGATTCGTTCTTGATGAGTTCAGAGAAGATTTGATTCTGAGTTTACCTTTTTAATTTGGTGTGTTTTGTGTGTTCCTTTTCTGGATTGACTTTTAGAAGTTTTTTTATATGTTATATTCATTACCTCTTGTTTCTTGGTTCAAGGTATTGATTTTATTATAAGGATTTACCTATGATAGTATATTTTCTTAAAAACTAGTTAGAACATTTGAACATGGGGAAGGATAGGGTTCATACATTATTAACATTTTTATATTGTTTATTGTAATTTGTTTCAATGGGTGTGGATGGGTTGATATTTTCAATCGAGTTTACCGTGAGATAGTTATCCAAGACCATGGAACCAAGTTACTTTCTGATGAAACATTACAGCCAATGTTTAGAACCACATAGTTTCTTATTGTGTTATACATTTATTTTTATTCTCTTTTTGGTTTCTTTCATTCCATAGTTTCTTTGGAATGTGATTGATTTGGAGAAAAGTAAATTTTGATGAAAATCTTCTGTTATTTTAATTTGATAGTTTTATCTAGTATCCTATTGGTTGGTTAGGTTTGTTAGATCATCATGGTATCCTGTGATTGTTCAGGGAGTCATGGCTATATTAGTGATAATATCTTTCTCGAAGGGGTGGTACATTACATCACCAATTTAAATGAATTTTCAATAGAAGGCTGACCAATACAAGGTTTTTTCCTTATGATAATTTAGTATATGATGGTTGTGGAAAATTTATAACATGAGGTTATTGATATTATGGAGGAATAATCCAATAAATTTATGAATATATTATTGAGTTTTCAATCTTATAATCATTTTTAGTTATTCTGGAGGGTTGTATTTTCATTACCTTCACCATTTACCTTATACTTTTTGATGGTACAATTTGTTATAGTACGGATAATTATAATTCTTCTATGTAACCTATATTAACGTTTTTTATATGTTTGTGAGTGATATTTTTGGTAATTTAGTATTTAAGATGTTTTGGGATGGAATATTATAATACTAAATATTTGTCTCCTATTTCATTGTTACCGTAAGGTTAGGGAAAGCCATGAAAATTAAAAAATAAGATGTTAAAATGAAAATAAAATTAGTATTGGGGTTTTATAGAGTTGGATTAATTTTTTTTCATATTTTTGGGTTAACTAGTAAATATTTTTGATCGCTTTCGGTTTTGGTGTGAGACACTAAGTTGGAACATTATTAGTGTAGACATTGTAGCCAAAACCTGCAAGGATTGGGGATTCAATGTAATGAAAACTACACAGTTTGAAAAATCTCGCCGGTCAATAGTTTTTAATTTTTTTTTAAAAAAAAAAATCATGTTTTCCAGCACATTTTAAAACATTTTAAATTCCTCTCTTCACCTCCTCCTTTTTTTCAACCCATTTTATCATCCTAGGGATCCCCCTCCTCCATCAATGATTTCTCTCCCCTTATCCCCTGATTCAATGATGATTCTTAAGTTAATATATTTATTTCATCTTTTACTTATCATATCTTAATCCCAACATAGATTTAATTGGTGTTCTATTGTCTACCATGAGACCAAGTGGATGGGAATAATGTGATAAATTTTCAAGGTGGTTCTAAAATATGTATTTTGGTTTTCTATGGCATGTATAGGTTCATCCTTTTTTTGGGAATTCACAATCGAAAGAGACATATTGAAAATCAATTCATCTTTAATTGATGAATTTGTTTCTGAATATTCTTTTAATGGAATTTCATTTAATTATTTTTGGCTTTAAATTTGTTAGTTATTATATTTATTCTACATGTGATAGTTGTTTTGGACTTTATAAATGTATTATGTGTTTGTATACTTATTATAATGGTGAATCATTTATTTTAAAGAATATAAAAAAATTATTTTCATAAAATGTGTTTTTGAAATTAGATATGTGACTTATTTGCAATGTACAATATTTATCGAAGTCTTTGAACCGCATTTTATTTATGTTTAATGGGAAGTTTTAGTTGTTTAATAATTTCCATAAATGAAGTAATTCATTCAATTCCTCAAATGTTTTTAAAATTATGGGGGTTTTTCTTCTAAATGGTGTAGTTTATTATTATATATAATTTAAATTAGAATTGATATTTCAAATAGTGTTCACAGAAATTATTGTGATTCAAAATGATTTTTTATGGGTCTTCTTTAAAAATTGGTTTATAATGGATCATAAATAAGGGTCATAACATCCTGAAATTGTTCTTGATGACCTAATTTTTACAAAAAAAAAGATGATATTTGAAAATTACATGACACCAAAGATTGATCTAGTTATAATTAATATTCCCATTTTGGGTTGTTACCCCTTTTGGGATGTTCTATATTTGTATTATTTATTGTGACAATTATGATTGTAAGAAAATTGGGGGACATGAGAGGTTGTTAGAGTTGAGATGTGGGATTCAATTATTATTAATTATCAGTGTTTTCAATGAATATTTATTTTATTTTAAACTCACCCTTGTCTATAATTTATCATTTAAATCATAAAAAGCTAGTAGAATCTTGGATTACTGAAACCCATTATAAGTTGAGATATATTTGGGGAATGTTTAATAACTTCACTATGTAAACTAATATGGTAGATTTTATCTCATGGTAGCTATATTCCCCTAAAATAGATTATTTATTCAGGATAGTTAAATGATTATATTTAGATTTTATACAGGTTGTTTATAATAGGATGAGGATCCCGGTTTGAGTTTTTAGTTAGTTACGTGAGTCCTAAAGAATTTACCAAGATGTTTTATTCATTTTTAGGATCCATTCATGGATTACTTACATTAAATTATTTTTATTCCCTATGTATTAACCTGTTTTCTTAGAACTAATTATTTATGTACTTTTTTCCTCTTGTTCCATTAATATCATGGTTATTATGTTTATATATTCTCACATTAAATTACATATTTTTTTACTATAAAATTTATTTATTATGTTTAATTTAAATAAAATGTTTTAATGGAAAGTAGTGTGGATTTTTAAAAGGTTTTCTGGAAAAAATTTCAAAGAAAGAAATGTATTTTTTTTAGTTTTATTAAATTTAACTACATTACCAATTTCTATGGATTGAATTTTTTTTATGAAAAGTCATTGGTTAGTCCCTTATTTATTTATTGGTTGGGATGTTCTATAAAGTTGATTATATGTTAATAAATGTTTCATTGTAGTCACATGTGAAAGGAAAACATATTTTAGATTTATATTTTACATAAAAATTAATGAAATAGATTTCAAATTTAATTGAAAAAATTCATCAGTGATATCCAACTGTGAATGTATAGCTCACATCCTACATAAACCATTCATTATATTTAACTATCATGTTTAAATCTAGGATCCCAAGCTCTGGTATAATCTTGGTTTTATGTATTGGCTATTCTAGTAATGGATGGTACAAGATGTGGTGAGTGACCAAAGGGTCACTTATCGATAATGTGTTAGAATTTTCAATTTTTTAACTCTTTATGATGTTTTTTCATCAATAATTTTCAAATTGAATAGTTTTTTTCATCAATAAATTTTATTCAGTCCATGTTAATTGGTTTTTATTATGAATGTTTATTTATTTTGTGTTTTGAAAATGTTTTTTGCTTATTTTTTAGATATATATATTTTTTATGTATAAGGGTATTATGTATGGATATTACATTGTATATCATTGATAGTCTCCACTAAATGTCAATTTTATTTTACAAGAGAAATGAAATTTCCATGTCAGTGTTCATGATACCCTTGAACTATTTTCCATCCTTTTTGGATTCGGTATAACATTCAGGTTTAATAGATAAGTAGTTCAGAAGATGTTTTTGACCATCCTGGTCTAGTTAGTTACATCATTGGATCTATAATATCCAAAATCAAATATAAATATATGAGGAACATGAAGGAATTATTTATGAGAGACCTTGGTAACAATTTTATATTTTTAGCCCAATTATGTGACACATGGAATGTTGTCTGTTTCAAAGTGAATGATTGAATTTTTAATGTATGTGACGGTACAATCATGTTAGAAGGATAATATAAAAATTAAAATCCTTTCCTCATTAGTGGAGAAGAATTCATTTTTTTCATAAGAAAAAAATAAGAGTAAAATTATTTTCATAAAAGGTTTTAGTAAGATGGGAAAAATTTTCATTGAATATTTAGTGAGTAATGAAGGGGATATTGATATCCCTAAATTAACATTCAATTTCACTCGCACATTTAATATATTTCAAAAAGGGATGTCCAATAAGATGAAATTAAAGTTGAAGGAAAATAAATCTTTTATATTTATTGAGTGGGTTCACATTTATGTGTGTTGGCACATATCGTCGAATGTTATGGATGTAAAAATGAATTATGTTTCACTAATTTATGATTATAAAAATATGGAATAAATGATTGTATTATATAGAAAATATAAAGTATGAAAGTGTTTTAAAAGTTATAAATATTTTTTATAGAATATGTATGGGATGAAAATTAATAAATTATAAATAGATAACTGTAATAAATTCTCCAAAAATCACATGGAGGAATATCTTGAGAATTATGGGACATAGAACCATGTTTGTTGTTGAAAACTATTAAAAACGGTTTTTTGAGTGATGAAACCAAATAATTAACACTATGGCCTGTATGATGGTCATAGAGGATAATATACCCATGTTGTATTATATGTATATAATTAATACATTATTATATTTGTGAAATAGTTAGTTATTATTTTCAATATGAATAGAATACAATATAATATATTTTGGTATGAGAATGTATTAAAAATGAAATAATTTAATAATTTTGGATGTAAGTACTTTATTCTTAACAAGGAGAAGAACCTAAAGATCCAATATCAAGAGGGTTAAATTATTTTAAATCGATAATGACCCAAAGAAAGGAATACATATAATATAACAATTTTTTTTTGTAAAAACATTTGAAATTCATCAAATCATTATAAGAGAAAGTGAAAATAATTCTTAATCTAAATTATAATCTGTTTTATTGAAAATTAATTATGCAATTACAAAAGAATTTTATACTGAAGTGGCCATACTATATAAATCCATGGAGAAAAAAGCAGATTAGAATAATAAACAAATTATTCAGAAGTTGATGCAGTTTTATTTTTTAAAAAGTAGAAAATATGTTAGGCTGGTATCAATGAAGAAAAATACTATTGGTGATCAGTCAACTCTAGTAAAAACCTAAATTATGAAGATTCTATGACAAGAATATCTCTAACTCATAAAGATCCTAGCTGTTCAGAAGATACTTCTAGGGATGAGACTATGATCAAGGAAACTCATGAGTATCCTAAAAAACTGAGAAGAATCTAACATGGGAAATAGTTATAAGGTAGGAAGAGAAAGAAGTCACCAGAACCAAGATAGTATTTTACAAGATAATTATTTAATATGTATTGTTTATTTTTAAAAAATCATGGATGATCAATAATGGATATTCCAAAATTGAGTGAATTGATTTTAATTACATATTTTCCCACATAGCCTAGTTTGAAACAACTCAACAATTTGTGGAAAAGAGGTGGAAAAAAATTCAATGCTTGAAATAGATGTTAAATAATCCTTAACAGATTCCCTGAGTAATAAGTGGATATAGAGAATATATATATTTTTATTAGTGAATAAAATTAGTGAAATGTGGATTTATTTAATAATTAATATTATTATCTAAACCAAGCACAAATATAATGGTATTATATACATGATAAACCCATGATAATTTTTTTATTCCATTATGTAGAAAATGAAACTAGATCTTGATGAATAAATATAATTATAATGGTATGTTAGTGATTATTTACATAGATGAGATAATATTAAGAGGATAAGATATAACTAATGTAACCTATTAAAATAATTCATGAGGTGTGTGTTTTAGATGTCCCCGATTTATGAGTTACATATTTTACTTTGATAATATGTGACTCAATGAAGGAATGAAATGTTTATCTATTAATAATTATATGATAAATATATACTTCAGATTTTTAGAATGGAGGATTACTAGATGATGTAAACAATGTTTTCTACTTAGATGAAATTATTAAGGGATAAATATTGAAACAATTTCAATGTAATAGAATATTAATAATCAATGGATTCTTATTATGACTAAAAATAACAATACATGCAATTGTGTTTTCACTTGTTAAGCGCTTAATACCAGCGATTTACTATGGAAATACACTTTGATGTTTTGTTGTGGATTATTAAAAATATAAAAATCATGGTGTGTTTTAGACTATATTTTCTTGAAACATCATAGTATGAGTTTTTAGGATTCAAAGATGTGCATTGAGTGGGTTCAATGGATGATCTGAATTTGATATTTGGTAGTGAATTTTATCTTGAACACTTATACATTGGGTGAGAAGGAAGAAATAATTAAATACACAAAACACTATAGTAGCTACATATATCATTTAGACTCAATAAATATAACTTTGAACTATGGGACCTCAGTACATTTTGTCTAATCAATTTCTTACTCAATTACTATAGATGAAGAAAAAACTTCAGTATTTTCAATTTTATGTAATTTCATTTATATAAATAAAGTGTTAAAACTCCACTAATGTTAATATTAATAAAAATCATAACCAATATTCAAGAAAAAAGGACATCGTGGTAATGTATCACTTCATCCATGAGAAGGACGAACAAGGGATTTTAATTGTGGAGTCTGTGTGAACATAAAATTAGGTTGTGGAAATCATGTAAAAGAAAATAACCATGGATGATTTGGAGAGGCATCATTTTGATTTTGGCATGATACTATCTTTATACAACTACATGGTTTGTAGAAGGGACCACCACTACCCTATAGATGTTGCCACATCGTAAGACTATACAATATTTTACTTTTAGAATAGACTCAATTTTTGTTCCTAGATTTCATTCTATGAAAAACCAAGTTCATATTATGTTAAAATATCCATAAATATAAGGTTTCACTTCACGTAAAACTGAGTTTATCCAGCATTATACACAAAAATGAACTTCCTTGATAGCTTGTGTAACACAGAAGACCGAGTTTTCCTGAAAAATAATATATAATTAGAAATATTATTATTCAATATACTATGATATAACCTAGATATTAAATATATGGTTATGAAAGTTATTATCTAACTTATGAAAATATATGTTTGATATATTTTCTTGTACATTAATTTTAAATGAATATATAAACCAAATGAATATAAAGGGAGTGTTTTTATAAAAAACCATTTCCATGCTTATAATGAAATTTTATCATAATAAATTAAATTAATTATAATTATTCAGTGATATTAATGAATTATTTATATTATATATCCGATAAAATATTTTTTGAAATTTTCACACTATATTTTATAAGAATAAGATAATAACAAACCCAATATTAAGCATAAAACACATATTCTTATAAAGGAAATTTTCCAATGTTCAATAGAGAACATATATTAAATTTGAATATTGAGAGAATTATGAATTTAAACATCCCTTATAGAATTAATTATTTAAATATAAACATAAAAATTAGGTTATGGTGATTTTTTGGTATTTTTTAGAAATATTTTATTTCTGATGAATAGTGAAAAAATTGATTTTCAATTCATAAATGATTTTTTTATAATATATACATATATATTAGTTAAAATTATGTTTTTGATTTTTTTTCAAAATTAAGTTTATCAAGTTTATATATAATAATCCAGTTTGTGTCATTTTATCCAATTTCTCTTTGAAATTTGATATAAAAACATAGCTAACATTTGAGCATTTTTACTTTAAAACTAACTTTGTAATCTCATCTATGGGATTAATAAAAACTAATTACTAGCACATAAATGATTTAAATGTTGAATTTTTTTTCAATATTTTGAATAAAAATTAATTTATAATTTATAATAAAATCAACATAGTTTAGAACAGAAATATAGTGAATATAATTAAAATTAATTGTAGTGATTAAAAGAAAATTTAGATTAAAAGGGACTAAACCTTAAACATAAGGCCCAAAATTACCTAGACGCATGTAAAAAATAATTTTCAATATATTTGGACCCTACCCAATATTTTCTCTAATTTGGATCATTATTGGGTCTACTAGTCATGAGAAAATGTGGGTGGATGTCATTTTCAAAAAATTCATATGAGTGGCACTCCACTCCACTATAAATTATCACTCACACCTCCCACATCCTCATGCATATCATGAAATGATGGGTCAACAAATATATTCAAAAATAGCTCCTAAATATCCTATTCATAACTATAGAATCCCCACCTTTAGCATAAATCGATACAATGAATCCCTTTGGTGAAAACTATAAAAGATTTACCTGAATAACTGGTAACATTCTTCCTCAAGATCTTTATGTTTTATATGTTTCTCAACCAATTTATTTACTATTATTAAATGACTATAAAATATTCTATATATAATACATATAATGATATTTTTTATATTAATGGTTTTACAAAAAAATTAACCCACATCCATCTAATATGTAACAATATTACCATTTATGTGTATAACGAACTACATCCCCACGAAATGATGATGGTTCGTTTTTCCTTTACCTCTTTTCTTAGTTGGTAATTGTGATATATTAACTATTAATATAATATTTATATGATATTTATAATGAATTCATTATTATTTAATTTTTATATAAAAAAATACTTTTATGATTTACATTTTTGGGATTGCGATAACATTGTTTTTGGGAGTGGGGACTATCATCCACTCAATGTGTTGTGATTCATCAACACTATTAATGAAAAAAATAAAGGATAGTTTTAATAAATATATGTGACATTTATGAAATAAATTTTATCATATTATTATAATATATATATATATATATATAAAATTTACATTTCATTCATTTAATATAGTAGGGAAACGAATGTAACGTTAATGTGTATCTACGACCTAGAATCTCCATGAATATGTAATTTCATTTATTATCTCTAGATATTATGGAATATTATAGAGATATATATAATTATTATATATTATATTTAAATTTTGTTTTATATTCTTTATATTATAAAACCTTGATAGTACAATAGGTAACAATTCAAAATATACTAGAGGAACTATGCAATTAAAACCTGAAATATTGAAAATATTGAAGGATTACTAAAAAATGTGTAATAAGATAATAAAATAGGATAATATCTGATAAAATAAATATAAATAAAGTCATAAAATAATATAAAATAATTTTTAATACTGTTATAAAACATTTTAAAGGAATTCCATACTAAAAAAATGAAAGTTAAAGGTTTTTGTCTCAATTAAGAGCCCATTAAGACTTATTTATTAATATAAAAAATCACTGTATTTGATTGTACATACACCCCTTAGTAATTTAATATCACGATTAACTAATAATTAATGTAATTTTATGTTTTTCTAATTATCTCACCCAAGGGATTATATTGAAAATTTCAATGTGGTAAAAGTTACCTTTGCGATCTTACATTCTTTTGTGATTGTTAACTTTCTCCTAAGAAAATATCTTTTTTGTAATCATTTTTAATTGTATATTTCCAAAAATATCCACATTATTTGGTTATGGGTGTTATTATATACTCAAATATGTTCCATAATTACATATGGTGTTCATTATGACTATTATTTGATTAACTAGCGAATTATTAATAATTTTGTATCATCTAATATATATGGATTCATTTTGATAAGGCATGTTGTTTTTTTAATAAATAAGGTTTTAAATATATGAATAATGAATAGGACATGTAATTCAATTAACCTAGTCAATTTAATTCATGCACTATGTTTTGGTGATTAGCTAATTCAAGCCCCTTGATGCATTAGTTTTATCATGAGATAAATTAGTTGGCCAAAAAATAGTTTAAATTGTCTTATATTAACAATAATGGTATCATGTTCCTATAAATAATTACATGTAATAATTAATAATTTACATTATTGAGACATAATTTATTATTATTATCCAGGAGATTATTTTTTTGATATATCTATGGATGTATTTCATTCTTAATTTATTGATTAAATGTTTTCTATTTTAGTGTATCATCATTCCATTTTATTTTTCCTTATCTAGTTTATATGAATGTAATGTGTTATAAATTTTTTTCACATTTTATGTTCATTTTCTCTCATAGAATCATTATTTATGTAAGAACCCAGATCTTCTTTTCAGGTATGTTTTTCCTTTTCTAGTCATTTTTGAGAAAAAGAGGAAATTATGGAAATTTTCTAAGTACACGTTGTGTACTTTATGAGTACACGTCTTGTACTTCCTTGCCGCAGGAGGCCGTGAGCTGGCCATGTAGTCTTCACACAAACGGCCGTGTCGGAGTGACTTGGAGGCTGCTTGATACGGAGTACGTAAATGGCGAGTACACGCTGTGTACTTCAAAATTATATGTCGTGTACTTTTTTTTCATTAAATGCACCATGGTTACATCTAATCACCAGAATGTTCTTCTTTTAGGTCTCGTTCGACCGAGAGCTCCGTATGGCCATGGATCTTCGACGTTCCCCCGAGCCTCTGTCCGTCCTCCAAATCGAACACTTTCGGTTGTGTTGGAATCGTGTCGGTGAGTTATCTCCTCTGCTGGAACCTCGTTTCATGTTTTCTCTTCTCTTCCAGGTAATCATGGATTTAACATTTTATATGTTTTCTTAGATATATGGCATTCTAAGGATATTCAAGATTCAAGGTTCACATATAGTAATCTTTTAACCCCGAGGTAGGTGGTTTGTGCCTTTCTGTTGAATGTCTTTGAGTTTTATGTGCAAATTTTCCCCATACCCATGAACGGGGTATTGCACCTTTACCGTTCTATCTCTATTGTTTCTCTGCTATGCTGGTATGCCTGAGTAGATGATTATTGGTTGTGAATAAGGTGAAATTTTGTGCCATGGATGTTTTTCCCATGCTTGTTTTTCTTGTTATGACCTTTGGGTCTTGTTTTCCTATTAGGATGCTATTTACATTCCCATGCCTAGTATTATAGGATGGTGTGACTATTGTTCTGTTATGCAGTTGTGCAGTAGAATGCTAGATAATAAGTTCTTGAGGTTTACCTTGGCCGTTACGCATAACAACACTTTATTGACTTGCACAAGGATGTGAGAACCTAGTGTATAGACCATAAGAGTAATGAACGCTGAGGGATTTTCCAGAGTGTCTTTATAATTTACAATGCGAGACCATAGGGGGAATTGACATTGACTGCTTCCCCGAAGTGTCTATAGTTCCTCGACGTGATCCAAAAGGGGAATGAGACGTTGAGTGCTTCCCCAGAGTTCCTTTAGCATTGTTACGAGACTATAGGGGGAATTGTCGGTGAGTGATTTCTCAGAGAGTCTATAATTAAACTGAACCAGAGGGTTTAGACTGAGTGTACTGCCCAGAGGGTTGCTTGTACTTGTTAGGCAGGACCAAAGGGGATAGGCTGTGACTACTTCCCAGAGGGTTACCTAGTTTTTAACTGCGTGCTTTTGTTGTTAGGTAGGACCAGAGGGGATAGGCTGTGGGTACTTCTCAGAGGGTTACCTACTATGTTATATTATTTGTTTAACTGTTGCTTGATTTGTGGTGATTTTAAAGCTTTAAACTATGGATTGTTTACTACTTAGTGCTTTCCTATTTACTGATTTCTGTACTTTTACCTACTATATTCACACTGACTATTAGGCACAAATCTTCGGGTGGTTGCCTAGTGGGATTTAGTCTCACACCCTATTTGGGTAATGCTTTTGGGCCCAAACAGATTATATTGTTACAAGTATAGATAAGGGAAATCACCCTTCTTCTTTAGGTACTTGACTGCTTTGGATATGGAGATATTGGGACAAAGCTATGGATTTCGATGCTGATGAGTTTATATGATTTCCTTTTCACTTTGGTTTAGCACTGTTGTATTCTAGCATTGTGACTTGTTTGGATGTTTTCCTAGACATATGTATCATGCCTCATTTTATATATGTGATCAATTTTATTCTATGAGTCTTCAGCTATTTATTTTTGTATGATATTATTATTTCTTCCACTCTTGTATGTATTTTCATACATCTGCTGTGTATTATTCCAATGAGGGAATAGTTTCCCCACTATCACACTCGAGGCCCTCACTGCTAGTCGGTATCCTTTGGCATTCGGGGAAATGCGCTTGAGGCCATGTGACCAATCGGGTACAGGGCAACTCTAGGTGGCTTCTAGAACCGAGACGTTACCAAATGGTATCATAGGAATTCTTTTATATTGATTTATAGTTTGGAGCCTTTAGCCATGGATATGAAGGAATAAGTACATTCTAGTAATTTTTTCCCAGGAGTAGCTTACTCGTGTACATGGAAAATCCAATCCACCTCATTTAATTTAAATATTTCAGGTTTTTCAATTGTTATAGTTGATCTGATTTCACCTTGTGTGATTCACTTGATTTGTGCTATTATTTTTGATTTTATTAAGGTTCTATATCTGTTGCAACCCGATGAGATGAGGGTATGCCATCTCATGCATCATATAGGCACTTGCTAGAAATCAAATGTCAGGCATTTTTTCCATGCCATCTATGATGCAGTAGGAATTGCATGTTGTTGCGATATATGATGTAAACAATTTTCACGTTGTTGTGATATTTGCCTTTATGAAATATACATAATGTTTGATAGGGTATTGCTAGTGTATAGGATTTCTTGAATGAACGCCAAACATTGGTTCTTGAGGTGTTATGGGACCTCATGGACCAGAATTTGGTGGATCATTACCTTGTTTTCCATGCTATAATGTGTAGTATATTCCAAACATTGATTCGTGGGGGTGTATGGGCCCTCGCTGATCGGAATTTGGCACTTTCAATTATTGTTTCAATGTTTTCTGGGTTCTAAAGTAGTTTCTGAGGCTTACTCTCCAAAAAAACCCAGAATACATGCTGTGTAAGGTTAGGTACATGACATGTGTTCTTCTGTTCATGAAGAAACAAATTTTCTTAATTACATGTCGTGTACTTTATGTACATGCCGTGTAGTCTCTAAACTGTGTCATAGGTCATGTGGGTATAGACACAGGATGGGGAAAAATCTGGTCGGAACACGTCGAGTACCAGTCAAACACACCGGGTAGTGTTGACCCTGTGTCCACCCGGGTAACTAACAACACAGATGTGTAGACCTTAAGCTATACATGTCGGGTCTTCCCTGAACATGTCGGGTAGTCTGACCCAGGTACCCAACTGTGTCATGAACAACATTGGTTGGTTTTACACTTTCACGTACATGCCCTGTCCACCTTGAACATGCTGTTTTGTTTGACCCAGGCACCCGACCGTGTCACTAACAACATGGGTCGGTGTTATCCTTTCTCATACATTTCATGTCCGTCCGGAACACGCCGTGTAGTGTGATCCGTGTGTTAGGTGGTGTCACTAACAACATGGGCCAGGTGAAGCTTGTTTAGTACAGGCCGTGTCTATCATGACCACGCCGTGTTGTCTTGTCTAAGGAGTGTCGTGTTGCTTAGCCCTGTAGAAGAACTCGGGCATGGAAAGAGGATTCAAGTACACACTGTGTGTTAAGACAACACGTCGTGTGTCTAGGGTGTTACACGACTAGTTTATGCGGGAGTACATTCCCATGTAAATTTCATCCAGGAACACGCCATGTAGAAAATGTACACGTCGTGTAGCCATGTTTGAAAAACGTGACTGTTTTCATTCTATTGTTCTCTTATTACACTCCTTGTTTTCATTCCTTAATAATCTTGATCTAAGGTGTGTGATTGACCTTGCAGAGTCATTCCAACGAGACTTCCTCTAGTTGTACGCCAGTTTCCAGTTGGTGATCAGACAACGGACATGGCTAATCAGGGACAACCTAAAAATCCTATAGTTTTGCCAGCATTGGCAGTAGCTCTTGTACCTGACATAGGTGCTGATGGACGGTTCAGGGAGAGTTTCTAAGGATGATGCATACCTTTCAGGGAGCGCCGCCTCCAACACCGTCGATGGCTGACAAGACGCGAGTCTTCCAGCAGCATCCTCCTCCCACTTTCTCAGGGGATGGAGGACCTTAGGCTTCAGAGTCATGGCTAGAATCCATGCTGACGATCTTTGAGCATCTGGAGATTCCTACAGAGAGGGGGGTGAATCTCGCTACCTATTTTCTTCGAGACTCCACCAATAAGTATTGGGATGTGATCTCACAGGTGGTACACTAGCAGGTTATGAGGTGGGATGAGTTTCAACGCATCTTCTTGGATTACTTCTATCAGGAGACCCTACGAGCCGATCGATCCCAAGAGTTTTTGAGTCTATAGTAGGGTAGTCTTTCTGTTATGGAGTATTCCTCCCACATTACCGAGCTGCAACACTTTACACCTATTCTGGGAGTTGATCAGTTGTTCATGTCAAGGAATTTTGAGGATGGTCTAAGGCACGACATCTGATTATAGGTGAACATCTTCAGGTTGAATTATATCAATGCTATAGTCAACCAGGCACTGATCACATAGAAAAATCTATGGGTTTTTGGAGTTGTGAGCCAGTGCGGCTTGACATCTGAGGTTAGTATTCCTCCTTTTGATAGCAGGAAACACCGTAGGGAGTCTTCGTGTGGTGATACGAGGAGGCGAGACAGTTCTTCTCATAGCCATGTGGTGTGTTACCAGTGCGGAAATAGCGAGCATACGAGGCCACATTTCTCAAAAGACCCAGTGGAGTGTCGATCTTGCGGCATGATGGGTCATCTTCAGCACTTCTGTCAGATCTTCTCTCCAGCAGCTGGTGACAGGGGTTCTTATAGGGCTCCTAGTTTAGGAGCATCATCACCAGTTTCTCACCAGTCTAGGAACTAGATTTATTTCGGTCGTTCAGGTCGAGGTGGAGGTCATTTTCATGGTAGCCAGTCGCCCTGTTTTTTGCAACAACAGTGTGGATCAGCTCAGAGTGGTAAGGTAGGGTCATAGGGCCGCGGTACAGGCCAGACATTTGCAGTGGAGCCAATCCCGGAACTTCTATCGTTCGAGGTACGATCCTAGTAGCCTTAGTTTTATCTACTGATCTTTTTTATACAGGGGATTCCCATAGCTTTATATCTATGGCTGTCGTAGATATACATGGTCTCTGCATATTTTCATATGTTGATATCTTGATGCTAGAAACTCTATTGGGGACTAGAACGGCTAGTATACCTCAGTTCAGAGAGTTCCATCTACAGGTTGGTGGGTGTCACTTATTTTGGGACCTCTATTTCCTAGAGATGACATGCTATGATGTCATTCTTAGGATGGACTGGTTAGTTCCATTCTAGGAAGTCTTCGACTATTATCGCTGTAGGGTGAGATTCATATCAGTAGAGGCTGGATCGTTTCTTCATAGGGGCCAGTGGGACATCCAGGCGAGCCGTGCGAGTCCAGAGCATCATAGGTTGGGAGGATTTACAACCCAAATTGCTAGAATTTCTCTGTATGAACAAGGGACTTCATAGTAAGAATTTCCTACAGTGGTGGATCATTTCAGAGATGTCTTTCCAGAGGACTTTTCAGGGTTTCATCTGGAGCACGTAGTACACTTCATGATTGAGTTTGTTCCAGGAGCGGCACCGTTGTCCATTCATCTTTATAGGATGGCTACACATGAGTTGAAGGAGCTGAAGAAGTAGTTGGGAGAGTTGCAGGAAAAGGGTTTCATCTAACCCAGTACTTCTCCTTGGGGTTCGCCTGTCTTGTTTGCGAAGAAGGAAGAACTTATCCTAAAAATTTGTGTGGAGTATCATATGTTTTACTAGTTTAGGGTCATGAACTGATATACCTTGACCTGGATTGATGCTCTCTTTGATCAACTTCGAGAATCCCAGGTGCTCTCAATGATTGACCTGAGATATTTTTACCATTAGTTTTGTGTTAGACCATTAGATATACCTATTACAGCCTCCAGGAGAAGGTATGGTCTATATTATTATTTGGTTATTCCATTCAGTCTCACCAATGCACATGTAGTTTTCATGGATCTGATGAATCGAGTGTTCCATACATACTTTGATTCCTTCGTGGTGGTCTTTGTGGACGATATCTTGGTGTACTCTCACACTTGACATGACCATGCTACCAATCTTGAGATAGCTTTGAGTACACTGAGAGAGAATCTATTATATGCTAATCTCTCAAAGTGCAACTTTTGGATGGATCAAATTCAGTTATTGGGTCATGTTATCTCAGAGACAGAAGTATCAGTAGACCCAGAAAAAGTGAGAGCTGTAGTATCCTAGGAGAAGATGGAGAACGTCTTTGTGGTGCAGAGTTTTATAGGGTTGGATGGATACAATAGATGTTTCATACATGACTTTTCATGCTTAGCAGCACCGCTGATAGGTATGACTAAGAAGGGGGCAAAGTTCCTATGGTAGGATTCTTGTGAGTCAGCCTTTTTAGGAGCTGACATGGAGGTTGAATTCCGCACCAATATTAGTCTTTCTAGAGTCGTCCAAGAGCTATAATGTTTATTGTGATGTGTCAGGCATTGGGCTAGGAGCTATGCTTATGTAAGGAGATGGAGTCATTATGTACGGGTCTCAGCAGTTAGGTCCACATGATGGGAACTACCCTATGCACGATCTGGAGTTGGAAGCTGTTGTTCATGACTTATACTATTTGAGACATTATCTTATGGGATAGCACTGTGTGGTTTTCACTGACCAAAAAACTCTCAAGTACATCTTCACTCAGTGTGATCAGAAATTGATACATCATAGGTGGGTTGAATACCTATAGTCATTTGACGTTGAGCTTGCCTATACGCCTGGGAAAGACAATGTAGTGGATGATGCGTTGAGCATGAGGACTCAGATACAGGCAGTTCAGGAGGCCAGTAGTGAGTGGCAGATTATGGACCTATTCTCTGAGATGCATTTAGAGATGCAAGAGAGTCAGGGGTAGACATTTATTTCTTCTGTACCTGTTACCTCTAATCTTCTTGATCGAGTTAGAATGAGGATGCTATCAGATTCTAAAGACCTAGTCCTAAGGGGCAGTGTGTCAGGAGAGGACCCTATTACTGGATGGACTATAGGCGAGGATGAGATCTGGCATTTCCAGGGAGGCATATGGGTTCCATCATACATACATGAGGAGCTTATGTAGGATTTTAATTCTTCAGTTTGGTTAGCTCATCCTAGCATCACCAAGATGTATCGTGATCTACAGCGTCAGTATTTGTGGTTAGGTATGAAGAGGGACATTGCTGGTTTCGTCATGAGATGTTCCACTTGTCAGCAGGTGAAGGTGGAGCATCAGTGATCAACGTGGAATTTATAGCAGTTACCCATTCTGGAGTGGAAGTGGAATGACATTGAAATGGACGTCGTGACTAGTTTACCGAGGTCTCCATGGGGAAATGACGGAGTTTGGGTTGTCATAGATAGACTCATGAAGGTTACTTACTTCTTTCCGAACAAGGAGACCTTCAATGTTGATGAGTTGGGATGGTTGTACATCTGTGATATTGTACGTCTACATGGAGTTCCACACTCCATTGTTTCAGACATGGATGCACGTTTTATTTCTCAGGTCTGGAAGGGGCCTTGGAAGGCATTGAGAACACATGAAATTTTGAGTACAGTTTACCATCCCCATACAGTTGGCCAGTCCTAGTGTATGATTCAAGTGCTTGAGGAAATTCTTCGAGCATGCATTCTGTATTTTGGAGGTTCTTGGGAGAAGCATATACCTCTTGTGGAGTTTTCCTACAACAATATTTTTCAAGCAACTATTCAGATGGAACCATATAAGACTTTGTATGGTAGACCATTCTGTTCACCCTTATGTTGGCTGGAGGCAGAAGAGGCAGCTTTGGTCGGACCTCGTCTTATTTAGGATACCACAGAGTAGATATAGTTGATTTCGAATTGGATGGCTACTGCATAGTCTCAACCGTTGTCATATTCTGATCTGCGGAGACGTCCTCTGGAGTTTGAGGTCGAGGATAAGGTTTTCTTGTGTGTCACAATGAGGTTGGGACACAAGAAGATTTAGAGATAGGGTAAGATTTCTCCAAGATACGTCGGGCCGTTTGAGGTGTTGGAACGAGTTGGGCTGGTTTCCTATCAGTTGTAGTTACCTCAGAGGTATCCGGATATGCATGACGTCTTCCATTTTACTCAGCTTAGATGTTACTTTTCAGACCCGTCTCATGCCATTCATCCTGAGGAGGTTGATCTCGAAGTGTATGCATTGTTTGAAGAGCATCCAGTCCAGATTTTGGATCACAGTACAAAGGTTCTCCGTGGCTGGTCTGTTCCTCTAGTACGAGTGCTATGGAATCACGGGCGGGTGTAAGACGTGACATTAGAGATGGAGGCCGATGTATAAGCAATGTGTCCAAAACTATTCAAGCTTTCTTCTTCTAAACTGATCTAGGGAAATTTGAGGAAGAATTTATTTAAGGTGGGATGTTTATAAGAACCTAGACATTCTTTTCATGTATGATTTTCATTTTTTGGCCGTTTTTGAGAAAATGAAAAAATTCTAGAAATTTTCTAAGTACATTCCATATACTTTATGAGTACATGACGTGTACTTCTTTGCCACAAGAGGCCGTTTCCCGGCCGTGTAGTCGCCACACACACGGCCATGTGGGAGTGACTTGGAGGCCGCTTAAAGCGGTGTACGGAAACGGTGAGTACATGTCATGTACTTCAAAATTTCATGCCATGTACTTTTTTTATTAAACGAATCGGGGTCACGTCTAATTTCCAGAATGCTCTCCTTTTAGGTCTTATTCGACAGAGAGCTCCATACGGTTGTGGATCTTTGACGAGCTCCCGTTCCTCCGTCCGTCCTCCAAAGCGAACACCATCGGTTGCATTGAAATCACATCGCTAAGTTCTCTCTTTTTCTAGAACCTCATTTCATGTTTTCTCTTATTTTCTATGTTATTTTGGGTTGAACTTTTAGAATTTTTCTTAGCTCTATGGTGTTCTAAGGAGATTCAAGCTTTGAGGATGACATATAGAAATCTCCAAACCCCGAGGTAGGTGGGATGTGACTTTATGTTGAATGTATTTGAGTTTTATGTGCATATTTTCCTAATACCCATGAACGAGGTATTGTGTGTTTATATTTATAGACCTATTGTTTCTCTGTTATGAAGGTATTCCCGAGTAGATGATTATTGGTTTTGAATAGGGTGAATTGTTGTGCCATGGATTTTTTTCCCATACTTGTTTTTCCTGTTATGACATTTGGGTATTGTTGGCCTATTAGGATGATGTTTACATTCCAATGCCTAGTATTATAAGATGGTGTGACTGTTGTTCTGTTATGCTACTGTGCTGTAGAATGCTAGCCCAGTAGTTCTTGAGGTTTACCTTGGCTGTTACACACTACTACACTTGATTGACTTACATAGGGCTGTGAGAACCTGGTGTATAGACCATAGGGATAATGGACGTTGAGGGATTCTTCAGAGTTTCTTTATAATTTACGATGCCAGACCATAGGGGGAATTGACTTTGAGTGCTTCCCCAGAGTGATTATGGTTCATTGATGTAGGCCACATTAGGAATGAGACGTTGAGTGCTTCCCCAGAGCGCCTGTAGTACCGTTACGAGAATATAGGGGGAATTGACAGTGAGTGATTCCTTATAGAGTCTATGCATAAGCTGACAAGAGGGGTTAGACTAAATGTACTGCCCAGAGGGTTGCTTGTAATTGTTAGATAGGACCAGAGGAGATAGGCTGTGAGTACTTCCCAGAGGGTTACCTTGTGTTTAGCTGCTTGCTTGTGTTGTTATGTAGGACTAGAGGGGATATGCTCTGTAAACTTCCCAGAGGGTTACCTATTGTGATATCTTCTTTGTATAGATATTTCATGTTGTGTGGTGATTTGAAACCTTTAAACTGTGGATTGTTTACTGATTAGTGCTTTCATGTTTACTACTTTATTTACATTTACCTGACATATACTCACTGACTATTAGGAACAGATCTTCGGGTGGTTGCCTATTGGGATTTAGTCTCAAAAACTGTTTGGGTCATGCTTTTGGGCCCAAATAGATTATATTGTTATAGGTATAGATAAGGGCAAACACCCTTGTACATCAGGTACTAGACTACTTTGGAGTGGGAGAGCATGGGACCAAGCTATCGCTTGCGATGCTGAGGATTTTATCTTCTTTATTTTTCACTTTGGTTTAGCACTATTGTATTCTAGCATTGTGACTTGTTTGGGTATTTTCCTAGACATATGTATCATGAATCATTTTATATATGTGCTCTAGTTTATTATATCAGTCTTCCACTGTTTATTTTTTTATGATATTATTATTACTTCTGATCTTGTATGTATTTGTTTACATCTGCTGTGTAATCTTCCAATGAGGTAATAGACTCTCCACTATCACACCCAAGGCCCTCGCTGCTATTCGGGAGCCTCTGGTGTTTAGGGAAATGCGGTTGAGGCCATGTGACCAACCGGGTATGGGGATCCTCTGGGTGGCTTTCGAAACTGGGATGTTACAATTTAATCCTCCTTATCTTCCCTTACTAAAATTTTTATCTCACCCTTAATTTTTTCGTTACCAATTTTAAAAAGATTAAATATCTAAATAATATATCAGGAATGATCTTCATTTAATTTTATTATGTATCATATTTTTTTTTATATTTCCGATTGTAGCATGGGTATCATGTATGTAATATGGTTTTACAATCAAAATAAAATGTTTGGCCCCTTGGGATTTGCATCTTGTATCTATTCCAATGTAATTAGTTATGCACCAGCTCGGGGCTTATGGTTCTCAATCGTTACAATCAGTATTTGATAAAGTATTGCAGTAACCTTGAAAACAAGATTTAGAAAAAAAAGATTAGGTAACATTATTATAAGGTAAATATTGATGATTAGTGTAGAATAAAATCCAAAAAATTATCTTATATATTATGTTTTACATATTAGGATTATATCCTTCTATATATACTACAAGTGTACATAGTTTTAGAAGAGACCTAACTTAGGGTAAAATCTATGGACAATGTGCATCGGGCTAGACTAAACAAAACATTGTACATGAAAATGGGTCTTATTGCACTCTTAATTTGACACCCATGGGGGATATGCTTATGATAATTCACATTTTATTTATAAATCAATATCATGTATTTAAATGAAAAAATGTTCCCAATGAATCCATGCTTATGATTATTTGATAATCAATGAATTAATTTCCCAGTTTATGTAATGTATTTTACTAATTTTAGGATTATAAAATATGTTTTATAATTATATGAACTATTTTATTGTATGTAATCATTTTGAAATGTCCTCCAGTACAAGGAATATGAACCTCACCAATGTACATAATCTAAAAAAGTAAGAAGGAACTTGACTTTTATGGTCTTAATAAAATATTTTAATGGAAAATATTATCCAAAACATTATATTCATATGAGGACATAATATCATCTGATAAACATTTGGGTAAAGAATTTTCCAAGTCTTATATCTTAGATGGAATGAAATAAATATGAGTATGGAAGGTCAAATGATTCATAAAGGGGATAAGGGAAAGAAGTATTTTCCCATAGGTAATAATTGTGGAAAGTAACGCCATGATACTTTCTTGAAGGTAATGGACGTTTGATGTAATTATGATAAAAAGGCTACCATGGACACGATTTAATAGAAAATAAATAAAATTCAAATGTGAAATGCTTCCACAACAAGGAGATGGGAAACTACAAAAATCAATGTCTTGTGCATCAATGGAATGTACCCCAAAAAGGCTAATGCGACGTGGACATAATTACGATACTACCACATACAAAGATGAATGAATATTGTGTTTATTTTTTGATTCATTATTTTTTGTTTGAGTAATTTATCAATGATGTACTACTTATATGACTTATGGAATATATGAGAATTTTAGTATAGTATTTTGGTTTAATGATTTGAGATCATATGTTGAATGGTACCATGAAAAGTTCTTTAGTAGAAATTAAAATTTCTTATAAAAGGCATGGTTTTGGGAAACAAAAAACATAATATATTCCTAATAATAAGATTTTGATTTCTAAAAAAAATAATTTATTAGTTTGTACAACATAAATCACATAAGTTTTGACTAAATTTGAACAAAGTAGTGATTTATTTACAATGTTTTTATGATATCATTGATGGAATGTACATCCTTTTTGATTTAATGAGTGTATGAAATAATCTATGTTATATTTAATAAATAAAAACAATACATGTTTTCAATAAGGTTTATTGGTAATTCATGTTATTAACATATTCACAGGTTTGGTATGTGATGATTAAAATCCACATTATGTAATTCGATAAGTTCATTTTGGAAATTTGGTGACCTTACTTCTAATTTTTTGGATCATAATCTTTTGGAAGTTATACACATGTATGAAATGGTTTACGTTGTTTTTTGGATGAGGCATTAGAGGTTATTATTTTACTTCAACAGATGATGCACAATGTTCTATGAAACAATTTATAAATAGTTCAAGGAGGAAAAAAAGGATAAGATCGAGTTTATGAAAATGAAACATATATTTACTTATATTCTTATAGAGAAAAAATAATTCCACAACTATAGGAAAATTTGACTTAAAAAAAATAAAATTTTATATTATCATAATTTTTATTGATATCAATTACCTTTACATAACAATGTTCTAAGGATTTGTTGTCATCATCTTTCAACTGAACCTGTTCTCTATCACCCTCTACCAGAACAAGACTATTATATTATTCATTCTTATCCACGTTTCCATTTCTCACATATTTTCTCTTACTATAGATCCTTGTTATGTGAGAATTGTACATCACTTTTTTTTTCTTATTAATAATTTTTTTTATTAACCAAATTTATGATGTAGTTATTTTAAAAATTTACTTAATTTTATATAACAATACATTTATTTCATTGATCAATTTTGATTTATAAGGAGGTAATTTATTTAATGCTGGGATAATGTAACACCACATTACATTACAATATTTTACATCTATAAAAAATTATATATTTTTTCATAAAATTAATTATATGAAACTCCATGGTAATAATATATTACATAAAACATAATTTTTGGTGTTCTCCATAAGGAACACTATGTTTATCATGCATTACACACAATAATAACTCTCTTTTATGGAATGCATACCATGTAAGACCGAGTTTTTCCGAACAATAATATATTATTAAAAATAATATTAGTTCGTATAATAAGAAACAAATTAGGAATTAAATTGATTTTTTATAATAGTATTAAATAAATTATCATAATATATGGTCTAATTAATTGGATACAAATTAATTAAAAATGAATATATGAACTAATTGAATATAAAGTGTATGATTTTATAAAAAAATATTTTATGCTTATAAAATCATTTTATCCTAATAAAATAAATAAATAAAAAATAGTTATTGATATTTTTGTAATATATATATATATATTATACATCAAATAATATATTTTTATATTAATAAAATAAATTTTATAATCATATGATAAGAACAAAACCAATATTATGCACAAAAATCTATATTTTTTAAAAGAAATTTTAACATCTTTTAATGGTGTACCTACATTAAATATGAATTTTAGTAATTTTTATAATTTAAAATAACAAAACAATATTCATTTTTTAAATAATAACATCATAATTAGGTAATAGTTAATTTTTTGGTATTTTTCTAAAATATTTCATTTTTCATGAATAGGGACAAATACTGATTTTAAATTCAAAACTACTTTTTCATATAATTTTTTTATTAGGATAGATTATTATTATGTATTGGTTTTAAAAATTATTTTAATAAAATGTGAATGAGAAAATCCAATTGAGTTCATTAGAACAAATTTCATTTTGAAATTGGATATGAAAATCTAGCAATCTTGTGAAAATTTCTACTTTAAAACCCACAATTTCATCACATCTGTGGGATTATGTCAAATTAATTGTTGCCAATTATGTGTTTTGAATTTAATATAATAAATTACATATTTTTAACCACCATAATTTATAATTTTTAATATATCAATCTAATTTTTTGAATGAAACTACTAGTGAATGTAATTAAAATTAGTTACACTAATTAAGAAGAAATTTAGCATAATATGTGACTAAAACATAATCATAAGGCCCAAACTAACCTAGAAACGTTCTTAAAATCTATGTTATTGACATATAATTACTATATACTTATGTTTATAAAATTTAAACCATTATTGTATCCAATTTACTTTTGAAAACCATGGGTGGCGTTCCCTTCCAAGAAAATTACAAGAGTGCCACGCCCATCCTCTATAAAAAGGAACTCAATCCTCCCACTTCCTAACACATGTGAAGCCGCATTGGATCGGCCAAGATAATCCCAAATATCACTTTAACATACCTACCCTTATCCTATAAGCCTAAACTTTAGTATAAATCCATCCACATTATCTGATTGGTGGAAACCAAAATAATTTACTCAAATAAAAGATAACATTCTTTCCCAAAAGCCTTTTGATTTATTTGTTTTTCCACCCATGAATGTATTATTATTCCATTATTAAATTATAAAAAAATTATGTTCAATATTGTTAGATCTTTATAATAATTTATTTACCTATACATACATATATTTCTATTTAATGGGTAATGAACTTGTCATTTATGTGTATGGTAAACTACCACCTCACTAAACGAAGATTGTTTTTTCCATTAACACTTTTCATTGTTGGTAATTATGATGTAAAGTATATTTACATATTATATGATTTGTATTTATAATTTTTTTATGATAATATAATTACTATATAACAGATACCTTCCTGATTTGAAATTTTTTAGAATAGAATATCATCGTTTGTGGTTGTGTGGATTACATCCTCCTCAAAGTGATGCGATTTGTTAATGCTATACATGGAATGTATAAAGGATTGAATTAATAATAATATGTGAAATATATGATATACATATGTTACTAAAATATTAGAATAAATCTATATCTTATAATATTCATTATTTTAAAATAGAAAACAAATGAAATTAGCATTTATGCAAATGTACGACCTACTGTCTCATTGAACGGTGCATTTCATTTCATATCTTCAAATAATATGGAATATTATAGATAAATATACACAGAATTTATATTATATTTAAATCATGTATTAAATTATGAAAATGATGAAACTATGATTGGAACAAATAGGAACATGTCAAATCATACACGACGAACAAGGGAAATAACACCCAAAATAGTGAAAATAATGAAATATTATGAACAAAAATGTAATAAGATTTTATAATAGGATCATATATGATATAATAAATATTAATATGGAAATTTAATAATATTTTACCATTCATAAAACCATTATATATGATTTTGAAGGATTTTCACACAAAAGATAATGCAAGGTAAGAGTTTTCATCAATGTTTACATTCAACTGAGAATTTTTTACTATAAACCAGTTGACATTATTTTAGTGAATATATATAGAATTTATAATTTAATTTCAGGATTCAATAGTAATTATTTTTACTTTAGTATTTACTATCATTAATTTCACCCAATCTATTCATCTCGAAAAATTTAATGTGGTAAAAGATACATTAACAATCTTTCGTTATATTTTGATTGATAACTTTCTTACGAGACAATCAAATTATTGTTAAATGTTATCATTATATATTTCCTTAAATAAAAATATTCATGAGTTATGGATAATATTATTTCATAAATATTATACCATATTTAAATATAGTTTTCAATTTGATAGTTATTAGATTAAAATAAGATTTGGTGATAAATATTTATCTTTATTCAATATGGATACATTGTGATATAGAAAATTATTTTTTAATTAAATATATTATGAGATAAATGAGGAATTATCTAGATTGTAATATAATTATTAGGGACCAGAAAATGAAATCCATATGGGTTGGTGACCAATTAATGGAAGCCCCATGATGCATTGGTAGTCTCCTGAGATGAATAAGTTAGAGAAATCAGAATAGCTTTAGTTGTCCAATATTGATGGTAATGGTATCATGTTCTTAGGGAAAATGATATAAAAAACTAATCATTTAATTTATTGATATGATTTAATTATTATTATCAAATATATTCATTCACTGATATATCTATGGATTAATTTAATTCTCATTTTATTTTATTAAATGATATGTGTCTCTGTTTCTCACATTTTCATGTTGATTGTGCCTTAACTAGTTTATTTAAATGGCATGTGCAATCAGTTATTTACCCTTAAAAGTTGATTTAAACTCATTAATTTATTATTTTTTCAACATTAATTTCCATTAACAATCATTCGTGCACACCTGTATTTTGATTTCTTACTCCAAATAAAAAAAAGAAATATTTGCAAAAAAATTCAAGGATGTTTCTAATTTCATTTAATTATGTATCATGTTTTATTAAATATTTCCAAAAGTAATATGGGTATCAGGTATGTAATATTGTTTTCCAAAACATCTATTCTTTTTTTTATCTTGTATTATAAGCTATTATATATACCAGTGTAATAATGTTATGCACCAGCTCTGGGATTTAGGGGTTGGGGTGTCAAAGATGTTTATATATATTATATATAATGTTAGTTGTCATGAAATAACATGATTTATTTTAAACCATATATTATAAATTGTTATATATGTTATATTTTGGTTCATTAACAATGTGGTATATGTCTTCCATAATTTATAGAAGATTCAAATGCATGGAATTGTTATATCATATTAAAATGTTGGATGTTATCCCATGATAACATATTTAGAAGGTGGAAGAATTCATTAACGTCAATTTAAGGAAAAATATTGACTGATAAGGGATAAAAATCATAAAAATCATAGAATATTTTTTCATGTGGAACATTTAATTTAACATTTTTACTCCCAATGATCTTCATTCATGTTTTCTTAGTGGTTATTATTAGTAAACCATTAATAAACTATCTAAAGGACCGTGTTTTCTTAAAATGTACATGGTTATTTTATTAAATTTTATATGAAATTGTATTGAAATACTATTTATGATGTTCTAAAAAACATAATTTTGGATACTATTAGAGAAATTACACTAGAGATTTTTTCATTTGTTTTTTGATAATATTTTTTGTGAGACTTCCAATGTAGGATCGATAACTAATATCATGGATTTTTATAATAATATTGATCTTACCATAATAGGTTTTTCGTAGGAAAAAACAACGTTGTAATATATTATGAAAACCACAATTTATCTCATATATGATTAATGGTATTTTACTAATATTATAGTCACACCATGTTTTTGGAGATATTGTCATGAAAGACCTATAACAGTTGAATATAAGGCATTGTTTGAATAAATCACAGCTACGTTTGATTATGTTTGTAATTTTTCATGTCATGAATGTAACCCCATATTTTTTAGATTGCAAACTTTTTGAATCTTACTGGTTGACACAATTGTGAAATATATTTTCTTGAAATGACATATCATGCATTTGATAAAATTTGGGTCATGTATGGATGATTTAGGAATTATTATTTAGTGATCGAAACATAATCTCTGTTATTTCACTAGAAACATGAATGATTTTAAATGTTCTACCTATTAGAATGGGTTAATCCTGGATGTATTCTTAAACTATAGAGATCTAATCATAGGAAAATAATTTTTTCCTTCCATTGTCACGACTCGTCCTTAGGGCCCGTGCCGTGACTACCCCAAGCCCGCCTTCCATAGACCAGGGGCTGGCGACTAGCACCAAGGCGTAATTCCTAGTAAAAAGGGAAGGCATTGCCTTTGTAGAGGAAACAAACACTGCAGAGCAAGAAAATAGAAGTAAACACTAAGTAAAAACTGGGTACAACAGTAAATGCGGAAAAGTAAGTTGGCCAGAATACAAACCCAAACTGAAAGTAAAGTACAACTGAAAAAGGGAGTACAACGACTGAAAAGTAAAGCCTCATCCTCGAGCCGTCCACTGGAAGTCCCACCTGAAGGGTGGGTACAGATAGCCTCCACAGCTCCTCGGTCCAGCCGTCCGCTCCGAGTACGTGTCGCCCAGTGGTCCACCTCCAGGTACCGACCTGCTCCACAAGCCTCAACCACGATCAACACTGTCTGTCGTCTGCAACCAACACAACGTAGTGCGGGCATAGCCTGTGCAGGGGTGAGTATAAGCTACCCAGTAGGGACCCCGAGACCCTCGAAGGTCTCCCAGAATCCACAAAGGATAATCCACAAAGGAAAGATACAATCACGAAGTAACATCCGACACTACTTAGGTATATGCCCATACATATTCCTAAGTTATCAATTCCAGTTCGACTCCAACATCCGAGCCCAAGTTCGATCACATCCACACAGGATAACACAACTCAATCCACAAAGGAAAGCAGGTTAAGATTCATCTCACATAGTTATACTTCTTCATATGACGATAGAGATGATCAGATGTAGCCACTGATTCATCTAAGCCATCAGACGCACACAGGATCGATAGGTACTAACCCCCGCAATGACCCACAAAGGATCGATAGGTACTAACCCCCGCAATGACCCACAAATGATCGATAGGTAACTAACCCCCATAAAGACACACAAAGGATCGATAGGTAACTAACCCCCGCAATGACCCACATAGGATCAGACCCACACAGGATCTGTAGGCGTTGAACCACACAGGACCGCTGAGCGCTGACCCACACATGATTTGACCCACACAGGATCGGTAGCACAGATCCAAGTAGGATCGCTGAGTGCTGTAGTCGTCACCATCTAATCCACGGAGGATTTCTGTACAGTCGTCATCGTCGTCGCAGTCGCAGCTAGCTCTAGGGTTCCCGCACATAGCAAGCTCATTCGAGAGGGTCCGCTCAACGAGCTGAGGGGCTGATACATCAACTGACATGAAGTCCGGATTTGATGTCTCCAAAAGTTTTGTATCGTCAACAGGAACTCAACGACACAGACGGTGCGTCAATCGGACGCCCGGTCTGAGAGTTATCAGCCTTTTCGTCCGAGGGGCCCGATTGGTTTTTAAGGCAAATCCAACCCGACTGTACTCCAACCGCATCCAAACCTCGATCAGAGTAAGCCAAAATGTCCGTCTCACTATGAGGAATCCATCAAAGTCTACAGCATGTCAATCGGACGTCCGGAGCTCAAATTATAAGTGTTTCTACTCCGAGGGCCCGATTGGTTTGGTGTACGAACCAACCCGGCCGAACCCAAAGTTCTACGAAACCTTGATTGTAATATATGGAAACGACCGTTTCGATCCAAGGATCACATCACCACTGACTATGCATCGATCAGAGGTCTGTGGCCCAAGTTATGGGCAAAAGGCTGAAAGAGGTCCGAAAGTGGGGGTTTCGGGCCCAGACCGATCCGGCCCGAGACCCCCTGGGTCGGCCCGGCCTGGCAGTCTGGCGTTGGACAGGTAGCTCAGCCGAAACGGCTGAGTGTTGGGGGGGGGGTGGGGGCCCTTCCCCCTGCCAGTTCGTAACCGCGGCCCCCATGGGGGGCCGCTCCTTTCCAACGGACGCGGCATAGCGCCGCGTCCCTGCCTCCTTGGTCCCGCGCGGTCGCGGGACCAGCATCCAGCTACCGCGGCTTCATCCGCGGAGGCCCTTCCCAGTGGCGCGCTGGGCGCCGCCGTGCCGGGGAGGCGCACCGACGGGGTTTTCCACGGACCACCGGATGCGCTCCGGTGGTCCGTTTTGCATGCCGTCTTCTCCAGCGGTCCTCCCGGGATCGACTCTTCACTGCAAAGACCTCAAAATGCCCTTGCGGCCTGCTTCGTCATTGCCCGCCGATCCGCACACCAAGAACGAAGAAACCATGGGTTCAGACTTGTTCATTGGTCTGCACCCACAACGTTAGCGGTTTAAAAGGATTCCGACAAATTATAAACACATTCCGAGGATATAAATCACATATATTTATTTGAACCAAAACCCCTACCTCAAGCAGTTGATGATTTGAAGATTGTTGCGGGAGAAGGAAGGTCACCCAAGAAGCATCGCGGAAGAAGCGTCGCGGAAGGAGGATCGTTGCGTCACGGAGAAAGGATTTGTCGGTGTCACGTCGTCGATCTCTGAGGATCCGGCGTTCTTGTCTACCTTCGTCGGAGGTCGGCGTTCTTCACGTTTTTTGCATTCTTCACGTTCTTCTTTGAGGAAGGAGTGCTTCACGGCTTTAGCAATTTCTCCCAAACCCTCTCGCACAACCAACCTCTAATAATATAAGAATTGTCTTATTTTATTAACACACAAGCCAACACTTTGAAATTCAAAAATAATTGAAACAATCAATTAATGAATTAATTGAGGAATTTAAACCGCCTAATTAATGAGGCGTTTATTATCCAGATTAAACGCAAGGGTTGACTTCATTAAAAATGGGGTTGCAGGTGCGTTACATAATTAAAGGAGGGGGGATGAAAAAGGTGGGGCTTATGTGGGCGCCACCCAACAAATATCCTACCTAGTGGTGTAGGATATTGTGGGTCCCACTTTAACCTCTTATCTTAGGTTAAACAACTTAAAATAAAATTGGTTGCACCACTTTTATTTTATTCCTTCACTTAACCCAATAATTTAAAAACCACACCCGAGCAAACGCAACTACGGAAAAGGTGTTTCTAAGTAATTACCGGCACTGCGAATTCATCGGTCCCCTCAGAATTCGGTTTCGAGCACCGGTTCGAAAGTTAGGAAAACCCGCTCGTTTGTTCATTGAATGTACCCAAGCTAATCTTTGGAAAAATATTCCGGGCACACCAGGCCTCAGAATTAGGTGCCGTCAGAAACTGTGCTCTTGTAAAATCCAAAAAAAAATTAAGAAAAAAAAAATTCCTTGAATTTTAGCGGTCTTTACATCCATGGTATTTTTTAAAATTTTATTTCTTGGTTCTCAATAGGGATGTTATATTAACTACATTATGGTTCTTATGCCATGAAGGTTTCAAAATTTTCAGTAGTACGATTATATAGTCTCTATGTTAATAATAAAATTTCATAGTGAAGATAAGGGTCACATATTAATGGATTTGAAAAAATAATTTTATCCAAAATTAAAAGTTCTTATAATTTAATAATCATATGGTATCATTTCAAGGTGTGGTTTTACTCAGATTAAATGGTATAATTGCTGAAAATTTCTAATTGTATTTGATTTGAATTAATGTTCAATAAATGGAAACCTTGGATATTTTATCATGAATGGATATATATCCTTTTAATTAAAAATATAAAGAATATTTTAAAGAAAATATAGTTATTCCTAGTCTATGATTTTAATTAAGAGAATAAAAGTAAAGAATATAAAAAAGTGTATCTAGTTGGTGGTTCCTATAGTTAATCATATTGATAAAGGTAGATTTGACTTATACTTCATTGATGGTGTGATATCAATATTTATTTAATGAGATTAATAATTTTATTCAGGGTGGGGATTTTATCATTACGATGGATTTAGTAAAGAAAGCTCCCATATTTTGTGATGGTTGTAAATAGGGGAAATGAATGTGATTGCTATGAATTTTGAGAAAGAAGTAGTGTATATAATTATTTTAGTACATTTACATATCTCTACTGCATACTGAATTGAATTCATGTAAAAAATTATATACCTTACTATTTTAATTTTAAGTTGATATCAATTAAGAGGTTGAGAGAGATTATAATTAATTGTTAAAAATATTGTTGGTGTGGTTTTATTGAATACATTTACATACACTAATTCATATCCCCGTTTTAGGGTATCTACTTTTCTTTGTTCCAATTCATTTTCTTAGATTTGATAGTGTAAGAATCATATAGTGTGAAGAGATGATAGAGTTTATTGTTGGTATTTATAAGAGGAGGGAAAAGGATTTTAAAATAAAATATCAGAATTTAACATTTTATCTCAAATCAAATATCAAAATTTTTATTTAATGGTAAGGGGACTATTATTTAATAGTAAATATGACATTAAAATACTCATATTAATTCCAGAATCTTGAAAATTAATTCAAATTTATTAATATGAACTTTTATGCTTATAAATTAATTATTGACACACACATATTAATTTTCATGAAAATACATAAAAATCAACTTAACTAAATTTAAATGTACATATACCAAAAATTTCATTAATTTTCTGAAAAAATATATTTGAGATAGTAATTTTATTAACAAAATACTTATTTATAATATAGTACTATTTTTTGTCATGATCAAATTTATAACCATTAAATAAATTATTTATGAATTCATGAAATTATATTATTATTTATATTAAACTAATAAATGTTTTATAAAATAATTTTATAAAGAATAGTTATTAAATGAGTTTTTCATTTTTTTATAAAAGTACAAGGGAAAAGGTTTATTTTTAATATTTAACACTATATTTTCGTTTTATTTTTATATAAATAAGAGTATTTTTAATTTATAAGTTAAAAAATTATTAATTAACTACTCTAATCTGTCATGTTTTCATTTTAATGGGCATGTTACATTACTAAAAATCATATTACATTTCTAATGTTCATATTTTGAATGGTCACATAACCTTTTGACATCCTAGAAATACTTATTATGATCATTATTCTCAATAATTCCTCTCATGGTTCTTTTATAATTTTTTCAAAAATATATGTTATATTAATAATGTTTTGTATAATTATATTCAAGCATGAGTCAAATTTTTGAGGCTAAGACATAAAAAATTTCATGTTTTAGTTTAATTATTTACATAGGTTTATTATTTCATTGTAATATTTTTAATAGTATTTAGTATATGCATAATTTATCTGCAGTGTTCTATATTAGTGTAATAAAATAATATCTTCTATTGATGAGTACATTACAGTTTAGGTATAAATAACACACTTATATAAAGAGAAATAAATTTCAATTAAAAAATGGTTGGGAAATTTCATAAAATCACATAGTAATAGTGGTTGAGAATAATATTAACTTTCTAAAAATTAAAGAACCCTCAAGGATGGGGTAGATTAAACATTCCTCATGAAATAAAGATGATTTTTTGGATATAAAAAGAACAAAATTGACACTTTCTCAATATTATATTGATATTTTCTATTGGTTATAGAGAGCTTTCAAGAACACTATATTATCCAGTAGGGGTTTGTTTATAAATATTGTTATATTTCTATTACTTTTTCATAATATCATTTATTCATTAATTATTATGAAGGATTCATTTTGTATTTACTATTAACATTATAATGGTTGATTTGTATTTTATATTTAGTTGACATGGATAATAATGAATGAATAATTTATTTAGAGACATAAAACACATCGTGGTACTTTCCAAAAATATCATAGTTTGTGTATTGAAAATAGAAAATGAAGAGTTGATGTTAAAATGAACATGTATTTTCTCATTGTATTATAATTTTTTTAGGTCGGCCAATGATATGTAAAATATGGGTGGGGTGTATTTATCTATGTCATAGTATTTATTGAATGAAATCATGTCTTGAATGACCATGGTTATTGAAAATATAATATAGAACTCATTTACCTCCATAAGGATCCATGAAAAAAAGTGTGTGTAAGAATTCATGGGTTCTAATGTGATCTTGATATAATCCATAGTTAACAAATTAAAGGGGAGAAACTCTCATTGTTTCATGTAATTTTTTTAAGGATGAGAAAATCACGGTGTGGAAAATATTACCAATTTTCATTGGAGATTAATGATATAATTGATTGAGGTAAATGAATGTGTAGATTCATGTGAGGTACGAATATCTAGAAATTAATTTTATATATTGGGTTGACCATAAGAAATAGACCACATCAACCTCCTATCTTGTTCATGTTTTTTATTCATTATTTAAATATTTTGATTTTCGAGGAAAATGATTATTAAAAATATTGATATCTAAACAATCATTTTGGATTGTATTCAAGTAATATTTATTAGGATAAGGGATAATAATAAAGGTCCACACATTATGAAACAATACATGAAAATTACGATATATTAAAAAATATTAATCAAATTATTAATTATTATTGGTTTGATCTATCAAATAATTAGTGCTAAATAAAATATTAATTCCCTTTCCCTCTATTCCATATTGATTATATGATAAGGATTTCAGTAGTGGTGTCAAACCTATTTATCCCAAATGATTATAAACATGATAAAACTAGTGTGCAATCCTTATACTTGTTTCTTATGACTTGTGCATCATTTATCACTATATCACTTATAATCTCCACTTGATTTCATTAATTGGTCATATGATTTAACCAACATGATAAAAATAGTGATAATTGATTAAAATATTGTGTTTCATTTGTGCTAATTTAATCACACCCATGTTGAGTGGATCTCTTTATGATTTTAGAGGTAATATTATTTTTATAAATATGTGGTTATTCCCAAGGATCTCAGTTATTTGTTATTGATTACATATTTAATATTAATATATTATTTGGAGAGTATGTATTTCATAAAAATATAATGGTATAAACTTGTTTGGTATAAAATTATTTCATATATAGAAAGGGGGGATGATTGCATATCCTTCACCTCTTGGAAAATACATTTAGGAATCTCCATGAATGGTGTAAATATTACCTAATGCGAGATAAAATGTTGTTTATAAAAAAATAGGAATACAGTATCTCCTATGATAAGCCATAATGAATTAATTTTTTATCAAGAACTTACCAAATTTGGGGAAATATCCACAACTACCCCATTCCCACCTCCATAGGCTAAGGGTGAGGACAAGCATCGAAGTCATAACTAAACCAAGGAAGGAATTTTCTTAAGAATCTTTACACACACATCAAAATCAATCTAAAGGGAAGATAGAATATCTTAAAGGTGAAAAAATAAATTATAAATAAACCAACATGCATGGAAATCTAGAATAATTAAAAGTATGATTGTGTAAACTGAAATTAGAGGGAAAAAACATGCCCAAAAATAAATATGTCCCAAACTGACAAAACTATAAAATGTAAAATATCTTAGATAACCTAGCTCCTAAAAAACAAGTTACAACCATGGTATATGTTCCAAGAACCTTATATCCCTATGATCATCTTATGTCACGATCAATATGTTTTTCATCTAAAAATTACATGAATCATGTCGGCAAAAGTCCATTGAAGTGTTAGTATATGAATACATAATAGAATGATAAAATAGGATTAAGGGGGAGAATTAAGAAATACCGTTTAAGAGGAAATGTTGTAGATGGAAAAAAGATACAGAAAATGAGTACATCCCAATCCATAAAATAGGGAGTTAATGTAATTTTTTCCAAATAGAAGGAGATCAAATTGGTGAGAATATGTAAATCTCATCGAGTCATTGCGACCTATATTAGGGGAGTGTACTCATACAAAAATGATATGCTTGTCATATAAAGCACATGGAATACCCTGCATATATTCACCTCTCCTATAAGGAGAGTAACCAAAATCCAATGGGTGGGTACTGAAGAAGGATATATATATCTATATATATGTATGTGCGATGTAAAACCATCCCTAAAAAGAGAATATGGGGATAAACGTCTAGCATCTAACCGTAATAATAATAATTTCCAACAGTTTTAAATGTATTTCCACTAACAATGCAATGCACCTTTAGCCGTAGGACGGAACAAATTAGGCTAAGGGACAAGATCACTTCACCTTGATACTATACTCTTTTGGTAGAACTACATCTCGTGCATTGTTTTAGGTTGCATTACAATAACACATAACTGTGGGAAAATATTCCCTATTCTTTATGAGTTTCAAGTTTCATCTAACTAAATATCGTCACCATACCAGATAGTTGAGGGGCCATAAATAATAGGTAAGTATCCCATACCCTAGTATGAAATGAGGGCCTTAACAATGATAGTTGCTGAGGAAATCCACTGCCCAGATTGGATGAAGGGTTATCCTCAAGAATTTCATTAGGGAACACCATTGCCCAGTCCTACTATAGGGTAAGCTCGATGAGTCGTTAGGGAATTACACTTCCCGGTTTGGATAGAGGGTTATTCCTAGAAGATGTGATAGAGGAATGAAACTGCCTAGCCTAGATGGACGGTAAGGCCATAGACTAGTTTGTGGACACCATTTCGCATCTCAGTTATAGGGTTACACATGAATGATAGCATCTGGGAATGATACAACTCAGCCGTGCTAGAGGGAAACCCAAAACATTCATCAAGGAATGACAATTCCATGCCTAGCTGGAGGATAATCCATAAATTTCAAGGAACTCCATTGCCAAGTTCTACTAGAGGGTTACTCAAAAAGATTATCGAGGAACACAAATACCCATTACTATTTGATGGTAATCCTAGTAATGTATTTGGGTAACTCCACTTCCCATCCATTCTGAAGGGTTATGTCGGAGATGCACTCGTGATTCTATATGATCATTTTCATCATCAAGATTTTCATTAGTGTTTCCTAACACATAATATTTCATGCCATATCTCAAAATCCTCTTATGTGGGAACCTTAACATTATAAATAGAAAAACACACATGATAGGCTTCTCAGATGCCAAAATTTGAGCTCAAATGAACGAGATACATACATTTTAATATTTCTCAAAAGAGATCGAGGGGAACACAATGTGTGAGGTGACCCACACTGCCTGTGGTCCTAGTCTAAATCCTAAAAGTGTCCATAAACAACACACTGATCCACCCATTGTGGTAGAACATGCCTGGTTGGTGGACTATATGTCATGTCTTGACTAATCAAGACCTGGGCTGTGTCCATTGTACTTCTCTATGTACGTAGACCTCGTGTCTGTGTATTTTGGTATATGATATGTGGCTTCAAATGGGATACCCATAGTGTGGTTTGGAAGTGTCCCTCCACATGAAACACAGTGTGTTCCTAGCCAAGTGACCCTTCACCCAAATTTGTCACATGTATAAATGGTACACAACATGTCATGGGAAGTACATGTCCTGGCATCCTTATTGGATTGAAAATCCCTAGCACCATTGGTAAAAATTGATACATGACGCGTGTTCCTCATTATAAACGTTGTGTAGTTTTGATTTTTCTAGTACATTATATTTCATTTCCCATGGTTTTATTTTTCCACACTAACATATATAATTCCATGATTTAGTATGAAACTCCTAGATCTGGTAGTGAATTCTAGATCTCGGAAATTTATTACTACAAATGAGATCCATTAATAAATTTTTTTTAGTCACATGTTATACCCAAAACCATGGTTTTATCGGCGGATTTTTTATTTATTGGACACCAAATTATTCATCCATGAAGCTTGAAAATTTCACATTTCTTCTTCTCTCAGAATACTATCAATGTGTTTTCAAAGTACTGCAGATATTGATACCTAATCAGGCCCGGTTCTCTCGAAAAGTATCTTACTAGAAAACATGGGATTGCATAGGTGAGGAACACAGATAATGGTGTAGAAAATCACCATGAACAATTGTATAGAACATCATCTTCACAGAGTTCTTGGAAGATTGTTTGGAATGGAAAACCTAGAGAGATAATAATGATTAAACAATACTAAATCATGTACATTGTTTCATGAATGTCCAAAGTAGGCACATATCACACAAAGAAGAATGGTAAAATAAAAAATTTAATTTAGTGTTTAAGAATCACCAATGAAGTGTTATAACTCTAATTTGTATCAATACAAATTGAAGAACTTGTTCTCCAACGAATTCTAGAGGAGGAGATTTTTTGTGTGTGTTTTGAATCACCTCGAACAAGAGGATTGATGTCATTTTCCAATGGGAGAATGAGTGGAGCTCCCGTTGGTGGATTGTAGAAATTATAGTCTTATTGTGAAATCTTTCTCCAGGATGATAATTTTATAATCATTTTATTTTAGTTTAAAAATTGATTAAATATTTAATTAATTAATCAATCCACCTAAATGCAACACCAAATAGAGAGGGTCAAGAATGTTCCACACTAACTAAATATTTGTCATGCATAGGGTAAATAATACCTTTCATTCCCAACTATGGTCTTGGATTTCTGATCTAGTCAACCCTTTGAGATTTATACTGTTTTTTTTAACTAACCTCATGGACTCAATATAAAATATATTTAATATTTTTGTAAAATTAATTTTTGGGACACCAGGCCTTGTAATCTCCCTACATCTCTTCCCCTATCTCTGGATATATATTTAGAAATATTTCATTGTCTTACAAGGGAAAAATTGGTCATATATCATCTCGACATCAATTATTTTTTCCCATGAGAAGGATAACTATGATAAAAACATAGGATATTGAGCCTACATCTAGATCTCCCACACCTAATATCACTCTCGCATGTTTTTTTGTTTTGTCACAACACATGAACCAATGAGATGATCCATCCTTACATGGTGCACTCTATTCGTTCTTCGATCAGTACTGAGTTTAATGAAAATGTGTCTCTATCCTCAGTATCAATCACACCCTATTTGATGATGTGTGTAGGATCAGGAACTTATATCCTCACCTGCAACACATTAAAGTCATCGTGCACTTACTTCAGCTGTGGGGGTAGGTTAAAAAGGCAGGAAACCTTCCCAACCCTGAGCACAATATCGAATGACCTGATAAACCTCACGGATATCATTACTCCCTATAAATTCCAATGTATTCTTTATTATGGGGATATTATTGGGAAAACATGGCCCCCTTGATCGAACTCCTAGTGTCTATGTGAGTATTTTGTGTAGGACTTTTTCCTGCTCTGGGCCATCCTCATCCGTTTAGAAATTTCATTCACTTTCTCTGGTGTCGCCTCCACCAACTCTAGGACAATAAGAGATGAATCATAAATCTTTGTACCATACAAGGGTGACTAGTAGGGTCTCCAGTATAGGGTAAAAAAATGTTTTAGTCCAATGGTATAATGGTAGTTGTTATTGTACACAAACTCTTCCTAGGAAAGATGATCTTTCGAGCATTGGCTATAGTCCTTCATGCAATCTCTAGACATGTCCTCCAACACCTGGATAGTGTGATTGACCTTCCCATAGTTCTGTGGGTGAAAGTACATTCTCATCTACATTTGGGTCCCAAATTCCTTATATAGGCCTCTCCATAATCATGATGTAATCAACTCATCATGGTTGTAGACAATTTTTGAGGGTACCCCATGAAGGAGAATGGTCTCTCGTATGTACAACTCCCCCATACTCACTACCAAACTCTGCTCCCTGGTAGAAAAGAAGTGTGCCTACTTCGTGACTCAGTTAAAAATCCCCCATATGATGTCATAGATATTCAATAAGTTCATAATAAGTATGAATAATTCCATGTATATGTCATCACATTTCACCTTCAGAATCATCATGGGCTGTAAAAAACCTCCCTGATCTTGGTTCATAGCCTTCCCCTTGTGACAGGTGGGACAATGTGAGATGAACTCAGATATGCTTCATAACATGTTGGACCACCTAAACTACTGCTAAATTTATTTTTACATCTTCCCCACACCAAGATGTATTGCTATATTATAAGTGTGGAACTTCTACATAACTTCCTATCATATTGTGACTAGAACCATTATTCAACCATGATATAATATTTATTTATTCCTTCTTATAGAATTGCCAACTGGTGACTTTCATGTTTATATATGATCATGTAATATCTCACCATCAGGGACTCCCTTCTAGGACCTCTCACACATTCAATGGTTGAAGGAGTCAAAACCAATGATTGAAGTAAATCCATACCCTCCTTCTTCATAAGGGTCCACTGTAGGGAATCTAAATGATTTGAAGATTCCTACACTATGAAATTTGGGGACTTCTTCCTAAGAAAAACTGCTTCAACATTGACCATTCCTAGAGTATAGACTATCTTAATGTTGTAGTCCTAGAGGAAATCCAACCAACATCGTTGTATCGTATTTAGGTCTCTCTGATTGAAGACATGACTCTGACTCAGGTTATATGAGTATACTTTAAAGTGCCTTTTGATATGGTAGTTTATGCACATAATAACAGAATATACTATCTCCACTCACTCTAGTACATGAATCACAAAGATCACCTCATGGGGTATGAATTTCCTTGACCATTATGTTATGATGTTCACACATGGAATCAACACAAAACCAAACCCATCTTCTGTGGAATCACAATACACTATGAAAACAACTACTTCCTAGGGTATTCTCATCACTAGAGCACTCATTAGCCTCAACCTAAACTACTCATAGTTATGTTTGAAGTGCTCAAAACATGTAAATTCATGTCCATTATACATCAGAGAGGTCAAAGGGATACGATTCTATATAATACCACCACAATCCTTTTATGGTTCCCTTCATGGAAAAGTAAGATCCATACCTATGACACATTATTAGGTGGTTCCCAAGAAATAACAACTTAGATAATTTTTGGATCAACGGATAAACCTTGTTTACAAATGATTTTCCCCAAGAAATGAACCTCATGTATCATGAAATTTGACTTCAATATATTTCTCTAATGTCAGGGCTCTCAAAGTAAATCAGGAACCATTACCACGTTCTCTACATGCTCTTCCTATGTTTTAGAGTAGATGAGTATATCCTTGATGAAGGCATAAAAATCATCCATATATGGATGGAAATCATGGTTTATCAAATCCATAATGATTTTTAGGGATTTATTCACACTAAATGGAATCACTAGGAACTCATAGACTCTATTACAACATCAGAATTCAAACATTGGTATATGAGCCTCACAAACTCAAAACTAGTTGTATCTAGACATGAGATAGATCATATTGACCCATATCACGCCTAAAAATTGATCAATGAGATTTTCAATCATTGTAAAGAAGATTTTTTTTTATCTTGGACTGGTTCAGCTGATGATAATTGACATAATTCAATAAGATCCCATCTTACTTTTTCATGAATAGAACTAGAGCTGCCCTAGGGGACACACTGGGGCTGATGAAACATTTCTCACAAAGGTCCTCCAATTTCAACTGTAACTCCTGGAGTTTTGTATGTACTATCTAATATGTGGTAGAAGATGTTGAGGAAGTCTGTGGTTGAATGTGAACAAGAAAACCCTATCTCCCCCCTTAGTGGTATTATAGGAAATTCTTTAGGTAAGGCATGCATATAATCCTCTACAACAGAAAGAATCCATATTCTAGATGATTCAACTATACTGAGGATTATAGTCACCAACTGATGGGTGATAGGTTGCAATCTTCTGCACATAGAATCCACCTATCCCACCATGAGATTTATCTCATCAGAAAATGACATTCTCATACCATCATTGTGAATAAATATGATATTTCTACAGTGAAAATTAATCATGGAACATATCATGTAAATCTAATTCATACCTAATATGACATCATAGGGATCCATCGTGTGGAAAAAAAGGTCCCATGTGAACCTTTATCCTCCAAGTGATACCTCAAACTTCTAATAGATGAATGATACATATTATGATTCACATGTAGAAACATCACGAAAAATAAATTATGCTACAATCAATAAAATGCACTTTATCTCATTCAAAAATCATACCTCGAATCATACAGTGTCCTGCGAGATCGTAGACATCCCAATAATTTTGTAGTCTGTGGATCTGACCCCCACCTCTTGGAGCATGATGTGGGCCGCTTAGTGATAATGGTGGTGGGATGATCCCACAGAGTATTCCTACAAATGAAGATTATTATAATTATTTACCCGGATCACTGTTATGAGGACCACCCCGTTCATACAAGGGAGATCCTTGGTCCTAGAATTGTCTTTGTCATGGTAGTCCATAATCTATCTCTCTAGGTTACTCATAATGTCTTTTCAGATAATACAATTCAATGTGACCTTTCCTCTCACAAGTGAAGGACTGCACCTCTTCGGTATTATCTTTTTATGCACTGTTTTACCCCCAAACGAACGTGTTCTTGATCTTGATCGTGGATGGGTCTCCTATTCCGGGATCTATGGAACCCTAGAGCTGTTGTAGATGACTCGAATATTTGGCACCCACTTACACCTATAGATCCATGGCATCCCATATATATAATTATTTATGTTACAAGTACCCACTCCATCACCCCACCATAGATGGGAAAGCACAAGGGCACGCCGCTACCTCAGATCTCTCGGTGGGGTCCCTTATCAATCATCTGTGCTCTGAAGTATATAACATTTAACAAGTTGAGAGAGTGTCATATATGATCTGGAAAACTATATTCATTATTATACACATTAATAAATCCCTATTGAAGCTCTAAAATCTCATGGATGTAAACAGAATGTAATTATGGGGGGAATTACTCCTCATGAAATAGATGTTGGAAGTCATCCCATTAATGTATATACTCATCATCCATATGAGTAATTAAGATCCACCAATTCTGATTCACTCTTTGGAAAAGGATGGATTCCAAATCATTGATATGATCCATCAGGTTTTGAATAAGCATAATGATATGGAACACTGACTCTAGCTAATCCTTTTCTACATTAGGACCTGGATCATCGTAGAACATTAATAGTCTATAATTCTAAAACTCATGGATTGCGCTCAACATGCAAACTTATTTATCCTTCTACGCTGGGATGATCTGACGCTCAAAAAGGGGAGGTGCTTATACCTTCCCACCTTGTGGTAGGGGATCACAAAATGGCCCTTGAATTGAGACATCATCTTTCATATAATCGTAGTCATGAATTAAAGCTAGCTTCCATTCTTGCTATCATCACAAAGGAATCCATAATGTTATTAAGAATTACCATGTTCATATGAATATATATATATATATATATATATATATATTAATAAAAATATGGAGTAGAATCAAGAAGGAGGGTCAAAGGAACAATCATATATGGTGCATGTACCATTAATCACTACAACAAATTTCTCTTCACACTGAGTTGAAAACCTAGTGGTTAGAGTCTTGGTCAATGGATATTTCAGTTTCCCCATGATCATTGGACTCTCTGTCTTGAGATCAAAACTCAAGACTCTTTACAGGTTTTTCCCTAATTCCAACCAATCTTACTAAAGAGAAATGTATATACAATGTCATATAGAATCATCTTTCTATAATACGAATCAGTCAGGACCCGATCCAAGATGGGTATTGAGCTGCAACAACCCCAAGACCACATTTCAAGCAAATGGGTTAGAGATAAGCACGAAAAAAATAAATAATATCAAGGAGTCCTTTTACAACAAACATGTTCATACACACAAAAAGATCAAATGAAGAAGTGTAGAGGGGAATTAGTAAAGATGCAACCTTATAGTAAAAATAAAACATAATCCATGAAATACTAGACAATACAAAAGTATATTAGTGTAAAATGAATGTAAGGGTGATAAAAAAAATTCCCAACTAGAAATATCCCCCATACTGAAAAATTGAAAAAATTAAAATAGGTGAGAGAGCCCATCTTATGAATCCCAAGATACATCAACTGTATATGGTCCAAAGACCCCATATCCCTAAGCTACTATGAAGTCATGATAAAATTGTTTGTCATTTTCCAATGACATGACATGTGTTGGGAAAATACCATGTATAGAAGAGTGTATACATACCTATTATAATTCCCCAAAATTGGTGAAGGGGGAGCAGTATGAGATACAAGTAAAGAAGAAAGGAGTTTATGTAATAACGTACAAAAAAAGAGTATATCCCAACTCAAAAAAGACAAAGTAAATGTATACTCTTCCAAACACAAGGATATTATAATGGTATGAATAACTTCATGTTATTTATTTTTTTCCGATATTAAGAGTGTAGACTCTTCCAACCATGAGAAAATAGATAGAGAAATTAGGTGGCATACCCCATGCATCTTCTCCTCTTATGGATTTATAGTAACCAAAATCCATGGGTTTGGTATCAGAGAAGGATATATATTAATATATATACTCATTTAAAGAATACATGTTGATAGAGTAAGGGTATCTCCATCTCACAAAAAATCTTTAGAAGAAGAGTTCCCAACGGTTCCAAAGGTATTCCCATAAATGATTCCTAACACCTCACAAATCATACCTGATCACATAATTTTATGGGAATCAATCACCTCACCTTGATATTGTCTTCATTGGATGGCTCAAACCTTCCCACATGGTTTTAGTTTGCATTACAAGAATGCATATCAGTGGGAAAAGAATTCATCTAACTTGTGAGTCCAAAGCTACATATAGATGCATCTCTTCACTTTACCACACAGTCTATAGAAGATAAATTCTAGTTATGTATCCCATAACCTGGTAATATAAGAGTACCTTGCTTTTATATTTATTGAGGAAACCAACAACCTAGCCCAGATGAAGGGTTACACTTAGGAATTTCATTACACAACACCACTACACATTCCTACTAGAGGGTAAGCCTAGTGAGTTTTCAGGGAACTCTACTACCCAACCTGGATGGAGGGCTATTCCTGGGAGATATCATTGGAGAACTCCACTACCTATCCCAGTTGGAGGGTAAGAATAGTGATTCATCTGGGAACTACACTCTCCATCCCTGACTGGATGGTTATGCCGGGAAGATTCCATCAAGGAATGCAACTTCTTAGCCCCATTTGATGGTATGCCCAATATTATCATTACAGAATTCCACTACCCATCCTACTTAGAGGGTAAGCCCGAAAATATCATCGAGGAACCCCACAACCCATCCCAACAAGAGGGTAAGCCCAGAATGTTGAGGAACTCCATAGAACTGTCCTATTGGTGGGAAACTCAGAATGATCATTATGGATTGCTACTATACATTCCTACTAGAGGCTAATACTAGTACTGTCTTTGGGGAAATACACTATGCATACCTACTAGAGGGTATCACCTAGTTATTTTGGGTTATTTTGTATGATCTCAACCATCGTTGGGTATCACCTCAGTGTGTTACAACTCATAATGTTTCAAATCATATATCAACAGCCACTTCTGAGGGAAACATCAGATTCCATGATTAAAACAATATGGATAATCTATTTATGGTCTAGTATCCATGTTCAAATGAAGTAGATATAGAAAATTTATGAATTCTCAAAAGAGAATAAGGGGAACCCGACTACTGAGGCAATCCACAGAACATGTTTTATGGTTCCACATCATAGTAGTGTCCCTAGAAAGCACACATCTTTATCCCATGTGGTATACCACACTAGGTATGTTGACTACATGTCGTGTACTGACTAAGTTGGACATGGGAATTGTTTTGTGGATTTTTTTGTGTATGTGGACGTCATGTCTGTGTACTCTAGTACACAACATGTGGCTTTACATAGGATGCTACATGTGGGGTCAAGCCATTTTCATGTACTCAAAACATGTATTTTTCTTGTCATTGTGTTTTGTTAAATGGATTACTCACATGGATAGGTGGTATATGGAGTTTCAATGGAATTAAACATTGTGCCACCATTATAGGTTTCTGAAACCATATGGTTGCCACAAAAAATGTCTACACATCGGGAAATCTTCATTATACATGGTGTGTAGTCACAATTTTCTCATAACATTAAATGTGATCTCTAATGGATGAATCTGTACACAACACCTTATATGACACATATGTTAGGTTTTAATGTCCTGGATCTAGTCGTGGATTTAAAATCATGGTTATTGAACATTGCAAATCATCTCCATTCATCTAGAAGGGTTTTGTTCCATGTTCGATATGTATCCAGAGTTTCATCCTTTATTCTCTTATCGATTGAACTCAAGATTGGTTATCCGTGAAGCATGATGGTCTAAACTTGTTATTCACTGGAAAAACCATCATCGTTTCATCTATCTGCTATAGACCTTGGTACCTGGTCAAGATTAGGTCTCCCTACAATTATTGTACTAGGAACCATGGGATTCCATCAGTGAAGAATGTGAATAAATGGTAAAATCACCCAAAAAATGGCATAGAACATCACCAGAAAAGAATTGTTTGGTGATCGTCAAGAACAGGGAAACTGTTAAAATAAAAATGATTTAACAATATTAAATCCAGTTTTTTGGTGCATAAAAATGCAAAAAGGGCATAAATTTTATAAAGAAGAATGACCTTTTGAAAAATTTAATCCATGGAATAAAAATCACCAAAGATAAGTCTTGACTCAGTTTTGGATAAACTTATTTTGAAGAAAACATTCTATATCATATTTGGGAGGATCAACTTCATTCATTACAATTCAATTTTCTCCATATTGAGGTTTGATGTCATTCTCTAAAGGGAGAAGGATCAGAGCTCCATATAAAAATTTCAAAAAATAATGAGCTATACCTAGATGAATTATCCATGATTATGCTTCTAGAAACATATTATTTTAAGTTAAAATTAGCTTAATTTAATAATTAAATAATTATTCAATCAACTTAAATGCACTTCCAATGGGAAAGGAGCCCAAATATCCCACTCCAACTCATTTTACCTTGCATATTAGTAAACACCATGTTCCAGACCCAACCATGGACTTAGAATCATCATCATATTTCCTAATTCTTGGATATGTAATTATATTTAGAAATATTTCAATGTCATAGAAGGATTATTCTGGTTCCCTACACATTTATTCTTATATGAAAAATTAATAACGTGATACATGGGATATAAATAATTAATTTTAATTTGGAGAAAGATTCATGTATTCCATGACGAAGATATGAATGTCAATATGTCATGATTATAAACTAATAATTATCAATCTGATGATAATCAGTGGATAGAGATGAATTTGTGAATGATTTCATCATTTGAATGTAGTTTTTTATATTGATGTAGATTTATGAATATATTGTTTTTTACTCTACCATGTTTATGAATTTTTTTGTAAATTTTACTCAAAAATTTGATATAACTTTACATACCTGAAAGGATAAAAAATGGGTGGGTTTAAAAAAAATGTTTTATAATATTTAAATACAAAAATATGAGAGGGGGAACCATTAATAATTAAGGTAAATATGAAAATGTTATTGAATTCATGGCCTATAAGGGCCCAAATAAGATTTAAACAAAACAGATATCATGATGTGAAGTCTACAATTGAAAATGATTCAAGAAGGTTTAAGGAAATCATATAATTTTTCTATCTATCCATGTAATTATGGAAAAGATAATTACTATTGAAAAATTTCAATTAATTATGTTAATTAAAAAACCTTATATACTGTTCTACTAGTTTTCCTAATAAGGATAATGCAGATAAGGAGGTTGATCAATCCAAAGGTCATTTTAAATTTCTTGTCAATATTACATAATGGAAGAAAATTAAAATGAAAATGTAAGTCCAATACATAAATGATGAGTAATTTTATATTAAAACATGATACTTTTTATTATGATAAGGAGAGTGAAAGATAATTAGAGGACTTAAATATAAAAATTATTCAATGTATTATAAAAAACATTACAATCCAATCAATTTGATAGTGAAAAATTATAAATTAGTTATCCAGAAAGTAGTGAAGATGAAGAGAAACCAAAAGAGTGAAAATTTATAATAAAGAACATGTTTCATTTGAATAAAAATATGAATCATTAAATAGATAAATTATAATTCAAAAATTAAATTATAGTGACCCAAACTTTTCTTACATTAATATTAAATTTATTTAAAGATAAAAAACATAATATTATTACACATAGAGGACTTGATGGTTTAGTGTCTTGGGAAAACTAAGACCATACATAATAATTACAACATCAAGAATAAATGTTTTTGTTCATTTATTCTTCTCTAGATTCTTATTGGCACTTAACATCTCTTTAGAACATGTATCAACCTGAGGATATACATCAAAAGGGGTGAGCTAGAATCCTAGTAAGAGGATAGATAAGATAAATATACCTGGGGTGAGCATATTCATAACATAGGTAAAGAATCATGAGAGGAAGCATTAATAAGAGACTTCAAATGTGGAAATGCATAAAAATAAAACATCATGTCTTTGTAGTTTACTAACACACATAATTATAAACAAAGATAGAATCTTGTACACATCATTTTAAATTTACTCATGAGATTCATCACTTTACCCAATTCATTGGAGTGCAGTATAATTTCGGGCGCACCCGTCACATTGAAACATTCATATTACGCAATATAATTTCGGGCGCACCCATCACATCATAACATTATCATTTATCATGCATGCCCAAATTGTCATATAACAAAAAGAACATAACTAATCCATTAAAAGGAATGGGTTTCATCTCATAAAAACACATTCATAAACATTGGGTTCCCAAAATTAAGAGGGAATAACATACATGTTACAAGAACCGTCAATCTTGAATGAGAAGTAAAAGGTGTGTTCTTGAAAGAAGAGTTACTTTGGAAAACATTTGGTTTGTCATAAAAACCAATGAAAAACATGCATATTCAAGAAAAGAAAAGACAAATATGAACAAATTATTTTTATGAGTAAACATATCAAAGATGAAGTGAAAGAGGGAGACCCCGAAAGATGGAATTTGGGTTCGAGAATTTCCACTTACCTTGTATCTGAATGCTTCCTTCTCTTTAATGTCCTATATAATGACATTATATTCATTAATTATTAATTAAATAACATTTTATACATTAATAGGGTTAATTATAGTTTCATTATGTCATTTAATGTTCTTTTGTATGACTTATAGAGTTTAAAAACATTGTTTGGTGATGTTTGTTTTTATGGTTTTTCTTGGGTGGTTAACTTGTATTCATAAATTGAAGTTCAGGTAGAACATGGGTAAACATCCAGAACTGATATTACATGTTATTAATAAAATTCCAGAATTTAGAATGATCTTATAATGAGTTATATTATATACCATGTGGATTAATCATTAGATAAAAATTAAATGATGATTGTTTGGGTTAATTTGGGCAGTTTTTCGATCACAAAGAATTTTTTTAAACTTATCACATAGTAATATGTACATAAGTTAGTTCCAAAACATTAAATAGGACATAATACATATAACATATTCTGGTTCATCAATAAAAATGGTATCATTACCAGATCTAAAGGTAGAAATGGAAGAAGAAAACATATCTTTCTTGAAGGTGATAAATTAACTCCTTACAAACAACATTCTCTTTAATAAAATAAATGGAAGAGGGAAATGGGTTGAATGAAATAATATCACATTATTATCATAAAATTATATTATATTCATTATACTAGAGTTAACATACAATTTGGACAAATATAGGTGGGGAGATAATAAGAAAAGAACTTGAAATTGAAAGGGAATTAAAAGAGAAGAGGGAGAGAAATTGCCTCTTCAATCCTCCTATTGAGATCCTCCTTAAGGACATAAGCTTGGTCTTTTGATGAGACCAGTAGCTCTTGGACGTGGGGGAGGGGATATGGAAGATTTTTTTGCGGAGTTTAGACAAGGATTCAAGCTTGAGATATGTGAGGAAATGAGGGTGTAAAGGGTGGTATTTATAGTGGAGGGGAGAGGGGTTTGCTAAATATAAAAATAATTAGTTTATTAATTTACCCTAAGACAAGGAATATTGAGTCTTACATGACCAAGAATAGTAATTTTATAATGTAATCCCGAAAAAAGTGGGATTACATCAGTAGAACATCACACATGACTCTATAATTATCTTATTTACCTTTTTTTTGTAAATTACGGTATTTCACTATTCATTAAAAAATTCAAGTATTTCATAATAATCCCAAAATTTTACCCCCACCACTTTTCAACGTGTAGAATCCAAAAATGAAGTCTATTTTTTAAAAATAATTTTCTAAATATGATTAATTTAAAATTTAATTAAAATCATAATTTATTATTAAAAAACCAGCACTAAAACATTCATTTACTTATTCTAAAATATTGGTACATCATACATTCACTTGAATGTTATTTTTATACTATCATAGGTAAGGTAACTATTAATTATGTTATATAACTATTCATATGTGTATGTTACTATTAAAAAGGCTAGGTTAAAATTCACAATTTTTTTTTTGTTTTATTAGACTTCAAAAACATCATCTTGAACACAACCGTGTCTGTCAGATTTTCAAAATTCCCAATACATAAGTGACAAACTTATATTTTAAGGTCACTTATCACTTCTTAGTTCATTTTTTTGTGTTTTTCATGTGATTTTTTGACATATTTATAAGAAGGTAATTTCCATTTAAAAACGTTGGGTCGTTACAAATATGATTCACAAAAAAATTCCATAACACATCAAATATCAATGACATTGTTGTGTTGATATTTTTGTTATAAAGAGACATTGGTGGTCCCAAATAAATAAATTAATCAAGAGAATAATTAATTAAATTTACTAGAACAAATTCACCTTCATATAATGAGGTTGTAAATGATCTTGAGTTATGTTAAATGATTCTTAAATCTAATTGAACATTTTATAGTGTATATTAAAATATTATCTCTACGAAATAGATAATTATCCAAAATATTGGACAAGTTTACTAATAACAATAATAAATTCGTACATTTTATTATTTTATAATTGAATTTAAAAAATTTCACTAAATATTGTCATAAAATTTATTAATTTTAAAAATGATGGAAAGAATGCGTTTTTTTGAAAAAAAAGAAACAATATTCTCATTAATACATTTAATGATTATACTAAGAATAATAAGATTTTATATTTCTAGAAATAGTGGATAATGCTAAACCATGGGTAAACTAAATGTTGATTAATGATTCATAAGTATTTATATGGTTCCTGGAAATTAAATAAGTGAAAATATGCAAAAAAATATGTGAGAAAAGTTTCAGGAAAATTATTCTCTACCATGTAAATTTTTTTTAATAGTGTATGTTTGAATTTTAAATAATATGAAGATAAATAAAATGTATGTTTTTAAAATAATTCTTCTCCAAATCATTATTAGCGCGATTTTACTTGAATATTATAATCTTTATGTCCATAAAAACAAATGGAAAATTAGTTTATCTAAATGGATTTACTATAAAACTATAATGTCGATGACCTTTTCAAAATGCTTTCTTTGGAATATTTTCTTTATTAACTTGTAATTGATGATACACATATAATAGGTTAATATTTGAAAAATTCCAACCTCATTATTTTTAATCTACCAATTCCTCAATTTTTGTATAATGATACCTATTTTTTACTACAATAACATTGATTTTCCAATATACAATACAAACTAATGGATCTATCATTTTGATTATTTAAAAGAGAAGGGTCTCCCCAAGGTGAAATAATAGGGAGAATAAATACTTAAAATGAACTCCCATATTTGTTTTAATAAACTATAATAATTCTATAGTGTAAATTCTAAAGAGATCATGTGATAGATGTCACACATTATAGACTAAACCCATAAAAATATTAACATCACACAGATGCATATTTGAGATAATTCCCCATTAAAGACATAAATGTATTCATTTATAATAGGTACATCATAATTTTTAATATTTCCATTTCCATTAACATATTGTGTTTTATCTTCTTTCTAATTAATCTCTTCTATAAGAGCTATTGGGGGCAAATCTTTACCTGTCCCAGATATTGATTTATCCTCTGTAAAGATAAGGAATTCCACATCATCATTATGGGTTATAATTTCTTTCTTGTTGTAATAAATTATTACATAGTATTTTTTATGCATGTAAATATCATTTATTAAATCAAATCCAATGATATATTTGGATATAATTTTAGTAAATAGAGAATGTACATGGGCTATAATGGGAACTATCTAAAACATCATTTTCACAGTGAGATTTCCATCAGGATTGTTGTCTAACAATTTATTTCTAATTTTTCTATGGAAATATAAAATTATTCAAAAACATTGATGATATAAAAGAGTTAATATATTTGATATAAAATTACTATATATATAATATTGATGATTTGAGGAGATAATCTTCCACAACATATTTGGGGACTTTAACATTAGTTATAGCGATTACATAAGCTTGAACTTATCTACTGTGATTATTTTTGGGAATCATACCTTCTCACTTGAGATAATGGTATGAATAATGACCAAATTATTTATAGTTGTTGCATAGGATATTTGTTCCCTTTTTATTTCCCTTACATCCTTCAACAATATGACCCTTATCATTTCCCTTGTAATAAAATCATATTCCCTTCACATATTTTCTAGGATATATCTTCACTCAATTTTTTCATAAATAAAATTACTTAATTTACATTTTCTTCTTTTATTCATTACATTTTTATGTTGTTTTCCTAGACTATTATCCTTTTTATTTCCCTTGAATATAAATGATCTAAAAAATTTATTTTTTATTTTTATGGAATATAAAACTGTTTAATCATATGAGGATGATGTTTATAGTCACTAGTCACCTTCATATATATTTCTTATTAACTTTAAATAAATTTTAAATATTGAATTCTGTATCATGTATATAATTCAAATCTCACCTGTACATTCTTGTAATGGAAGGCTCATACACTACTACGCTTTATTATTTCTATTTCATTAAGATAAGGAAATTAATCTTAATTTTAGTTTGTTTCTCTTGAGTGAAATATTTATCACATAATGTTACATTAAAATATATATATATTAATTATTATATATATCATCATACTCTCTTATATTCTAGATTAATGAACACCATTGATTAATATCACAATTGAGAAAATATAGTTTTTGGTAAAATTACTATATATTCTTCATATTCCAAGGGTACACATATTTTTTTTCATGAGAATTAATCCATATTCTAGATAAAATAGAATTAGTATTCACACTAAATTATGGTGGATTCCATAAAATAAAAATGTCTAGTACATATGTATCATGTTTTGGTACACCATGATTATCCATTTAAAAAAGGCTATTATTCATATCATTGGATATATTCCCTAATATCTCCATGATATGATAAACTCCATTAAATGAATTATTGGAATCCTTAGTAGGGAAATTTCTACATGAGACATGATTATTGACACCATTATTTCATCTAGTCACCATTTCTAAATATTGGAATATACTAGATTATGTCATGAAATTAATAATTTTAAATCATAAAATATAATTCTGAATCTTATGTAAAAAATATCATAAATTGAAAATGTATGGATTATTTATCACCAAAATATAATCTCTATTTAATTGGGAGTATTTTTATTTTTAAAAATATTTTCAAATCCTTTATAGTAGTTTTTAAATAAAATATTAGTTATCATAATAATACCCACATAGGTTTTAAATTTTTGTTTATAGTAAGGTAACACTCACCGTGCACCATAATGATGGTTTAGTTATACTTAACCAACTACTATTGGGTGTTTTTCCCCTATACGAATCTATTCTAAAAACTCATCCACTTATTGTATCAATACATTTATATATATGTTGGGAAAACCACAAAATATCTACAATGGCAAAAAATATGGTATTTTGCATCAATTAGGTATATACCCATTGACTATCATAGGGTTATAATTCCTACTATATATATTCCTTAATCTAGTTACTAAGGTGTCTACTAAAAATCCTATGAAAGAAAATATATCATCCCAAAACCCAATAACCCAGAAAATATTGGATACATTATTATATTTTCTAATATACAAGGTATAATTTCTTAAAATAATAAGAAATCTTATGTGGCCAAATCAGATAGGTTAGTAGTTCTTAAGAATTCATCCTTATACAACATAGGCTGCTGACTAGAATCTAGGTGAGATGATTACGGTGGGGAGAACTTACCCACTACTATAAAGTTATATACCAGAATAAGAACGAAAATAAATTATGGAGTAACAGTAATAGCAGAAACAATACAATATAGCAGATAAACCAAGATATAAAATCTAATTAAATAATCAAATAAAAATAGAAGGATAATTTAATGATACATTGGAATGTAACTAAATGCCATGGTGGATGTAATATAGAATAAAGGGTTTTAGTACTCATATAAATGCTCAAAATTCATTGGTCTCAAACCCATGTTGGCCCCATCTCCAAGAACTATCCCATACAGTAATAAAATAACATATATGAAGGATTATATTCAATGTCGAAACCTATATCAATGTAATTTACTCATGTACCAGATGAAATCCCATGTAGTGTGATAGTAAAACTCAGTATCCAAACACCACCATTTCTATGTATATCCACTATGATATTAAGTGTTTGTAATAAAGCGATAAATGAGATAATTAATTAAAAAATTAATACAATACATCAATTAATATACTTCACCACTATTATAGAATGTATTTGGGCATGTAAGACAATCATTCCAACCACATCTATATACTCAAATAAACATATTCATATCCATGCATGTGTATCATTGAGAATGTAACACAACCATTAAAACCACAAACAAATACCATGATAAAAAAATATGGAATATTTCTCTATATATGAATTTAACTCTCCATGAATAGACCTATATATAATAATCTCAGTATGTAACATTATGCCAATCAGTATATATAGGAATTTTAGGAAGTATAACTTGGTTATGGCCTCTATATATTCATTTCAACATGTATCTTTTTCATAAACCAAATATATAAGTATTTTACCATGTTCTATTGGGATAAGGCCAATGTAAAATAATTTTAGCATCATATCACCATTTTTTAAGAGATTTTATGTCACAATATCACATCATAATCCTCAATAGTTAATAATGAAAATTACAAAAAAAATTAAATTAAACCTTCATTTACATCTCAAATGATCAATAGTCATATCAATAATAAAATTAAATATTACATATGGATTTTATATCAATAATCAACTAATGTTCACATGTCATTATAAATACACATTGAACCATTTTCCATGTTATTATCATTAATAATTCACTCACCCAATGGGTATCCATAAGCTAGGTCACATCGAACATTTAATCCAAAGGGAATGCTATCGATTTTATAAACCATGGTTTTTGATTTATCAATAAATAAGTTAGTCGTACTCCATGTTACATTTTCACAATCACAATATTCTATATAAATCAAAAAGAAATAGACCACAAAGTTAGGTTTAGACCCCCTATCATTAACTGGCGATTAACAGAACACATCTAATGGGTAATGCGATTGAAGAAGATGGTGAAGAATATGACAATAAGAACATAAGAAATACTACTGTATGATCAAACCAATTATGATCCAAGGATTTTGACAATAATTATGAAGATAAATATAAATGGGGTTAAGACCAATGGTAATCAATACACTATAGATCAGATGCAGAGAAAGAATTCCCAAAATGGAAGACAATGCTCAAAATTCATCTAAAAGCTGCCCAGGGTCCATGGGATGGGATGAAATGAAGTAAATAAGAATAAATAATCTTCACTACCCATGTAAATTTTGTGCTCACAATAAATACATGACATGTAATTCATTTAAATGTCATGTATTCACTTTAAAAGGGATATTTCAAAAAACTCGCCGCCTTTGTTTAATATATATCTCAATTTATATTTGTACGTCATGAATCGTGTACAATAAATGTGAATTATTCATGCCATATACTGGTTTACAAGTTATTTTTGGAGTAAATTAGATGTCATGTAACATGTACATGGTGTAAAAATTATCTGTAGGGCTTATTGAGCAAAATTTCTATATAAGGACCCGAACCACCTCCAAAGACATCCAATATAAATAAAACCATCAGAATCCTATTCAAAATGTTCATACCTGGACTCCAAAAATTTAAATAAAAATTCATAATTAATAAATATCTATTTTTCCTTAATAAAAGTATCCATATTTAAATAATATTGATCTACCTTGTTTTAATTAAAAACTACAAGAGGAAAATTAGAAGAAAAACATGGGATCTTACAACCTACCAATCATATATCATCTTGTCCCTGAGATAATCAAACCATGACTATAGGGTATAGGAGAACATGTCTATATAATATTCTCATGTATCATAATTTCTATCCCAGATATCCTTTGTAACACGATTATGGTGCCACTTCACTCGTACGATATGTTTAGTCTTACCCATAATATTATTCTCTATATTGTCCATAATCTGTATAAGAATATCCTAAAAGGAAACATCAACACATAGCTCTATTTCCAAGAAATCCAACACATTATAATGATAATGATAATATATCTAGGGATACAACACATGAAACACACCATGGATGTAACTATAGTGTTATGGAAGGGATAATATGTATGCCCAAGGCCAGTCTCTATCCACCATCTCAAATAGACTAACAATCCTGGGATCTATCTTCCATTTTTTCCTTATACATTTTTCCCCAACCTATGTTACACCAAAATTAAAACAATTCTAACCTAAAAATCTAGAGGTTATCTCCAAAGATCAATGTTGGATTAATTATTACCATTTGCAGTCACCGACACCCTCTTGAAAAAATGAACCTGTTAATATGTCTCTAGAATGAGACCAGTTTCAATAAGTAGTTACTCACCATTGTACAACTATCCATGAGGTGAATGACATAACCAACCATAAAAGGCCTCAAAATGGACCATATGTTTTTATTCGTAGAAGATATTATAATATGAAAACTCTAAAAGTTCCATATGCTTCTCCCACAAACCACTAAAATCCAAAACAAAGGCTTATAAAATATACTCTAAAACTAGAATATTATACATAGAATGACCATCATTCTATGTATTATTGGTTTAAATCAATAGAACTTATGCTCCCATGTCCTTATGATGATCTTTCTATAATTGTGATGTGATGAAATAATTTGAATCCAAAATGCTACTCATTGAACCATTATGCAACTAAACCATCTCTTGCATGTATATGCTACAGATATATACAATAGTGATGGTCTCATTGATAGAAAATGATTGGACTAAATTCATCATTAGATCCACGATCACCCATTCTATATTGTTATTATTGGTTATTTTATTCAATCATATCGAAAAATGTGTTGTGCCATTATCTTATTTCCACTCAGGAATGAACAAAGTCTGCAATTACCCAAATAGCTTCCTATGCATTGAATTCACCTTTTTTATGTGAAAAATCATTCCAGAAGTCCTTCAAACTTAGTATTCATTCATGACCACCATTATTATCTAAAGAGATCACAATAAATAATTTTTTTAACTAGTATGTACAACACATATAGATTGATGAACCTCTATCATCAACCCCTTACATAAGCCCGTATGAACCCATACTCGACCATGAAGAACAGGGGAATTGTCTTTACCATTATACCATCATAATTGTGTCTTTTAACAATATAAATTATCTAACAAAATTAATCAATTTGGATGAAATAATTGCTATATATTAATTTGGTCCAAAATAATGGGTAAACTAGATGTTGATGTCATAACTAATCCACCCAAGACACCTAAACATCTAGATGAATTTATGAAAATAAGGTATCACCAGATACTCATCCTTTGGATCACACATTTCATCTATCTAAATCTTATTTCTCTAACAATAATCAATGACATTTCACTTGCTTCATTTAAAGAAAACTCTAAGTCAAAAGAATGAAGATACCTAACCCACATCATCTATTGAAGATTAAAGTCTCACTGAGAAATGATTTACTTGTGGCTCTTTTTACCCATTTATATTGAATCTAGTTTCCCATAAGATAGTGTCTAATGAATCACATGAAATTTACACCTCTACAGGATCCAGATTGTGGGGAGGGTAAGTCCTATCATGGACTCTCATTTATAAGAAACCACTCAGTCTTCCTGTTTTTTTATTTTCCTTGAGTTCAACTCTATATACGTCATAGTATAAGGTATATCAGTTACCTAGAATATGTATAGTGGTGATATGTATTGAGGTAATCCTACACATTATCTCATAAAATCCATCTCACAAGAATTCAACATAATAGAGATCACTCTTTTCTTAGTCAACCCAAACATTATTTTTGTAAGACATATGAAGTCTGGGAGAAAGATCTCATAATACCATACTAATCCACCAAAACCTATATTTAAAATGGTGACATATCTGATTAATTAAGTCCATGAATACTAGAATCACATTTTTTTAATCCAAACAACAACATTATAAACTCACCCAAGCCATAAAAACACCTAAACGAAGTCTGAGGGTTTTCTGAAGGTCTCACCCAAAGACAATGGTATTTTGATCTAAAATTGATATTGGGGAAGAATAGAGAACCTATCAAATAATCAAATATATCAACAATACTTATAAGAGGAAATCATTTATTTAACTTCATTAGGTTTAATATATGATAATCCGTAGATAAGTGCATTGTACAATCATCTTTCATAGAAAAAAGAACATGCGAATCCCATTGAGATGTAATAGGTCATATAAATAATCTAGATTCATGATTTTCCAACTTACTTTTCAACTCCAAAGGATCTACATGAACCATACTATATAGCTGGATAAACACTTTCTTTACTCTTATCACAAACACAATAAAAAAAGTGACATATTTCATGGTTTCTAGGTCATATAAATCATTAATAAATACAACCTAAAGATGGCCTACTACTAGATTAAAATAACACTCATTCATTCCACTATAATCTAGATAAGGAATGGATATTTGAGCAAGGTGACAATCCAATCAACACAAGAATGGTCCTACACAACTGTCCTGAATATCAAACTCAACACGGTGAGAATAACTACATATGTATGTAGATAGAATGGTAATCCTCCTCTAGTAATAGTTGATATTAGACTAACATAGAACTAGAAAAAGAATGTCTTGAATAAAATAAAATCATATAATTTACATCATAAATGGATCCCAAGATAAATGATAACACAAATCTCAATAGAACACGATTTGAAAAGAATGGTATTTTCGGACTTCACCCCCTGCAAAATGTCGATGGTAAAAAAACTGTCAATGATTTCCACATCCAATACCAATTTTATCACAATATTAGATAAAAAGTAATGTAAATATCTTTTATAAAACACCACCCATGAAAGTGTAGATGATATAGAAATCATAACTCTATATGTATATGGTCCAGAATCCACAATAGTTAGAGGATTCAGCATATCAGACACCTAACTTGTAACGCCTCGAGCTTCCATGGTACGCTTCTCATTAAATAATGCAATAGCTTTCATTGTACGCAACTTCGAGTTCTAACACACCGCAACTAATCAAAGTAGCCGTTATGAATAGTAATACCCACCTTTTGAAATTATAAAAATTTTATATTTCAAAATGGACTTCATTTTTGGATTCAGAATATCGAAATTAGCCTATGTTGAATTTTTGGTATTTTTCTGAGAACTTCCAATTTTTTATGAATAGTGAAAAATACTTAAAAACAACTTTTTTAATCAAAATAATTTATAGTGATAAATTATACTATTGAGTGATTTTAAAGTATAATTAGAATATATTTTTACCATTTTATCCAATGGTGTTAATTATAATTAATTTCACTTTGAAATTAGACATAAACAATTGTCAATCTTTTGATATATATTGTTTCTTAAAAACACGCTATTTGTTGTGACCACGGGAATTAATTATAAAATTAATTAATGCAACTTATATTTTTGGAATTTCGTAAAATATAAATCATTTTTTAATTCGGAATATCAATTATAGCTTAGGGTGAAATTTTGGCATTGTTCTGAAAAACTTCAATTTTTGATGAATAGTGAAACCACTAAGTTGTAGTTAAAAAATTGATTTTTCGTTTAAATGAAACATTACCACTTCTGTGATTTGATTTTCAAAAATCCGGCATACATGGTTGTCATTAGGAAGTATAATGTGTTTCAATGGGATTAAAATAATTTTTTGGTGAATAGTAACTTTTAAGTTTAATTAATCACGATTAAAGTTAATTAGTGAAATTTAAGGTAAAAATGATGTTATAAAAATATGAAAATACCTTTACACTTGTACTACCCCTATTGGATGTGTCATGTCCGACCAAGAAAATCTATGGGTCAACTTGGGGACCCCATGAAGCCACTTTAGTAGGAAAATGACATAAATATCTTTTATTTAAAGTTAAAATAAAAATGTCACAAACATAAGTTGTTTTACTAAAACAATTTTTTAATGGGGTTATACAAGTCATATTTTTGACTATAATTATTCATTAGAAAGATAAAAAGATTTCCTAAATCATTAAAGTTTTTTATAATTTTTAGACATTAAATAAATTAAATTATTTATGACACCATGATGATGCCGCGATTACCTCATTAATTAACAATTTAAATAAAATGAAAGGATAATGTAAAATCTAAGGCTTACACTTGTCAAAAACCTATTGGATGAGAAGATTTCGAACCCTTATCACCTTAGCCTAGAAATATATCATTGTGGGACCTTTATAATCCGAAAATCATTTCTTAATAAAGTAACATTTCATGACATTGCAAGAGTGCCCCTCCTCTACACTTATAAAAGGCCCCCACCACTACCACCATACTCACACTTTAAAAGCCTTTTGGCTCAGCCAAAATCTACCCAAATACTCTCCCAACTTTCCTCCCTTACTTCTAAAAGCCTCACTTTGGGCAGAATTCTTCTCAAGGAAGCCTTTGTCTCAAATCAAAAGAGTTACCCGATTTTAAGGTAATGTCTTCTCTTATGTTATTTTGTTTTATTTTTCTTATCCAACCCCCTAAACTCTTTTTATTCATTTCTTTTGTAACAACACCAGTATCCTCAATATACTAGTCTGTTTTTATAAGAAATATTCGAGCTACACTTACACATAACTACATCTAATGGTTAAAGAACATACTGTTTCTGTGGATGATGAATTTCTGCCTCACGAAACGATGATTGTTCAACACTCATATAACACCTCAAATGGTGGCCATTTTGATGACACTATTTTCATATATGATATATATATTATGTTTATGTTTTCCTTATGCTTCTGTATTTCTCATTTGTGGTATACTTTATGATTTCCATTATGGGTAAATGCGATAATTTCATTTTAGGAAGTGCGGACTACCGCCCCCTCAAAGTGATTTGAATCGTTAATTCCATATGTGGGATGTATAAATGATGGAGTAAATGGTATTATACATTATATTGTACTCGAATTATAATATACCTTTATATCATTATGATTTAATTAAATACAAAATGAAAGTAGCGTTCATGCGTACGTACGGCTTACCGTCTCCATGAACGGTGCATTTCATTTCTTACCTCTAAACGTTATGGAATATTATAAATGCATGTATATACTGGATATATATGAGATATATGATATCAATATCATGAATATAATTCTGGATATAATGGATATATCACCACATGAACAACTTGTAATTATAAGAAGTTTATTTTTGACTCAAGTACCAAAGATCGACAAAACGACCGTTATTAACTTAAATAATTACATAATGTTCATAACATGGTAATATGTGATATAAAAGGAATAATGAAATTGAAAAAGGTTCTTAAGAAGGTAGAGATTAACTCTAGTTTATTATTCAGGAGATCAAAGAACGGTCGAGTGAATTCAGACATGAGGTAAGGGAACTTCTTAACCCAATTTCCATTCTGTGGGTTAATCTCTTACTTTCAAATTATGTCATGATATTATTATGTCCTATCTTGTATTTGTACTTTATTTATGTGTAATTATAGTGAATACACATAATATATCTATTTTATTTTAAAAATGATCATTGTAAGGACTTCGTCTCAATCTACTTCATTGAGGCATATTTGGTTTTATACACAACTTTCTTTTATACGGTGTATAAACCCCTTTGACTTTTACGTTTATTCAAAAGGAATCTTTTTTATATGAAGCGTTTTACTAAATGACAAAAAGGAATGTTTTCTTGCCGTACGTATGCGGCGACAACGACTTCTCCGCCGCCGTGACCATTATTTGTGTTTCAGATTCCTCTACAATCCATAACTTTTTTTAATGAAAAATATATAAAAAGTTTTAACTTTCTTTTATTTTGGTATTGAAAATGGGTTTGAAAGTGTTTTTATTATATCAATGTGTTGTATTGATATCTTTTGATTGAAATGTGGAAATGTTATATTTCCTTTATGCATGTTTTATGTGATATGATTATGTTATGATTTAGGATATGTTTAAACCTATTCATATGAGGAATGAATTGGACTTAATAAGTGACGGGTGGAGCCCGCTACAGCTCCTCGATGCATCGGTAGGTCTCAAGAGACAAACTAGTGTCTTGGCACGAGGCCTTGACAAAATCTTATTTGTGGTCTTGGCATGAGGCCTTGGCTACGTGGTTATGATAGTCTGGAATTATGCATTCCATCATTATGAAAGTGTTTATTGATATTTCATGTGATTATTTGACTAGTATAATATCCATGTGAGTAAGTAAATGGCATTATTTCATTTTAATTTTTCCATATTATGCTAAAGTTCAAGTTTAAAAGGCTTTTGTTTTAGTTATACATTTACTTAAATGTTAATGTTTATTTATGAAAGCTTCCACTATATTGTTATCCTTACTGAGCATATGAGCTCACCTCTTTCAATGTTTTAATTTTTCCAGGATGTGAAGAAGTATATTATGAATGAACTGCAGGGATAATATAAGGGGATATGAAGATAAGATGTTGTAGTTTTGTTTTACTTTATGATGTAATGTAAGACTTATGAATGTATCTAGTGTTTCCAAGGCTACTAAACTAATCGGTCTTTCAAGACTTGATCTTTTGTGATCATGCCAATGTTACGAAGTAATGCACTGACCTTGGGTAACTGGGGTCGGGGCGTTACTGTTGGTATCAGAGGCAGTTTAGTACTAACCTTGGAAGCTAGATTTATATAAACTCTGATTAGAGCACATAGCTCGAAGATAGACTTTAAGGATTAATATAGAACAACTTCCTAGAATTTTGGTTTTATAGAGATTTTGTGAGTTTTCTGAGCAATACATCCCTGTCTGGAGACGAGCAGGTAGAGGCGGCTCTGGCATAGATGTACCTAGGGGTAAAACCCGAAAACACCGCTTTGAGCTAGACTCAAACGGGAACTGGTGCACAACAACGGGCCTTGCTGCACTCTTGGTTATGACACTCCCGAGGGATATGCTTAGGATAATTCTCATTTTCTTTACAAACCACTATGAAGGGTTATGAGTATATACTTCCTCAAAGAAAACTTTTTTTATGATTATGGATTATATCCATAAATAGTTCAATTTATGTTAAGTATTTTACAAGTATGGAATTATGTATTTTGATTCATAAACTAATCTAGTTTATGCCATTGTTTAGAAATGGCGCCTAGTGGAAGGAATGGAAACCATATCAATGCACGCACTCTGTGTAGGGATTGACCTCCTGCTCAAGATAATTATTGTGGATCTGGAGATACAACTGGTGCTGATCAACTTATTACCATACTGGGACAACTCACTCAGGTTATGAATAATAACCTTACTCATATGGATCACCCTGATCCACAACGTGGAGGATCAATGTTAGACCGCTTCATGAGGCAACAACTGCCAACATTTAATGGGGGTACAAATCCATTAGTAGCTGAGAAATGGATAGACTCCTTAGAGAAAATATTCTATGCCTTGGGGAGTAGCGAAAGGGAGAAGGTTGTCATGGAAGTTTACCGCCTCACTGGAGATGCCGATCAGTGGTGGTCGCTGATTCAAAACACAAAGGAAGATGATGACGTATCGAATATGGAATAGAGGGAGTTCAAAGAGCTTTTCTTAGAAAAATACTTTCCTCGTGACCATCGAGCATATATGGAAAGACAATTTCTGAGTGTGAGGCAAAAGTAGGATGAGAATGTCACAAAGTATGAGGCCAACTTTACAAGGTTAGCAATACATACTGCAGATTATATACGTAACCCCAGAAGTAAGATTGATCGTTTCTTTGATGGGTTAAAACTGTTTCTCCGTCAAGCTTTAGTATCACAATCCTTCTCATCGTACGAAGATATTGTCTCGTGTGCTATCAAGACAGAAAAGGAATTCTCTAAATCTTATGACAATAAAATAAAGCAAGAGAAGAAGAGAATGGTGGAAGAAGAGACAGATAAAGGGAAAAAGGAAAAGAAGGATTTTCCATTATGCGATAATTGTGGGAAGAATCACCCCAGTACTTGCCTAAAATGAATGGGAGTTTGTTTTAAATGTGGAGAAAAAGTTCACCAGGCTCATGATTGCAAGGGAGAGAAAGAGGATATCAATGTTGAATGCTACAATTGTAGGGAAAGGGGGAATTATGCAAATGAATGTCCTAAGCATCAGGGAAACTTACCTCAAAAAAGTCCAAGGGATGAAGGCCAATCATATGCTATTACTACAGTGGAAGTGGAATAATTTATGTATTGGCGCTTTCGGACTCAAGGATTATATTTTTGTTATAAGAATAATGTGATATATATAAGGATTGTACTGTAGTACTTGTTGTTTCAGTAAGGTTTTAATATGATGAAGGTAATCATATTTTTAGTATGTGACAATAAGAGAAAATTTACTTTGTTTGGGGAATCTGATAAATTGATTTTGGAATTAAGAGACCTTTTAGAGAAAGTCTGGACAGAGGTATTTTGGATAACTATTAAGGTTGGAATGGATTAAGTTGAACCATGGAAAGTATTGTTTAGGGTTAAAAAATTTCTGAAGATTATTTTTGGAATATTTTAATACTATAGTTTTAGGAAAAGGACAACCTGCAGGGTGGGGCATAACCCGTCGCGTCAGACAAAGCTGCAGGAATCGAACCCACAACCATAGTGCGACAGGCCTTTATTAACTACCACTAGCCTATAGAAAGTTCCTGGTTATTACAAAATAGTTTTACTAATCTAAATGGTATGTGGTAATATTTAGAACATTATACATTTAGGATAAATAGAATATTTTTGAGTTCTGTTACCATTTGGAGTGAAAGATGGGTCTGTGGTAAAAATTTATTAAAGAATGAAAGTCTACACGACAAGTAAGTATATTTCCTTACATTCTTATTAAATCTCTTAAATAAATTCCTCAACTTTATTAAAGGTAACTTAAAACAAAAACGTTGCCGGTTAACTTTTCCAACTGGGGATTCAATGGTCGTTTAACCAATCACAAGTTTGTGATTTTATTATTGTTAACTTTCTCCTAATCCTGTTTTCTACAAATTTCCATCAGACCTTTCTTGTTTGTTTTTCTTCCATATCCATATTTTCATAGAATCCTAGTATGGGATATCTTGGGTGACCTTTGTACTTATCTTTCTTTCTTTTAAAGTTATATTTTTATTAACCTTATTTCCGATGTGGGTTTTCCACAAAGGTATTTTCTATTTTCAACCTTTTATTTTCAAAGAAAAATTTCAAATTGCGAGGATGAAATTTGTTTAAGGAGGGGAGAATGTAAAACCCTGAGCTTCCATGATACGCTTCTCATTCAATAATGCAATAACTTGCATTGTACGCAACTTCGAGTTCTAACACACCGCAACTAATTAAAGAAGCCGTTATGAATAGTAATACCCACTTTTTGAAATTATATAAATTTTATATTTCTTAATGGACTTCATTTTTGTATTCGGAATATCAAAATTAGCCTATGTTGAATTTTTGGTATTTTTCTGAGAACTTCCAATTTTTTATGAATAGTGAAAAATACTTAAAAACAACTTTTTTAATCAAAATAATTTATAGTTATAAATTATACTATTGAGTGATTTTAAATTATAATTAGAATATATTTTTACCATTTTATCCAATGGTGTTAATTATAATTAATTTCACTTTGAAATTAGACATAAACAATTGTCAATCTTTTGATATATATTGTTTCTTAAAAACACGCTATTTGTTGTGACAGCGAGAATTAATTATAAAATTAATTAATGCAACTTATATGTCTGGAATTTGGTAAAATAGAAATCATTTTTGAATTCGGAATATCAATTATATCTTAGGGTGAAATTTTGGCATTGTTCTGAAAAACTTCAATTTTTGATGAATAGTGAAACCGCTAAGTGGTAGTTAAAAAACTGATTTTTCGTTTAAATGAAACATTACCACTTCTATGATTTGATTTTAAAAAATCCGACATACATGGTTTTCATTAGGAATTAAAATGTGGTTCAATGGGATTAAAATAATTTTTTGGTGAATAGTAACTTTTAAGTTTAATTAATCGCGATTAAAGGTAATTAGTGAAATTTAAGGTAAAAATGATGTTATAAAAATATGAAAATACCTTTACACTTGTCCTACCCCTATTGGATGTGTCATGTCTGACCAAGGAAATACATGGGTCAACTTTGGGACCCCATGAAGCCACTTTGGTAGGAAAATGATATAAATAACTTTTATTTAAAGTTAAAATAAAAATGTCACAAACATAAGTTGTTTTACTAAAACAATTTTTTAATGGGGTTATACAAGTCATATTTTTTACTATAAATATTCATTAGAAAGATAAACAGATTTACCACATCATGATATTTTTTATATAATTTTTAGACATTAATTAAATTAAATTATTTTTGACACCATGATGATGCCGTGATTACCTCATTAATTAACGATTTAAATAAAATGAAAGGATAATGTAAAATCTAAGGCTTACACTTGTAAAAAACCTATTGGATGAGGATATTTAGAACCCTTATCACCTTATACTAGAAATATATTTTTGTGGGACCTTTAGAATCCGAAAAGCATTTCTTAATAAAGTAACATTTCATGACATTCCAAGAGTGCCCCTCCTCTCCACTTATAAAAGGCCCCCACCACTACCACCTTACTCACACTTTCAAAGCCTTTTGACTCTGCCAACCTCTGCCCAAATACTCTCCCAGCTTCCCTAACTTACTCCTAGAAGCCTCACTTTGGGCATAATTCTTCCCAAGGAATCCTTTGGCTCAAATCAAAAGAGTTACCCGATTTTAATGTAATGTCTTCTCTTATGTTATTTTGTTTTATTTTGATTATCCAACCCCCTAAACTCTTTTTATTAATTTCTTTTGTAACCAAACCAGTATCCTAAATATACTAGGATGTTGTTATAAGAATTATTCGAGCTAAAATTACACACACCTACATCTAATGGTTAAAGAACATACTGTTTCTGTGGATGGCGAATTTCTGCCTCACGAAACGATGATTGTTCAACACTCATATAACACCTCTAATGGTAGCCATTTTGATGAAACTATTTTCATATATGATATATATATTATGTTTATGTTTTCCTTATACTTCTGTATTTCTCATTTGTGGCATAATTTATGATTTCCATTATGGGTAAACGCGATAATTTCATTTTAGGAAGTGCGGACTACCGCCCCCTCAAAGTGATTTGAATCGTTAATGCCATATGTGGGATATATAAAGGATGGAGTAAATGGTATTATAAATTATATTGTATTGGAATTAAAATATACCTTTATATCATTATGATTTAATTAAATATGAAATGAAAGTAGCGTTCATGCGTACGTACGGCTTACCGTCTCCATGAACGGTGCATTTCATTTCTTACATCTAAACGTTATGGAATATTATAAATGAATGTATATACTGGATATATATGAGATATATGATATCAATATCATGAATATAATTCTAGATATAATGGATATATCACCACATGAACAACTTGTAATTATAAGAAGTTTATTTTTGACTCAAGTACCAAAGATCGACAAAACGACCGTTATTAACTTAAATAATTACATAATGTTCATAACATGGTAATAAGTGATATAAAAGGAATAATGAACTTGAAAAAGGTTCTTAAGAAGGTAGAGATTAACTCTAGTTTATTATTCAGGAGATCAAAGAATGGTCGAGTGAATTCGGACACGAGGTAAGGGAACTTCTTAACCCAATTTCCATTCTTTGGGTTAATCTCCTACTTTCAAATTATGTCATGATATTATTATGTCCTATCTTGTATTTGTACTTTCTTTATGTGTACTTATAGTGAATACACATAATATATCTATTTTATTTTAAAAATGGTCTTTGTAAGGACTTCATCTTAATCTCCTTTCATTGAGGCATATTTGGTTTTATACACAACTTTCTTTTATACGGTGTATAAACCCCTTTGACTTTTACGTTTATTCAAAAGGAATCTTTTTTATACGAAGCATTTTACTAAATGACAAAAAGGAATGTTTTCTTTCCGTACGTATGCGGTGACAACGACTTCTCCACCGCCATGACCATTATATGTGTTTCAGCTTCCTCTATAAGCCATAATTTTTTTAATGAAAAATAAATACAAAGTTTTAACATTCTTTTATTTTGGTATTGAAAATAGTTTTGAAAGTGTTTTTATTATATCAATGTGTTGTATTGATATCTTGTGATTGAAATGTGGAAATGTTATGTTTCCTTTATGCATGTTTTATGTGATACGATTATGTTATGGTTTATGATATGTTTAAACCTATTCATATGAGGAATGTATTGGACTTAATAAGTGACTGGTGGAGCCCACTACAGCTCTCCAATGCATCGGTAGGTCTCATGAGACAAACTAGTGTCTTGGAACGAGGCATTGACAAAATCTTATTTGTGGTCTTGGCACGAGGCCTTGGCTACGTGGTTATGATAGTCTGGCATTATGCATTTCATCATTATGAAAGTGGTTATTTATATTTCATGTGATTATTCGACTAGTAGAATATCCATGTGAGTAAGTAAATAGAATTATTTCATTTTACTTTTTCTATATTATGTTAAAGTTCAAGTTTAAAAGGCTTTTGTTTTAGTTATACATTGCCTTAAATGTTAATGTTTATTTACGAAAGCTTCCGCTATATTGTTATCCTTACTGAGAATCTGAGCTCACCCCTTTCAGTGTTTTAATTTTTCCAGGATGTGAAGAAGTATATTATGAATGACCTGCAGGGATAATATAAGGGGATATGAAGAGAAGATGTTGTAGTTTTGTTTTACTTTATGATGTAATGTAAGACTTATGAATGTATCTAGTGTTTCCAAGTCTACTAAACTAATCGGTCTTTCGAGACTTGATCTTTTGTGATCATGCCAATGTTACGAAGTAATGCACCGACCTTGGGTAACTGGGGTCGGGGCGTTACATAACTAGCCATTCTATACTGGGATCAATTCTGACTTCCCTGAACTATTCCATCTTCTTGGTAATTCTATTCCTTCCTTGGTGTACCACATTCCCTACCTAGGTTGGAACATTTTGTTGAACACAAATTACCTGTCTGGTAAGGGGTTGTTGAGTCATTCTTAGACTCATGTACCCATCTTTATCCCCTTTAACTGATATATTGTTGCATGTACCTACATAATCTCTATAGGTGTAACATCTAGCTGCTTGATCAACATTCTAATATGGATTATATAAATTGAGGCATCTTGTGTATTAACATTCTACACAGATAACAATATTACAGATCACGATCCTAAGATATCTTACCACATCCATGACAGCTCTATCCACTATTTCCTTGTAGAATTCTTTTGTGACAATGATTATTTCAAATATTATAATAAGTTAAAATTATCCTTATTTAAACAATATATCCACTATGTGGGGAATATTCTAGATTCCATTTTTTGATGAGATACCGATTTATCATATCTAAATAGATACTCTGATGAAAAAATTTCATATAGGATATTATCATTTAGTGAATCCCATCCAAAAAATATTCTTCCCTAAAGATCTCCTCAACAACTAAATATGATGTTAACTGTTGAAGGTTTTTGAATATCCAATTTAGTCTAGCACTGAAGTGCCCTCCATTTCCAGGTTAATGAACTCATGAGGCTTATCAACCCCCAATTTTTCATGATTAATGTGGTTGAGGATCATAATCTTGAAGACCACCCAATATAGCTCACCATACTACGCATATATCTATAGAATATCCCACCATCGCTTGGATGGTGAACATAGAATATATGAAGTTAGATTAACCATCCCATTTGTGATTTCATCAATATTCTTAATGATTTTATGGACTAACTCAATTTAGAACATAGATTTTTGTGGTCCTCCCTCCTTATCGAACATATGTGTATTATATATATAAAACTCCCTCATCATCTCTTACATTGAATGTTAGGCAAGGATAGACTGAATTTTCATTGTATCCCCTGACCCACATGAATATTTGGTGAAGATGACCTTCCTTGTGATCCTCAAGAGTGATGAGAAACTCCAGATTATTAGTATTAGAGATTGATTTTTACCACTCTTTTGATGCTCAAATTGAATATGAACTAGAAATGTTTTATCTACAATAAAAAAACCTTAGAGTTGTAGATACAATAATAGGTCCAACCTCAAATGTTCACAAAAACAGATATCCACTGATTTATAGTCTATTAAAAATGAATTAAATGTGTTTTAGTATGACATATTAGTTAATTTATTTCATTTCTCATATATATTAGTCATTTTATTTCAGATTTCATATAGGAATTTCTATAACTCATGTAATAAAATCTTTTTATCATGATCAATGTATCTCAATTTATATCCCTATATACCTACAATGGTGTGTTTATACTCTTCTCATTCCATGAGGTCAATGAGTATAAATCTAAATGACTAATAACAACTTGAAACAATAACCTCACCCAACATTTAAATCACCTATGGTGGAATAACATAAACCATTACAAGAGAACGTCATGATTAAAAATCACATACCAGGGAACTCTCATTTTACCCCATTCATGGGTTAGATACTCCCTTAATAAATAATTACCATGTTTATAATAATTATAGTATCTTTTCTACCATTACGAAATAGAAAAGAAAAAATAAAATAAACCTGATCTTATGATACCACTTTGTAACATCCTATGATTTGGAACTCTCTCATGTATCAACATTGGGTTGGTTAATAGAACACCTGTGTAGCTCCCCATACACTACAGGTTTTCAACTAGATTTGGGGGTGAGGTGGTTATAGTGGGGAGACTATTCTACTATTACATAGTTTCATCAATGTGAAATAATAAATAAATAAATAAATATCATAATACTGAAATTAACAGAAACAATATAACATAGTTGATAAAATAAACACTTAAATCCAAAAAAATACTCCAAAATATTATAATAAAATAATTTAATGATAGTCTAAAATGTAACTAAATTTATTTTGGAATTTAACATAGAATAAGAATCTAACATACTCAAATAATGGATCATATGATTAGAAAATAAATTGATAAATGGGTGAATTAATTAATTAATTGAAACAATACATCAATAATCAAAAATTTTATCTATGTTAATATGTCTCTATGAATGTCCACAACCATGCTAAATGTATGCACATACCCAAATAACCTACATCGACACAATGACAGTGTTTCTCTGAGCATGTAACTCAAGCATGCCAACCATAACCATATTCCATGGTAAAATCAACCAACCCGATGGATCCCACTATATAATTATTTTATCCTCTAAGAGTAGCCCTATATAAAACCATTTCAACATGTAACACTTGGTTGAAACCAATATATATGAATTTCAGCATGTATCCCTGAGTCAAGCCCTCTATATAAGAATTTCATCATTTATCACTAGATATTTTCCTATATATAATAATTTTATCTTGTATCACTAGGCTGGGATCGCTATGTAATAATTCTAGAATCAACTCAATTATTCATAACCACAAGGATTTCATAGTGTCACATCATATGCCTTAGTGGTTTATTATGAAAATTACTATTTATATATCAATTTCAAGTTCATTTATATCATAAATGATTAAAAATAAAATCAATAAAATAATAATTCATTACATAGTGTGTCTATATCAAATAATCATCAATGGTCTCCTGTCATGATAAATACACTTCAAACCATTATCTCTATTTTTATCATTCATGGTTATCTCACCTAATGGGAATCCATAAGCTTGGACACATCAATAATTAAATCTAAAGGGATCCAAACAATACTCCAAACCATTTTTCCACTTAAAAAAATGTTAATTAATTTGAGTTCATGTTAAATAATAGAAATCAAAATATTTCATATACATTCCAATTAAACAGGCAATAGGGTTAGTTTTATACCACATTCCTTTAACCAGTGATTAAATGAGGGCTTAAAAGGGAAACGACAAAGAGTAATAAGGTTAAAAACATTCCAATAAAAACCTATGAAAACCCTTTTCTTGACCAGAACTATCTTGGTCCATAGATTTCCACTGTAATGATGAAGAATGAATGAAGAGTGGGTAAAACATAGAAGATCCACTATCTAGTGATTGGATTTAGAAAAAGAATGTACAAAATAGAATATAATTCTCCAAATTCACCTAGAAGCCTCCATGGGTTGAGAGTAGTGGATACAATTAAGGAATGATAAATAAATTATCGGAACCACCCACATAAAACAATTTCAGTTAATAATTACATTGTATGTAACACATTTAAATATCGTGTATTTTTTTATAGGGATATACTGGAAATCTAGTTTCTTAAGATTATATTTCCCTTGATCAATATTTACATGATGAAAATGTTTCCTATAAACTGTAACTGCTTCACACCCAACCCTGGTTCATGAAATGTCTGTTATAATAGTTAACCATCGTATAACACCTACATCAAATGTAAATTCTATACGGATAGGTTTTATCCCAAATTCAATATACCAACCCAAACAACAACTAAATACGACCAAAGAATTGTAAACCCTCGTAAGCCTATTTAACACATTTATACCTTGACTATATTAATTTAAATAGATATATGTATCAATTTTTTAATTTCCCAATTCAAGAGATATTAGTATATATATATCACCCACCTACCATGGTTTAATATAATACTCAAAGAAGAATGAACTCGGAAAACAATATGATCTTACACAGGGGTTATAATTTTGAAGGACCGATCATTTTGTAGACTTGGAGATCTAGATACACACATAATTCCTATTTAACATTGAGAAAAAAATATAAAACATAAAAAATGAAAATATTATGAATCCAAAAAACTCATTAAATAATTTATCTTCTTATCTTTGGTGAAGTAAAATATAGTGATTTCGAATTTCAATAAGAATACTCAAAACAAAATATATCATGTGCATATATGGAAAAAAATATTTTAAGGTAAATAACAAAAAACACGATCCATTTAATGAATTACATGAGAACAAAATGATTCCATTTATTGCATCAATGAAATAATCTCATGGATCATAATAAATAAATTAATATATAATAATATGCATAATATTCGATTTCACGATCTTATAAATCAAGATACATTTACCATCCTGTCCTTATGAAAACAAATTTTAATACTATGGAAATATATACTTGAAAAACATATTTAAATTTTCCCAATAATTCTTCTCATGGGAATTTTTGATTTATCTAGGAGGAATATATAATCATTAACCACTCATTACACTATGTCTAATTAATTATTCATATATTTAATGATAAATTCAATTCATAGAAAATTTTATCATCAATAAATTTATATATTGAATAAATAATATATAATATCAACATTTTACCAATTAACCAAATAAAATTCCATGTAAAACACAATATATATATATATATATATTTTTAATATATGGATTAATTAATGAGGATATGCATGTTAAATAATATGGATATTTATACAAAAATTAATTTCTAAATATTCACAATAAAATGACATTTCCAAGATAAAGATAGAAACCGAAAAACTAAAAATAGATAATAGTGGAACTTTTATTAAAAATATTGGTAGGTTTTAATATAAAATAAATTTCGTCTGGAAAAATAATAAAAATTGAAGTGAAGGGAAAAAATAATTTTTCTTATAAGACTTTTTTGGAAACCTTTGAATATATGTAAAAAAATAAATATTACAAAATAACTAGAGTTGGGAATGATTGTAAACAATATATCTGTTATAAAAGAATCTCTTTTTTACATTTATAATGAAATTAAAAAAACATAAATTTGAGTATTTTTTGAATAATACATTCATAAATATATAAAAATTCATTGATAATATAATACTTCCTTAAAAAATAATTTGAGTAAAAAAAATTAATTCAATAAAAAAATTCAATAAAATATTCCTTTATAAAAAATATACCATATCAAAAAGAGAAATAAGATTAAATTATATTTTAATCATCAAATTGGGCGATTCAACTAAAATATTATGAAATAAACATTATAACATATTAGTATTTTTAAATAACGATATTATTATTTTTTAATCATTATGAAATAATTTATTACTGTAAAAAATTTACTGAGAAAGAATGAGTTTGTTGAATACTATTACCTTCACTTAGAAGAATATCCTTCAGATAACTTATTAAGGACCAACAGATTGGTCAATCGGGAATAATACCACTTATATAATGTCTCCATAGTTTTTGGGGAGATATTATTTTAGGTTTTTGTCATGATAAATGGTTAGATATATTTAATTAAGTGAGTGGAGGAGTATACATTTTATAATTTGGGTGAATGAAAGATATATATTTATTCAAAGATTTTCAATAAGGTATTGTGAATTTCATTGACATATATACCCAAAACATGTAATATTATAAGTTTAAGAGAATATATTATAAATCCATCCTACCAATGGGGTTTCATATAGTTTTTAAATTATTTAAACCATTATTTTTATACCTTAACCCCAACATCGATGATAATCTTATTTTAACCATAACGGTGGTAAATATATTTTTTACTGTATTCACAATCCATTGAGAAAAAAACTAAGTTGACTTGATGAAATGATATTAATTATGTTTAATGTAGATATTTCATTTATTTTAACCAAATTAATTCATATAATTGGTAGTATTTTACTTAAAAATAACAAAATGTGTTGAAAAATCAATTTCTGAGAAATAATTTTTTAATACATAACATGATCATACGATAAATATAAGAAAAGTAATAATAATAATGTGGATTTAAATTAATATAGTAAAATATATAATATATAAGTTCTTTTAAATCATTTATCATTATATATTATTTCAACTAATAAAAATGTTCTAAAATTATTCTATAAAAATATATTTCTAAAATGTATCCATTTTTTCCTTCAAATTATCTTATAATTATTTATATCAAATTGATTTCAAGAAATTGGTTATTTCATATATTCGAATATACATTTATAAATAAAATGAGGAATAAATAAAGAAAACTTTATAAATTATTCATAAATTTCTATTTCTCAGGGAAAATTCATTCTATGATTATTTTGAGCTAGAAAGTTAAAATTTTATATTCATTTTTTAAAATTAGAATTTAAATTAAATGAATTTATAAAATTTTCATTATATTATAGTTTATTAAAATAGAATTTTGACTTAATATAATTGAATCTGAATAGTTTACTAATATCATTACACAAGTACCATAATGATATCATTTGAGGATTATTTTTTTCATATAAAAAACTTATAAATGAATTATAAGAATAATTAAGGGATATGAATAGGTACATAATTAAAATAAATTGTCATCCAATTATTACACATTTTATAAATGACTGAATTAAAAATGATAAATTTTTATAATTCCATTAATAGCTTCTATAATTTTTTATAAAAATTTTAATGATATGATAACCATCATATATATTTAGTAAAAACATTCTCATAACCTGTAACATATAATTTTTATGAAAAGAAAATTTTAAACCAAAAGTTCCATAGAGGATTTCGTCCATACATACACATGGTTGATGATTTTTTTTACATTGAATGGGTAAAAGAGTAATATGGTTTCTTTTTTTAGATCCTAAAACTTGTTATATATATATATATAATTCCTCATATGGGCTATGATTTTGAGGCTGTTAAAAAAAACCCTGTTATGTCTTGGATGTGGTACCCAATACATACCCACCA